>OU900095.1:2951752-5351752 GCA_918026865.1 Phyllotreta striolata
CCCTCAGTTGTTACTGTAGTATTTTCAGTTGTGGGAGAATATGTAGTTGTAGAAGTTTCCTCTGATTCAGTGGTAGTTTCTTCGCTTTCAGTGGTTCCCTCAGTTGTTACTGTAGTAGTTTCAGTTGTGGGAGAGTACGTAGTTGTAGAAGTTTCCTCTGATTCAGTGGTAGTTTCTTCGCTTTCAGTGGTTCCCTCAGTTGTTACTGTAGTAGTTTCAGTTGTGGGAGAATACGTAGTTGTAGACGTTTCCTCTGATTCAGTGGTAGTTTCTTCGCTTTCAGTGGTTCCCTCAGTTGTAACTGTAGTAGTCTCAATTGTGGGAGAATAAGTAGTTGTAGAAGTTTCCTCTGATTCAGTGGTAGTTTCTTCGCTTTCAGTGGTTCCCTCAGTTGTTACTGTAGTAAGTTTCAGTTGTGGGAGAATACGTAGTTGTAGAAGTTTCCTCTGATTCAGTGGTAGTTTCTTCGCTTTCAGTGGTTCCCTCAGTTGTTACTGTAGTAGTTTCAGTTGTGGGAGAATATGTAGTTGTAGAAGTTTCCTCTGATTCAGTGGTAGTTTCTTCGCTTTCAGTGGTTCCCTCAGTTGTTACTGTAGTAGTTTCAGTTGTGGGAGAATACGTAGTTGTAGAAGTTTCCTCTGATTCAGTGGTAGTTTCATCGCTTTCAGTGGTTCCCTCAGTTGTTACTGTAGTAGTTTCAGTTGTAGGAGAGTATGTAGTTGTAGAAGTTTCCTCTGATTCAGTGGTAGTTTCTTCGCAATCTGTAGTTCCCTCAGTTGTTACTGTAGTAGTTTCAGTTGTGGGGGAATACGTAGTTGTAGAAGTTTCCTCTGATTCAGTGGTAGTTTCTTCGCTTTCAGTGGTTCCCTCAGTTGTCAACTGTAGTAGTCTCAGTTGTGGGAGAATAAGTAGTTGTAGAAGTTTCCTCTGATTCAGTGGTAGTTTCTTCGCTTTCAGTGGTTCCCTCAGTTGTTACTGTAGTAGTTTCAGTTGTGGGATAATACGTAGTTGTAGAAGTTTCCTCTGATTCAGTGGTAGTTTCTTCGCTTTCAGTGGTTCCCTCAGTTGTTACTGTAGTAGTTTCAGTTGTGGGAGAATATGTAGTGGTAGAAGTTTCCTCTGATTCAGTGGTAGTTTCTTCGCTTTCAGTGGTTCTCTCAGTTGTTACTGTAGTAGTTTCAGTTGTGGGAGAATACGTAGTTGTAGAAGTTTCCTCTGATTCAGTGGTAGTTTCTTCGCTTTCAGTGGTTCCCTCAGTTGTTACTGTAGTAGTTTCAGTTGTAGGAGAGTATGTAGTTGTAGAAGTTTCCTCTGATTCAGTGGTAGTTTCTTCGCAATCTGTAGTTCCCTCAGTTGTTACTGTAGTAGTTTCAGTTGTGGGGGAATACGTAGTTGTAGAAGTTTCCTCTGATTCAGTGGTAGTTTCTTCGCTTTCAGTGGTTCCCTCAGTTGTAACTGTAGTAGTCTCAGTTGTGGGAGAATAAGTAGTTGTAGAAGTTTCCTCTGATTCAGTGGTAGTTTCTTCGCTTTCAGTGGTTCCCTCAGTTGTTACTGTAGTAGTTTCAGTTGTGGGAGAATAAGTAGTTGTAGAAGTTTCCTCTGATTCAGTGGTAGTTTCTTCGCTTTCAGTGGTTCCCTCAGTTGTTACTGTAGTAGTTTCAGTTGTGGGAGAATACGTAGTTGTAGAAGTTTCCTCTGATTCAGTGGTAGTTTCTTCGCTTTCAGTGGTTCCCTCAGTTGTTACTGTAGTAGTTTCAGTTGTGGGAGAATACGTAGTTGTAGAAGTTTCCTCTGATTCAGTGGTAGTTTCTTCGCTTTCAGTGGTTCCCTCAGTTGTTACTGTAGTAGTCTCAGTTGTGGGAGAATAAGTAGTTGTAGAAGTTTCCTCTGATTCAGTGGTAGTTTCTTCGCTTTCAGTGGTTCCCTCAGTTGTTACTGTAGTAGTTTCAGTTGTGGGAGAATATGTAGTTGTAGATGTTTCCTCTGATTCAGTGGTAGTTTCTTCGCTTTCAGTGGTTCCCTCAGTTGTTACTGTAGTAGTTTCAGTTGTGGGAGAATACGTAGTTGTAGAAGTTTCCTCTGATTCAGTGGTAGTTTCTTCGCTTTCAGTGGTTCCCTCAGTTGTTACTGTAGTAGTTTCAGTTGTGGGAGAATACGTAGTTGTAGAAGTTTCCTCTGATTCAGTGGTAGTTTCTTCGCTTTCAGTGGTTCCCTCAGTTGTTACTGTAGTAGTTTCAGTTGTGGGAGAATATGTAGTTGTAGAAGTTTCCTCTGATTCAGTGGTAGTTTCTTCGCTTTCAGTGGTTCCCTCAGTTGTTACTGTAGTAGTTTCAGTTGTGGGAGAATAGGTAGTTGTAGAAGTTTCCTCTGATTCAGTGGTAGTTTCTTCGCAATCTGTAGTTCCCTCAGTTGTTACTGTAGTAGTTTCAGTTGTGGGGGAATACGTAGTTGTAGATGTTTCCTCCGATTCAGTGGTAGTTTCTTCGCTTTCAGTGGTTCCCTCAGTTGTTACTGTAGTAGTTTCAGTTGTGGGAGAATAGGTAGTTGTAGAAGTTTCCTCTGATTCAGTGGTAGTTTCTTCGCTTTCAGTGGTTCCCCTCAGTTGTTACTGTAGTAGTTTCAGTTGTGGGAGAATAGGTAGTTGTAGAAGTTTCCTCTGATTCAGTGGTAGTTTCTTCGCTTTCAGTGGTTCCCTCAGTTGTTACTGTAGTAGTTTCAGTTGTGGGAGAATATGTAGTTGTAGAAGTTTCCTCTGATTCAGTGGTAGTTTTCTTCGCTTTCAGTGGTTCCCTCAGTTGTAACTGTAGTAGTTTCAGTTGTGGGAGAATACGTAGTTGTAGAAGTATCCTCTGATTTAGTGGTAGTTTCTTCGCTTTCAGTGGTTCCCTCAGTTGTTACTGTAGTAGTTTCAGTTGTGGGAGAATACGTAGTTGTAGAAGTATCCTCTGATTCAGTGGTAGTTTCTTCGCTTTCAGTGGTTCCCTCAGTTGTTACTGTAGTAGTTTCAGTTGTGGGAGAATACGTAGTTGTAGACGTTTCCTCTGATTCAGTGGTAGTTTCTTCGCTTTCAGTGGTTCCCTCAGTTGTTACTGTAGTAGTTTCAGTTGTGGGAGAATACGTAGTTGTAGACGTTTCCTCTGATTCAGTGGTAGTTTCTTCGCTTTCAGTGGTTCCCTCAGTTGTTACTGTAGTAGTTTCAGTTGTGGGAGAATACGTAGTTGTAGAAGTTTCCTCTGATTCAGTGGTAGTTTCTTCGCTTTCAGTGGTTCCCTCAGTTGTTACTGTAGTAGTTTCAGTTGTGGGAGAATATGTAGTTGTAGAAGTTTCCTCTGATTCAGTGGTAGTTTCTTCGCTTTCAGTGGTTCCCTCAGTTGTTACTGTAGTAGTTTCAGTTGTGGGAGAATACGTAGTTGTAGAAGTTTCCTCTGATTCAGTGGTAGTTTCTTCGCTTTCAGTGGTTCCCTCAGTTGTTACTGTAGTAGTTTCAGTTGTGGGAGAATACGTAGTTGGTAGAAGTTTCCTCTGATTCAGTGGTAGTTTCTTCGCTTTCAGTGGTTCCCTCAGTTGTTACTGTAGTAGTTTCAGTTGTGGGAGAATATGTAGTGGTAGAAGTTTCCTCTGATTCAGTGGTAGTTTCTTCGCTTTCAGTGGTTCCCTCAGTTGTTACTGTAGTAGTTTCAGTTGTGGGAGAATACGTAGTTGTAGAAGTTTCCTCTGATTCAGTGGTAGTTTCTTCGCTTTCAGTGGTTCCCTCAGTTGTTACTGTAGTAGTTTCAGTTGTAGGAGAGTATGTAGTTGTAGAAGTTTCCTCTGATTCAGTGGTAGTTTCTTCGCAATCTGTAGTTCCCTCAGTTGTTACTGTAGTAGTTTCAGTTGTGGGGGAATACGTAGTTGTAGAAGTTTCCTCTGATTCAGTGGTAGTTTCTTCGCTTTCAGTGGTTCCCTCAGTTGTAACTGTAGTAGTCTCAGTTGTGGGAGAATAAGTAGTTGTAGAAGTTTCCTCTGATTCAGTGGTAGTTTCTTCGCTTTCAGTGGTTCCCTCAGTTGTTACTGTAGTAGTTTCAGTTGTGGGAGAATAAGTAGTTGTAGAAGTTTCCTCTGATTCAGTGGTAGTTTCTTCGCTTTCAGTGGTCCCTCAGTTGTTACTGTAGTAGTTTCAGTTGTGGGAGAATACGTAGTTGTAGAAGTTTCCTCTGATTCAGTGGTAGTTTCTTCGCTTTCAGTGGTTCCCTCAGTTGTTACTGTAGTAGTTTCAGTTGTGGGAGAATACGTAGTTGTAGAAGTTTCCTCTGATTCAGTGGTAGTTTCTTCGCTTTCAGTGGTTCCCTCAGTTGTTACTGTAGTAGTCTCAGTTGTGGGAGAATAAGTAGTTGTAGAAGTTTCCTCTGATTCAGTGGTAGTTTCTTCGCTTTCAGTGGTTCCCTCAGTTGTTACTGTAGTAGTTTCAGTTGTGGGAGAATACGTAGTTGTAGAAGTTTCCTCTGATTCAGTGGTAGTTTCTTCGCTTTCAGTGGTTCCCTCAGTTGTTACTGTAGTAGTTTCAGTTGTGGGAGAATACGTAGTTGTAGAAGTTTCCTCTGATTCAGTGGTAGTTTCTTCGCTTTCAGTGGTTCCCTCAGTTGTTACTGTAGTAGTTTCAGTTGTGGGAGAATATGTAGTTGTAGAAGTTTCCTCTGATTCAGTGGTAGTTTCTTCGCTTTCAGTGGTTCCCTCAGTTGTTACTGTAGTAGTCTCAGTTGTGGGGAGAGTACGTAGTTGTAGAAGTTTCCTCTGATTCAGTGGTAGTTTCTTCGCTTCAGTGGTTCCCTCAGTTGTTACTGTAGTAGTCTCAGTTGTGGGAGAATAAGAAGTTGTAGAAGTTTCCTCTGATTCAGTGGTAGTTTCTTCGCTTTCAGTGGTTCCCTCAGTTGTTACTGTAGTAGTCTCAGTTGTGGGAGAGTACGTAGTTGTAGAAGTTTCCTCTGATTCAGTGGTAGTTTCTTCGCTTTCAGTGGTCCCTCAGTTGTTACTGTAGTAGTCTCAGTTGTGGGAGAATAAGTAGTTGTAGAAGTTTCCTCTGATTCAGTGGTAGTTTCTTCGCTTTCAGTGGTTCCCTCAGTTGTTACTGTAGTAGTTTCAGTTGTGGGAGAATATGTAGTTGTAGATGTTTCCTCTGATTCAGTGGTAGTTTCTTCGCTTTCAGTGGTTCCCTCAGTTGTTACTGTAGTAGTTTCAGTTGTGGGAGAATACGTAGTTGTAGAAGTTTCCTCTGATTCAGTGGTAGTTTCTTCGCTTTCAGTGGTTCCCTCAGTTGTTACTGTAGTAGTCTCAGTTGTGGGAGAATAAGTAGTTGTAGAAGTTTCCTCTGATTCAGTGGTAGTTTCTTCGCTTTCAGTGGTTCCCTCAGTTGTTACTGTAGTAGTTTCAGTTGTGGGAGAATATGTAGTTGTAGATGTTTCCTCTGATTCAGTGGTAGTTTCTTCGCTTTCAGTGGTTCCTCAGTTGTTACTGTAGTAGTTTCAGTTGTGGGAGAATACGTAGTTGTAGAAGTTTCCTCTGATTCAGTGGTAGTTTCTTCGCTTTCAGTGGTTCCCTCAGTTGTTACTGTAGTAGTTTCAGTTGTGGGAGAATACGTAGTTGTAGAAGTTTCCTCTGATTCAGTGGTAGTTTCTTCGCTTTCAGTGGTTCCCTCAGTTGTTACTGTAGTAGTTTCAGTTGTGGGAGAATATGTAGTTGTAGAAGTTTCCTCTGATTCAGTGGTAGTTTCTTCGCTTTCAGTGGTTCCCTCAGTTGTTACTGTAGTAGTTTCAGTTGTGGGAGAATAGGTAGTTGTAGAAGTTTCCTCTGATTCAGTGGTAGTTTCTTCGCAATCTGTAGTTCCCTCAGTTGTTACTGTAGTAGTTTCAGTTGTGGGGGAATACGTAGTTGTAGATGTTTCCTCCGATTCAGTGGTAGTTTCTTCGCTTTCAGTGGTTCCCTCAGTTGTTACTGTAGTAGTTTCAGTTGTGGGAGAATAGGTAGTTGTAGAAGTTTCCTCTGATTCAGTGGTAGTTTCTTCGCTTTCAGTGGTTCCCTCAGTTGTTACTGTAGTAGTTTCAGTTGTGGAGAATAGGTAGTTGTAGAAGTTTCCTCTGATTCAGTGGTAGTTTCTTCGCTTTCAAGTGGTTCCCTCAGTTGTTACTGTAGTAGTTTCAGTTGTGGGAGAATATGTAGTTGTAGAAGTTTCCTCTGATTCAGTGGTAGTTTCTTCGCTTTCAGTGGTTCCCTCAGTTGTAACTGTAGTAGTTTCAGTTGTGGGAGAATACGTAGTTGTAGAAGTATCCTCTGATTTAGTGGTAGTTTCTTCGCTTTCAGTGGTTCCCTCAGTTGTTACTGTAGTAGTTTCAGTTGTGGGAGAATACGTAGTTGTAGAAGTATCCTCTGATTCAGTGGTAGTTTCTTCGCTTTCAGTGGTTCCCTCAGTTGTTACTGTAGTAGTTTCAGTTGTGGGAGAATACGTAGTTGTAGACGTTTCCTCTGATTCAGTGGTAGTTTCTTCGCTTTCAGTGGTTCCCTCAGTTGTTACTGTAGTAGTTTCAGTTGTGGGAGAATACGTAGTTGTAGACGTTTCCTCTGATTCAGTGGTAGTTTCTTCGCTTTCAGTGGTTCCCTCAGTTGTTACTGTAGTAGTTTCAGTTGTGGGAGAATACGTAGTTGTAGAAGTTTCCTCTGATTCAGTGGTAGTTTCTTCGCTTTCAGTGGTTCCCTCAGTTGTTACTGTAGTAGTTTCAGTTGTGGGAGAATATGTAGTTGTAGAAGTTTCCTCTGATTCAGTGGTAGTTTCTTCGCTTTCAGTGGTTCCCTCAGTTGTTACTGTAGTAGTTTCAGTTGTGGGAGAATACGTAGTTGTAGAAGTTTCCTCTGATTCAGTGGTAGTTTCTTCGCTTTCAGTGGTTCCCTCAGTTGTTACTGTAGTAGTTTCAGTTGTGGGAGAATACGTAGTTGTAGAAGTTTCCTCTGATTCAGTGGTAGTTTCTTCGCTTTCAGTGGTTCCCTCAGTTGTTACTGTAGTAGTTTCAGTTGTGGGAGAATAAGTAGTTGTAGAAGTTTCCTCTGATTCAGTGGTAGTTTCTTCGCTTTCAGTGGTTCCCTCAGTTGTTACTGTAGTAGTTTCAGTTGTGGGAGAATAGGTAGTTGTAGAAGTTTCCTCTGATTCAGTGGTAGTTTCTTCGCTTTCAGTGGTTCCCTCAGTTTGTTACTGTAGTAGTTTCAGTTGTGGGAGAATAGGTAGTTGTAGAAGTTTCCTCTGATTCAGTGGTAGTTTCTTCGCTTTCAGTGGTTCCCTCAGTTGTTACTGTAGTAGTTTCAGTTGTGGGAGAATATGTAGTTGTAGAAGTTTCCTCTGATTCAGTGGTAGTTTCTTCGCTTTCAGTAGTTCCCTCAGTTGTAACTGTAGTAGTCTCAGTTGTGGGAGAATAAGTAGTTGTAGAAGTTTCCTCTGATTCAGTGGTAGTTTCTTCGCTTTCAGTGGTTCCCTCAGTTGTTACTGTAGTAGTTTCAGTTGTGGGAGAATACGTAGTTGTAGAAGTTTCCTCTGATTCAGTGGTAGTTTCTTCGCTTTCAGTGGTTCCCTCAGTTGTTACTGTAGTAGTTTCAGTTGTGGGAGAATACGTAGTTGTAGACGTTTCCTCTGATTCAGTGGTAGTTTCTTCGCTTTCAGTGGTTCCCTCAGTTGTTACTGTAGTAGTTTCAGTTGTGGGAGAATATGTAGTTGTAGAAGTTTCCTCTGATTCAGTGGTAGTTTCTTCGCTTTCAGTGGTTCCCTCAGTTGTTACTGTAGTAGTTTCAGTTGTGGGAGAATACGTAGTTGTAGAAGTTTCCTCTGATTCAGTGGTAGTTTCTTCGCTTTCAGTGGTTCCCTCAGTTGTTACTGTAGTAGTTTCAGTTGTGGGAGAATATGTAGTTGTAGAAGTTTCCTCTGATTCAGTGGTAGTTTCTTCGCTTTCAGTGGTTCCCTCAGTTGTTACTGTAGTAGTTTCAGTTGTGGGAGAATAAGTAGTTGTAGAAGTTTCCTCTGATTCAGTGGTAGTTTCTTCGCTTTCAGTGGTTCCCTCAGTTGTTACTGTAGTAGTTTCAGTTGTGGGAGAATAGGTAGTTGTAGAAGTTTCCTCTGATTCAGTGGTAGTTTCTTCGCTTTCAGTGGTTCCCTCAGTTGTTACTGTAGTAGTTTCAGTTGTGGGAGAATAGGTAGTTGTAGAAGTTTCCTCTGATTCAGTGGTAGTTTCTTCGCTTTCAGTGGTTCCCTCAGTTGTTACTGTAGTAGTTTCAGTTGTGGGAGAATATGTAGTTGTAGAAGTTTCCTCTGATTCAGTGGTAGTTTCTTCGCTTTCAGTGGTTCCCTCAGTTGTTACTGTAGTAGTTTCAGTTGTGGGAGAATATGTAGTTGTAGAAGTTTCCTCTGATTCAGTGGTAGTTTCTTCGCTTTCAGTAGTTCCCTCAGTTGTAACTGTAGTAGTCTCAGTTGTGGGAGAATAAGTAGTTGTAGAAGTTTCCTCTGATTCAGTGGTAGTTTCTTCGCTTTCAGTGGTTCCCTCAGTTGTTACTGTAGTAGTTTCAGTTGTGGGAGAATACGTAGTTGTAGAAGTTTCCTCTGATTCAGTGGTAGTTTCTTCGCTTTCAGTGGTTCCCTCAGTTGTTACTGTAGTAGTTTCAGTTGTGGGAGAATACGTAGTTGTAGAAGTTTCCTCTGATTCAGTGGTAGTTTCTTCGCTTTCAGTGGTTCCCTCAGTTGTTACTGTAGTAGTTTCAGTTGTGGGAGAATATGTAGTTGTAGAAGTTTCCTCTGATTCAGTGTTAGTTTCTTCGCTTTCAGTGGTTCCCTCAGTTGTTACTGTAGTAGTTTCAGTTGTGGGAGAATAAGTAGTTGTAGAAGTTTCCTCTGATTCAGTGGTAGTTTCTTCGCTTTCAGTGGTTCCCTCAGTTGTTACTGTAGTAGTTTCAGTTGTGGGAGAATAGGTAGTTGTAGAAGTTTCCTCTGATTCAGTGGTAGTTTCTTCGCAATCTGTAGTTCCCTCAGTTGTTACTGGTAGTAGTTTCAGTTGTGGGGGAATACGTAGTTGTAGATGTTTCCTCCGATTCAGTGGTAGTTTCTTCGCTTTCAGTGGTTCCCTCAGTTGTTACTGTAGTAGTTTCAGTTGTGGGAGAATAGGTAGTTGTAGAAGTTTCCTCTGATTCAGTGTAGTTTCTTCGCTTTCAGTGGTTCCCTCAGTTGTTACTGTAGTAGTTTCAGTTGTGGGAGAATAGGTAGTTGTAGAAGTTTCCTCTGATTCAGTGGTAGTTTCTTCGCTTTCAGTGGTTCCCTCAGTTGTTACTGTAGTAGTTTCAGTTGTGGGAGAATAGGTAGTTGTAGAAGTTTCCTCTGATTCAGTGGTAGTTTCTTCGCTTTCAGTGGTTCCCTCAGTTGTTACTGTAGTAGTTTCAGTTGTGGGGAGAATACGTAGTTGTAGAAGTATCCTCTGATTCAGTGGTAGTTTCTTCGCTTTCAGTGGTTCCCTCAGTTGTTACTGTAGTAGTTTCAGTTGTGGGAGAATACGTAGTTGTAGAAGTATCCTCTGATTCAGTGGTAGTTTCTTCGCTTTCAGTGGTTCCCTCAGTTGTTACTGTAGTAGTTTCAGTTGTGGGAGAATACGTAGTTGTAGACGTTTCCTCTGATTCAGTGGTAGTTTCTTCGCTTTCAGTGGTTCCCTCAGTTGTTAGTGTAGTAGTTTCAGTTGTGGGAGAATACGTAGTTGTAGACGTTTTCCTCTGATTCAGTGGTAGTTTCTTCGCTTTCAGTGGTTCCCTCAGTTGTTACTGTAGTAGTTTCAGTTGTGGGAGAATATGTAGTTGTAGAAGTTTCCTCTGATTCAGTGGTAGTTTCTTTCGCTTTCAGTGGTTCCCTCAGTTGTTACTGTAGTAGTTTCAGTTGTGGGAGAATATGTAGTTGTAGAAGTTTCCTCTGATTCAGTGGTAGTTTCTTCGCTTTCAGTGGTTCCCTCAGTTGTTACTGTAGTAGTTTCAGTTGTGGGAGAATACGTAGTTGTAGACGTTTCCTCTGATTCAGTGGTAGTTTCTTCGCTTTCAGTGGTTCCCTCAGTTGTTACTGTAGTAGTTTCAGTTGTGGGAGAATATGTAGTTGTAGAAGTTTCCTCTGATTCAGTGGTAGTTTCTTCGCTTTCAGTGGTTCCCTCAGTTGTTACTGTAGTAGTTTCAGTTGTGGGAGAATACGTAGTTGTAGAAGTTTCCTCTGATTCAGTGGTAGTTTTCTTCGCTTTCAGTGGTTCCCTCAGTTGTTACTGTAGTAGTCTCAGTTGTGGGAGAATATGTAGTTGTAGAAGTTTCCTCTGATTCAGTGGTAGTTTCTTCGCTTTCAGTGGTTCCCTCAGTTCTACTACAGTAGACAACTGAGGGAACCACTGAAAGCGAAGAAACTACCACTGAATCAGAGGAAACTTCTACAACTACATATTCTCCCACAACTGAGACTACTACAGTAACAACTGAGGGAACCACTGAAAGCGAAGAAACTACCACTGAATCAGAGGAAACTTCTACAACTACGTATTCTCCCACAACTGAAACTACTACAGTAACAACTGAGGGAACCACTGAAAGCGAAGAAACTACCACTGAATCAGAGGAAACTTCTACAACTACATATTCTCCCACAACTGAAACTACTACAGTAACAACTGAGGGAACCACTGAAAGCGAAGAAACTACCACTGAATCAGAGGAAACGTCTACAACTACGTATTCTCCCACAACTGAAACTACTACAGTAACAACTGAGGGAACCACTGAAAGCGAAGAAACTACCACTGAATCAGAGGAAACTTCTACAACTACATATTCTCCCACAACTGAAACTACTACAGTAACAACTGAGGGAACCACTGAAAGCGAAGAAACTACCACTGAATCAGAGGAAACTTCTACAACTACATATTCTCCCACAACTGAAACTACTACAGTAACAACTGAGGGAACCACTGAAAGCGAAGAAACTACCACTGAATCAGAGGAAACGTCTACAACTACGTATTCTCCCACAACTGAAACTACTACACTAACAACTGAGGGAACCACTGAAAGCGAAGAAACTACCACTGAATCAGAGGAAACGTCTACAACTACGTATTCTCCCACAACTGAAACTACTACAGTAACAACTGAGGGAACCACTGAAAGCGAAGAAACTACCACTGAATCAGAGGATACTTCTACAACTACGTATTCTCCCACAACTGAAACTACTACAGTAACAACTGAGGGAACCACTGAAAGCGAAGAAACTACCACTGAATCAGAGGATACTTCTACAACTACGTATTCTCCCACAACTGAAACTACTACAGTAACAACTGAGGGAACCACTGAAAGCGAAGAAACTACCACTGAATCAGAGGAAACTTCTACAACTACCTATTCTCCCACAACTGAAACTACTACAGTAACAACTGAGGGAACCACTGAAAGCGAAGAAACTACCACTGAATCAGAGGAAACTTCTACAACTACCTATTCTCCCACAACTGAAACTACTACAGTAACAACTGAGGGAACCACTGAAAGCGAAGAAACTACCACTGAATCAGAGGAAACTTCTACAACTACCTATTCTCCCACAACTGAAACTACTACAGTAACAACTGAGGGAACCACTGAAAGCGAAGAAACTACCACTGAATCGGAGGAAACATCTACAACTACGTATTCCCCCACAACTGAAACTACTACAGTAACAACTGAGGGGAACTACAGATTGCGAAGAAACTACCACTGAATCAGAGGAAACTTCTACAACTACCTATTCCCCACAACTGAAACTACTACAGTAACAACTGAGGGAACCACTGAAAGCGAAGAAACTACCACTGAATCAGAGGAAACTTCTACAACTACTTATTCTCCCACAACTGAAACTACTACAGTAACAACTGAGGGAACCACTGAAAGCGAAGAAACTAACACTGAATCAGAGGAAACTTCTACAACTACATATTCTCCCACAACTGAAACTACTACAGTAACAACTGAGGGAACCACTGAAAGCGAAGAAACTACCACTGAATCAGAGGAAACTTCTACAACTACGTATTCTCCACAACTGAAACTACTACAGTAACAACTGAGGGAACCACTGAAAGCGAAGAAACTACCACTGAATCAGAGGAACTTCTACAACTACGTATTCTCCCACAACTGAAACTACTACAGTAACAACTGAGGGAACCACTGAAAGCGAAGAAACTACCACTGAATCAGAGGAAACTTCTACAACTACTTATTCTCCCACAACTGAGACTACTACAGTTACAACTGAGGGAACTACTGAAAGCGAAGAAACTACCACTGAATCAGAGGAAACTTCTACAACTACATATTCTCCCACAACTGAAACTACTACAGTAACAACTGAGGGAACCACTGAAAGCGAAGAAACTACCACTGAATCAGAGGAAACTTCTACAACTACATATTCTCCCACAACTGAAACTACTACAGTAACAACTGAGGGAACCACTGAAAGCGAAGAAACTACCACTGAATCAGAGGAAACTTCTACAACTACCTATTCTCCCACAACTGAAACTACTACAGTAACAACTGAGGGAACCACTGAAAGCGAAGAAACTACCACTGAATCAGAGGAAACTTCTACAACTACCTATTCTCCCACAACTGAAACTACTACAGTAACAACTGAGGGAACACTGAAAGCGAAGAAACTACCACTGAATCAGAGGAAACTTCTACAACTACTTATTCTCCCACAACTGAAACTACTACAGTAACAACTGAGGGAACCACTGAAAGCGAAGAAACTACCACTGAATCAGAGGAAACTTCTACAACTACATATTCTCCCACAACTGAAACTACTACAGTAACAACTGAGGGAACCACTGAAAGCGAAGAAACTACCACTGAATCAGAGGAAACTTCTACAACTACTTATTCTCCCACAACTGAAACTACTACAGTAACAACTGAGGGAACCACTGAAAGCGAAGAAACTACCACTGAATCAGAGGAAACTTCTACAACTACTTATTCTCCCACAACTGAAACTACTACAGTAACAACTGAGGGAACCACTGAAAGCGAAGAAACTACCACTGAATCAGAGGAAACTTCTACAACTACGTATTCTCCCACAACTGAAACTACTACAGTAACAACTGAGGGAACCACTGAAAGCGAAGAAACTACCACTGAATCAGAGGAAACTTCTACAACTACGTATTCTCCCACAACTGAAACTACTACAGTAACAACTGAGGGAACCACTGAAAGCGAAGAAACTACCACTGAATCAGAGGAAACTTCTACAACTACTTATTCTCCCACAACTGAGACTACTACAGTTACAACTGAGGGAACTACTGAAAGCGAAGAAACTACCACTGAATCAGAGGAAACTTCTACAACTACATATTCTCCCACAACTGAAACTACTACAGTAACAACTGAGGGAACCACTGAAAGCGAAGAAACTACCACTGAATCAGAGGAAACTTCTACAACTACCTATTCTCCCACAACTGAAACTACTACAGTAACAACTGAGGGAACCACTGAAAGCGAAGAAACTACCACTGAATCAGAGGAAACTTCTACAACTACCTATTCTCCCACAACTGAAACTACTACAGTAACAACTGAGGGAACCACTGAAAGCGAAGAAACTACCACTGAATCAGAGGAAACTTCTACAACTACTTATTCTCCCACAACTGAAACTACTACAGTAACAACTGAGGGAACCACTGAAAGCGAAGAAACTACCACTGAATCAGAGGAAACTTCTACAACTACGTATTCTCCCACAACTGAAACTACTACAGTAACAACTGAGGGAACCACTGAAAGCGAAGAAACTACCACTGAATCAGAGGAAACTTCTACAACTACGTATTCTCCCACAACTGAAACTACTACAGTAACAACTGAGGGAACCACTGAAAGCGAAGAAACTACCACTGAATCAGAGGAAACTTCTACAACTACATATTCTCCCACAACTGAAACTACTACAGTAACAACTGAGGGAACCACTGAAAGCGAAGAAACTACCACTGAATCAGAGGAAACTTCTACAACTACGTATTCTCCCACAACTGAAACTACTACAGTAACAACTGAGGGAACCACTGAAAGCGAAGAAACTACCACTGAATCAGAGGAAACGTCTACAACTACGTATTCTCCCACAACTGAAACTACTACAGTAACAACTGAGGGAACCACTGAAAGCGAAGAAACTACCACTGAATCAGAGGAAACGTCTACAACTACGTATTCTCCCACAACTGAAACTACTACAGTAACAACTGAGGGAACCACTGAAAGCGAAGAAACTACCACTGAATCAGAGGATACTTCTACAACTACGTATTCTCCCACAACTGAAACTACTACAGTAACAACTGAGGGAACCACTGAAAGCGAAGAAACTACCACTAATCAGAGGATACTTCTACAACTACGTATTCTCCCACAACTGAAACTACTACAGTTACAACTGAGGGAACCACTGAAAGCGAAGAAACTACCACTGAATCAGAGGAAACTTCTACAACTACATATTCTCCCACAACTGAAACTACTACAGTAACAACTGAGGGAACCACTGAAAGCGAAGAAACTACCACTGAATCAGAGGAAACTTCTACAACTACCTATTCTCCCACAACTGAAACTACTACAGTAACAACTGAGGGAACCACTGAAAGCGAAGAAACTACCACTGAATCAGAGGAAACTTCTACAACTACCTATTCTCCCACAACTGAAACTACTACAGTAACAACTGAGGGAACCACTGAAAGCGAAGAAACTACCACTGAATCGGAGGAAACATCTACAACTACGTATTCCCCACAACTGAAACTACTACAGTAACAACTGAGGGAACTACAGATTGCGAAGAAACTACCACTGAATCAGAGGAAACTTCTACAACTACCTATTCTCCACAACTGAAACTACTACAGTAACAACTGAGGGAACCACTGAAAGCGAAGAAACTACCACTGAATCAGAGGAACTTCTACAACTACATATTCTCCCACAACTGAAACTACTACAGTAACAACTGAGGGAACCACTGAAAGCGAAGAAACTACCACTGAATCAGAGGAAACTTCTACAACTACGTATTCTCCCACAACTGAAACTACTACAGTAACAACTGAGGGAACCACTGAAAGCGAAGAAACTACCACTGAATCAGAGGAAACTTCTACAACTACGTATTCTCCCACAACTGAAACTACTACAGTAACAACTGAGGGAACCACTGAAAGCGAAGAAACTACCACTGAATCAGAGGAAACATCTACAACTACATATTCTCCCACAACTGAAACTACTACAGTAACAACTGAGGGAACCACTGAAGCGAAGAAACTACCACTGAATCAGAGGAAACTTCTACAACTACTTATTCTCCCACAACTGAGACTACTACAGTAACAACTGAGGGAACCACTGAAAGCGAAGAAACTACCACTGAATCAGAGGAAACTTCTACAACTACGTATTCTCCCACAACTGAAACTACTACAGTAACAACTGAGGGAACCACTGAAAGCGAAGAAACTACCACTGAATCAGAGGAAACATCTACAACTACATATTCTCCCACAACTGAAACTACTACAGTAACAACTGAGGGAACCACTGAAAGCGAAGAAACTACCACTGAATCAGAGGAAACTTCTACAACTACTTATTCTCCCACAACTGAGACTACTACAGTAACAACTGAGGGAACCACTGAAAGCGAAGAACTACCACTGAATCAGAGGAAACTTCTACAACTACGTACTCTCCCACAACTGAGACTACTACAGTAACAACTGAGGGAACCACTGAAAGCGAAGAAACTACCACTGAATCAGAGGAAACTTCTACAACTACTTATTCTCCCACAACTGAGACTACTACAGTAACAACTGAGGGAACCACTGAAAGCGAAGAAACTACCACTGAATCAGAGGAAACTTCTACAACTACGTACTCTCCCACAACTGAGACTACTACAGTAACAACTGAGGGAACCACTGAAAGCGAAGAAACTACCACTGAATCAGAGGAAACTTCTACAACTACATATTCTCCCACAACTGAAACTACTACAGTAACAACTGAGGGAACCACTGAAAGCGAAGAAACTACCACTGAATCAGAGGAAACTTCTACAACTACGTATTCTCCCACAACTGAAACTACTACAGTAACAACTGAGGGAACCACTGAAAGCGAAGAAACTACCACTGAATCAGAGGAAACTTCTACAACTACGTATTCTCCACAACTGAAACTACTACAGTAACAACTGAGGGAACCACTGAAAGCGAAGAAACTACCACTGAATCAGAGGAAACTTCTACAACTACTTATTCTCCCACAACTGAGACTACTACAGTAACAACTGAGGGAACCACTGAAAGCGAAGAAACTACCACTGAATCAGAGGAAACTTCTACAACTACGTATTCTCCCACAACTGAAACTACTACAGTAACAACTGAGGGAACCACTGAAAGCGAAGAAACTACCACTGAATCAGAGGAAACTTCTACAACTACGTATTCTCCCACAACTGAAACTACTACAGTAACAACTGAGGGAACCACTGAAAGCGAAGAAACTACCACTGAATCAGAGGAAACTTCTACAACTACTTATTCTCCCACAACTGAAACTACTACAGTAACAACTGAGGGAACCACTGAAAGCGAAGAAACTACCACTGAATCAGAGGAAACTTCTACAACTACTTATTCTCCCACAACTGAGACTACTACAGTTACAACTGAGGGAACCACTGAAAGCGAAGAAACTACCACTGAATCAGAGGAAACTTCTACAACTACGTATTCCCCCACAACTGAAACTACTACAGTAACAACTGAGGGAACTACAGATTGCGAAGAAACTACCACTGAATCAGAGGAAACTTCTACAACTACATACTCTCCTACAACTGAAACTACTACAGTAACAACTGAGGGAACCACTGAAAGCGAAGAAACTACCACTGAATCAGAGGAAACTTCTACAACTACGTATTCTCCCACAACTGAAACTACTACAGTAACAACTGAGGGAACCACTGAAAGCGAAGAAACTACCACTGAATCAGAGGAAACTTCTACCACTACATATTCTCCCACAACTGAAACTACTACAGTAACAACTGAGGGAACCACTGAAAGCGAAGAAACTACCACTGAATCAGAGGAAACTTCTACAACTACGTATTCTCCCACAACTGAAACTACTACAGTAACAACTGAGGGAACCACTGAAAGCGAAGAAACTACCACTGAATCAGAGGAAACTTCTACAACTACGTATTCTCCCACAACTGAAACTACTACAGTAACAACTGAGGGAACCACTGAAAGCGAAGAAACTACCACTGAATCAGAGGAAACTTCTACAACTACATATTCTCCCACAACTGAAACTACTACAGTAACAACTGAGGGAACCACTGAAAGCGAAGAAACTACCACTGAATCAGAGGAAACTTCTACAACTACGTATTCTCCCACAACTGAAACTACTACAGTAACAACTGAGGGAACCACTGAAAGCGAAGAAACTACCACTGAATCAGAGGAAACGTCTACAACTACGTATTCTCCCACAACTGAAACTACTACAGTAACAACTGAGGGAACCACTGAAAGCGAAGAAACTACCACTGAATCAGAGGAAACGTCTACAACTACGTATTCTCCCACAACTGAAACTACTACAGTAACAACTGAGGGAACCACTGAAAGCGAAGAAACTACCACTGAATCAGAGGATACTTCTACAACTACGTATTCTCCCACAACTGAAACTACTACAGTAACAACTGAGGGAACCACTGAAAGCGAAGAAACTACCACTAAATCAGAGGATACTTCTACAACTACGTATTCTCCCACACTGAAACTACTACAGTTACAACTGAGGGAACCACTGAAAGCGAAGAAACTACCACTGAATCAGAGGAAACTTCTACAACTACATATTCTCCCACAACTGAAACTACTACAGTAACAACTGAGGGAACCACTGAAAGCGAAGAAACTACCACTGAATCAGAGGAAACTTCTACAACTACCTATTCTCCGCACAACTGAAACTACTACAGTAACAACTGAGGGAACCACTGAAAGCGAAGAAACTACCACTGAATCAGAGGAAACTTCTACAACTACCTATTCTCCCACAACTGAAACTACTACAGTAACAACTGAGGGAACCACTGAAAGCGAAGAAACTACCACTGAATCGGAGGAAACATCTACAACTACGTATTCCCCCACAACTGAAACTACTACAGTAACAACTGAGGGAACTACAGATTGCGAAGAAACTACCACTGAATCAGAGGAAACTTCTACAACTACCTATTCTCCCACAACTGAAACTACTACAGTAACAACTGAGGGGAACCACTGAAAGCGAAGAAACTACCACTGAATCAGAGGAAACTTCTACAACTACATATTCTCCCACAACTGAAACTACTACAGTAACAACTGAGGGAACCACTGAAAGCGAAGAAACTACCACTGAATCAGAGGAAACTTCTACAACTACGTATTCTCCCACAACTGAAACTACTACAGTAACAACTGAGGGGAACCACTGAAAGCGAAGAAACTACCACTGAATCAGAGGAAACTTCTACAACTACGTATTCTCCCACAACTGAAACTACTACAGTAACAACTGAGGGAACCACTGAAAGCGAAGAAACTACCACTGAATCAGAGGAAACATCTACAACTACATATTCTCCCACAACTGAAACTACTACAGTAACAACTGAGGGAACCACTGAAAGCGAAGAAACTACCACTGAATCAGAGGAAACTTCTACAACTACTTATTCTCCCACAACTGAGACTACTACAGTAACAACTGAGGGAACCACTGAAAGCGAAGAAACTACCACTGAATCAGAGGAAACTTCTACAACTACGTATTCTCCCACAACTGAAACTACTACAGTAACAACTGAGGGAACCACTGAAAGCGAAGAAACTACCACTGAATCAGAGGAAACTTCTACAACTACGTATTCTCCCACAACTGAAACTACTACAGTAACAACTGAGGGAACCACTGAAAGCGAAGAAACTACCACTGAATCAGAGGAAACTTCTACAACTACTTATTCTCCCACAACTGAAACTACTACAGTAACAACTGAGGGAACCACTGAAAGCGAAGAAACTACCACTGAATCAGAGGAAACTTCTACAACTACTTATTCTCCCACAACTGAGACTACTACAGTTACAACTGAGGGGAACCACTGAAAGCGAAGAAACTACCACTGAATCAGAGGAAACTTCTACAACTACGTATTCCCCCACAACTGAAACTACTACAGTAACAACTGAGGGAACTACAGATTGCGAAGAAACTACCACTGAATCAGAGGAAACTTCTACAACTACATACTCTCCTACAACTGAAACTACTACAGTAACAACTGAGGGAACCACTGAAAGCGAAGAAACTACCACTGAATCAGAGGAAACTTCTACAACTACGTATTCTCCCACAACTGAAACTACTACAGTAACAACTGAGAGAACCACTGAAAGCGAAGAAACTACCACTGAATCAGAGGAAACTTCTACCACTACATATTCTCCCACAACTGAAACTACTACAGTAACAACTGAGGGAACCACTGAAGCGAAGAAACTACCACTGAATCAGAGGAAACTTCTACAACTACGTATTATCCCACAACTGAAACTACTACAGTAACAACTGAGGGAACCACTGAAAGCGAAGAAACTACCACTGAATCAGAGGAAACTTCTACAACTACTTATTCTCCCACAACTGAGACTACTACAGTTACAACTGAGGGAACCACTGAAAGCGAAGAAACTACCACTGAATCAGAGGAAACTTCTACAACTACGTATTCCCCCACAACTGAAACTACTACAGTAACAACTGAGGGAACTACAGATTGCGAAGAAACTACCACTGAATCAGAGAAACTTCTACAACTACATACTCTCCTACAACTGAAACTACTACAGTAACAACTGAGGGAACCACTGAAAGCGATGAAACTACCACTGAATCAGAGGAAACTTCTACAAACTACGTATTCTCCCACAACTGAAACTACTACAGTAACAACTGAGGGAACCACTGAAAGCGAAGAAACTACCACTGAATCAGAGGAAACTTCTACAACTACATATTCTCCCACAACTGAAACTACTACAGTAACAACTGAGGGAACCACTGAAAGCGAAGAAACTACCACTGAATCAGAGGAAACTTCTACAACTACGTATTCTCCACAACTGAAACTACTACAGTAACAACTGAGGGAACCACTGAAAGCGAAGAAACTACCACTGAATCAGAGGAAACTTCTACAACTACTTATTCTCCCACAATTGAGACTACTACAGTTACAACTGAGGGAACCACTGAAAGCGAAGAAACTACCACTGAATCAGAGGAAACGTCTACAACTACGTATTCTCCCACAACTGAAACTACTACAGTAACAACTGAGGGAACCACTGAAAGCGAAGAAACTACCACTGAATCAGAGGAAACTTCTACAACTACGTACTCTCCCACAACTGAAACTACTACAGTAACAACTGAGGGAACCACTGAAAGCGAAGAAACTACCACTGAATCAGAGGAAACTTCTACAACTACATATTCTCCCACAACTGAAAATACTACAGTAACAACTGAGGGAACCACTGAAAGCGAAGAAACTACCACTGAATCAGAGGAAACTTCTACAACTACATATTCTCCCACAACTGAAACTACTACAGTAACAACTGAGGGAACCACTGAAAGCGAAGAAACTACCACTGAATCAGAGGAAACTTCTACAACTACGTATTCTCCCACAACTGAAACTACTACAGTAACAACTGAGGGAACCACTGAAAGCGAAGAAACTACCACTGAATCAGAGGAAACTTCTACAACTACGTATTCTCCCACAACTGAAACTACTACAGTAACAACTGAGGGAACCACTGAAAGCGAAGAAACTACCACTGAATCAGAGGAAACTTCTACAACTACGTATTCTCCCACAACTGAAACTACTACAGTAACAACTGAGGGAACCACTGAAAGCGAAGAAACTACCACTGAATCAGAGGAAACTTCTACAACTACTTATTCTCCCACAATTGAGACTACTACAGTTACAACTGAGGGAACCACTGAAAGCGAAGAAACTACCACTGAATCAGAGGAAACGTCTACAACTACGTATTCTCCCACAACTGAAACTACTACAGTAACAACTGAGGGAACCACTGAAAGCGAAGAAACTACCACTGAATCAGAGGAAACTTCTACAACTACGTACTCTCCCACAACTGAAACTACTACAGTAACAACTGAGGGAACCACTGAAAGCGAAGAAACTACCACTGAATCAGAGGAAACTTCTACAACTACATATTCTCCCACAACTGAAACTACTACAGTAACAACTGAGGGAACCACTGAAAGCGAAGAAACTACCACTGAATCAGAGGAAACTTCTACAACTACATATTCTCCCACAACTGAAACTACTACAGTAACAACTGAGGGAACCACTGAAAGCGAAGAAACTACCACTGAATCAGAGGAAACTTCTACAACTACGTATTCTCCCACAACTGAAACTACTACAGTAACAACTGAGGGAACCACTGAAAGCGAAGAAACTACCACTGAATCAGAGGAAACTTCTACAACTACGTATTCTCCCACAACTGAAACTACTACAGTAACAACTGAGGGAACCACTGAAAGCGAAGAAACTACCACTGAATCAGAGGAAACTTCTACAACTACTTCTTCTCCCACAACTGAGACTACTACAGTTACAACTGAGGGAACCACTGAAAGCGAAGAAACTACCACTGAATCAGAGGAAACTTCTACAACTACGTATTCTCCCACAACTGAAACTACTACAGTAACAACTGAGGGAACCACTGAAAGCGAAGAAACTACCACTGAATCAGAGGAAACTTCTACAACTACTTATTCTCCCACAACTGAAACTACTACAGTAACAACTGAGGGAACCACTGAAAGCGAAGAAACTACCACTGAATCAGAGGAAACTTCTACAACTACTTATTCTCCCACAACTGAGACTACTACAGTTACAACTGAGGGAACCACTGAAAGCGAAGAAACTACCACTGAATCAGAGGAAACTTCTACAACTACATATTCTCCCACAACTGAAACTACTACAGTAACAACTGAGGGAACCACTGAAAGCGAAGAAACTACCACTGAATCAGAGGATACTTCTACAACTACGTATTCTCCCACAACTGAAACAACTACAGTAACAACTGAGGGAACCACTGAAAACGAAGAAACTACCACTGAATCAGAGGAAACTTCTACAACTACGTATTCTCCCACAACTGAAACTACTACAGTAACAACTGAGGGAACCACTGAAAGCGAAGAAACTACCACTGAATCAGAGGAAACTTCTACAACTACGTATTCTCCCACAACTGAAACTACTACAGTAACAACTGAGGGAACCACTGAAAGCGAAGAAACTACCACTGAATCAGAGGAAACTTCTACAACTACTTATTCTCCCACAACTGAGACTACTACAGTAACAACTGAGGGAACCACTGAAAGCGAAGAAACTACCACTGAATCAGAGGAAACTTCTACAACTACGTATTCTCCCACAACTGAAACTACTACAGTAACAACTGAGGGAACCACTGAAAGCGAAGAAACTACCACTGAATCAGAGGAAACGTCTACAACTACGTATTCTCCCACAACTGAAACTACTACAGTAACAACTGAGGGAACCACTGAAAGCGAAGAAACTACCACTGAATCAGAGGAAACTTCTACAACTACGTATTCTCCCACAACTGAAACTACTACAGTAACAACTGAGGGAACCACTGAAAGCGAAGAAACTACCACTGAATCAGAGGAAACGTCTACAACTACGTATTCTCCCACAACTGAAACTACTACAGTAACAACTGAGGGAACCACTGAAAGCGAAGAAACTACCACTGAATCAGAGGAAACTTCTACAACTACGTATTCCCCCACAACTGAAACTACTACAGTAACAACTGAGGGAACTACAGATTGCGAAGAAACTACCACTGAATCAGAGGAAACTTCTACAACTACGTATTCTCCCACAACTGAAACTACTACAGTAACAACTGAGGGAACCACTGAAAGCGAAGAAACTACCACTGAATCAGAGGAAACTTCTACAACTACGTATTCTCCCACAACTGAAACTACTACAGTAACAACTGAGGGAACCACTGAAAGCGAAGAAACTACCACTGAATCAGAGGAAACTTCTACAACTACGTATTCCCCCACAACTGAAACTACTACAGTAACAACTGAGGGAACCACTGAAAGCGAAGAAACTACCACTGAATCAGAGGAAACTTCTACAACTACGTATTCCCCCACAACTGAAACTACTACAGTAACAACTGAGGGAACTACAGATTGCGAAGAAACTACCACTGAATCAGAGGAAACTTCTACAACTACGTATTCTCCCACAACTGAAACTACTACAGTAACAACTGAGGGAACCACTGAAAGCGAAGAAACTACCACTGAATCAGAGGAAACTTCTACAACTACGTATTCTCCCACAACTGAAACTACTACAGTAACAACTGAGGGAACCACTGAAAGCGAAGAAACTACCACTGAATCAGAGGAAACTTCTACAACTACGTATTCTCCCACAACTGAAACTACTACAGTAACAACTGAGGGAACCACTGAAAGCGAAGAAACTACCACTGAATCAGAGGAAACTTCTACAACTACTTATTCTCCCACAACTGAGACTACTACAGTAACAACTGAGGGAACCACTGAAAGCGAAGAAACTACCACTGAATCAGAGGAAACTTCTACAACTACGTATTCTCCCACAACTGAAACTACTACAGTAACAACTGAGGGAACCACTGAAAGCGAAGAAACTACCACTGAATCAGAGGAAACTTCAACAACTACGTATTCTCCCACAACTGAAACTACTACAGTAACAACTGAGGGAACCACTGAAAGCGAAGAAACTACCACTGAATCAGAGGAAACTTCTACAACTACATATTCTCCCACAACTGAAACTACTACAGTAACAACTGAGGGAACCACTGAAAGCGAAGAAACTACCACTGAATCAGAGGAAACTTCTACAACTACATATTCTCCCACAACTGAAACTACTACAGTAACAACTGAGGGAACCACTGAAAGCGAAGAAACTACCACTGAATCAGAGGAAACTTCTACAACTACGTATTCTCCCACAACTGAAACTACTACAGTAACAACTGAGGGAACCACTGAAAGCGAAGAAACTACCACTGAATCAGAGGAAACTTCTACAACTACGTATTCTCCCACAACTGAAACTACTACAGTAACAACTGAGGGAACCACTGAAAGCGAAGAAACTACCACTGAATCAGAGGAAACTTCTACAACTACTTATTCTCCCACAACTGAAACTACTACAGTAACAACTGAGGGAACCACTGAAAGCGAAGAAACTACCACTGAATCAGAGGAAACTTCTACAACTACTTATTCTCCCACAACTGAGACTACTACAGTTACAACTGAGGGAACCACTGAAAGCGAAGAAACTACCACTGAATCAGAGGAAACTTCTACAACTACATATTCTCCCACAACTGAAACTACTACAGTAACAACTGAGGGAACCACTGAAAGCGAAGAAACTACCACTGAATCAGAGGATACTTCTACAACTACGTATTCTCCCACAACTGAAACAACTACAGTAACAACTGAGGGAACCACTGAAAGCGAAGAAACTACCACTGAATCAGAGGAAACTTCTACAACTACGTATTCTCCCACAACTGAAACTACTACAGTAACAACTGAGGGAACCACTGAAAGCGAAGAAACTACCACTGAATCAGAGGAAACTTCTACAACTACGTATTCGCCCACAACTGAAACTACTACAGTAACAACTGAGGGAACCACTGAAAGCGAAGAAACTACCACTGAATCAGAGGAAACTTCTACAACTACTTATTCTCCCACAACTGAGACTACTACAGTAACAACTGAGGGAACCACTGAAAGCGAAGAAACTACCACTGAATCAGAGGAAACTTCTACAACTACGTATTCTCCCACAACTGAAACTACTACAGTAACAACTGAGGGAACCACTGAAAGCGAAGAAACTACCACTGAATCAGAGGAAACTTCAAAAACTACATATTCTCCCACAACTGAAACTACTACAGTAACAACTGAGGGAACCACTGAAAGCGAAGAAACTACCACTGAATCAGAGGAAACTTCTACAACTACGTATTCTCCCACAACTGAAACTACTACAGTAACAACTGAGGGAACCACTGAAAGCGAAGAAACTACCACTGAATCAGAGGAAACTTCTACAACTACTTATTCTACCACAACTGAGACTACTACAGTTACAACTGAGGGAACCACTGAAAGCGAAGAAACTACCACTGAATCAGAGGAAACTTCTACAACTACATATTCTCCCACAACTGAAACTACTACAGTAACAACTGAGGGAACCACTGAAAGCGAAGAAACTACCACTGAATCAGAGGAAACTTCTACAACTACATATTCTCCCACAACTGAAACTACTACAATAACAACTGAGGGAACCACTGAAAGCGAAGAAACTACCACTGAATCAGAGGAAACTTCTACAACTACTTATTCTCCCACAACTGAAACTACTACAGTAACAACTGAGGGAACCACTGAAAGCGAAGAAACTACCACTGAATCAGAGGAAACTTCTACAACTACTTATTCTCCCACAACTGAGACTACTACAGTTACAACTGAGGGAACCACTGAAAGCGAAGAAACTACCACTGAATCAGAGGAAACTTCTACAACTACATACTCTCCTACAACTGAAACTACTACAGTAACAACTGAGGGAACCACTGAAAGCGAAGAAACTACCACTGAATCAGAGGAAACTTCTACAACTACCTATTCTCCCACAACTGAAACTACTACAGTAACAACTGAGGGAACCACTGAAAGCGAAGAGACTACCACTGAATCAGAGGAAACTTCTACAACTACGTATTCCCCCACAACTGAAACTAACACAGTAACCACTGAGGGAACTACTGATTGCGAAGAAACTACTACTGAATCAGAGGAAACTTCTACAACTACATATTCTCCCACAACTGAAACTACTACTGTAAAAACTGAGGGAACCACTGAAAGCGAAGAAACTACCACTGAATCAGAGGAAACTTCTACAACTACGTATTCTCCCACAACTGAAACTACTACAGTAACAACTGAGGGAACCACTGAAAGCGAAGAAACTACCACTGAATCAGAGGAAACTTCTACAACTACATATTCTCCCACAACTGAAACTACTACAGTAACAACTGAGGGAACCACTGAAAGCGAAGAAACTACCACTGAATCAGAGGAAACTTCTACAACTACATATTCTCCCACAACTGAAACTACTACAGTAACAACTGAGGGAACCACTGAAAGCGAAGAAACTACCACTGAATCAGAGGAAACTTCTACAACTACGTATTCTCCCACAACTGAAACTACTACAGTAACTACTGAAGGAACTACCGATTGCGAAGAAATTTCTTTAACAACAACATCACAGGAGACAACTACAAAAACAATGGGTCCTTCATCGACACAGTCTTCTACCACATCATATCCAGAGACAACGACATCCAGCAACCACTCCCGCTGCTCTCAACCGGGTAAATACCCTGACCCGAGTGATTGTTCGAAATTCTACATGTGCCTCATTGTCGGTATTGACCTCATCGAATACGACCTGACCTGTCCACTCCATACACTTTACGATGCTTCAAATCAAATTTGCACTGACCGCCCAGTCCAATGTCCAGGCGAAATCGAACTTAAATGCGATGCGGCGGGGTATTTCAATCACCCCACCAACTGCAGCAGGTACTACCTTTGCGAAATCGACGTAGACTTGACTGCATACAGGATAACTCAATACACCTGTCCAGCCGGAACAAGTTTCGATGTAGACACGAGTGCTTGCGTGGAATCGTCTTGTAACCTCGGTACTACAGTTCCAGTTTCCTCTAGTACTACTACGTCTACTACAATCGCACCAAGAACAACACCTTCCAACAGGTTTACTTGCCCAGCCGAAGGCACCTATCCAGATACAACCAGCTGCACCAGTTACCACATATGCGTGCAAGTACTAAATAAACTGATCGATGTTGTTATTGATTGTCCGAGCGGTACCCAGTACGACGCGACCAATGGCATTTGCACCTCCAAGCCGGTGCAGTGCCCCAACGACGCCCCGTTGTCCTGCACCGAAACCGGCATCTTCCTGTACCCCAACGACTGCACCCGCTACTACCAATGCTCGATCTCCAAGACGGGCGGGTACGTCATCACGCTCTACCAATGTCCCAAGACGTGGTCGTACAGCCAGCAGTACGGCACGTGTCTGCCTTCAGCGAACTGCGGTAACGAGAGGAGCTTCCCCTGCCCGACGGTGGGCAAGTTCCCGATCGACGGCAGCTGCAGGCAGTACTACGAGTGCCAGATGGTCAACGGCCAGCTTCTGCCGTACCTCAAGAGCTGCGGCATTTTCTGGATGTTCGACAGGGAGCAGCAGAGGTGCAGGCGGGAGTGTTTCGTCTCGTGCGAAGTTCCCATCGATAGCGATGATGTTATTGGAATGCAGGGAGCGTTAATAGAGGAATAGTAGATGTCTTATGCTTGGGTTAAGGGGATAATTAAAAAATGTACGTAATAAAAAAGTGTAATAGAAATTAAATCTAATAAAATAATCAAATATAATAATTTTGTTGTTTTATTTCGTAGTACTTTCATTCCGTTGTAAATTTGAATTTGAACTAAACCCATTTTTGATCATTTTTATTGCAACTGGTATTCATTAATTGAATCAAAAATACCGAAGTAATGAATTTAACCATTGGGCATTTTAACATTGTATATTTATTAATAAAATTGCTTTATACATTCGATATCCTCAAATTTAAAAGAAAAAGAGAAAAGTTATTTAATACGGGGTGATCAAAAATTTTCAATATATGGCTAGTTTTATCTTCTGTTTATCACGGTCACACCCTGTATAATAGTATATTTAACAATGATATTTGAAAAAGTTAAGCATTGTACTGTCAAGTACTCTTGTTATAAAATTTACTTAGAACATAAAATTAAATTAAACTAAAATTGAAATCACCCTCTATACAACTTAATAATTTTATAATCGTAGTAAAAATATTGTAAAGTACTCTTAAAACCGTTTGTAAAATAACATTTTTAGTTTGATTATCTTAAACTATTGTTATTGATTATTATTTTGTGTGCTTAAATATTGTCAAGTTACTATATCATGAATAATCCAATCATATTTAATTCTATATTCCTAAAAAATTGTTATTTTCTTTCCGAATTTCCACTAATAGAACATCACTTTATTGTGCAAGAAGGAATAATAAAATAGGTCTGTTCGTATATTCTTGAATTCATCACGTTTTTTTCGTGAAATTTTACCAACCATTTGATTTTTATTAAAATCGGTTCGATTCCCGTAAATGCTTGTTTACATTAACGTGATTTTATTAACTAATTGTTTATTTTTCGTTTTATTTAAATGTTGATTTTCCATCGTGCACTATTAGTTTAATTTTGAAAATCGATAAGCACCAAGAGTGTTACGATGTGGGTAAATTATAGTGTTAAGGGGTTGGTTTGTGTAATTTTAACGTTTGGGGTAAGTTTTATTTTATTAATTAATTAAACAAATTAATTTAATCGGCGTAATTGATTAAATATTTGTGTTAATAAATTTATTAGAGTAGATGTTTAATTTTGTTACTAGATCGAATAAATTACTAGATATTTATTTGTTCTACTAAGGGTTGATATTTAGATTAATTTTTAAATAATTTTCTTGTTGGATTGTTCGTGTTTTATTGTTTTTTGGAATATTTTTGTTGGAATAAGTTTTATTGTAATTTGTAATTATTTTTTCGTAGTTTTTTTTTGTTAAAATTTAAGGATTTTTCTATCTTTTTGAATTAAATTCCATTTCTAGAAATTGATAGTTTTTAAGGTTGGAGTTTAGATTAAGGTTAAGTTTAGGTTAGAGTTCGTTCAAGATCAAATGCATTTTGAAAATTTATTCTTTATTCAATTTATTCAATTTGTTGATTTTATTTGACTTTCATAATTATTCAATCCAATCTATTTCAATCCAAACTAAATACAGCACAATAAAATACACTAATTTATTTAAGTAACATTATTAATCCCCTCGTATTTTTGGATGCATTCAGGTCATTTCTCGAGCTACACCCGTAGATTTAGACTACGACAACAGTAAAAAAGTCATAACCAAAAACCCCAATCAACACCCTTTGGGACTCCACAACTCCAATCAACAGTACACCTCCATATGCTGGGCAGAATCGTTGATAATAACCGAAAACAAGCACACCAAAAACCAAACCGTCTCCAAATCGTACTCCATAATTCTCGACACCCCTGAGAAGCTCCAGCAAATGCACAACGAAGACGAGAACGTCACCTGCGTGGAAATCCTAGGTAAAACCCGCCACTTCGACCCCATCCGAACACTCTTTTTCATTTTCTCCACCTTTTTCCAGAACGTAACTCCAAAGTCAAGGAGCAACTGAACTTCACCACGTTGAGGGAGGACGAGGACTCCATCACCAAAGAGCGCAAAAGGTCCTTTTGCGGAGCCGGGCCCGTCCTGTCGCACCATTTCATCGTCTGGCCCAAGCTCAATCGCAGACAGATCGAGATCAGCATCAACCCTTTGAGCTCCACCAAGTGGAAGCACTGCCAAGACGCCGTCGGTGATGATGTCGATGATAAAATCGAATTGAATTCTACTCCCAAAAGAAACGGTAAGATCCTTTAATGTTTCATTTATCTGTCGCAGTAACTGTATCTACTTTTTTTCTGACTGCTCTGGAAAACTTGTTTGCTTTCTTCAAAGGTTATTTTACTGTTATTTTTATGCACTTCCTAGGTATACCAACAACTCTCTTCTAATCTTCTTCTGAGGTTCTCTGCACTTCCACGGTTTCCCACGAACTTTCTTGTGATCTTTATCAGCTGTTTTTTCACTATTTTCTTATGCACATTGACTCATTTCTTGGTATACCAGAAACTCTCATCGGATTTTCTTTGAGGTTCCTTCACTATTATTTTATGCATTCTTCTGATCTTTTTCAGACGCTTTTTTCTCAGACTCTTCTTCAGCTATCCCAGAACTCTTCTTCTGGTCTCCTCCAGAAGTTCTTTCATCCTCATACCTATACACTAATGGTTCGTCTTCGCATTTCACGAATTTCAATGCACTTTTATCATCTTCTTGCATTTACACCAACTACAGTCTTACCACCTTCACCTGAACCTCCCAACCTCTCCTGATAGGGATAAGGACAGGTACTCATTGCTACATTTTCCAGGCGGAAAAACCCGAAGCGTGGCCGAAGACGGCGAAGAAATCAGCGACGGGACCTTCGAAGAGGCGCCGGCGTCGAAGGCGAAAAACAAGGTGGGCGCCGCGCACGGGGGCGGTCGGGACGAGGTGGTGGGACTCCCGGAGCCGGAGCTGAAGCCGCCTGCGAGGACGACGCCCAAGCCCAAGCCGAAGCCGAAGAGGACGCCGAAGAATTCCGTGACGAATCGGCGTTACAGGTGCCCGCAGGACCTGCTGAGCATGTGCAGCAAGATGCTGGCGAAGAGCGACAACCTGCTGGGCCACAAGAACAGCAAGGAGGCGGTGTTCGGGAAGTGGTTTTTTCTTAACTCCACTGACGTTAAGTTGGACAGTGATTTGCCTTTTAAGATGAAGATTAAGATGATCGTCATCGTGGAGAGTGTTGCCGACGAGAAGAAACGATCTAAGTTGATTTTAGAGGAGGAGTCTCTGTTTTATCCCAACATCAGGAAATATCATAATTAACAGACAATATCGTTAAACTTAGCTAAAATATTTATCAAGCTCTGTACAAATTAAAAACACGTAGTTAGCACAACATTTTCAATTATTGTATTTTTGAGGAATATTTTTAAAAGCGAAAATATAATTTTATAATGTTTTTCTACTTTTTTTATACGAGTGCAATAAAATCGCCCGGTTACAATAATTAATAACACGTACAAAATTTCCCTGCGAATTTCCTTGATTAAATTTTGTCGTTAATGCAATGCAATAAAAACACATTCGCTAATAAATGCTTGTGTACTTTAAATAAAACTATTATAATTAATGTTTGCGCACATTTATCTATCCAAACAAAAGTCTTGAAAGATTGCGTATAAAAGTTAGACAACTCGAAAATTTATTCAAATTTAAACAAGTTTACTTATTAATTCTTAATAATGAAGAGTTCCTTAGTTTTCCTCCTTATCGTAAGTACTCGTAAATAGAAATAAAATTCGCCTACTCTTCCAATTAACGTGTAAAAACAACGCAAACAAAACTAATAAGAAACGCATCGATTTCACTCTAACAGATTTTTAACTATCAAACAAACTCCAGCTAATCAAGTAATTAAATATACGCGGGCAATTATCGCTTAATTTTTTTTCTTTCGCTAAAGTAAAAGGTATTAATTACAAGTGTTTTTTTCCAGTGTTTACCGGCGCTGTTTCGCTGCACCAACGGGCAAAATTGCAAGGGACCGGGCATAATAGAGAACCCCAACGTGCCGAATTGCAGGTCGTTTTTATGGTGCGTTAGCTTCAACACCACCAGCTTCAGGGAGAACGTTTTCACCTGCCCCCCATCGAGATCTTTCAACCCTGCTATAGGAAGATGTGACGCTACATATCAATGTCCTAGTAGTACTACATCCTCATCCAGTACTACTGAAGCTACTACTTCTCCTTCGACTAATCCTTCACCCAGTACTACTTCTAGTACTCCTAGTTCTTCACCCAGTTCTTCTACTAAACCCTAAATATTAAGTTAAAAACAACATAACAATGTTGTTATTAGAATAATAAATGTTGTTGTAGGCTTGTTGTAATTTAGAAAATTGTGCATCTAATAAACTTAATCAATAAATTATATGGAGTCCTTTATTTTTCACGATTATTATTTTGTTATCTATTTGTTTATTTTAGCAAATTTAAGAAATTTATAGGATGCTTGTATTATGTAGGTAACTAATAAAATATAAAGAAAATAGAGCTCCATTTTTTTCACCCTGTATAATTATCCTATTTTACTACTTATTAGTGCTTACCTGTATACAGCGTGAACCATATGTAATGTCAATTTTGGTTTTTTAAATTGAATTTAAAAACTACATATATTCACCTCTAACTGAAACCCCCTCAGTATGAGACTTTTCAAATTAGACAGAGATTAGATTAGATTTTTCAAATTAGACTTGAGATTTTTCAAATTAAAAGGACTGGTTTGGACAGGCATTTCACACCTCGTTTCAAAGACATTTTCTATCTCCTTTCGAAAGTGTTATTTTTTTTATTTATTTCTGGTTACGAATATAATGACATTAGAAATTTAATTTACTTTTGTTAACAGAATTAGTTAATTAAAATATGACAAAGACGAAAATAAGTTCTGTTGGCTAATTGCCTAATTATGGATAGTTTACAGTTTGAAATGAACTATTTTAATATGAAAAATAAATAATTCAAGTTAATTTTCTAATGCCATTATATTCGTAATTAGGCAGAAGAATAAAAAATAACACTCACGGTGGTGAGTCTCTCTAATATGTAAAAGAAATAGCATGTTTCACCCTGTATAACTACCCAATTTTATTACTTATTAGTGGTTACCTACATTTATCACTAATGCAGTTATATTACCTCTTCTTTGTTGTTACCTCTTCTAAACCATTATGGCTTCATGTGGATCCAATCTGATTTATTACACCAAACGCGCACTTAAATAAACTCAAATTCCGTGTAGGTATAATAAATTACAAATTACTAAGAGAAAGTAAAAAGTTCAAAGCGTTAATCGAGATTGGAAAAATAATAGTTGGACGATATGCATAATTGAAACTACCGAAGTATTTTTTTAGGTAAATTATTCGCGCAATTATTTTGGTTAATATTCCATAATAATAAAACCATTAAATTCCTAATGGGTTTATGGCGGGGCGATTAAAAATCTGTTTATTAATTACGCTTTGAACAATAAATCCTAATCTTCAAACATTATTTAAGCCGTTATCCGGCGAGATTAAAACGAAATCCTTCTTAGGGACCAATTCGGTGTGCAAATGCGCGAAATATTCGTTCAATAATGTTAGCCTTCGTTTCTCTGCTCCTGTTAGTCGTAAGTATTCATATTTTTTTGCTAATTTTCTTGTTGAATTATCGAAAATTTTAAAAATTATTTAGGCAATCAAAAAAATTGGGAAAAATTGAAATTTTTATTACGTGATTTTTTATGACAATTTGTAAGATAAGTATCAAATAGAAGATAAATTAATTAGCAACATTATAATATTCATAAATACTTCTATTATAAACATTAAATTATACTACCTAAAGTAATTTAATTAATTACTAAAGTTCCATATAAACTGTATGTATCAAACGTTTTAATAGTTGAATGTCTCTCTACATTTTTAGAATATGTTAGTAGAAATATTCTGAGTAACATACAAAGGTTATGCAATAGAGAAGAAACTCCAATAAAGATAAGAATACTAATAAAAATATCGAATAGAAATTTAATAGACAAATTCCTGTTCTTCAAAAATTTCCTTTCGAAAAACATTTACATCGAAACATGTAAACTTCTATACATCATTAAATCAAGTTATTAAAATGGATCCTTATTCAAAATCATCTTCATTGTTTATTAACTTGTAATCACAGCACAATTTCATTATTTACACATCGTTTTTTTTCACGCTTTTTTCCAGATTGGGCAAACCGTGTGCTCACATGAGAACTGCGACAAAATAGAGGGACTCAAACCGTTCAATCCACACCAAATCTACAAATGCACGTCCAACGGCTTCTTCGCCGATGAAACGGACAGAAATTGCAGGAAGTACATGGTATGCGCGAGAAATACACGCTCGTTCACTACTCTGTACCTAACTTGTCCAAAAGGCACTTATTTTAATCCAGACATAGAAGACTGCACGTCTGATTACGATTGTCCTTACGAGGACGAATCGGATTCCACCACTGATATCAGCGATACGTGCAATTACACCAGCGATCCCGATTATTTCAGGTGTTCTGATAGCGGGAATTTCGCCGACGATAACGACCTCACCTGCCGGTCGTACTTCTACTGCCTGATCATTCTCAAACCCGATCTGTACTTGCGGATTAAACGCACTTGCCCTAGAAACTTCTACTTCAATCGCTACACGAAGACGTGTGATGATGAGTATGTTTGCCCTTGTTCCACTACCACCAGTCGCCCTACTAGTACTACTAGGAGAGAAAGAACGGTGACTTCGAGTACCGAGACTACGAACCATGATGTAACTATTCCTTATAATGGATGTGATTACGTAGATGATCCTGATTATTTCACGTGCACTGTGGGAGGTATATTCAAGAATAAGAACGATATAACTTGTAGGAGTTACTACAAATGCACGGATTTATTGATTGGATGGATTAAAACGAAATACAATTGTCCTGCTAACACCTATTTCAATCCTTCGACAGGGGATTGCGATAGTACCTACAGATGTCCATGTTCCGCTGTTACAGAACAACCAGCGAAGACGACAACTTCACCGAAAATTAGTACAATTACTAGTCGACAAACAACAATTGATGGTGAGACAACATCAAGCGATACATGTGTTTACAATGAAGATCCCAATTACTTCACGTGTACTGTTCAGGGTAGATTCAGAAACAATAACGACAAAGATTGCAAATCATATTACTTATGTCGCTCCTTAAGAAGTGGAAGAATTATCCAAACAAAGTACGATTGTGCCGGAAATTCACTATTCAATCCAAAGAAGCAATTATGTGATGTGAAGTACAGATGCCCGTGTACAGAAGAATCTACTACAACCGCAACAAGTCCCACTAAAACATCAAGAACAGCTGAAACTTCCAGTGATAGCTCCGCAACTTCAATGAGTTCGGAAGAGCCAGATAAATCATCAACTTCTTCAGAAATAGAACATACAACTAAAGAATATTCTACTTCAAATTCTGCATCACCTAGAATGAGCACTCCTAATCAAGATTGCACATATAATGAAAACCCTGATTACTTTACATGTACCGTACCAGGTAGATTCAGGAACAACAACGATTTAGAATGTAAATCTTATTATTATTGCATCGTTTCACGAAGTGGAAGAATTTACCAAACAAAATACGATTGTCCAGAAAATTCATATTTCAATCCAAACACGCAATTATGTGATGTGAAATATAAATGTCCTTGTTCTAATCCTTCAACAGGCACTATCAGTACAACTCCAAGTACTATTGAAACAACCGTGGAAACCACAACAACTACAGTTAATGATGATACTCTTTCAACACAAGTGAGTACTGATCAGAGTACAAATGAGGACCAATCTTCTAGTGATTTACCATCAACCACAACAACACCAACCACAACATCAACACCAACAACAACAACAGATAATTCTGTTCAAACCACACCTAATGACAAATGCATTTACGACGATAATCCTAATTATTTTACATGTACTGTTAAAGGAAGATTCAGGAACAATAACGATAGAGATTGTAAATCATATTACTTATGTACCGTCTTAAGAAGTGGAAGAATTGTCCAAACAAAGTACGATTGTCCAGGAAATTCACTTTTCAATCCTAAAAAGCAATTATGTGATGTGAAATATAAGTGTCCTTGTTACAATCCATCTACAAGCACAATTAGTACCACCGCAAGTAGTACTGAAACATCCGTAGTAACCACAACCACTACAATTAAAGATGATACCCTTTCAACAGAAATTAATACTGAAGAGACTACATATGAGACACAATCTTCCACTGCTTCACCATCAACAACGCCTACCACAACATCTCCAACAACAACGCCAACAATAACACCAACAACAGAAAATTCTGATCAAACCACACCTAATGATAAATGCATTTACGACGATAATCCTAATTATTTTACGTGTACTGTTAAAGGAAGATTCAGGAACAACAACGACAGAAATTGTAAATCTTATTATTTATGTAGCGTCTTAAGAAGTGGAAGAATTATCCAAACAAAATACGATTGTCCTGGAAATTCACTATTCAATCCAAAGAAACAATTATGTGATGTGAAGTACAGATGCCCGTGTACAGAAGAATCTACTACCACAACAACTAGTCCCACTAAAACATCAAGAACAGCTGAAACATCCCCTGAAGGTTCGCCAACTTCAAAGAGTTCGGAAGAGCCAGATAAAGCATCAACATCTTCAGAAACCGAGTATACAACTAAAGAACATTCTACTTCACATTCTGCATCATCTAGAATGAGCACTCCTAATCAAGATTGCGCTTATAATGAAAACCCTGATTACTTTACATGTACTGTACCAGGTAGATTCAGAAACAACAACGATTTAGAATGTAAATCTTATTATTATTGCATTGTTTCACGAAGTGGAAAAATTTACCAAACAAAATACGATTGTCCAGAAAATTCATATTTCAATCCAAACACGCAATTATGTGATTTGAAATATAAATGTCCTTGTTCTAATCCTTCAACAGGCACTATCAGTACAACTCCAAGTACTATTGAAACATCCGTGAAAACCACAACAATTACAGTTAATGATGATACTCTTTCAACACAAGTGAGTACTGACCAGAGTACAAATGAGGATCAATCTTCTAGTGGTTTACCATCAACAATAACAACAACACCAACCACCACATCAACACCAACCACAACCACAACAACAACACCAACCACAACAACAACACCAACGACAACTACAACACCAACAACAATAAGAACAACTGAAAATTCTGATCAAACCACACCTAATGACAAATGCATTTACGACGATAATCCTAATTATTTTACATGTACTGTTAAAGGAAGATTTAGGAACAATAATGATAGAGATTGTAAATCATATTACTTATGTACCGTCTTAAGAAGTGGAAGAATCATCCAAACAAAGTACAATTGTCCAGGAAATTCACTTTTCAATCCTAAAAAGCAATTATGTGATGTGAAATATAAGTGTCCTTGTTACAATCCATCTACAAGCACAATTAGTACCACCACAAGTAGTACTGAAACATCCGTAGTAACCACAACCACTACAATTAAAGATGATACCCTTTCAACAGAAATTAATACTGAAGAGACTACATATGAGACACAATCTACTACTTCCCCATCAACAACGCCTACAACAACAATAACACCAACAACAGAAAATTCTGATCAAACCACACCTAATGATAAATGCATTTACGACGATAATCCTAATTATTTTACGTGTACTGTTAAAGGAAGATTCAGGAACAACAACGACAAAAATTGTAAATCTTATTACTTATGTAGCGTCTTAAGAAGTGGAAGAATTATCCAAACAAAGTACGATTGTCCTGGAAATTCACTATTCAATCCAAAGAAACAATTATGTGATGTGAAGTACAGATGCCCGTGTACAGAAGAATCTACTACCACAACAACTAGTCCTACTAAAACATCAAGAACAGCTGAAACATCCCCTGAAGTTTCGCCAACTTCAAAGAATTCGGAAGAACCAGATAATTCATCAACTTCTTCACAAATAGAATATACAACTAAAGAATATTCTACTTCACATTCTGCATCATCTAGAATGAGCACTCCTAATCAAGATTGCGCTTATAATGAAAACCCTGATTACTTTACATGTACTGTACCAGGTAGATTCAGGAACAACAACGATTTAGAATGTAAATCTTATTATTATTGCATCGTTTCACGAAGTGGAAAAATTTACCAAACAAAATACGATTGTCCAGAAAATTCATATTTCAATCCAAACACGCAATTATGTGATGTGAAATATAAATGTCCTTGTTCTAATCCTTCAACAGGCACTATCAGTACAACTCCAAGTACTATTGAAACATCCGTGGAAACCACAACAATTACAGTTAATGATGATACTCTTTCAACACAAGTGAGTACTGATCAGAGTACAAATGAGGACCAATCTTCTAGTTATTTACCATCAACCACAACAACACCAACCACAACATCAACACCAACCACAACAACATCACCAACGACAGCAAGAACACCAACAACAATAACAACAACAGAAAATTCTGATCTAACCACACCTAATGACAAATGCATTTACGACGATAATCCTGATTATTTTACATGTACGGTTAAAGGAAGATTCAGGAATAATAATGACAGAGATTGCAAATCATATTACTTATGTACCGTTTTAAGAAGTGGAAGAATTATCCAAACAAAGTACGATTGTCCAGGAAATTCACTTTTCAATCCTAAAAAGCAATTATGTGATGTGAAATATAAGTGTCCTTGTTACAATCCATCTACAAGCACAATTAGTACCACCACAAGTAGTACTGAAACATCCGTAGTAACCACAACCACTACAATTAAAGATGATACCCTTTCAACAGAAATTAATACTGAAGAGACTACATATGAGACACAATCTTCCACTGCTTCACCATCAACAACGCCTACCACAACATCTCCAACAACAACGCCAACAATAACACCAACAACAGAAAATTCTGATCAAACCACACCTAATGATAAATGCATTTACGACGATAATCCTAATTATTTTACGTGTACTGTTAAGGGAAGATTCAGGAACAACAACGACAGAAATTGTAAATCTTATTATTTATGTAGCGTCTTAAGAAGTGGAAGAATAATCCAAACAAAGTACGATTGTCCTGGAAATTCACTATTCAATCCAAAGAAACAATTATGTGATGTGAAGTACAGATGCCCGTGTACAGAAGAATCTACTACCACAACAACTAGTCCCACTAAAACATCAAGAACAGCTGAAACATCCCCTGAAGGTTCGCCAACTTCAAAGAGTTCGGAAGAGCCAGATAAAGCATCAACATCTTCAGAAACAGAGTATACAACTAAAGAACATTCTACTTCACATTCTGCATCATCTAGAATGAGCACTCCTAATCAAGATTGCGCTTATAATGAAAACCCTGATTACTTTACATGTACTGTACCAGGTAGATTCAGGAACAACAACGATTTAGAATGTAAATCTTATTATTCTTGCTTCCTTTCACGAAGTGGAAGAATTTACCAAACAAAATACGATTGTCCAGAAAATTCATATTTCAATCCACAAACGCAATTATGTGATATAGGATATAAGTGTCCATGTACTACTTTCACTACAGTACCAACTTCAACCTCAAATATTAGTACTACAGAAACAACTACAGTTGAAACTGCGCAAACCACAACCTCCACCAATTTACCTGACGAAAGCACGACAACAACAACAATAACAACAACAACAGAAGAAAACTGTCCATTCTACAACAGCGATCCTAATTACTTTAATTGCAACACAAATGGAAGGTTCAGAAACAACAATGACAAAGATTGCAAAACGTATTTCTTGTGCAGCAAACTCAGTAGCGGCCTATTTCTTAAAACGGAATACTCCTGTCCCGGTAACTCTTTATTCAATCCCGTTAAAAATCTTTGCGATGTATACTATAAATGCGAATGTTAATTTATTTATCGATTGTAAATATTTACCAACCCTAGTAAACGTTTAATTACGTAATTGGTTTAAAGTAGATTAGTTTTAAATATTGTTATGCCTAAATTAATAAAATTATTGAGAAAGAGATTCATTGTGTCATTTCATTATTAATGTAAAAATTGGACAAAATCAATTAACAAATAAAAATAAACAAGTAAGTAAGTAGGTAAATAAAAGTGTATGGAAACAATCGTTATTAAAGTTAAATTATCCAATTAATTTGTAAGAATTTTTTCCTCTGTTTTCATACGCAGGCACTGATTATCGAACAATTAAAAGAGAAAATCGCTCTCCTCACGTCCGTCCGCATACGCAACACAATGAAAATTAAGCAAACACATTCTAACCGGCAATAATTCGAAATACGTACCTTTCTAAAGCGATAAAATGTTTTTATTTAATGTACGCATCGCGACAACTGACACGTTCGAATTTTTCACAGGTATCATGAAACTGTCTGCGATCGATCGATCGTTTATTACCCATTGAAACTGGTTGCAAGAAATATTTAGTAAGTAGGTAAATTGCAATTTCATTTTATACCTAAATTTATTTATTTTTAGTAATTTAATGTAGGTACCTACCTGCGCTAAATGCTTTCTTGTGGTATAGTCATTCTAAAATCATTTGAAATTTTGCTTCTTTATGCAATGAACTTATACAAATTATAGAATTTTTTGAATTAAATATATAGATATTTAATTTTATCATTATAAATTGTACAGAATAAAAGTCAGATAATATTCTCTAACAAGCAACACTTCTATTATTACTTACCTCATTCTAACGTACAACAGAAGAATTAAAGAAAATTCAAATGATCACGAAATCATTTTAAACTAACAAAAAACTTTAAATTGTCAAACAATACCAAAAAAAAATAAATCGAACAATTGGAAATTGTTTCTCTCTATATTTGGCGAATTCGATAAACATTCCACGGCGACGCAGCTCTCTCGAATTTTCGTGTATTTGCATTCTTCAGGGAAAGTATCTAATAGCAAATGCGACGAGGTATGTAAATTCCGAGTTGAATTTATTGCGCGCCGAAGAGAAATAAACCACAAACTCGAGTTTCATACTAATGGACGATCAAGGCGATAAAAAGTTTCCGCATATTTTGTCAAGCCGCTTTAATTTGGCAACGACACGAATAAACATGTAAATAAGTTACCAAATTTGTCAAAAGAGTTACTCTAGTAGGTGTAGATAATTCCAGGTCCTTCATAATTCACCTAATTTAATCTAAATTGTGAGTCTTTTGCTTCCGTATTCTATCTTCAATAGAATAAGGTGCATGTAGTGTGATTCTTCATCAGAAGTCTTAATTGCTTCATCGTAAGACCGTAGAAGCTTTGGTCGAGAAGGTAGAGTTGCTTCAATTGAGACCAAGAAGAAGACTTAATATGAAGAAATTGGCATAGTACTAATGTTGGATATTATAGAACCATACATAAGCTTATACACTGTGCTTCATTCGCGATTGCAACATGGGCATTTCTATGAGTTGAACAAAGAAAGATTACTAAAATAACAGTTGTCAGAGTGAAAAGTTGCAATGACACAAATGTCACTCTTTCCTTTTCTTTTATAAGTGTCCAATTGAAGTTGTCTTTGTTGCACCCATAGCCTATGTTGCAATGAAAAATGGAGCAATATGTATAAGTAGGAGTAAAGTTTCTTCAATAAATCTCTGGCTTCTAATATCTGTGGTACATTGAAGATGTTAATGCTTGAGACATTATAAGACAATGAAGAAGAAAACTTATACTAGGAATTACATAGTCCACATCAGTAGATATTGTGGTTATAAATAATACAATAAAGGACTGCTGCATTATAATTAGAAACGGATGAAACAAGGCGGTAGTAAACGAGTTTATAATCCACTATAATAGTTCAAAATATTTGGTATTTCAAACGCATCAATCACACAGAAAAACCGGCCCGTAAAATCGAAAATACCCAGACGGAAAGTGAATTTAATCCTCACCCCCATCCGGCCTGTTCACAGGTAGTTTCTAAGCCTCGGCCGGGCGCCCCTATACTCGCATCGTCCGCGTATAAAACGCACCTTCGCGGCTCTTCGGCTCTTCATTTATCTCTTCGGCGCCGGCACAACGCGCTTCTCGACGCGGATTTATCATCAGGCTTCTTCGGCTCTTCCTTTCTGGCTTGCGTTCGTTCGTGCGGCTTTCACCGGACCCGCGGAGAGCGCCCGATTCAAAAGAGTTTCGCTGCTTCGATCCCGCCGAAGACGGGCCGGCCGGGCGTTTTAATTAATTTCGAACGATTTCGTTGTGAAGATGGTTTCGATGCGAATGCGGTCCGGATGCGGTGCGATGCACTAGCGCCAGTTTGTCAGTGGAAAATTGAATTTTTTATTATAATCGAACTGATTTTGCTTGTAATTAGTATTATTCGTTTGTATATTTGGATCAGTGGATTTTCAGTAAGTATTTTTTGAATATAGTAATCTAGAGGATCTTAATATGTATGAAGATTGGCGCCTTTGTGTTTTAACTTCAAGATATTTTATTTTACTAATAATTATTAATATTTTTGGTTACTAATTTTGGTTAGACATGAAGGCAAAAATAATATCCTCTCCAGAAGGTAGATTTTATAAAAAAAAGTATTTGATTGAAACGAAAAATTAAAGTAAGGTAGACTGAGGCAAATCGGTTGTAAAATTTGAATAGTTCAAATTAGTTCCTAAAATGTGGCTTTATTTTTTCTCTTATTAGAAATGCTAATACCACATTAAATTTACAACTTCCTAATCTAAAGAATCGAGGTATTAAAAAGTTTTTTTGAAAAAGGAAGAAAACGATTTTACATATTTTTTAAAATGTTCACAATATGTTACATTTACCCCATGGTATGGGTACAAACGGTTCTAAAGTGCAATACAATTATATAGAAAAACATATGGGGTAATTGTAAAAAAATATTTGGTTCCTCTAAAATTTGATATGCTGTTTATTTTTTTTATTTCAAAAAATAACAGAGCTACAAAATAATAAAGAAAAAATAAGAAATAAACCCTGTCTAATGCACAAAAGAACTATAAAAATGATAAAAACATTAACATAATAGGTAAAAATATTACATTTACCCCATTTTTACATTTGCCCCAGTCTACCTTAATAAGTTTCCTTACAATAATCTTACAAAATCACCAAAATCTACGTTACAAAATTCTATAATGAAGAGAAGAAAACAAAAAAAATTAAGGTAATATTTAAGTATAATCAACATAATACTCATTAGATATTTTTACTTCTTCTAGTATTAATTGTAATTAACTGGGAATACCCTATTTGTATTCCCCAACATGTTTTAATCTTGAGTTCAAAATAATAAAATTAATCAATAATCAAATATTTCGGCTTAGTTGATTATATGGCGTTTAATCTAAGTCATAAAAAATGAATTTTGATCCTAATTTACTTGAATTTGTTGCCAAACATCATAAAGAAATGTCAGACAGGATCAAAATAATAATCAAAATTTATTTTTTAATACTTACAGTATATTCCTGAAACTAACAATAAGTAAGAAATTGAAGTGAATTGATCTTCCAATACAATATTTGAATTAAAAATTATCATGGTGAAATATTCACAAGTAATAACGATACACCCTGTACAATCTACCATACAGAAACTCTTGATGGATAATAAAAACATTAATATTGGGCATAAAATCAATTTATGCACATCCATAGGTACTGTCGGTTTATTTAATGATTCAAACAAATTGGTCATGAATAAGCCTAATTACTTTTCATTTCTCTATTTATTGTGGTCGAAATTTTCACCAAATTATTCCGAAGACATTTCGCATTAACACGTACTTACATACAACATCTGTTACGTCGTGTGCAAATATTAATTAAATTTCGACAGAGATTCCAATTGCGGCGATAAAGTTTAGTCACGCGCTGCCATTCTTTAAACAAATTTTTTCTCTATTTCGAAACGAAGAAAGCTTTTCTATTTTCACCATCTCCAATATTTGCACGAGCGAGAATCATTAAATTACAAACCCCAGTTACAACATTATAAGACATTTATGTTGGCAACACTACACTAATGGCATCCGTCAAAATTGCCGCAGCCAACTTCTCGGCGAATATCCTAAATACACGCTCACCCTGTATACGAATTTAATAATTTCATTACTGACTAATGACGTTATCATCATAGGCACTTTTCCAGGGTAATCGGCGAGAAAGTGCCATTGCAAAACGCGCGTAATATTCCGGCATCGTTTAAATAAATTAATTGATGTTCGAACGAGGCGGAAATTAAAATTTCGAATTTCCAAGGCGATTAAACCCGCACGAGGTTCGTCAAACCCGCTTGCGATTTTTCCGTTGAACTCCGAGGAAGCGCCGGATACCGGGTTACGTAAATGCATTTTCGATAGCGCATAATGTAGGTGGTTTCATAATAGAATTTAATTGCCTGCGTAATTTAATTAGAATGTAATCGGCTGTCGGACATCGACAAGCCCATCGAAGGTTCGACGGGAGTCGTACGATAGTAAAAATAATCGAAATTTGTCCGGTAAAATTATTCGTAATTGAATGAATATAGGAGAAAGTTCCGATAATTGATATGAATATTTTTTTGTAATTTCAATTATGTATGTAGAAAGGACAAGTTGATAGGTTATTTACTTTTATAATCAACAATTTATTTGTGAATGTTCTAATTAACTAATTGATCGAATTAATTTTTTATTTTCTATTTCAGGTTCCAAGAGGACTTAACGTTGCTTAAGGAAATAATGTAAATGATGTATTGTTCGAAGATTTAGTAGATACTAGAATGATTAGATATAAAGTAAGTTACTCAAACTTTTTTAAAAATCATGAATTTTTTAAATAAATTTTCACCTATCGGTGACCTGCTAGACCTATCGGTCTGTAGCAAATTTTAACCAAGAATAATAAACTGTAGAGGATTGATCAATTCTATCCTATTATGACGTACACAAATTTTACTTAATTCCATTAAACAATTTAATAAGGATTTCCCCTAAATTTCCAATGTTGCCACAACATCCTCCCCCAGATTTACATGGCAACATATTTGTTGAGACAAATTCTTGCATTGTTATCATGCTTGTTTCCAATGAGTTTATTATTTTCTGCGGCTAATTTGTCTGTTAGAAACGATGAATAATAATCGCCATTACACCAATAAACAGAATAACGAAGAGAGTTGATTAGCCATCGGCGATGTTTGTGGTAACATTAGAAAAAATGTTTTTTTTTCCATCGCATTTTCACTTCACTTTTATTTCGTTTTGTATTTGGTTTTACGCTATGTCAATGTGCTGCTCTTACTTTCAATGCGCCTTTTTTTCTTAACACAATTTATAGAACGTTGACGTTTAAACGTCCTATTATGGGGAAAAAAGTTAATAACAATCAATCCTATAATTAGAAATGAAAGTGCATTCTATAGATTGATACTAGGTATGCAAAGAATAGGTTCAATAATTCCGAAAAAGATGAAAGAATAAACTCAAAACTAGGGAATTTTTGATGACGCAATACTTGTAGTGGCCGTACTGAATATTCTGACAGATGACAGGATGTTAAGAAACATAACTTTTAAAAGCTCATAATATTGGGTTTGTACAAAATAAATACGGTATTTCCGCCGCGAAACTTATATTTTTTTTCTCTATTTGCCAATTTCTTTACGTGACAAATACATAAAATGTCGTTTAAACTTACAGGCGAATCTGGGTTAAACAAACACGCTGAAAACGAAATGAAGTGAAACCGAAACGGACGATATTTGAATAATTTATTGGCGAATTTCGTTAGTCGCTCGACAGGTGCACGACCGATGCACTTGTATTCGGAAAAAGCGGTCTAATAAACACGAAAAAGTGTATCAAACTTTTTTCAGAACCGCGACACTTTCGTGTGTGATTATACAGGGTGGTCGCTCTTTTATTAACTCTTGAATAAATCCTAAAAAATACTATTCCCACGCAAACATTTGAAACAAGCACAATTGATCAACCTTTTTAATAAAATATATTTAACCAGAACATACCATTTTCTAACTCATAAGATTAGCGAATTTTAGAAAAATCCTGTTCTACTTTAAATTAAATACCTATTTACTGTATTGCAATGAAAAATTTCTAATTTATTATCCAATTTATTAGCCAAAACTAATTCGCGCAATTTCCCTAACGTAAACCGATAGCGCCATGAAAATTTACGAGATGAAAACTCGTCCTACTAAACTCCATTTATATCGATTAAACAATATCATTAATTAAGAAAAGAATCTTTCGTTGCGCATAAAAATCCATTACGTTATATTTTTTTTCGCAGATAGGTTTTTTTCTAGTCGTTGACCAGCGAAACATTGTTATTAGTGTGCAAACGTGTGAAAAATCCCACTTCTGATGCATCGTTCGATGCCTGCTAGATGGGTATTAGTGCAATTGCAATTTCTACATAAAGAAAAATCTCCAAAGGAATTATTATAAACTTTATCATTGTACTTTTCATACATGTCAAATGACTAATTTTGACAATTTAGAAGTGATATTTTGACATTTGTTAAATGTCTAATTTTGACATAATATACCTAAGAAGCTGATTGGTAAGAAAATTGAAAAAATAGTCATCATAACCTCTAATTTTACTCAATAAAAAGTTACAAAATTTAGCAGGAAGGCAACCTAATCTCCTGTCGAGAAAAATCCCTATGCACATGCAACTCGGATATTTCTACACCGATGCTCTCTTTGCTATTGTTTCATTTTTCTCCTGCAATTGACTGCGTTTATTTCTGTATGGATTTGTCGAAATGCGACGGACCGTGAGAGGTTTTTACAGTTTGCTGATAAAATAACCGTCGGTCATTTCACGCTCGCTGAGCCGTATATGCGTTTGTTACGCGGATTAGTGCCATTTAATGTACAATTATGTACCATGTAAATTAAATTACTGTTCGCGGCGACAAATTGGATTAGTAAATATGTGCAGGAATTACAATGCAAAGTGTAAAAATGAAAACGAAAGTTCAGCTCTGATTTATAATGATTAAATGATTACCGTAGTTGCAATTTGCATGTTTTGCGCAGGTTTATGTTCAATGTCGAACTGTCAAACTATCAAACTGTCAAAATCTCAAGCTGTCATCAACTGTCAAAGTATCTACAAAACCCAATAAGATTAATGTTTTCCTTGAAAATTTAATTATTTTTCTATAGCATGTTTTTTGGAGTTACATAAAATTTCACTATTGTGTCGTTGACCGAGTAATCCCGGTAGCTGAGACCACTATGTTTTATGTTATTATCCTAAAGAATTTGTCATTGGCTGAACGACCTCTTTAGTAAAGACCTGACATTACAATAAAAATTCAATAGAACAAGTTCAGCAGTAAAACGAAACAAATAGAGCATTTCTAAAACTAAAAGAAAAGATCAAAGTCAAGTTTGAATGATACATGCACCACAATTTTGCCAGATTAACTCAAAAATCAAATTTTCCACTACAAAAAACACTTGCACTTACAACGCAATGCAATTTACATTGCACCAGTCGAGGTTTGAGGGAGATGAAAGCGGGAATCTTCAATGTTTCATTTTTTTTTCTTTTCATCTGTTCGGCATTAAAATCAAGGCCAAAGAGAGTTCCATTCATGTTCGGCTAGAGCGTTTTAAACGAAAACAAAGAAAGAAAACGGCGTGCACTTGATGTATGTGCATGCACACAGGTTACCCATCTGACGCGCATTGTTCGAACGAAAACGTGGGAAACGACATGGCTAATGATAATGTACAGAGTGTAGAAGGCAAAGGTAAAATCCGATCCGGTGTTACGTTTTTTTTCATTATTCCGAGTAATCGAAAGTGATGAAAAAAGAGAAAATTATTAGGAAAATCCATCGCTAGTTTCACTTTTTTTTCTAAACCATTCGTACAAGCGATTTTAATTTGAGGAAAAATGCGGAAATCCTAGTTAAAACATTTCTAGTGTAACAGGAGAAAACTATACGGGGCGTTCCAAATATGACACGTACATACATAATTTAACATCCATTAAATAAATACAAGAAAGTTACCGTAAATTTTAAATATAACCAGATGGGTGATAAAAATGAAAATAATTAAACTAAAAATAACACAAACTCTCACTTATACTCATAATAATAACCATAGTATATGAAGTTTATTACTAGACACCCTGTATTAAGAAGAATATTTAAGAAAACGCCTAGAAATTACCTGAATTATAAATTGTTTAATACTAGCATACTGACAAATTTTTAGAATTGAAGAACAAATTTCTTTCTGCGTTCCTCCTCTCATATTTCGTGTTTAAACAACGCATTTTAGCGACACGAATAATTATTTATTTTTCGACCGTAATGCATACAAACCTTTTTAAATAAATTACCCGACCAATTAGAAAGAGAAAGTTTTTCGGACGGTCTTCAAATTTACGAACCGTACCGGAATGAAGAAGAAGAAGATTTCGGATCTTAGCTAGTTAGTTAATTAATTTTAATTTACCCGTGCAATATTTACCTTTTTGCGGCTACCGGTGGTACCGGCGTTTAGAGGAAGAGTACACGGCTAATGGCTGTACGTTTTCACGACCAAGGCCGGAGCGCATCGGCTTCGAATCATCTCCTCGACAGTGACCTAGAAAAAGGAAAGAAGAAAAAAATCTGTTAAAAATGTGTTATGTGAACCGTTTCACTTTATTGTTAGGAGCGATTATTAGAGATTATGAAAAATTATTTTCTCATAACGATCGCCGGGGTATTTAATAGCAATATAATTTCGGTTCGTTTTTTTTTCGGCGATAGCGAAAGCGAAAATATCGCACGAAAATTGCCTTGTATTTCGTGTAAATTATGGTTTTATTGTGGCCCGCCCGATTACCAGATTTAAGACTATTAGTTTTTCTTTGCTACCGTAAACTAAACCTCTAGCCTTTGCCTCTAACTAAACCATAGCCAATTTTATGAGGCTCCACAAGATTTGAGTCGCTACTTTTGGCAAACAATGCATTTTACTTAAAAAATAACCTACAACTGAAGAGCATAATTAACAACTAATTAAATTTCCAGAATTTCCTCCTTCTCCTCGTCTGCCTAACGTTGTCGATAAAATGCGAAATCGCCCAACCACCGAGAAAAGACGCGCACGACGGCAACATCGCAAACGCCATACAACAATCCTCAAAGAACGATGGTAACCCTTCCAAACCATCAGGATGGATATTCTCCCGCTTTAACGCCACCCATCAGAGGAAACCCAACGAAGATCAATTGCCCGCATCGGCGGAATTCGGCGGGTACCACTACCTGCCGCCGCCCGACGATCACGCCGATTGCAACCCTTGCAACCAGGAACCGTGGGTACCCATAGCAGGCCATAATAAATATCAACACGATTTTTCTAGTCTTTCGCATAACGTAGATAATATTTTACCCAACAGCGGGTACTCCGGTTTGTATGGAATACCTCCCAGCATCGATTACGGTGTTCCCAAACCCTCTTACGGACCTCCCAAGAATCCCAAGCCTTTGTACGGTCCTCCAAAACAGCATTATGGACCGCCCAAACCATTGTACAGACCACCAAAGCCGCTTTATGGGCCACCGCAGCAACAATACGGGCCACCTAAACCATTGTATCTGCCGCCTAAACAAGAATATGGTCCACCAGTACCGTTGTATGGACCTCCCAAACCGGAATTCGGTCCACCAAAGCCTTTGTACGGACCATCTTCAGGGGACGATGTTATTTTCGATTATATGATCCCTCCTCCAGTGCAATATAAGATACCTGCCATAATGTACGGACCTCCGAATTCTAATTATGGACCACCCAAGCCGAATTACGGACCACCTAGGCCGAATTACGGACCACCAAAACCTAATTATGGACCACCAAAACCCAATTATGTACCGCCGAAGCCTAATTACGGACCACCCAAACCTATTTACGGACCACCCAAGCCTGAATACGGCCCTCCTAATTCCATATTTAACCCACCTCCAATACCGCTGCACCAACCACCAGAACTAAACTTCCTCCCGCCAAGCATTTTCAATCCCCCCCAACCGGACGCCAATCCGCCGCAAGTCCACGCGGCGCCGAATCCGCCGCTATTCGAGCCTCCTCAGCCGGACTTTACCGTCCAACACCTACCGGCGCCGACTCAAAGCGCCGATTCCACCGAATTCCACCGGTCCCCCGCGTCCGATTTCGTCCCACCGTCGCTAGACAACTCCTACGGCGGCGCCGTACCGCCGGCGCCCCATCAGCAATTCGCAGACAACCCGTCGCCGCAACTGGCCGAAATCCCGCTGGACAACGGCTACATTCCGGCGCCGGCGCCGTCCGACAGCTACGGCGACCCGGTGACCGACGACGGCTTCCAGTTTAACCGGCAGCAGGACTCGCAGCCGGCGCCCAGCGGCGACGGGGATCCGTCGGCGAACGCCGACCTGCCGAACCATCGGTTCAACGCCGATTACCCGAACCTGGGCCCGGTGCAGTCGGCGCCGATTTACGATTTCGGGAATTTCCGCGTCGCCGACGACGCGGTTCAGGTGCAGAAGAGCGTCAAGGTGGCGGATTACGTGGCGTCTGTGGAGCATCCCATCAACGTGGTGCAATCGCCGCTGGTGGAGCTCCACATAAACGAGGATACCGAGCAGGATTACCAAAATAATTACACGCGCATCGCCAAGAACCACCAGAACGATGTAGAGCCGTACAAATTAAGCGATAATCCTATTGTAGTGGACGATACTCATACGGCTGCTAGTACCATCAATACCAACGTTTCTAATTACGGCAGCTTCGAGGATCAAGCGAATGTAATCAAGCAAATTTTGATACAAAAAGGTATACTGAAGCAACGCGAAAGGAGTACTGGAGTTTCTAATTCGATGGTCCCGCCTTCTCCAAACAGCAAATCCACTTGGGAATCGACTAGTACGGTTAAACCGGTTCAAATTATAGTACCTTACACGAAGAGCTACACGACTCTCATGCCCACTTACATGCCGCCCACGCCCACCCAAAGCTCCGATTGGTCGAAGTACTTAACAACCAAACCGAGCAAAACCTCCATCCAAAGTACCGCCGTTTACAACATCAAAGACCTAATAGGCGCCAGCGACAATCGTACCGGAAAGGAATCCCTACCGTTCGACGTCATATCCCTGCAGAAGAACATCGACGATTGGACCCACCAATCCTTCTCCAGCGGGAAAACCGTAAACCTGCCCCAGAAGCGGATCCCAGCGGAGTTCTTCACCACGCCCGATCCTCCCACCAGCTACTCCAACGACATCTTCGACCACCAGCTGGCCGAATCGTCTCGAAAGGAGACCGCGGTGGACGCGGACATCGAAACCAACGTGATAGTCGCAGCCGAAGCGGCCAGCACGGAACCCGCGGTCACTTCCACCGAAAGCGCCCGCCAGAGGGAAGCGGAGAGGTTGCAAAAGTCTTCGTGGAAGTCCGCCTACGTGACCGTCAGCCCGCTCACCAAGGAGAAGGTGTACGTGGTGACGCCGCAGGCGTACAGCTTCGTCACCGCCAATCCGGCGGAGGCGGACGCCTGGAGCATGGCGCCGCGGGTGGAGAACGGCACCGCCACCAATGACGCCTCCAAGTCGCGCAAATTCTCCGTGCGGATCGAGCCCCAGCGGGCCGGCTCCGGGGAGAAGGCGCCCAAGGACTCCAAGAGCGCCGTGAAGGTGGTGTACAGCGAATGGCCGCATTTAAGTGAGTTCTTGCTCTCTTCTTATTGTTAATTATTAATCTTAAGGTGTAAATGTAAAATGTTTTTAAAGGTTCATGATTCCTTGGTTCAAGTAGAGAGGATGAAGTTTTTTATTGAATGTTCAAAACTTACTCCAGGTGTTCAATATTATCAATTGCATAAATGTTCTTGTTCAATGTTTGATTCTTTCTTCAATGGATTAGTTGTGATTAAGAGGACTTTCTTTACTTTTTTTCAAGTAGTTCATGTTAATATTTTCTGATTATTTTGTATTTATGTGCTTTATAACCAATATTATCATCCACATCAGTTATTACTAGCCCTCTTTTGATCAATTCTTCGTAGATTGAATTGGACGTTGGAATTGGAGAAGCTTTTTTTCAAATTTTTCCGATTCTTTTTCCAAAATTTGCTCAAAATGTTGATCTCATAAAGGGTCTAGATTTTTTATTTACCCAACTATTTCATTCTTCTTGTAATCATTTAAATTTTAATACATGGTCTAGTCTAGTCTCTCTGGTCTAGTCGAGTCTAGTCTCTAGTCTCTAGGTTTTCTCACACTAGTTCTTCTACTGTCTAGTTCTTCTACTGTCTAATTCTTCTAGTCCTAGGTCAACTTCTCTCTAGTTCTTCTAGTCTCTAGTTTCCTAGTTTTAGTTTTTCCAGTCTCTAGTTCTTCTAGTTTCTAGTTCTTCGAGTCTCTAGTTCTACTAGTCTCGTTAATCTACTAATAACACTTGAATATGTATATTTTATTTCCTCCAATATTTCATTTCTTCAGATCAATATTCATCAATTCATCCAGACCTTTCATCATCTCATCCACTCCTCCTCTTGGTCACTTCTTCATGGATTCAACTCGAATCAAGATTCCTTCCAGACTGTCAAATTTCAGGCTCCACACTCCAAATTTCTATATTCGTAACAACGTCCTTGCAACGTTGCCAAATTGCAAAATTTCCCCTAACATTCAGGATTTTCGAACAAACATAATTTTTATAAATGTACCAATTTCTTTTAGTAAACAATCTTCAAACTACGACGGCGAAACCCACATCGGTGCATCCGCTTTTCGGGCTGATGGGCATCACGGCGTACACGCCCCCGTCCAACGCCACAATCGAGACGTTCGTGGGGCACTCGAAGGTAAGATTCTCCTAAAAACAGAGCGATATCTCTTGTCCTAAACGCGGGTGAAATCAAACGATATGATAGATAAATCTCCATCTTTCCTCGACTTTTTCGCCGCTAATCAGAGAGGTCGTGGGACCTGGGAGCTGTTTTAATTATCGAAGCGAAAACAATCGTTTATTGTGTTTTGCGATTACTTTAAAAATTTCCCCGAGATTGCGCGTTAATTAAATGATTTATGGTTTTATAAAGGAGCTTGCGTTGTTGTTTTCAGGTGGTCACCGTGGTGACGCCGTCGTCGAGGATCGAGGCAACCAAAGATTCGTGAATCAGAAGTGGGATAAATATAGGATGTACGAATAAATATAGGTTTTGTAACTGACGAAAATCTCAATTATTATTGTAACAGGAACTTACTTGGTGTATTTGAATGCGTAATTTATGGTAGTTTCCGTTACGAGCGAAATGAAGAGAAACTCTTTCGATTCTAATATAATTCGTTAAATTTTATTTCTTACTTTTTAGACCTCTTTTTAATGAATTATACATGAATAATTTAGGTAGTAATATTTATTTTTTGAAATTTAACCATTCAACTTTTGTATATAACTAACACTTGAAGAACAAATAAAATTATATATTTTCAAGTAATCTTCAGTTTTATTTAAGAGCTCTTCATTGGTAAGCACTATATATACTATAGATTTCAAAATACAATAGATGTATTTCAATAGCTTTCAATCAATGTTTGAATAACTGCTTTCAATCAATCATTCAAGCCATTACCATTTTGAGCACATACGAGGTATATTCAAATACTAGTACTATTGAATATCCCTTGTTTTCTATTGTTTATTAAGTAGTAGATTTTTATAATCACTATATCTAGCTATTTGTAGATAGCTAGATGTACTTACTGAAAATCATTTATTACATTTAGGCAACCCCTCGTATTAACACAAAATAAAGAAGAGATTTATAGCATCAGATATCGAATTAAAAGCGATCTACACAAACACAATTTCTCACAAAGTTTGAAAAAATGTACGGCAAACAAACTACGCACGAAATAATGAAATATTACCTGATGATGAAGCAAATAGCTGGATGTTTCCCATTGGGCAATGTTCTAACAGACGATCCGAAGAAAATATTCTTCAAATGGCTGTCCTGGAGAACAGCTTGTACTTTAATTTTGGCCCTGTTCTCGTTTGAAGAAGGCGTGAAAAGCGCTTATGTTCATTGGCATGATAACACTAATAACCGCATTCACTTAAGTAAGTAAAATTCAAAATAAATTTCATACCATAAACTATACCCCTTTGAGGGTATTTAAGGGAAGAGAAATTTTGTTTGCTTCTAAAATTTTAAAAATCAAAGCATGCTATGGAATGTAAAACTACACACAAATAAATAAAATACTAACAAAATAAATGTATACATAAATTCTTCTTCATCAGACGAATTTATACTCAAAGTTTCGAAATTATTCATCTTACAAAACTGTCAGAAAGTGTAACAGAAGTTATGTTATAGTTAAATGATACTTTAGCCCGGTAATGTCAAAAAATCGAAAATAATAATGAAAAAATAAGAAACAATCCCTGTCTAATGCACAAAAGAACTATAAAAATAATAAAAACATTAACATAATAGGTAAAAATATTAAATTTACCCCATTTTTACATTTGCCCCAGTCTACCTTACTAACTTTAAACCCACATTAGACATAATGAATCCTTTAAGTTGATTATGAAATCAGTAACTTCTATTAAAAGATCCTTTAAAGTCATTCTAGATAAATGCGACGTTGTCACGTTGTTCTGTTTGCCCTTTTTGGAGATTTTCGGTAACATTTTGGGATAAATTCCAGTTCCGTTCGTGCTGAACGTGAACGGTGCGGTCGCACTTTTCAACTCCATTTTCATGGCGAGACGGTGGAGGAAATTCGCGTGGAAACTGTCGATTGTCGAGAGAAGATTAATTGTGGAGTACGGGGAACCGAAACGTTTGAAATTACTGATACATTTGTTTGCGCTAGCGTACATTCTAATTGGAGTCAGTAAGTAAATTCTACTCATTTCTTGCGTTTGCTGGCAGTTACATTAAAATACTAGTGTTTTAATGGAATGCATAAAATCACAGATAAGTATAATCGATGTCAAATTGCTATAAAATTTGTTAATTATTTTTAGTTGAACACAGTATAAATATACGCGTTCATAGGTTCGGTACTGCTTGTTTTGACATAAACTGTTTCTTCAATTGGGTAAAGCTTTGAATTTTCTAAAGTTTTCTGAATTTTATTAATTGTCTGCTGCGTAATTACAGTTAAATGGTTGGTACACATGGTTTTTATGGATAATAGGATATCTGTTTATAATAAATTTGAGTATAATTTTCTCCGCGAGATTTAAACATTTAGCGGACGCTTTGGAAGAGCAACTGAAAATGTATAATAGCCAAAATGAAGAGTCTTATTTTGAGAATGTGCGTAATATGTAATTTATTAACAAAATTGTAGATAAAACAATTATTTTTTTAAGTTGAAATTGTAAAATTTATGTCATTTAAGGAACAATTTATAAACTTCTGTAAGCGACTAAGCAACAACTACAAGCAATTAAACGCCAGTATGCAGGAATTGGACGACATTTTCGGACATTCACTACTGCATCTTTACGCTTTCAACATTTTATTTATTCTGATGGTTCTCTTCAACGGTTTAAAGTGAGCATATAAGATATCAGGAGTATAGTAAAAAGTTTTCAATCAACATTTCCAATTTCCTTTAGATATTTCAAAGATGTAGAAACCCTTCGGTTCTTCTTCTCGTTCGGTTTCGTGATATTGAAATTGATTTTACTAAGTATTTTCTCGGCTCGAATCAGCGACCAAACCCGTCGATTGGCTAAAATAATTTACGGAGTACCGGAGGATATTTGGAACGAGGATGTAAGTTCAACTTCAATGCTCAAATTGTTTATCTTTCTTAGATATCCTATACAGGGTGGCCCAGAACTCACGCCCCTCCGAGAAATGCTTACTGGAAACGACAATGGAGATGCCAAAACTGCAGCCAAAAACATGAAAATGTTATTCCTTTGGTAAATTAAGAGGTTCAAAATAGACCAATCCCAGTAGGAATTCAAATCCACGAAAATGACGTGAATTAGCTATACACCAATTAGACATTATTGAAAGATTCTATCTCCTTTTCACTTTCAAGGTTAACAAAAGTTGCTAAAATCAGCTGTGACTATTGATCAAAGATTTGCTTCCAAATTGATTATTCAAGAGCTCCATCGTGCCGATACCAAACCTACAGATTTTTTTATCGCTTCAAAAGTGGTTCGAATCGAATGATCCATTTTTTGATCGATTTTAAAGCAAATATTTGATCAATAGTTACAGCTGATTTTGGCAGCTTTTGTTAACCTTAAAAGTGAAAAGGACAAAAGAATCTTTCAATAATGTCAAATTGGTGTATAGCTAATTCACGTCATTTTAGTGGATTTAAATTCCTACTGGGATTGGTCAATTTTAAACCTCTTTATTTACCAAAGGAATAACTTTTTCATGTTTTTGGCTGCAGTTTTGGTATCTCCATTGTCGTTTCCATAAGGGATTTCACGGTGGGGCGTGAGTTCTGGGTCACCCTGTATACTAATCCAATATACTAATCAACTTTTAAATAGAATTAATCTTAATAAAACGCATTTTAGCTAGAAAAACTCCTTCAATACGTTCACTTGGAACCAGCTGAATTAACCGCGAACAAATTTTTCGTTATAAACAGAGGCTTGTTATTGAACGTAAGTGGTATGAAACTCAAAGAAATCCATAGATTTCGCTTAAAAATAAATTATTTTCAGATTGCATCTACGGTAATAACATACGAAATTATGCTGATACAATTTATTGAGCGGTTCGACGTTAAAAACTAATAAAAACCGCAGTAAAAAAAACTCATCAAAATTCGTTTCGTCGAATTAATTAGATTTTAATACACTTTTTAGCAATTACAGAAATTAGTGGAGAAGATTAAAAATTCCCATACGAATAACTGATTTAATTACAAACTAATTTAATGAGCTCCTACAAGTGTTTGCTATGTTACACTTTTTCGTTTGCGTACGCTTTTAACATTAGCGCTTTCATTGAATGTGTCGTTAAAACAAATTAAAGAAAGTAAATTTTCATATTCAGCCGTTATTATTCTGCTCATATTAGCCCGGTAGGTACATAAATATGCCATTAAATTTTTAATGCACACATTGTTAGCAACATATCACGAAATCTGTAAAAACTGTACCGTTACAAAAAAATAAAATATTCTAATTAACCGGCATTTATTGTGATCGTTTGTGGTAGAAGTTTTAGCGTATGCGGTTTTTAAATTGAAATACGATTTATTAATTTCCCTTGTGCTACATTGACAATTGACTCGCACTATCTGTATATCTAATTTGTTAATTGCACATTTAATGGTGATGTTATCTTGTCCTCGAAATACTCAATTTATTGTTCTCTTTAATGGTAGTAATCATTGTTCATAAATAACATGTCGGGTGAACTCGTAATTTTCAGTAAGGAACCAGAAAGGTAAATGATATTTTAATAAGAGAGATGACAAAAATTTGTTACTTACCCTTAATTTCGTTGTCAAAAAGGACTAAACTAATTCGTTAGCACCTAATAGAAGAGTCAGGCAATAGAGGTAGGTACAATAGCGTGATAAAATGTACCTAAGCATGAAGAATAAAGGTAAATTGGACGCACTAAAAGCAATGTATGAAGGTAGGTACTAGCCCATTTTTTTATCGAGAAAATAAACAAATTATTGCAGAAATGCAAGCTAATTTACACTCCGACACCGGTTTGCACAACGACGTGAAATACATCATAAGATTCGCCCAATTTTTCGGGCTATTCCCCCTAACCAACACGCTCGACAATAATTTTAAAGAAGTTCGCTTCAAATGGCGTTCCTTTTTCACCTTTTACGCCATCTTCTCCATTTCGGGAACGTCTGCGCTCTTCATGTTGAGCTTCGTGAGACTGTGCTTGTCCGATTTCAAATTGCATTTGCTCGGTAAGTACAGTAAAATTCGCCCAGTTAGTTCCTTGCCCTAATTATTGTACATTTTTTTAGATAGTTCCATCTTCTGTTTGTTTACATTAATAATATCGATCGTATTTTTTCGACTCGCTATGAATTGGTCCAGGTTTCTGCGAGATTTCAACAAAACGGAATGTATGTTCAAAAACTCGCCTTATCAACGAAACATGAGACCCAGGTTTATCGCGATAGTGCTTGCTGTTACATCTGCTATGTTTTGTAAGGACTTTATTTCTTCCATGAGCTAGTAGAGCTAGTATTGCTAGTAAAGCTAGTAGCCATATACACATAAGTGCAAATTTGTACGTAATGTGGGTGCAACAAATACAACTTCCATTAGTTTAATAGAAAGGAAAATGAAAGAGTGATTTCTGGGATTGCAACTTTCTTACTCTAGCAACTAGCAACTGTTGTTTACTGCAACTGTTGTACTGCAACTGTTGTAATAATCATGCATTGTTCAACTCGTATAATGACAATATTGCAAACAAATTTGCACTTACCCACATAACAATTGCATAATTTTATCTAGGTGTTTTTTAGTGGAACATTTACTTGCCGTTTCAAATACATACCTAAATATGGACCTTCAAGAGATCGATAAAACTAACAATACTCGATTAGAGGAATATTTTAAGGAAGAATATCCGTTTATTTTCGATTATGTACCTTATTCTTTGCCGTTGGGTTTGTTGGCAATGGTTAGTATCTATTATTGCCAAAAAAAATATAGTAGTCAAATATCTTTGTTAATTATACTCGCCACAAATTGCCCCCCCAAAAACTTTTCAATCGGTTGCACAAGGCACGTTTAAAAAACGAATTTTACTCTGTGTCACCCTGTATCTCCTGACGGCGAACGGATTATAGCATTTTTCTACACCCAATAGAATTTTGGGCCACCCTATATTTCGTAGTTTAGTTGCCAAACGGCAGAGTAACAAAATGATAAAATGATACTTACACGAGTTTCGTAAGAAATAGTAGGCTTGTTCTTGTGACACAAAAATCGTTCAATTTCAGCACATCAACACTTGCAACGTTTTTTATTGGAGCTTCATCGATAGTTTCGTAATGATAATGAGTTACGCGGTGGCCCATAGATTTAAACAAATCAACGTTCAATTGAAATTGAGCATTAAAAAGAAGGTAATTATCGGTAAAATTAGCGCACTAATTAAATTTAATTGAAATGTCAAAAGTTATCACTGACATTGACAGTTTGCACGAAACAAAGAGTTACTATAAGGAAGTAGAAAGATTAATATGTTCTATAATAATTTTTCAACAGCAAAAAAATTAGAAAGAAAAAAATATAAAATAAATAACTATAAAATATCATTAATCTGTATAGGTATAGCTAATTGAAGAAATATTTTGAATGATTTTTAATAATTTTTAATCTTGATGAACTGTCAAATACAAAACAATCAGAAGGCTCCTAGATTTATTTACGATTATATTTTGTTGGTTGAAAATAATCATTTTTAGCACGATTCGACAATTTACTGGAGCAAAATTCGAGAACAATACACCCAAACAGCGATTTTATGCCAAAAAGTGAACAAAAAATTGTCCGGTATAATTTTAGTTTCTATGGGAGCCAACATGTATTTCATAGTTACTCAATTATACAAGGGATTGGTGTAAGTTGCACCAATTTAGATGCACTAATTGCTTATAAAACACACCATTTAACGTAAATTTCATACACACAAAAGTGCAAATAAGTACGCAATATGGTCTATGGGTGCAACAAAGGCAACTTTCATTAATCTCATAGAAAGGAGAAAGAAAGAGAACCTAATATTGTGGGAATACAAATTTTTCACTCTAATTACTGTTATTTTAATAATCTTTCTTTGTTCAACTCATAGAACTGATGACCATATTGCAAACAAATTTGCACTTACCCATATTTCATAGCGTTTTAATTAATATTTTCCCAATAACATAAATTAAATTTTGAGTTTAATACCTACCATTTTTTATTTCTAGAACCAGGAAAACTATTGTAGATCAATGTTATTTCATCTATTCATTCAGTGTGTTAGTTTTAAGGACTGTAAGCGTTATTATGCATGGGTCTATGGTATTTTCTCAATCTAAAAAGCCCCTTAGTTACCTAGTGTCCATTAAAAACGAGGCTTTCAACAACGAAGTAAGTATTTAAATTACTTATTGTACAAATTGAACCAAGAACATCTATAAGAGTTTTCTTTACGTTGAATATTGAATACCCCCTTATTTTAATTAGCATTATTCCAAATTAGATGAATAGTAAATTAAAAGGAAAAATTTCATTTATAGACGAAAAGATTTATCATGCAAGTATACACTATGGACACGTTTTTGTCGGGAGGGGAATATTTCATTTTAACGAAAAGTTTGTTGTTTCAGGTAAGGAAATTCTAATTACCTACCTATTTTTTTTCATAAAGATATTAAAATGATTGAAAATTTGTGTTATTTTTTCAGATGGTTGCTTCCGTAATAACTTACGAACTGTTCATGGTGCAAGCTGGTATCTCAATTTACCTATAAAAACATCGAAAATTAGATCATAAAGAAAATAAAGAAAAATTAGATTAAAAGGAAAATAAAAGAATATCTATTGTAGGTGCTTAAAAATGTATATTTTTCAAAAAAAATATATAGCTACTATTTTATCCGACATTGTTATATTTAACCCTAGTCGTCCAGAAAGTTAAGAATGTTTAGGCATAATTAGCTAAATAAAAATGAAACAACCAAATGTTATTTTTTAAAAAGTATGTTCAGTGGAAGATATTTTTTAAAGTTCTTCAATTTCCCTAGAATAAATCAAGTAACATCAACAAACAACTTTCCTGCTACAAATTCATCGCCTCTGCGATAATTATGCCATAATCCATCAAAGTTTATCGAGATTTCACATGTTTGTATTTGAGCCAGTCCTTCAGTGGGTGCTCGATTTGTTACGAATACACAATATTTTGTGTTCTATACTAAATAGAAGCCTGTCGACAAAACAAATATTTTTCAAACACAAAACAGGACCGTAATAAGTTTCTTTCAGAGATGTACGTATTTGAAAAGAAACAAAGGAATTAATTAAAAGATTAGAGAATTAGAAAGAAAAATTGATTATGCTGGGCATTCAAAAATTGTGATTCGGTTTTTAAAGAGTTTTTTCAATATAAAACAAGCAAATTTAACCATTTTTTTAGAATATTTTAATAAATTACTCGATATTTCAGATGACTTTACACATAAATTAAACGAATTTTTTGAACATTTGCATTAGCATTTCCTCTTTATTCCAAATAACATTAAGCCCACCGCTCACGGAGCAACTGTTTTGAAATAAAGATTTCAATTTAGTTTAGTCTGTAACCAGTTTACAACTAATATTAAACTTCTGTACGCACACGGATGCGACTATTATAAAATAGTTTCAATCAATTGCCGTAGTAATTTATCGAATGTCGAATGAATCACACCAGAAATTGGGAAGAATTTAAAGCAACTTGAAACTGCAAAGCGACTGCGATCGCGGGAAATGGTCGGGTACAACGGGTTTATGACTCATTGCAAACTAGTTTCATTTGAATCGACTTGTGTGCGGTTCCACACTACTGTACATTGCCGAAGTTGCAAAATAGTTGCAAGATCAACTGGTTTACAATTTTTATTTTAAAACAGTTGCTCCGTGAGCGGTCGGCCTAACCCATCCCTGCAGCCTGCACACCTATAATATACAACAACATTTCAAACGCGAGAATATCCCTTCAAAAAAACCACTCAATCGAACCCGGTCAATACCGATAACAAACCAGATAAGCCGGCCGACACCTCTCCATGGTATCGTTCAGGCGGCGACGGCGGCGCGAAGCGATGAAACCGCCTGATGCAAAGCAAAGAAAACCGTCGACCGTCGCCTGGATCGAAATGGCCGCCGTCGAGCGCCAGGACGCCGCCGGCGCCCGGAACCGCCTCCACGAGGGCACCAAGCCGGTGGTGCGGGCGGCCCAGCTCTTCGGCGTCATGCCGTTGCGGTGCATCGCGGGCGATTGGGACGGCGTCCGGTTCGAATGGCGGAGCATCGCCGTCGCTTTTTCGGCGTTGAACGCCGCCGGCGCCTTCCTCAGCATGGCCCTGTGGCTGGTCAAGTTCTGCGTCGACGGCATCGTCGTAGACAAAACCGGTAAGATCACGTTTTTACTAAATGAATATCACTCGCCGATCGTCTCCAGACGATTTTTTGAAATCATATCTAAGGCCCACCGCTCACGGAGCGACTGTTTTGAAATAAAAATTGTAAACCAGTTGATCTTGCAACTATTTTGCAACCTCGGCAATGTACAGTAGTGTGGAACCGCACACAAGTCGATTCAAATGAAACTAGTTTGTAATGAGTCATAAACCCGTTGTACCCGACCATTTCTCGCGGTCGCAGTTGCTTTGCAGTTTCAATTCTTCCCAATTTCTGGTGTGATTCATTCGACATTCGATAAATTGCATTGAAACTGGTTTATAATAGTCGCATCCGTGTGCGTACAGAAGTTTAATATTAGTTGTAAACTGGTTACAGACTAAACTAGATTGCAATTTTTATTTCAAAACAGTTGCTCCGTGAGCGGTGGACCTAACTGGTAAATAAAAAATATACACAAAAGAGGAAGTTCGCATATATTGAGATTAATTTAAAAGTTTTTTGATCGCCAAATTTAGTATGAGTTGTAGGGGTAGGGACAAAAAATCCACTCAGATATGAGAGAAAACATTTAATTTCGCATATTTGAAAATTTGGTGATCAAAAAATCTGCAACTTTTAAAATTAATCTCAAACTCTTAAATCTAAAACTTCCTTGACTTTTGTGGAGCAGTTTAGTTCGACTATATTGATATTGGAAGGTAAAAGTAACAATGTGGTATCCGTTCGAACAGTTCTGGACAGTTCTAAGCTACTCCGAACTATTTTAAATCGTTTGGTACTTTTCTAAAGCAAATTCCGGAATGTTCGGACTGTTCTAAACAATTCTGAATCTTTTTGGAATGAGCTAAACTATTTTGAACCGTTTTGAATTGTTTTTAACAAAATGAAATGTTCTTTGGAACTGAAACAAATTGAAATGCTTCGTATTGAAATGTTCTAAAACAATTACTGAGCGGTTTTGAAACGTTTTATATAATTCTGAACAGTTTTGAACTGGTCTAAAAGCAAATTCCAAAATGTTATGAACTGCTCTAAAAACAAATTCCGAAATGTTCGAAACAGTTCTAAAGAGAAATTCCAAAATTCCGAAATTCCGAAATTCCGAAATTCCGAAATTCCGAAATTCCGAAATTCCGAAATTCCGAAATTCCGAAACTGTTCTATACAATTCTAATTCGTTTTGAAATATTCTAAAAACTGTTCCAAAAGATTTACAGAAACTTTTCGGAGCCATATATTGAACTATTTTAAAACAAATTCCGAAATGTTATGGTCTTTCTATAATATTCTAAACAATTCAGAATCTTTTTAAAATATGCTGAACTATTCCAGCATTTCAAACAGATTTCGAAATGTTCTAAACTGTCATAAACTATTTATTTAAGCCATTTTGAAATATTCCAAACAATTCTGAATTGTTTTGAACTATTATACACAAATACCCAAACATACTGAATTTTTTTAACTTATTCCAAACCGTTTAAAATCTTTTAAACTACCCGGAACCATTTGAACTGTTCTAAAAAGTACTCCAAACCGCTTCGAACTGATAAAAACAATTCTGATATTAACCAACTTGTGACGTCAGCGCCAGATTATCTTGAACACACTATAATAATTGATTTATATGATCATATTTCCTACTTTATTTAGGATTATTTCAGTTTACATGGCATTCTACTTCTGCACGTTTTTGTGCACGGTACACTTCATGAAAGTAGCCAGGAATTGGCCCAGTATATTGAAGGAATGGTCGTTCGTGGAAACCACGATGAAAAATTACGGCACCGAGGAAAATCTGAAGAGGAAATTCCTGTGGATGGGGGGCGTTTCGTTTCTAGTTGGAACCGGTGATTATCTTTGAGCTCCTAATTAATTAATGCAATAAAATTTGGTCGTTTAGCAGTAGCAAAGAGGATTTTTGGAACTAAATGTCTTTAACACAGTGGCTTTAACTCCCAAAACTTGAGGCTACTCGTCATAAATAAAAACACTTTGATACTTAAGAATCTGCGACCAATATTTGGTGCATTAATATCGAAACACCCTGTATACAACCTAATTTTAGTGACTTTTATCCGTCTTGTAGTCGAGCACATTCTCTTCATAATAAACGGGCTGTACCAATCGGAAGTGTGCGATAGCTTCAGTCGCAGCCGCTTCAGAGCTACCATGGAGGTGCTCTTCAGCAATTACTTCACTTTTTTCAGTTTCAACACGATAGCCGGCGTCCTTATTAAGGTATTTTCGTTCTAGAACCGATAAGTTCTGTCCATCGATCTAAACGATATTCGTGCTTCAGATGATCAATGTGCTGGCCACTTTTACTTGGATCTACACGGACTTGTTCATTAGCATCGTCAGCCACGCTTTGACCGTGAAGTTCAGGCAGTTTGTGACGCGCATCAAAACGAATACGGTGAGATGAGGGAGTAGATGAAAGATGGGTGGTGTTTGTTGATTGGATTTTTCGATTGTAGGATAGAGTAGGGCACCAGAAATTCTGGAGAGAGATTAGGGAGGATTACCAGAAGCTGTATGGACTGTGCAAAAAGGTCGATAAATGCATATCGTTTTTGGTGTTGGTGTCTTTCATGCACAATATTTTCTTTTTGTGTATACAGCTCTACAATAGCTTGAAGTAAGTTTGAAATAAGTGGATATGTTAGTGTGTTAAAAATCATTTTTATAGGCAAAGAAAAGGGTTGATAGAAACAGCGTATTTCGTCTATTCGTTCGCGTTTCTCGTGTTTAGAATAATAGCTGTTTCGATGTATGGAGCCCTATTGCACGATGAGGCGCAAAAACCCTTGGAGTATTTGCACAACGTCCCGACGGAATATTATTGTTCCGAAGTGAGCGAACCGTCAGTAATCAATATAATGATGTTTAAACCACTCACCTTTTTCCAGGTACGCAGGTTGATCAATCAAATTTACACCTGTCCCGTGGGAATCACCGGATCCGGATTTTTTGTAGTGTCGCGTAATTTCATGCTGCAGGTATTAATTATCCTTTGTTTGGTTAAATTTAATTCATGTGTATGAGCTATTAATTTATGTTTCATACTCACCGGGTATTACAGGGTGTCCCGCATAAGATGTGATGCAGAATAAGGGAGTGTAGGGAAACTAAAAATATGTTGTTTTAACCCAACATAACTTAATACAAAGTTACATTCCTGAGAAGTTAAAGTCCTTCAAAGTGGAGTTAGAAATTTAAAAAAATTATATCTTAGTACCTAATACTCAAAACAACGAAATTTGGTATGCCCAATGAGTACCTTAGAGAATTAATCGATAGTTAGAAGCGATCAATTAATCTATTTTAAAGAGTTCATCAGGGATGATGCTCCCTTAAAATGTTACAGATTTTTGTACCTATTGGATGATTTAAAAAATTATTAGTTAATTTCATGGGTAATTTCATTTTATAACTTTTATATTTTTTTGTTTTTTAAATTCTTTGTAGTTTTGATGAAAAACGCTAAAAAATAAAGTCATGTACATCTATTATTGTTGCCTAAAATCATCGATAATTTAAAAGTTGGCTGTATTAAGTTCAAGTTGGGTAAAACAATATAGTATTTTAGGCTCCCCTATATGCTCCTGTTCTGTGTCGATACTTATGCGGGACACCCTGTATTTTAGATTGCAGGCACCATAGTCACCTTCGAATTGATGTTGTTCCAATTTGCGCCCATCGACTCTAAGAATCGCATCTATAATAAAACAGAAATATGTATAAATGATTGAATAAAAATACACCAACGTCTCTCGTTATCTTTTCTGATATTAAATAGCTAAATATTTGTAAAAATCACATTAAAAAAATCAGCAAAGGGTGAGGAAATGAAAAATAAACGTTTCATACATCATATGTTTATTGAATTTTTAAATTGACAACTCAAATGGATATCAATTCTAATTTTGTACCGACTAAAAATAAAATACAAAAATTATAGAAAAATAATTTAATTTCTTATTTATACAATTTTATAAAAAATTCTATAACATATAAATATTCAGAATAATTGCGAATATAATTAGTCCCGAAAAGCTCGTTGACAAAACAAATTGGAAAGTATAAGAAGATGCTGTAAAGCTTCGAGGAACTTTTAGAGACTGTTATTTCTTAATAAATAAATTTACAATTAATTATTCTGAAAAAAAGTAAATTACCCAGGTTTTTTTCTTAGTCATATCCACAGTTATCAATAATAAAACAACAAAAACAATCATAATTATACAAGTTTTCATAGACGGATGTTCGTATCAAAAATACCACAAAATAGTTATAAAATTCACGACGTGATCGCATCAAGCACAAACCAACTCTCCTGCCTAAATTAAACGATGAATCCAAATCAAACGTGGAAACCAATACCAACCCATCGATTCTTTTTGTTTGTTACCTACACTCGAACGTTTTACATATTACTCGAAAGTTTGTATTGTTCCTAACAAAGAGCATGAAAAAACCGGATCTAAATTCTAGTCTCACTTGAAGAAAAACGAACATTGTTAATTGTTAGTTCTCCGATGAATAAAATAATGATTGTCGTTTACGTATCCTCCATAGCGGGCAGCCAAAACGCCATATTCGTGCAAGCCGAGGCCAGCATCATGTATTTCGGATTGAATTGAACGCATTGCACTGGTCCAGGATGATCCGCATTTAATACACAAACCTAAAAATACAATAAGTATACAGGGTGTTTCCAATTTATATTCGAAGTTAATGCATATACGAAAATATTTACCTTGTACCCTGTATCAGCATTCCACACGTGCACTCTACCATCCGTGGATCCGCTGAAAATGAACTGGGAATCAGGACTGAAAGAGGCCTCGATCGGTATACCTTTGTTGTTCAAATGTCCGGTGAACGATTGCAAAGGAGTACCGTGGAAGGCATCGATTAATCTTATTATGGATCCGTTGGTGCTGATTAAAATCGTTTTACCGTCTCTCGAGAACTTCAAACCCGTCCAATCGCATTCCTTCTCTTGCGTGAGTTTAAACGTTACGAAAGGTCCCTGGAAATTGAAATTTGTAAATATCGTGTGAAAGTCTAAAGTGGTTTATTTACCTTATCGAAAGACCTAAGGTCATATAATTTTATGCTTTCGGAGTTAACACCAGCAGCGAAAATGAGTCCTTCGGGATCGTATGCAGCCACAGGCCTACCAGACAAGTGCATTAAACCTTGGCAATTAGGGGATCTCAAATCCCATAATCTTAGTGTCTTATCGACCGATCCAGAGAGGAAAGTGTCTTCAACAGGAGAGAGGCAAAGCGAGACGACCTTCTTGGTGTGCCCCGGGAAGTACCTAATGTATTTATTGTCGTGCAAAGACAAGTATCGTATCGTATCGTCGATTTTGGTCGAGCTGTGGATGGCAGTGTTTTTGGCGTGCGTGAAATGTATGAGGTCGACGCCGTACTTTTTGCTATTTACAGTCCTGACTTGGGTGCCCTTTTCGCAGTCGTAGATCACGATTTGATCGTCCTCGCTGCAGGATATCAGCGTCTCGCCGCTCGGCGAGAAATCGATGCTGTTTATTTTGTCGGTGTTCTCGCGGAACACTTTCGCCACGCGGAAACTCCGCACCACCTGGTCGACGAGTTTCATCTTCATGTGGGCGGCCGTTTTTGTCTAGTCTCGTCCGCTGGAAATTATCGAAAACGAGCGATCGCCACTAATTCGAATCCAAACAATGTTCAATTCGACAACATGGAGGTTGTGATGCGTGCGTTTGTTTGTTCGGTACGTTGACGTTTGACGTTGACGTTTCGTGTAACGTCACGTGATATGTATTCGCAAATATTCGTACGTTATAAATAAAACTATTTACGTTTATAATTTAAAAGTTAAAAGATTGATTACCAGAAATGGATATGTTTAAATTTCATCTGAATATGAACCTTTATAAGGCGTAATTGAAACCTGGCTGAAGCTCGATTGGGTGAGGCCATAACACTCCCTTACATTCTTATGGAAGAAGACGAAGTGTAATTAATGACTAACTTCATGTCACAAAATGACATAACTAGGGTTTTTCAATTTTTAGGTTAAGAAAATGTCAAAAAAACAAATACTGAGCGAATATAAGAAAAATGTCTTAATTTTAAGGAAAAAAGCCAAAAATCTAGGTTTAAGTAGCAATGAAATCGAAAACCTTTTCAAACAATCATTTACCGAATTAAGAAATGAGTTGGATAATTCACGAAACGTATCAGAATCCAACAAAACACTCAGAAGCTGTACTAATTTTAGAAACTTATTCGTACTTTTAACAATATTTTTAATTTTTATTTACGTTTTATTAAATGTGCACCAACCCACTTCCAGTATCGTACTGAGGAACGTTCAAGGGCTGACATACCCAACTTTAAAGTTAGTAAGATTTTTATCCGTTCCCATAATCAAGTTATTTCCAAGATTAACAGGTAATACACGCAATATTTCAACACTACACAATTTATTTAAAATATTGTTATAGATTTATACGATGAAACGTGCCTAATAGAAAATCCTTACTTCTATGTATCCGATATGGAATGTTGGCCTTGCGAAAACGTTTTCACTGTTCTCAATTTAACAAAAGTGGAAAAAAGTTTATTGAAATCCGGTTATGGAACTCCATTTATCACAAAGGTTTGAAAGCAAATTCTATTTACAACCACAACTAATTACTACTCAGTAACAACAATTACTAATTTACATTAATTTTCTCAGTCAAATCAACAACTAGTAACACTGGAAACAATGCGAGAGCTCTACGAACAGAACAAGTACCTTTTAAATTCTGAAACCAAAAGACTGGAATCAACAAACTCATCATACACCACCCTAGAATCATTATTCGAAAACAACGAGAGCTTCCCTTCTAACACACATATCTCGTGGCGCGTCACCAAAATGGCCACAGCTCGCGTCGTTCGACAAGTCTTCCCCAAGCCATTTTTTCTTCCAGATAGGTCTGGACAGAGCGTAGAAAGATTCGTGATAATAGACGGTCCCGAAGCGGATCCGTACGCACTGCCCAGCACCGAATGTAGCTACGTTTTCGCCATACAGGGATCGGGCGAACGAAGCATTGTATTGAAACCTTCCAAAGAATGCAGTAATAATTGCAGAACGATTTCTGTCGTTTTGAAACCTTCTTATATTCGTGAGTACAATTATCTATAATAGTATGTAAGTTTTTAGATAATTATTGTGATATTTTGTGTTTTCAGTGTGGTACAATTGGTGGTATTGGCGACCGATTAGTCTTCCTTCTACGAATTCTAGTGAGCCTTCTGTAACTTACATTAACTCCTATTGCTGATATTTTTTACTCAATTAATTTACTAATATCAGTAATTTAACGTTTAATTAACCATTACTAGGATCTTATATGCTTTAATTTTAAGAGTTTTATTTATTTATTCAATAAAATCGTAGAGTTCTACGAATTCGAATCGATTGTATTTACAAACGTTAATTTTACAACAATCAATAAAAAAAAAAGTCTGAATACAATGTAATCAATATTTTATTATTCACAATGCTTTCCGAGCTTCGAATTTCAATTACATACTAAATAACTAATAGCATGGACCAAACAAACACTTAATACTGAGTACAAATAATTTATAATTATTTACATCGACTGTGTTGCATTCTGCTACTCCCAATTTGATTTACCCCCATTAGACTAAAATGATTTTCACTAATAAAAAAAAACGCAAACGAAATCCCGCTTCGAACACCACCCGACTACTCCACCTTCTCCCGAAACTTCCCCTTCAAAAATATAGGAACCAAAGAAACAACACCAAACACAATCAACAACATGGCCGACCATAAGCTAAACGCGCTATCGCTCTCCGTCATCTCGTTCAAAGTCTGCCCGCCCTGAATGGCTATGAACGAGGGCGGCGCGACGCCCACGAACGTCCCGAACGCGAACGGGTACAGCGGCACCCCGATGACGGGGGCCGTCAGATTGATGAACCAGTTGGGCAGCAGCGGCGTCACGCGCAGGAACACCATGTAGTTGAACATGTTGGACCGGTGGCGCTCCACCTGCAGCGCCCAGCTCTCGGCCTTGGCCGGGAAGTAGCGCAGCACCAGCTTCCTGCCCAGCAGCTGGGAGAGCATGAAGCACAGCGAGGCGCCCACCATCGAGCAGGTGCACACCAAGGCGAGCGCCGTGAAGAAGGGGAACAGAAAACCCGACATGATCGAGAGGAACAGTGAGCCCGGAATGGCGAACGTTTGGAGACTGTCGTATAAATATTAAGGAAAATTATAGCACTCCGCAATAACGTTGTTACTGATTAATTGATTAATGATACGACAGAATAGGCCTTTTGCACAACTAGGAATCGTACACTCTGCGAGTTAATCGTACACTTTAATAAAGGGTTTTCAGTGATAATAAAACCTGAATAAAAATTAAATTATAAAGCAAAATAATAATATTATCTAGTTAGAATCATTCTACTAGTAACTCGCCCATTTTAATAATCTTAATTTCTCCCTATGCGAATTAATAATCGTGTAGTCCTATTTTGTCGTGCTTTGCTTTATTCTGTCTTGTAGTTTATTTCTGTCGTTTAATACACCTATTTTGTCGTTACTTTACCCTTAATTTATGCGATTAATTCATGAATATTATTAAAAAGGATACAAAATATAGGTGATAAATACACCGGCCATTACTTGGTAGTAATGCTCGGTTTTGTATTTATTCAAGACAATTCCAAGATGCTTGGCATCTTCTATGTTCCAAGGAATTTTAATATACTGACTTTCTTCACTGAAATTAATAAATTAAATCTATAAAAATGCAGTAAATACGTAATGGAAATTACTCACTCGGATACCTTCGGGAATGTATTATATACTAGAAAAAGAGCCGAAAGGGACGTCAAAAATATTATTAAAACCGAAAGAGTAGCAGTTCTTGTTGATAAAGTATCTTGTACTTGCCCACCTACAATTATATTGAATTATGTGAGGGAATTACGCGAAATTGTTAAGTGGATTTCTAGGTTATAAGGATACCTCTTTTTAAAGGGAATTGTAAGTTTTGCAGCAATTCGGACATGCTGGGATCGTAATAGGCGGCGAATCGGAAGGATTTCCTGTAGGATCGCCTGCCTTTCAAGGAAAATTTGGATTGGAACGGACGGGAGTAAAAGTCCGAGGAAGAGCTGATATCGGGGCACTGTGTACATTCACCTGAAACTCTCGAAGTCATTTTTATAGTAGGCGAGACGGCTCGATGGATTTTCCGTTACTTGTGTTTCATCAAATACCCATCACTGTCTCGAATTAATTAGTTTTGTACGAAATATTTTGGTAATGACTAGACGTGAAGTTCAAAAAATTACATTTTTCGTGTGACAGCAGGACGCTTGCGCAGGACACGTCAGATCGCGCGATGTTCAAGTGACGGCCAGTGGTGGCAACTTTAAGAAATCGTAAACATGACGGATTAAATGTCACTAGAAAAAGGCAGGTCAGGCTCCAGGAAATATTATTACGCGAATTGAAATTTTAATCTAAAAAGGTGGTTTTCTTAATATTTGTAATTGTAGTAAGTAATGAAATTTTTGTTGATAAAGTGTTAAAGTATTCATATTTAGAGTATATGAGAAGGAGAAGATGCTTCAAAATTTTTTAAAATGTGTATAAAATCATGAGAAGACCCAAAAATTAGAAAAGTATCATCTGGATTGATAAAAATGTTTCGAAAATCATTAAAAACCTTCTAAATATCATAAAAAAAATGTAAAAACAAATTGAAATCATGAAAAATATAAGCACCTGGATAATATCCGAACTTGAAGAAATACCTCTAATAATTAAAATTTATTATCTTATGCAGTATCTTACAATAAAGAATTACTATTAATAATGCTACTTAATGTATTGCAATAATTGTACGATAATACATACAGGTAGGTGCAAAATTGTTTGCAATATGGGTAGGCTATGGGTGCAACAAAGTCAACTTCCATTAGTCTCATATAAAGGAAAAAGAAAGAGTGATATTGTAGAATTGCAACTATTTCTCACTCTAACCATTGTTAATTTAATAAAATCTTTCTTTGTTCAACTCGTAGAATTGACATTGATCAAATATGGACCTTCGAGAGATGTACTACATATTTACAAACTTATAAAGAGGAATAGGTAATCCCAATATTAAATTTTCGAATCGTTTTCAAAGCACCAGCATTCACATAATATCAAATTTATTCAGCTAACGTAACAAATCGACGACAATTAGAATATTATAGTCATGTACGTTCGGTACAAACGGAAGTAAAAACTGAGAATCTAACGATTCCAACTGCCATAACCACGTGCTTGGTTAATGGATAGTATTTTCTCAAGAGGGAAGTAAACAATAACCTTGTGGCAATGGCGCTCTATCGGATTCGGTTTTATCGATTTAATAGAGTGTACGCGCTTCCTTCATTGGATTTTGTGGGAAAATTTGTCCAATATAAATGTTTGTTTTATTTATAAAAAAAGACCTGTTTCATGGTACTATAAGAAGGTTTAGTTCAAAGTTGTCTAATACGTTTGAAATTTGTTTTATTAGGATTTTTTGTTCAATGGAGAAAAGAAGTGCGTTAAATTTTCACCAAGACAACAAAACTTTGATCAGAAACTTAATAATAAATAAATTTTAATTTGTCTTCTTCATCAGGTCAGTTTATCTAGAGAGGGTTAGCTGTAGCTTATGTTTAGAAAAGGGTCGCCTATTATTACACACCCCGTATACAGAGTGGTACTACTGAAGTAAAATAAACTCTACTATTACACTATGGTAAAAGTTTTGGAATTATTCGATTTTTTTCTTTGAGTCACTTTTGCTGTCTTTTGCTTACAAAATTAGGTTTTATTACTATCTCCTCATTGATCTCCTGATAGCGAACAGAGTATAGTCTACAGCCAGTAAACACACATTTTGTCTGCATTTTGTCCCTATTTTACAATAACTTCGAACACATTTAAGTTTCGAAAAGACCTCAGGAATCGCCAATCGCCATAAACTCAACTTCGACAAAAGTTCCTCGGGTTTATTCTGCATTCTGCGGATTGTAAATCGCGCGATTTCTTCATCGGCTCCGATAACGCGGCTGCAAAGTAAAGCCCCAAACTCGACTAATTTTAGAAACTTCGGACGTGCCGATGGGAAGGAAAAGTTTCTGGTCGTTTCGCTTCTGCGACGCCAGTCAATTTCGAGTTTTCGGACTTCGGCGGGTGCGAGTGTGTGTGGATTCTCTAGGAGGTCTACGAGTCTACCGTATTCTGCGATCGAGTGAGGCACAAACTACACGAAGCGCTATTCATCTATTCATCAGTCGATCGGTCGCGGTCGCAGCGAGTAGCAGAGGGACCTTCGAAGCCGGATCGTGCGTAAAGTTCGACGAGCGGGAGTTTTGTTTTTGAATTTTTCGAAATTCGATTCGATTTGGATTGGTTTTGAGGAATTATGCGTGGCTATAGTGTATCGGATTTTGTGGGATTTTTGGTGGTTTTTGATGGTTGAGATGATGGCGAGTTCAGCAAATTTTAAAGTAAGTGTTATGAATTAATTGTTGGTTTGTTGTTATTAGGGAAAGGGCTGGTTATATTTGTGTTGCTAGGGGATGGTTTTTATGGGGGTTTTTGAAGGTTTTTTGGGCGCGGTATTAGACTTGTTGGAAATACTTTGAAGTTTTGATTTTTTAAAGATTAGCATTTCTAATGTCCTAGAACGATTTTTATTTTTTCATATTTGTAGGTTGTTTTTCGTGGAGACATTTTTCATAATTTAATAAGAATGTCTTAAATAAAATACGCCTTTCGTAATAATACAAAAAACAAAACTTTCAAAAACCTTATAGAAGTGCAAAAGATATTTGATTTTGAATGTTTTTCATATATATTATGCTTCTGCTTTTTTTATTTTTGAATTTATGGAGATTTTTAAATATTTCCAACCGTATTTTAATTTTATAAGTAAATTTTAAGGATTTCTTGGACCATTTTCAAATCTTTTCAGTTGCATGTTTCTTGGAAGACATTCAATTTTTTTAAGAATATTAAAAGTTGTGAGTTAATTACGAATTTTTTACGGTTTTTTAAAAATTGTTGGTTTTTTTTCGTTATTTTTAATTTTATAAGTAAATTTTACGGATTTATTGGACCATTTTCAAATCTTTTCAGTTGCATGTTTCTTGGAAGACATTCAATTTTTTTAAGAATATTAAAAGTTGTGAGTTAATTACGAATTTTTTACGGTTTTTCAAAAATTGTTGGTTTTTTTTCGTTATTTTTGTAAAGATTATTTTAAGGATTATTTCTCCTTGTCTCGTTCCTAATTGACAACATACACAAACTTTCACTCTTTGATGACTTTGCCCCAACTGCTATTAATTATCTCTCAACTTTTATTAACTTCCTCTTTTTCATTACTTTTAATTATGATTCTTTCGCAACTTTTCTTATTGGTTACATTCCTTCATAAAGTCTTTAATGTGGCGACATTCATATAAACTCCCAGTAAAACAGTATTCTCATTATAAGAACTATGAAAATATTTTTAATATTCCGGATGAAGCAAATAAAAATAATTGTAAATAATCAAAAGGTATACCTCGCTATTTTGTTAAAAATATGAATTATGTAATAAATAAGTTAGATATTACTAGTTTAGTTTCAATATAAAAATTTAATGTCCGGTATTTAAAAAACTATCACTTTAATTTTCTTAACAATTTATCACCCCTATAGTAGTACTGTAGTATGTTTATCTAAATCACTTTGTATAGGTTATACACCTTGCTCCATTTCCGATTGCAACATGGTCATTTCAATGAGTGGAACAAAGAAAGATTATTAAAATGACAGTTGTCAGAGTGAAAAGTTGCAATGACACAAATGTCACTCTTTCCTTTTCCTTTGTAAGTGTCTAATGCAAGTTGTCTTTATCGCACCCATGGCCTATATAATCTATGTTGCGATCAAAAATGAAGCAACCTGTATACAAAGTTACAAACAAAAGTTAATATAGAAAATTTAACAATTGCATATTAATTTTCTATCTGGTGTACAAGCAAAGTACGTATAACTTTCTGGAATACAATTTTCCGAATTATTATACCAGAATCCGAAGAGGAAGAACGGTTTAATGTGCAATACAAACGCCCGCGGCGGGGCTGTTCTCGCTGATAACAAATTTAGTTTTCCTATCTAGCCAGGATTTAAAAGTTCGAGTCCGGACTTAATTTCGTTCGCCCGGTTTCCTCGGGCCTCACTTTACCGACAAAATTGCTTAATAGAAAACGTAATCGGGAAAATTTCACTAAGTAATTTCAAAAGAAACTTCGGTTTGTTAGAGGGAGTTCGAGAAAAATTTCGAATGGAAAAAAACAAACCTGTCTAAAGCCAAAAACTCTTGATATAAGTTTTATTAAATTTGCCACTCATTTATTAATAAAAATGGTAATGTTGGATAGAAATTATATAATTTTTACGATACGTATATATGACAAGTGACAAGTGACTTAATTTAACGATATTATAATTTTTTCTAATGGACCTTTTTGTTAATTTACTTTACTTGCTCTTTACGGAAGAAGGAATAGCTTTTTGTTTTGCATTCATTACTAATCAAGTCATTGTTTAAATTCTGCCTTAAGTGTTCCTTTTGTCTGTCGCTCAACTTTCCCGACAATAATTAAACTGATTAGTGAAGTAAAATGTCTCGGCGCGCACAAAAAGGACGCGCGCCGCGCTACTTCCCGTTCGAATTTCTTTAATTAGTCTTTCCCAAACAAAAGTACGATCAAAAAAACTATAATATTTCCTCTTTTTTTCTAGAGAAATCTAAAAGTTCATAGGAATTTATGTAGCCGAAGATTTCAAAGATAAACTGCACGAATAATAAAGTGTTTAAATTGAATTAAACGCAATCAAAATCAGTTCTCTTTTTCGTAATTAAGGAAACATTCATAATTATCTCATTTAAAATTAATTCTTCTCCTGTCAAAATAATTACAGAATTATTTAACTTAAATCATAGTGTGACATTTTCTTCTATTCATGTCATTAAATTGATGTTAGATTGACATTGACAGCAACGGCCTACTAATGAAATCATCTAGACTAAGTAAAAGCATAAAACACGGGAGCAACAAGGATAACAAGATGCATAATATACTTACAGATAAATCGTGGATAAAAATTATGACAGAATAAGAATAAAGGGATCCTTCCCGTCTCTTGTATCTGCAGGAAACGAAGATTTTCAAAACCAATAAATACCGTCGTTTATTAACATTTTTCCTTTTTTCTCGAACGCGTTTCCAATTATAATTTTTCTTTGATCTACCGGTGCCGGTGTTGCGGTGTATTTTCATTTTCACGAAGGAGGTCAACGACGTCGCGCCAGCGGGAAAATCATCGTTTTGAAAGGAGCTGCCGATGATGGGATCCAATGAAACTGAGTAATGGGGTGGTTGAATATTGACTGAATTTCCTCTAAGTAGATGCCAGAAATCGGCTTGAGATTAATTGCTATAATTGCATCAAAGTTGAAAAGTTGGCCGTGTATGTCACCACTTGTGTTGGCAATACTGATTTACTTTTGACAATTACGGCCTACTTCTCGAAAAAAGTATCGTGTTTAATGATTCGGTGCAAAGTTATCCGATTTAATGACCAATTTTTTCTCTGATTTATCGACCATAAAATAAATCATCGCGAACGAAACCGTGCCGAAATCCACGTTACGGTCAGTTTTTCGTATTCTTCCTACGAAATGACGAAACTCGCGTTTAACCGACCGAAAACTATTTCCACGAATTTCGAAGCGACAAAGAGTGGACTTGAAGGAGTTCAATGAATTGTTAAATGCGAATAGTTTTGCGAAATTTCGTTTGTCAAAAACCCGCAAAAAAGTTCTTAACAATCCACTCGAATTGCGAGGTAAATGAAATGAAGCGTCGCTTCAACCGTAATCGAGTTTTAAAGAGTTCCATACATGAAGGTACCTATCAATTATTATTAGAGGAGATTAAAATTCATTACAGTTGATTGCGAGTATTTCATTAATTTTGATTAATCGACCGATGTTTTTCTGCCTACATGCATACAGAGCGAGTCTGAATTCGATTCCATCGAATTGAAGGTCACATATTTGTAATAATATGCTCTTCTTGACATACAATGTACCTTCAGGGTGGCCCTTGACTCTGTAGCCTATTTAACATTCATAAAAAGGCCACTATTCAAAATTATGGTAATTTTTATAGAGTGATCCAACAAAATATGTAGTTATTTAAATATGATAATAAAAATGAGTCTAAATAGTAGTGACAATTAACTGGTATTTTTTTTATCGAAAATTCAAGTAGATTCGTAACTCGTGATTATTATTTTGGGCCGCCCTGTACATGTGGATTATCACCCTGTATAAAGTACTTTATAGAGGTTTCGTAATCAAAGAGGTCGTCCGCGTTTCTTGTTTTTTTATTCTTGCTTTAATTCGTCCAATTACCTCGACGGTTCGAGAGACAGATTTAAACGAATAATGAGATCTATTACTTAATTCAATATGGTAGAAAATATTGTTCTTGTTGTTATTCGTGTAACATACAAGTAAGAGACCTCAAGGTGCCTTAATCCGGGTTAAATCACGGTCGATTATAAAACATAAATATTAGACATTTAGACAGGTACTGCGCATTTTATAAATTTAAATGTAGTCGTCGAGTTGTTGAAATACATATGTCTGAATAATTAATTGGATAATTAATCCGCAATTGAATAGAGTCGAAGTCAAAAGTAAATTGTAGATTTTTTTATACCTACATATATTTGTTAGTATCTAATAAATTCGTAATTGGATTCACCTTGTACAAAAACTAATTAATTTTTTCAATAATCCTACCATTTATCAGATTCGCGATTTTCGTCATATTATTTGATAAAATTGACAACTCATTCAGAAATTAACTTATTTAATGTGAGAAGATGCATCTTGCCAACATTTTCCCTTACTATTGAAATGATTTTAAAGGAACTAAATTCCATTAAAGATCTTAAACAGTGTGTGAAATACCTTCGATACATAAGATTTACATACGCTGCTAAGTATTTACAGAAGCTATATTCAGTGAAGAAGAAGGGCGCCCTTTTAATGGAACACTCGAGATAGCGTGTACTTGTTGACGAAATAAGGTCAAGATAAAAATAAATAGAAAAACCGGCAGGTGTCCCGCAGTCATCGCTGTCTGTTTTTCTTCGAATAATCCTCCTGCGGTCCTCTCAGGAGGTTCCGATTTTCCCTTTTCCCGACGATAAATCACCGTTTTTGTGTGTTCTTATAAAGAAGGCGCCTCGGAGAACGAACGGAGTATATGCGGGTAAAAATCCAAAGGGCAATTAGCGGTGTTGATTAATGGACGATCTGGTTTTTATAGGTACCGGTAGTTAAATTAACGAGCTTTAAAAAGATCTACTAATCGTTCGGTAACGAAGGATTTAGAGAAAGTTAAAAAAGTTCTATCAATTATTTGTTTTACTCTAAACAAAGAGAGATTAAAGAGCCGTTCTTCTTCTATAAGTAGGCGTTGAAAGAAGGCCAAAAAGTGTCAAGTTTGACAATTGACAGAAGATTTCTTATATAGAAAAGGAATTCTTCTATCGCTCTTCTTCTTGCGAAAAAGACCATACAACTAATTGAACTAATTGATAAACCCCTCTAATTATAACTACACTGAAAAAAATGAGTTTGCGATAATAACAAAAAAGTATTAGTTGGAAACTTTTAGTTAGTTGGGCAAATATTTCATTTTTAATCACAAATACACTATTTAAAACAACAACACAGTTTTGCTCTATACATGAACAGATTTTAGTTGATATTTGTTAGTTATAAACACAAAATATATGTTAAGGTAACAAACAGTCTAATTTCGAATAACTAAACTAATCGAAACAGCTGGAACTATATATATATTTGTCGCCAAAACAGAAATAATGATTTTGTTTAGGAAATTTTTTTACTTCTCACAACATTTTTCCCAAAAAAATTGTTATTTAAGACATGGACATTTTCACAGAGTTGTTTAGAGAATGATATAAAAATAAAAAAATAAAAATCGACGGGTCTCAGCGTTTTTAGAAAAAAAAATTCTAACGAAAATACGAATTCTATGCAGAACTTTTTTACCACACTGTATGTATACCTAATTCGAAAAATATCCGTCAGGAAAATTCCTGGTTTTATCAAATTTTGTCTTTATAAGGTCTTCTTAATTTCACTGAATTCATACCGCCCTTTTAGACTATTTTTTTTATGATAAAAAGGTGAGATTTTTTATTTTCAAATTTAAATAAACAAAAATAACGAAGCGATAGGTACGCAATCAGCGAGACAGCGAAAAAAAATCACCCCTTCCAGGCCTAACTTCAGGCATACAACATACAACAGATTATTAAAAACAGTCTGTCCTTTATTTTTGCGCTTCTCAGCGTGAGAAAGACAGATTTTTTAAGTTAACTTCAAGCTTCAAGGTGAAATGTCTGGATGCGCGAGGCTTTCCGACTTCCGCGATCCGCAACCGCGACGCGTTCCTCGTCCTCTCGTTCCTCGTTTCTCGTTCCTCGATGGCGAAACCAAACCGAAACTTTTCCTCTGAAAGTTTTTGCATTTAGCTTCATTTGGCATTTGAAATATGGGAGTATTATTAGTGATGCGACTAACTTAGTACACGTATTTACGTTGATTATATTTATATTGCTCGTACAAGTGTTTGTAATTTATGTTTTGAAATTAAATCGGAGTTCGGAAGTGAATAATGGAGGCTGAGTTGAGGGACATTTTAGAAGAATGGGGTTTTTCGGGATTAATTCCTTTATTTGAAGGTAAGTTTACTCATTTATTGTATTATTACTGATGGAAATGTTTTGCATTTTCTCTATAAGTTCATTTATTTCTATAATTTTCTGATGATTGTGGTTATTTTAGATTAAGTATATAAATGAAATTCGTTTACAAGGATTTGAGTACTGTTGCATCAGCCATTTTGACCGATGCCGTACTCGTGCCCGTCTGTACGTGGTGCTGCTTTTATTTATTATATTGTAGAATTGTTTATTGATTTCCAGTTGATTTCTTCTAAATTAATATGGTACTTGCTTGAAAATTAGTTTGTAATTTTTTATTTTGTTTCAGGATATATATTTTAACGTTTCCTACAAAAAAGTAGGAAAAGGGGCAATTCGAAAAATGGGAGGGGGAAAATTGTTTCGAAAGTATTATAATTTACGAAGAGATTTTAAAACGAATGGTTTACTAAGAAGTAAGGCTTGTAGAAGAACTGCAGATGCGGCAAAAAAACCAATAACTAAAGCTGAACAAGAAGTACTTGAATGGCTTAAAAACAATGCTGCTCCATGGCAAGAGTTAGAAGCAAAATGGGCGGAAACGTATGAAGCAAGAAAATCGTATTTTATGGATGTTAATTCCATTCACGATTATATGAAAACATTTAAAGGGCTTAATGAACCATTGGGTTATGTCCTGGTAAGCGCCATATTATTTAATATGAGATAACCGTTTAAATTTAAAAATTTTAGCTTGAATACGACTTTGCAACTCAATATCCATACTTAAACAATCGACTATTGACAGCGTGGCCTGAATTCTCAAAGAAAATAAGTAAATATGCTTCTACATTGAAAATAGCTGAAGTAGATGAATGCTTAAATTTCTTCGATAACGATAATTTATCAGAAGGTAATATACGAGATGTATATAATATATATATCCTCAATATTAATTAATATTCTATAAATTATTTTTAGATTCAAAAACAATGATCGTTTTGAAAATATTAAGCTATTTGATAAAACCAGTTCTAGTGGTTAAGAAGAAGAATAAGAGTTCCTTTAAACCGTCAAGAATAGAAATGTTGGATGGATTAATTTTACACGTTACAGTAAGTAATTACTTTCTTATTTGTCTAAAATCAGTAATTCAAATTACTTCTTTAACTTAATTTATTCAAAGTAATATGGTTGGGTGGTTTAGGCACATATTGAATTAGTCCTGATTATATCGTTGTAATTAGTGAATGTAATCATTAATATTATTAATTCATAATTTTTAATTTTAGGCTGGTGCTGATATACATGCCTCACTAGAACGAAAAAGAGCCTTATGAGCTTCAGACTTCAATCGCAACCTATCCCAATAGCGTGTGGAGAGGATATCAAAAATCTCTACTCATTTTATAAATCTGTAGACGATTATTTGTACTATGTCCCAACGTTGTTAAAAGCAATTGAAGGGACTTTCAAAATTATTCATATGTTGAACGCAGAATATCCGTCAGAAGCTGAGCCTTTGTGGTTAATTATCCAAAGAGGGATCTTTGGTTTAGAAACGAAATTTGACAAATCGTATTCCGATGTTAATGTCATCTTGAGCATCCTAGCTGCCTAATGAGGTAACATTTCAAGTTTTTGAGATTTTAAATCTAAATTTCACCATTTAACTCATTACCCGCGAATCATGAAATTGGTTGGACCTTTAAATAATATGCATTAGATATGAATAAAAACATAAAGAATTTAAAAACACAGCTAACGTCACATTTTGCATAAAAAGTCTCATGAAATCTTTAGCTTTGAAGCATCAATTAAAAGTTCATTACAGACTTTTAACTACTAATATTTCATTTGTCAGTAATATTGAATGTGCAGATTGTGATTTTTACTTATTTTAAGACCTTCATGTAACCTGTTCATTTCATGTAAATTATAAAGAATTGAATATGTTTTTAGAAAATTCTGAAGAAGTAAGCATTCCAAATTGGATGAAAATTAATTCATGTTTTTATAAAAAAAAACTTTTTTATTCAAGTGAAGCATATTGATTTGTTACCACAATTTGGGTTTATTAGAGATTTATTTTACACTTCACAAAAGACAATATACTTTCAGATTAATGAACTTGTAACCATTTGCTTTAATCAATATTTTTTGCATATGAAGTGCGTAGAACTGATACTGTTAAAATTATACCTTATGCCGATTTGGATTGCTTAAAACATTACTATTTAATGTTTCATCTCAGGGAATATTATTTGTTGCGGAACGTTAGTTTTTGCTTTTGTTTAATTTTTGATGTTTGGAGTTCGATTTATGTCTCACGAACATTTCGTCTCATGAATTATTATTTGTTTTAGGTACTTTTAGGTTTACTTTACTTTTAAGTTGTTTTAGGTACTTCTGGGCACTAGAACGGTACTTTTATTTTTTTTCATTTTGTTTTCAGTTACTACTAGTACTCAGTTAGTTATTGTACCTATAATTATTTTTAGTATTGTTGAATAAAAATATTACTTATACTAACAAATGCGTGATTTGATTTCGCTTACCCAGAAATTTTGTTCGACAAACTACAATTTTTAGTTAAAATTTTTACAAAAATTTGTCTTTTAAACTAAAAATTTTGTTGAAATTAATATTGAAGTTTTTGTTATTGAAACAAAATTAATTTTTTTGGAACTAAAAAGATTTGTTGAAATTTGAGTAAAAGGTTGTTCGACAAACTACAACAGTTTGTTGAAATTATTATAAAAATTTGTCTTATAGACTAAAAAATAAGTTGAAATAAGAATTAAAAAGTGTTACATAAACTAATATGTTTGTTATCCCAACTAAATTAATTTGTTTATCCCAGTATTAAAATTTTTAATAAAAGTTATTACGTTAGTTAATTAAGAAAAAAAAATAGTTTGTAAGAACTAATTTTTTTTGTTACAGTTACAACACAAACTTAACTAATCCTTGTTTGTTAATGTAACTAAATTTTCAGTTGGCGCTATATTTAATAACAAAATTAGTTGTTACCAATAAATTTTTGTTTACTGTGACAAAAAATTTTTTAGAGTGTAGTCTAGAAACGCTCTAATTTCTTTAAAAAACGATTACCCTATAAAACAGTGGCTCAAAACTCCAAAAAACACCGTTTCTGTATTCAAGCGGAAAAGAAAATAAAACTGTAGACAGTTCAGAGACAATTATTCACAATCATCCGAAGTCCATTAGCGAATTCGCCGCGAGTTTGAAAGATAAATTAACCCAACCGAGGGCGACGGATACATCGTAACTTTCTGAAGGTGTATGTATATTTTCAGCGAAAACGAAATAATAATCGCGACGCTAAATAAAACGCCGGAGGAAACAGAAATAAACCTGGTATAGTCGAACAGACCGACTGCAGACGCTTTGTGACTGCCTAGCAGGAAGATATCGCTTTTCCGTGTTAAAAGCGAATATTGTATAGAATATTGTGGAAGAGTGCTTCGTTATATTGTAACACTAAGGGCCGGTTTTTTATATTTTCTATAGCTAAAAGACGCATTCGAATGTGCTTTTGACAAACTAACACATGTTCTCATGTTACTTTTGTTAAGGGACACTTATTGGGAGAATAAAAGTAGTACTAAAATATGTCATTGATGGTCCATGAACAATAATGCGAGAGATATACGACATAATTAAATTCTTTTCTTTGTTATCCGGTATATAAAATTTTAATGAAGTCTGCTGGCTGGATATCTTTTGTGGCAAGAGGCTGTAGAGGGAATGAATAGATCCGAAATTTTCCGACTCAAATTACTGCACGATATTTAACAAAAAAGTGTCATTAGTGTAATATACAACGTGGTTTTAGATTATTGAGATTCTTTTAATATATTGAGGCACGGTTAAGTAATTTTTGTGTAATTTAAATCTAAATTATCTTATACAGGTTGCTCCATTCTTGATCGCAACATAGGTTATATAGGCCATGGGTGCGATAAAGACAACTTTCATTAGACACTTACAAAGGAAAAGGAAAGAATGACATTTATGTCATTGCAACTTTTCACTCTGACAACTGTTATTTTATTAATCTTTCTTTGTTCCACTCATAGAAATGACCATGTTGCAATCGGAAATGGAGCAAACGATATAAATGAATAAGCTGTCATCTAAAAGGAGATGACAATTGACAGGTTGTTGGTAACTTGTTAAAAGTTATGACAGTTCTGACATATGAAAATAATGGGAATGTACTGAGCCTTTAATGCGTTTTTGAAAAACGCATTTTTCTCACCTAATGCATGTAATTACATCGACCGCAATAATATTAGTTCAGGTGACAATTATTTTCGAAATCTGTTCGATGATTCCGCGAAGAAAGCAGGCAGGCTGTTTGCATTAGCTCCGCTCGTCTTCTCGACATATGGCCACCATAATCCAATCGTCGGTTTCACGTATTTGTCTCTTCGAAAAATTCTTCCTTCCGTCGGGTTTTTTCCCATATCCTTCGACCACAAATTCCGTACCGAATCGCCCAGAAACATCTCTATTTTATACACAACAACGCCGCCATTTTGAACCAATGCTAATTTGACAGGTGTGACCATCTGTCATTGTCACTTCTGTTACATGTACAGGGTGGCCAAAGAAGTACGAAAATTTGTAGCGAGAGTACAATGAATTGTTTAATTCATCACATCAAAAGAGTATAGGAGAATAGATTTAACAAATCGAACAAATTTACGACTATGTTAGGTACACGATATTTCTCTTTTTGACGTTGAAAACGTAGGTAATTTACGTTGGCCGCAGTTTGTACTTTACTGTGATAATACCGGTAATTTATTTTTAGATTAAACAACTAGAATCGTAAACGGTGCCCGACGAGGTACGCGCGTACAGCATAGGTTCTTGTTTATTTTAAAATCGCGTTCTCGTTCTGTCAGATATGTTTCGTTATCGCATCTGTTTCTTGTAGTTTTTCCGTGTAATATGTAGGTAATTAATTTAATCGATCGAGTTTAAATGGAACCTTTACGGGTTGAACAATAAGCAACGGGGGCCTTAATTGCGCCGAAATGCCTTGGGTAAACTAATCGAAAGTTTTGATACAAATACCTGATTTTATTGTTTTGTGTAGTTGTTGAGAAAAAACAATCAAGAAGGCGTTAGAAATGTCATTTTGTTAACGTTGAAATTGTGGGAAACGGGGTAAAAATTGGACTTTTCCTCGATTAGATATAATTCTAATATTTTAGGATTTTTAATAATGCAGAAGTATTTTTATAAGATCTAGACACAATTCCAAAATGGTGCAAACTTTAATAATATAAAAAATGTCATTTTGTTAAGATTAAAATTATGAGAAATGAGACAATTGGACTCTTCTTCAATATTGTATGTCTTCAATATTTTGGATTTTTTTGATTATTTCATTGAATTCCTTTAGAAGATCCAGACACAATACTAAAAATAGAATGTAGTTAAATGTAATATCAAATCATATTGCACAAAGGTAATTGAAAACCCGGAAAATCTTCCAAAAATCTTCTTAAATTCTCGCTAAAAACTTTAATAAACCACCTCAAAAATAAAAATACGAAAACTTTCTGCACATCCACGGCACTGTTTCCGAATTTTTCGAGCCCCATCCGTCATTTCATCGAGCCGAATTCGCCGTCTTCCGGCTTTCCTCGACACCTCTCTCATCATTAAATGCGTTCGTTTTACTAATCGTTAACATTTTTTCGCAATTAACCGAACAACGGAAATCGATTTCCTTCTAATTCCAGATATCCATCGGCGACGTACGGTTGCGCAAGACGAATTTCGGAAAGTCGCTTTTAACGCGACGCCGTTAAAATAACTGTTAATAGTTCGAAACGCACTTCCGAAGCGCGTTATCGAATTTTTCGCCTAATTGAAATCTGCATGGCATAACCCGAATTACTAAGCAATACCTAACAGAAATTGTGGTACTGGTACCTTTCTTTGAACCACCCTGTATACACTTATGTACAGCGTACATATACCGTCCTCATACAGGATAGAATGCTTCAGCTCTAAACATACATTGCTATATACAAGGATGGGTGGAAAAGCTCCTATCAACTGAAAGCGAAAGCGGCGTATTTGGCTAGAAGCCACTTAAAAGCTTTTACGCGTCTCTGACGAGAGCTCCTCGACTTCGGCTTTAAAGAAACCACCACTTACCATCGCTATATAGCGACCTTTGAGTATATCCGACAAAGCTGGCGAATAAACAACTGGGAGCGAAAACGTTTCTTCTACGGAGAATTCCAATAATGGACGAAACAGAAAATGAGGAAAAGTTCATATTTACTTATCTTTATTTTGTGGTTTTTGTGACGCAACAAAGCTAATGTTTGTCCGAGTTAATCAATCCTTTGCAGAGTGACTTATCAATTTCCATCAAATTTTCTTTGATGTTATAACAATTTTGAATACTTCTTCACTCTAATAACTCTTATATTTTCTAATTCCCATCTCCTTTGCATCATATAATTCATTCACAATTGCCTTAATGGCGCAATAATATCTCGAAAGAGCTATAACAAAAAAATTTGAACGTGCTTTCGCCCACGTTTAATATAATACAATACAAACCTCGAATTTTACGGCTGCACCGTCGGTACAGGTATTTATAGGCCACTCTATTATACGGGCCCGTATAAAAAATTTAAATTCAAGATACTGCTAAGTAAACGTTAGCTCGTCTATGATAGATTCGTGGAATATTAAAACGTTTTATAATGTTCGGTGCCGGGGAATTCCCCGAGGAATTCCGTCCGTCAGAACGGCATTATGCAGAAGAATTCGGAGCGAGACGAATGAAGTGTCAAAACGTCCTCGTTCGCCGTCCATCACCCCATGGAAAATTTGTGTGCAAGATATCGTACTGGGTGTTCCTCGTTTCGAGCGTCTAAAGTGCCTTTTAAACGACCAAAACACCCGTCAATCGATGGCGAGATTTGTTTGTTATCGAACAATCCCACAATTCTAATTTAAACTCTGCCTTGTTCTTTAGTTTTCGGCACATTAATATCAAAATTCAGTTTATTTCACCTAAATGGGGAATTTTTTCTGTGTGATTTACTTGTGGAAAAATAATTTACAACAACCATAATATTTTGAAGTTGGCTGTTCTGGGGATTAAATCGCCATTTTATAACTCTTCGTCGTTCCCGCTTTTATACATAATAAAGCTTTTAGTAACACTTACGCTTCTTTAAGACGGCTACATAAATTTTAAACAGCGCCGTAAATACTGCGAGGATCCGTCTATTTCCGTCTTCAGGAGCTCCTCTCGGCACTTTAGCTCTAATTTGGTCAATAGGTTTAAAATCTGGCGACAATGCGGGCTGTTCGAGTGTCAGAAAGCCGTCATAAAAGATTGCTAGCAAAAACCTGAATAAAAGGAATCAAACAATTTGAAGTTTTGAAGAACTTTACAGACTAGAAAGTCGTTTAAAAAAATCCAGATAATTGTAAATTGCTGATTCAAAAGCTCTGGAAATGTAAGAAAAATAGGATCTTTTCCAGAATCTATTTAAAGTTGGAATTTAGTATTTAGTATTTAGTATAAGACACTTCTTTTTAAAGTCCTCTTCTTAGAGACACTTCTTAAAAACTCCTCTTCTTAAAGACACTTCTTAGAGACATTTCTTCTTAAAGATACTTCTTCTTAAAGAGACATGTTTTCTTAAAAGATACTCATTCTTAAAGACACTCCTTAAAGATACATCTTCTTATAGACAGTTCTTCAAGACGATCCAGAATCGAGCCAGAAGAACCTTATTATCAAAAATATTCGAAAAAACAAAGCAACCGTTAGTCGAAATATCCTCAAGACACTCTTTAAAGACACATCTTCTTAAAGCCACTTCTTCTTAAAGACAGTTCTTCAAGACGATCCAGAATGTAGCCAGAAGAACCTCATTATCAAAAATATTCGAAAAAAACAAAGCAACTTTTAGTCGAAATATCCTCAAGACACTCCTTAAAGACACATCTTCTTAAAGACACTTCTTCTTAAAGACAGTTCTTCAAGACGATCCAGAATCTAGCCAGAAGAACCTCATTATTAAAAATATTCGAAAAAAACAAAGCAACCGTTAGTCGAAATATCTATCGAACCGGCAACAAGCGAGTCCACACCGCAGATGTCGTTTCGTATACTTGACACGCACGCATATAATAAAAATAAAAAGGTGAGTCGTCATGTGCTCGGGGTCGAGATTTATACACTAACATTGCCAGATGTTCCGGAGGCAGATGAATCTGGATTAGAACGTTGGCCGCGGAACGCTCGCACATGTAAAAATCGACGTGATATCGCCTGGTATATGCGAACGAAATATGGCGAATAAAAGGCCGGCCGAAAGGTGAGGAATTTCGCCGATGACAAATTGAATTGGCTTCTTCGGATGATATATTCATGGTCGAGCTGGTCGTAAATCAGGAAGAAGTGTGTTTTTATCACTATGGAATAATTCCAGTGCAGGATGAATTTGTAGTGTTGACTTCTTTACATTCTTTAATGCTTCATATTCCTTCATCGTTATTATTACTAGCATCATCAACACCTAATGATATGAACAACATCATCAAATCTTGAAGGTATCCGTTATTGAGCATTGGGGTCTCTAGATTTCCTACATTGTTGAATCTGAAGAGATATAAGTCATAAATTCTTCTAAATATTTATCAGTATCTTCAACAATATTAAATATTATCTATTGTTGAAATTTGAATATAAGTCTCCCTAAGTCTCTCTATAACACACTTCTTTCCATCTTTTAGGAACCAAAGATTTATCAGTATCTTCAACAATATTAAATATGATTTATTGTAGAAATTTGAATATAAGCCACCCATAGTTCTCTCCATAGCACACTTCTTTCAATCTTTTAGGAACCAAAGATTTATCAGTATCTTCAACAATATTAAATATTATCTATTGTTGAAATTTGAATATAAGCCTCCCATAGTTCTCTCTATAGTACACTTCTTTCCATCTTTTTGAGACCAAAGATTTATCAGTATCTTCAACAATATTAAATATTATCTATTGTTGAAATTTGAATATAAGTCTCCCTTAGTCTCTCTATAACACACTTCTTTCCATCTTTTAGGAACCAAAGATTTATCAGTATCTTCAACAATATTAAATATTATCTATTGTTGAAATTTGAATATAAGCCTCCCATAGTCTCTCTATAACACACTTCTTTCAATCTTTTAGGAACCAAAGATTTGTCAGTACCTTCAACAATATTAAATATTATCTATTGTTGAAATTTGAATATAAGCCTCCCATAGTCTCTCTATAACACACTTCTTTCAATTTTTTAGGAACCAAAGATTTATCAGTATCTTCAACAATATTAAATATTATCTATTGTTGAAATTTGAATATAAGCCTCCCATAGTTCTCTTTATAGCACACTTCTTTCCATCTTTTAGGAACCAAAGATTTATCAGTATCTTCAACAATATTAAATTTTATCTATTGTTGAAATTTGAATATAAGCCTACCATAGTTCTCCCTATAGCACACTTCTTTTCATCTTTTTGGAACCAAAGATTTATCAGTATCTTCAACAATTTTAAACATGATTTATTGTTGAAAGTTGAATAAGCCTCCCATAGTTCTCTTTATAGGACACTTCTTTCCATCTTTTAGCAACCAAAGAATTAAACTAAATTATCGATCTAAGCTTTCCAGCCCTTCCAAAAGTTTACTAATTATTTCTTTGTACATTTCCAGGTGATGGTGTGGCCCCGCACGACCGTCCTCCTCCTAGCATGCCTATCCTCCATCGTCGTTGCAACCACCTGCCCGGAGAAACAGTACCTGAACGCCCGCCTCCAGCGGTGCACCAACTGCACCAGGTGCACGGCCAACATGGTGGTGCTGCGCCCGTGCGAGTTCCACCGCGACACGCTCTGCGCCCCGCTCAGCGAGCTGCTCAAGACCATGGAGACGGGCAACCCGCACCGGCACAAGCACCGCCAGCACCACCACCAGAAGCCGGCCACGGCGGCGCCGGAGGGCGGCGAGATCGTGTGGCGGTTCGGCGACGACGTGCGCGGCGATTCGGCGGGACCCGGTGAACCGGCCGCGGCGGCGGCGCCGCCGGAGGGGCCGACGGCGACGTCCGACGCGCCCTTCACCAAAACGGAGACGCTGGTGTGGGATTGGCAGGCGATCGCGTTGACTTGCGCTGTGCTGGTGTGCATACTGTTTTTTCTAGTGATCGCCCTGTATTCGTTCCACCAGGCCAGGCAGTGGAGGCGGCTCAAAGAGAACTTCGAAGCAGGTAAGAATTTATACCTAATCACGGCGCTATATTTCTAAGGACTGGAAACTGCCTATGCTTATGCTTTAGAGAATGTGTCCCGTTATTTGAGGACTTTTTGAGCTTCACTTTTGCGCCGCACCGTGGCGAACGATCGGAGGACCAATTTATCTCAACCAATCAGCGTCGCGCTACGTATAAATCGCGGTTGTGTGAAATGACAGTTCGAGCTGTCAAAACTTCAAAAATTATAATTTGACATTTCGAGGTGAAAATGGAGAAATACATTAACCGAAGATACGTGAGGCATGATGTTTACAACAAAATCATCGCTGATTTAAGTATATTTTTATATTTTCTATATATTTTTAGTTTGAATATAACATTTCTTAATGCTAATTCTATATAATTCGTACGCAAAAAACCGTGGTCCTTTACAACATCGCCTTCTAGCGGCCGTTTTAGGAACCCTGTTTTATCCTCAAATAACGGGACACTTTTTCGACCTATAATTCCAGACCTTAGAAATATAGGACCGTGCACCTAATAAATTGTAACTTTTTTTTGATATGTCGTTTGTCACTTGTCAACCGCCAAATTCATACTACCAACTTACAAAATACTAACTATGATACACACTAATATGAGTATACTTAACAGTTAATTTATGTCTTTTATATGGCTTCCTTTTGTTTTGTTTTTTTATTTGTCCTGCTAAAAATAAGCGAGCAAAAAAACTGTTCATTCATCTGGAATTTCGTCTCGTTTTCGCTCGACGGATTTAATTAGCTAAGGAGAGAGAGAATTCAATAATGCTCGCGATAAATAAAGATGCGCGAGGAATTTCTCTATGACAAATGAACCGAACGCGAGTCCGGAGAAAAACGTGTAATTAGTGGATGATTTACGATGTTTTTCCTCTTTCTCGATTAGATGTGGAAACTGATAATTAAATTCGGTGGCAAAACGAAACGGGCCGATCGATATTCATGTGTGTTTCGCTAGATCTGAGCATTAGAATATGGTGAAAATGTTGATAAATCGTTCCCTTTAAGTTCCCCAAAATATTTATATTGCGTAAGTTTTGATTGTAGTTGCGCATTATCGCCAATAAATATTTTCTCATTCCCTGTAGTTACGCGACGTAAGAAACCCAAATAATCCCGTAATTACATAAATATTTAGCCGTTATTTGTTTGAATTCCCGATGGAAATTCCACCGGCAATGCACATCAAAAAGTAACGTAAACAGTTACGCAACAAAGGAATTTACGGCGCCAAAGAAAAGAAAAAGATTTTGCTGTAGTAAAGCGAATTTCCAAAAAACCGAACTGCTTTCGTTCAGCATCAACGATAACTGTAATCCGGGACATGCATTGTGCATATCGTGTATGTTATATGCACGGATTTTACGAATGCACCGCGACCGCTGCGCTTCGATTCTAAATTTGTATGCGTTCGAAGGCGTTTTTCGAAATTTATTCGACGAATGTCCCGAGACCACCTGTGTTTCGAACCGACCGAAACGCAACCGCAAAACCTCAATTAAAACTGCGTTTCGCATAAATTTACCATCGTTTTCGCCTATTCCAATGATTTATTCCTTCAAAACGAATTGATTGATTAGTCTAATAACTATTTAACTCACACGAATACTATTACAGATTATAGAGTGTCTCCCAGAATTTTAATTACCTAGTTTAATTAAATCCACTCGAAAATGTTCGTTTAACACCACCAATTAACGCTTTTATAAGTGTTACAAAAAACTAATTTTCCATACACAGGGTGTCCCAATTTGATATAATCCCCAATATACCAAATGATATGTTTAATTTCAATTTAAACCCACACAAGTTGCTAAATATATCCCGATGCGAATAAATCATGGCAAATTGACCGGTGAACGCGAATCGGAATTGATGAAGTTTCGAGAGAAATAAATAAATTTCCATCTTGGCTTTCTTACAAAATTTTCCGAGAGACTGTTTACGAACCAATAATCGATTCTCGCCCACCATCCCATGCGGTGCGCAATAATTCGCGCTAAATAAAAAAATTACGAACGAAACAAATAACGCCCGGCGTATTTAATAATAGCGTGTAAATAATGAAAAATTGCTTAGGAATATTTTCACGTCATCCCGACGTTAAATCGGGATCGTTGCGTCTACGTTTAATATCGCCGTAAATAAATATTAATTGGTTTTTGCCGGTTTATTTCCGACGTTACGAGCGCTTGAAAATAATCGAAACCCTCTCAAAAATCGCTTCAAGTTCGATTGAAAAAAGGAAGAAAAAGTATTCTGAAATCAACTGATGAAGAAGGGTAGATCCTTCATTGTAATCTTCCTGAGGAAATTTGATCAATTTGTAGTGTTTATATTAAACTAAGAAGAAAAAAAGATAAATTGATTGATGAAAAGATACTCCCTAAATGAAAGAGGAAGATAAAGAATAAAAGGAGGAAAAAGGGAAATGCAAATAAAAGTAATTTTGTTAAATCCTTTAGCAATTCAACTAAATTAAATTTATTTTACATATATACACAAGATGCATTTGGAAGGATTCCATTCGAATCCAATTTACATTGCTAATTTACGCTAATATTATTATTTCGGGGATTTAACGTCACGATTTTTGTCAATTCCTTGCGTGTAACAAAATAAATTTCGTATGCGTGACGACTCGACTTTTTTGTACGGCAAGGTTTTCGTTAAACATTGTATTTAAAAGAGTCTCAAGAATTAGTCCCTATATCATTTCGAAATCAGTATAAATATCTACTTATTTCTACATAGTTACTCTAATTGTAAGATGTGTTTTTTTACACAGCAACAGCAGCATATAAAGCGTTGTATCGTTGTGTAAACAAAAACAACGTGTAAATTATAAATCACACCTGTATACAAAAGAAAATCAATGCGAGATAGATTTCTCGAGTACAAAACAATGTGTACGTTATAATAAAAGTGCATAGAAACGTCACTTCCGCAGCGGCGAGGCCAGAGAGCATCGTGTTCCGCATTCGAAATTAGACGTGTCGGAAGTTATCCAAGATGCCTACAGAAACCTTATCTATTAAATTAAATTGCGACAGATGCACAATAAAAATATCGCACAAAGCTCTCTCTTCAAACTAACATGCTAAAGTGGGTACTAGTTTTGCTCGCTTAGACCAACTTTTATCAGAATAGAGATGGTTCAAATTGGATTACTTCGCGCTTGGTAAACCAGGCTTTATGGTATAAGTTCATTATAACCTGATTATCCGATTTGATACAGGTAACTTATTATAAATAATGTTATCTTTACTAGCGTAATCTTTATACTAATACATAAATAAGAAGTCATTTTTCGGAAAATATCTTAAGCTCCGTTTACACTTTGCGATTTATTTTCGCTCAGTACAGTTAAATTTTTGAATATCTCAGAATTGGGCAAATAAACTGTTAATAAATTTTATATTTAAATAAAACGGAGAATAATTGAGATATCGGATTGAAATTCATATGACCACCACGAGCAACAGATTCTTTGGATCCAATTTTCATTTGGTTTCATAATCTCGAAAATTGGTCCAGTCGAATAGCCACCTCGCTCACACGACTTGATGCCGTTGGATTTTTTCTTTATGCATGGAGTTACCTAGTCGAAGGTTTATGCCAACAATCTAACGTTTGAGGAGCTCATGAATAATATTGAAAACGAAATTGCCAATATTCCGACCGATATGTCTGATAGAGTGATTGAAAATTAGATCCAAAGAATCGATCGCTACCGTCGGGCTCGTGGTGGTCAAATATTCTAATACCATAGGTAATTGTAACATGTGTACTACACCTGGAGCAAATTTCAGCCCGATAACTCAATCTACATCTTATTTGAATACAAAATTATTATGGTCTTATTGAAAACCCCATTACAAGCACATGCATATTTATACAAGCAAAGGATAGACTGTGCGGCTCCATTAGCGTCTGTATAATATGTTCCAGTTTCATTTCTGGACATTTGTTTTGCATTTTATTAGAATCCCGATGTTGCTTTAGCACCTGCCGTTCCCCGGTTTCATTCACTACGTTCCTATGACAAATTAGCTCGGGCAAGTTCAAGTTAATTAAACCGAGTGTAGGTAGATAGGTGAAGTGCAGATAGGAGAGAGAAGTCGTGCGGGTGAATAGTGCATTTAGAGAGCGATGTCAAGCTAATTAATAGGTACGTTTTTTAGGAAGGCAGTGAAAGAAAAATGTTATTTAGTAGCAATGGGAATTCGTGACATCAAGATACAGAGATTTGCTGTTATACGTTGTTGTATACGTGTTTAGCGTTCACGTGAATATAATTTTGAATGAGTGGGTGTGTACATTTTTTGGGAATTTTTTTCGCACGGAATTAGAATGATATGTTCGAGCTCATTTCATGCGCCAGAATTTAATGAAACCTAGTTTTCTTCTCTATTATGGTATTCCGAAAAAATCAACTGAAATTCAGGACTTCTATAATTTCATTTGAAATCTTTTTGTATATCCTATAAATTTTAGATTAATCAAGCATAATTTATGATGCATATCTCTTCAATATGTTACACATTATAAAAGATACCCACCTTTTGTTATATCAGAATTTTCGCACAATAACTCGACATATTGTTGTTTTATTGCCATTTCACCTAGCTGCAATAAACAAACAAATTGATATCATTATTTATCATTATACTAGCACAATCGCTTCCTAAAATAACGACGTGAAATATGATGCGAAATACACATACGCTTCATTCGGATTTTCATAGATTTCGCACAGATAAGTCACGAATAATTGCGATAAACAATCCTCGTGCTATTGTTGTTTATAATTTTTGTTGAGCTTCATTTGCATCTGTTAAATATCACAATTTACAAACGATTGTTATAACGCAACTTCAAGCTTTATTTTAATTTATAGCAAAATAAAAGCAAACCCCTTAACATCTCTACCATTATAATTAATACCTAAGACCTGTAGACTCTAAAAACGTAGACTCACTAAGAGGCACGTACAGATTCCCCTTTGAATAGAGGTGCATTTACTACTATAGGAACTAATTAATTTCATCGACAGTAACAAGTTTTTTTCGGTTGGTTTTTTTTACGATTCCCCGACCGTTTTTCTCCGGTGCTCCCGCGGCACGTGTTATAAAAATCATAAAACGGAAATGAAGTTGTCACAGTCCTTCGTTCGAGGCTCTTTCGAAAGACGGGGGCCCCGAGACCGCGAGCGCTGCGCCATGTGCACCGTTAAACGTCGAACATGTGCGCCCGTTCGTCGAATGATTTCGTAAATATTAAAAACGTTAAAAGCGTCAATTGTAAACGTTAATACGACGGGCTTTTAGCCGTACTACTGTTTAAACTGTACTGGGACTGTTTAAAGTACAAATTAGTTTCTTACTTTTTGAGTAGTTTTTACTGAAATCGTCAAATGGGTACTTGTTGATTGATTCAGATTCATTCGAGATGTTGTTTGTAATAATTTCGTTATATTTTATGTACGTTAAAATAATGTAACATACGCGAGTATTATTTAAAAGAAGGAACCTTAAAATAGCGTAACAGTTTCGCGCCAATAAGTATATTGGCAACACTGATTAATTGACATTTGACATTTTCCTCCATTTTTTGTACTTGTATATCTACTACAACCAATTTATTAGCGAATTAACACTTTCTTCGTCGAGCATTTGGGTTTATGTTCCCTTAAAACCGCAAATATGCCCATGTAATCAACCTCAAGCACTTATTAAAACATCAACAGTATCATAACCGTTTGTAGCATTGCCAACTTCTCGAAAAGAAAGTCTCAATCATGCGTGCACTTAAACGGCAGTTGTGTGAATTCGTCGAGTTCGTAATGGGAGACACAATGTTATTAAATCCGGATCACGGTCGAAAAGAACAATCTGAAAATTTATACAATGTAGTTAACTACATAAAAAAACTTATTCTTATGTTAAGTTTAGTATGAGTCAATAATTGTTGACCATATGGTGACCGGCTTTCTCGTTCTTCCTAACATGGTCTTCTAAGAATTACTTACTTTTTAGATTGTTTGAAGGTAACTTGAGTATTTATTACGTTGCCTTTTGTTAAGTAAACGCTACAAATGATGATTGCACTGAAATAAACAGGGAAAATAGAGAATTTTTTGTTTTCCAGTCGATTTTATTTTACTCAATTCTCCTCAATTCCCCTCATTTTTGCTCATTTTTCAAACGTTTAATTGTCAATACACGAATCTTTCAACAAGTTTTTCCAGCACATCGCTCATTTTTATTGGTTTTATTGACCGAAACGGTCTTAAAATAGTAGCAAAAATAATAAAGAATCCGCCTTTCGGTCGGTTTATTTTTACAAGTTAAAAATACATCCTGCCAGGTATCGATTATAATTTTTTTCATATACATAGGAGTACCGGTATTAAATAAGTGAATAAAAAGTGCCAACGTAACGCCAGAGGAAACCGTTTATCAAACGCGGTTATTTTCGATGGGCCGAAAATTTCAGGGCAACAAACGCCTTTTCAGCTGTTGAAAATCCGTCAATTTTTTCACAAAACATGTGGGATTTCGTTATTGAAAATTGAGAATTTTTTTTACGATTTTTGAATACTTTTTCAGGTCTCTTTAAGAGGTTTTTTTATATGATTTTTCGCTATAAGAAACCGAATTTCCTTACGCACTGTTGCCAAATGTATTTCGACAGGTGACACTTTACAAAGTAACTAGAAAAGAGGCTATAAATTAATTGATTTGCTTCACGCGATTAGACTGTAATTAAATCGCTTGTATACCATATAAATCTCATTTCTGGAATAATTACTTATCCACTAGTTGTTCCGGAGTAATTAGCCGGCTTGTTGAGTGCAATTTGGAGCGTGTAGATTTTCTTTTTGTTAATTTATTAGAAAATCAACGCGAATTTCGCGTATTTTCTTTGGCGCGCTTCCAAGCGTATATACAAAATAATACCCGACCTATAGTGAAAATAAACTAACGGTACCGAAATAGACGCCGATATTAATCCAAACTAACATTATTTTTCTAATGGATAATTTGTTGTATTTTAGCATGTCTGCGAATCAAAATAATGCTGACTGTCTGTCAGTCTGTCTCAGAACGCATAATTTGTTTCAAGGTAAATGTCTACGTTTTGTACGCGAGGTGTTCCAGTTAAAAAGCGATATTTCATCCAAGAATATGCAATAAATTTCGTTGCGAGGATTTTATTAAATTGAAAATATAAACATGTTTTTTTTAACTTTGCTTTTTGGCATGTTAAAATAAATTCCAAACATAATTCATCGTTGTCACAAGCACGGGACTCTTACTTAACTTACAATGTTACAAAGCAACTTTATTCCAAATAGGGAAAACCCCGAATAGAATTTTCCCAAGCGGATTTTCCCTGCAGCATAATTTTGTTTTGTTACTTGTCAAGCTCTACTCAAATATTTCAGTATATGATTTATACACAAGACTACAAAATGAGCATCTAATACGTTTATTTTTCCAATGTATACGTAGCTAGTTATCTATATTTATTTTGAGCCAATTTATGTACATATCATAAAAATCCAGCTATCAAAAGCGGGGAAATCCCCGAACGGGTAATATCGTGGGGATTTACCGGTCGTATCCGCGCGACGAAATGGCCCCTTACTTATCGGAAACGCCTCGTTTTCCGATAACATTGCGGCCAACGAGATAATGCCGAAATAACAAACAAAAAACCAGAAAACGAAAAGTTATAAATTCGGCTCCGCTCATCCATCGGATACGGAGTGTTTAATTATTTCCGCGTCTAGCAGGAAGTCCCGGAATAAATTGAGGTTAACGTGTTTTTAGTTGTTAAGCTGTCGGCGGTGTCACGTACCGGTGGAGGAAAAAAAACTCATTTTCCTTCGGCCCTTTTCTCTAAATTAGGGGTAGTATTTATAGATCGGTAAAGAAGTTTCCGAAAAAAAATCGTGTCTTGCTTTTTTATGCAATTTTCGGTATTTTTGTCTCGTGTGAAACGTGGTAAAAGGCCGCTAATTGTTTTAAAAAGGAAGAAGATTCTTGTTAAGAAGGGAAAGCTCATAGTTTGTAGAATAATTCTATTCTACAAACCTATAACATCATTCTATAAATAATATTATTCTACAAACCGTGGAGAAAGCTCACTATTCCGTTTTAACATTTTCCTGTGGAATAATTTTCATGATAACTCAACAAGCTATAAGAAACAGAGTGTGATATAATTGCAAAATAATTGCAGTTATTTAAGAGAAATTTTTAATATTTTTTATAATTCCATCCATTACAGTAGGTTCATTTTAAGCCTCATTACGGCAATACGCGATATTCAATTTACCCTACTAGTCTTATTCTCTTTTATGGCCTGTTTTAATTAGGACAAGCAGCAACACTTGGTATTATCGTCGAATAGGATTAAGTCTATATTTCGTCTAATTGCTCGTACAAATTTAATTACATTGGGCATTACAGCTACAGTGTGCAAATTTCCCATTATGCCGAATAACAATAAACTCCTTTCGGGGAATAACGCCGTAGATTCGAAACGGCGGTTGCATACTAATTCGATTTTCCCATACAGCTTGTTTAATTATCTGCAAATCATATCGCTTTGTATGGTCTCTCTCCATCGTAACATCATCACGTTAGCATTCCAAATGAATCGTTCCAACTTTGGCATTAGTACGACAAGTGACAAATGACAAATGACGTGGCCTCATTAGAGCATCAAAATTTGCATAAATTATTCCTAATCAGTTGCAATTTGTGTTTGGTTTCGTAGATGTGGAGGAGCTTTGCGCCAGGCTGAGCCTCATGGCGGCTTCCACCAGCGAAAACGAACTTCTCAAAGAAGCCGGCTTGTCTCCGACGAGTCCACAGGACGCCACCAACTACCTCAATAATCGGTGCATCTATTTGGAGCAACTCCTTAGCGGTGAGTTATCGAATTGACGGACCCATCCGGCTGTGGATTCCACTGCAAATGTATTGGTTAAACTTTATGTCATATGTCATATGTCAATGTCATTTGATATTTGACAATGGAATCCTCGATATAGAGGGTTTCTGGAAATAGGCGTCATTATGTGAACAAAAGATCTAATGGGGAGCACGTAGATAATTGCAAATACCGCAGAACATTTTTAACCGCGGTGTAATTACTCTTTGTTTTCGAATAGAGTGTCTTTTAACATCCCGGCAGGCTGGCGGTGGTTAAAAATAATTAGGTACGCAAAATGGAGCACGCCAATTAAAAAAAGAAGAAAAAACTTGGAAAAGACTCGAAGCACATTTTTTTCTCTTCTGAAACTATAGATTTTTTTATCGAGCTCAAATTTCTATTGTGTACATTTTACATCAACAGAAGTTTTTTCGCTATCGGATTTGATTTGATTTTTTCATACACCAATCAACCAATTGAATATCCGATTTTCTGAGTACTGTAAAAAACCAACTAAAACGAATTCATAAGCTCGATGCTTCACGTATGTTTCTCGTTACGACTCCGGCGAGTAACGAATCGTATTTGGTTTGACTGTATAGAATTCCCAATGCAAACAACGATAATTCCGAGCTTGATTGCCTCCGGTTGTTCGTCGGCACCGCAACAATATTTCCGATATTTCCAGCTACAGCGTGTCATCAATCCAATAAAACCCACTGAAGTGCACTCCCGATTTCGAATTATTTGCTTACATGTTTTATTTTTTAAATATTGTTGCATTTGTAGTCGCAATATTGCTTGTCAAATTGATTGACTTTTGGTGTAGTTATAACTCAAATCTGACATTGACATAATTCAAAAGCTTGGCCTTTGGTACACATAAGCATTCAAATTTTGGCATTCAAAAGCTTGGTAACTTTGTAAGTTACCTCGGTAAATTACCTCAGTTACTCAGGTAACTTACTGAGTTAATTTATAATGTATGTGTTGTAGACTCTCTTCTTAATTGATATTAAGATTAATACTGATATAAACAATAACGATAAATCAGTCATTTACAGTTAATTTTTTGCTTGTTTTATCAACACACTATTTGCATGACGTGAACACTAACTTGACTTTTCAAAATTGTGTGGTTTTTTTTGTGAATATTGATTTATGAACAAAATGCCGATGGTCACACCTGCACAAGCAAAATTAATTTCCGGCGGAATAGGAAACTCGACAAATGCTCTAAAGGCCCGATTTTTGTTGGTCGAACTGATTAAATCCCATTGAAAATCAAAACGTTTGAATTGAGGATGAGTAATTTCCCTGTCGATTGATGCATGTCATCGATTCGATAAAGCATTTTAATTAGAGCAAGCTCGATTAATTATTGGTCTCGCTTTGTTTAATTCCAGGGTATTCTATGTGTGCGGATCAATATGCAATATCGCCTGTTTAATGTATTGTAGGGTTAACAAAATAAGTCTTTGATTTTGAAGCCACATAGAGCAAAGTCAAATTTGTTACCAAATTTGGCTCGAGCAAATTCTCCAACATTTCCTCGACAGAACAGCACGCAGAGATAATGCTTGTCATGAACAAGTTAAACCTGCTAATCAACGATTAAAGCTCTCATTACTATTAAATAGCCTCTAAGGATACTATGAGAATACCCATCAAACTAGGAAGTTTCAACATACAAATCAGGTCAAAATTTCTAACACGTCAACAGGAAACAAACTACCCACATCCTATACATATTTAAATACTGCTGGTCTCTTAATAGCCCGAGATTCTGGCCTCTATTTAATCCGGTATTTTGGAACTTCCTCTCGAATCCGTACACCCGGAATTACATCATACATCGCGTTACATTTTTCATTAGGAAAAAAACTAAACTAACCAGAAACCCCGTCTAATCTAATTTAACCGCGTCCGAATAGATTCGGCTAATGCGCCGGAACACGGTACACATCATCCAGAGATCCAGACTGTCTGGATGATTAACGTGCGAACGGGGTTTTTTTTGGAAACCGAACGGGATTTTTGGGCACGCCGGCCGACTTTTAATTGTCTAATATTAGAAAACGATGGACAGGCTATTACGAGCTCCGATGTTTTGTAATAACAGTCAGTTTTTGAGCCTCTACCGAGAGATTGGGGCAAATATTTTGTGTGGAAGGCTTAGGGAGAGTTGTAGAATGACGAACTGTGATTAAAATGCTGTAGAATTTGACGACTTCTGCTGGTTAATTATTTTTAGTGTATTAAATATTATTTTTTTTTATTTGCAGAACGAAAAGACGGCGACAAAGTGGGCACAATACCCAGGGGAAATGTGTACATAGAAGAATCTAATTCGAAATGACAATAAAGTGCTGGAATCTATCAAATTCTTCAAATATTTGATTTGTGTAAATTAATTAATTACTAAATTTAAGCAGCTATTCGATGTTGTGTAAACTATACGTGTACATAAATGTTATAATTTTACTAAAAGTACTATTTAAATTATTAGATAAATATGCAAATGTAATATTATATGTTCAACGTTTTGTCATTAAATCCGCATAAATAAATATCTATACGATTGAAATATAAAAAAAAATAATGGACATTTTGGGTTATTTTTATATTAAAAATACCTGATGAAAAGTCACTTTTTTGCAAAAGCAATAATCAGAGATTATAAATAACATTGTACCTAATTGTTAGTTTTAATTTAATTATAATAAATCTGCTCTAAATGTAGGTATAGTCTATCGTAATTTGTATATAATTAACTTAATATGTATGTATATGTCTGACATAAAGTATTAATTGACTACTTTTAATGTCAATCTGTCTGCAAAATGTAAAGTTATGCTAGAATTTTCAGAAACGATTTCGATAAATATCTCAAAAATACAGATTTTGGAAAGCTCCTTTATTTTGTAGGTGTAACTTATTCTTATTTATTCAACATTCTTTCGAATTTGAAATTGGGTATTTTTAATTTGCAGTCGCAGCAATCCAAAATGCGCACGTAGAATAAAATTAGTTCAACTCTCTGATATATGTAACTCTGTTATTAAAAAAATATTTATTTAAAAATTGTGTACATAAAATTTTGCCAAATAAAATATTATTTATTTTATTCGTGAACTTTTCCTTAGAAATTTTTGTTTCTATTATAAACATTTCTTATAAATAGAAATTGAAAAATGCCTGCTGGAAAATTCTGAAACATGAAACCTTTCAGGATTCTTACAAATAGCAACGATTTTAACCCACAATTAATCGCAATTTAAAATCAATTATCAGAACACATACTCCTATTTCAAGTATGACTTTCTACTCTCTACTCCTGTCTATTCTATACTCTATTCTCTATTGTACTCTCTACTCTCCTACCTACTCTTCTCGCTACTCTCCTCTCCATTCTCCTCTCTATTCTCTACTCTTTACACTATACTCTTTACTCTCTAAGTAAACCCTTATTATTTTGGTGGAGATTTCCGGTGCACCGCCTAAATTCAAATAATTTCCTTTTCTACCTGAAATATTCTTGAGTCGAATTTACCATCGCCGATGAGTGGATATAATTTACGATCTCATAAACATTTAAAGGATAAAATTGATTCACAACTTCCCCAAAGCGCAAAGCGAGAGTATCCTTTTAAACGCGTTCCCTGATTTTTTGTCCGAGAAGACCTGAATGAAAATACCCTTTCGAAGTTGCCCGTTTAGTATGAATGGACACCCACTCGAGCATTTGGCAAAGTCAGAACCGCAAATATTTGGCATTAGTTCTACGTTTTAATGGCGGACTAAATTTACACCGCCGTTAGATTATGGAGCAGCTGGTGGCGATAACACGAAGCGTCATTTATTTTCGACGCCGTATTACTACTCGAATTTTCAATTTGACGTTTATTAAATTAAATCCTATTACATCTAAGTATCTTAAAGGCACTTGGTTTCCTGATTAATACCGATGTCGTGTGTAGATGAATAGGGTCGTTTGGATGGAATTTGTTTAGGATTTTGGGTTGGTTTAAATAATAAATTGACCAATTTTTCATACTTTTCATTTCATAGAATTACCTTAATAGAAATGAATTAGATACATGTAATAGAATGTGGTATCAACTATTAGGATTTGAAATAAAAATTGCAAGAGTATCGAAAAAAAACCTAACTCAGTACCTACATAAATGTATTAGTAAAATGTTGGAAATTAACATCAAATACAACAATTTCAGTACTTCTAATAAAATACCATTAATTATCAATCTATTCAATCCATATACAGAAGACCTTCACCTACAAATTTCGCCCTGAATAAAGCTCAATTACTCAAAATCCGAAATATTCCTCCGTTATTTGTACAGCCCATTTGCTTCGGGTTGGAAGAATTCCAGTAAACCCGACTTCGTTTGACTTTTATTGTCGAGTCGAGAGGCGTCTTTTTTACCCCCGAAACCCATCGAGGCACCACCCGTGGCGAAAAGAGCGCGCACCCATCCCTTTTGTTCGAAGAATGTTTACCTTTCCTGCACTTATGCTTCGAATATTCTGGCGTCTCGGAGCGTTTTGGCGTATTGTTTTATGTTTCCTAACCGGAATACGGTCGAGTAGGAGAGGCAACACGTTTTACACGCCGTCGAACGAGACGAGAAGCCGGAGAAACGCCAAAAGTCACGCTTATCCTATTCCCGTGTAGAGGTGGGCGCTGCCGCCGGCCGTCACAGATCCGTGTTTACGTTAAATTACTTGCATTTCTTGCGAGATGTGTAAGTAAATAGTAAATATCAACAAATTTCGGTTCGTATTTATGCACGAGTTGGTATTTGTGTACGATTTGAGCGGTAAAAATAATTCCATGAAGCAATCATTTTATCTTGTTTGTTCCCGGAATTAAAAATAATAAATACCCAAATTTCCTAACGGCGTTCCTTGGAAATTCGATTATGATTGTAATATAAGGACTTTGATGCTTTGACATTGGGAATTCTTTTTTGAGTACACATTAATATTTGATTATTTCATTAACAGGAATTAATTACAAGTAACTTTATCAATGAAAATCAATCATTAAAAAGATTTTTTGTAACTAATAACATTTTTGAGCTAATTAAATAGCCTTTTAATCTTAATTTAATCATTAAAATTTTATAAATACCTTGTATCCGGGTGTAACGGTTCCTCGGAGTGGAACACATTCCATCTCTACTGGCATCGGCAATAATTGGACTCAGGACAGTACCTCCGATATTTTGGACGTGGTTCCGCGTCGACACGCACCAGTACCACTTGTTTTTCTATGTACAAATTAAATGAAATAGAATTGTTTTTAAGGAAATATTCACGTAGGTTTTGAATTTTATATGATTTTGTGCTTATCAAACAAAATATGAAAATATGAATTCGGTATATTTAAAGGATTTGTGAACACTTCTTCACCTAGTTTTAAATGTTTAAAACTGACATTTTTTTTCCTGTCAATGTTACCAATTGTTTATAGTCTATACAGTACATTAAATCAAAAAACCAAGAATAACCTATTGCAATACTTTTAGGGCCTTTATGAATAATGCATGAACATTTCTGTTTCTTTATTAATTAATTTACATACCAATAAATCGTTTATTATTATTTTATGCAACATTCTTCGCGCTCTGATTGGCTGAAAATAGGGAGACATAACAACAATTTGACAGTTGGTAACATTGATGTTTTGCAAAAAAAATTTGACAACTTTGACGTTTATTAATATGATTAAAATAATTTGTTTATTTTTCTATATATTTTTATAATAAAATTAGTGAGAAGAAGCGTTCGTAATATTGTGCAGATTCCTGTCGTCGTAACGGGCGCGTCCGGACCTGCCGGCCAACATTCCCACTTCCTCGGCAGGTCAAACCTGGAATGGATGAAAAGCGGTCATCAGTGTACAGGTGTTTTTAAATGTTTATTTAATGGTGTCGTGAATTTTAGTTACAACATACGTAAGTCACGTTTTTTCTGCTAAAATCCAGCCAAAAACCCGACGTACGAGCGATTCGCAGCCCGTTGTTTATCTAGATAGTTTCCAATTTGTTGATATCTAGTGCATAAAATGAGTGCAGTGGGATTCGGTCCCCATTCCCAAATATAACGTTACTTTTGTAAGTAGTACTGTCGACGTGTTTGGAGTGTTGGAGTACCGTACTCGCAACATACATTGTTTTTTCGCGATTACTGGTGGCACGTTCGTTTTGAAAAATACCGTGTAAATATTGTTATTCTTTTTCTTATGATGTAATACTGCCGTGCACATTTAATTCGCGACGATTCGATTGGAAAAAGAAGTCGTTTTGGTTAGCGATTTCTAGTGATTTTGCAATTAGTAACCTATTTTTTTCGTGTGGTCATTGCCCTTAGGAGGCCCCTTTATTCCTGTTACAAGTGTCGCTGTTTTATTTCTCGTATTTTGCTTAATTCATGTAAGTACTACTGTAATATGATTTTTTACGAGATATCAGAAAAAAGTACTTATCACTGATTAGGGTATTTATTGTCTTAGGTTATGTCAGGGTCGGATTTAACCTAATTCGCAATTTATTCTTTGCATTTTTTTTAACTTGCTCGTGTATTACTCGGTTCGAATTATGTTTTAGTTTTCAATTGCGAAATTATTATGTTTCAAAACGTTTTGTTTTTGTTTTATCAATACAATTTACAATTATTCGCAATAATAAAGGTTTTATTATTTTACTAACAATAAGAACATTTTTACCTAGTAAACAAATTGGATTATATTCCACTAAATTATAGAATTTTTATAGGGCAATTTCGAAATACTTACTTTCCGAACAAATTAAATTTACCACCATAATATTCCAACCACAATACATAAAACTGGTAACTGGTAATAAAATCAGTATTATTTAAAAAGTGTTAAAAATAATTAAAAATAGACCTAAACATGCCATACGAAGAACTTTTAAAACACTAATACTTATCGAACTGTTAAAATTTTACCAAACGAAATAAAACGGTTACTATCAATGGATAGAAAATAAAACATACTCGTGTTATAAACACTAAACTTTCTGATAAAAATTAGTACCTACAAACAACGAAAAATAGTTCGAAATTTATCAATAGAGTAATGTATTTTCCACATATTTCAAGAGAAAGAAAATTTACCCGGAAACATAGCAGTTCGTATTATGAAGCGAATCTTCGAGGTTAAGTTTCAATTCTAATATTCTAATAGGAGTTTTACTTTATTCTTAATTTATCGTTTCTACTACAAACTCACACCATTAGAGCTTCTTTAGCTTATCAGTAAAATACTGTTCGAGATAAACCTTCCAAAAAATCCCATCGACTCAGCAATCGAACCTACTCGAAAACATTCCCACCCGTTCGGAACGCCGTCGAAATCGACATCGAAATTCCATTCGGACCATTCAGACGAAACGACGAAAACCTAATCGTCAATAACAAGATCTAAATGGTTTTCGCGATAAACCTTGTTTATACTTGCCACGATTACAACAGACGCGCGTACTCACTTTCGAAGCGTTCGAAGCATCCGCGAAATGCCCCATCCAGACCGGCGACTTTCACGCGGTTTTTGCCTCCGATTAATGCCATCGGATTCTCGCAGGAATACGGAAAATGCGGCAGACGATGTCGAGCGATCGCTGAAGAACGATCTGCGATTTCCACGATCTATGTTTAGTTGAAGTTTTAGGAGTATGCTATGTGTTAGTGGGTTTGAAAGTAGTTAAGGAAGGGTTCAATAAAATTGTGAAGGAGTAGTACATTGAAAATGACTATTTTATAATGCATTTTGTAGCTTTGATAGCATCAAAACTAACATATCCCATTGTTCTTTTCCAGAGGTTGATGGAAGCTAACATACACGGAAGGAATAGACCAGCAAGCGGACGGTGATCATGGCTAACACTGCTGCTGAGAATGAGGCGGATTCAGGCAGTGGTGTGGCCACGACGCACGCGAAACTCGACTTCGATGCCGATCAGACCGACGGCGTCGAAACCGTTACGGGCTCGAACGCGTCGAATTGCGACAGCAACGACGCGACGGCCCTCAAATGCACCAAGTGCGGCTTCGAGGCCGCCACGCCGGCCGCCCTCGCCACCCACGTCACTAAAGTACACGCCACCAGCGAAGTCGAAATGGAGGTAAACCATTCCTTGCATCAATTTACCAACGTATATCAATGATACACCGGTGTACGATGAGACATATCTCTCAGCAACATTCTTTTGTATATACTCTTACCAGATAGCTCAGGGGCTCTATGGGGTATATTAGCACTATTCTTCTGCGTATACAGAGTACTCTTTCGCTATTTTCACTAAAGTACATACCCCTAGGGAAGTCGAAATGGAGGTAAAACATTCCATGCATCAATGATACACCGGTGTACACTGAGACCTATTTCTCACCACCGTTCTTTCGTATATACTCTTATCAGATAGCTCAGGGGCTCGATGGGGTATATTAGCACCATTCTTCTGCATATACAGAGTACTCTTTCACTAAAGTACACACCACTAGCGAAGTCGAAATGGAGGTAAAACATTCCTTGCTTCAATTTACCAACGTCTATCAATCATACACCGGTGTACGATGAGACATATCTCTCAGCAACATTCTTTTGTGTATACTCTATCAGATAGCTCAGGGACTCTTGGGGCATAATAGCCACCATTCTTCTGCAAATACAGAGCACTCTTTCACTAAAGTAAACACCACTAGCGAAGTCGAAATGGAGGTAAAACATTCCTTGCATCAATTTACTACCGTATATCAATGATACACCGGTGTACAATGAGACACATCTCTCAGGGGCTCAGGAGCTCTATGGGGCATAGTAGCACCATTCTTCTGCATATACAGAGTATTCTTTCACTAAAGTACACACCACTAGCGAAGTCGAAATGGAGGTAAAACATTCATTGCATCAATTTACCACCGTTTATCAATGATACACCAGGGTACGATGAGACATATCTCTCAGGGCTCAGGGGCTCTATGGGGCATAGTAGTACCATTCTTCTGCATATACAGAGTACCCTTTCAGTGCTTGCACCGAAGTGGTTGCTCAGAAGCTTGTACGATAAATAAATAATTAATGCTGGTTTTGCGCAGGTCGAAACGAACAACAACCCTCCGCCGGACCGAGGCCACCGCAAGATGTTCGAGTGCGACGTGTGCAACATGAAGTTCTCGAACGGCGCGAACATGCGTCGTCACAAGATGCGCCACACCGGCGTCAAGCCGTACGAGTGTAGAGTTTGCCAGAAGCGGTTCTTCCGCAAGGACCATCTGGCCGAGCACTTTACGACGCACACCAAAACGCTGCCGTACCATTGTCCGATCTGCAACAGGGGTTTCCAGCGGCAGATCGCCATGCGGGCGCATTTCCAGAACGAGCACGTCGGCCAGCACGATTTGGTCAAATCGTGCCCGTTGTGCAGCTTCCGGGCCGGCTCCATGAAGAGCCTCAGAATACATTTCTTCAACAGGTACTCGTAGAGGCTTATATAGAAATGATTGCCGATTGAAGAAACGAGCTATTTTCGGTGTAATTACCAATCTACTTTGCAATAGAATGTTCAATTTATCCATAATATACAGTATACACACACACACACTCAAAAATGTTTTGCATATTATACTCTTTGCTTCATTCCAGATCGCAAAATAGGTTATATAGGTTATAGGTGCGATAGAGACAACTTCCATTAGACACTTAAAAAGGATAAAGAAAGAGTGATATTTGTGTCATTGCAACTTTTCACTCTGAGAACTGTTATTTTATCAATCTTTCTTTGTTCAACTCATAGAAACGACCATGTTGCGGTCTGAATTGAAGCGATCTGTACATGAAGTTGAAATGCCACCGGCCATTTATTATTTGAAATGTCTTTCGTTAAATTGTTTTTATCATATTATGATTTCTCATGCATTGAAACACCTGTCTTTAAATTTTCACTTCTGTACATCCAAAATCTTTCAAACTGCAGCGAAAAATCATTTTTTTATTTCAACTTTGACACTCTGTATCATTTTTATTTACAATATTTTACTCAAGCAAGTTGGGTGAAATCGTAATATTTTGAGGCCCAGAATCTTCCCCTTCACTTTTGGACCATTACTTACGGACCACCCTGTATATACACTCTCAAAAATGCTTTGCATAAAAGAATAAACATTTAATAGAACGAATTATTTGTAAAATTACTCATCAAAATTAGCTTCCAAAAGGCATAAGCATCATTTAAAATTAACAATAAAAACAATTTAACAAAAGACATTTTAAATAATAAATGGGCAGTGGCATTTCAACTATATAGGTTGATTCATTTTAGTTTGCAATATAGGTTGTATAGGCTATGGGTGCGATAAAGACAACTATTATTAAACACTTATAAAGGAAAAAGAAAGAGTAATATTGTGATGTCATTGCAACTTTTCACTTTGACAACTGTTATTTTATTAATCTTTCTTTGTTCAACTCATAGAAATGACCAAATTGCAAACCGAAATGCACCATATAGTATATGCAAAACATTTTTGAGTATGTGTACCTATGTATAAATCTAGCAACATAACAGAGCTTCTGTCATTCCTGTTAGCTTCTAAAGAAACAACCTTGCCAACATCTTGTTCGTTTCTTCGTCGGTGCGAAGAATTCGCAATTTTTTGACGAGAATTGTGTGTTTCGCAGGCACGGCATCGATCTGGACAATCCGGGTCCGGCCGGTTCGCAAGCTTCCCTCATCGCCGCCGCCGCTCAACAGAGCTTCGCTTTGGAAGGCACGATGAATTCGCTCAACCAGCTGACGGGCAGCCTGTCCGTCAGCGTGACGGGGACCAACTACAGCGATTCGGGCGATTCGACGGGCGCCCGATCGACGGACAACGCGACGCCGCCCATGCACTTTCTCACGCCGCACGTCGAGATATCGATGACGGACGCGCCGGTGCCCGGCTTTCCTTCATCCCCTGTAAGTCGAAAATTCAAAAATTTTAAAATTTTTGGACGCCAACATTGAAAATTATCTGTCGATTATTAAAGGTTTGTTCCTACAACAGTCAGAAATAGCCGGTGGTCGTCAGGAGTCTGCGCAGTCATAATTTAGGCGTTCCGACAAACTCCACAGACATCTCTGATTCTGATTTGGTTAACAATTTATTGTTCCAACAGTTCAAGGGACTGGTTTTGTGATAGTCAGAAAAATTTGCTGATAGTACAGAGATTTAGAGTCCGGCGCAAGCGCATTTTCAATTCGGGTTTATAATTTGTATTTCCGAATATAGGTTAATTATTAGGTTATGTTGTTTTTGTTTTTGTTTGATATTTGGTGAATATGTAATAAATGTAAAGACTGTTCCATCAAGAAATCGGAAATTTGATTACACCATTCAATCATAAACCGCGCATGCGAAATAGAAGAGTCAGAAACTTATTGGTAACAAATCAGTGACTTTTTGTAGGAACAAACCTTAAGTAAACGAGGCGGAAAAAGTAAGATAGAAAAATAGAGGTAACGTGGCGGATCCAATCAAGCGCCTTGAGCGAAGGCAAATATATTTTAAATAAGAATTTAATTATGTTAAGAATTGTTGTGGTAAAAATATAACATTATTTAATATTACGTATGATAATTTTGTTGATATTGTATGAAAAAACAGTGACAACTGCTTCTCGGTTTCCCGCTATTTGCTATTATTCGCTGGGAAAATGAGATAGATACTGTTTTCTGATCCTTCTTCAGTCGAAATCGTCTACAAATTTTACTACGAGCGGTAGTACACCGTTGCCAAATTTGTAAGAGTTTATCTATTACAGGAATTTTGAAATATATAATTCGTCACATTTTTAACTATATTTCTTAAACTTGCAATTTATTATATGTCGTGGGTGTATTTTGAAGAATGTAAATAATATTAGCTTTTAGTATTAAGACGATTACATAATAAGGATATAAGAATAAAAAATATACCAGAAGGAAATTGTAAAAAATAGCGCGGCAACATGCAACGTTTCACCTCTATTGTCTGTTAGACTGTGACCTATCGTTGGTACCCTAAAATTTTGTAAACAGTTTCATCTGCTTTAGTTATACATCTATGGTTTTTGTAATAGGGTGATAACCAGAACTCCAATCAGGCCGGTCAAAGCGGTGACGCGCAGAGGATGAACGGCGATTGTCCGAATTCGCCGCAATCGGCCGATTCGAATTCCAACGCGCCGTCGAGCAGCCACATACAGCCCAACAGTTTGCGGATGGAACAGGAGACCAACATCACGCCGTCCATATCGCTGATACCCATCAAACAGGAACCCGGAGAGGAATACGAAAGTTCGAAGAGAAACGGACCGTCGAATTTGATCACCTCACCGTCCGGTAAACACTCGCCTATATGTACACCGTTGGAAAATTATTCGCGCATAATAGGGAAATCAATGTTAAATTCTTAGCCTGCTGAAATCGAGTCTACCAGTGTACATTTCAATACGACGTCGCGATCAATTCTAATAAATTTAATTGTTCTACTGGACTTCACACCGCGATTTGGTTCGGTTAGATTAAAAATCAAATAATTTCGACGGTTTCGACACTTCGACAGTATCAAAACGGGTTCGAATAGGTGAACGTCGAGTCGATTAAAAAGAAATGAGAATTTTTAAACGATAATTTATTGAAAAAATATCACTAATATTAAAATAGAATTATGTAGATATGTCTCTTTGCCACAATGGCTTGAAAAAGAAAGTAAATTCTAAGAAAATAATAAAAAGGAAACTCCAAAAATAAACTTAAAGATTATTTTAAAACAGAAAATAAAAGAACTCTAAAAAATAGTCCACCGCTTTCTGCTAAACAATAGCCAAACCTGTCATACAGATGTCATCTAATATTACTGAGCTGAGGTATAATTCTAGCTAAAAATTGAATTATTTTTTCCCTTATTTCAACAAGATTTGTTACTCTTTGAAAACTGTACCTACCGATACACACATTTTTTTGAAATATCCCCAAAAAAACTATTAAATGTAGTTTCTAAATAATTTTGTACCTCATACCTAACACAAATAACTTTGTACCTCTACAAATCGCGGCGTGCGGTCCAGTAGAACAATTAAATTTATTAGAATTGATCGCGACGTTCTATTGAAATGTATACTGGTGGAATGGATTTCAGCCGGCTAAGAATTTAACATTGATTTCCCTATTATGCGAAATTAAATTTCCAACGGTGTGTAACTTCTATTATAACATCTTCTAATTACATTTCTCTACGATCGCAGGTAGTATTCAAACGGCGACGTCGAGCAGCCTGAGCTCGTTGATCAAAGTGTCGCCGCTGAAGAGCCTGCTCAGGGACGATCTCAAGCGGAAGATAATATCTAGGAGCGGTTCGAGCGGTCGGGGGCGGTCCACCGCCTCGCCCGGCGCCACCTCCGAATCGGCCAACGATTCGGCCACCAACGGTACCATCACTTCGACGGGGCCGGAACAACCTTCGGACTCGTCGCTTTGGAGGAGCTTGAGTAAAAGGTAGAGTGAATATTTTTTGTTGGCGATGGTTTATAAAGTTATAGGAAGTGTTTGAAATTCGAATCAGAATTCGGATTAAAATATACATTAGAATTAGAACGGATTCGAATTCGTATTGATACAGTATGTCATTGGATGGAGTTGCCGAATGAATCGTTATTTTAAATGTTATGATGACAAGTCATTCTTTTTCTTCTACTCTTCTACCTTCATCTACCTTCTTCTACTTTCTTCTACCTTTTTCTATCGTCTTTTACCTTATTTTACCTTCTTCTACCGTCTTCTACCTTCTTCTACCTTCTTCTACCGTCTTCTACCTTCTTCTACCTTCTAATTTCTAATACCTTATTGAAATAAAGTTATTTCAAATGGAAAGTACCATTTTTGACTTCATTTTTGGATTCTCTTACCTTTTTTAATTAGACTTTGATCACAACACCACGTCCCATAAATTCACCATTTTTAAATTTTATTTCTTTAATTTTTTTTCAATTTTTTTTAAAGGGCGAATCTATTTTCTATGATATCTCTGTTAAAAATGTACCTAGAAGTTTTAAATTTGGTATCGATAATGTCCAGACAGTACTAAATAAAACTAAACTGAATTTTAATAGCCCATTTACAGGGCGTTTAAAATTCCCTGATGAAACTTTGCTAACTTAAAGTGGCTTTAACTTTGTTATTTGAAATGGACCATCCTGTATTTTTAGGCATTGAGAAATGGATATTTTGCTGCTCTTGCTTAAACTACTTTACTATACTTTTAAACTACTCTACCCTACTCTACTTTAGTCTATTTTACTCTACCCTATAATGTAAATTTGTTCAATGCACTGCTTTTTAAAACATTGCATTGCATTTTAAAATTTCCCTTTTTTACCTAAAATATACTTGCGCTATTAAAGGATTAAACTGCCCTTTTAAGCTCTCAAGTATTAAACCTTCTGCTCCCAATTAACCACCGCCCTGGTAAAGCTACTTCAATAGAAATTTAAGAAAACCATAAAAATGTAACGCAGTAAACGATAATATAAAGGGTGTTTCAATAAGACCGCAAGATTTGAATTGCCTGTCATGTTTGACAGTCATAATAATACGTGATTATAACATGACAGATCGAAAGTTGACAGTTGGGATTTAGTAAATATGGATCATTGAATCTGGATATGGATCTGGATATGGAACATAATCGCGTCCTAATTGTTAAACATTACTCCCGGTCGGGTCATTTCCCGGTTTGGTGACCAGAAATGGCCGCCACGTTTCTGTGATTTAGCACCTTTGGACTTTTGGCTGTGGGGTTACTTGTAGTCACAGGTTTTTGCCAACATGCCCGCTACCACCGAAGCGTTGAAAGCCGAAATTAGACGCTCTATCAATAAAATACCGCCACATGTATACAATAATGCTATTGAAAATTTTATCAAAAGAGTACGCTTGTGCCAGCAAAGCCGTGGCGGCCATTTACAAGATATTTTGGTTCATATACAGGTCGTACGAACTGATCCGCTGCAAGCATTAGAATTAGAATCTCAATTAATACTATAAGATAGTAAAGAACAGAAACTTATTTATCGGTTGCCGGCCGATATTAGAATTCGTCAATTCGCTTCGCTTCGTCCACTAGCGAATAGCGGGGATAGCGGGCGTGATTATTTCGTATGCTCTCTTTATTCCTTACATAGCAAAAGTTAAATTAGCTATCTCATTATTCTTAATGAATGCTTGCAGCGGATCAGTTCGTACGACCTGTATAATTCCTAAATGTACACATGATAAATTTATAAATATTTCCATATTTTGTTACAGATAACATTGTTTTATTGAACCTTAAAATCTTGCGCTCTTATTGAAGCACCCTTTATACAGTGAATTCGTGATGTTGCAGGTCGCTCAACGGTCTGCAGTGCATATTCTGCGGCATCGGATTCCCCGATCAGACGCTCTACTTCCTGCACAAGGGCTGCCATTCGGACGCGAATCCCTGGAAGTGCAACATTTGCGGCGAGCAGTGTTGCAACGTGTACGAATTCAATTCGCATCTGTTGAGCAAGAGCCACCAGTAGATGGCGACGGTGTCGTTTCGCTGCGGAACAGCCTGTTTATTATTATTATTATTTTCTACTAATTTCTTTGGTTGTTTCGATAATGACTTTTTTTTTATAATTTCTTTTTTGCCGGATGGTTCTGTGTGGAGTAAGGAAGGTTTCGTCGGGGGACCAAAGAATACGAGATGTCGGAATCGGTTTTTGACGGTTTATACTTTAGGTTTACGAAGCTCTCACTTCTCGTAAGTTTAGCCTTTAATTATCATTTACAAGGATTTATCAGCGTAATTTTGTTAAATATTTTTAATTCCCTTTATTGTACATAAACTTTTTCCATGCTGGTTTATTTAATTGAAGTTGATATTGTCGTAAAATGCTTCGAAGCAATAATTTATTGGTACTGAATTTACAAAGGGATTGATATTTCGGTAGTTTTTAGTGGAATTTTTTATCTCGTACAACCATATCGGAAAGTTTATTAGCGAATTCGTTGTTATTGTTAACGGGAATTGTTAGACCAAGTGCCTACTGTGAATTTTACCATGATATAAACTTTAGATTAAACATGAATTTATGCCATGGCGTTGATCGTTGATCAACATAAATAATATCATGACGATTTTAAAACGAACATTGTGCCTACAAGAAGGCCTTATGAACCTAATCAATTGCTCTAATTATCCGTCCATTGTTAAAAAAAGTATACTATATATTTGTTAAAAAAAGAGATATTTCCTATATATAAATATGTTTTCCTCGAAGAAAATCAAAATATTGCCTTAAGCGGCTCTCTGAATGTCACGAAATAATAACGGGTGAAAAATCACTAGAAACCCTTTTACATTTACAAAATAAATATTTTTTAATTATGTATTATTGAAATTATGTCCCTTTTTTATTATATGAAGAGCTCGTTCGATTATAATTTTATTCGATTATATTTTATTTCTATTTTTGTGTGATTTTTGCTGGACTTTTTTCACCCTACTTTATTTATGACATTCTAGTTAGCCATTTTGTTGTCTAGTATATTAAAGTGAACAAACATTCCAAAAAAAATTGTTGGATTATACACGAGACATAACGATTGCGTTGCGTACGGATTTAATCGAATCCAAAAAGATTTTATTAGCAATAATATCGATTCCAATTGTTGATTGATTTCGGACGTAACTCGCACGTATACAAATAGGTTTCTATTAGTTTTTTTTTTTTTTAGAATTTAGTAGACCATTGTTGATAGTTGGAAAAAATGTAATTAGCCTTTAATATTCTGTTCGTACATTCCATTCGAGATAAGTTTACTAGTTTGATTGAAAATTTTGGAAATTTTTAATCGTAACATAAGGGAAGAACGCAATAAAGAGATATATCAAATTTTATGTGAAATTCTCGATACTTAAATACCGCAATATGAGAATTTATTAATTTTAATAGCGGTATTGAAATATTTAAATAACTTTGTAATGTTTGATGTATTTCTTGTTAATACAATTCCATCCCACATTGCAATATATAGTGTATACTATAATAAGCCGAATAGCCTATTGCTTAATATTTTGTATTAATTTTCGATTATTTTGTAGTGATTGATTTTTGAGTTTGCGAAAAAAGCGAAGAGATGCCTATGAAGCAGGAAGTTTAGTTCTGCGAATAAAGGAGAATCACTTCGCTTATTTTTGTAGTGTATATTTAGTTTTCTTTTGGATATTTTCCGGATTAGCGAAGAATAACTGGACTCTAAAGGCATTCTTTTTTTCATTTTTTGTAAGTTCAAATTCGGACCATTCGTATTTAGTTACTACTCTTTATCCTAGATTATAAAATATTTCCTATATTATTAGTTCTAACCTAATGCATTCCATCTTATTAAGATGTGATTAAGGAAATTTACCTATTTTATATTTATTTTTATTTTATTTATACATATGCAGTTTGTAAATCACTTGTTTTTTTGGTGCGAGGGGTAAATAAAATTGAAATTTTATTTTATAATTTGATCGTTTCAATTTTTAATTCACAATATATCCATATTTACACAGTGACAATAAAGTAGAAAATTGGAATAAAACGCAAAATTTGTAATCTCCATTAATATTTCTACATACAGAAACTTGTAATAGTTAAAATCAGGTAATTTAAATCAGAATTTCCGGGTACTTTTTTGTCACAGCGTAGGTCAAATTTATACAATCAGTTTAAGGGTGGCTGGTTTCAAATAAAAGCACAGGACGATTTTACGAATGTATTTATTTAAAAGCAAATGCTATTTTATGTTTTCGAATAGGCAATTACCGGTTATGAAATCGATAACTGCGTTATTATATACAAATGTTGCCATATCAAAGAGCACGTCTCCTTATGCACAGAGTGTCCTCGAAAGATCCGTACAATTGCCGCGGATTCTTGTGAAAATATGCTGAATTAACGTGTACTTATTGCTCATAATTATTTAATAGTGTGTTTCAGAATTGCGATTTTCTTGTAGGCAGTTGAGTCGAGTTGCTCCAAGACCTTTCGAGTCCACCCTGTATAGCGCCGATTTGAATTATCACAAGTGATATCCGTTCACAATGATTTGAACAAATAGGCGGCTGTGAATGGGAATTATATCTCTGAAATGTCACAAATGAGATGACATTGCAACTGGTGTTTTATTTTTTGCTAGTGTTTCCCTAGATTTACACCGGGGAACCACCCGATTCTTTAATTCATCGTGAACGAATAATGGTATATTTTATTAATAAAAATAATAAAATCTAGTAAAAATGGTGATTTATTTGAAAATATGTCTAGGTTTTTCGAAAACTGTTTGTTTAAATTTAATCGGTAAAAAACTACCTTATAGAAGAAAAAATTATGATTTAGCAAATGTGCCTCAACTTTATACAAATTTGTGCTTACTCTAAATTTGGTGATGGCATCAGGTCACTCAAAAATTATGTGACTTCATCGTGATTGATTCCCTTAGGTAGCGGATTTAAAAAAAATAACAAAAAACTCATTAGAAATACTGACTAGAATCGTTCATCAACGGATTTAAAATTAACAATCTACAACTATACTTTATTAGTATAATAGATAAATCTATAATAGATATAACTTCCGTAAAAAATCATAACAAATAATCGAATTTATCTACAGGGTTATTCATCACATATTTTACTCATTATCTTGATTGCCAATAAAATTATTTAGATATTGATAGAAATGTCATTATGTCACACATAGCTGTCACTTACAGAGTTAACTTTGATATATTTTTGACTAGTTCAATAACGAATAGAAAAAATATTATACAAAAATTAATTATTTACCTGGTATAATTGATACTAATTATTAATATTTATATGATTTATACCATATGGTGCATTTCAGTTCGCAAAATGGTCATTTCTATGAGTTAAACAAAGAAAGCTTACTAAAATGACAGTTGTCAGAGTGAAAAGTTGCAATGACACAATATCACTCTTTCTTTTTCCTTTATAGGTATTTATTTTCCTTTATCCTTTATTACAGTACACAATAAGATGTGGTGTAATGATGATGAAGAACCCTGCATAATATTTTGATATATCTTTTACATAATAACTATATAATATTTTATATAAATTCTTGTAAATATTTTTATATATATTTAATGAAATTTATACATTTTATCTAAGTTGAAGAATGTGCTATATGAAACTAGGTATTTCGACATCACAAAGAATGTATTACAGTGGAACAAGCGGTACAAAATCAAAATTCGTCTACGTCATTTCCACATACACAGGGTGTGCAAACTTTAAGGAACCGCCTAATGATTGCATTGTCGTCGATTTATCCATTTGCAAACCATTCTTCCACCGTTTGGACGATTTTTTTCTAAACTGGCCGGACGCCTGCAGATAAGAGGCCATCATGGCGGAAAGTCCTTTTCCGCCGTTCGTGTATGCTATTTTTGCTACTCCTCGCAGCAGAACGCTATCTATTATTGCTTGAATGTATTCTTTAATGAAAATCCGATTGTACCGCTATCGTAAATAAATAAATTTGTTTAAAAATGTATGCTTTGGACCACGTCGTCCTATATTTAAAGTATCGAATATTAAAAAATTGACAATTATGTATACATATTCGCGTTTACAAGATATTTGCCCAAGGCTAGTAAAATAACAGGGTGTTTCGTGATATAGGAAAGTGTGACGTCACTCGCGCCAAAATGGCGGAATGTTCTGACATTGACACTCGCTGTCAATTTGAATTATAATACAATTTTATCGTTTCGTAATAGTTAATTTACCTACTAAGAGTATTATTATAGAAAATATTTTCTTTATATTAATTATGTGGTTAGAAAGGTTGACGCCATTTGCCGCAAGTGACATGACATTTTCTCGACCCGCTACGATACAGCCTGTCAAATTTACCGACTTTGCTATTTACCTACCTTAAATTCTTTTCATTACCTAATAAATAGATAAAGGCAAACTGGCCTTAGCTTTATCACATTCGCTTAATAAAATTCTCATTTATCAACTATCAACTACGAAACAGTAACGTATAGAAAAAATAAAAGTTCCCGCCCGCGACGGCCCCGTCTCCCCCGCATTTTCCCCCTCATAATTCGCAATTCATTCCTCGTGCGCGACGTTGGTGAAGCTCTTGTAGTGATAAAAGAAAAATATAAGGAAAATCGCGAAGGCCGTGGGAAACGTGATCCTCGCTATCACGTCGATCGTTTTCGCCACTCGAATCGGATGGGGCGGCTCTTTTTTCCTCACCTGCAAAAAAGATACCTACTAAAGGTTAGATTATTTGAAAATGTACACGCCACTTAACAGAACAAATCAACTAAAATTATAAAAAAAAACTTCAAGAAAACAATCGCTAAACGGTTAACAATCGACAGCTGATGACAATTGATAACTGACGTTTAACGCTTGAATGGTTTATTCGTTATTTAAGTGTGCAATACAAAGTAAATAAAAATTGTGGTGGTTAATACATGTAAGTTTGGGTAAGTTTGATTATTCGGGGAATCCTATTAACTATTAAGTGCCTTTATTAGATACTTCTAGTTAAATATGGGCAGAAGCAAATATGTGTTTGCAATATGGTCAATTCTATGAGTTGAACAAAGAAAGATTATTAAAATAACAGTTGTTAGAGTGAGAAAGTTGCAATTCGAAGCAAAACCTCTCTTCCTTCACTTCTTTTTCAAGCAATTCCTTCGTTTTTGAAAGCAAAAGGTTATGCTTCTTTTTATAAATATTGCCTACTATCACTCTTTCTTATTCTTTTATGTGAATGTAATAGCAGTTGTCTGTTGCACCCATAGTCTATATTGCAAACAATTTTGCATCTACCTGTACATTAAAATAAGGATTAGCTTTAATTCACGTACAATGATTGCGACTAAATATTAGTATTTGGGTAGTAACTTCTACTAATTTGCGAATACCTCCGATTGTAATCGCAATTTGGCTACAATGAGAATCGTTTACATTTGCAACAAAATGGCGTCAGCTTTACAAAACACTTTTACGTATAGCGCACATTTACTCGTAAGTTGCTCGGGGTGTGTTAAGGAGTGGTAACTCTTTAATACTTTACCTGAAATGGTTTTGCGGTGTTTTTTGTACCTAAGTAACCTGTAAGAAAGCGAGCTTGTGGCTGTAGCAAGGTGGGGATCGTCATAAATTAGGTGCTAGGCAGTACAAAATAGCATCAAATATAATACAGTACGGGGACCGATGATTATTTATATACAGAGTGTTACCTTCACAACATCCCTCCCTCTTCTAATATCTAATTAGGTACAAACACGTTACACGTATCAGAGGATGGCAAGTGCGGTGGATTTACACCGTTTAAATTTCTACAAAAGCTTCGTATTTACCTCTGGGCATCCATTGTTTGCAGTGTGTGTACATGGATTTGGTCCGCAATTGGTGCAAGTTATGATTTCGTTAGGAACCATTGGCATTGAATTTCGTTTTTGGTTGCTCTACAAAAGCAAAACGAAAATTAGTAAAGTGGCGCGCTAAAATTCGTAAAAAACAAAACGTCGCAAAAATATATGTATTTTTTTTTCGTTCACATGAGAAGTATAAAAATCTAACTGTTACGTCGGTTTAATAGAAAAGGTAATTAGATAATTAATTAGAAGAATGTTCTAGAATGGTTGTTTTAGTAATCATAATTAGATTGTAAGTAAGGACATATTTATACCCAATGAATTGAACTGTAGATGGCTGTGCAAATGACATTCTCTTTCAATGCAACATACATTTAATTTCAATTTTGACAGGCAAACTGTCATTTCCAGTAACTTCAAAAATTCTCCGGATTTCCAGCGCCACCTATTCGCCCACTTCATCATATAAATAGCAAATCAAAACATTCCATTATAGTTATGACTAAATAACGTGCACTGGGCAAGTTCCTTTTCTTAATCGAACTAACGTAATTAAAATAACGCCAAAATAATCGTTTAAAAGCCGGAGTAATCGTCTAAAAAATCGATCGTTAATCGGGAAAATGAAAAGCTCTTCGACAAAGCGCTGAAAGCTAGAAGCTAATTGGCAGTTTGTAAACATACTTACCGAAAGAAAATGGGAAAATAATCGACCGTGCGAACGAGAAAATCCACACAAACAAGAAACATCCGCTCAACGGAGTAATAGTTATGCGTAAATTGTTTTTTTTTATGTTAAACATGTCGCTTATCTAAAAGGAAATCTGCAAAAACTTACTGAGGCTTACGGGAAACTGTTGATTTTATCCCGATATTTTTTCCAAAATAATTTGAATGAAAAAACTAGATAATTGGATATATCTTGTTGCGTATATGCTACAAAATTAAAAAGAGATGCACCCCTAATGGGATCCCTTATATGTTTAATCCTAAACCCAATCGAACCCTACAGATGCCCAAACATTGCAATAGAATGTATTAAAATATACCACATTAGTGAATACGTTACGAAACAGCGCGTTGCTATGCCAATTAGTACCCAAACAAAATAACCCTCCAACATCCTTTAAAAATTCGAATTCATCCGCCATTTTGCCACACATTCGCCAAGCCATCCCCGCGCCAAAATGGCGGAGTGACAACCGACAATTTCAACGTCACACTAATGCGATGTACCCGAACGTCATCATTCAAACTATGACGGAGCATGCGCAGCGCGCGCTTAAATAGCAACTCACCTGGGCGAGAATGTTCTCCGCCGGCTTGTAGACGATGTTGTGCAGGGGTCGCTTCCTGCCCACGTAGTTGACGCACACGAACTCCAGCAGGGAGGCGTAGATGAAGCACATGCAGACGCCGTCCCAGACGTTCATCGCCGTCAGATTCGACACCACCGGCAGCGTCGAACGGAAGCCGTTCGACGTCGTGAAAAAGTTGAGCATGGTCGTTACGCCTTGAAGGAAACATCACCAGGACGATAAGTGAAGGAAGCGAGTCCTTAGAGTTAGCTAGATGAAGGTGTTGGATGGATAGGAATCACGGTTTACAAGTTTAGGAGACTTGGGAGAAGATTCTATGATGGTGGTGTTAGTAAGATCTGTTTGGCGGGGATGAATTCTTTCTTAAATTGGTGGAAAATTGCTGGGGTGAGGTAAGCTTAGATGGATGATTGAAATAAGGTACAAGTAGAAGAGGTATGTCCAGGAATGCATCCAGGATGTACATGAAAATGGAAAAAATAATTGGTACAATTGGTATTCGAAATTCTGGAGGAGTTCAAGAGGTGCAGGAGTTGCAGGAGCTGATACTATGGTGATGGTGTCGGTAAGATATATCTTTTAACTGGGGACAAATTTATCATCAATTTGATGGAAACTGCAGAAAGTGCTGTAGCTTTAAATGAATGAAAGAAATGATATACAAGTTCGAGAGGTGTGGGAGCTCCAGGAGATCATCCTATGACGATGATGTTGGCAAATTACTTTGTTGGAAACTAATTTACCATGAAATTAGTGGAAAATTTGAGACTTTTAAGAAGTTTGGACTTTTGCAAAAGGTACTGGAATTATTAGTGATTTTCTTCTGGTGTTTATTATTTTTCGTAGCTATTCATTCAATCATTCATCATTCTTTTCCATCTATTACATTCCATATTACTTGCACCATCATCATGTTCATCACAATTTCACTATCCTCTTTCTACTTTCATTATCCTTTAAATCCTCTATCTTATTACCAAAACACCTCCATATAACTTGCAATTTTAAATTGCACATCCTCTCTTTTATTACTACTTTTATCTACACGCCTCCTTCTTAATTCCAATCGGCTCATAAAAAGCGATTTGCAAGTCGATCGCATTCGATTTGAATACAAACTGCATCTGTTTTGCATAATCTCTGATAGCCGATCGTTATCATTGATATAACTACGTCATCTATCACCCACCTCGTTGTTGTTTACTCAAACTGATGTATTCTTACGAACGCTTCGTTTTAACAGATAATATTGAATACACTTTGACTATTTTATTGTCAAAAGTAAGAGAGAGTTTTAGGTAATAATTCAACGATGAAACTTAACGCATAAAGAAGAAATCTAAACCTCATCCAATGTAGTTTGGCAGTTAAAAATTGCATTAGATAGGCGAACGAGAAAGAAAATTGGACGAAGTTAAAGATTAAGTAAACTCTTAATTATTCCAATTGCCAAGCTACATTGGGTGAGGTACAGGGTATAGGTAATTTGGTTTGGGGTCTTAAAGTGGAACTGGGACCATGATAAAGAGAAGGTAGAAAGATTGAGAGAAAGGTACAATTTTTAAAAGGACTTTTGAACATTGTACTTGGAAATAATAATGGAATTGTATTTGGAAATGATCATGGTAAAGACTCTGCTTCGATTTGAGAAAGTACCATGATTGAGAGACGGGAAGTAACGAGTGAAGAAATATCTGAGCTTTATGAAAGTATCTCGAGATGTGATGAATGATGAAATACCTCACCTATCATAACCCTGGCAGGAACGGCGTTCCATTCCAACCAAAACGTGATGAACGACGAGGTGACCAGTATTATGCCTGGTATGAATACTGTGGTAAAATAGAAGGCTCGATCCCTCGTAAATATTAGTTCCACCATTAGGCAGCTATAGTTCCCTGTCGATTGAAATAACAAGGATTAGTAAAACCGTTTGGGGGCAATTGAACCGGTCGAGGCCCGCCGAAGAAATCGAGTGTTTATCCGTTTAAAACGAACGTAATTAACTATTAAATTTCTATAAATAGAGATCGAAGGGGTAAATATTGTGTCGGCGGGGTTTGGTATTTCCATATAGCCGTCGGATCGTTAAAAATTTACAAGCACCTATCGTTATGATTTAGGTTTGTGGGCCAATCAATTATTTTGCTATTGATTTTTTTGATATAGAAATTAACATAAATTGCCTTATTCTTGGTGCTGCTGTAATAAGCGGTCTACCGCCCCAGCTCTGAAGGTATTATGCGGTCTACATGAACAATGCTTTTGTAATAGGTGGTTTACATTTCATATAAATATACAGGGTGAGTCACTTTCAATGGGAGGCAGTAGTGTAGGCAAATGGTAAGAGATTTTTAAAATTGTTCGATTTAAATATACTGCTCCACAAAAGTTAAGGAAGTTCACAAATATTGAGATTAATTTAAAAGTTGCAGGTTTTTTGTTCGCCATATTTAGTATGAATTGTAGTGGTAGGGGCAAAAAATCCACTTAGATATGAGAGAAAACATTTAATTTCGCATATTTGAAAATTTGGTGATCAAAAAGTCTTTAACTTTTAAAATAATCGCAAAATTTGCGAAATTCCTTAACTTTTGTGGAGCAGTTTATATGTATTGTGGGTATAATTTGAAATTAATTAGATGTGTACAGGTTGTCCCCATTTTGAATAAAAATTAGCTATAAAAATTTAAATAGGGCTCCTTATTATTTCATTGCATTTGTGAAATCTACGAAAAATTTTAGAGTACTTTTGTCTAAAATGCTTTATTACAAAAATGTATACTTTTTTAGTTATCAAATTTGGATAAGAAATTTAACCGATGAAAAAAAAACACTTTTAAATTATTTTTTTACGAGCGAACGCTTAAAGAATTGGGAAATGTTTTTGCACGGTGGCTACCATCACTTTATTGTATACAGGGTGTGTATAAAAATTGTGTAAAGTTGAACTTCAAACATAACAAATTTCTTCTTCATTTTTTTTAATGGAACCACCCATTTTTTCTCTTTTATAGAAGTCAGCAGTAGAAAATAAAGGAAGTTCATGTTTCCCCTATACCTAAACCAATATACTATGTTTAGCAATATCAGTAAATTTCCTAATTTTGACCGAACCCCCCCGTTTTTATACAGCAATAAACGTGCAATTTTTACCTCTCCAACTAGACTTTATTGGACAAACTAACGTTGAATTATTTATGAGGTAAGCATTAAGGGTCATTAGGCTCGGAGACTTTCGCAGAACGTCCTCGCCGTTTTTCCATACGTATCGTATAGCCGTCATTTCGTAGGAAACTGGAACAGAAAACGAAACGTAACAGTCCCGCGGGGGCCGTGAAATCCGCCAGAAATATTTGATCTTACTGCTTTCCATCGAGAACGTACAAGTCGGGTCGTCGAATGGGAAAATGTGCAAACTCCCCTGGCAGGATAAAATCAGGTGTCTCCTGGAACGGAATTGTTCGGTGCAATCAATCAATCATGTTACATGGAGATTTGTTAGGCGCCGATAAAAGTTGTATACTCCGTTCGCTATCAGATTTATTTATTGACACGTCTATGGTTGACTGTTTCAAGAAGGATTTATTACTTTTATTTCCTGATGGCGAACAGACTATATTGCGTGATACTGCTATATTATTTGATTTTAATATTATCAACTTTTACAGAGTGGCATATTAGCACGAAAAAGCTTAATATCTCAGATCTGTTATGAATAACAAACAGGGTGTTCCATTCAAAAAAGTACAAGTTTAGTCTGAAACGGCAAAACAGGAGACTCTGCATAAATACAGGGTGTTAATTAATAAGTGCGACAAACTTCAGGGGTGATTCTGCATGAAAAAATAATATTTTACGGGGTGTTAAAGTTTCTTCTTAAAAACCGAAGATTTATTTATATTTCTCTGAAACCAGACGAGATATTCAAATGAAATTTGGTGGGTTTTGAGAGGTAACTATTACGCATTTTTTGACACAAAATTAAAAAATGTATGTTCATCATTGGCGCGCATACGGGCGGTAATAAATTTTTTTTAAAGAAAAAAATAATATTGGTACGCCACTGATGATTCTTATTGAAAATTCAATTATGAATGAATTCCTCGTTCAATTTGTGACAAAAAACCTCTCTTGTGTTTTTTTCGTACGGGCTGCTGTTTTCGAGTAAAAAAATAAAACATCTTAACGTGTATTTTTTCCTCATTTCCTCAAAACAAGTTCTCTAGTAGTAAAGAAACTTTAATACCCCATACCTCGAAAACGAAGCTTTCGCGGACATATGTTTATATAGCAAAATATCTTTATATTTTCATGCAGAATCACCCTGTATAACCAATTTTTAAAATATGTTGCTACAACTTTTGTGAAGGATTTTTTTTGATATCTTCTACAGTACAGCTTTTCCATACCAATGTGCCACCCAGTAGATCAATCTTTCATATCAACATTGATCCATAGAACATTCATTGATAGTACTTGGGCGTATCTGAAGCGAGGGGTACTTACCTCATAAGATAGTTGACGCTCCCGTTCCGGTAGATCCTGAGAGCGAAATGCATGGGCACGATGGGATCCTTGAAGTCGCCGTGCATGATGAAATAAGTGTCCGGTATCCAGATGTCGCTGTGATGATGGATGGCGTTCAGGTAGTCGTACTGGCTCTGGTTCGAGTACTTCAGTCTCGGGTCGTACCATTGCTGTTGCAGCAGGAATTCCACTTCGTATTTCTGGAACACGAATTGCGGTCGTGGAAATAGTACAGTGTGTTACTGTAGGTATAAGCGCGAGGATTCGAAACTTACCAAGCTGGATTCGTCCGGTGAAGCTAAACTTAGCAGTAAAACGCTAACGTTAACGGTAAGCGATTCTGTAACAATTGGTTCGGTTTTAAATAATTTAAAATAGTAATTAAATTCGATTGAGTGAATATACAAGGTTATGTACAAAAATTGTATATCGTGGATAAACTAATATATTCAACTGGCTATACTGAAACCTATACACCTTAAAATAATCTCTATCAAATATTAAATAATATCTATAAAAAAAATTATTTGGCTCATCGCAGATATTGATAAACGAATTACATTCGCCAGAACAGCGAATTATGCAAAGTGGAAAATGCTATAAAAAGAAGAGGAATAAATTGCTATCGAACTTGCTTTCCTATTACAAGCCTCATTTGTCTGATTAAACAATTATGCGTTCATTTTGATGATTGATTAAATGCTTAACAGGCTCTTTTGCATATTAATACTAACATTGATCGGCATTGTCAAATAAAACAACGAATGGAAATAAACATAATTTAATCAATTACACCTAATACCTAAACAGAGTGTTCCAAAATGAGCGCTTTTTATATTTCATACATTTCGAAATTCAACTAAACATCCCTTTATATATAAACCACAGCGCTCAAATTACAACAATCTCTATATTCACCATTATTAGCGCAATTCTTACAGTGGGAATTTAAATACTTAGTGAAAAAAATTGTTCATTACTTGTTCGCTTCCTCGTTCCGGGCGCTTTAAATTCCGTTCCGGTTCTATTACGTACCCACAGTACTTACGTGTGCGATCATGCTCTTGAATACGTGCCTGCTCGAGTAAGGTGTTAACTGTAAATAAAAAAAATAGCAGTACTGAAACGAAGGTGCCGCAATTTTACGTGTGTTAGGGTTGCACAAAAAAAATGATAACGAACAGCGAAGGATATTTCGAAATTACTCTATTCAATTACTCGTCGATTGAATTATCGGTACTTATGATCGAATTAAAACTTCCATTCTACTGGGTGTACGAAGTAAAATTTAAAGTGCTGCGAATTAGAAGCTCATTATAAGCGAGTGATGGCTATAGTGCGTTCAAATAATCGGGCGATGACGTCACGCCATTGTAAAACTTTGCACATTATATATGATCAATAAAAATTAATTAATTACTTATTTATGATTTAGTTAATGCGACGCCAACGCGTTATTAACATGAACGTGTTTATAATACAAAATTGTAATATAAAAATTAAATATAGGTAAGCAGTGAATATTCAAAAAAAATATTTTTATAAGCCTTATTATTATTGATACTTACTGAGTGCTTTTATAGCATTTACTCAGATCATAATCACCCCATTAATTTTCTTACGAATTGGTTTATTTTGGTGTTTTTATTTTTAGAAAATTATTATCAAATTATTATTAATATTTATGTATAATTTTAATGCAAGGTGTTTCGTAAAAGTATTCCAACATTTTAGGGAGTTAATTTTCACACAATTTGTCAAATAAAAATTCATAGCATTTTTTATAAAGCACCTTATACATACATATAAAAGAATTTTTACCTTGTATAAACTTATTTTTATTATTAGAAAATTATCATCATTTTACTGAGTGAATTTTGAAGAAAATTGTAAATTAAAGTTCACATGAAACACCTTGTATATTAAGAATATAAACAATTTAAATTTAGTTTTTTAAAAAAACCTTAAACGAGCTTTGGGATCCATTAAAACGAGCTTAAAAGGACTTCAAATCGTACAGGGACCTAATTATAGCGACATGAAGGATGTTTGTCCAGCATTTGAAATATGGATTCAAATCCGACATTGTTAATGGCTCATTGTAAAATCGCACTGAAAATATCTAAACACAGAAACACATATCGAGGCAATCAATCTAGTCTCTCTACTTAAAAGAGCATTAACTAAACGGCGAACGAGGAAAATAAAGCATTAAACAATCGATTAAACAAGCGATGCTTCCATGCAAGTAAGTTATTAACACACATACCTTTTGTTAATATGTAGTAGCGTATTGTCGGAAGTGGAGTTGTTTTTTTGAAAAATGTACTCAGATAAATATAAAATAGGCACGTTTGTATCACAATAGTAAGCTATTTTCGTCTACAAGAGTGTATATGCTTTCATCACAAACTTTTCCATGAATAAAGATAAAAAAAATGTAAGTAAACTTTTATAAATTTTGAGTTCCAAAAGCTGTAAAGTTATTCTACTAATCTAGCACTTTTAATAAACACCACAGTGAACACTTAATTTTGTCTACAAAACTTTTAGAGGCGTAATAAACACATTCATGCTCATACATGTGTATAAAATACGCTTTAATGGTGTACCTTAAATACACATGTAAACTCTATAAATTCCCTGTCGTATTCGAGTATACACTGATAAAAATAAAAATAAGAATACTGAAAGCGACAATTGTTTGGTTTAAAATTCGCTAAATTACAACATGTTTGTTTCGTTTCGAAATTGGTCGGTTTCTATTCTAAACGAATGTATTTTTAGAGCATTTTAATTGATTAGTGACACTTCGTGTTATTCTGAATTGTCAATGATTCCTTATATCAAATAAACAATAGAAATGTTTATTCCAAATACAAATATTCATTCGAAAATGCCTCACCTTGTATATTCCACTAACACAAAAACACTCTAAAATCATCACAAATCAACACCTATTGTATAAGAACTCCCTAAATTCTCTTTCGATAACGCTAAAATCTACGATAAACAACATCAGCAACATCGAACAGAACCGTTCTGTATATAGACAGATAGTATATCAAATATTATTCGTATTCGCATCTAAAAAGAATTTTATTATCTACCAAGCACAACGACGCCGCGACGCCTCCGCGACGCCCTCACTTACCTCGCACCGGCGGCAGCAGGCGCTTGTCGTAGCGCGTCGTCTTCAGCAGATTATCCAGGATCTCCTTGTCGGATTTGCCCTCTTCGAATCTGGAAACAACGAAATTCCCACATTACACTAACATTTCACACACCATCTTCCGCTAATTCTAATCCAGAAGAATCTCCAATGCTTTGAGAACACCATCTTCCACTAATCCCAATCTGGAAGAGTCTTTTGGAGGATAGTTGTGGCGAGGTCAAAGAGTATATTTGTTTGTGTGTAATATAATAGTTGATGAAAATACTTACATATCTGATAAAGCTAGCGTTTGGTTAGTCATAAAGAATATGGTAGCCATGCGAACTAGCATCCAAGGCTGCTGACCCATATTAGGACATCTGTAACAACAAGAACGAGCGATTAATGGTGGTCTGTAGGATACAGAAAGTGGAAATATGAGAGTGAATAGTCTGGATATTTTTTCCAGTGTATGTTTCTATTGATTTTAGGTCTTTGTAAAGGTTTAGTTGGAGATATTCATCATGTTGTGTCACCAGCAGATCCGCTATATTTTTCTACTTGACTAATTTTCCAGTTCTAGGGAGAAAGGAAATTATAGGAAGTGAGCTAGTTTGGATACAAGTGTTTAATTGAAGATCTTCCTCAAGTTTTTTAAAGTTCTCTCAATTTCTCTCAAATTCTCACAGTTTCTCTAGAGTTCTCTCAAGTTCTCTTCTATCAAGTTCTCTTCTTTCAAGTTCTCTTCTTTCAAGTTCTCTTCTTATAAGTTTTCTTCTCTCAATTTCTCTAAAGTTCTCTCAAATTCTCTTCGCGACTTTTCTCGAGTTCACTCAAGGTCTATCAAATTTTCTAGTTCTTTCAAGTTTCACAAGTTCTCTCCATTTGTAGATCGTGGATAATTTTCATCTAATACTTCCAGTTATAAAGGATAGTTTTCTTCTTATAATAATTAAATTTCTAGTTCTTGAAGAACGGGAAATAAAGAAAAACTCTGGATAGTTTTCTATCAGCTGCTTCTATTGATTTTAGTTCTTTACAAATGTTTAATTAAAAATCTTCCTCAAGTCTCCATGGATCTTGGACAGTTTTTTCTTATTTTTCCACTTCATGAGAATAAGGAAATAAAGAAATAAATTGGCTTCTTCTAATTTATCAAGGACAATTGCCTTCCTTATCATCTAGTTCTTTGGAGAAGAGAAACAAGGAAGTGAACTAGACTGTATCTAATTGAAAAACTCGCGATCGAATTATCGACGGCCGGAAAAGCGGGAAAGGTCGATGTCGACCGCTGGAAAAGTATCTTTTCCGACGCAATTAGCGTGATTCGAAGGACTCGATAATTGATTAGATCGAAGGGCTTTTCCTGCGAATGTTCGGCAACGTTATCTTGTAATTAAATACTAATTGATTATCTATACTTTATTACAACAGCATTCTCTTAACTTCGGAAGGTAAATGTTACCGAATTAATCAATAATAATTCGATATCGAGATTCTCAGGACATCCATTTGTTACCCTACAATTCCTATAAAAGTACAAGTGATCCGATCTGTTAATCAATTACCAATAATCACTCAAATCATTAATTACTCTCTAGTCGCCATCCCTTGTTAACTAATCACTCGCATCAATCATGTGGTTTTCAATATCAAAGCAAGGAAAAACCGCTCGGTAGTCTTGAGAATAATTGGCCCTTAACCTTGCCTCTATCAAGCCATCGATAGAAACATCTGGTGTAAGGTAAATACGGAGCCTCTCTCACCTTGGGTAAGGCGAGTTAAAGCGAGTTTTCATGTTTAATGCCACTAAAAAGGTCCGGGCGAATGCACACGAATGCAATAAATACCTTGGGCCGCTGCGGCTTTCGTTCACGCGACCGGATTATTAGCCAGTTTTCCGTTACAAATCGTTTATCCAGGCGGTTTTTGCCCGCTGCTGCTCCGATACTGGAAATCCCCGCTGCATATATTCCGCAGGCTTGTTCGGTGGAAATTAATATACGCCTCTCGTATGGAATGTTTCCAGCTAGAAGATTGGCCCTTTGGGGGAGATATTTAGAGGTTCTTTATTTGAGGTAATCAGGAATGAAGCGGATACGGGGTTAATTTTTTTTAAATTATTGCAAGTGTAGAAGTGAGTTATGGTTGAGATGGGATGGATTAAAGAGGATAGGAGATAAGATGGGATGAAAGAGAGAATTAAAATGGATTCTGGAAATCGATGATATCGATTCCTTTGGCATACAGTGTGTCCCTGGATGGAGTTGACGAGAGGAAAAAATTGATATTTTTAATTTTACGAAGAAAAGTTATTCCTAATAAAAAGTCCTAATGAAAAAATAATTTTGTAATTAAAATTTAGAACTTGTACAGTTATTAATGTAGTCACTATGTCAGTTGTAGCTGCAGATTTATAGGTGAACATTTTTTATATAGTTTATAGTTTTATGAAAGCATTTTTCGGAATTGTGGGGATATTTTTGGGATAACTCTGACCAATTTTTTTGAAAATAACCCTACAGTGAAAATAACCTTGCTAAAATTTAATTTTTAAATGCTCAGACTGATCAAATAACGCGATAAATGCGTTTAGAAACATGCGACAAATTTCTAATAGTTGAAACTTAATTTAATGAAAATAATAGGTCTGCATGGAATCGAATATTTTATATTAGAGAGATATATTAAAGCTTAATTAGCTTAAGTGCTGTATCGACCAGTCTGGGAACTTGTACGGCGTATATTCGAAATAGTTTCCCCGGAACGAACGGAGATTAAATACAACAATTCCTTATGCATTACTATTAATAATTCATTCGCCCATCTACAATCGAAATATCCGTTTCCTATAATCTCTCACGTACCCATTTCATACTAGCTTTAGCAAAAAAAAAATCTGAACGGGTTTTTTGCTCCGCCACTAAACCCGACCATTTCTCTCCACTTTTCTATAATTCAGGAAGCCGTTCGGGAGATTTACGAATTGAATAAATGATCATTTCGACGTGGGACTTTCCTCCGGCTCTTTCGGCCCGGAAGCTCCCCGGAGTTGCCGATGGCCGAAATCCGAAAGCGATTCCGAAAGTTGGGCAAGAACGCGGGCTATAAATAGGTAAACGGTTCCATGTTCGGAATAAATTCATTAGCGATTCGCTTTCTGCAAAGGTCGCAGGGCCGAAGGGGCCCGAGAACTCGACCGGCGCGGATTTTCCCCGTTGGAAATGGAAGTGGAAATTGAAAGCTATTTTTCGCTGCTATATCGCGAGATTGGTTTTCGGGAAGTTGTTGTTTGAAGGAGTTTCTGCGTGTTTTGGTTTTGTATACGGGTGATCTGGTAATACCTGTATACAGGGTGTACTGGAAATTATGAGTCATGAGTGTATCAAAAAATGCAAAAAATACAAGATGTAGTTAGAAGTTATTTTTGAAAATGTTTGCAATTTGGTGGAATAAGGCGTTGATAAAAAATCATTAAAAAATCGAACAAATGAGTCAAATTTGTTTTAAAAAATCATCTTAAAATTGACTAATGCAGTCAAATATTCTAAAAAAGAGTCAAATTTGCATGAAAATTCGCATTAAAATCGAATAAATCAGTCAAATTTGATGCTTGAAAAAATCATCTTAAAAATTGACTAAAGTAGTCAAGTATTCTAAAAAAATAGTCAAGTTTGCATGAAAAATCATGTTAAAAATAGAATAATTTTGTCAACTATTCTAAAAAACAGTCAAATTTTCATTAATAATCAACTGAAAAATCGAATAAACCATTAAATATTCTAAAATATTTATCAAAATTACATCTAAAATATCATAAATAAAATCATCCCAAAAATGTCCTAATTTAGAACAAACGCATTTGAAAGTCTAAAGATAACATCAGTGTTACCAACACAATTTTCCAAAAAAAATACCAACCCATGAAAGCCATTGCAATTCTAGTAATCTACTTCAATTGCAGATCAAAAAATGTTTGTAGGTCAAACTGAAGAATGAATAAACGAGTAAAATAATAAAGAATTTTTTTCGATGAAAATTGCAGTTTTTGTTTACTATAAGCCCGACCATTTTATTGGCTGGCGACACGCTAGGTCAAGGAAATCGCTCCTTTTTCATCAAAACGATAAACACATCACATTTTCCCGTGCCTGGTCGAAATCGAATTAATTCTTATTAACTTTCAAAACGTGTTTCGCCGTTTTATTAATTATTAACCAACTAATTCGAATATGGCCGGACCGCCGCCAACTCGCTTCTCATTTTCTATGCGCTCGTGGGCCATTTAATTTCAACAATACATAATTAAATTAATAGGCATTTTTTTATTAGCACACTTTGTTATCTAGATAAAATATTTTAGCGATTTACATATTATTATGTTGGCAACATGATTAAATCAACAATAAAATTGATGACCAAGGATTAAGATTGATTGCATATTCAGAATAAGAATAAAACATTGATAATAAGATTGATAACTTGAGTATAAGATTGATTGTTTAAAAAAAAGTTTGATAACTTAAGTTTGAGTTTGAGAAAGTTTGAGAATATAAGATTGATAATTTGAAAATGAGATTGAACACTTGAAAATAATACTGATTTTTTTTTATTATGAGAATGAGTTTTATTGCGTGAGAGTAAGACTGATTACTTGAGGATAAGATTGAATATTAGAAAATGAAATTGATTACCTGCTTGAGAATAAGATTGAATATTTGAGAATGAGATTGATAACTTTATAATTGATTACTGAGAAATTGATTGAGAAATTGATTACTTGACTGTAAAAGATTCAATATTTGAGAATAAGATTGACAACTTCAAAATGATCATACTTTCTTTCATATTTTCTTTCATACGTTCTTTCATATTTTCACTACTTTCATCTTCTATTTCTAAATAAGATTGATATAATATAGGTATCTTGAAATACTAGATATCTACTAGCACAAGATAACTTCAAAATGATATTTTCTAACTTGAGCATGAGATAGTAATGACTTAATATTGATCTTGACACCTAACAAATGAGATTGAGAATACGATAATGATCAGATACACCCTGTAAGTATATTTTTGTTACACCAGCTCATGAGATTGTACTTACTTTTTGGTAAGAATGAATCCCTGTCCTAAGAACGGGCGAAACCTGTCTGGAGCGACGATAGCTCGTTTCCAGGATTTTCAGGATATCAGCATGGCGTTCGCGATCCGGTTTGCCGCGAGCCGTTCCTACGGTGCCATGAAACCTGGAAAAGCCGGAAGAAAAGAGGAGAAAAATAACGGGTTTTCTAAGACGTTTTCGCTGTTTCCTTTTCGCCACGAACGTGAAACAGATAACCGATACATTCGATACAAATTGAATTCTACTGTATACATAATCACTAAACTACTTTACTATTAGATCTATTTACATAAGCTTTTCGGAAATTTGTAAATACACTGTTAAAGTATCCTCACCCTGTATAGTCATTAAAAATTGTTAGTGACCGCTGGAAGGAGAATAAGCACACTCTGATGGTCATTTATTATTCCCTTAAGTGGGCTGTGCAAGTGACATTTCGCATCTCTAAAAGTCAATGTCACAATTTAGGTTGGCAAGACTTATTTTTCGAACAGAAATGAACAGACACAAGAAAATTATCTAAACGTTTAATTACAGTTTGTATAATATGGATAATTCTAATACTAAGGGTTAGTACGAGTATATTAGGATAACATGAAACTGTTTAATTTTAATTCCGAGCAAAGGTCAACATACAGGGTGATCTAACATCGCGACGAAATAGTTTTTAAAGGGATTCACCCTGTATGGTAACATTGGAAAACGTCTGTTTAACTTGTAGAAATCGAGCTTTAGAAGCCCGACAAGATTTATTATTTGCCGAGACGTTTTAACTAAGCGAAACCTTTTAAGAAACTGCACTCAAACATTTATCATTTTCGAGTTTTCTATTATTGTTGGGGATTTTCGCTTCGAACAAAGGAACGCGGTAAATAAGCGAATTCATCGATTTGAACTGGATACTTTAAGTAATGCTATTGGACCAGCTCGTGTTCAACAAAATGGATACTTTATGTATTGAACATTTTGTTATTTGGCTTAAATGATTTGAAATCCAAGAAGGCGTTGAGTTTTAGTAACTTGGTAACAGTTGGCAACAATGAACGTTTTATAATTATTATTATACATAATGGCGGAAGAAAATGGCTTGTAGAGAATTGTTTTTTTACTGATTTTTTACTGAACAAATTTACTGATTATATTAAATGATTGGAAAATCAAGGAGGCGTTGAGTTTTAGTAACTTAGATATTATTAACAGTTGGCAACAATGCAAAATATAATTTTCTCACAAAATGGGATGTAGAGATTGTTCTTTTATTTTCTATTCTATCTAACTTAAACGATTTTAATGAAATTATCGAATTAAAATGAATACCTCTTGCTTAAATTAAAACATTTAAACCTACCTCTATTTTAATACAGTAGATATGTGTTTTTTCGCAATAAAAAATTCAAGAAGGCGTTGTGTTTAGTAACGTTAATAAGAGTTGCCTACAATGATAATTTTATAATTTTTACGCAGAGGGCGGAAAAAATTACTTGTAGAGAATTACTTTTTTAACTGTCTAGTCCTCTAATTTTCTAGTCTATTTAATTTAAACGAATTTCCACGAAGCCGCCCTCGCATTCAGTTCACCCTTTACGCAGGTGTATTCCCCACTTAAAAGAGACATTAGCGGCCCAAACAAAAACAAAAGCAATAAAAAAAGTCTTATAAAACTCCGAACAAGCCCCGAGAAGGCCCCCGCGCCCGCGGGTAAGACTCCGCTCCCGTCGGGCGAGCGATACTCTTTTTAATAGCGACATTTATATGCACGCCGCAATCGCGGTTTTAATTATCTTTCTCGCCCCGCCCGTCTTCCGGGGGCCCCCGCTCAACGGGGGGTGGAATACCGAAAACTGCGTGGCGGAATTTCGTCCGCGATTATGCCCCATCGTTAATAAAGACGTCGAGTTTTCGGGGTCGATCGATGGGGGCTCTCTCGGATATTTAGGTCGAAAGTTATCCGGATAATCGAATTGATTTTCCTTCACCAGAGGATCGGGGAATACGAAATACATTGTAATGTGGTGGAGTTTTTTTAATGGACGTTTATTTTAGACATTTTCGCATTTTTTAAATGCTGTAGAGGACTCGGTTATCGATTGGTGTAAAATATACAGGGTGAAAAAACGGGGTAAAAAACCCGCTTTATTTTAGATAATAGTACCTAATAGGTACCTAATAATATGACAGTTTGACAGTTCACAGACCAAATGATAGTTGACATTTGACAATTAAAATAGGTTATAGTTGATACTTGACATTTGACAATAGAGGCTTACAGATAATGGTCCGTATTCAGCGACCTATTTTAACTTTAGAGTGACTCTAAAGTCGTGTCTTTAACTTGACAGATTTACATTGTTGTTATGGAGTAACTAGGGACTCAAGACGCGACTTTAGAGTCACGCTAAAGTTAAAATGGGTCGCTGAATACTGGCCAAAGTGTGCATTTAATTTTTTAAGCTATCTCATGACAAATATAAAGCACTAGTTTTAAGTAAATATTGGAAGATTCTGTATATTTTGTAAATGCACCCAATAATAAATTTGAAAGTATAATGACGATTGACAGTTGAATAGATACTTTGACATTTGACAATACAGGCTTACACATGAAGTGCTCCTTATTTTCTAGAAGATCTCCTTAAGGCTTTCTTAAGTCAATTTTAAGGTAAGTTTCAGTTTTCGAGTATCTAATATAAAATATACAGAGTGGCCCATTTAAAAACTAGCATTCTTCAAATTAGCTGCAATTCCAATAAATATTTGGTGATCATTTCGCGGCGCCCCCCGTATACAAAGCGATGAGTAATAATAATCACCGCAGACATTGTTATTACATCGACGATATTCGAAAAAAAAAAGTGTATTCGTATCAAGTCGAAAGGCTGCGGCGTATTTTTAGATTGCCACAGTGCATTTGATAATATATATCAACGTGGTTTTTGGCAAACGAGCCATTCGTTCGAGGACCGCTCGAAAATTACATTCTATCGATCGCGAATATTGCGTAAAAACTGGCCGACTTTTTACAATCGAAATCCGAACGGGCGTATCGTAAACAATCGCGATTACAATCTTATTTGTTCTCTTCTAATCTATTCTTATCACTACCAAGTTTGTTCAAATATAATGACAGAATTAACATTTGACAGTTAGGACAGTTGACATTTGACCGTCGCAATTTGACAGTTGTAATTCGACCGTTGATGTTTTTCTTTGGATAACTGACATTTGCCAGCTGACATTAGATAGTTAATATTTGACAACATAGGCTTACAGACATACAGGTTGCTCAATTTTTGATCGCAACATATGTTATATAGGCCATAGGTGCGATAAAGACAACTTCCATTAGACACTTACAAAGGAAAAGGAAAGAGTGACATTTGTGTCATTGCAACTTTTCACTGACAACTGTCATTTTAATAATCTTTCTTTGTTCCACTCATAGAAATGACCATGTTGCAATCGGAAATGGAGCAAAGTGTATATCGTGGCATTTCATTTTTTCTAAACTCTTCTTGAGAGCAATTTATAACAATTTTAAAGAGAAATGCGGCAAATTATTTTTGATGTCAATTTTTGATTCATTATTGATATCAATAAAATTCTTCTCCTCATACATTTCTAAAATATTTCAAGAATTGACAGTATTGACACTAGACTTGTACTCCATTTCATCTCGGAGAAACTAAACAACAAGATGCATGGCAAGATTTGCCCCATTGTCGCCGACATAAAGTACCATTTCCTGCCGGAATGAACGCTGCGAACATCGTTTGGCGCAGCGAGAACGTCGGAATAGTTTATTATTCCAATTTTTCTACGAGCGCCCGTCAAAAGTTGTAAATGGCATTCATCCGGGCGCGCGTAATTCGGGATTCGGGCGAAATGCGTGGGTCGGGATTCCCCCAGGAACGAACTCGCTAAACTAATATGCAGAGCTAACACGGGCCGAAAACAAATTGAAATTCGCCGGAAAACAAACGCGGGGTCGCGTATGTGTGTGTGTTATGTGTGTAGACTTCTTTCATGAAAATTCATAGAGCAGAATGCGGATGAAAGGGAACGTGGTGTGTTAAGTGGTTTTGGATTGGCCCTCGTAAAAGTGCTTTTAGTTGTTCAACAGGGTGTAAAAGTTTCTTTATTATTGAAAGGTGTATCCGATAAACGTTATACGTTATTTTGATAAATGTTATGAAATAGAGAAAAGCATGAGGAAGAATGAGAAATGTTTTTGTTTTGAGAAGTTTTTTTTTAGAAAACAGGACTTTTTTGGGGTTTCTTGAATAATGTATGTTGTGCAATTTGTTAATTAACTTAAGTTAAACAGCCTGCATAGGTATAAGATGGTATTTTACGAGTTTCCCTCGTATAAAAGTGTTTTTAGTTGTTTAACAGGGTGTACTATTTTGGGACATTATGAATAATTTATAAGAAGCAACCCTGTTTAAACAAGCTGGTATATGGTATTTTACGAGTTTCCCTCGTAAACAAGTTTTTAGTTGTTTAACAGGGTGTAGAGGTTTATTTATTATTAATCAAAGGAGTATTCAGTGAACACGTCACAATTTTAAATTATTTTAAATTTGAAATAAAGAAAATAATGTAGAATCAATACTTTGAAATAAAAAAAAATATTTGAAATATTTATTTTAAGATATTTAATAAGCATTTTTTTACACAACAGGACTTTTTTGGGATACCTTGTAATTGTGCAAAACCTTTAAGTAGTTTATGAGGCAATTTTCTGACTTAATCACCGTGTAAGTAATCTGGTATTTTACGAGTTTCCCTCGTAAAAGTGTTTTTAGTTGTAAGGGTATTTTTCCCTCGTAAAAGTGTATTTCAAACGGGTTGTAAAAGTTCTTCATTATGGAGAGGAACACACGATATACTGAGTATATCTCACAATTTCAGATTATTTTAAAATATTTAATAATTATTTTGAAATAAAGATAATAACAAAAATAACAAAAATAACACAAATAAGAAGAAATAAAGACAAAAGACAGAAGAAGAATGGATAATACGGTGAAATAGTGCGAAAATAGAAGAAACGAAATATTTTGAAATATTTATTTCGAAATATTCTAGGAAAAGTGGAACTATTTTGGGACACCCTAATAATTATGTAAAACCTGAGGTCCTGTTGACTGAACTGGCGAATACATTGTAAGTAAACTAACATTTTACGAGCTTCCCTCGTAAAATTATTTGTCGGATGCATCTCGTAGAATATCATTCACAACTTTACTCTGCTTTCCACTATTACTATACTATTTTTCTGGATTTTTGGCGGCTGTCCCAATTTTTTTTCCTGAACAGAATACAAGAGACGAATAAATTGTTTTATCTCTTGTATTTGTTTAAAATTCCCAATATTTCTCAATATTTCCAAATTTTTATACGGAGTATTAGGTAAGTGTGCCGTCGTTTGAATAATGAATCGGAAATCAAAATATCGATTAACGAATTTGTACAATTTCGTGTAAAAAGCGAAACAAAGCTGGGCTTTTATTATTCGAAAAGTGGAAAAGTTTAGTAGATATTTAGATATAATTATCCGACGAGTATTCGTTTGTATATTTGTATTGTTTTGTCGTACAATTTCAGGCCTACGTTTTCCACTACTATTTTTAGATCACAGAGTAGGTATTTAGTCGAATTAGGTCGATATAATAATGTATTTCATAAGTATTTTGGGGTTGATATTAAACCACGTAGTTATATATACTATACATAGGGGGGATGTATAAGTATGTCAAATATTTAATAATATATAAAAATAATTGATTGTGTAATCAAACAAAGTTATTATTCTAATAATTACTTTTTGAATGTGAATTAATTTTGTTTTTCGTAAAATCAATAACAGAAATGTTATAGGGGTACATGATGAGCTTTACATATTTCCCCTAATTTCTAGGATAATATAATCCGTTTGATATATCTTTAGATAGTAATAAAACCTAATTTTGCAGGCAAACTTCCAGAACTTTAAGACTTTCACCTTTGTTTGATAGTAATTTAATTTACTTTATTAGTGCCACCCTGTATACCCCGTATATATCTAATAATAGGCGACCCTTTTCTGATCCACGATAAAGTGACCTAAACGCAGTGAATAGTCATCCTTGTGGGATACTAAATAGATACTAAAAGGATATTATAATAAAATTCAAAATTACTTTCAATAAAATTAAACATCCCTTTCATTAATTTCTGAATTACTACCGTATATTACCGGTAATTTTATACTACAGGTTAATTAATCAATTTATAATTAACTAGTGCCTAAGTTTCTATTTATAAGAAGGTTTCATTACTATCTCCTGATAGCGAATGGATCATAAATAAATTACCAAGTTCTAATAATTTCTAAATATCTAAATTAATGCCTCGAGCACCCTGCACGAAATTTAACACGTTGACTGCTGCACCGGGGGATGCTAATATGGTAATTGCATGTATAAAAGATGAGCCAATCATTTGCCAAAATTGAAATTACGGAATTAATTGGATATGCCGCGGTTATTAACACGTCGAACGCCTCGTTAATTTCACATGAAACCCGAAGAATGTATCGCGTCTCAACGGCACTCAACACGTTAATATCGAGCGAATATCCATTAGAATATAAATATTTCAAGTTGCCGAAACAGGTCGATTTGTTATGATTGCATATACGCTTTTTGGGGCAGGATAAAATTATAAAGGGAACTGGCATATATAAGTAATTACAATGCAGCAATTCAAAATTCATCATTTAACCGCGGCAATTTTCGCAAACGCCCTTAAATAATTAATTCGAAGAACATTGTCTGGAAATACGGAATAAACGGAACGTTAAAAAGACGCAAAATTGCATGTGAATAGGGTTGGAAAAATGAATATTGTAAAACCCTTTTGTATTATTCAGTTTCATACCTTGAAAAACATATTGTACATTCTCAGCTAATTCGATTGCATCGCAGGAGGCGTTATTTATCACCTGTCATTTGTCACTTGTCTAGCTATAACTAAAGCTTCAACTTTTAAGTTGATAAAATGTTGAATGTTGGGGTAGAAACGGCTTCCTCCATCCCCCAGCTGCGCCTATGTTTATACGAAAAGAAATGGTAATGACATTGGGAGAAAATTGTGGTACATTTTCCGTAGTTCACATGTCGCATTGTTCAAGTGAAAAGAGGGAAATTTCGCTAACGAACGCCCTTATCTTCAAAGCTCATCGCGTAAGCACATGCTTGCGGTGGCGAGAGCTTTACATCGGCGGCGAAAACCGGAATGTACAAAAGGCGGTTGCGCTTCCGGATAATTTAGCAAACCGCACGGTCGCTTTTCGGCCGGTAATTTTCTTTTATTAAAACAAAAATCCACCCCTTCTCGAACATTAACTTCATTGCTCTGTTTACTGCCTCGCAAATTAACCATCAATCACTTGCAGTCGAGGAGAGATTGATGAGCGATTGAATGTTGTTATTAAAACGTCATTCAAACGTCAAACTTGTCGTTTGTCAATAGATTTACATGTTTTAGGTGATACCCTGTATGCGGGAAATTATAGTTTTATTTACGGTTCTGTTTTGTACGGGGAACAATAAAATCTGCAACTAAATTGCAGAAAAATGCTAAACACATTCGAAGCACATCTGGCTCAGCTCAGAGTAAATTTTCAATTGTATTAAATCTTTGTGTAAACATACTTTCGAAACTGTAACGAGACATTTACTACGAGGTTCGCTCAGTAATTGGGTTACTGGCGCTGTACATTCAACAATTATTAGAGGATAATTCTGTAGAATTTTAAACTATAATTTATTGTAAATTCCCGCTACTTTTGGTGAGAAACTTTTAATTAGAAAAATGTAGGCTGTGTAGAATTATTGGTTGCTCCTCGTACAGATGTTTGCAAATAGAATAGTAATTAAAAGAGGACATTAAAAATAGCATTATAGCGGGGCGAAACGCGCGACACCAACGATGGATTCTATCGATATAAGTTGTAATATAAATAATAAGTGTGTATAAATGTGTAATAAACTCAGCGTATAAAATAATCGAATGCCCAATAAAACCCTCAGATGAACATTCAGCCGGTTCGTATAATTTTATTGCGATTTTATGGATTTGCGGCCAAAAAAATGGCAACAACTGATTATTTATTTGCTGATTTATAGTGGAAAGGTCTTCTGGAAAGTAATGAAATAAATGAAAATGCACTTATACTCCGTTCCTTATCTGGTGATAGTAATAAAACCTTATTCTTAAAGCAGTAAAGCATAAGTGTGTTAATAAATAAATTAAAAAGTAGGCACTATTGAATTTATAAAAAATAACGTCACGTTATTTGGAGATAAATGTCAAATCAATGTAACGTAATAAACGTCAGTATTGGTAAACATTTGGTAAATATTGACAAGATTGACATTTAACGTACGTCAAATTAGCGTTGTTAGACGAAGCTATATTGTTTGTTGTTAATTTGAGCATAAACTAACAAAAAAAAATACAGTAAATATACAAAATGGGGTGCAATAAAGCCGATGAGGAATTGAAGATACGTTTGAACGGCGGAAACGTTCCGCGCTATTTATTCCGAAATATTCTTATAGGTAATCTATTTCTGATTGCGGCCATAAAGGTTTTAGTACATCCGACAGTCCTTTAGCGTTTACGTCACTTCGTTATATCCTTGGCTGGGAGCCATATTAGACTATAAATTGTTATATCACCCCTTTTTGGAATACCTTTATTCATATTCAAATCTTTCTCGCCCTACTTTTTTGCCGTAAAATGTTTTAAGCGCAAATTAGAACGGTGGAAAATAATCGAGATGAAGACGAATGCGTAAACAACATGAATAAATTAAAAGTGGTATTAAAAGAAAATGCGTAGTAAATAGATTATGGAAAAAAATTGGGAGTATTTCTAAACTAAATTTTGACATTTCGTATTTGATAGTTTGATTGCATTATTTTGAACTTGTGACAGAAAATGTGCAAGGTGTCTCTGGAATATTGTATACAGGGTGTAGCCAATAATACCCACTTTTACTGATTATACCTAATATTATACAGATGGCTCCATTTTTCATTGCAGCATAGGCTATGGGTGCAACAAAGACAACTTCAATTAGACATTTATAAAGGAAAAAGAAAGAGTGATATTATGTCATTGCAACTTTTCACTCTGACAACTGTTATTTTATTAATCTTTCTTTGTTCAACTCATAGAAATGCCCATTGCAATCGCGAATGAAGCACGGTGTATAAATCCAGATTTTGCCACAACAAAATCTGGAAATGGCTAAAAAAACAGCCAAACTAAACAGTTAATATACTTGAAATGTCTTCATAATACGCGACACGGCCTACGCGAATATCGGAGAAAAGTTGCCAGCTCGAATTCCATTCCATTCCATTCCATTTCACATCCATTGTCCGGGAACAGGGAATTTCCTTTGTGACGGGCGTATCCTGGTGAAAATCTATCGTTAAATTAAGCGCACCGAATCGATTTCCATCACGTGTGAAATCGCATTTATCACCTTTAAAGGTCCGAATTCGTCTCTTTTGAACCACCTCAAGGAAACCGACTGCGTGGAAAAATTTGAATTTGTTTTGTTAACACCCTGTATCTCAAAGGTTAAGATGTTTAGGACTTTGGTTCATATGAAGTTTTCTCCTTAAAATGGATCCAGGTATCACCCCCTTAAATATTAGTATGTCATTTTGGAATATCCTGTATACATATATTTTTAACTAGTCGTGGGACACCCTGTATACAGATAAGTGCCAATTTGTACGTAATATAATTTATGGGCGCGACAAAGACAACTACAAATTTTCTCATAAAAAGGAAAAAGAAAGTGTGATAGTTATGAGGGATTGCAACTTTCTCACTCTAACCACTGTTATTTTAATAACTTGTTTTTATTCAACTCATATAATTTATAGTCAGTGATTTTCATTGTTGAGGAGTTAAAATCACACCAATTTTCCTGTTATACCGGAAATAGAGGCCTTAATTTCCTTTTTTTCGTGGTATTTTTACTTCATTTCCTTTTTAACCCATCATTTTCAAATGCAATATTAAACCCTTTACTATATAGTTTGACATAATTGACATATGCCAATCTCGACTTTTTTAATGATAGTATTACTAAGAGAGTATTGAATGTGAAAATGTGAAAATTACGATATATTTTTATTATCATAATCAATGCAAATTTTCAATCTTTTATTCAAGACAAATTGGAATCGAAATATTTATGAAATGTTAATTGTGTAATCATTAGTGCTGTCATCATTGAAAATTCTTTTATATTTAGTGCAGAAAGAACCTGTCAACACATTAACTTCAACGAAGAAAAGCTTGGAAAATGCAAGAGACAAATAAAATTTAGTAATTAAACATTGTCTTATTCATGCACATTTAAAAAAATCTTCCTATTTTTTATATAGATTCTTTTGCTCAAAATTTATCCTTGTTTAGTAGATATATTCCCGCTCGAAAAAAATAAGTCTTGTTTCATAAATTTCGCAGCGAATTTACACCGCGAACGCTCATTAATAAACCGACAGTAAACGTCCAATTAATTGATCGAAAAAGCTAAAAAATTAAACGGCATTAGAAAACTTTCAACATTCCTTAAACGTATTATTACGTTACGTGGAAATCTCTCGTAATCAATATACTAAAAACCTTGCCGTATTTATAAACTTAATCAATGGCACATCGCAACTATTAATCCCCCAGAAATTGATCTACCTACAACACAAAATTAAAAAAAAACATTCCTTTGTCCAACCACTATACACACACACATCCCAAAAGCAGGTCGATTAATTTACTCTAGCTGACCCCCCAGCGTTTCCCGAGATCTATCGGGGTGAACATTTCCATTTAGTGAACACACACACAGAAAAAACACACACACATACACATACACACACACAATCAACCAGCCTACGAAATAGGTTACCTTGAACATTTGCGTCACCTTCGGCAATGCCGCATTAGATCCATAAAGGGAACAGTTCGCATCGGCAAAACACCCTCCGCTGCGCCCGTCCAACGGAGACACACTGTCGGGAAATCCACCGAGCGAGTCGGGAAATTCGCCGGCCACGACTTTTCCGACGGACTGCCGCGATCGCTGGCTCTGCTCGCTCCGATCCGCCGCCGCGCCGCTTGGATTTCCACCGGTGATGGCCGACGTGCGACTGCTATTTTTATCGCACTCGGTATTTTTATAAAAGCTCGTGTTATGGTTGTCGCATTGTCGCCCGAGGGTCCTGCGGGTCGTCGCCGGACGTGGGGAACGGACGGTTGGGCGACACGGGATATGATATGATGATGATATGATGGAGAGTGGAGAGCTCGCGCGCATCCCGGATGCGTTCGGGACTCCGCGGGTTCGGTGGATTGGATGATGGTGCTGGGGGAAACGGGTCGTGGTGGTTCTTTGAAACTGTTGTTGGAAGCAGAAATTTGGATTAGTAGGTATACAGGGTAGCCCCAGAACTCACGCCCAGAACTCACGCCCCACCGGCAAACGACTTATTGAAACGACAATGGAGATGCCGAAACTGCACTTAAAAACATGAAAAAGTTATTCATTTGGTAAATAAAGAGGTTTAAAATTGACCAATCACAGTAGCAATTCACAAATGCGAAAATGACGTAAATTTGCTATACACCAATTTGACAATACATTATTGAAAGATTATTGAAAGTTCTTTTCACTTTCAAGGTTAACAAAAGCCGCCAAATTCAGCTGTGACTATTGATCAAAGATTTGCTTCCAAATCGATCATTCAGGAGCTCCGTCGTGCTGATACCAAACCTACAGAGTTTTTTTATTGTTTCAAAAGTGGTTCGAATCGAATGATCGATTTTTTGATTAATTTGGAAGCAAATCTTTGATCAATAGTCGCAGCTGATTTTGGCAGCTTTTGTTAACCTTGAAAATTAAAAAACATAGAATCTTTCAATAATGTCAAATTGGTGTGTAGCTCATTCACGTAATTTTTGTGGATTTGAACTCCTACTAGGATTGCTCCATTTTAAACCTTTTTATGTACCAAAGAAAGAATTTTTTCATGTTTTCGACTGCAGTTTTGGCATCTCAATTGAGATTTGTGAATTGCTACTGGGATTGGTCAATTTTAAACCTCTTTATTTACCAAATGAATAACTTTTTCATGTTTTCGACTGCAGTTTTGGCATCACCATTGTCGTTTCCATAAGACATTTCCCGGTGGGGCGTGAGTTCTGGGCCACCCTGTATACAGGGTGTTAATTAATAAATGCGACAAACTTCAGGGGGTGATTCTGCATGAAAAAATAATGTTATTTTGATATATAAACATAATCCGTAAATGCTTGGTTTTCGAGATACGGGGTGTTAAAGTTTCTTCTTAAAAACCGAAGATTTGTTTTTATTTCTCCTGGATATTCAAATGAAATTTGGTGGGTTTTGAGAGGTTTTTGACATAAAATTAAAAATTTTATGTTCATCATTGACGCGCATACGGGTAATAACATTTTTTTAAAGAAAAAAATAATATTTGTACGCCACTGAGGCATTTTTATTAAAAATTCAATTATGAATGAATTCCTCGTTCAATTTGTGACAAAAAACTCTCCTGTGTTTTTTTTGTACGGGCTGCTGTTTTCGAGTAAAAAAATAAAACATCTTGACGTGTATTTTTCATCTTTCATTTTTCATTTTTCTAAATAGTAGTGAAGAAACTCGCAGTTATGTAAGACATGTTCACAACCAGTTTCAGTTTTGCAAAATAGAGTAGACCGCATACTAGACTGGCACCTAATTAATCAAAAATTATTACTTTATAGAACACTTCTAACAAATTCAAAACTAGTTAAATAAAATACTTTACAAAATCGAAAATATTCTTCCGAAAATGCCAAACAACATAAAAAGAGACAGACACCCCGCTGGTATATACAACACCTTTAATCAGTTAATCAAAATAGCGAGAATCCACGTGCAATTTTCCCATTTTGCCCGCATTATTATTAAAGCCGATGCGCAAAAGGGCTAATTCCACCAAACACCCTAATTGAACAATCGTATATTTCGAACTGGCTAAATTACGAGGGGGGCGAGAAATGCAACAAGCTTCGTCGTTTTTACCGCTGTAAAAATAAATAATTCACGACGGTCGGATAAGGCATTCAAGTTGCCGCTTAACAAAGGAAAATTGATTTTTACCCATTTTACGATTTAATACGTCGGAGAAAACGGCGATCGCATGTATAGATGACCTATTTTAATTCGCCTTTTCAATGTCGAAGTCTACAAGGAACTGGAACTTTTTGCAATTTTTTTTACCTTTAAGAAAATTGGCTTGGGAATAATAAAATTACAATAATTATGTCCCGATTTTTTTTCACTCGATTCACTAAATTATATCCATTCTATGTACTAGTATCATGTTGCGAATGAAGTTTGTAATGAATGTCAAAAATTACGTTGGTAATACTGCTTGTCATTCTTAAAATATTTTTGTTGATCATAGTTGGCAATTGTTTAAAAAAGGGTGTCAATTCGAATCTGCCCATTTTGCTTCTGAAAAAAATTTAAACGCGTAATAAAAAAATAAAAATTCAATATAATATAGTGACAAACGCCTTATAATAATTAAATAATCTAAATATAAAGTATTCAATTTACATAGTAAATTACATTCGATATTTTAAAGTAAATCAGTAAATCACTAAAAAAATTAAAAAATAAAATAAACAAAAAAACCCCTGTGTGAAACAATATAAATTTTGTACATTCTGTACAATTTTGGACGTCCTGTAGTACAGCAAATTCACTTGCGAATAACAAATTTATTACAAAAAAGTGGTACAAAAATGAAAACTACTTAGTCCGTCTACAATATTCATACATTTTGCTCGTAGTTAATTTCCTCGGAAGCGATTTTTAAATATTAATTAGCGAATAATCGTCCGCTAAATACCCATCATCAAACAGCCTGTGTATTTTCGAATTAAAAGTAATTACCGTTTTCGAACGAGAAGTGGGAATTTGCCAATGCGGCTAATTAAAATCTTAAAGGGTATTAAGGAAGGAATGAACTGCACTCGTTAAAAGCTAATAATACACCCCAATTTTTTTATGCCATTACGTTATAAGTGGATATATCTGTTTTTTATTAAATTAGGTCTCCCTAGGGTAGGGTAAATTTGATTTACGCCAGGCAACGGGAGTGGGAGATATAATAATGGATAATGTGTTTCTGGTTATTGCCAACTTCACGAATTATTCCATTCATATCCCTAGGAAATGGAGTTAACAGACAAAGACATAGTAATTATAAACGTAGAGAGAATGATGTAGGTACTGGGTGACTATGAATTATTAAGGCTCAACTAAGTTTGTTTGAAATTGATATGAAAATGTTTTGCTTTCCTGACAAAGTATTAATTTTGTTTGTAACAAGTTTTGAATGGAAAATGTGTTGTTTAACAGTAAATTTTCGTTGCGATTTGGTAGAATTTTAGGATGCCTCATAAATGATAACTTTAGTTTGTAAAATCATTTTAAAAGTCGACTAGTTTGGTTAAATATGTACGAAATTTGTAAAAATAAAGACCTTAAAAATCGATTAATTTAGTAAAATATTCTATGAAATCATCAAATTTAAATGCAAAAGCTTCTAATACCACCTTAAATATCGAATAATTTTGTAAATAGGCTAACAAACAACAAATCTACTTGTAATACCCTAAAAATATCTAAAAATGTTTTTAAATTTTCACTATAATTTTCATTACATGTTCAGAACATTACTGAAACAAGCTACTGAAATAAACCTACTCCCTAACAAATTTAGCACAAACAATATTTTTTTAAATTGAAACAATCCACTAACCTACCCTTGACAGTACTTTCTAAGCACCATAATTTATAATTTTTCAATCATCTCTCACCTCATCAATATCCATATCTACACACTTCATTATTAACTCCCTTACAACCATCAGTGCAATTATCCACACCTCAAACATAATTTTCCCTATAAAAACAAACCATCCAATCGATTCCTTGCATCCATTCTAAAAAATGCAAGGCAACAATTTCTTAAAGTACCCCATTCTGATGTCCAAAGCCACGGGCCAATGGCAGTTCGAGCACACCTCCGCTCTCGTATCAATTTACAACAAATTCTCCGACTTTCTTCTGATAATCTTCATCTTTTGCACGCACTACATCGTCCTGGCGCTGCCTTTCTACTACAAATGCGAAAAGGCCTTGATCGAGATCATTTTCTACTACGTGCACTTCATCATAGCCATCGTCTTGACCGTGCTGCTGAAGTCCAAGAGCATCAGGTCCTTTCTGAGATGGATCATTCGGTACGAAAAATCCACGCGATTCGAGCACCAGCAGGAAATCGAAATTTACCAGTACTATTGCAAGATGAATAATAATATCACCGTGTTTTTCGTTATCGTTATTAATATCGTTTCCTGGATGTGGTACGCGCTTAATAAAAGGTGAGAACGAAGGTTTTAATGCTTGTTTCAAAAATATCCAGTGTTAATTTTCATTTTTTGAAGTTGATCTCGTTTCATCACTTGCTTAATTTCCTTATTTGCTTCCTGCATATTTTACTTCATTTTTAGTTTTATCTCTTTCTTCACCTCTTCCTTTACTTTACCTACACCTTTTCTTATACCTCTTTTTTACCTCTATGCCTTCTTCTTTACCTCGTCATATACCTCTCCTTTTACCTTATCCTCTACCTTATTCTCTACCTTATCCTCTACCTTATCCTCTACCTTATCCTCTACCTTATCCTCTATCTTATCCTCTACCTTATCCTCTACCTTATCCTCTACCTTATCCTCTACCTTATCCTCTACCTTATCCTCTACCTTATCCTCTACCTTATCCTCTACCTTATCCTCTACCTTATCCTCTACCTTATCCTCTACCTTATCCTCTACCTTATCCTCTACCTTATCATCTACCTTATCCTCTACCTTATCATTAAATGTACAGGTAAAGGACAAAAGTTCTTCACCTCATCCTTTACTTCTCTCTTCTTTTCAGGGTCTCTCCCTCCGAAGAGCTGGGTCCCCATTGCCCGGACATCAGGGGCTACGTCTTCAAGATCTGGTACCCATTCGAGATCGAAGATTTTCCCTGGATATGCGCCACCTTCGATTTCGTCACCGTCTTCTGCGGAATGATGCTGTTTTGCTACTACAAAATCATGCCGATGTCGCTGATCATATTCCTGATGTGCCAGCTGAACTTGCTGAAGTTCAGGATCAGGAGCTTCGACGAGACGAAGGATCGGAACGGGCTGGCGAGATCTGAGCGGCTGGCCGGGATTTTCAGGATGCATCAGCTTTGCATCAGGTGAAGGGGTGCGTTGTGCGTTCGGTGGGTTTAATGGGTTTGTGTTGAAGGTTGATGAATTGGATACAGTATTCGTTGAAGGAGATAATTTTGATACAGTATTGCAGTTACGTGTTGGACACGGCTGCTTTTATGATACAGTTGTTGACGGTAAAATGAGATGTTTGCCGGTTGAACAATTTGGTTAATTGGTATGAGTTTCAGGAGGAGACTATGAGAGGGAAAATGCCTTGTTTCGCGGGTTTTATGATGACGGTGATACAAATGTACATATTCTTTTGGTTCGCCAACGAAATTCAGGAAGAAGTAATGGCAATTTTTTGTATTATTTAATTCTGGCATATTGCTTGTAGAGTAAAACATTATCGGATGTAATTTACAATGAGATAAATTGGATAGACGCCTGTAAAAGCGAGAAGAAGATGCTGATGTTGATGATGATGAGATCGCAGCAAATGCTGACCCTCAAAGTAGCTGCTATAGGTGATTTGTCCCTGAATTCCTTTACGAAGGTAAATTTTTGCGCAACTTGTATAATGATTGTACAATAAATTGTTCAACAGTTCAGTTCTTCCTGTCGAATCTCAATATTTATATCTCTGTATAAAGGTAAATTTCTGAACGATGAATGTTCAATGACTGTACAATGAATTGTTCAAGAGTTCTTAAAGTTTAATATTTATATCTCTATGAAGGTAAATTTCGACTTTGATTGTTCAATGGTTGATCAAACATTGTTCAACGATTGTACAATGAATTGAGTATTCATTGATTATTTTGTGGTTTTATCTAATTCCCTTAGATCTATTATCTTGTAGATAATGCGTTTGTGCTACTCAGTAGTAACTTTCTTCACGACAGTATACGACAAGTAAGTTAAGATTTAATGGATTAAATTAAATTATCACACGTAATTATTGCAATAAACATGTAGTTCAATCATCTTTATCACTTTATTTTATACCTTCTTTTGAAACTAAATAAAAGTTCCTGGTACAATCAAATATATTCTAATTAGTAACATCTAGTAAATTTGGTAATGGTGATTGTTAACGTATTCTTGCGTGTCCGGGTTTTTGATGATGCTGATATGATCGCCAGCCATTTTGGTTACAGTAGGGAGACTCTTGAAGTACTAAAAGAGAAACATTCCTTAATAACATTACAACTACTAGCTAGAATAAAAACTTACCGAAGTCATTCCATAGTAATCGAAGATGCTGCAATCTTCCGGAACGAGCACGTGAATTTGCCCAGCAGCTATCGCCTCCTCTCTCCATTCGAACGATTTCACCCTATCGATGAAGTCCTTGACCACCAAAAGCCCTTTCTCTATCAAACTCTTCTCCTTATCGGTTTTCTCCACTCTTCCCACCAGCAATTTCACCCTATCCTCGAAACTAGCGCAGCTCTTCAGCGGCTGGATAATCTACCAACAAATAAATATTTTTTATATCTATCGAGCATCTTCAAGCAGAACACCAACCTCCATGTCGTTGATTTTGAAGGCCATCCTGAGCAAATCCACCTCGAATTCGACCCCGTCGTCGCCCAGAAGGTTTTTGAAGCCTTGCTGGATCCTCACGGGAGCGCTGTCGATGAAGAACAGCGTCAGGGTGGCGTTTCTCTTGGCCAGTTGTTTGGCTATCAGGATTGCCAAAGGTCCTCCGGAGGACGTGCTGACGATGTTGTATATCTCCTTGCGGTACACCTCGCTCATTTTCTACAAGCATAAGTCAAATAACTTACACAATAACGTGCAATGTAGAAGGGATTCTAATGTATGTATAGTTCATCTTAAAGCGCTTAAGTAAGTTCTGGATAAAGAAGATATGTTTAGCTTATGATTGCAATATTGTTACCTGAGCGAAAACTTCAGCAAGTTTCTCCAAAGGCCACGGCGCGGAAGGGTATACAGCGTAGAAAGTGGGATAGAGGAGGTTCCTGGTGAATATTTCCAGTTCCTTGTTGCCGGCGAGTCCGGGAATGATGAATACAGGAATCAATTCCCTGATTTCCGCCGGACCTTCTGTCACCACCTGCAGCAAGTCCGGTTCGCTAGGAGCGTTCTTCTGGCGTTGGATAATATCGTCGATTTTGGGGATCAATTTGGATATATCTGCAACGAGATTGTGCGATTTTTGAACTGCATCCAGAAAGATTACTGTATTGAAACCTACCGTTGATCACGGCCTTGCTGGAATTGACAGAAGAATCGTCGGATCGGTACCTCTCGATCACCACATCGTTCGAATCCGAGCTCAAAACGATATCCAAACTAGCCACTACGCGTTGGATATCCTCTTGATCCGGCATTTCGATGTTGATGCCGGAGTATCCAGACATCGCCCGTTTGTAACAAACAGCATTCGACGATTTGGTGATGTTCACCAAGGTCGCCTTCGGTGCTACTTTTCTCAAAGCCTCATCGAAGTACTGCACGACGCTGTTCTCATCGCTCAGAATGAACGTCACGTGAATATCACCCAGATTCACCACCTCAGCAAGCAGCTGGTGGGCGTTAGACTCAGACGGGCCGTTATGGGAGGCTGTTATCAGATCGGCTCCGTAGTAGTTTTCCAGGATGCTTAGTCTTCTTTGGAGGTGGTTTTCTACAAGTCTACCATCGCTGCTTATTATTATTTTTTTGGCGCCTCTGTGCACCAGCCATTCGGCTACGTGCAGCCAGTTGTCGGCTGATCCTCCTGCAGAAATCGGATAATAGGTTTCGAAACGTCTGGATAATTGTGGATTATCTTACCGTAGATCAGATAGGTGTATTTGGAGCCGCATGCGAACCGATGGGGTTCGTTTACATTAAGTTTGTTAACGTTAAAGTTGTTTACTGCGCTGATGATCAGCTTTCCTATCGTATCAGGAGATTCTAATTTTCTGGAAAACGTTAAAGATGGCTGCTATTTTGTATGTACCACCGAATCGAACTCACCTCATAATCTGGGAGATGTTGTGATGATTAATAATCTCCTTCTTCAACGGCCTGACCACGAACTTCTTGAATCCCTCTTGGATCAAATCGCGCAGCTCCTTCTTCAAGTCGCCGTCCTGGTGGAAGACGTTCTGCAGGTCCACGTGACAGAAGTCGACGTTCCGCAGGAACACCGACATGCCCACGGTGGTGCCCTCCTCCACGTCGTACTTGCAGTACTGTATAAACCGGCCGAACTCCGCCATGCAGTTGAACGAGCACTTGAGCAAATTGCCCGACAGGCAGTTCAGCACCACCTTCACGCCGGTACCGGCCGTCGCCGTCATCACCTCGGCCTCGAAGGAGGCGTCGGCGGCGAAGAGAATGTTCTTCGGCTTCAGCTGAATAGGTAGAAAAATCGAATCACTTTAGATGGTGTTTCTTGGTGGTTTGTTGGGACTTACGAAAACGTACTGCTTTTGCAGGAACACCTTCTGGCGTACGGTGGATACTGTGGTGAAGATTTCGCAACCGTAGCTGTACGCTATGGACATAGCAGCAAGACCGATTGGGGAGCAACCGGCGTGGATTAGCACAGGCTCTCCGTGCTTTAATCTAGCCTTCACTATCAGCATGTAGTACGCCTGGAAATGGAGATAGAGAGGATTTCTAGCATCGATTTCCATCGATTCGGCTTCTACTTACACTAACGTACGCATGAGGAATGGTAACAGCATCATCTAAAGTGAAGTCCTGCGGTACTTCCCACGTCAGCACGTCGTCGACCACCAGCTTGGAGTTCTCCTTGTCCAAATAGGCCAGTCCCATGACCCGCTGGCCGGTCTTGGTGACGCCGCTGTAGTCTATGTTGCCTATTTCGTTTCGGTTCTTCAGCTCGGGCGTGACCGTCTCGTCTTTCAGGTTCAAACTGATGTAGCTGATCTGCTTGTTCTCGATGATGGGTACTCGAGAGGCCTTCATCTCGCCGGTTTCGTCCAATTTCAGCGTGAGCGGTACGTAGGAGTACCAGCGGCCGTCTTTCAGGATGCTCAGAGAGAGGTCCTTTTCGATGGCGGTGCCCAGGCTGCTGGGATTCTGGTCCAAGTTGTAGAAAACGCTGATGTTCTGGGTGGATGTTAGAGCTCTAACGCCTTTCAGGAAGTTCAGGAAGCCTTCCACGGGTACATTGGGAGATACCAGGAGAGTCGGTTGATTGGGGTCTTGCTTGGTGTTGTTTACCAACTCCTTGACCCACGTGGCTTTCTTCTCGATGTCTTTGAGCGTTACGGGGGTGTCGTTGATGTGGATTACATTCGGTTTGGTACTTACAGCCTACATTAAAGCATTAACGAAGCCATTATACAGGTTGCTCCATTTTTGATCGCAACATAGGTTATATAGGCTATAGGTGCGATAAAGACAACTTCTATTAGACACTTATAAAGGAAAAGGAAAGAGTGACATTTGTGTCATTGCAACTTTTCACTCTGACAACTGTTATTTTATTAATCTTTCTTTGTTCCACTCATAGAAATGACCATGTTGCAATCGGAAATGGAGCAAACGATATAATAGTCTATATTTATAAAAGTGAAGCATTTACTTTGAAGTAAAAGGTAGAGGGAAAAGATAAGACTCAATAAGAACCTTAAACAAAGGTTTTAAAACTAAAAAAACTTGCTTTAAAGCAACAGCAGGGTCCTCGAAGCAAAACCTCTTTTCCTTCTCTTCTTTTTACGCACATACCGTGAAGCAAATCCTTCATTTTATGAAGCAAAAGGTTATGCTTCTTTTCATGAATACGGCCTAATAACTTTGATGGTATCCTAAATACAAATAGATGTAGGATAAGTACTTTAATAGAGTGATACCTTTTTGAAAATGGCGTAATGGTCTTGACCGGATCGGAATCTAGCCACAACGGACACTTTGCTGTCGAATTTCTGGTCCATTTTCGCTTTGGTAATCATAAACAGAGTGCTCGAATTGGACAATATCGATAGAACATCGGGAGTGACGAAATCGTTGTAGACGAAAAGTTGTGGGTACTTTTCCACCAAGATCATTTGCTTCTTCTCCTTGATGCAGGTGTAGTTGATCTGAAGAAAGAAGATTTTGCAAAGAAGTAGTGTACTTCAGCGGTTGTGGTACAAATTGCTTACGTTGGTTTTGTTGGTTGCAATGAACGTTTTGATGTCATCTTGGAGGGAATTCAACGTCTCCAACTCGGTGACGAATATTTTATCCGTGGCCGAACCTTTGAAATTGCTTATGGCCAATTGGATTGTTTGCTCAATGACTGATTGAATATTCTGAAATATAATTAGGAAGATTGTTCAAATAGAGAACATTTTTTATGATTAGTCTATGTAAGAATTGATATTCTCTTCGAATTTTTGCTACAAGGAGCAGTAGTTTGTTATTTCCTCCATTAGCTCCAGTTACTTAACACCAAGTTGGACAAATTAGAAGAAGAATTTGAAAGATGTGGATTAAATTTTGAACAATCAAAATCAACTTTTACGCTATAACGATTAGTTAAACGTATTAATCTTACTTTGGACTCAGCATCTTCCAAAGCAATCATATTAAACGAATCCAATTTCACTTCTAGCTCCTTTTTGTTGCAAGGAGCAGTCCTAAGGTCGAAGATTTCCACTCCAGGCGCCGATATAGTCTTGGTGGCGTATTCGAAATCGACGTTGGCGTCGGCGTCGTCGGACGTCGGAAGCGCCCCGAATACAATACTAATCTTCTGTATATACCTAGGCATGCACACCTCCTGGTTCCTCTCCCCCGACACGAACAGCTGCTGCTGTATCATCGACTCCACCAAATCCTGCCACCTCTTCGTCCACTTCACCGCCGTCTTGGAGCCTGCAAAACCTACAGTCAAACCCACGAAACCACCTCGAACGAACCCTCACCTTTCTGGCTCAAAATCATCCCCTTGATGCCCTTGTACCTGTCCTCCAGCTGGTATCCCCGGTGGCCGAACTCCGTGTAGACGTCGCCCTGCGACAGCTGCACGCTTTTGTCGTTCACCGGAATATCAAGGCTCTCTAATTCGCCCATATCGGCCTTCTCCTCCACCACGGTGATGCGGCCTTTCATCACCAGCTCGCTGCCCGAGAAGATCTCGAACTCGCCGCTGCCGTGCTGCATCATCGCGTACAGCGGCACGAAGCCGATCTTCGGCAGCGCCAAGTTCTTCTTCACGTGGATGTTCTCCAAGACGACTCCGTATCCGGTGAAGGCGTCGTCCGTAATGTTCATAATTATATCCTGAACACGATCGAAGGTTGCTTAATTGAAGGTGAATAGTTAGAGAAGTTAGCTTACCAGGTAAGAGGTGATGGGTAGTATGGCTTGATCGTGGATCTTGTGGTTCAAACAGTGGACGAATTCGTCGGAATTGACGTTGATGTCCACGTTTCTGACGCCCATCACGTTCTTTTGGGCGTCGTCGGTTCTGCTCCAGGTCTCCGAGTGGTTCCAGTGCACCAAGTCGGACAGCGATGGGGTGTTCCTGCTCACCGGGTACTCGATTTTGGGGTAGATGTTCGCCAGTTGCATATCCAAACCGGCCAAGTACATTCTGCGGAACAATTCATTTGGATATCGGTACAACTAATCGCGATACACCAGTACTCACTTTCCCAAGCTGTTCAGTAAGAATTCAGCGCTGCTCTTGGCGCCTCTCTTGGTCAAAGGAATGCTGGTGCACTCCTTCACGGAGCGCTTCAAAATGGCCTGCAGCAACCCGTGCGGGGCGATCTCTATCAACACCGAGTCCTTGGGTATGTGCTTAGTGCCTTCCTCGAACAACACGGCGCTCAGCAAGTTGTTGGTGTGGTACTCGGCCGACGAGTGCCTCGCCAGATCCGAGTCCCAGTTCGATTCGGCGTTCGACGTGCTGATCCACTTCGACGACCTGGGCATCGGCTTGGTCAGGATCTCCTTGAGGTACTTGAGCAGCAGCGGAGCGGCGGGCTTGATGTACCGGCTGTGGTACGCTATGTTCGCCACGTTCACCAGCTTGGCGAACACGCCTTGGCTCTGCAGCGACTCCACGAATCTCTCCATGTCCTCGGCGGGGCCGGAGATGGTGCAGCTGTCGGAGCCGTTGCGGCAGGCCACTTCTATGGTGGGCGGCAGCCTGTCTTTTATCTGATTGTAACCGAGACCTGAGAAACGCGGGTTTAATACGAGAGCTGCGGTGAGTTCGATGCGTTTACCTATAGCAGCCATCATTCCTTGAATTAAGGTGGCTTCGACGGAAGCCCTACCTCTGGAGTAGGAGGATAGGATCATTTGTTCTGCAGTCATGCAGCCGTCTGCGTAAGCGCAACCTAACTCACCCACGGAGTGACCTATGATACCATCCGGTACTATACCAAGTACAGTTAACACGTCCGTCAAAGCGATCTGGGGATAATATTAAAGTGCTACAAAGGCTTTTGGTGTAAGAAAGGAGTTTAGTGTACCTGCATGGCTGCGATGCCGACGAAGCAGTTCAATATGTTATCGAAGATCCCATTTTCTTGGTCGCTCAAGATGCGCATCAGGTCGATGCCTTTTTTCTCGAGGATTTTGCAGCATTTTCCGATCGATTCCGCGAACGTTTCGATTTTCATCAGATCGCCCAGCATGCCGTTCCATTGGCTTCCCATGCCTGAGTAGACGAACCAAATTGGTCGCTTGTTACCCATGTGATTCTGCGGCAGAAACTCAATTAATTTACATTCAAACGTTATTGCGATTGGCTTACAATTATGTCCTGTTTGGTGTCTTCTTCGCCCATTAGAAGATACCCGCGGTATAGATGACCCTGGATGGATTTGGAGAATACATCATGGACCAGTTTGTAGTACTCTGGATCCTTAGGTTTTTGTTTGAACTAAAATCAACACAATGTTATTTATATTGCTAGGATTAAAAGTTATTCTTACAGTTTCTAGAATCTTCATGATTCCTTCTTCAGTTCTGGTCGAAGCGATAAGCAGGGTGGGCAGCTCGACAGGCTTCAAAGGCTTCTTAGCCTTCGGATTGGCCTTCAAGATCAAGTGGCCGAAATGGGCGCCGGTACCGAGAGCGTTGACGGCGGCGTAGTTGATGCTCATCTTCTTGTTGGTGGTCACCAGCTCGATGCTACCGTCGCGCAGGGGCTTTATCTCCGGATTGGGTTCTTCCACTTGCAGCGTCGCCGGCACGACGCCCGTCTCCATGGCTACTATCGTCTTGACTATGGAGAACATGGCGGCGGTCGGCTCCGCGTGGCCGGTCACGGTCTTCACGGAACCCACCGGCACCGGCGACGGGCGGTTCTTGCAGTAGATCTTCTCCAGGGCTTCCAGTTCCGCCTTGTCGATGTTCTGGATAGAAGTAAATTTTGTTTCGATTCGTTACTGGAGCAGTGCATAAGAGAAACTTAGTGGATACTGATGGTGAGATACGGTAAGATAGAAGGGTATCTAATAATGTATGGTACCCAGTAGATGTAGTACTGGAAGGGTATGGTGAATGGAGATGATTAGTGCAGGATATTATAATTGTGAATGATGATGTAAGGGATTGAGGACTTAATCTACATAAATGGTATTCACCAAGAGTACCAAATAGTACCAAAATTAGTACTTATAAGCCTTGGACCTGAGTCCTACCTTGAGACCGCATCCGTGCCCTTCGATGAAGTCGATTTCCGTGGGCTTGACGGGTGATTTTTTGTAGAACTCCTCGAGGAACTCGACCATTTGGTCGGTACCGACGTCGAGGAACCCGCCGGGATTGGTGCCGTCGAATCGCGACGCCGCGTGCACGACGCTCGCGTAATGGCGACGGGCTTTTGAAGCTCTCTGGACGTAGAAGGCGACCACTCCTTCGCTGCGGGCGTACCCGGAACCTGGTGCAAAATACAGAAATGATGATGAAATGAAATTCTTATTTTAATATTAAACATTAACATTTAAGGACGTTCCTCCGCTACTACAAAATAACAGACGCTCAATTCTCGGAAATATTGTCGCTTTACTTATTTATTACATAATCCTTGCTCTTCTAATTATTAGTCTCCTGCTGATTTTCCCGTCGAACAAACTTGTAGCCTACGATATTTTTCGTACGCCACTGGGAGAGACCCTACGAGAGAATTTAGTACCTACTATTTTGGAATTAGAGTATAAGTAGTTGATTTGACTTCATTTTAATTGCTTGTATAATCTGGCAAAACCAGGGTCCTATATTTCTAAGGACTGGAAACATAGGTCGAAAAAGTGTCCCGTTATTTAAGGATAAAACAGGGTTCCTAAAACGGCCGCTAGGAGGCGATGTTATAAAGGACCACGGTTTTTTTCCGTACGAATTATATAGAATTTGCATTAAGAAAGGTTATATTCAAACTAAAAATAGGTACAAAATATAAAATATACTTAAATCAGCGATGGATTTTGTTGTTAACATCATGCTTCACGTATCTTCGGTTAATGTATTTCTCCATTTTCTCCTCAAAATGTCAAAAAATTATTTTTGAAGTTTTGACAGCTTGAACTGTCGTCTGACAACCGCGATTTATATGTAACGCGACGCTGATTGGCTGAGATAAGTTGGTCCTCCGATCGTTCGCCACGGTGCGGCGCAAAAGTGAAGTTCAAAAAGTCCTCAAATAACGGGACACATTCTCTAATGCATAGGAAGTTTCCAGACCTTAGAAATATAGGGCCGTGGGCAAAACCATCTTTCTTAGTTGTCAAGTTTTAAAATTTGTTAATTAAAAAGAGATTTGTTAAGAAAAAAAAACCGGTGACAAAAACAACGTTGTGAAGTCATCTGTCATTTGTCAGATGATGAGAAAACTTGAAAACTATATGAAAATTTACTAGCTTTGTACGTTATTTATAATAAAATGAAAACCGCTTGTTATTCTTATTTTTAAGGAAACATATTTGTTATATCTTCAAATTAATGATTCTCAGTTTCTCAAAACAATCGTAAGAAAAGTACGATTGTTATTTAATAATAGGTTCGCTTGAACGTCCATCAGGATAGTGCTCGCATGTAAAATACCCAAATTTTAAAAGCCAATATTTACAAATTTAATGCCGCAAGGACTATGGACAAAATTTCTAAGTATAGAGGACACTTATAACTATGTGTAATCAAAGTTTCTATTGAATTGTAAGAAAACTGATTTTTTGCAGAAACGTCCTTAACGTATAACATTAAAAAAATCCCCAATTTAAGTGCTCACCATTAGCATCGTAGGCTTTGGTGCTCCCGTCCAAAGAAAGCACACCCAAATCGTTGTACATGACCTGGAATTCCTCGTGCTGCGCCAGATTAGCGGTACCCACGATGACGGAATCGCATTGGCCCGTCTTGATCGCATAGTAGGCTAATCTCAGCACCTCGATGCCCGATATCCAGTTGGCGTCGTAGGCTACACTGGGACCTTAACACACGATTATTACAACGTGTTTGTTTGAGCGGAAAATTCTAGTCACCTTTCAAATTGAGCCAGTAGGAGACGCGATTGGCCAGCATCGCCCTGGCATGGCCGGTGACGCCGAAGCCGCTCACCACGGACTCCATGAACAGCTGGTCGTTCTCGCCGATGGTGGAGCCTATGAAGACGCCGATCCTTTGGCCTCTGACTTCCGCCGGGTTGACACCTGGTGTTTACTGAGGTTAGAGACGTTCGCGCGGGGAATTCGAGCACTTACCGGCGTCGAGGAGGGCCTGGAAGGTGGCCTCGAGCACCAAGCGGTGCATGGGGTCCATGAAGAAGCATTGCTGCCGGTGGATGCCGAAGTACGAGTTGTCGAAGTAATTCGATTCGACGCAGCCGACTAAGTTGGATCTTTCTTTGTCTTAAATAAGATAATTATTTTGATGTTTTTATTCATTATTTTGAAAAATATTTAAGTCTAGGAATAGGTAATATTTACGTATCTTGAATAATTTGTTAATCAATACCTGATTGATGTAAAATGCAGTCAAAAGGTGAGTATCCTCGACCTCTATATTGCATTTATTTATTGTTATTTTGAGGAACAATGGTTGTTTATTAAATCAAATTGATGCAATTCTCAGGAATAAATCAATAAATAAAGAGTGTCTCGCATACAATTTAGGAATTGTAACTTAATTATGACTTCCAATGACCCTAATCCACCCTATCCCAATTTATTATATCCCCATTTCTTCTATTCCAATTTACCCTGTGCCAATTTCTACTTTTTTCCAATTTACTTTATCTCAATTTACTCTATCCCCATTTCTTCTATTCCAATTTACCCTGTGCCAATTTCTTCTTTTTTCCAATTTACTCTATCTCAATTTACTCTATCCAAATTTACTGTATCCCCATTTCTTCTATTCCAATTTACCCTGTGCCAATTTCTTCTTTTTTCCAATTTACTGTATTCCCATTTCTTCTATTCCAATTTACCCTGTGCCAATTTACTCTACACCAATCTACCCTCTCTTTCAATTTACTCTAGCCCATTGCAATTAATTCTATCCCAAAATCGCCCACCAAACGTGGTTCCATGAACAGTCCCTTTGCAGTGAATTTAATCACCCCAATTTACACTTACTTTCGGGCCATTTCGGCTGGACAAGGTACTTGTTTTCGAACAACTTGTTCTTGAACTCTTCCGTATTGTCGCACTGAGGGTAGGAGCCGCCAATGCCGCTGATGACGACGTCGTCGGGAACGGTATCCATTGTAATTACTTTCGAAGGGAGAGAAATAGATTTCGCACCAACAACCGCCAAGTTACAGTCGATTGGAGGGCTCCTCGATCGGTATTTATCGGTTCCGAAAGGTCGCGTTTAGCATAAAAGTTCAGGAGACAATGAACTGCATCGTACGAGTTCAATTTCGATTTGAATATGTATGGGGAAATTAGAAGTTCATTGTCAACAAGCTGTTGTGATATATCGAGGCGGTTTTTACCCAAAGAAGATTCTAATGGTTCTAGAAGATTCTAGAAGATTTAATTTTGGAAAGTATTCTAAAGGAAACGAGGTTGTCTAATGGTTTTTTATAAGCATAGACTATACGCGACTAAGTGGGACTTTAAGATGCGTTCGATGATACATAAGCAAAAACTGTCAAAATTGACGTTAATGACATTTCGTAGGACAAAAGTTTAGAGATGGGAATCGTTTATTGGTATAGAGGTGCAGTAACGACTGTTACAAAATAAGCGTTTTTTTTTCAAATTTCGTTCCCTTGATTGCTCTACTCTATTCCAATATTTTAGGTACTCATTCAGGAATATTAAGAGTAAAGTAGAGGATTAAGAGTAAAGTACGACTCAATAAGCCCAATAATCACTTAGGAAAGGTAAGGTAAATTATTGGTAGAGTAAAACAAATTCTTTACTGAGCACAATATTTATTAGTTAATCAAATATCAAAAAACATTTGAACGCAGAAGGTAAAAATTGAATGAAATCGAATGCAATAATACAAAACCGCTTCCAGATTGAATTTGCGCTCCTACTAAACCTCAAATCGCTGTTTATCTATCTTAGAAAAATCGATTAGTAGGCGGGAAATTCGCACTTTCCAATTCAAGAATATCATTAGAATAAATTTAATAAATCTTTAGCGTTTAGTAAAATTCAAAAGACATTTTTATTTCGAAGAATAAGACGAATTTAGGAGTTAAAATGCTATTTAAGCCGAGCGGAATTGAGTAATCAAGCAAATAAGAAAAACCCGGCTTTAGAATACGAAATTCGAAGATTTCTATAGTCAATAAATTGTTTTGGCACATTTTTGAAACTGCATTAGGAAATTTACCATACAGGGTGGTTCACAGTTACAGGGCAATATTTATAATTCCAAATGGTTAAACTATTACCCTACCCTGTGTTGTGAAAAAGAGAACATTTCAAGCCGGGTCCCGTTTCAAAAAATTCGGTTTAATTAGCCCTAATTATATAAAAAATCTACACTTTTTATGGACGTAAAGCTTTTCACATATAACGAGTTACAAGGCGAAAATTCTCTTAAAATATCTCCTACTATAATATACAGTTGTTTCTCATTTTATTTTACAATTAAAGCTTTACAGCAAAACCCGCTCCCCCTCGAAGGGACAGCGGCGTATTAACTACGTTGATATATAAAAGACTGAAGATCTCAAAAAACATAATTTTTTTTATATATTTTGTTTATCACATCGACGATTTAGGTTTATCGCAGTTTTTGCATTGGACGTATTAAATTATTTTAGAAATGTTTTTTTTAATTTTCGTTCGGGAAATAGGCGTGTGGCACTTTCAAAATTACCAAAAAACATTCTCTCGCTCGTTTATTTTGCAATATCCGATACAATGAAACAATGATTTCCTGATTAAAAATTATGCTAATTAATAAGTTCATTACTCTTTGATAATTTTGAAGCGGTATTTTTGGAATTTTTGTTTGGTGGTCAGAAATATACTTTTGAAAAAAGCTTTAAATGTTGAAAAAATGTAGCAAAAATACAACAATATAAGGGTAATTTTTTGTAATAAACATTTTATAAATAAAGGTAAGTAAGGTTTGATATTAATTCAGGTATGTTAGTGTAGTTTTTCGCCGAAAGTGTGTATAAAATTTAGAGTAGCATAAGATTTTGAGTTATTCAATATTCAATTTAATTTAATTAAAAATTGATGAGTCGGTAGAAAAAATTGTGAATATTTTGAATCAATTGAAGCGATAAAATGTGCTTGAAATTTTATAAATATCGATTCTACAAAAGAATTATGTTGAAAAACATTAAAATTTGCAGGTTTTTAATCATTCGCCAAATGTCTTATGAGGAAAAGACCATTGAACCAGAAATTTAAAAGCAATTCCAGCAAGTTTCACCTATGACCAATTCTCATTCTTTAAAAATTCATGAATTCTAACCCAAAATCTCGAACAAATACTCTCCGATACAACCGTAATATTCTGAAAACGTAAGCAAAGCGTGCCGCAATTAATTACCTATAACTATTCAACTTTTCTGCAGTGTTTTTCGGGAAGTAATTAGTTTCATTTATAATTAAATTTTCAGGGATTCAGCGCTCTATAAATTTAATACAGGTACGTTTTATCGACATTATTTTGTAGCCGTCAAACGGAACGTATTTAATACATATCTTTAATTTAATTTAACTATATATAATATTTTAACAACTCATCCATAACACCCATGGACAAAGACAAAAGTAATAATTATAATACATCAAACAATCAACACCTAGACATGTATATTTCATACAAATGAAAATAGAAAACGGAACTCAAATATTAAATACAGTAAAATGTAAACATAGTTTATACACAGACGCTTAAGCGTATAATCTATACAGGGTGGACAAAAAAAATTGTATTTACACTTACAGGTTCGCTTGTTTGTAGACTCTAATAATTTTCTTGTCCACCTTGTAAGCATTTCCTCCACGAAGGCCTAAATCTCAGTAATTAACAATACCTAAAACGCTATAATTTCGTTCCTATTACTTTGTTTAAATCTCATCAATAAAATACACAACAAACGAACATACAAAAGTAAAAATTTCATTAAACACAACCATATTTGTTTCAATTATACGAATCGTTCCATAAATAAACATTAAACAGTCTTTTTCTGTACGTTACGTGCTAAATTTAGGGCAAATTACGCTGTTGTTGGCAAAACTAGCCCTTATTGTAAAGTAACGTCAAGATTTTATATAAAAAATAATAATTTAACGAGCAATTAAATTCAAAATTACCCATAAGTGACAGCAATTATTTTCGAATCGTTTTAACTACTGCAATATTTCCCTTTTAAGTTGTTTTTTTGAATGAATTATACTTGTACAAAGATTTATCTAAACTATACACTTTATGTAAGAACTAAAGAGATAATAGTTTTAGAGTGAAAAAATACTATTATAACGCGATTTTTTTTATAAATTAACTCTATTTTTTGCTAAAAAATACTTAAGAAGCTCCCTTTCTATGCTCTTCATAAGTCTCTTTAGTTTGTAAATAAAGTTAGTACTTTTAACAAAGTTTTCAAGACTAGCAAAGATAAAGTCAGGATAATGGACCCAACATAGTGAATGTTAAGGTATAAACGGGTATCATCGAGAGAATTAAATCAGTTCAAGCAAAATTATGGTCCCTATAGATATACCTAAACAGTATATTTAACTGTAAAATGTTCTAATCTTGTTAATATGCGAAGACTCAAACTTCCTTTATTTACTCTTTCTCTAATAAACGAGTTGATATATATTCGTTAAAGTATTACAACACTAAAAAATTAGGGAGAATAAGTGCAAGAGGACTTGCTAAATTCTTTACAAATGATGATGATTTTAATCGAATCATCCAAACACCGGGGATTTTTGAAATATCTATAAATTACCAGTAGCAATGTTTGTGATGAATCAATTAAAGTAAATTTACAGCCGATAAATAAAAAAACAAACTTCTTCGTGGCAACTAAAACGAACATGTCGAATAAACGATCAAATGAAATGAATAATACTGACTTATACAAAGAAAATTTCACACCAAAAAATATATATAAATAATATTATTGTCGTATTTTGTTCTAAAAATTAAAAACCACATTCGAAGACTAGAGATTAAGGAATCGCTTTTGAGATAGTTTAATATCACTTTCTGATAACTTCTAAAATAAAGGTTTCTACCTACGGAAGAATCTGAAGAAGCCCTTGCCTTTCTCCGTCGGCGGCGCCATCAGCATGGGCACTTGGTTCTTGTGAGTGATACGTATCTAAAATAAAGAAATTTACATTCATTACTTTTCTCCATGTATAGCCTATCAAAGTAAGAGGCCATCAAAGTGATAGAACAACGAAAATTACTTTTTCTCCATGACTACTCTCTAAAGTGACCAGTAGTCTAATAAAGTAAGAGGGTATCAAAGCGATAGAACAACCAAATTTACTTTAGTTAATTTTTCCCCACGATTACTCTCTAAAGTGGCCAGTAGTCTATTAAAGTAAGAGGATATCATAGCGATAGAACAACCAAGTTTACTTTAGTTACTTTTTCTCCACAATTACTCTCTAAAGTGGCTAATAGTCTATTAAAGTAAGATGCCATCAAAGAGATAGAACAATAAAATTTACATTAATTACTTTTTCTCCACGATTACTCTCCAAAGTGGCCAGTAGTCTATTAAAGTAAGAGTCCATCAACGTGATAGAACGTCGAAATTTACTTTAATTAAATTACTTTCCCTCCAAAACTACACTCTAAAGAGACCAGTAGCCTATCGACGTAAGGGGCCACTTAAGTGACGGAACTTGTCGCTCGAGCTCGCTCAGCGATCGAGACCTCGCGTCTTTACTTACTGTTGTCGGCGGTTGCATCCACGGTTCCCCGTCGATTTGCATCGGAAAAGTCTTTTTAGTTTTGATCAAAACGGACGAGCATTGCGCCAATCTCCTGCCGCTGGCCCTCAGCCCCGTCCTCACCTGGCCCATGTGCAGGCAATTCTCCAAACCTATCACTTCGATTAGGCCGTCACCGATATCTACAAAGAAATACATTTATTTATTAAATTCTAATTCAAATCTTCATTGCATCCTAGAAGAAGCTCTCAGTCAGTACTACGAGAAGATACCCTCATTCTTGCACCAGCAGGAATTACTACTATACATTGATCTAAAATCTAAACCAAGGCTTCTTGTGGTGGCAAATGCAGTATGAAAAATGCACGAATTCCCTCGATTTACCAACCTTGAACGGCGACGCTCAAATCGACGGAATTGAAGCTGCTGGTGCTCAACTCCTTCTGTTTCTTTTTCGACTTTTTCCTCCTGGTGCTGCTCAGGTGCTCGCCCCACAGGTTCGAGCCGCCGTGCGTGTAGGGTATATTGAGCAGGGCGATGCCCTGCAGGGGCGGCCCGTTGGCCAGGTCGAGGCTCTGATCGTCGCACTGGAAATATAATCGTTATTTGATTGATTTATCGCTTCTTTTGACGGTTAACTAGCAGAAACACTCACGCTTATTTCGATGTTTTCGTGCAGGTTCTTGCAGGACGCCGAGAACTGCTCGGAGGTGGCGTATTCGAAGTACCACAGCTTGTTTTTCATGCGGCTGTTGAATTTCTCCGGGTTCTTTTCCCTCTCCAGGTGGAATTTTACGCAAATCGCTGCATCCTGAAAATGTGTTATAACAATATTAATAACATACACTGTTGGAAATTTAATTTCGCATAATAGGGAAATCAATGTTAAATTCTTAGCCGGCTAAAATCCAGTCTACCAGTATACATTTCAATAGAACGTCGCGATGAATTCTAATAAATTTAATTGTTCTACTGGATCGCACGCCGCGATTTGTAGAGGTACAAAGTTATTTGTATTAGGTATGAGGTACAAAATTATTTAGAAACTACAATTAATAGGTTTTTTGGGGATATTTCAAAAAAATGTGTGTATCGGGAGGTACAGTTTTGAAATAGCAACAAATCTTGTTAAAATAAGGAAAAATAAGGAAAAAAATAATTCAATTTTCTGCTAAAATTACACCTCAGCTCAGTAATATGAGATGACATCTGTATGACAGGTTTACCTCTATAGTTTAGCAGAAAGCGGTGGACTATTTTTTAGAGTTCTTTTATTTTCTGTTTTAAAATAATCTTTAAGTTTATTTTTGGAGTTTTCTTTTTATTATTTTCTTAGAATTTACTTTCTTTTTCAAGCCATTGTGGCAAAAATACATATCTACATAATTCTATTTTATTATTAGTGATATTTTTTCAATAAATTATCGTTTAAAAATTCTCATTTCTTTTTAATCGACTCGACGTTCACCCATCCGAACCCGTTTTGATACTGTCGAAGTGTCGAAACCGTCGAAATTATTTGATTTTTAATCTAACCAAGCCAAAGCGCGGTGTGAAGTCCAGTAGAACAATTAAATTTATTAGAATTTATCGCGACGTTCTATTGAAATGTACACTGGTAGATTGGATTTCAGCCGGCTAAGAATTTAACATTGATTTCCCTATTATGCGCGAATAATTTTCCAACGTTGTATAAGTTGTTGATAATGTAGCATGAAATTTAGTAGAGTCTTGGAATGAAGGATTGATGAATTGGTAAGTAATTAGAACCTTGTTATAGGTATAACTTGGGAAGACTTATACATAAAGATACTTACGACTCCTATGGAAAAATAATTGTTAATAATATTGTACGGTATCCTGGTGTCTGGAATCTTCTGGTCGGGATCAGGGGGAGATGTATCGTACAAATCAATCATCCATCTATCGACCATCACCGTGGACGCCCTGGCGATTTTGTGCAATATTTTGTGTATGGATTCGCCTTCGTAACCGCCGCCCCATCGGAGGCATCTCGCCAGATCGTTCCCCGTTCCTAAAGGGATCACCGCTATGGCTGGCTGACAATCCAATTCCACTTTATCTATAAACCAAATCATCGATTAATGGACTGAGAAAGTTAGATAGAAGAGTGTCATCTAGCTGCAGGTTGTCTTCAACTAGCTACCAGAAACTAGCTTTAACCGTGATCTATGATTTGTCTTGAAGTAGCTTCTAGAATCTATTTTCAACTTTGAACTTTGCTTTGTCTTTAACTAGTTTCTAGAACCTAGTTTTAACATTGATCTTTAGTCTGTCTGTCTTCAACTAACTTTTAAAATCTAGGTTTAACGTTGGACTTTGCTCTGTCTTTAATTTGCTTCTAGAACTTATTTTCATATTTGATCATTGTTCTGTCTTCAACTAGCTTCTAGATTCTAGTTTTTACATTGATCTTTGCTCTGTCTGTCTTCAACTTCTAGAATCTAGTTCCAACTTTGATTTCTGTTCTCCCTGTCCTCAACTAGATTCTAGAATCTATTTTCAACTTTGAACTTTGTTCTGTCTTCAACTAGCTTCTAGAATCTAGTTTTTACATTGATCTTTGCTCTGTCTGTCTTCAACTAGCTTCCAAAATATATTTTCAACTTTGAACTTTGTTCTGTCTTCAACTAGTTTCTAGAACCTAGTTTTAACAATGATCTTTGCTTTGTCTGTCTTCAACTAGCTTTTAGAGCATAGTTTTAACATTGATCTTTGCTCTGCCTATCCTCAAATAGCTTCCAGAATCTAGGTTCAACTTTGATCTTTTTACTGTCTTGAACTAGCTCCTAGAACCTAGTTTTAACTATAATCCCTGATATATATGATCGTTGCTCTGCCTGTTCTCGACTAGCTTCCAGAATCTAGATTCAACTTTGAGCTTTGCTCTGTCTTCAACTAGCTTCTAGAACATAGTTTCAACTCTGATCTTTGCTCTGCCTTCGACCAGCTTCCAGAACCTAGCTTCAACTCTAACCTAAATAGAGACTAACCCATGGTTTCCAAGACCCATCCGACGGTCCCGTCGCCGCCGCAGCACACCACCTTGAAGTTGGGCACGTCCTTGAACATGCTGAGCCCCGCCATGGGGCTGTTGCTGCTGCCCAGGATGTGCACTTGCCGCGGATTCAGGATGTACTGGAACTTCCTGAGTATCCTGGAGCCCTGCCGGCCGCCCGACTTCGGGTTGATGAACACCAACAGCGGCACCGAAGCCGGCGACGTGGTTATTTGAAACGACATGGCCGGCTGTTTGTTAGTGCCCGATACGGAACCCTGCGAAAACGAAATACTGTTTAGCGAATCTAAAAAAGAATCGTTGGTAATAAATTATGGAGTGAGTATTGGAAAGTGTCAGTTGTTAATGTGGAAATGGAAATGGAAGTCGCGTTGAAAAGGGGAATCGAATAATTGTTTTGTTCCATCGGAGTCAGGGATTGACGAGGCGTTTAATAATTGATAAAATAGCGCCGTGAAACGCTGGAAAAAAATGTAGGAAAAATCGAAGTGGAGACTTACATTATCGTTGCCGTATTTGGAGCCCCTTTTTTGCACCGACCTCTGTCTATCTAAGACGATGGGGCAGATGGAGACCGGTGGTAGAATGTGGACGGCGTGTTCGCCCAGTCCGCATTCCGCTTTCACTTGAGACACGCATTTGTTGTGCAACTATAAATAAATCCATCATAACCTATATTATTCCTCGCGCGCTCTCTTTGCGCCCGCCGTTTATTTATAAAAGTCGCGTTACGGATTTAGCCGGGCTTTCATATTTTTATCAATATCCACCTGCCAATATCTAATTGGAAATATTTACGCAATTCGATTAGAAATTAACGGCTCGCGTTTAAACACGCCGTAAAATTGATTGGTTTTTTTGTTAATTAATAGTTTGTACTGTTTATTTTTAATTGTTAGATTGTAACGTAAGATTTCGGTAAATTTTATGGGGTTTTTTTTTAATTAGATTCCGTAACGATTCTTTTTTAATTTTGTTTTATGAAAATTTTGCCCATTTTATTAAAAATCTCAGGGTAAAATTCCACCCCTAAACCCCCGAAAAATATTATTAAACTTGGAATTTGACGGTAGCGATGGTAATAGTATTTCTGTTTTAAAATTTGTTTTCAAATTTCTAAGCATATTTTTTTTTCCACTGTATAACACTGCAACATATGCACGAAAAAACTGTCAACTGTCAACAATTGAACAACTGTCAACGATTGAATTTTTTCTTTGCAGGTAAATAAATCCCTATACATTTGGCAACATTGCCAGCCTGTAAGTGGCTGGACTCCGGCGCTGACTTTAAATATTATTTTTCTTTTGAATGCCCTTTTCTCCGAAACGAGTGATTAGTTATGGAAATTATGGTTTTCTCAGAAAATTATACACCATTTCTATATACAACTTGCTCCATTTCCGATTGCAATATGGTCATTTCTATGAGTGGAACAAAGAAAGTTTATTAAAATGACAGTTGTCAGAGTGAAAAGTAATGACACAAATGTCATTCTTTCTTTTTCCTTTGTAAGTGTCTAATAGTTGTCTTTATCGCACCCATGGCCTATGTTACCTATGCAATCAAAAATGGAGCAACCTGTAATCAAAATTACCATTTTAATTCGATTACGAAAGCTAATTGCGAAACTTACAAACATTCAAGTATTGCCCGATCTATTTAGGTTGTTATTGTGATTCACGATTTTAACACTATGAGGTAACTTGCAGTTAAATTTTACGTCATCTCTTACGTCACAAAATAATTACACAGGCTTATACGATATTGATCAATCCCATTAATACTCTAACAACCTTTCAAGCGATTAAAATATACAGGGTGTCCCGCAGAAGAACCCACACAGATCAGAGACGTGTAGTGTTAAGTTTAGTCTATTTTAGGCTCCCCTACACGCTCCTGATCCATGTCGGTTCTTATGCAGGACATCCTGTATAGAAATACTAACCGTTATTTGGCACCATCTACAATGCAACCCGGTAATGCCGGCTTTAACGGGTTTCCTGCATCTCGCGCACTTTCCGTGACAATTCCCTTCCACCCAATGGTGTTGCAAAGTTTGACAGGACTTTTTGCTCTTCACGTAGGTGGCTATGCAACTGGCCGGGGCTCTACCGACGCATCTTTCGTGCACCGTGTACTTGCAAACTAAAAACACCACGATTTATTGAAGCTTAACGGGAAAAACGCGGTGAAATTTTTAGTCTTACAAACGCAACTGAGCCCTTTCTTCCCCAAGCCGACCAGCATGTTCAAGCACAGATTGCAGTAGGCCGGCCGGCTGAAGTGCTTCAATCGCCACAGGTGATTGCCGTCCTCTTTAACGTTGGAATCCAGCCCGAGGAGGACCAGTAGAGGGATGGTGGTCAGACCGCCGCGTTTCCATTCCTCCAACGAGACCGTACCGTCGGCGTCGTAGTCTATTTCGACCATCATGTCTTGAAGAATCTGCAAAAAAATTGCAATTTATTGAAAACGGGAAGCTCACTAGCTTTGAGGGATAATATAGAGCAAGCTGGGGTAGTGACTAAAGAAATGGAAAGACTAGGAGTACTTTAATAGATGCCTAACACGGATCTGGGAGGTTTCTGACAGGCATTCTGACAGGTTTTCAGGGAACTCAAAAGGAAGCTTCAATCCCATTCTAGCTCAATATGAAACTTGCAAGAATCCATGGTAGCAATACTTTGAAATATGTGTGCAAGAAGAGGAAGATATGTAATTTCCAGCTGATTCTACACAACATCAAACAAGTCATTAATTGTATTATTGTTGATGTAGTAAGAAAAGAGGGATATTTTTAGAACTAGCTGTTGTAGTAATTGAAGAAATGAAAATCTAAATTCGAAAGTCTAAATTTTGAAGGAATGAACAAGTACTGAAATAGGCTAAGAGATTTATTAAAAGGGTTTATGAGTGATATTGAAAGCTAAAAAGGTACTTCAACAAACTTTAATTCTTATTCTAGCTAAATGTGAAGCTTTCCAGAGCCCAAAGTAACAACAATGAAAGCTCACTAGCTTTGATAAATGAGATTAAAGCAAGCTATTGTACTAACTAAAGAAATGGAAAATCTAGGAGTACTGAAATAGGTTGAAATAGAACTCTGAAAGACATCATTGGGAGGTTCCTGACAGGCTTTTAGGGCTTTAAAAAGATTATTCAATAAGGGTCAATTCTAGCTGAAAATGAAACATTCCAGAACCCAAAATAACAATATTGGAAGCTCACTAGCTTTGATAAATGAGATTAGAGCAAGCTAATGTACTAACTAAAGAACTGGAAAATGTAGAAGTACTGAAATAGGCTGTAATAGGACGCTGAAAAGCATTTCTGGGAGGTTTCTGACAGGCTTGTAGGGCTCTAAAAAGATTCTTCAATAAGCTTCAATTCTAGATAGCTGTGAAGCATTCCAGAACAAAAAGTACCTAATAAAACTTAGAAAAATGACTAAAAGAAGAAGAAGAAGAAGAATGCAGCTTCAAAGATCCCTCCCAACCACGGCCCTATATTTCTAAGGTCTTGAAACTCCCTATGCTTATGCATTAGAGAATGTATCCGGTTATTTGAAAACTTTTTGAGCTTCACTTTTGCGCCGCACCGTGGCGAACGATCGGAGGACCAACTTATCTCAGCCAATCAGCGTCGCGCTACATATAAATCGCGGTTGTGTGAAATGACAGTTCGAGCTGTCAAAACTTCAAAAATTATTATTTGACATTTCGAGGAGAAAATGGAGAAAAACATTAACCGAAGATATGTGAGGCATGATGTTAACAACAAAATCATCACTGATTTAAGTATAGTTTTATGTTTTGTATCTATTTTTTGTTTGTGTATAACCTTTCTTAATGCTAATTCTATACAGTGCATTTCTTTAATGTCCCCCCCCCTTTTATTTTTTGAACGGATCAACTTAGAAAATTGAAATTTGGGATAATGAAACTAATGCATGATTACTATATTTTGGAGTAAAATTGACAGATGAAAATTTCAAGATGGCGACTGGGCGCCATCTTGGGAAATAAATTTAAATGGAAAGGGGTGTCTTGTGATACATCATTTTGAAGCTCCTGACAAATACTCTACAACCCTGAAATATAAAGTCAATATCTGCACCTGTTACAAAATGGCGGAACATTTAATAATTGCCTGAATACAAACAAAATAATATCAATTTTTCTAGAAATATTTGTTTTTCTATGGCAAACAGCAATCCCAGCAAACCGATAAGGTTTGACAGGTTATTTTTGGTTAAAAAAATTCCAAAAAATTTAAGTACGACAACGAACATTAATTGTTTAGTCAAAATATGGTCATTTAGTTTTTGGTTTTCCTAGTGTTCAAAATATTCTCTTTAGTTTTCGATTTTCCTAGTGTTCAAAGTATTTTCATTTGGTGTTCGGTTGTTTAGTTCTCATTGCAGTTAGGTAGCACGTCAACTAACTCTAAAATGGCCAATTCTCGTCCATTGGAAGATGGAGCACCACCACATTACTCCAGACAAGTAATGAACTATTTGGATGCTATTTTCCATGGTCGTTGGATCGTTGGATTGGTCGTCGAGGTCCTACGGAATGGATTTGACCAGAATTTGACCAGATTTGACACCTTTAGACTTTTTTTTATGGGGCTATTTGAAGCAAAATGTGTACGAAACTAAACCTGCTTCAATATTGGATATACGAGAAATAATTACAGATATTTGTAAAAATATCGACGTTACTATGTTCGAAAATGTTCGGATAGGCTGTTCTTGTATCAAAAAGTTCAAGGCAACCATTTCGAGCTTTTTTTGAACAGAACTCAGCTTATTTCCTCAAATTATGACGTTAAACGTCGATTTATTCAGGTAATTATTAAATGTCCGCCATTTTGTAGCAGGTGCAGATATTGACTTTATATTCCAGGGTTGTAGAGTATTTGTCAAGAGCTTCAAAATGATGTATCACAAGACCCCCCTTTCCATTTAAATTTATTTTCCAAGATGGCGCCCAGTCGCCATCTTGAAATTTTCGTCTGTCAATTTTACTCCAAAATATAGTAATCATGCATTAGTTTCATTATCCCAAATTTCGATTTTCTAAGTTGATCCGTTCAAAAAATAAAAGGGGGGGGGGACATTAAAGAAATGCACTGTATAATTCGTACGCAAAAAACCGTGGTCCTACACAACATCGCCTCCCTAGCGGCCGTTTTAGGAACCATGTTTTATCCTCAAATAACGGGACACTTTTTCGACCTATGTTTCCAGACCTTAGAAATATAGGACCGTGCTCCAAACTAATTAACAATAATTATAATTCTACATAATCCTGTTGATTAATGTTTTGTAGAAACGTACCGGTTTCAATTCCGAGACGTCCCAGCCCAAGTACTCGGCCACCGTCATCATCTGGTTGACGATGCAGTCCATTTCGTTGGTGTCGAGCACCCCGTCGCCGTTGGTGTCGTACAAACGAAACATAACTGCGAAATAAAAAAAACGTCAGATGAAAAACGACGCGGAAACGAGCCAACACTCACATTCCAATTTGTCTTCGGGTCGACCGGCCTCGAGCAGGGACAGGTAACAAACGATGTCTTTCAAAGATACCTTCACTTGGTTCACGTCCAGCATGCTGGCCTTTCTTACGATATGTCTCATTTCTGGAAGCCAAGCAATGTTGCCGTTTACTACCTAATTTGTATAAAGCTTCTGATTGCGTACCTTCTAATTTTCCGTTGTTGTTCACCAAGAGGGAATTGCTGGATTTCTTGGAGGAATTCCTGGATATTTGGCTGTGCGACGGCGACGAATCCGTGCTCTTCTTGCCGAGCACCTCGTGACAGGAGTAGGAATTGTGAGTGACCGTCAACATGGGATGGACGGTCCCTGGAAAACGATCGAAATTCGCTCGTTCGAATGGGAATAAAGTGGATTTTTTACCTGTTTTTCCCCTGGTGGAGCAATCGCTGTCGGACCTGTGATGGCCCAGGAGCTTCTCGCCGATTCCGTGTATTTTCTCCACGAGTATCTCGCCGTAAGTGGCGGGCTTCTCCTCGTGCCTCTCCCCGATGGAATTAACGTTCGGGGTGGAACCTGAAAAAAACAACCGAATCCATTTGAAAAATTACCAAATCTCTACCAACATTCTCTCTTCTAATATTCAAAAACAAATCTCCAGTGAGGACCCATGAGATAATACAATCAATCAGCCAGTCGATGACCTCGGCAGCTTTATTATCCAGCGAATCACTTCGCTTAATTAAAACATCAAACCGAAAAGCCGGTTTCCTTGCATTTTAAACGAAACCCCGTCCGGGATGGCCCGATCGCTTTCCGGGCCATTAAATCGCGCTATGATACATTCTACTAGCGCAAATTAACGAATTAATTTCCGGCTTCCGTACGACCGGAGTCGCCTGAAATGCACGATCCGACGATAAAATAAATACAAACACACAATGCATCCCCGGAACCCCCTAAAATAACGCTACAATCGAGTTAACAAAGTAAACAAGTGTAATTTAATTTGCACACGGCCGGTGGAAAGGGAGCGATCCGATTAGACGGATCGTTTCGCCAAAACGAATCGGCCGGGAATGATTCAGTCGAAATCAAAGTTGGGTTAATAAAAAAGATATGGAATTAAAGTGTAATGAAGATATACTGTGGGTGACGATTGGGTTTTTTCGAGGTCTGTAAAATTCGTTGTAGATCGGCTAGAGGCGTGAAATTTTCAGCTGGGATAGCCTAATGTCTTGTCTTGAAGTTTGCTAAGTAATATCTTCTCCAATGAACTACAAGGGATTTAATCGTTCCTTCGAATGAGGTGGTGTACAACAAAAAAAATTGAGGAAAATTCGATCTCTTTTGGGATGTAACATACAAAAAATGGGATGTAAAAACACCTAGTAATAGGGAAGGATGCCTGAAATGATGGAATTTGAAGATTAACATCTTCACCTAGATTCACCAAGTCTGACCAAATCTTTATTCCTATGGAGGATGTTGTGGTAGGGGATTATTAAGTGCAGATTGGACAGATGTCAGGAAGGATTTAGAGGGTATTTAGAACTACATTCTCATGTTTCTAAGCATCGTACTTCCAACGTGAGTACCACATAAATCAATAACTTAACTATGAACCAACTTTAACGATGAAATTCTCTCAAAACTCCTTTCAAAAACATCCATAAACTTCCATAAATCTCCCTAATAGCCGCAATCAAATCAATTAGCATCGCGCTCGACACGAATCGCTCTCGCGTCCTATTTATTAGCGCTCAGTTTATTTACAATACAAAATAAGTCGCTAGGTAAACGAAACGCGATTTCCGCCATTTCCGCGCGAATTATTCCGCGAAAATTCGCCGAGCGATCGATGCGCGATATTTTCCCGATGGCTCTTTCGTGGAAATTTTATTTATCGAAGCGAATTCGCGAACAGGGAAATCGCTCTGTTTGAAAATTCCCCGCGACGGGACTTTGGCTGGGCGAAAACTCGCAATCCGGATTTTCGTTGTGTTTCGCCCGGAACGCGAGGCGACGCTTATGCGGCAATTGATGAATAAAATATTTAAACGAAAGTCCGCACCGGGTTCGGCGTAAGAGGATCGGACCCGGCCGATACAATGCGGGGATTCTTTGAATACAGGCGTTTCTATCGATGGGCTCGGATTCAAAAAGGGACTTTAGAGATGTGTATTATTTGCGATTCTAAAAGTTTTGAATGTACGGAAATACGAAACGAGACAAAGGCACAAAGAATAGTAAAAAATGTTAATATTGGTGGAATATTGTAATCCATTCTCTATCAGAAGATAGTAAAAATAGCAGTGGTAAATTGGGCGAAGAATATTACAGGTAGAAAAGGGGATTATTTGAGTTTATTGCAAAGTATTGAATAGAATATAGTAGATAGTAGAGGGTAAAGTAGCTTCAGAGTAGAGTAGATTTAGAGTATAGATTAGATTCAGTGTAGAGCTGATCCAGTGTAGAGTAGATTCAGAGTAGAGTAGATTCAAATTATAGTAAATTCAGAGTTGAGTAGATTCAGAAAAGAGTAGATTTAGTGTACAGCAGATTCAGAGTAGAGTAAATTCAGAGTTGATTAGATTCAGAGTAGAGTAGATTCAGAGTTGATTAGATTTAGAGTTGAGTAGATTCAGTGTAGTAGATTCAGAGTAGAGTTGATTTAGAGTAGAGTAGATTCAGAAAGGGGTACATTTAGAGTACAGCAGATTTAGTTGATTCAGATGTAGAGTAGATGCAGAGTAGAGTAGATTCGCAGTGTAGTAGATTCAGAGTAGAGTCGATTCATAGTAGAGTCGATTCATAGTAGAGTAGCTTCAGAGTATAGAGTAGATTCAGAGTATAGAGTAGATTCAGTGTAGAGTTGATTCAGTGTAGAGTTGATTCAGTGTAGGGTAGATTTAGAGCAGAGTAGATTCAGAGTACAGTAGATTCAGAAAAGAGAAGATTTAGAGTACAGCAGATTCAGAGTAGAGTAGATTCAGAGTTGATTAGATTCAGAGTAGATTAGATTTAGAGTTGAGTAGATTCAGTTTAGAGTTGATTCAGATGTAGAGTAGATTCAAAGTAGAGTAAATTCAGAGTATAGAGTATATTCAAAGTATTATCCAAATCGAATCAAAGATTTATTTGTGTAAAATTTAGTAAAAACCAGTTAGTTACAACAGTAAATAAGAGTAAATAATAATTAAAAAAATATAAATATTAAGACAGTAAAAAAATAATTGCTGAATTTCAAAAAAAATCCAATCTCTTCTTTCATTAGACAAAAAACATTAATAAATTATTTTAAAAATTAATCTCTAATTAATTTCCAACCCATTTTTTAGATCAATTTAAAGAGCCTCTATAGAACCATTTCCAAGAGCATAAAATAAGTCGATACGTAATTAACGAAAAAAAAACCCTATTATATCATCTGCTACTCGGTTAATTAATCAGTAATATTCCAATAGACATCGGTCAATAATATCCGTGAATCATCCGATCAATCAGTAGAGTTAATTTTAAAACCCGCGGATATTTATACGGACGGTAATGATATTCAAGAGGCTCGGAGAAATGTACAAATCCCGAATCAACGGGCGCGATTACGACGAAATCTCCCGTCAACCGGCCCTAATCCGATTAGAGCGGCGATTATAAAATTCGCGAAATTTTTCATCCGATCTCCGCGACGGAGAGCGTCCCGACGCGCCCGTTGTTCTCTTTTCTCTAATGCTACGCATCCGTCGTCGGCGAATAACGCTCAAAAATTGACGAGATAATTTCCAGACTACAAGAAAAGAGCATTTCCTGCGATCCAATTTCCAGAGCGTCCCCCGGGGCCGCTGCGACCGTTAGCGAAAAACGGGAAAATATTTATATTGCGCGAAAGCGGAACGCTTCCGAAAATTCGGGGCATCATTAAAAATCGCCCAGCGGGCCGGGGCCTGCCGACGAATTTCGCCCTCTAAGCGCCCTTAATAATTCACTTTGAGTTTGTAGCTGGCGCGGGATTGTTCATCGTAAATTCATAATCGACCATTATTTTTATACTTTCCAAAGTACTTACGGAAATTGTTTCATATTATAAAAAAGTCGTTCTATAAGGGAGGTGCAAAAAATTATAAATCTGCAATTAATGGAGACATTTTAGAGAAATTAGTAGATTTTTACATGAATAATAGTCTTTGAAAAATGATCTAAATGATCCTAAAAGCGTTCTAAACGGTCATGAAATTTTATAAATTAACCTGGACGATTCTAAATATGTAATAAATCTGTAATTAATGGAGACATGGAGATATTTTAGAAAAATTAGTAGATTTTTAGATGAATAATAGTCTTTTAAAAATGATCTAAATTATCCTAAAAGCGTTCTAAACGGTTCTGAAATTTTATAAATTAACCTGGTCGATTCCAAATATGTACATACCTCTGAATTCGTTCCAAATTATTTTGGTTAGTTCTAAATGGTTCCAAGATCGTTCTGATCTTTTTCAAACAGTACTAACTAATTCTGTAATGGTACTAAATAATTCTGGATAGTTGATGATTTTGGCTAGTTCTAAATTGTTCCAAGATCATCCTAATCTTTTTCAAAAGAACTAGCCAATTATATAATGGTTCTAAATGATTGTGGATAGTTCTAAATGGTTCTAGTTAATTTTAAACGTTGTTGGACAATCCCTTAAATGATTTTGGACCATTCTAAATTGTTCCAAGATCGTATTGACCTGTTTCTCAAATGGTTCTAAATAATAAATAAATAATTCTATAATGGTTCTAAATAGGTTCTTCTAGACAGGTCTACATGATTTTGGACAGTTATAAATGGTTTCAAGATCGTTCTGACCTGTTTCAAACGGTCCTAGTCAATTCTACAATGGTTCAAAATGAGTCTGAATTGTTCCAGATAGTTCTAAATTCGTCCTGAACACAATCTCTCTTCCCCTTCTAGCGATATTACAATGATTAAATACACCTTGCTTCTAGCACTTTGTGTTATTTAATTCAACGTTAACCCTCTGCATCTACATGTTTACATTTAAAATAGTCCGATAGGTATATTTCAGCGCGTAGGAAGGTGCATCATGGAAAATATCGAATTAACATGGAAACGCGATGATGTTTGGAAAGCTCCCACAAACAATAACGCGCGTTGTAGATGCATATATGTAACAATGCAACTAATACGCCGCGTGCGTATTTATTATTCAAAGACCGTCATGATGCAACCCAACAACAGGGCTGATTGGATATGATAGTGTGTATAAATACATGCAGTCGAGACGCGGAATTGCATTCGATTCCCGTTTTATATATCGAGTGGGACGTTGTAAATGTCAAATTTGATTACAGCTTTATTAGATGTTATTGCAACGTGACCGGCAAATTAGAGAGTTCGTAATATACTCGTGTTTTTATATCAGTATAATCGAATTTATTAGCGTCTGTAGTTATTTTTCTTTTAATTATTCACAACGAAAAATGCGTTAGTGCCAAACGTTAGAAATGTGTTAGTAAAGCCGAGCGAAACGAGCGCCAGTTGGGTTCGCAAAGTCCGAGGCGCCCGTTTCGCCGGCGCGAAGCCACACCTTTGTTATGCGAGGTGACCGGCGCGCATGCGGTCGTCGAGCTCATGACGGTCATCTCCTTGAAGGCTTTACCTTCGACTTTGACGCCTCCCCGCCTGACGAACGACAGGAAGAGGTGTCTGCACAGCTCCTCCGGCGTCCTGACCTCCAGGAACGTGTCCAGGAACTTGTGGAAGCCTTCATAGTCGATGTCCTGCGAACAAAACCATCCGTTAATAGTCCATATTTATAAAAATGAAGCATTTACTTTGATGTAAAAGGTAGAGGCAAAAGATAAGAGAAAAAGGTTTTAAAACCACAAAACTATTTGCTTTAAAGCAACAGCAGGGTCCTCTCGAAGCAAAATTTCTTCATTCGCACTTCTTTTTATGCATATACCTTGAAGCAATTCCTTCATTTTTTGAAGTAAAAGGATGTGCTTCTTTTTATAAGTATGGCCTATTGTGTTGAAATTAGACATTTCAAGTATTCATCAGTACCACATAAATATGCTGGAAGGATGGAAAAGAAAGGTACTAAGATTTTTTGGTCAATAAAAGAAGAATAAAGAATGTTGATAGAGCAGATTCATCCAAGAAATTAGGGACCTGTATAATGAAACCAGTATAATCAGTATAATTGGTGAAATATAACCAATGAAACCAGTATAATCAGTATAATTGGTGAAATATAACCACTGAAACCAGTATAATCAGTATAACCAGTGAAGTATAATCAAAGAAACCAATATAATCAGTATAACCGGTGAAGTATAACCAATGAAACCAATATAATCAGTATAACCGGTAAAGTATAACCAGTGAAGTATAACCAGTGAAACCAGCAAAATCGAATTTGTCCTAACTCGATAATTGAGATGGATAGAACACATCTCAGAGAATGCCAAGAATCAGGATTCTTAAAAAAGTTTTAAACAAGAGAGTATGTAGGAGGAAAAAAGAAGCGAGGAAGACCGAATGAGAGATGGAAGAGGACGGTGGAACATGATTTTCATGAGATTTGATGGAAAGGTTATTATTAAAACCAAGCCATGTACCGATCTAGCCCTGTAGAGCTAAAAATATTTTAAAAGTTTTCAAATTCAAGTTTAAGAGTTTTCTCTACCAAAGGGTGTTTAAAGGGACATTCCCCTTTACCAAATACCAATGCAAAATTTCATCTACAAATTTCGAAACGAACGAGAAAAGTTAAACGAAAAACGTGCACAAACACAACAAACGACGTACTACACAAACGTTTTCCTTTTATCAAAAATTAGATCCCGCATGTATATCCTCGTTTATATTCGCGCGAAAATTCGGTGCATTTCCGTCGGCGGGGTTTTCGTTCCATCATCGTCTCTACGACGTTCCGCATCGACACTCAGTCGTCCGTTTAACTCGCGGAAATTCCGAAATGCATTTCATTAAGAGGAGCGCGCGATTTCCTCCGGAGATCCCGACATTCTCCGGGTGGAATTGCCGAAGTGCAATCTCGCTCGACAGACAAATTTCCCGGCACAAAAATAAACCCCGCAATGAAATTCGCGGTGTTCGCTTCGTAAAACTCGAGCGGTAATTATTCGAAGGCCCCCGTAGACTTATTAACTCGATAGCGGTGTTGCCGTATCTAGGGAAATTTTCAATAAATTGGGTACTTAACGATTGTATGTACGTAGCGTATTAACGCGTTGTCCTCCCGTAATTTGTGTCATATTGTCGTACATAACGATCCCGATTGTCAAGGTAGGAGCCGGCGAAATTTCCAATTAAGTCCCGAATCGAATTAATAATCTCGAACAATCCCATTTCCCGCTCTAATCTCGGAGAGGCATCGCTCGTTATCGCCCGGTTCTTTCGAGCGACAGGAAACCTACCCCCCCGTTTTCCGGACGGAAAACTCTAACTCCCCGAACGTCATTAAGTCACTTCCATTCGACTTGTTTATCGGAAAGCGAATGCCGACAGAGTTTCCCGCAATCGATATGACGGGTCTCGGGGGGCCCAAATGACGTCACATGCGGGCTGGAGCCCCCCGGGGGCAGGGGCGGCGGGGTCGAGGGGGCGCATGTAGGTCACCGGCGGTGACGTCAAAGGCAGTGGCGCGAAACGAGGGCCGGGAAATTCGCGTGTTGTTGAATGGGGATTTGTTGAATGGGGGTTTTGAATGAGTTGAATGGGGTGGTTTTTTTTTAGATTGTGAAATATTGTTTGATAAATGTGAGTAAATGTGTGGAATGTACTAGGTTTTCTATGACAGGTAGTAAATTTTAATTTAATATAGTACTCATCTATAGTGTGGTTCATAAGAATATTTTAACCATACATCTTTGACCTAACATTAATTTGCTTTAAATTTTTAGGCATTAAGTTTTAAAAACAAAATAATTTTTGGTATTTCCATATTTCTTTCTCCATCTATTTCATATTTTCTACACATTTTGGGTCATATTGTGCAACATAAGAACACACTGTATTACAGTAGACGAGTAGACTATACTTCAAATTTTATTACCTTAATCCTTAATCGAAATCGTGGAGATTTATTTTATTGTTTTTTTTTCGAAAATATCAAATCCGGAATCGCTCTCGAATATTATTCCATCCGGCTACTTCCTTTTCCAACTTTCAAAGTATATTCTATTTTCGAACGAATAAGTATACCGATATCACGTTCCTTGATATTTTCACAATCTCATTTCCTCCTTCCTTTCGGAATATCGCACATAAAACGCTAAATTCAATCGAAACGTACGGCTTTCCATGGAAAATTGTATGTGCATGCTCGAAAACAATGTCGCCCGCATATCCGGATTGCCGCCTTATCGAATAATAGATATCGAAAAACTCGGAATTTTCCGAAAAGTAAATTAACGTGTCGAAAATGACGGAGCGCTCCTCGTACATCAAACTGCCGTTCTGTTTGCGATAACCGAGGGAAGTGTCAATTAAACTTTGTAAAAGTCCAAATGGAAGTTCGGATATTTTTTCCGCCTCTTCGACGGGAAAAATTTAATTTAAAATCCGCCGGAACGGGAATGTAACAATTTGCGCGAACCGCGCAGAATAAATAATCAGATTCGGATTGTTCTAATGACTTCGAAATTGATGGGCTTGTTTCGTTTATTTTCGCGGGGGAACCGGCAAGTGGTTGAACGGGAGATTTCGAGATCAAAGCGAATATTGTTAATGCCTAATGCCTCTTTTCGGATGTTATCTCATAAAATCCTTTAATAAATTCTCGTACATTTTAAGAATAATATTTGAATAAAAACTATATAGAAAATTATTTCAAATCTTTAAAAAACTAGAAAGCACATATAGGGTGAGTGAAAATTGTGAGAACGATAATGGTTAAAAAAAAGATTTTATTTTAAATGCCATGACTCATGCATCCAAAGGAGAGCCATTTATGCATTTAAAAAGAGGCAATAAACTGCCTAAATGAGTCATTTATCTACCCAAGAGTCATTTGGACATATAAGAGAACTACTGATCTATCAAGACATCAAATCATGAATTCAAGAGAGTTAATTATAAATCCAGAATAGCCAATTCACTCGTTAAAAAAATTCAAGTAACTACCTCAAAGATTCATTTAAATATCTTAAAGAATGACTCTGAACTCTGAATCTCTGAACAGCAACTAACGAACTCAAGAGAGTCACTGCCTAAAAAAGCCAATTAACTACCTTCGCAAGAATCATTTAAATATCGCAGATAATAATTTATTCCTTAGGAGAGCTAATTAAAAATTAAAAGGAGTTATTTTTACATTCAAAAGAGCCAATTAACTGCCTAAAAAAGTCAATTATCTAATTCCAAAAATCATTTTAATATTCAACAGATTGTATGAATCCAAGGATATAATTTATGCATCTTTAAGGAAGTCAAAACATTTACATTGGAACGCTTTATTTTCTTAATAAACTCACTAAATCGATAATTACGTATGAATATTCAACTAAACTGTAATGAAAGCATAAGGGAGATTAGGTACTCGATATATGTCTAACAAATATGTACCTATTTTTTATCAATTTTTGTACCTCATACAAAGCATCCTGTTTCAGCATCCTGACAAAACAACATTTATCTCGAATTTCCTATACTAATTTGCGCCTTAACAAACCAGCTATCAATTCCAATACCAATTCCATTGTATCCACGCGCGCTCAATTCGAACGCTTCGCCCCTGGAACATTCGACCGGTAACAATCAGATATAGATAAATCGGAAAATATCCATCGGAATATAGATAGATACCGTTCGTTTTTCGAATTCAATTACGGTTTTCCCGGTCGCATTTTCCCCGCATTTAACGCTCGTGCGAATGTCGTTGCTCTTTCCCTCTTCAAAAACTATTTCCGTCTCCGCATTGACGTCACCTACACCGGCGTGACGTCACCTCGCCGGAGCTGAACGGTGTTTGTGTAAAAGGCCGAGGTTGTGCGGCCACATCGAGAGGAATTAGCCTTCTCGTTACGCCGATATTAAAATTAGATGGCCGATAATTTGGCGTGTGAAATAACAATCGTTAAATTTTATGGTCTTTGCGCGTTTGTGCATACAGGACGATTGGGAATTTATGCGTCAATTTTTTTTTGGATAGTTGGTATTACAGGAAATGTTGAGTGTTTGACAGTTGGTGAGATGTTAAAGGCAGGCGTGTAAGAATTTTAGGGGAAACATTTTGTAACTAGAATGTAGATTTGTTGTATTGTTAATATTATATCTATTATTTTTAAGACATAAGGAAAATTTAAAGGAAGAGTCTAATCAAAGTTTAATTTGATAAAATATGGCAACAATTCAAAGTATTTTTATGAAGATTTTGAAGAATTCTTTACAAGGTTCTTTTAAGATTTTACAGGGTTTTCTAAACATTTTCGATTGTTTTTGATTTGACGTTTTTTTAATGATTTTTATGATTTTTGATTAATTCGAGTGCCTTTTTAATTAGGTAGTTTTTTCATTAATTTCGTGTAGATTTTCATTTATTAATTTATTGCAGCTTTTATACATGACCAAAACGTAAAACTAAAATTGATAAAACGTAGTAAAGAATACAAAAAGAAGAACTAAAGCAACAAAAATTACTAAATTATTTAAATAAAGCTCAAAAACTTATGAAGAAAATTCCTCGAAAACTCTCAATAAAATGGAAAAAATTCAAAAAATTGTAAAATCGCCGAAAAAGCTCCAAACCCCATAAAAAAGCTTGCCAAAACCAACTAAAAAAAGTCTAAAATAAGCCGCGAAATTAAGCCCTATTTAAGGACACGCTCTGGGATTCTTAAAACATAATCTCCTATTCACTGGCGATATTAAAAAGCGAGCCCCGCTTGAATAGAAACGGATAATTATAATTGATTAATGTTTGTTGTTCTATGTTGAATTCGATTTTTCATTCATCCTCGCGCCGAATCCATCTGGATTTATTTTGGCTCGCTTCTAATGGGAATTTTTCCCGAACTAGTTTTTTTTTTCTCTCGTTCGCGTAAACGTAAATAATCGGCCGGCTGTTTATTATTCCTCCAATAATTCCGAGTCGGAAATTTCGCCTTTCCGAGCCGACGAAATGGCGTGAAAATATCTATCCGTCCAGCGCCTCACGGGGGCTCTAAAATTGGGAAACTTTTTGTTGTAACCGGATTATTCCGTAATTAACTTTTTATCGCTAACGAGTTCGAGTCTGCGAAACTAGGGAGTGCGATGTTTGGCTAAAAATTGCCTAGTTTTATAATTCGATTTGCGATCAAGTCTCGACGGTTGCTGGATTATGGAGTGGCTGGATATAACGAACAAAAAATTAATTGAATTTTCCCATCGTTTCAGCAACGTTTTATCGCGGTTTCTGATCATTATAAATTTATTAGGGGCATTCGAAAACCTCGTAAATGAGCGCCTTGCATTATTCTATCTAGCCGGAATCCTTAAGTATAAGCTATCTATTAGCAATGCAAATGCTGTAGGCTGTAGCTGATGCTTTATCGATTAATTAGTTTCTAGGCGGATATTATGAAGATGCTTGAATGGAAGGTATTTCGATAAACGAAACAATTACTTTAGAGATATTCTATTTTAAGCTCGTTAGAATGTAGGTAAGCTAAATTCGATTTTGAAGTCGCGGAAAATTGCCGGAATTTTCGTATTCATGTCGAATTTCCGTTTTTCCTTTTGGGAGCTTTTAATGAAATTCCCTTCATGCAAAAATGGTCGGGAAATATGGAAAACTTTGATCGCACTTTGGGAAATTTATTTGACTCTTTTATCGTCTAAAAGATATGCTACGGGGCCTGCTCCATCTATTTTAGTTTCATATGAAAAGAGATGATATAAAATTGAAAATATTTTGAAAAAGGAATATTTTTATAATTATTTGAGGGACCAATTAATTACAAACGAGAGATCGCGTGCATTTGTTATTGTTATTTGATTAGACAAACATCATATATTATTTTAATCAATCATTTCCAGATGTACCGAAGTCTATTTTAATAAATTACTTCCGTTTCGAAATTTAACCATAAGGTACACCTATACAGGATGTTTCGAAATTAACGGGTGACTTATAAAGAGATGTTGCACTTGTCAAAATATTATAAATTCAAAAACACATAATTACTATAAAAACTTGGCAACAGTGTAGTGTATGAATGATAATTTTCTCTTCCCTTTGTTCTATTTTAATTAAGAAAGTTCACTCGCTCATTTTCATTAATTATTATCAAAGAAAAAGTGCAGTAAAAAGATCCCCAAGATTATGAAAAGTCTTTGCCAAACGATTGAAATGATGAGATAACTTTAGAAGGGATTGGAATAGTCAAAAGAAGCTGGAAAATCCATTAATTGTTAAAAATGATTCTTTGGAAAAATATTAAAATTATGAATGGAAAGCTTTAAAAATGAGGAAAAAATATCCGTGATGAAGGCATTTACGATAATAACTGAATGAAAAGATAATTTAAAAAACTACAAAGTAACGATAGAAAGGTATAAAAATCCAAAAAAAAATCTAAAAATTAACAAATTAAATCTTGAAAAACCATCTCTTACCGAACCGGCAATAAACTGCAGACAATCATAAAACCCCCGAGCCGCATCAAAAAACCAGCGAAAAAAAACAACAACAAAAGCAGTAAAATCAACGAAGTGCGGTAAATAAGAGCGAGATAAACCCGACATTATCGCGGCCCCGCCAATGTGCAAGTAATTGTTTCCCCATTCCGCCCGACACGTAATTGAAGCAATAAAACATCATCATTCGCCCGTCCGCCCCCGGCCCCGCCGCCATGCAAAAATCAATTACGGCCCCCGGCCCCCGGCAATAGAAAAGTATTGCCGAGTCATTTGTAACCGGGATGTCGAGTGCGGGGGCACAGGGCGACAGAGACGGGTCGGGCGGACATTGATGCCAACCCCCGACCCTCGGGGAATCGAAATTTCCCTATTAAGCAAACGAGTTAATTCCGCCATTGGCTTACAAAGTGATTTTTCCGAATAGTTGGTGACTCTGACTTTGTAAGTAAATATGTAACAAGAGGACAGAAAATCGGATCTAATAGACTTTTTTATTGGCCCATCGTGCAAGTTCTTCAGTAAATCGGCTTCACTGGAAGTATAAATGATAAGATTCAAAGGACTGGTGGGTCGTAGGTCGAACTTCTACATTTTAATCGAGCCCTGGTCGTGACGATAAAGGGACGATAAGATATAGAACGGGGGTGTATCACCCTGCTTGTGTGATGGACTGCTTGCGTTCTTTCATCATTATCCATGTATTCGAACACTTTGGGGCAGAAGCCGGTTTTCTTTTCCCGTTTTGTTTGGTTTTCGTTTTCTTCCTATTATCGCTTTTTCTGGATATAATGGCTTGATAAAATCGAGCCTGTTATGTGCCGCATAATGCACCGGATAAACGGGTGGAGATTATTGGAGATCTTCACGCTTCGAAGGGAATTATGTTACAGCGCGGAATTAATGGGGAAAATTAGGTGGATAGTGGGAATTTGATAAAGAAATGTTTGCGTTGGGTTTTCGGGTGTTTTGTGTGTTGAACGGTTATTAATTTAAGACTAGCGAGGTAATTAGCTGGAGCAGGTTCGTAGAGGAAGCATTGTAATTGATGCTTAAGTTAGGTGAATAGACGTGGTTAATTTGGCATTTGAGTGTAACTGAACATAATGGGTATAATTGGATATAAAAGGGTTAAACGTAATTAAATTTTCAGCAGAAATATTGATGCAGTTTCGTAATAGCTTTGAGTTATAATTTATTGAATTTAAAAAAATATATTGAACTACTATTACGAGGAAATTACTAATGGAAAACTTTTATTTGAACAAATCCAAATGAACAGCACATAATAATTTCAAAAATAAACTAGGATACGACGAAATGTTCCTCCTAAAAACCATCGTAAAATAACTTGAAAAAATTGGATAAAACCCCAAAAAAATCAAAGGATCATCCAGAAAAAACAATCCATAAAATCCCGAAAAACAACCCCTTCAGCGAAACATTGCCAAGTAACTGTAGCCCACTTCCTAAAGAATACATTCCGAAAGCATCCCATAAAATAAGTACCATTCCGCCTCTTTCCCATTTTCCGCGTTTTTCTTCCGAAAGTCGAAAAACTTTTTTATTAGTCGCTGCCGCTCCCGGAGCGCCGGCGTTTCCACTCTCGTCCGCGACGAGAGACTTCTCCACGTCCCACGGTCGCCCGTACGCTCCGGGGAAAACGAAAAGGTCAATAAAAAAAAAAGTTTCCCCCGATCGAAGCGATTTTTCCGGCGACGAGAGGAAGACGAATCGGGCCATTGTTGCCTCCCGATCGGGCTCTCGCGAATCGCGCTCGATTTAATTGCGTTAAACGCCGACACGAGGAATTGTATCGAATTGTATCGGGCGGTTTGGAGGCCGATGCGGGGGTATTTTATTTTACGAGGGTAGATTTAAAAGTTTAACATTACATAGTCCAGGATTACTAGCGGCACTTTCAAATTAAATATTTGAGATTTTTTACGCAATATTAAATTTTAGGTATGCATTAAAAAAGTGATATTATACCAAGGTTATTTTGCTACTTTTTTAATACATTTTAATTTATTTTTAATCATTAGTAATCAGCGACATCACTGATGTACCATATCATGGTAGTTTTAGAATCTACAAAAGCTCTAAGCTTTGGAAGAACTAGACACTAATATCTGGACTCTTTATAAAGAGAGTTCTATGTAGAAGCTCTAAGAAATCTTTGATATAGCAAATCCCCAAGCTCTGGAAGAAATACACACTATTTTCTGGACTCTTTATAAAGACAGTACTATGTAGAAGCTCTAAGAAATTTTTGAAATAGCAAAGTTCCAAGCTAGGGAAAACTAGACACAAATATCTGGATTCTCTATAAAGACAGTACTATGTAGAAACTCTAAAGAATCTTTGAAATAGCAAAGCTCTAAGCTCTGGATGAACTAGACACTAATATCTGAACTCTTTATAAAGAGAGTGTCATGTAGAAGCTCTATGAAATCTATGAAATAGCAAAGCTCCAAGCTACAAAAAACTAGACACTAATATCTGGACTCTTTATAAAGAGAGTACTATGTAGAAACTCTAAAGAATCTTTAAAATAGCAAAGATCTAAGCTCTGAATGAACTAGACACTAATATCTGAACTCTTTATAATGAGAGTGTCATGTAGAAGCTCTATGAAATCTATGAAATAGCAAAGCTCCAAGCTACGAAAAACTAGACACTAATATCTGGACTCTTTATAAAGAGAGTACTATGTAGAAGCTCCAAGAAATCTTTGAAATAGCAAAGCACAAAGCTCGAAACGACTAGACAATAACTTCTGGATCTTTATAAGAAGAGTACTTTGTAGAAACTCTAAAAAATCTTTGAAATAGCAAAGCTCTAAGCTCTGGAAGAACTAGACACTAATATCTGGACTCTTTATAAAGAGAGTACTTTGTAGAAGCTCCAAGAAATCTTTGAAATAGCAAAGCACAAAGCTCTGAAACGACTAGACAATAATTTCTGGATCTTTATAAAAAGAGTACTTTGTAGAAACTCTAAAAAATCTTTGAAATAGCAAAGCTATAAGCTCTGGAAGAAATACACACTAATTTCTAAACCTATTGTAGGTATAAAGTACAATAAAAACAAATTTCGAGAAGCAAATCAACGATGATTCATTTTTGGAAACTCTTAAATACAGCAAATAATTCCCAACAATTCCGCTCTAACGTAGCCATTTCAGCTGCGAATAATTCCCGTTCTGCTCCGAATAAAAAAAATCGGATAATTTCAAGTATAGGCCTTTAAGTGCGGTCGTATTTCGCGCTTAGAAAACATGTGCGGCCCCTTGTGATGGCTTTTATACGTACTTGGGTTGATTTATCGCCGTGCAGTCGACCGAGCGAATTTATCGAACAGGTAACGCGTATGTGAGTCACTGGAATACGTCCCGAAAAAAAAACTACTTATTTTATATTATTCGATGCGTTTTATTGGGGAATAAAAATTCGATAGGATCGTAAAAGCGTACGTTAAACGTTGAATTATTTTTACTGGTTGATTTATGCGCACACGAACGCTATTTCTTTTTTGTTGAAAATTGTCTTTTCGTTTCATTGTGGGTTAAATTTTGGAAATTCAAGTAGATGATGGAAAGTTATTTTGATACTCGGTAATCAATTTTTTATCGAGTAGAGTATTTTATCTACTTTTATGAGAGTCATTCGTGTACCCAAGAGAGTTACTTGTGTATAAGAGAGTCGGATAAAGGAGTTCCTAAAAGAGCCATTTGTCTACGCAATATACTATCGGTTTTCCTGTTCTAATCTTTCCGCCGTCCATATTATATTCCATGCGGTTCTCCGCTCGAATGCGGGCCATTGTTTGGATGGATCGAGATAGCTTTTCGAAAACGACCTGTCATAATCAAATTGCTGGAATCGATTGAAAAAATACACAATCCTACCCACGCCTGTACAGGAGGAACATTGTTTGCTTGGATTTCGGTTTTTTTATTATACATTTCTGGGATTAATTTACGAGGGGCTTTTTTTATACACGATAAATTCGATGGGTAACTTTTTTTTATTAAAAATATTCGAACGTTATTTTCAAACGTTCAATTTGGTTGATGAAAGATGAACTATTATATTTGACCTTACAATAGCAAGAAAGATAACATAAGATCATACGATCTAAGTCTAGGTGGTTACTGGGAACAAACAACAACAACGTCAGAAGAACAAATAAACCCTCAGTATATATGATTCAACATGTTACCAATAAAGTAAAAGAGATTTCGGTTTATTTTCAACGAATAAAATAAATGTATAGTCGATAAAGCGATTGGAAAAACCGCTACTTTATAGGCGCTAGTGCGTAAACTAACTTCTCGAATAACAGCTTCGAAAGCGGTACAGTAAAAACCGCTTAATTTCGCCGGTTTCACGTCCGATCGAGTCGATTTCCACGGATAGTTTTCCCGGCTTCATTCAAGCCCCGATAGCGCCACCTGCACGTCGAAAGCCGATCGCGCCAGCGATGAACGCGATCGAGTTTGTTCCTGTTTTCCGTTTATTTCCTATTTATTTTACAACGCACGTCGGTTAAATAATCCGAAACAGCGGGATTACGTCTAGCCCGAACCGAGCGCATAATAAACATCGATTTATTCCGACCGTTGAGACTGTTATTAGCATCATTAGAAAAGCTAAAATGTTTACCGGTTGCGCGAATTTATCGAATGTCGTTTATATACACTTCGATCCACAATCAGATACACTCGGGCTCCGATGGTGTTTATTTGAGGTAGATGCAAATGTGCCAGGAAAAGTACGCTTTTCCACGTTTGTATAGCTGTGCATTCAATTGCATATTTTTTTTATAAAAGATGCGATTTAATGAAGGCGATGTAACGTTAAAATGCACAATTTGATTGGAGTTGTTCAGTCATTGGAAAAATGGAGTGAAAAATGCGGGACAAATGTCAAAGATTTGTAAAAAAATGTAGGTATAAAATTATTGAGGTATTTAATCGTAGAAAAATCCAACAATCGCAGAAAAAAATTGTTTAAAAAATTGACAAGTTAGAATGATTAAAAAACTAGTCTCTAAAAACAATCAAAACAAAAATAAAATATTTTTAAAATACAGAAACCCCACCTAACCCATTAAAAAATCCCACCTAAAACAACCTTTGAAAACTCTTTAAAAAGTAACAAAAACAAACTATGTACTATATAAAAATGCCTTAAATTGTGAAGATTCGACAAGTAGAATGATAAAAAAAATAGTCTTTAAAAACAATGAAAACAAAAATAAAAAATTTATAAAATACAGAAACTCCACCTAACCCATTAAAAAAATCCCACCTAAAACAACCTTTGAAAACCCTTTTAAAAGTAACAAAAACAAACTATGTACACACACTCAAAAATGTTTTGCATATTATTTATGAAGTTGAAATGCCACTGGCCATTTATTATTTGAAATCTCTTTTGTTAAATTGTTTTTATCATATTATGATTTCTCATGCATTGAAACACCTGTCTTCAAATTTTCACTTCTGTACATCCAAAATCTTTCAAACTGCTGCGAAAAATCTTTTATTTGATTTCAACTTTCACACTCTGTATCTTTTTTATTTTCAATATTTTACTAAAGCAAGTTGGGTGAGATCGTAATATTTTGAGGCCCAGAATCTTCCCTTTCACTTATGGACCATTACTTACGGACCACCCTGTATATACACTCTCAAAAATGCTTTGCATAAAAGAATAAACATTTAATACAACGAATTATTGGTAAAATTACTCATCAAAATTAGTTTCCAAAAGCCATAAACATCATTTAAAATTAACAATAAAAACAATTTAACAAAAGACATTTTAAATAATAAATGTTCAGTGGCATTTCAACTATATAATATGCAAAGTGTGTGTATATTCCCGAAGGCTAGAAGGCATGCAGTAACACAGCCTTCGCCTGTAATCTCTTCGCCCCTTCTAACCAAGTGCGCCAAATCAAAGGGGACAAAATCCGGCCGACGCGCCGCAACCGTTTGTTCCCGACCCATCATCCGCATCATCTCCGCAGCGTTCCCCCCGCCTTAATAAGCATTAGAATTACCGCGCTCGAACAACGCGTATCTTCGAATCCAAGCGCGCCCTCGCCCATCGCTCAGCCCTTTTGTTTGCACAGGGCGACTCCTACAAACCGACGAAACCCGTTCGCTAACCTCAATTCAGCCGGATGAAAGTCGCCGGCGCCATCTACGGTCGATTAGGAGCGGCGGATCCCGCTTTCGCCGCATTAATCCGGCGGAATGTACACACGCATATAACGTCGGGGCGACGGGATTATACGGTGTCTCGACGACGAGGGAATTCGGGAAAATTGGGGTACTTATGCGAGAAGCGGTTCGCCCGAAGGACGATGGAAGGCGAGCTCGAGGGCGCTGCGCCTCCCGACCAGGAACATAAATTCCGGGATGATTTCGTCGTATATTGCCGGATTTAGCGAGCAACAGGGGGATGATGTTTCGGCGTATTAATTGCGCCGGAAGGGGTGCAAGTGTAAATTTAATTAGGTGTAAAACGGAGGAGGGTGCAGTTAATATTGTAAGTGGATATCTGGCCGTGTAGTTGCTACAAATCTACAACTTCTGTGGTACTATATAGTATTAGAGATAGGAGAGTCGGAAAGAGAAACAGGTGGTTTGGAAAGAGACTAAAATTGCTCTGTAGCATGGTCGTATCTTCAAGTTGAATTTTAAATGCAGTATTTTGAGTCCCAGCATCCTTCAAAATACACCCTACAGACAACCATCTTCCTTTCCTAACACTATTGGCGATGCTCCTCAGAAAAAATAGTGTCTCAGAACGATGCAAGTTTTTGAACATGGTCTCATTCGAAGGGGTGGTTCCACCCCTTGAAGTTGAGTGAGGATGATGCTACTTTGTAAACACCAAGATAAGACATGAAGCTAACCAAGTTCAAAATTTCAAGTCTCTAGCTTGACTATAGGCAATTTTATAGTGCTTCAAAAAAGTGAGTCTCTAATTTTAAAGAAAAGTGTATAATACTTTTCTGGGGCTAAATCTTGAAAGAATTGCGACTTCTTCATCTTTCTAGAAGCAAACAATTCGCTCGTCGTTTTCGGACACCCTGTATGAGAAAATTCGGTGTAACATTACAATTCCGCCAGCGATCTCGAAACGTTTCGCGACGAAATCGAATTTCCTACGCCGATCGAATTTCCAAAAACGCGAGTTTTCCGGCCCGCTATCGGAGCAGTAGGGAAAATCGGTTTCGGGGGAGACGTTTTCGGGGTACGTTTCGCCCGTTTTCGCGACGTTTACGAGCCGAATACGGCGGTTTTTCACTCGATATAATGAATGGCTCCTTCTCGGCGACGATGATGCCTCCAAAGCGGCCCGTTTTTCCGGCCTGGATGATGGACGAGCGTTTGGAAAATTACGAGGTGGTTGGCGGTTGATTAAAAAAAAGGGGGAAACTCGTTTCGAAAACGCCCCGAGGATCCGGGAAGATTTTACGGCTCTTTTTTTCGAGTTAAAAGACAACCCTTAACTCCACTAATGAGGATAGGAAAGAGGAACTAAAATGTCGGAGGAAAATTAATATAAGTTGGAAAAAAAAGGCGCGTACAGGGTGGCCCAATTGCAACTAAATAAAGGTAAAATATATCTAGTAGCTAGAGCAATAGAAGCTGATTTAATAGAATCATTACACTCGTAAGAATGAGTCTGTTTGGAATAAGACTCACATGCAAAATGTATCTGCATAAAAAAGTCGATCATTCATACTCCACCCTGTATGATGGATTATTAATGTATGGTATACAAATGGAATTTTATACAGCAAACTTACCCCATCGGGATTGTGTTTATAAGGTGGTCCCGCTCCGCAAAATTCCACTAGGACATCTTGCAACTTCTTCGTGGAATCTGCCATTACAAAAAAAAATAATTATTAATAAATGTTATCTACCGAATATCGTTACTTTGGCTGGTGCATCTCCAGAGTGCACTCCGAAATGCACGTACGCGTACCCTATTGCATAATAGCAATTACTGATTATATCGTTGTTGTACATTTTCAGCTAATTAAATATTGATCCTAAAGTAGATTCTGTTTTAATTTTGTAAATGCAAGGTCAGGTTATTGATAGGCATCAGATGTTGACTATGTTGTTTATTCCGTTAAAACCTAATTTTTTTTTAATCGCCATTTGAATATATGCTCGCATAATTCGCATCCGAAAGCTTCTATTATTAACTTAAATTCATATAGCTATACGTGTATAAAATAATCAGGCTATAAAGCTCCCGTAGTGAATATTTTTTATAGAGATAGGGCACGACAAAATTGTTAAAACGTGCCTTAATAGACATTTAACAATTAGCTAAAAATATTGTGCATAATTTCTGTTATGTACCTAATACTCGGGAGGTACAGGGTTAATTGGCTATTCGATTGATAATAATTTTAATATTATTAGTGTCTATAAGAGTAATTTATATTCTGCAGTCGAATTGAATTAATAAATTCAACAGATTTCCAACACAGCCATACAAAAACACTAAATAATATGTTAAATTGAAGGTAATTTTAAATATCAATTCAATGAAACACAGTAAATTGTTACTTTTAATACCAGTTGTTCATATTTTGAAAAATAAATTACTGTACCACATTGTAATAATTTATATCACTTTACCTACTGGCATTTTAATCCTATTAATAAAAAATTTTTAATAAAATCAGTTTATGAATATTCATACAAGCACATTACAATTGACAATAAAAATTGTTGCCATCAATACAAAATTCCACATAAAACCGTATACTTCACTGTAATCGAGAGGTTTAAGCTGGTAAATAGATAGATAAAATTCCCATGAATATACATGAGTTAAAACGAAATTTCTAAATTCATTGAATTTGTAACAGAAGATGCAACTCGAAACTAGGTGAATTATCCTGCTCGTCTGAAATATGCAGATTAGCGAAGTTTACCCGGAAAGTTTTAATACCGTGCACTCGGGCATTCGGATGTAAAGATCTGGAAATGTTGAAATTGTTAACAATTGCGCGAGCGAAGTTGTAGGTAGCTACGTTTTTTGAAAATGTGCAGTAAAAAATCTTGGTGAAATGTTTGCAAATATTTACAGGAGAATTCGCGATGAAAAGAGGCTATTTTTGAGACCGGCTAATTAAAATTTGCATCGTTTAATAGATATTGGCTGTTTGCTTTAATTTTCAGAGAAATTTGCTCTTGCAAAATTTGGCAAACTTTTAATACTCGATAGGTATATTTGGTGCATTATTCTATATTTATGACAAAGATTGATTGATTAATCGACGCTTAATTAATAAATATAGAGTATAGAGTATATGAAATCATTACATTAACTATTGTTATTGGAAGTAATATGATTGATGAATCATCATTTAATGTTTTAATATTTCATCAAGTTTTAATATTTATAAAGGCATTTTTTTCAAAAAAGTCGCACGGTATAAAATTCACGTAGTTTCCTCATAAAAATTGATAAAAAATAACCTTATAAGGCGATGGTTAAACCAGAAAAAAATCGTTAATAAATTAATTTATTTATTTATTCCACCAATTTAATGCGCGTATTCGTTATAGCCATAATCGCTATAGCATAGTTACCCAATTGAAGGACGATGGTCTTTGGCATTTTCGACTTTTATTATAAATCTACTTTCGATTTTACATTAATAGTATATGATAGAACAAATTTAATGCGCTATTTTTAATAAATTCCTTCGACATTTTTTAATGTTTACCAAACACAGCGTTGCCAACTAGTGGAAAAATTTCCGCTTTGGGGGAATTACCAACAAAAGATAAAAAAATGAGTTTATTTGCATAAAAAATTACTGAATTGATGAATTAATAATTTAAAAACGCACTTACTCTAAAAAATAGCTAAAAGAACCATCCTAATAGGAAACCATATAAAAAATAAGGAAATTATATTAATAAACTCTTTTAAGATTTTAGGGAAAGCTTAAAAAATCATTGAAAGTGTTAAACAATGTAAGGATCATACAGAGCAAAACAAATATGCCTAAATTTAGAGTTCTTTTTATACAACCGGGATTTTTTAACGTAATTATTGGCAACACTGACAAAACATCACAAGTACAAAAATAACAACAAACAAAAGTGTATGTACATAAGTTACCACTATTGTATTAATAAGGCCCGGCAGTAAAACAATCGGCTTGTATACACGTTTATTTATTTAGGTACTGATAAAAATAAAAGAAAGATTGTAAATAACCCACACCGTACACCGTCCTGTATACGTAATAGCATAACATAAATAATTTATACATACACATTTAGTGATGGAGATTCCGATCGAATGTCTGTTTTGGGACACTGCACGGAGACCGGACGGGCAGTTAATTATTAGGCGATTGTGCGTAAATGTGCGGGAAACACCTCGATAAATTTAATGGCCGAGTGAAATACGCGCGAATAATAAATTGCGATAAATCTATAGCGAATTTACGAAGGGGTACCCTGAAAAGAAAAGAATAAATCGACGTCACGCCGACGAGTGTGTTGGTATTGAACACTTCGTAGGTACGAAAAGCGACTGAATGACTGAATAGTGAATTGTATTTTTCAGATTGCGGTTGGTACCCGGTACGGTACTCACTGTGCTCCGAAAACCCGGTGTGTTCACGGTTAAAAACTCGGTAAAAGGCCTGCCGATCTCTCGATGACGCGCCAGAAACAATGCGATTAGTACCGGCGGTTTAGGCGAATTTCAAGGTAGCACCGCCGACGTAGAAGTACGACTAACCATCGGCGAGATTCGGTTATTCGTGTCAGTTAAGTAACGGTTGTTTCGTGGAAAATTCGAATGAAATACTACCAATCCTATTCGTTTTCTATTCAAGAATTTTAACTAAGGTACTAATTATGTAGTACTAATAATGTTAATAGGCACTAATTGTTACTTTATGTACTGAGAATAGGAGTAGGAGAAAACATTCAAGAGTACCTAATTCGAACGTGGTGAAGTTTTTTTATTCGAGTATCCTAGTGATAATTATACAAATATAAATAATGAAAAAATTGCACCCAATCTAATAGTCAAAGAGTCTACTCAATTTGAAGAAATTAATTAAATCAAGACATCAAAGTTGCTATAAATTTTACCTGATGCCATATTGGACATCATAATGTACATTTTTATTATACTTGTATTGTTGATATGAAATGTGCACTCCTAATATCGCAGTCTTATAGTATGTAATAAAATTCAATTAACATTGAAAAGACTATAATCTACATATCTGTAATTAGTTTATTCAATTACAGGTAACACAAGTATGTTAATGAACATATCATCATGAAATGGGTATAGCAAAACTGTAATTTACTAATAATTGCAATTACAACATGCATGTATGTTATAATAAAGTTTATGCGGTAAGCAATTATTTTTCCGGTAATTCTGGTAGGTAATTGGGTTAGGTATCAACAATTTTATGTAGTTAATGTAACGCATGAAATACTCACATGCCGCCAAATCCTGCAGCTGTTGAAATTCCTGCGGGGATAATTTCTCCCATTGTAAAGCCATAGTTCTCGAACTGTGGCCGGAAAACCGGGTTTAAATCGCCACTTTGTCGCTCATCTGAAATAAAATAAACGAAAAATTGTGAACTCATAGAAAAATTTTCAATATCTAATCAGTTACAATAGTTAGATGGGAGCGATCGATTCTTTGGATCCAATTTTCACTTCGTCATCCAATTTGGCAATCGTTTAATATCGAAAATTTGATCCAGTCGAATGGCCACCTCGCTCATGCGATTTGACACCGTTGGATTTTTCCTTTATGGGTTTACCTAGTCAAAGGTTTATGCCAACAATCCAACAATGTTAGAGGAGTTCAGGCATAATATCGAACGCGAAATTACCAACATTCCGACCGATATGTGTGAAAGAGTAATTGAAAATTGGATCCAAAGAATCGATCGAACTAGTGCAGTCGAACATATGAACTAGTAGAACTACATCGAATACCATGCATACAAATGTATACTAGATCTGCAGTTAATTTCAACCCGATATCTCAATTATTCTGTGTTTTATTCAAATACAAAATTGTTACGTCTTTATTGAAAAAGCCTATGCAAAGTAGGGTACCTGTTAAGTTATATTTGTCCTCTACTGAGTGTATTTCTCAATTATATTTTGATTAAATAAGAGGATTTTTAGGCACTTCTATCGATTAATAAAGTCATTTTGTGGATAAACTTATAAACTAATAAATGAGATACATTTATTACTTAGAACAGGACCACCTTGTATAATTAGCGTAGGTGTATAACAGTAGCAATTTCAACAACCACAAAAACTCTATAACGCCCAAAGTTAGGGTACTTTGCCATAAGCGATACGGCGAATAAACTATCTTTGCGGAAAATACATAATACATAATTGCCGAGCTCTGTTCCCGGTCGAAAACCGACAAAAAGCCCTTCCGAAACCAAAGCACATAAGCTCGTTATGCTCACTCCAGAATCTCCACATTAAATATTTCGCATTTCTTCCGCCGCGCTTTGACCGACTTTCACCGGAATTTACTGGTATTCTTTATGGCCTGGCAGAGGGAAGACGAATTTCAACATCGGTACGGAATTACAACTCCCCCCGATAAAAGTATTAATAAAATTAATCGCCGAGAAAGCATAATACGTATCCGCAAATAAAACTATGCGATGGGGTCGTTCGATTCATTAAATACATAAATAATTGATGAATTTTATGGCGTATACGAGGGCAGCTTTTCCCTTTTTGTGAAATATATTTGTAGCTATTTGTCGATTGATGTTTTCCTGGGTTTTTCGAGTTATATTGCTTTTAAGGTGTATTGAACTTTAAATACGAGTGGTGAAATTACACCGTATTTACCTTGATTATATTGAACTATCTTTGGTAGGTAATAATATTTTTTGACAAACCTCGTACAAAGGTAACTGAAATGAGTTTGTCTATACTTAAATTATTGTACGCTATAATTAGATCCCTATTATTTCACTTGATTATTTTGATTGATTTGTAAAACAGTTATTTGCAATATATCAGTTAAAATTTGTATTTGTGTGTAATCCTCTCGACACTATTTTGACAACTTTAATTCTAAAAATCATTATTGACATTGCGGTTTAAATTTACAGTGTTACCACAAATTCCCTGATTCGCAAGGCCACCTATATTTGTACGATTAATTAATAATTCTACTATCTATAATTTAGTTAGTACAATAGGTATTATTTAGTCAAAGTATAATAGATATTAAACTGCCATTTACATAATCGAATTTTGTGATTAAAAAATACAATTACACTAATTAGTTTTTTTCCACGCGATAAAAAGTCAGAGATTAATTATTTTAAAACCGGCAATGTAGTAATATGTGAATCAACAATTTTCATTGTATTTGTACGTGCCAAGGTAATAAGTACACCATACAGTGTGTCCCATATAGATCTATTTATTTCATAAATAGGGGAGAGTATTTTTATTACCAATACAAAATTATAAATGAGTTTTACATTTACTTCAACTTTTAGTACACTTTCGGAGATTAAAGGATTTCAAAATAAAAGTAAAAAAATAAAGTTATAATCGTACAGAACTCAGAATATGCTATTTTAAATGTTATACTAATGAATAGATAACTCGATTATCAACTTTAATAACATCAAAAACTAATTATAAACCATTTAAACAGCCCTAAAGCGCTAAACGTAGAAAAAGTTAGGTGTGTAATCTACACATCACGACTATCCCTTCCTTTTGGGGCATAAAATTTTTGAATTATTAGACACGCTATTGGCTATTTACTATGTAAACAATATGTGAAGCAAACATCAACAACCCTTCGGGACTTCACCCGCGAGTATAATAGAAAAAGAAAGTTAGCGAAATTTGAATATACGAGCGAAACGTTCGACAATATATTGCTACAAATTCACTCAAAAATATCGCACCTTATTTTTTCAAAAAGGGTTAGTTTACAATCCTCTTGGGACAACCTGTATGTATGTTATTTCAATTAAATAATTAACGCACAGCGCCTACGTCATTTTTACATATTACATATGCGTTTAATAATATATCGTATTTGTTTGCATAATGATTAAAATTATTTTCGTTTACATTGGGCATTGGGCACAACAAAAACCGTTTCGAAATAGAATTTTAACAAGGCTTTTTATTTGTTTATAAAGGCGGTAATGGCGCAATTCTGTTGATTTTATTATATTTTCGAAAACTCCGCTCTTTTGAAGTCCCATGCCATCGTGCTAATGAACATTATAGAAATTGTTTGTGTGCATACGAAATGAATATCGCATTTTTCGGGCGTGTAGGTAGGCAAATTAAACTAATTAAAAATGTATGGGCATGGCAATTGTGCAAAGTAGCCGCGTCGACGGAAATTAGCAAAAGTAGAATTTCGCATTTTCATTCAGAGGACAGCGAATTTCTGGAAGAGTTAATTAATTATTAAACGGGTATTGTAGAGAGTACATTCATCATGTATTCAACCGCCCTTTGTACCATCCAAGTAAACCCTGACAACGACAGTGAGTATGCCTAACAAATGACATTTATTTATGAAGTCATCACGGGAATTAACAACGAATAAAACATCCCTGAAATCAAACACTCTGTATAGAACGATACTAAAAAAAGCCTAGCCCAAAATAGACGATCCTGAAACCAGGCAACACACGAAAACGGTTATGTGATCGAAAAATTTTAATAACATTACCCGAATCCCCGTAGATTGTTTAATTAATAATCAATAGCGGTAATAAATTGGAACGACTCCCCACGGCATCTAGTCTATATTATTAAATTAAATGCCTCGTCTCTTATCTAATGGAATAATAGTAATATACTCGTATTTATCGAACATGCGACATAAGGCAATAGAGGTGAAAACGTATTTTTATTAGGCGCATTAAATGCAGCGCGAAAACGAATTCCCTTCACATCAAAGGATAAAACGCGAGCAAGAAGAAGAATGCTACAACAGACGAAAACTAACTCCATTAAACTTCTGACGATAATGCTAATCACCCGCCAATAATGCAAACATAATTGAAGCGCGCTAGAAAAATGTGCTTTCCGATAATGATAATAGCCGTAATGAATGCGAAGTGATTGACGCCGATTTGCTTTGACGATATAAACTCTCGTTTTTCGAACGGCGCCTAAGAGACTTTTGAAGTACTGGCAATTTAAAATTTACAAAAGCGATGGGGAAAATCGCTTTGTTTGGAGATTTTAGAGTGATAAATTTGGTGCAAGCGTAAAATCGACTCTTTAAGATTACTCAATGTCGGAATATGCTAGAAGAGGATATGTTTTATCCGCTACAAAATGGATGTTGATTGGGGTGTTATTAATGTTGGTAAATGGTTATTTTAAAATGTGTAGTAGGTTATTATGGGTGCAAGTTAGGATAAAATTAGTCAATGTGTTTACAAACGCTAGAATCAGTTCAAGTAAAAGGGAATTAGATAGACAATTGTTGGTTTAAAGTTGAGTTAAAATTAATCCAAAATAAATTGAAATGAGTTCTAGGTAAAAATAAGCTCAAGTTGGGATAAAAAAGAACTTGATGAGAATAAATAGGCTATAATTGGACCCAGTAAAATGGAACTAAATTAGACTTTTTGGTTCAAAGTTGAGCTAAAATAGACCAAGATAAACTGAAATGAGCCTAATAGTTAAACATTAAATCGACTTTTTGATTCAAAGTTGAGCTAAAATGGAACACAACATGATGAAATCTAGATGAGTCAAAATAAGTAAAAATAAGTGCTTGGAATAAACTTGGAATAAAATGGACTTGAGACTAAAAGGGATCTACTTATAAAAGTAGAATAAACTAAAATAGAAGTAATAGAAGTAAAATAAACTGAATTGAGCAAAATAGGAAAAAATGAATCAAAGTTTGGGAGAAAATGTGACTAAATAAACTAAAATGGGTCCAAGTGAAACTGAACTAAACAAACTTTTTGGTTCAAATGTGGGCTAAAATGAGACTAAATAGGCTAAAGTCTGATGCAATTATCTACTTAAGTGAGCCACAACCCACACATAAAAACCCAAACATAGAACTTTAATAAACTCTAATTACTCTGCCAGATTTTTACTGTTTTAATTATATTTTTGTAGTTTTAATGAAAAACTATTATTCATAACCCTGTAAATGTTGTATTTAACACAAACAAAGGAGCCACTAGAATCTAAAAACCTCCAGCACCAAATTGTGCGGCTTCTTCCTATTCATTCCATAACATCTTCCTGTTAATCTCCCCTAAGTACGAACTTTTATTAAGGTCATTTCCTCAGTGTTATGCCTTAGAGTACATTCTCTCATAGTCTCTCTTTAATCAATGTTTTCCAGTTACGATCTGACCGACAGATTTTCATAAAATCTCCTCCCGTAATCCGTTTTATGCCGGCTCGTACGCCCTCCTTTTGGTGTCTTTCCAATTCCGCCGAAACAACGTTCGCCCATAAAACCGATAAACGAACAATGAAAGATATATGTAACGTTATTGGCGAAATGACCGTACTGTAAAAATGATATAGTAATATAATTTAGTAACGGCGCGCAATTTACACAATACGGCCCGTTTTCGGGTTGTTCCGTCGGCGGGAATTAAATAGGGAATTTCTATAAAAGTTGATGTTGATGGAAGCGCGCTTTTAACAACAACAAGCGCGGGATCCGTTATTATTGTTCTCTGCGAACAATGTTTTTCGGCTCGGACGCGAATTATTGCTACTGTTATTATCATTATAGACAGTATTTATTTTCTCCTTTTTTACGAGTTCGAGAACTTTCCCGCTGCAAACGATCGATTAGATTTTATGTTAATTGTTTATTTTTCAATAAACTTTTTCGGACCCAGTTTCAGTCGCTGAAATCCCAGCGAGTTTTACCAGATAGGGCTCTTTCTGGATTGTTTATGATTACAATAGAATGTCTAAGGGATATCCACAGCAACTTAAAGGCGGTGTACCGGAATTCCTCATCGAAAAGTAACAAAACAAACCTAATTGAGTAGGTACCCGAAAACTTTAATTTAATTTCTACAAATCGAGAAATTTGGAAATATGTGAACTATATGTAATATTTTTAGTAAACGTAGAAAAGTAATATTAGTCTATCTAAACTATAAATATCACATAGAGGGAGTGTTAAAAAGTACAAACGAAAATTCTTGATGTTGTCTAAAAAGCATTTCAAAGAAGGGTAGAGAGTCGACTAGAGTAGAGAGTAGAGAATAGAGGGTAAAGCTTAGAAAGCAGAGAGCAGAGAGCAGAGAACATAGAACATAGAACAGAGTACAGAGAACAGAGAACATTGCAGAGAACAGAGAACAGAGAACAGGGTAGTACAATCAAAGTTTCAGTGCCCCTCATATAGTAAAGATATCTTTATTTTACATTATTTTAAAATAATATTTCAACGTTATTTTCATTATTTGAAAGTTCTTTAAACAGTGTAATGAACCCAGTTGTAAATAATTCAAAAGGTTCCAAAAGTTCCATCAAATTGCCTGCCATATGTTAGCGCATCTCGAAGCTCTAGCTATATCTGTCGATCTATACATTACGTATACTCATATAGGCATATTCATATAATAAAATAAAGTCCTTAATATGAAACATACTTTGCTAGAGTTCATGTCAAGTTCATTGATATTAATTTGGATGTATTCAAATCATTCAAGATTGAAGTGTTGTTGATATCCAATAAAATTAAAGTCAATTGTTCAACGTCTTTTAATTTCCAGTTTTCTTACTAGGAAGTTATTAGATTTAACAGTATACCAACTTATTTCCGCTGAAGATTGAACATCCCTAGACTTACAGGGCCTACTTTTGTTCAAAAGATTCTCCAATGGAGAACAGTAGGAATATTTAAACACCTATAAAGATGAGTTTATTATGGCATTTCGAATTTCGAATTTTTAAGAAAATACGCTTTTGTGTTTACACGAAATTCTAATAGATTGTAAACGAACGGAAAATTATAGGTAAACATTGAAGCAACGTTCGAAGCGCCGGGCAAAGTGTCAGCGGATAATCCATTTCCTTCGGGCGAATCGTAAAATAACCGACTTGTGCATTTTAAATTTCGATTTTTACGGCTCTTTCGGCCACATTCCTAAAAATATTCCCTCGCATCTGCCGAGATATTTCACGGCTTTGGCAAAAACATAACGAGCATTAAAATGAAAAAAAAAACCAAAAAACATATATCGCACCGAGCACCCGAAATAAAGTTACACCCACAATCCGAATAAAAGCGCGAACGGGCTCGCTCAAAAATCCCGAAAAAAAATATTCCAGAGAGAGGAAAAAAAAGCCAGTAGCGTGCTTACTTTCTGGGTGACATCCCGCCGGCGAAACGGACGAACACTCGCCGAATTCGAAGCGGCTTTCCTGGCGATCGACGGCAAGGTAGCACACTGGAAGATCGTATCGCGGAGGAGCCGTTCCTCTCCTTCCCGCACATCGGAGTTTTTGCTTGACTGCGGAACACCGACCGGCACGACTCGTGCGTTCGACGTGTGCTGCCTGTGGAAGCTGTCGTCGCCATGGATACAGCCGGGCGTTTAGCTGGCTAGCCATCTGGCGGCCGCCGGACCAACTGCGATGGATGTTTCCCGCGTAAAGGTGCCTTCGTGTTTGCGATTTTCCGATGGGTTTTCGGTTGTACGGAGACTTTTCGCTGGGAAATATCGATTTTCGGCGTTTGGTGTTGGAGTCTTGGCGAATTCAGGTGACGCTCTTTTGACGTGCGTCAAATGTCATTCGAAATTACGTCAAAATCGTCGTCAAGTGTACCCAGTGACGTCATTAAGTCCAGCGAATCACAGTGCTCGATTTTTACTAAATTGCAGACCAATAAAAGCTTTCGTTGAGTCACTACTTATAAGAATGATAGTTGTTAGGAAAGGAAAAGATGGTCTTTTACACTTCGTTTACTATTACGTTAAATAACTTAGGCGGATAGTTATACTAACGTTAGTATATATGATCTAAGGGCGGATATTCATTCCTTGGTCAAATATGCCTTATAGACTTCAGTCCAAAAGTCAATACTTCCATAGAAAGAAAGTTTTCTTATAAACTGCTCCACAAAAGTTAAGGAAGTTTGCAAATTTTGCGATTATTTTAAAAGTTACAGACTTTTTGATCAGCAAATTTTCAAATATGCGAAATTAAATGTCTTCTCTCATACCTGAGTGGATTTTTTGTCCCTACCTCTACAACTCATACAAAATTTGGCGATCAAAAAACCTGCAACTTTTAAATTAATCTCAATATTTGTAAACTTCCTTAATTTTTGTGGAGCAGTATATTTTGTCTATGATCAATACATAATGAATTATTAGTAATAAATGAAATTCAACAGAGTATCGAATAATGAAACACAATATTTTTTACTTTGTTTTCTATTGGTAACTCCAATTTAATTAATGACATTATTCAGTCACCTCGTCAAATATTTTTTTGTCTGAAATATGGTTTCAAAGGTAATCCTCTTCATAATAGGTTTGTTCCTACAACAGTCAGAAATAGCCGGTGGACGTCAGGAGTCTGCGCAGTAATAATTTAGGCGTTCCAACAAACTCCACAGACATCTCTGATTCTGATTTGGTTAACAATTTATTGTTCCAACAGTTCAAGGGACTGGTTTTGTGATAGTCAGAAAAATTTGCTGATAGTACAGAGATTTAGAATCCGGCGCAAGCGCATTTTCAATTCGGGTTTAATTTGTATTTCTGAATATAGGTTAATTATTAGGTTATGTTGTTTGTTGTTTTTGTTTGATACTTGGTGAATATGTAATAAATGTAAAGACTGTTCCATCAAGAAATCGGAAATTTGATTACACCATTCAATCATAAACCGCGCATGCGAAATAGAAGAGTCAGAAACTTATTGGTAACAAATCAGTGACTTTTTGTAGGAACAAACCTAATGATAATTACTTTCATTCAAAAATATTTTAATTTTGTCTACGGTTTCTTTAAGTTTTTTCTGTATAAACTCTTATATCTACCATCGATAATGTTGTAGGGACTTTACCAAATTATTTTCTTCGGGATTTTTTTCTTAAATTCCGTTCTCATGATGCCTCTTGGATACCCTACCATCTACCATCATTTTGGTATATTCAAAAAAACCGGTTAAAATCAAGCAGTTTAATCTACCACTACAGTACTGCCAACCTATAGCCTGAGAGCCGATCCTGATCGGACCAATCAGAATGCTCCAAAGGGTTTTGTTATTTAGACAGAAAACAAGTCAACAGACGATGATCTTATTAGTGGCGTATCATTTATACTTTTAACTTTTTTTTATATTCTAAATGACACCAATAATACTAAAAAAAACACTCAGTGATTCATAGATTAAAAAAATAAGATTACCAGTTTACATTTTAATTATTATTAATTACATTTCAAAGCAAAATATCACAAATTGTATTTAATGAATTAAATTCCCACCACCTCCGCCTATGTTCGTGACTCACGCATGCCTGCAGGTGTACTAACAACTAACATGTTTTGAATTAAGAACCAATTTAGTGGAACTTTGCGTTGCTACGTTGGTAGCCTTCAAAACTGACGTAAAATTTAGTGACTTTTTGTCCGGCCGATGGTCCCGCGAACGGCCGATCGGTACCGAAGACACCCGAACAACATCGTTCATCGTTTTCGCTAGGTTATATGTGGTTGTCAACACGTGTAGTGGAAAATTCACCATAGAAAAACCGAGTTAATTGATAGAAAAGCGACGAAAATGTCAGTTTGGCAGCGTGTGGCGTAAGTTCATCCATCACATCAATCGTTTTTTTCTACTATTCCGCGCTTTTATTTCAGCAAACCCACCACACGTAGGGGTAAAAGGGTTCTGCTGAAGAGAGAGCCGCAAGTGGTAGAGGGTCCCAAGCGGGCGCTGTTTTTCCAAGGCAGAAAGTGCTCGGAGAAGGTGCGAGCCCTGCTCAAGGATCTGCACGACTTTAAGAAACCCGACGGCGTGAAATTGAACAGAAAACACGACATCACAGTGTTCGAAAACGCCAAGCCAGTGGAAGATGTCTGTAGGAAATACGAAGCTCCATTATTCATGCTGGGCTCTCACAGCAAAAAGCGCCCCGACAATCTAGTCATAGGCAGAATGTTCAACTACAATTTACTGGACATGATAGAGTTATACGTGGAATCCTTCACCGGCCTGAAGGAATTCGCCGAGTCCATTACGCTCGGCACCAAACCCTGTCTCGTATTCAACGGCCCGCTCTGGGAGCAAACCGACGAACTGAAGCAACTGAAATCCTTATTTATCGACTTTTTTCATAGGGAAACCGTAGAGAATATTAGGTTACAAGGCTTAGAGCACACCCTTAGTTTTAACGCCACTCCGGACGGGAAAATCCTGCTCAGGTCCTACAAAATCATACTTAAAAAGTCTGGTGTGAAAACGCCGCGGGTGGAACTGGACGAAATTGGTATGTACATTCATTCGCTCATCGATTACAGTAGAATTGCTCCGCTTTTATGGTCTTTAACCTCTAAGGGGTGCAGCATTAATCTACGCCACCGCCATTACTACATACTAGTAACATAAAGACACATTCTAGGTGACTATTTAATGCACGAATTACAACATACGGTAATTTTTTTAGGTCCCCGAGTCGATTTCACACTAAGACGCAGCAAACTGCCGGACGAGGATCTGATGAAGGAGGCCTGTCGCAAGCCGAAGGAGCTGCGGGTGATCAAGAAGCAGAACATTAGCACTGACGAGCTGGGCAATACACACGGTCGCGTACACATGGGCAAACAGAACATCAAGACGATACAGACGAGAAAGATGAAGGGTTTGAAAAAGACGGCGGCCGAGAGGAAGGCGGAGAAACTGAAGATTCTCAAGGTTGTGAATAACAACGAGGCCGTTGCGGAGAATGGGGATCGATAGTCGTTAAGGAATTGGAAGGGTTTGTCGGTGTTGTCATTTCGATTTGTTGGTGTTGCCGGAGACGTTTGTGCGAATTTGGTTGATAATTTCAGGTTTGCAAACTGTGTGGTAACTGATGGGTAACTTTATCTTCGTGATTCGAGTGTACCCAAAAGGTTCGTTCATATGAATCTTTTTTCTGTATTATTTAGAGGCAACTTGGGTTAAACAATGAAGTTCTTCATTAGTTATCTAATAGTTAGGAAGCAATGATAAGTGAGTTCTATTTTATATCTCTGTTGAAAGAGAATCGAATTTTGCGTACAATTAAATTGAATTCCTTGTTAATTACTGGTGCAGTTTTTTCTTGCAAAGCTCTCTCTTCTCCTAATGTTGAGTGCCACTATAATAATTGTGCCATCCTGTATATTGATTTTTCTTTATCTAATTTACAAAATTTGAAAGTGGGCGTTATATCACCAGTACTCAATTTTAAGTTTATTATAAGGGCATTTGCAACAATTAATTGAAATGACAATATAGCGGGAATAATGCAAAGTGAGGAGAGTTTTTAATAAAAATTATCAAAACCATTTATGTTAAATAATTTTTAAGAAAAACTTGTAAAATATTGATAATCCGCAGTAAATTCGGCGTCCAGCGGAACAGGTATCCGCTGGAAATTGCATTTACTGCATTTACTCGCTCTGTCAAATTTATTTTATCCCTTATTATATTTAAGTTTTGTATATATGTTATTTTTTAAAAAGTAAACTAATTAATATACAGTTATACAAAAATCCACACCGTTCTTCAATCGATCGCAAACACCTCGAGTGATTAAAAAGGCTTTAATAGGTAAATGTGAAACAATAAAATTACAAATAAATACATCATTAAAATGTACAAATAAAATTTACATTCGACAAACTTGTTAACAGTCTTAAATGCTCAAGAAAAATAGTCTATCTGACGCTTTTTCCTTTGAAAGGATTCAATGGACTCGAGCTCGCATCGCTCCTTTAAGGCAATTGACACTTCATTTTTGGTAACTTCACTAACACCGTCCCTAAAAAACAAACAGATTATGCACTAAAACATGCCATTCGCTCTATAAAAAACAAAGTTTACCTGTAATCTTTCCTAGTGACTAAAAAATGATTAGCCCTCCTTATCAGGCCTTCGGCTAAACATTTCACAGCTTCTAAAATCATCCTCTCCGCCCCGTTCATTATCACACCCTCCGTTATTTCCTCGTTTTTCAACACCACCCCGCAATCCAAAGCCGCCTCTTTGACGAAGGCGCATTGGTTTTTAAGCGAAGGATCCGAGATATCGATGCACGTCGACCTTTCGCCCTTCGATATCGCATCTGAAATGCAAAAGTCGTGAATTTTTCGAAAATATTCCGCGCATTTTCGGCTTACTCTCGTCAGCTTCTACGTCTACTTGCTCGTCCGCGCCGAGGCTCTTCCTTTCGACGTGCAACAAATGCACCGAACGTTTAAAACAATCATCGATGAGCTCCAATTCGTGGGGTTGCTTCCCGTAGAAACTGGGCAATACCTTCAGGGACGATTCGTATTTATGGGATCTCGCGTACACGAAACAAGCTCGAGTGTTCCATTTTTTCAAAGTAGGAAACTTCTCCGCTAGTATTTTTCGTATTTCCTTTGCGCGATTCCACTAAAACAAGATCATAATTATGCCGACAAATTAAATAAAAGTACACCCCAAATTATTCCTATGAGGATTAAGTAACCCTTTACCTCTGAATTTAAACGTTTGCCCAGAGGCCAGTTGCGGAATTCTTCTTGCGATGCGGCTATGAAGGGGTACAATAATTTAAACTGCGGATTCTGGGCGTTTTGATTCCACAACTTGAACCTCCTCATCAAAAACGGCAGGGCTTCCCCGGCGTTCTTGAACTTATTTGGCGGCAACGTGACGGCTTGGCTCGAGGAAGGAGCGCTTTTGGATCCCAGGCAACCGTTCAGGAGGAATATCCGATAATTTTTCAAAGGCTTTTGGAGAATCAATAAATTAGGAACCTTAAAAAAACCAAGGAAATTACGGAGAAGTTAACGAATAGTAATCCAACGTTACCACGCTACGAATACCGACGTTCTTCTCTTTCAAATAGGCATCTCCCAATCCGAAAATCAACTTATTATCGACATCACCGTTAACTATCACAGAATGGCTTTTCGTTAGGTTTTCTAAGCTACTGTCGGGATTCTCGCTGCCGCTGAGCACCGAATAGGAATGTTCCAGGAGAAACTGGCCCAAGAACAGATCGTCCTTGGCCTCGATGATCTCGTTATCGGCGAATTGCTCTTCGACCACGTCGCAGTAATCGTGCTCGAAGCTCATCGAGGCCGTATCGGAGCAACCGTAGGCCGAGTCCGATCGCGTCGAAACGATATCGACGTTCGAAGACTGTCCCAAGTCCGAGAAAAAGCACTCGTTTTTCAGCAAGCACGGCTCCGATTTTATGCACAACTCCTCCACTTCCAGGTTCTGCTGGGTCTCGTACTCGTCGAACGTGTGATCGGCTGATTCGCAATCGGCATTGGTCGAGGGCAGGTCGAGTTCCAGGGGCTCGGATTTCACGCGGGTTTGGGCCAGTTTGGTTTCGTACGTCGTCGTTAGCGGGTCGCCAAACGACTGGTTGTCTACTTCGTAATCTTGGCTGAGAGGCGAATCGAAGTAGTTGAGAATTTCTTGTTGGTCGGTTTCATTCGTTGTATCTTCTACAGGTCTGGTGATTGTTTCTGGCTTGGGTACGTTGTCGTATAAATACACGTCTACCACAGTTTCGCTACCTGGAACAGACATTTTGTGGATAATTGAAGTGCTTAAGTAATGTACAGAGTGTCCCTGGATGGGGTAGATGAGAGAAATAAATTTATTTTGCGAAGAAAAATGATTCTCTCTATATCCTTCCCTGCAATATTGTACAACAGATTCCAGATTTTAATGCGACAAACTTATCTTTTCAACAAGCAGGACTTTTGATAAAGAAAAACTTTTATTCAGAAAATTGAAAATAACGATTTGTTTCCTCTCGTCAACTTCATCTTGGGACACACTATATAAAATAGAGTAAAGTTTATTTAAAATGATTATCAAGCAATTTAAAAATTACTCCATAAATATGTACAGCTCCAAAATTCATCTAAGATTGCTTAAGAAATTATATAATGTTTCTACTATTTTCAACCATTCTTGTTAGAATTTTATCTGTATTTACTAAAGCATACAAAATAATTTTTTACACCCTGTATATGTGGATAGTTACCTAACGTTTGACGTCCAGTGAATGTCTTTTCTAATTTAAGATTATGCACAATACTGATTGGTTTGTTCAGGGAGCACTTGAAGAAAATCTGGACCCTCAGGGGAAACTCGCCCCAGCCTCTTCTGGACAAATGAAACGGGGATTCCCTGGAAAAACGACACGATTAGCTCCACCATCCGGCGATCGAACGGGCCACTTACTTAACCTCCACCACGTCGTGAGGCCTGTACGAAGGATGCAAGTAAAATATAACTTTTTCTATAATATGCGACACGTCGGCGCTGTCTTTGTCCCCTCGCACGTACATCATCCACTTGTGGGTGGTGGTGTCCTCCGACGATGGGACCCACTTCGATATGTTCCCCACTATCAACCGGTGCCTGGTCTTCTTCCTGTTCTTCGCGATACTTTGGTCCGAAATTTTAATCGCAGCAGGAGCAGCCGGAGCCGGGGCCTCCGTTTTGACTTCTAGTTTGGGCTTCTTGATTTCCGCCAATGGCGGAACGGAGCTCTCGATATCACAGTTTCTCGAAGTTAGTCTTCGTTTGCCTTTACCTGAAGAAGAAAGTAGATTTAATAGGCAGTGTTTATAAAAAGGACAACCTTTTGCTTCAGAAAATGAAGGAATTGCTTCAAGGTGTATGCGTAAAAAGAAGAGAAGGAAGAGAGGTTTTGCTTCGAGGACCCTGCTGTTGCTTTAAAGCAAAAGGTTTTATGGTTTTTAGAACCTTTTTCTCTTATTTTTTTGCCTCTACCTTTTACATCAAAGTAAATGCTTCATTTTTATAAATATGGACTAATGTAACATTTATCAACTGAGTTATTGCTGTATTAGCCTCCTCCAGCATTTGGATTCATTAGATTACAGGAAATTCGGAGATACTCTGTATTATTTCGAATCCTCGAATCTGTAGTAACTGTGTCCCTAAGAGTTCTAGACCACCCTGCAGGTGTGCTACAAACCTAGTAGTATAGTAGTATAGAAGATATATCGTATCATGTAACACTATATTAATAATTTTCGTTATTGGTAAACCGGAGCTCTCGATATCACAGATTCTAGAAGTTAGTTTTCATTTACCTTTACCTGATGAAGAAAATAGAGTTAAAATAAGGTTGTTCTATAGAATTATAACTGTAATAGCTTCCCCCAGTATTCAGATTGTTTAGATTACAGTAAAGTTGGAGATACTCTGTACTATTCCGAATCCTCTAATCTGTAGTAACTTGGTTTTCTAATAGTTCCAGACCACCTGATAGGTGTGCTCAAAACCTAGTATATACTATAATAATATAGAAGATATATCGTATGATCACAATGCTATAATGATACTAATAATGATAGTATTAAGTAGAAGAAAGAAAAGTGTTTGTACCTGCACAAAATACATCTAATTTAGAATTACTGCCTAGGAGTTTCTTCACAGCGGGATGTATCCTGCTCTGCTTGTCGAAGCCCACGGAGAGGGTCTCGTCGTCGGGCGAGGTCTCCAAGTTTTTCTTTTTGTAGTAAGAAGTGACCAGCACGTACCGGACTATGTGCAACAGCTTCTGGGCCTTGAATATCTTCTCTTCGACCTCTTCGAGCTGCTTCTGGCGCACGTTCAGCTCCTCGTCGAATATCTCGACGACGATGCCGTTTATCCTGTCGGCGGTGAGTTTATTATCTGCGAAAAGAAGGTTCGGTCACGGCGGAAAAGGGGACGTTGGCGATGTCGGCGTTTCACCCACCTTGTTGCTCTTTGACCCGCAGGGCGCTGCTGGTGGCCGCGTAGTCGGGATCCAAGAGGTCGTTCTCCTTTTTGCGGTCCATTTTACGCGATATTTGTAATTTATTTTTCCTCAAACATGGAACCTAACCTCAAATTAAAAATAAAAATCGAATCGATTAGAGGTAGGCAACCCGGATTACGCGTATGCATGTTCGATTTTTTTTTTGGTGTCGATTTGCGGGCAAACTCGTAGTCGAAAATTGGGATTTTATTTTGGAAAATATTAAAATGAGCTCATTTTTGTATAATCTCAAAAGACCAAAACTATTATTTAAATGATAAAGTAGTAGATTTAAATAATCGCTTTTATCAATATCTAGTTTGAATAAATTTACTTCATAATTGGCTATTTTTACTAGCTACGTTTGTGACAAAAATATTTTTTTAGTTTTATTTTACACATTAGTCACCCTGATAGCATGTACAGGAAGATTCATTATAAGTGTGCGGCTCATTTTACATGTAAACCTAGGCAATAGATGCAACAAAGATAACTTCCATTAGTCTCATAAAGGAAAAAGAGTGTTTGTAGGATTGCAATTTTCTCACTCCTACAACTGTTATTTTAGTAATCTTTCCTTGCTCAACTTATAGAATTGACCATACTGCAAACAAATTTGCACTTACCCCTATACCTTTTTTTAATGAGTATTGACAAAACTTCCTTCTGAGATAAGAGCCCACTATTAACGATATTAAAAAAATTAATGCTTCAGAACCTAAAAGCTTCTTCTAACATTGTTAATCTATGCCTAAATACCCAAATTCAACTAATATTACAGGATAAGAACCCCTAAGATAGGTAGATCGATCAACCTGGAGGATTGCTTTGTATATTAAAACACCTTTCACGAAACATGTAAAATTACGAAACAATTTTTATTCCTACGCAATAATACACAATATTTGGTACGTTAGTCTTTCTTCGACGGTTTAATTTTCCACGCTCCAATGGTATATCTCAGCCAAATGAGACCCAAATCGGCTCCCATTTGAATCCAACTCCACACCGGGGTGACTTTTGAACCGTCGATCTCCGTCCAATTCACTGCTATCTCGCATATTGGAATGTTCAAAGTTTGCGCAATGTACAATAGTTCCACGTCGAAGGCCCTGAAACAATTTATTTTATAATAGGTTTGTTCCTACAACAGTCAGAAATAGTCGGTGGTCGTCAGGAGTCTGCGCAGTAATAATTTAGGCGTTCCAACAAACTCCACAGACATCTCTGATTCTGACTTGGTTAACAATTAATTGTTCCAACAGTTCAAGGGACTGGTTTTGTGATAGTCAGAAAAATTTGCTGATAGTACAGAGATTTAGAATCCGGCGCAAGCGCATTTTCAATTCGGGTTTAATTTGTATTTCTGAATATAGGTTAATTATTAGGTTATGTTGTTTGTTGTTTTTGTTTGATACTTGGTGAATATGTAATAAATGTAAAGACTGTTCCATCAAGAAATCGGAAATTTGATTACACCATTCAATCATAAACCGCGCATGCGAAATAGAAGAGTCAGAAACTTATTGGTAACAAATCAGTGACTTTTTGTAGGAACAAACCTATTATATCATCAAAACAACTATGAATCATAATAAAGAATTCTATGCACATAACATAATAGGAGGAATATTTTCAAAGTTCTGGGAGTTAGGCAGAACTTATAGCACCAACCCGCAGCTCACACAGATGCAACGCTATTGGTGAGAACCAAGTCTCAAAGAGAAATCAGAAATCATTCAGCATATGCAAACAGTATTTGGTGAGTTTACTGAATCCAAAAGTACCTGCTGTATATAGGTGGATTGATTATTAGAACTTTGGAAACATCCCTCGTACATAGAATTATATTGCTACTCTTTATAGAATCAGTTATGTACCATCTTTCGACATGTAAACTATCGAAACATATCCTGGCAGCATCCCGGGTTAGAAGTTTGAACCCGCATTGAGTGTCTTTCAATTTCTTCACGGCGAAGATCCAAACTAAGAAATGAAATCCGTGCATTAGAATGTTCCTAAAGATACTTCTAGTAGCTAAAGCTTCCTGTTCCAAATGCGCTCTGGACCCGATCGAAATGGCACGTTCGTGTTCGGCTGTAGAAGGCCGCTTTTGATAATCACCTTAAAGTGTATTCATTAATAATAAAAATGAATTGAGAGTTGATAGGTTATACTTACAATTGATTAGATTAACTAGTCCTTCCTCTACTTTGGTCAAATCTGAGAATTTCGTTGCACCATCGGCATCGGCAAACAGGAGTACAGATCCCCTGGCACTTTGCATTCCCTAAACAACAATTATATGAAATAAACTAGAGATACAGGGTGTTAATTAATTGAATGCCGATAACACCCTGTAGCTCGAAAACTAAGAGGTTGAGGATATGTATTGATATAAACTTTTCTTCTTAAAATCATCCAAATATTCACATCCTGAAGTATCAGCATTCAATTAACACCCCGTATTAAGAAATCGTAGTGAAACGTACTAATCTCACGGCTCCTCCTTTTCCTCTATTAGTTTCCAGATCCAACACTCGTAGTTTGTTTGAGCCCAGTTTTTTCGCGTAGTTTTGTGCTACTTCTGCAGTCTTGTCTTTGCTACCATCGCTTACTACGATGATCTCGTATTGAAAGTCGGTGTTTTTGCACCTTTTTTCCAAAAACTCTATACATTCGTCCAGCATGGGAGGAACTACGGAAATATAATTATGTCCCAATTATCAAGAATAATCTAATATAACGACATCTAATATTTTTATGTACATAGTAATTGCCCTTACGTCTGACTTCCTCATTATAAGCAGGAACAATGACACTTAAATGAATCGATGAACTTTCGTCTAAGGAAGGAAATGGTACTTGTTTACCGGTTAAAGGATCAATGAAATATTTCTCCTTTTTACTTCTAAATACTAAAGGGTAAGTCTTAGATGTAGCTATAAGAAGAATGCAAACCTGAAAATAAATATTTTATTAGAATAAAATTTAGATTTTTAATGAATTAACTTACGAATAGTAAAATAGACGCAGCGAATGCTGATCCAATGAATAGAATAGCTTTTAATTCCATTCTGATTAACACATATGGTTTAATTCTAATTTGTTATTAAAAATTTAATTTTTTTGGATTTTGCATGGTTGGAAAAAGATTAGAGAAGTTATGTTTACGTGTCAAATGTCATCGATATCATCTTCTGTATTTTATATTTGTGTAATTAAATAGCCCTGTCAGTTGAGGCCACAATAACAAAAATAATTCTGTAATTCTATTGGTTACATTGTCTGTCATATTTCAAAATGTCCAATAGAAATGCAGAATGAGTGCCGCAATTTTCAAATTTTATGATTTTTCCAAAATGTTTATGAATAACGCAATCCAAAAGTTAATATTTGATTATTCCATTGTTATATGAATAAAAAAACCTGTAATTTTTAATATTTATTTTAAACATATATTGCTACAAAAGTGACATATCCGAACACACGATATTGATCAATGATATTACAAGATTGCAATGCGAAATTAATCATTAGAAACAAATAAGGAATGACTCGATTCGATAAATTACAAATTAAAATAATTCCAAGCGTGAATAATAATTTAAACAATACTTTTTTCCTATTACCTTTATTACAGATACCCACAATCCACAATCTCTTTTCTGTAGACTACAGAAAGATTTTACGTGTACGACTACAAAATTTTACCTAACACCCAAATTATTTATCTACAAAATAATAATTATAAGTCCTTACATATTTTCTATATTGTTTTTTGGTTTAATGTAAAAATTGAATCACAAATTACCTGATAAATTAGCATACAAAAGAATGTGATTGTTCCACAAAATTTTCTAATCTACCAATTTGCATAGTGTTAATAAACATAATTTTTTTATAGTATAAAACTGAAGTTATTAAAATCCTGTTAGGCACTATATTCTAAAATAGTGAATTTATGCAAGATGTCCGAAGTCAAAATTTGATCTAATAGTTGATATTAGCAGCAAATTGAGCTCAAATTGGAGGAGCTTTTTTGTTAGGGTGTCATCCTTTTAATCTCTTATTGTTTACACTTAACAGAAACGTCTCAATTACATTTTAGTGCAATTTTGAACCACATTCACGTATAACATTACATTAATATTATTATTGTACTCTAGAGTGTAGTGTTGTTTCCTATAAATTAATAACAACAAAATGCTGAAATGGTCCAAACTTCTTAAATTACAACAAAAAAAAATACGTTTTGAGCAATATCACTTCAACTTTTATATTAACATTCGGAACATTTGAACGGATAAGAATATTAGTACATAATGCAACAAGCATAACAATGACATAAGCTTGTTGCAATATTGTGTATTCCCATCCATCTATAAATCATAAAAAAAAACTTACTCAACAGAAATTCGACTAGACAAACACATCCTATCATTTCCAAAGCATCTTCATAGTCTTTTTAGACGCCAAATATTTGGTGAAATAGCTCGCCACTACGAGTCCCGTCAGTACCAAAACGATCATCAAATGGTCAAAGTCCTCCTTCAGCACGTCGAACGTCTTCGACGGCGCCACCCTCGTATAAAACATGTCCAAGCCGTGCACCAGCACGTGACTGGTGCTCTCCAGCCTGGCCGGCGCCACCTCGATGCCCCTCACTCGGTTCAACGTCTGATTGTAGTTGATGACCGCCTCCGAAGGCAGCGGTATCTCGGGCATGTAGGGAATGCAGCTCTCCTCCGGCCCGCACGGTATCTCGTTGAACCGCGGCTGCAGCAACAGCCACGGTATCTCCACGACGGCGCCCGTCGACAGGGCGATCAGCACGAATTTATTCGTGATGCCCTTTTCCGTCAGGGTGACAGCGAACGTGACGGGATTCGCCGGCAGAATGTACGATTGCGATTGGATGTGCGGCAGAACGCTGACGGCGTGCGAACTGAACACCGTGCTGTTCTTCTGCAGGCGGCCTTCGTACAGTTCGGCCGATACCACTTCGGTTCTTCGATAGCGCTCGTTGAAGTACGAATAGACCAGCCAGTTTTCCGAGTGCACTAAGTGCACGGGCCCCTTGGCCCGCTTGTGGGACACCGAGTACATGACCAAACCCGTCACGCCGTCTATTAGATACACGCTGAGGACGTGCTTGCTGACTGGATCCTCGCTGACGGTAGCCACGCTGATCAAATTAGGGTTTACGTATTTGTAGTAAACGGATCTGTCGGGCAGGACCCTTCCTTGCGAATGCACCCTTTCTTGGGGATGCTTGACGTTTACCGATACCACTTTTGAGGGATTCAATTTCACCTCCCAGGTGGGCGTTAACTGGAAGTTGTCCTCAGTGCTGTGATGGAAATTGAAGCCTTTCAGCACTCCGCTGGCGCTGTCGCTCAGAAACACGTGGGTTTGTTTGATGTGTTCGTACACTAAGGATTTGGCTGATTGTGGGTTAACGAATACGTCGTAGTTGGATGAAATCAGTACGACAGGTTTTAGATTGTTTTCGTCTTCGTGCGGCAGCAAAACGGCTTGGAGGATTTTGTAGTTCAATTTTTCTATTCCGGTCTTCGAGTAACCCGTTATGGGATCGAATTGAAATACTATGGAATTTCCAGAAACTGAATCTTCCGCCAAGAGCATACATTGCGCCGATAGTGGAGCGTACCTTAAATAAACACAACACAACCATAATATAAAATTATTATATACAAATAACATCCTTACCTAGCAGTTCGTTGAACAAACAGAAGCATCTTTTCCTCGTCCAACACTCCAAAAGGCCTCACGTTGGGTAGCCTATAACTCCAAGCGATCGAACCGGATATCGTATCGATCGCAAACAACTTTCCCACCTTCGTAGCCACGACAATGAGTTTATGAAAGCCGAATTCGTCCCTCACCAGGCCGCTGTCGGACAATAACTGGCTGCCGAACACAAAATTCGACAGCTGCCTCGCTTGGCTGGTGAGCCTGTGCATGAGCATGTTGAAGGCGTTGTTCGAATTCGTCTTGAACTCGTTCTCGATGGAGGCGTCCATTTCAGAAACGGGCAGTTCGAAGAATTCGGTGGCTACGATGTCGCTCAAGGCCTCTTCTCTCGTCCATTGTACCTTACCCTCGGGGAGCTTGATCAGAAGTAAAGCATTATCGGTCGTGCTGAGTAGCAGGTAAGCGTTGGAGTTCTTATGCAGACTGGATATTATAGTCGGGGCTCCCAGGCCGATGGGATACTCCAAATCGATCTTCGACAATTCCTGTCCCGTCGTGACATCTTTGGTTATTACTGTGATTAATTTACCGGGGTTGGTACTCGCTTCTAACTGGTACAACGTTTCTTTCTCAGTTTTATCGATGAATGAGCTCGTCGAAACATCGTACGATTTGATCTCGAGGTTGCCATCGTTAATTTCTATCAGCTTGTTTTTGTTTCGGGAGACTAGTAGAAAAGCGGACGTGCATAAATTCAATCCCAGCAAATACACCGGGCCTAAGACGCCGTCGAAAACGCTTTGAATCGATCTGGATTTCACCGTATCGTTGTCCGAAAGAAAATCAATATAATATAATTGACCTAAATAGTCATTGCCGGATATGCAAACGTAGTAGGATTTCGCGAATATGCAATTCGAAGGATCCGTCAACCAGGGTGTAAGAATTTTTAACGAATTATCCGCCTGGGAACTCGAGAGATGGTAAGAAGTTACCTCCAAGTGCGAACCGGTTATCGGGGTTACTACAACCAATCGGCCGTTGATGATGAGAAATTCGGAGGAGGAGGGCGTCGTTACGGGCCATTCGGTGGTCAGAGACCCGCTGACTAGGTCCCAACCCCTAACGATCCAGTGGTTGTTGCTGCCACCAGACACCGTGAATATGTCTTTGTCCAGGTGCAGCAGCTTCACGTCGTGTTCTTTGGGGCTCTCCAGTATCTGTCTCCAGAGTATTTGGCCGTTTTTGGCGTTCAGGCATGCTAGAACGTTCTCTTCGGTTATCACTACCACTCTCTTGGATTCTATCTCCGCGAACTTGGGTTTTCCTATGAAGGATTTCTTCCAGTCGAATTTGCCCACTTGGTCTTCGTAAATGGCACGAGAAAATTGTAGTTGCAGTACGAATAAAAGCACTTTGATTAATATTAGATTTGTTAATTTTGCCATTATTATTTCTGCTACATCTGTTACTTAACCTCAAATTGGAAAATTGGTGGCCGAATATCAATAATGTAAAAGATCAAATAGCCGTACCTCAATTTTTGGAGTGACAGGTAAATTTGTCGAATATCTCTTACTTATCAATTATAATAAAAAAGAAGAGAGGAAAATCTTTTGAAGAAAAAAGAAGAAAACATTTGTCTGTGGTTCTATGTTATTTTTGAATTAAAACTTTTTTATTTTTTATTCTAATTATGAGAAAAAAATCTAGGGAAAATTCAGGTTACAGAAAATATGTTGATGTAGAAGGACAGTAATTGATAAATTGATAAATAAAAAAATCTATTACAATACAGAAAATATCTATTTGGAATTCATATAATACATTTGTTTAATTTTTGGTTTACAAGCTATCCGAATTCGTGCTTTCGAATATTACCTCACATTTTTCGCTAGTATGAATTGCCGAGTGTCTTTTTAAAGTAATTTTGTACTTGAACGTTTTTTGGCAAATATTACATTGATGCTTCTTTTCACCACAATGAGTTAGCATATGATTTTTCAAATTACTCCGCTGAATAAACGATTTCTGACAAACATTACACTGGTACTTTTTCTTTCCCGTATGAATTAGCTGATGAGTCTTTAAGGCGCTGGGCTGTATGAACGCTTTCTGGCAAATATTACAATGATAATTCTTCTCGCCCTTATGAAGGGCCAAATGGTATTTAAGACTTAAACTGCTAGTAAAGGACTTTTGACAAATATCGCAATGGTAATTCCTCGCTCCTTGGTGGGTGATCAAAATATGCTTTTTTAAACTAATACGCTGAATAAACGATTTCTGGCATATATTACACTGGAAGTTCTTCTCTCCTGTATGCGTAGCTATGTGTATTTTCAAACTAGTTCTATTAGTTAAATGTTTCTGACAAATGATACACTGAAACCTTTTCACGCCTGTATGAACAGATAAATGAGTGTTTAAATCGTAATTGCGCACGTACGATTTATGGCAAAACTGACACTGGTACTTCTTTTCACCGGTATGGCTCACTAAATGAGCCCTTAAATTCCCTTTGGTAGAGTACGATTTTTGGCAAATAACACACTGATGTTTCTTCTCTCCTGCATGGCATTCCAAGTGCCTCTTTAACCCGTAAGAACGAGTAAAAGACTTCGGACAAATGTCGCATAGATACTTCGCTTCCCCCGTATGAACAGCCACATGGGACAGTAAATCATCGGAGCGCCTGTAGGACTTCGGACAAATGTCACACTGGTATTTTTCACTGCTGTGCACCAGCAAATGATTCTTCAATTCGTTGTTACGAGCGAACGATTTCTGGCAAATGACACAGTGATAGTTTCTTTCTCCTTTATGGACTATTAAATGCTTTTTTAAACTAGCGCTGCTGGCGTAGGTTTTGCTGCAAATGTCGCATTCCAATTTGCCTTCTTGGCTGTGGAAACCGGACAGATGAGAATTTAAATTGGCCTTTCTGGTAAACGCTTTCCCGCAGAAGCTGCATTGGTGTCTCTTCTCCGGATCGTGAACGGAATAGTGGTTTTTCAACTCGTTGTTGCGAGTAAAGGATTTTTTGCAAATATCGCAGCGAAACTTCTTTTCCCCCGTGTGAATTACGGCGTGTGCTTTGAGATTGTTGTTGGTAGTGAACGATTTCTGGCAAATGTTGCATTGGATCTTTTTTTCTCCGGTGTGTTCAGTGGCTAGGTGGTTTTTTAAATTCCATATTCTAGTGAAGGATTTGTCGCAGAAGTTACATTGGAATTTTTCCCCGGAATGAACGAATAAATGGTTTTTTAAGACGTGTTTGTGAGTGAACGCCTTTTTACAAACGTGGCACTGAAATCGTTTTACTCCTGTATGAATTAGCATGTGAACGTTTAATTTGGAGCTTGTTTTAAATGATTTCTGGCAAACTATACACTGATGTGTTTTTCCCTCGGAATGATTTGCTAAATGCATTTTAAAAGTAGCCTCTTCGTTAAATGGTTTTTGGCATATATTGCACTGGTATTCGTTATCCATCGAGATATCGAGTTGTTGGGAAGATTCATCTAGTTGTGTTTCACAATGGAATTCTTCTAGTAAATCACTATCGCTCATTCTGCTTATCAAACTTTTATCGTCTAGCCATATTTCGTTGACACGGTAATTGTTATCGTAATTTAATTCATCGTTTTCGAGCTTCATACCTATGGTGTCAGTGAAATTTATGTTATTTTTATCTTCGTTATTAGTGTAATTATCTTCTAATTCTGATTTTACTTCCACTTTAACTCTGACATCATTGCAATCTATTTGAGAATTGGATATTATTGAATTATTACATTCTTCTTTTAAAGCTTCTTCGTTATTTCGATTTTTATGTTCGGTGTAAATTTCTTCATCCTTAATTTTTTGGTTGCAATTGTTATTATCGGGACTTGGATCATACGTAGAATTCATTTTAGTGTATACTGTTGGGAAAAATTCAGTTTTCTGTTACGAATTAACTATTTTGTACGAATATTTCAAATAATTCTAGCGAGGCATAAATTCAAATTAAATAATCTGGCTTACTACAAAGGCAATCAAAATGATTTGAGGAATAAATCCGACGGTACTGTAGAAGAATCCAAACCTGAAAAATACTGGACTTAATTGGGAAATAAAATAATCATAATGTTTGCTTACAGTCGGACAAGGTACTTGTCTAACAGATTAATGTTTATAACGTTAAATTGACATTGACTTATAAGGAATATTATTTCTGCTGGAATTTTAATCACTTCCAAATCTACTAACTGCAATTATTTATTCCATATTAACCACTTGCCCTTCGAACTCGCAAAAATCCTTACAATTAGATGGGCCAACAACAAATACAGTGGGCTGGGCTAGGGGGTAGATTGACAGTAGCAGTCTTTGACTAGTTAACAGTGGAATTCTCAAATTATATTGATTAGAGAATAGAAGGATCGAATTGGAACATCAATTCAATACCATAGATTAATTACATTTATCTTGAATGTACTTTGTTTATTTTTGTATTAATGTAATCGGCAAATAACGTAAGTGTCACTGTCATCAGTGTCATATGAAAGAAAATATATGAAATTTCAATATAATGCAATACATAGAGAATATATTACATTTATAGCGAAGATAAAATATTACAATACTTTTAAATTTTAGAAACGACAAGTAAAAGTAATTTTTTTGATTGTCGAATAGCAATTATAACTTAAGCCAATGAGAATGACATTGACAATTAACCGTAGCCAAATACAATTTAGGCCACATGTAACCAATTGAATCAAAATATGTAAAGAAGAAGATTGTAAATTGTAACCTAAGAATCAGTGCTAACAATTTGTAACTTGTTATATTTTACTTCATTCCAATTTTTAAGATATTTAATAATAAACAATGCCGCTTCCACCGGCTTTATTAGCCAAACTTAACAAAAGAGGCATATTATCGGGTAAGTGATAATTTCATTATTTTCAACAAGACACTGCAATGTTTTGTTTTACAGCAAAACAGAAAAACTCTGAACCTTCGCTCAAGAAACAAGAATTCAAAGGTTTATCGACATGCCCGAACAAATCCAACATTTACCACGAATGCAACGTTTGGTGTGAAAATCATTGGAAAGGAACAACTACACCGGACCCAAAGTATTTTAAGAACATGCAACGATTGCTGGTGAAGTACCCGTTACCCGGTAACTGGACCGAAGTTTTTGATAAAGGCATGTAAGTATTAAGTTTACCTATTTTTGAATCACGATAATATTAAATTATCCATTTTCAGCGGCAGGTACTATTACTGGAACATGGAGAACGACTTGGTTTCTTGGCTCCCTCCCAAACACCCTAAATCCATAAAGTGCCAAAGCGCAGCCAAACTACGCGAAAACCGGCTCAAAATGAAAGAGCGTGAGGAGCGCATCGACAACGAAAAAGACGCCGACAAAGCCCTTAGAGACCGGGACAAAGACAGATCCTCAGACGACGAAGATAAAGACAGATCCTACAGGAGCAAACACTCCGATCGGAGGGAAAGGGAGCGAGAGGAGCGCAGGCGGAGGAGAGAAGAAAGGCACAAGAAGAGGAAAGAAGACATTGATCCGATGGATCCCGCTGCCTATTCGGACGTTCCGCAAGGCGGTTGGAGCGAAGGGCTGGAGAACAACAAAGGTAAAGCCGACAGTACTGCTTCTGGAGTGTTGTTCCAACAGCGGCCTTACCCCGCCCCCGGTGAAGTGCTGGCTGCCAATAAGGAAAAGGATAAAACTAAGAAGGACAAATGAAAGCTTTGAGGTCTATTACATTTAGGGTACGCAGATAAATCGTTTATCTATAAGGTATTTTCTAACTGGCAGATATGCTAAATTGCATATTTGTATGGTTTTACATAGACAGAGTACAGCGTATGTGTTGGATGTATTTATTTGTAAAATATTATACTAGTTGCAGTGATTTTGTTGCACGTTGCACTTCAGTGCATTTATCGGGGTCATTGTTTTATCCTCTAACAGAATTAATGATGATGTAAACAAACAAATAAATCGATACATTTACCATCAAATTTATAAACTTCTTGCAAGTGTGAATACACCATAGCAAAACCGCATTACCTGAAAATAGAATAAAATACAGCATAAAACAGCGACATTTTTAACTACAACAGAAAGTTCAACTCAACAAAAGCCGTAGATTTTAAGTGAAAATAAATGTAGTGATTTATACTCACGCTTAAATTGTAGACGTAATTAAAAGATTGCTTTTGAATCAGGCTAATTACTAAGGGATCCTTTGTATTGATCAGCATTATTTGCAAAAACTGGCGATTCTTTTTGTTCCAATGAATCCAAGGTGTTTTACATAGAGTTTTATATAGATTTTCGGACTAGAAAAAGTGCTTTATAGAAACATTTGCATTTGGGTGTGATATTAGAAACCGGCGCGAATACTTTTCGATAATAAAAGCATCAGAATTTTTGTAATTTTTATATCAGAAACGTGAATGGTTGCGCCGATTTCGGCAAACCGATGACATTTACCTCGTTTGATAGTAACTGCCCGTAATGGGTGTAAGTACTCAATAAAATCAAAGCTATTCCGATATTGCCATACATGGGTACGTTATAGTAAGGATTGATGTCCTGGAATAGAAATAACTATCAAAAAAAATATAAAACCGGAGCTTATCTATTGCTTGCCCGTTACTTAAGAATTTGTTGTAAGGATAAGTTTAATAAATTTAATTTCACACTTACTGCATACAGATAATAACAGCAACTTGCCAAGGTAATTGCAGCTAATGTAGTCAACGCTAGTATAGGCAATTTCATTAAACGTAAGTAGTATTTGTGGAATCTAAAAATAAGTACAATATACTAGTGTGTCAAAAAAGTACCCAGAAGTAATCTTCATTAATATTTCTTGAGTGTTCTTGAACATGCCGTGATAATATGCCGAATAAACTGTGATTTATAATTATGCACCACAATGTATAAATTAGCTTACTAATAAAAGTACTGGCACATTTTGCCCTTACAATTCGACCGAAACTTACTTAGCAATATTGTTGTGCTGCATTACAGTGAATTTTAGAATTTCACCTATATGTTTCTGATACATCTCGTCATCTAACGAGTGCTCTAAGTTCCTCATAGTCTCCGCCAAATAATGCCGCAGTAAGCGCACCTGGCATATTACATGAACAGCGCTGTAGATTATAAAAGACAAACACACGTTGGCCTGAAAAGCGGTCGCTGCTGTAGATAACAAAATCATGGCATTAACAACATAATGATTTTGATATTTTAACAGAACCTCCATGACAACGTATAATTTCGGCCCGTCGTAGGCGATGTTGAACGCGGTTAATACGTAGGCGTTCATGCAAAGTAGCGATGCAACGCTGAAAAATATCAATTTCGTCTTGAGAATGATCAAGGAAATGGTTTTGTTGAAGCGGGGGCTTCGAGTTGTTAGGGATCCGAAGGATGTACTTATGTACTCGCCGATGTTTTTGAACTGCATTGCGTAAATCGGGTTGAGAAATGCCATTACGGCGAACTGGAAAAATATCGTATTATGTATTTCTAATCAACGTGTGTTATAGGAAACTTACAGGCTGTACAATGAGGCAACCGACGATTTGAAATGCGTATTCCTTATTTAACGGTTTAGCAAATATTATCTCGTACAGAAAAGTTAATAAGTCGAATTCCATGTGCATTCCCACAGCAAAAGAAAATGCGTAAAATATTTTTGGATACGCAACACAGTAATCGAACAAAATTGCCGTTCGCAAAAAGAAAAAACAATCATCTAAAATCCATCAAAGAATAATATTTCAGATATTTAGTAAAATGTAGAAATTTTCGGGGTACCCCATCAGAATAGCCTAAACCAGAACAGCCCAAATTTTCGTATGAGCAGGATTTAATAGAAATATTGTACATTGTTAATTACCTGTCATGGATTCAAATCCAATTCTACTATTTTGTAATTTTCTCCTCATCATTTCGACTCGATTGCAGAATATCAAATGTTAATAGGGAAATTGTGCTTAATAGAGTTAAGTTCATTAACGAAATAATGAAACATTTTCATTTTGAACTCCTATTTTTTCAGTAATGATGTTTTAATAATTTAATAATTTTTAATGGTCCTTTTGATCATTACCTTATTACACATTAATAAAAAAATCAATTAGTGATGTTTCTTAAATCATCAATTATATCCTGTTTTAATTATTTACTACTGCATTTTATTTCTCATCGATTTCGTTGGAGTTTCTAATTTTTCATCGAAAATTGATAAAACGATCAATTAGACTGAATAGCACATACAATTGTGGCCAGACTAACGAAAAAGAAGATATCAGATTTGTGGTGCTTGTCAAATCGAAAATGTCAATAAATAATCTCCAATATGTTCAAAAATATTTAGAATAATTATTAAATAAGGCATTAAAGTATGGCTGCTGCTTGTAGTGAAGGTTCGCCAACAACAACACCCGTCTCGCAAGTTAACAATTCCATAGCTGTTGAGAGAAACAATGGATCCAGATCACCTTCGTTGTCTTCTGTAAATAATTTTCAGTGGACCTCCCTTTTGGTTTCCAAAACGGCTTATAAGAAAGGAAAGAAACATAGAGGTACGTATCATTATGTATTTGAGTAATTTACTGTACAATAAAATGAAAAATTACACCCATGAGAGTGTACATCTTTTAATCACAGAGTGGGTGTTAACAAGTTTATTTGTGTTTGTTTACTATTCTTGTCAAGGTAACTTGATAACAGAATAAACCAAATTTGTGATGAATATTATCAATATTACCTATTTATTAATTATTAATTTTACTGATTAATAATGCAGCGAAATCAACACATGTTTATTGAATTAGGTGTTTTAATGTATCCGTCTGTGTACAAAATAAAATTAATAAAATAAATACACCAGATTACTATAGGCTACATACAAGTTCTTTCTTCACTTCATGTGTATCTAGATTTAGGTAGAACCCATTGTAAATCTGTACAAAAGGCTTTTTTGATTAATGATTCTACAGATTGTCTTGCTTATAAGAACTACAGAAGATATAAAGAACAAATATTCTTTGAAAATGCAAAAAATGTCCAATATGACTACAATGCAATTTGAAATTTATCGACATGCTCCAAAAAAGACCAAAACACTTCTTGAAGTGTTAAAAAAAATCAAAACTTTCATTAAAACGGCGGAATTATTGGGAAAATTTACCTAAAGAGGCTAAAAATACTAATTGATATAAATGAACCAAAATATGATCTATTTTTTGAGCTACATTGATATTTGACAGTTTATATTTGCTCAAACGTCCCAAATTGAACAATATTTATTTTGTTAACTTTCCCAATTTTTTTTATAAGAAACTGCCCTGTTACAAATTCAAATGGATATTATACAGTTAAGTGCAAATTTGTACGCAAAATAGTCTATGGGTGCAACAAAGGCAACTCCATTAGTCTCATATAAAGAAAAAAGATAGAGTGATAATTGTGTGATTGCCACTTTCTCACTCTAACAACTGTTATTCTTTTAACAGTTGTTCAATTCATAGAATTGATCACATTGCAAACAAATTTGCGCCGATCTATATATTATTGTGCCCCAATTCGAAGTGTAAAAGACAGGAAAACAATTTAAACCCACTCAATATGGAAACCTTCCCGGAGTTAATGAAAACCGTGCCCTAGAAAACATCCCCTCAAAAAAAATACGCATTTTCCCCCAAACACTCGTCCAACTCCGCCGCCGCCAGATGTCTCCTCCGGCGCGTTATCGATCCCCCCGGTCCGGAACACCGCTTTCCCCCTCTTCCCCCCGATCGATATCAAATAGCGCATTTCGAAAACACGACTTACGCCCGAGATGTTGGCGACAACGCCGTCTCTAATCGTTTGTTGAGCGAAAAACTCCCGTCCGAATGAAAGTTCAAGAGCTGCCAGCCGAGGCCGGCTCCAACGCCATGGAGCAAGAGATGGCCGGCGCTCAGGACACGATCTACCTGTGCAATTTCCGCGTTTCCGTCGACGGCGAATGGCTCTGCCTGAAGGAGCTGCAGGACGTCGAATTCAGCATGCAGGAGTCGCTCACCAAGGCGCTGTCGACGCCGTCGCCGGACATTCCCGTGCATCCTTTCGGTACGTTCTCCCAAGGGGGGGACTCATTTCGTTTAGGTTCCAATAGGATTCGCTTTATACCAGGATTTTGTTGTTTATGTTCGAGCGGAGTCGGCGTAACCGATGGATTATTTGCGATATTTAAATGTTTAAAATTGATACGTTATTTAAATGTTTTCAGGTCGCGATCCAGTGGTGATCGAGCGTAGTAATTTAGTCAATATCAGCAAGCTGGTGGTGAAGGAGTTGATCGAACAATCATTGAGATATGGCAGGATGCTCGATTCGGATCACATGCCGCTCCAGCATTTCTTCATCGTCTTGGAGCACGTACTGAGACACGGCCTTCGACCCAAAAAGGTATCAGCTACTTTCTCCCAACGTTTACCGTACCAACATCGTTTCGCTCAAGTATTCTACTCCTAAATGTCCATATATTTCAGGGTTTATTAGGTCCTAAGAAAGAATTATGGGACATATTACAGATGGTTGAAAAGTACTGCCCCGAAGCACAAGACATAACGGCTAGCGTAAGGGACCTGCCGACTGTTAGGTACGGATATTTGTAAAAATGTTTAATTATCATCAATATTCAACGAATTTATTTGAAGAACTCACATGGGAAGAGCTAGAGCATGGCTTCGAATCGCCTTGATGCAAAAGAAACTAGCCGATTACCTCAAGGTGCTGATAGACCACAAGGACGAGGCCCTGGTGGAGTACTTCGAACCGGACGCTTTGATGCTGAGCGACGAAGCTATCGTTATCATTGGGCTCCTTGTAGGCCTGAATGTCATCGATTGTAACCTTTGCGTTAAGGTACATTCCCGAATAAACCGGCGGCGTTGTTACTAACAAATTATATTGCAGGAGGAGGATTTGGATTGCCCTCAGGGCGTGATAGATTTTTCGTTGTATCTGAGATCTTCGAGTCACGTCTCGACGGATTCGTCCAACGAAGAACAAGGAGACGCTATGATAACGGTGCTCGATCAGAAAAATTACATCGAAGAATTGAACAGGCATCTGAAGTGAGTCTTTAACTGCGTGCAAATGATGTTACTGACGCGTTGACGATTTCAGCGCCACCGTGGCAAATCTCCAAACGAAAGTCGAGACTTTGACCACCACGAACGCCCTCATGAAAGAGGATCTGGCCATTGCGAAGAACAATTTGTTGGCGCTGTACGATGAAAACAGGCACTTGAGGGGCGAATTGGGCAGGGAGCCCGGGAAACCAGCCGCAGGTGCGGTTGCTATTCGGCCAGGTAAAATAGAAGAAAAAGACGCCGTTCCCAAAGATGCTGTAGATAAGATCAGTCAAGGGGAAATCGTGGAATTGAAGCAGAGATTAGAGGAGGAACGAAGGCTGAGGAAGGAAGCTGATAACGAGCTGGAAATACAAGTATGATAAGTATACAGAATTTGCAAGTATTTGTTATTCGATTGGCTGTATTATCTGAAGGATAAGTTTATGCTGGTGTATTAAACACCCTTTGGTTTGGTTTTGTTCCAGATGTGCATGAAGGCCGAAATGGAAGTGGCCATGAAGCTGTTGGAAAAAGACATTCACGAGAAACAAGACACCATAATATCGTTGAGAAGGCAATTAGATGATATTAAATTGATCAATTTAGAAATGTATAGAAAACTCCAAGTAAGTACACGTAAACTCTGGCTGTTTGCTCATTAGCATCATTATCATTTATCCATTCTGCGTCAATTTTATCATCATCCAATTATGAAGCACGACGTTTTATTGAGTTCGTATTTTTTATACATTTTGCATAAAATCCATCTTATTAGGCAACTCTTGGTATTCTAAAGGAGAAGTGACCTGTTTTGGAATTTTGTAATTCTGTATTAAATTGATAAATTGTGCTAGTTTAAACATATCTGTTAAGGACGCCAAAGCACTCCCTCAAATACATAATTATTCCGAATTTTGGTAAAATTTTACCACAAAAGATGAGATGTTTATGAGGGATGTCAGTTAAAAAGCATTGCAAATAAATGGTAGTTTTTGATATCAATTTTCCTAAATATTTAATGAAGAAAGTGAGATTAAAAATAGGAGATATCATTGCTTGGAGTCTCTATATTAGGCATAAAAAAGATTCAAATTAATTGATGAAGCCAAATTTGAATCTTACTAGAATTACTAAACCTATGTTTCCCCATTTAAAAATACCCTGAAGTGGCGCCCTTAATACAGATAATACATTATTATTTAGAAAATATGCCATGAAAAGTGGTTTTAATTGAGGTCAAAGTTTCAACAATTATTAAGAGTTGCCCCTTAATTGTTTTTTTATAGTTGTTTAGTTGCGTTTAGTTTCAAATTAGCGAGAAAAAGAGCGGTTATAAAGAAAGTTTGGCTGGTTATAGGAATGTGAGATGGAATTGACTCAGAAAGGTGAAATGGTGAGTCGACTGCAGGCGAAAGCGGGCCAGATCGGAAAGATTCTCAACAATCTCGAGAAATACAACCATCTGCTGAAAGACGATAAGAAATCGTCGGAAAAACGATCGGCGTCCGATCGAAGGTTTCCGCCGCTTAGGCAAAATAGGGACGATAAAAGGTTGTCGGAGAACCGGCCGGTTTCTATTAGGGAATCTAAAACGCCCGAAGAGGAATTGAAGGAGCCCGTTCCTTCCGATTCCACCGAGTCCTTTATCAAACTCGATCTGGATTTGGAATCTCCCGAACAGAAGGAATAATTTTTTTTTGCATTCTCATCCTTTATCGAATTCGAATCGATTCTTGGTAGCCTCTAAATGTATATATTTTTTTATATCAGCGACATTATTTCGTTATCGTTGATTCATTTTTGGTTGTTATAAACTAGCGAACTCTATAGGATGTTTGATGTTAAAATTAATATAGCAAATTCCAGGCGTATTGCATTTACAATTAGATGAATCGATCAATTACTATTCGTTGTTGAGATTTCCTTAAATTTAGGAACATGTTGTGTATATCATTAAGCTTTATAATGTACTTTTTTGTTTGTTTTAACAAGGGACGAAAAAGGGACAGTTTCCTATTGGCGAACTATAATTTTTGACTTATTTTAGGAAAGTGAGGCTTCTCTGAGGCATAAAACTGAGTTTATAACCAAGCTAGAGGCTAAAGCACAATCTATGACAGAAACTTTAATAGCACTCGAAAATAAGTAGGTATATTTTTTTATTGTTTTTATTATTTATACTTTCGTACCGCCACAGATTAGCGCGTAAATTGCGATATTTTGCCCCTCACAATTCGTTATTTTAATCTGTGGTATACATTTTTTTGACTCATTTAAAACCTACGAGAGAGAAAGTTTTACGAGACTGATAGTAATGAAAATTATACGGCTACAGTTTTGAGTTATAACAAAAAAAGTTACTTAATTTACGACACATTTTTTTCTATATCATTTAATTAATCCAGGATAATAGAGGAATAATAACAGGGGGGCGAACAGACAAAGAAAATATCTCTATTATCTGAACTACACAACAGTATATCCATTTTGGCATGTTGGAAAATCTACAGGGTTGATTTATAAATGGTACCAAAAGTTATTTTAGAATGGCTAGGTTTGTAAAATTTTGGTAGCTATTTGTGAAGGACTCTGGCTTACGAATCGAATTAAAGAAGGATCATTTAATTCATTCATAACTCATGACATTTGTGATATCATGCTTACCTATAAGGCTTTTTTTCGTTGAATAAAATTGGATATTATCGTACTTAATGTTAAAGGATTATTACGGTAACGCTTAGTGGTCTAATATAAAACATGTAGCTACATAAAAGTGTATAAAAAATGTTGGCAAACCTTCACTACAAGCAGCTACTAGTATTTTAACCTGTTAGATAATATTTATTATAACATAAATTTATATACTATATTCTTGTAACATACCTAGGATTTATGTTACACGTTGTGATGTAAACCTTGTATAGCGCAAATTGTGATTTCTACTTTTTTGCTTAAACATTAAAAATAAAATTAATTTCCCTAACGAACGGATTTTATTAAATTTCCTCTCCTATTTTTATGTTTATGCCTTTTATTTTGTAGTTTAGGTTTGCCACTATACCGTTATTTATGTTTTATTTAACCAACAACACTAACACAAATACTTAAATAGTTAAAACACTATTGTTTTAGTTTAATTAATTCAACATTGCATTAATTCCATACATATTTTTACACTATTTCATTTTTTTTCATCTTACATTACATTACAGCTTATCTCAGTTTTCGAAGATTAGAGTAAGATGAGCTTAAGAGTTCCAGTAGAAATGCAAAGACATACTAATAGTACAGCATTATAACAAAGTGCAGGATTGAAAAAGATGCAATAGTGTTCAATTCGCAGGATTTTCATTCATTTGAATTCCAAAATAGTTCAAAAGCCATCAAAAATTGTGTTTTTAGAAACATACACTCAGCAACTCCTCTCACGTTCTGTAATATACCCAAAATGATTCTAAATCCTAAATCAATATATCCCAAATGATCCAATTATTACAAATACCCCAAACATCTCAAAATGCTCTAATTAAGTCATGTTTTTAGGTACCGCGAGAGCGAGTCCAATCGCGTGGCTGCCGAGCAACTGAAGCGTGAGGTAGACATTCAAGCGGCCCAAGTGGAGGAGCAGGCCTCTAACATCGAAGGGGATTTGAAGGTGGAACGGGAGTGGAGGATTTCCCTGCAAAGCACCATGCAGCAGGACAGGGAGCGAATATCCAAGCTTCAAGTGGAAAACGGGCAACTCAAGTTAATCGCTCAGGTAACGGGAGTGTTTGCTTATACGTTTTAGCATAAGTTAAAGTAGTTTTTTTGCGATTTAACAGAGATACGCCCAGCTACAAGAAGAGTATTATACACTAAAGGACCAGTGCATTGAGCAAGAACATACTCTAGAGGAATTGGGCGGAGAATTGAAGGAGTCCAAGTTGCAGTTATCGGATATGAAGGAAGAGTTGAATAAATCTCGCCCGGAAGGGTCTTGGGCCAAGGATGATAGTACAACGAATTGCAAGGGGTGCACTAAAGAGTTTAATCTCACAAGGAGAAAGGTAAACTGTTTAGAATTCCTCCGCTAATCATTTATTTAAGTGTTTATCTTTATTAACTCTTCAATGTGATAATTTGTGTATTCTAAATTTTATTTTTTTGTAGCACCATTGTCGAAATTGCGGAGATATATTTTGCAATGCTTGCTCGGACAACACGATGCCTTTACCTTCTTCTGCTAAGCCTGTAAGGGTGTGCGATAGTTGCAACTTTGTTTTAATGGGCAGAAATACTGTGATGAATTAGATGTTAAGGTTAAAATTGTCTATTGAAAGAAAAATATATATTTATTATACAATTTATTAACTGATTAAAAAATTTATGAAATTACATATTTTTGTAATTATTTACAGAGTTGCTTACTATAAGGCTAGTGAGAGGGCTTTTATTTACATTTAATTCCTATATTAAATTGATGTATGTTGAAACAAGAGAGAAAATAAATTGTCAGTGGCTCTAAAGCCATGTTTTTTTTAACAATACGAGATTCTGTTCTAATAGAGAGTGAAACAAAACGCCAGGAAATTTAAATTCCTGTTCATATTTCATAAATAGATATTTCAGAAAACACCTAAGGATTGCTACAGCAGTTTGATTCGCTTTGTTAACTAGCTCTCTATAATACATATTCATTAAAATTAACAAAAATACAAAATAGAAAACAATGTATATACATAAAAACCTACACCAAATAACATGACATACAAGATTTATTTTATCTTGTGCATTTCATTTGGAATGAATAAAAAGTTAGGCAAGGAATGTTTAAATTGTAAAGTATATAAAAATTTTAAAAATGGACGGATATATTTAATAAGTCAATTTTTTATATGTATATAAAATAATACTAAAAAATAGCCAATACTTAAATAATTCACTTGCTTTTGCCACTTTACTCCAAAAGTAAAGTCTGTTGGGCTAGTAAAATTTTCAACACTGGCCTAGAGATTCTAATAAGAGTCAAAAATAGTATAAAAATAGTAAATAAACGATTTCAAAAATTCTTTCAAAAGTCCTTAAGAAACCAATGAATACACATCAATTAATAAAACATTTAGCAATGCAAGCTGATAACGCTTTGGCTGCACTTCTTTAATTAAACCCAATATTGCAAATTCAAACCAAATAATAAATTCATAAACTCGACTTATTGCTATTCTACTTCCCAATGTGCATGAATCTTGCATTTTTAAAACTCATTGTACTTGTGACTTTTACAGATAAAGGCACTTTTGGACGTATTCATCAGTTTTGTATAATTATCGTTGCTTATCGTTAATACTTTTGCCATCTACAGCTGTTGATAAATCGCCAACAAACTACTCAATATGAGAAAACCGAAAGTATAATTTACTGTTGTGGCACTGTTACATCGATGATCCAAAAAGCAGAAACACCATGTCACACTGTCATAGTAATTCCTAAAACAAACAACAACGCGATTAATAAATGCTTGAGTAACAAATACAACATTTATTTAAATGTATCATTGATAAGTTATTCAAATTAATTCGAAGTAAAAATGCTAACAATACAAAGATAAAAGATTTGACAACTGATAGTACCATACTGTACGAGCAGCTAACTATTTACAAAATCATTAAGTTTCAATAAAATAAAACAACTGATACCGATACTTCTGATGAAACAGCACAGTTCAATAAAATTTCAAAGAAAGTCCAACGATCCTTATCTATTGCTTGTGTGTTAGTTATTTTCCAATCAATGCCTTATTATAAACGTTTTAATAGTTCAAATAAACAATTATACCTATAAATATCCAGTTCCTTGACGCTATTGTTTACGTAATTGGCTAATTTAACGTCTACAGCAGCTGGCCTACAGCCTTCGTAATGGTCTGCAGGAATGTCGGTTCGAATACCTTGCAGGGAACTCAAGCAGTCTCTGGTTATAACAGTTTCGCCTAAAACGAAAGAAGAAATTAATTTTATGCTACATTATTTTACACGATATGTGTACCATCCTTCTCCTCCAGGATCTTTACACAGACATCGTCGTCTTCGGGACACACTTTAGTCCAATGAAACAACCAGTTAAAGGGGGTGCCGCAGCCCGGCTGTGTGGAAACGCATTGGTAGCACCAAATTGCAGAAGCTGGAAAATATTAATCATAACCTCTGCCACACCCATTGCTAATTGGGATTTTTTAAGATATCCACTTACTTCGAACCACGAAACTTATTAAAACGATGGAGAGTACATAAGGCACGTATTTCGTCATGTTTTTGCTATTTTTTAACGCGGTTGTTTGAAAATATTTAAAATAATCTCGAAGGTGCACTAATGTTGTCAAACAAAATCGAACCTGTTGATGTCATGTCATTAGTCATAACTGTCAACGTCAAGATAATGAAATGTCATTTTAATAATTAAAAATTGTTTTAAACTGAATTGAATCGATTAAAATCCGTAAAATTTATTGGTATAAAATATTACATATTCATCTGGCATAAATTTGTAGTAAGATCTAAAATATCTTAAAGTTGCCATTTGCCAAGCGTTGCTATGTTTCCTGTATGCTACGGATTCTGCGTTTCTTACATCAATTAACTTATTAAATATATTCCAATAAATTTGTTTCTCTTTTATTTTAACAATTCAACTAATTTAGAAAGTGTTCTCTATTAGTTATTTACTTATATTTAGCATAAAATTGAGCAAACGTAAATTTTAAAAAAATTAGTGAGTAAAAGAGAGAAATTATTTTAGAAGTTTGGCAACATTGGCGAGCGACGAGCACGTAATGACAATCCGGAGTAGGAATAGCGGGTGGCTAGAGTAGATCAGAGTAACACCGTCACAGTCCCTGTAGTTCGTTAGTTCGTTTGCTTCTGCTTCGCGTTCGGTTTATTTATTTACGTTCGAGCTGTGTTAGACTTTAGTTCGCATTTTCTTTGTTGATTTTAATTTTTTAAATTGCAATCTCCGGTGCGTTTGTGTATTCGTATTCCGAAGCATTATTCCGTTGGATTAAACAGGCCTTTGGGAAAGCCATAACATGGGTAAGTTGATTCAACTTTTACGATTTCTTAATTGCCTAATTAAGATGAAGTGCAAGAATGTAAAGTAGGTAAACTAGATTCGAGCGCGAGTGAAAAAAAAGTATTGAAGTTTTGTAATGTGTTTCCAGTGCTTTTTGAAGTCGAATGTGAATGGTAATCTCTACAACTATACAACCGAAACCGACATTCACTGACTGATTGGCGTGTTTTTTTTTTACGGCTTTATTTGCGGGCCAAAAAATCGGAAAAAAATTCTATCCTACGTAACTCGACGAGATCTATCGAAATATCGACTTTTCGAAACCCGGAAAAGTTTCCTTCCGGGTGAAAAACCGGATTTTTTGTTAAAATTACGACTTTTTTGGCATTTTCGACCTATATCTCCGAAACTACATTACAGATTTTTTTCAAACTTTCACCGTATATTCTTTGATTTTTTTGCCATTTTTCCACGCAAATCGCGTTTCTTCAAAAATATATGTCACCAAGTTATAGGGAAATGAAAATTTGCCGAAATTAAAATTTTTTTTAAATACACTCCGTTTACTCGGAAACTATGGGGTTTTCGAAAAAAAATTATTCTTTCAAAATTATTAATTCAAGTTTCGTGCAACTAACAAAACAAACCCGATAACGATATCTTAACCCGTTTCGGAGTTATAGCAAAAAAACTTTGTCGATGCACCGGAGTACGGTAGAAAGGAATTCCCGGTCGGCCGCGGAAGGAGCGGGGATCGTGGTCGCTTTTCCATCGCTCGGGTAAGTTGCCGATGGATTTCGTCGGTTCGGGCCAGCGGCGGGTGTTTCGCCATGGGCGGCGTTATTTTTTTTTTTTTTTTTGAAAAAAAAAAAAAAAAATTTTAAAGGGGGCGGAGCCCCCTTTACGAGCGACAGCGAGTAATTTATTATAAAACGCAATTGATAATAAATAAATAAGTGCTTGCTTAAGCAGATATTATTGAGGAATGTTCATTACATTCCTCTCTTCTCTGCGTGACCTTCTTTGAAACATAAATATCGGTGAAATAACGTGTAAAATTAGCGCATATTGCCCACATTTTTACAGCAATATAACAAGTTATTAGGCAATTTAAAAAAAAGTGCTGACTCTAATTTATGTTTTCTAAAAATGTAAATATTTGTTAACACGTTGACTGCCACGGCAATTTTCAGAAATCCTGGATAAAAACCAATTTCATTTAATCATATAATACTATTAAAAACTCTAATTACACAGGGTGTATCTAAATAACCTGAAAAAATTTAAGGGGTGATTCATTGATGAAAATTAAGGTGCTGGGTACTTGGTATAACATTTTTTTGAAAAAATCCCTCCGAAGATTGGAAAAAAATGACCAACTTTAAAAATCTTGTTATATTTTTTATAAAAAATAGACCGCATATTAGACCGGTACCTTATTGTTATAGGTAAATAAATGATCAAGAACTCAATATGGGTACGAAAAGACCATCGAATCAAAATGAACCTGACTACAACGCTAATCTAAGCGATTCAGAATTTGACGAGATTTTTGGCGAGAATGGTAACGATATTAGCGATTGTGAATCTTCTGAAAATTCAAGTGATAGTGACGATGAAGTCGTCTCAAAACCTGAAGGTGAATATGTCCCCGAACCCGATGAAAATGATGATTTCCAAGCGACAACATCAAACGCGAATGATAATTTGTGGACAGAAATTCAACAAAATCCTGAATTGTTTATGTTCCAAGAAAATGTTGGTGTGAAATTGGACACGTCGAATTTTACAGCGCAAACGCTGGTCGATTTGTTTTTTTCGGAAGAGTTTCTTGCCTTACTGGTCGAACAAACTAATTTATATGCCGTGCAAGAAATTGCGAAACTCGAAGCGTTAAAAAAATCTATCAGAGTACCAAAGTGGACAGACGTCAGCGCTGCAGAGATGAGAGTTTTTATTGGACTTTTGTTACAAATGGGGCCTTGTTCTTTTCCATCAATCGAACATTACTGGAGTAGGAACCAGCTGTACAATGTAACGTTGTGGCGCTCAAACATGAGTCGAAATCAGTTCCAGTTGTTACTTCGTTATTTCCATTTGGTCGATAACTCGATACCATCTACCGACAGATTACACGAGGTGAGACCAATACTAAATCATTTCAATAATATTATGCTTGAAACCTATGTACCTGATAAAAATATTTATATCGACGAATCCAAGATGCTGTGGCGTGGAAGATTGTATTTCAGCAAATACACAAAAAATATAAAACATAAATACGGTGTCAAACTGTATGAACTGTGCGAGTCCGATGGTCTTGTAGTGAAAATAAAAATTTGCAGCGGAAAATCTGAGGAAATTGACCATAATTTGGATCACGCTACTGATGTTGTGTTACATTTACTAGAGGGCTATCTCGATAAGGGATACACGGTTTACATGGATAGTTTTTATAATTCCGTTGCTCTTGCGAAACTGCTAAATACACGAAAAACTTACGTGTGTGGAACCCTACGAAGTAACGGAAAGGGAATTCCCGTAGACGTAGTAAATCGTAAACTGACAAAAGGTGAGTGTATTGGGCAGCAAAATGGTCCTGTTACTGTGTGCAAATGGAAAGACAAACGAGATGTCCTTACCATTTCAAACATGCATGCCGTTGAAATGGTAGAGGTGATCAATCGCAATGGAAAACTTTCCATGAAACCGAATACAATTCGAGATTACAATAAAGTTATGTCTGGTGTTGACCGATCAGATCAAACGCTGTCGTACTATACGGCTCTAAGAAAGGCCATTAGATGGCCCACGAAGGTTTCACTACATATTATAGAGATATACATGCACAATGCGCACAAGATTTATCAAAAAGTAACTTCTTCTAAAGTCAAACTGATAAAGTTTAGAGAAGAATTCGTCGTCGCGTTGATTGGAGAAGAGATTCAACCGGTTTCGAAAAAAAGTAGATTGCAAGAGCTCCATTATTTAGAGAGTCTGCCGCCTACCGATAAGAAACAGCGTCCGACAAAGCCATGTCGTGTTTGTACCCAAGCAAAATTACGCCGAGAAACGCGATATTTTTGTCCCACCTGTGAAGAGAAGCCGGCCCTTTGTGTGGAAGATTGTTTTAAAGAGTTTCATCAACAATAAAAATATTCTTTTTTTGATTTTAAATAATTTTTTTTATAATTATATTTTATGCTCATGTAAGCCAGCATTGTTTTTGTTCTATTCCCAGAAGCCATCATAGTAATACCAAACTTAAAACAACTAAAATTTTGGTATACGTTGTGATTGTATATTAAGAGCATTAATCAATAGTTAGGAGAGATCGATTAATTTAGTTTAAAGGGTTCACCAGGGATGATGCTCCCTTAAAATGTTACAGTTTTTTTACCTGATGGATGATTTAAAAAATTCTTAGTTTATTTTATGCATAATGTCATTTTATAAGTTTTTTTATTCTTTTTGTTTTTTAAAATACTTTGTCGTTTTGATGAAAAACGCTAAAAAAATAAACAAACTCCTCTAGGTTTCGGTTCTTATGCGGGACACCCTCTATAAACTCTATTATTGTAAAATATCACACGTAAACACTTTTAATTTAATTACAGTAAAAATAAGTAGCAGAAATTTGCAAATTCACAAACATTACTTTATATTATAGTAATCACACTTACTGACCTAAGTTTTTTTTTCTTATAAATTAAAATGTATTAAATCAAACTATTAAATGTAATTATTTGCATGTAATTAACAGTAATTAAAATTTCACTGATTATACCCGCATTTTACCCGATGACATAAGTGCAATTTCTACACGAGAAATTGTACGATTCGATTTAAATATTTAATTAGCGATTTTTTTCTAATGCACGGCGATGATTTAATCGAGTTATATTAGAATCGTACTTCTTTCTAATTAACTCGATTTAAACTCGAAATTTGTAAACATTTGATTTATATAAATTTTTCTTTTTTGTCACTATATGAGTCATTAATTCGGTACAAATTTCATAATAATCTTACATATTGTATTAAATTGTATAAAATTGATATTTTTCTATATTATTGCTTTCAAGTGATGACGATTTTTACTTGTTTGAATAATGTTTTGACATAACCGAATCTAAATTGTTGGCAAAATGGATTGTAGATTTTAATTCTATAAATTGGGAGCAAGAAGTCCCCGGAAAATAACCACAAATAATTTCTATTTGTCCTCTACTCTACTCTGTATCTACTCTACTCTGAATCTACTCCGACTCTACTCCGATCGATTTTAAAAAGGTGCAGTATTTAAAATATGATTTATTTAATAACGGTAGCAATCGGAAATGTTTGTGTACAGCTCATTAAATCGCACGCCTACACATAAAGACGATCATAATTTTATAGGTAATGTCGAGTTGAGTCACATTTTACTAGGTAAAGCAAAGTTGATTGTAATTAAACTTTATGTTTCACGTTGACGGAGACGTTGTGTTTCGGATTATAACCGAAAATAGCGAGTCGTAACTGCTTTTTATTAAGGAAACAATGAAATTTGGCAGAGGAAATGGTACTTAAAGGTTTGGTTTATTTAATTTTTCTAAGACCAGATTAAATTATTGTTGCTGTCAATTGCAGATAAAAGAATAATAAATAACAACATTTTTCTGTTTACGCGTCTACCAGCATTCATGATAGGGAAATTTTTTGTTTTGTTGACCAGATGTTTCCCACGATTCCCCAGAACAATAAATTGTTTACTTAAATCCCCAAAACTGGTAAATCGTGTTTATATTGTTTCCACAATGTCAATAGAAATAACGCATATTCCCATGTAATTAAGTTAGATATAATATGGTATTGTATTATTCAAACAAATTCTTTTATTTTAATAAGATCTTAAAGTAAATAAAAATTAATCAGAATGACATTAGAAAGTTTCTGCACGAGAATATACTTAGTTTTATTTATCATTAAATTCACAAATCCACCCTTATATTATAGGATCTGATCTCTTAGCATTGTTCTTCACTAGATTAAAGATTACTCTATTTCTACAATAAGATGTAATAATTATATAAATATTTTAATGTAAAGTAGGGACAGGACGTTATTTTTGGGCTAACCGCAGATTAGTGCAAATGTTATCTTGATACTATTTTTTGCAAGTTTACACTTCTAACATAAACGAAACATAATACCTACATATTCTAATATAAACTGATGACACGCCATATGCTAATTCACAAAAACTCTTAATAAAAATATATACCATATGTTTTAAACTCGTGACTAACGCCAATTAGGGCGTTGATTTCAATAAATAGCATCCAATGGAAACAATCTCTTCGTTTGCGGAATAAGGATATGAATATTTGATGCAGAACTATAATTGCTTTATCATCACATACATCACTGTTACACATATTTAATAAGGCTTTTTTACAATTAATTTCATGACCCAGGATATTCCCATTCATGTGACAATGCCATTCCAAATCTGTTTACAATCTAGTCTAGTCAAACATCAATTTGAATTAACGTTTATCTCTACAATTATTTATACATATCTAATTAGCATAATTATTACTACACTCCATTCGCTATCAGGAAATAGTAATAAAACCTAATTTTGCATGCGAAAGACAGCACGACTAACTCAACGAAAAAATAGTAATAGTAATGTTCATTTTACTTTAGTAGTGCCACTCTTTATAGTATTTCTAATCCCAGATAAAGTGATCTGAAAACAATGCATAGTTGTACTTTGGGTATCTTAAATAGATTCTAAAAGGATATAATAAATTTAAAGTAAATATTGTAGGTACTTGTTATTTATTTATCAAATTATTATTTCAATAGTGCCTACTTTTTACTTATTTATCGAATTTACTGTCAAGAAGGTTTTATTACTATCTCCTGATGGCGAACAGAGTATAATTTCGAAACGTGTTTATCACGCGGTTCACATTAATTTTGTTTTGGCTAAGATATCAGTCTCTCAGAAATTCATTTGCGGTTTAAAAATACGTATAGTACATCGAAACGTACGACAATACAAACCGCAATGTTTGATTTCATTATCGCTTTTATCTTAGTAAGAAAATTAGAGTAATAAACGATTTGTCTCGGCACCGCGTATTTTATCACGAGCGGAGGATTGTTGTGTGGAAAACCGACGACCGAGCAGATCAAAACAATGAAACCTCAATTGAATTAAGAGACCTTAATAAGCACCAATGGGATATAAATTGGGAGTTGCAGGAAAGCTTGACCTACTCATAAAATAGTAATATATTGTAGTATTTTTATGATGTGATAATTGTTCCTCTAAAGCAGGTCAGAACTTGGCAGAACCAATTCAAATACATCATGTTATTTAGTAAGTGCTAATCATCTACTCAATATCTTCTATGTATTCTAGTAATCTTCTATGTATAAGTAGATTACTGACAGTAATTTCTACAGGGTGTTTAAGAAAAACATGGCGTAATTGGTGATGATATGAGGAAATCTGGGATAGTAGCGTCTCACAATAATGATATTCATTGTACAAAAATATTAATCATTTACTATTGAGTCAGTAGTTAAATTGACTGTAAAATAATCTCTTGCGTAGGCAAACAATAGTTTAAAGGATGTTAATTGACAATATCCGAAATGTTAATAAATTGCTCGCATTTGCAATTCGCAGGTTCGACAAATTTAGTTTCGAAAAAATTTATATTTCACTCGAATACATTTAACAATTCTCCGAAGGACTCGCAATAAATTTTGCGCTGAAAATTAAAGTTCGTTGTAATTACAAGCGTGTAATGTAATTATTTATTGTGTACCTACGGTTTTACGGCGTTTTATCTGCTCTGCTTGTCGGGCTGCACTTTTAATTGCTTTTCTCTTTTTTAAATTACTTATTGTATCTACGATACCACAAAGTCGAGATGTCAACATTCTTTTTTAATTACACTAATTCCGAGTGCATTTAAACATGTAATAATCGAGATCTAGTTTCCTGTAAGAAAACAATGTCGGTATTATCAGTTATGTTGTGGAAAAAAGAGCTGATATTATAATTAAGGAGTAATTGAATTAAAAGTTTTTTATAGCAAATATCATTAAATTTTTAGTACCTAGACAGAATTTTAGATGGCTCATATAACACGTAAACTGGTGCAATTTATTAACTCTGGTGACTCTTTTATTATTATAGCAAGCGTATAAACTTGTTTTTGTTTTCGTTATAACAATTTTATTAATAAAAATTAATTCACTTTTTTGATTTGAGCGCGTCACGTTCATTAAAAAGTGTGCCACAAAGACCTCGCTCAAATGGCGAATTTCATATTCCTACTGTGCATTTGTAGCAACTATAGGATGTTGTTGATGGTTTAAATTGTTGGTGACTCATAAAATAAATAAGTGCGCTTTTCTATCATTGTTCTACTTAATCCCGTACGTACTTCAACGTTTAATTTTGGGCCAGCGTACATATTAATTTTATTAAAAACCAGTTTGTTTGTTAATACGTCATAATTACTGGTAATTGAAAATACCTGGAATTACCTATTTGCTGCTAATAGGTTTCAATTTTTAGAATATTTTTTAACACTATACGTTAGTTGTTTTAATATGAGTCATTTAGCAGTCAATTTTTGTAATACTTTAAAATGTGCAGGTAATTGTAAAGGACTGATTTTGAAGAGTTTTTCTGAAAATATTCATTCATTTACGTATTTACAAGGTACAATTGCAAGGTTTTTTAACCGATAAACAATATTTGATAAGCTTATTGAACGAGTATTATGATAGACAGTTGTATACCGAATTAAATATGGTTTGTTTTTCTATACAAAAATATACTCATTATTAATTGTTTTTTTTTTTTTGCATGAGATATGTTGTAGGTACTAAAAATAAGCACACATTCATTTAATTAATTTTTCTAAAGAAATCTAATTAATAATCTAAATAAAAAAATTGTGACCTCAAAAGGTGGGTATAGGAAATCATATTTACAGTTTCTATTTTAAGATAAACAGGGCAATACGCCTATAAAATAATAATTGTGTACATTTCTACGCACAAAATTACACTTTTTCAAAGGCTGTTAAACACTAATTGTTTTATGTAACTGTAAAATAATAGATTTTTGTTTCACGACTCTGCACCTTCGCGGGCGTGTTGGTTTTTTCGAAATATGTAACATATATCTCTATTTGCGAAATAAATAATTCGTTTCCTTTATTTTCAACGTTACAATAGATACGCACTTTCACGAGAGAACTTTTACTGCTTTTTTATGTAAATAATATAACTCCATGAATAATTACGTTTTGAACATGTCACTGTGTGATATTATTCAAATTCGTGCGTTATTATAGTTTAATTTAGTGTATACTTATCTATCATTTTAGGACATACATTATTAGCGTAGTTATTTCGAAACATATTGAATTTAGTTGATTGCAAAACTTACCATTTTTTAACAACTCACAATGTAACAACCTCCATATAATTTCGTTAGGATTTTTATTTTTTAAATTAAATTTTGTGACCCTCATCATTTCCGAGGGTGGCTCGAAATTACCCGTCAACATAAAGGAGATTCTGGGATATTTTTTTATTGAAATCAATTGGTTTTAATGAGTGCACTGCCCTTATACAGTTCGTTTGCAGCCATCTGTGTTCCTTCACGACTGGATATAAACGAGACGAAACGGTCATCTTGCCAGTAATTATCTTTGTTTCAGTCAGCGCAATGATGAATTTGATTTCAAAACCGCGGTTATATAAATAACAACTCTCGATTACGAATAAATAATACGGCTTTATTGGGAAAAACGCCTATAATCTTGATTGCCTTTTCTGATGACAATATTATCGGGTACGAAATGAAGATTACATATTTTACAAAACTGAGTGCCGCTTTCTCTGTGATATGCAGGTACCGACTTCGTGATTACGTGCTTAAATAAAATGCAAATGCAGTTGTTACACAGTAGTTTCCACACTAATATGTGTTAAGTTGTGTAAACTTTAACTGCAGTAATTTAAATTTGTTTACTTGTAAATTGTGAAAATAACTTGTTTTTTTCTATTTCTCTATTTCTAACTGTGGCTTTGAATAAAATTTCAGAAATGTAATATTTACTTATTCACTTGACTTCAATTCACGTTTTTTTGCAGGTGCATAGGTAAATTTGTTCAATTTATCTCAAAATTATGGGGTCTATTTATTTAGCTTATCGGGTAGGTAGTATAATAAAAATTCCGCGATATCAGGTCTATTTTACAATCGTATGTACTCGTAGGTGTCACCAAACATAAAGATACACATTTCAAATAATATCATCAAATAAACATTTAAGATAATTTTCAAACATAAAAATTGACGAAATTTTTGAAGGATTTCTAAGCTGTGGGTGCATAAAGATATCCAAAATGTGGAACTCCGCACCGAATTTGCCTGCCTCTACATTACTTTACTTTACTTTACTCTAGTCTACTCTACTTTACTCTAGTCTACTCTACTTTACTCTAGTCTACTCTACTTTACTCTAGTCTACTCTACTTTACTCTACTTTACTCTATTCTTAATAGACTCTAGAGTACATTGTGCTAATTGTAATCATTATTGTTGATTAGATCGTTTTATAAACATTTTTGATATAGGGATTTTGAACCTCTACCTAAATTTCATAGTGCATTGTGAAGTTGTTTCACGTGGCTATTTTTCGGGGAAGCACTTACTAACATGTAGGAAGCCAGTATCTTTTGTTTTGCTGTTTTCGATATTTTCCTACAGATAAGATAATGTTTTAAAAATAAATATAAAGTGTTATCTCATTTTATCCAAATAAATGAGGATAATTGCACGAGAAAATTCGACAGACAAAAGTGCAGTATGCCACTTGTAATAAAATTAACTGCACGTATTTACTTTGTTCTTTAAAACAAACTTTCATATGCTTTTGGTAAAATTTCATTCAAGATTTGTTATTATTGTTTATTCTTATGTCTGCTACTTTTGTATGCTGTATCGAGTACACGTTTATAATTGCTTTAAAACAGTACTTGTACAGTTACAAGAGATTTAAGAAAAACATTCACAAGATGATTTCAATTTGTCTTTCGAGTTAAATTGTTTATAAATGCTTTTATAAAAGGATATAAAGAAAATATAGTTTGTTTTATATAACAGGCACTTGTAATAAACGCTCATATAAATCAATTTTTTTTGTTTCAGATAGCAAACGGAAGTGACTCAACGAGAAAATAAAATCGCACATCAATATTTAATGTTTGGAGATAACGTACACAAACGAGACTTGATGAATTTACCAAGATGTTAACGTACTCCGTAATTATTTTATTAACTTCTCTGGCGTCCTGCCTGGGATTGCTGGAAGGACCTAATGTTTGCACGACGCAAGAAACGTAAGTTGGTTTTTTTTGTTAATACTATTAAACGAATTTTTGTGTTCCGGGAATTTTTATGACTCACCCGGTAGACGGCTTTCGAAAATGTAATGAGGCAATTAACATTAAATTTAACTATAAACGGTTTTTTTAATATTGAAAGCACGTTTAATTCCTCCACACTCTGTATATTGCAGTTATTTCTTGGCAAAAATTCAACATATTCAATAAAAACGTTCACTAAAAATAACTTTGCGCAAAAATATAAATATTGGACGGATTTCCAAAATATCCTGATTCTTTTCTATTTTTTCCTACGCGCGAAAAACGTTATATTGTCGTTATTTTGCCGCGTCTTCGTTTCATTCTTTCTCAACGGCCTTCAATTGCTATCGGTTATTTTACACTTACATATAAATATCCAGTTTCTTAACTACCTTGAAATTTCCGCAATAAATTATTGTCTAATCATAGAAGTTATACATATTCGTATAATATGCCAATAATGGTTTACCTACCTAATAAGCATTTAATGAAACAACGATCGCATAAAATAATTAATTTCACATACAATTAGATATAAAATTCAGTATTTAGAGCAATGTATTTTCCAATAATTCTTCCAACATCAATCGGAGATTAGTTCAAGTGACATATGGCATATGTCAAAGTCACATAATTTTCCAATTTATGCATAGGTAACGCTATTTTGCAAAAATTCGCATAAGTATAATTTAACCCAACACTTTATGATTTTCTGAAATTTACATTTTAATTTGCGAATAAACAATCCGTTGTACGTACTGGAATTTCTGTCGGTGCTGCGTCAATAACCATTAAATCCATTTTAATTTAATTTTCGGACCGTTATAAATTTTTTACGTCCGTGTTGTCATTGTAAATAATTCTGCTTCTATAACTGAACCTATCTATAAGCTATTGCTACGTGCTCCAATAAAATTATTGTGGTAATTTTTAGAGTTTCGTGGAAGCTGTGCATATTAATTCCTATTAAAATTTTTAACATAGCGGATTTAAATAAGAAAGTAGGCTTAACAAATAGACACGACTAGATTTTTTTGTATTCTATGAAATAATGTAAGATAATAATTTCTGTGAAAATTAAATTACACTTATTTTGCACTTAGTTTATCCTACAGACATCATAAGTGCATAAAAGTGCAATATGGTCGATTCTATGTGTTGAACAAAGAAAGACTATTATAATAACTAATAAGGACTTTTCGAGGGAAGAAAAATTTGCAGGAAGCATTGGAAGTACTTGGAAATAATTTACCTCTAACAATACTAATTAGTTTAAAGTGATTAACCAATTTGGCCAGTTTTTATCAACCTACGCTCCCGGCAATTTTCTTTTTGTTGTAAAATATCACGGTTTACCACGTACTAATCGAATAATTACCATTTATGATAGCTACTTGTTGAGCGTGATTTTCGCGAAATTCCGCTTATTCTTTTCTACAGTATAATTTAGCATTCAACTGCGCTCAAATAGGCAAATTTACTGTGAAAAAAAGCGGCATTTAGTGTTAACTTCCTGTTTGTATGCGATTGAGGTGGAAGTAAATGCTTTATTATAATGGCGAAGTTTATTTTAATGTAACTTTTGACCCAATATTTTTTTTAAATCCTCATGTTATAATCGTGTGAAACCAATTTAAGAAATGTTGCGTACAGTAATTTGGACAATAGAAAGTATGTAGTGATAATAAAGAATTTTTCAAATAACCAGTGTTTGAAATCATTTTTTTAATTTTTATCTAATCTGGTATGCCGGATATACATATTTCTAGGATGTAATGAACTTGTGAATAGTTTTATGAATAATTCGAAAAACATAGGATAGACTGTTTTGTACAGCAGACATTGGGTAAGAATCAGGTGAATTTTCTCTACAAATATCCTAATACGTCTTCCATTTTTCAAGCTACATAAATAGAGTTATATCGTAGCTTAGTTACTATATTAAATCAATTGAAATTTTGAATATTCAAACAGCTTCTGTATTAAAATTTTATTACAAAAATTTACATTATTACTGCAATAATCCTAAAAAATTCACTATGATTATATCAAATCTACATGACAATTATGGGAATATTCAACAAATCGCAACATTAAAACAAAATTATTATTCGTTTGAACCTTGGAATGTACCTAAAAATAGAAATTGATAAAAATTTGTTACTAAATTCCTTATTATTAAATAGATGTTCCGTATTTGCGGTTGATCAGAAACATTACAAAGTAGTAAGTGCAATTAAAACACAATATCTAATCTTCTAGCGCTATTAGGTATTAGGTAGTTTTATGCGTTAGAAAGACTTGTACAATCGTCATTTCGAGGTCGTTATTTACATAAATTTACATTCGCGTATCACACTAACAATTTCAAAAATAAATGTAATTCGTATGTACAGAGTTGCATTTTTATACTCTCAAAGTTTACCTTCAAAAAAATTTATTAAGTGAAATTCCTACAACAAAGACAATACTGTCGCTATCAAAATGTATTAACCATTTTACACCTGTAATAATGGGAAAAAACACAAATTAATCATAAGTAAATTGTGGTAAATGTGAAGTGCATACGGTTTGTGAAGGTCAGTGTATTGTCATCTCTGTGTTATTTCTCTTTATTTTAGAGTCGTACAACTGTAATACTTCCTTCTTTAATTTCCTTAAACCGCAAGTAACTACTCAATATTGGTGACAATTGCTTATAAAGAAAAACTTTTTGCTAGATGCCTTTACGAAAAAGACTGCAAAATAGTAAAAGAAATGCTTTAAAGGGCAAAATTTAATACAATTGATGAGATGAATCAATCCTTGTATCAATAATAAAAGTACCCGCATTTTTACACCACAAATATTAAATCACCCGTCTTGTAAAAGTTTAATTGCAAAATGCGTCGAGTTTCCATTCTGTGATTCCCAGATAATGTGCTGTATCAAGTCATATTAATCGTAATAAGATTTAACAATTGTGGTATTATTGATAACACGAAAAATGTTTCTCATTTGGCTTACTCGAACATTCTTAGAATTGATTATTTGAGGCATTGAACTTTAATAATAAAATATCGCAAGTTCGAATGACTGGATAAAGTTCGTTTTTCGTTTGCCTCGTCTTCGCTATTGTTATAAATTTTTAGCACGGTATGAAACCCACTCATGTTTCCTGGAAATATGAGGAATGAATTGTATGTTATTATATTAGATTGTTTTGCGGTATTTTAAGTTACCAAAATAGGTAAACAGTAATTTTTGTCGACTTACCTGGCACTTAATAAAAATGTTCGATTTTTAAGGATGTTGTTAAAAACATAACAGAAAATGTAAAAGCGTGAAAGAACTCGGAAATTTAGTTGTTATATCGAATAAATTAACTACAGGTTACTTGTGTAAGCATTTTTGACTTGGACAATGAAAAACCTTGATAAACATTAATATTGATTTCGATGCGTTAACGGTTATTTTTAGTTGAATATGGTTAAAATCAATACGTCAATTTTAAATTAGCACATTTTTTAAAGATGCAAGTGCATCAAAATTAGCTAATGCAGAACAATACTCGAATTATTTGTACATTTGCACTGCGGTTTTTCGCCGTATATGCATATTTGTCACGTTTACTAATTTTATCAATATCCTTTTGTTTTTGTTATTTTTATGTTATATATCTCTTAGAGAAATGAATAATATCCTTTTTCTTTTTAATGATTAATTCGATGCGTTGTTTGTACTTAGAAGTTCAAAGTTCCTAGTGCATTTTCAATGTTTCATGCAAATTGTATAAATTACCTTTTACACGTTTATACCAAATTGCTGACATAATTATTCGCACAAATTAAAAATAAATCATTCAGAAGTGAAAATGTATAATTTTGCGAGTCAATATTTATAAATTATTTAATATGCCTTAATCCTTACACAATTATTCATTTCAAGAAAATTAGTATAAACGAATGTATTGCATAAATTTTAAAAATCTGACTGGGAAAAATTGAAATGTGCGCTTTTGCCATTGTGGATAATTTAATAAGTAATTAATAGCATCAATATTATATAATTTTTTCAAATTTCTTTTAAACGTTCTTATAGCAAAGCTAATTTATGCAGAAATCTCTAGAAGTATTTTCTTAGAATTTATGCTACGCATTTCCTAAAGCGATAGCGAAATCTTACCAAGAATGAATGAACTTTCTATGTTCAAAGATAAAATGATTCATCTTTAGATATCTAAATGTGTTTCAAAGTTATTTATTGTTACTTTATAACAGATTTTATTATATAATTGAATAATTAATAACAATTTAATTGAACGGTTTATCTTATTATATTTCACGCCAAGTTCATATAAATGAGTTAATTTTAGAAACTAAGTGACCTCATAAAATTAATATCGATCAAACTGGATACTCCGCATATTTTTTTATAAATACTCCTCTTCCGTCTTTTATACGCCTCCGTTCACTGTAAAATAAAAATATAACCTGTTTATTTATAAATTTCTTCCATTTTTCCAGATATACCGTAACAGTGAAAGTATCCGAAGAGCAACCCTACCAAGTTAGAGAATACGTGTGGTGCCTCAACTTCCCTCCGAGGTGCTCGAAGTACAAAATTAAATTCAGGACCGTGTACAAGGACCAAAACCTGGTCAAAACCCGACCGGTGGAGGACTGCTGCAAGGGTTACACCAAGAACAACTTGGGAACCCGTTGCATTCCAGTTTGTTCCAGAGATTGCATCCACGGAACCTGCGCCGCTCCCGAAACTTGCCAGTGCGAGTCTGGATATGGAGGACCTTATTGTGATATTAGTAAGTACCTATTTTTTTTCAATTTTAATTTTACTGGGTAGGAACTGATAAAAATCTTGTGGTATATTCCAGTAGGTACTTCAAATGGTCTTTTACTATTCTGGTATTGATGTACGATTGGTAAGTAAGTACGAAAAATGGCATAATAAACGAGGCAATGACCCATGCTTTAAATTTGATTTGAATTAACGTACGGAATCATTACGATCGTTCGATTTGATTGTTCAATATTATTTTCTAGGTCGTTGGTTTACGCGCTAATTAGTTTCGTAAATATTTTACATAACACGCGAAACGAAATTTAATAATTCACCTACATATATTATTGTTATCAAACTCTTATGCGTATACAAATTAATACGTTTTGTTGCGTCAACTCGTTAAATTAATTTCTTAATAAATAATATTCCTAATTCTACCTCATCAAACGTAGCTTGGCTGTTGAAAATTGCGTTAGACACGCAAACTGGAAAGAAAAATGAACTAAGGTAATGAGAGGAATCTTTAACCAACAGAGAACTGCAGGACAATACATTTTTTTTATATGTACTCTTCGATTGATAAGTATCAATTGATCTCCCATTTCCCACCCTCTCATCCAACTGCCAAGCTACATTTGTTGTGGTACATCTCCCGTTTTCCTAGCAAACTCGATTGAACGTTTCCTTTTGCGTTTCCAGCTTGCCCGAAGGGCCTGTGGGGCCGCGAGTGCCAGCACAAGTGCGAATGCCAGAACAATTCGACGTGCGATCCGTTCAACGGGCACTGCCATTGTTCCAGGGGCTGGATAGGCGAGCGCTGCGAGAAAACCTGCGACGCCGGGCACTTCGGGCAAGATTGCGCGGAGACGTGCCGATGCGAGCACGGCGATTGCGATCACGTGTCCGGAGAGTGCCGGTGCCACGCCGGCTACATGGGCCCCCTGTAAGTATTCAAGTTTATAGAGTCGAGAGTACTTAGAGGGTGTGGTTAAAATCTCGCTAAAATGAGCTGAGAATTGGCTTAGAGATAGTTTGTACTACGATGTACACGGTAAATGTGGTAAATTTCTCAGGTATTAGAGGTACTAGATTCTTGAATGTGTAGTATAATTTGGTCTATAGAATGAACACTTTAAATGAAGTCTACAATGTGCTAAAGCTTGTGAACTAGATGAGCTTATGAACTAGATGTGCTTAAGAACTAGATGAGCTTAAGAACTAGATGAGCTCATGAGTTAGGTGAGCTTTTATGAGCTAGATGAAGTTATGTGAGCAAGTCATTTTCTTTCTAAACTATAATATTTTTTTGGTTACATTTTACCATTATGAATCCTTTTTACTATAAAATCTATAAAATTTAGAGGGTTTTCAAGAAAGCAAAGTCCGTCTTTTTCATGGACATATAATTCCTATTTCAGTAACTTTAGTTCTGGAGAATTCCTGTGTCCTAGTTGTGTCCTAACAATTGAGGAATTATTACAAATATTTCCCGAACTACGTTAAAGCCGTTCGATTAATATTCGGTATTGTCTTGCAAATTTTTCTATCGTCAATATACTTCATTAAAATACAGTCGATTACCATCAATGGTTAGAACTGCACATATTATGGAATTAACATGAAATTCATGTGAAAATTATTTAAGTATTTCTTAAGAATGCGGCACTAAAATGCATAGAATCGCTACGCGCGTTCGTTTCGCAATCTTCGTTGAAAATCCACTTATAATTGATTATGGCTCATGTTTGATTTAATTGGATTAGTACTTGAAACACAACAAGTCGATATTCGTAACTTAATATTACTCAATAATCTCAAGTAGGAAGTTTAAATGCGATATTTTTCTTAAAGAGGGGCGAATTTAGAAAGTCTTCTTTTTCACTTATTCTTAAAAGCTTTTATCAAAGTTATCAATTACAGAATTACTTTAAATAATTAAATTCGAAGTCCGTGTAGTATTTATCCGTATTGATAATGTATTTTCGTTTCCATTCCAAGATTTATTCAGTAAGGTTTTTAATCGATTTCCTGCAACTAAAATGCCTGGACTATTGTACTATTAAAAGATAAAGAAAATTAGAAAATTCCACGGTCGTGCGTGCTCGGTAATTTAGTAATTAAAACAAGAATTTCGCACATTAACGAAAACAGATATGCAACGTCGTGCTTTGTTTATAAAATACTGGATATTGAGGTAATAAAATAACAATCGTGAATAAACGAATAAGTAATGTTTACCGTAACAGACACAACATTTTGCCAAAACATCGCATATATATTTAGAATATCGAATAGCGAAATTTCAACGTTCGGTCGCAACGGCTTAATTAAATTTTAAAATCTCTGGAATGCATTTTTATTTAGAATTATACAGAATTTCGGATTATTAGGATTATTATGGGTAGCGAATTTATTTGTTGGTCTAATTAATTGAGAATTTACACATTTATTATCTAATGTAACAGAATTATTAATACAGGGCCCAGTGTGCCCGAAAGATAACCACAAATAATTCTTTTGGTGATCGAGGTGATTGGTAAATATTGACAATTGACATTAATGAGATTTCATATGACAGAAGCTTAATAGAGGTGGAAAACAATTTTGTCGGTATAGAGTTGCAGTAACGACTGTTACAAAATAAGCGTTATTTTTCAAATATCGCTCTCCTATTTCAGCTGCGACGATCTCTGTCCCATCGGCAAGCACGGGCCCGAATGCAAATCGGACTGCAGATGCCAGAACGGCGGCACGTGCGATCCCGAAAACGGCTTCTGTTACTGCAAGAAAGGCTGGACGGGACCGGTGTGCGCCAATCGGTGCCCCTTCGGCTACTGGGGCGTCAATTGCACCCAACAGTGCGACTGCTACAACGGCGCCTCCTGCCATCACATCACCGGCGTCTGCGAGTGCCAGCCCGGATTCACCGGAGACAGGGTAACTTTTGTTTGATGTTATTTTTCAACTATTCACAGGGATTTTCCTATAGGTCAAGTAGGCTCGAGATAAAGAGGGGCCTATAGTCAATTTGCCTAGTGGCTCTCTTCTTCTAAATCCTCAAATTTTTCTCAATTTTTCAATTTCTTCTCAAAATTTTATATCAATAGATGTCCTAAAGCTCAGTTGTTGAGCTACACGGTGTTACAATTTTAGAAAAAAAAACTATTCTATTATAATTTTCTTTTTACTCCAGATATTATTATGAAATTTTGTAGACACTTTTTAAATAGAAAAATTTAATCAATAGAAAAGTTTTTTTTTTCTAATATTGTAATACCCTGTAGCTCGAAAACTAAGAGGTTTAGGGCATATATTGATATAAACTTTTCTTCCTAAAATCCTCCAAACATTCACATCCTGAAGTATAACTACTCAATTAATTAACGCCCTGTATTGTGGAATAATTATTTAACTATCTCATGCTTTATTTGTTTTTCAGTGCTTGGATGTCTGTCCTGAGGGAACGTTCGGGATAAATTGCACGGAGAAATGCGACTGTTACAACGGCGCTAAATGCTCGAATAAGAACGGAACGTGTAGTTGTTCGAAAGGCTGGAGAGGATTGAAGTGCCAGAAAAGGATGTGTCCCGACGGTTATTTCGGCCCTAATTGTCAAGAAATGTGCGAATGCAATAAAGAGAATACGGAAATGTAAGTGGCGCTATACGAATTTTAATTGCTCCATTAGTTTTGTTTCTTTATGAGTTATCGAACAATACCGGCCTTCGCTGAATACGGCTGTGCGGCGATTTTTACCTTGATGAAAATGGATGTGTAACATACAGATTTAATAACAAAAGTACATTACAAAGTATTCTTTTTGCACTTATCTTCACTGCTCCCTACAATATTTCTCTATAGTGTAAGATTTCTCATTTTGTCGAATAGTCCCATTTTTGACTTCATTTTTGAATGCTGTGGCCCTTTTTAACTGGACTTTAATAATAAGACAATATGCCAAAAATGCACCATTTTTAAGTTTTTTAATTTTATCGATATTTTTTGCAAAAACGACCGAATGCATTTTCTATGATATCTTTGTTAATAAAGCACCTAGAAGTTTGAAATTTCTTACCGATAATGTACAGACACAGTACTAAATGAAACTAAACTGGGTTTTCATGGACCATTTACATTGGTCGTTACATTGGCGTTTAAAATTGTCTGACTAATTTGGCTAAATTAAAGTAGCCATAACTTTGTTATTTCAAATGGATCACCCCGTATTTTTGGGCATTGAGCAACGGGTATTTTTAAGTCCTTTCCATCCACATAAGTCTTTCCTATACCCAAATCCAGTCGTTTTCGAATTAATCTAAACTTTTGTTCATTACTATATGATAATTATTCTTGTCTTGAGCTACCTATACTTCATCCATCCAACCAATGGAGTAACTAAAACAAGATTAGACGCTGGATCAACGCGTGATCACCAGTGATTGGCCAGCTTAAGGAGGCTTTTTTATTTTACCCAATAGATGCAAACATGCTTGATGATCACGCGTCTAACCTTGTTTTGGTTACTCCGTTGGTTGGATGGATGAAGTATAGATGGCTATCAGATGCATTTAATACCCTGTGTTACATCATAACTTTGTACCTATACATTATTCCTATCTCTCCATTTGGGAGAAACAATCAATAGTTGTTGATTTTCGCAGGTGCCATCCATGGACAGGCGAATGCGATTGCAAAGCCGGCTGGAACTCGAACGATTGCACCAGGCTCTGCCCTATCCTCACCTACGGCAAAGGCTGCCACAACCTGTGCAAATGCCAAAACAACGCCCAATGTTCGCCCGTCAACGGCACCTGCATTTGCCAGCCCGGTTACAAGGGCGAGCAGTGCGAGAAAACCTGCCCGGAAGGCACTTTCGGCGTGGATTGCGCTCAGAAATGCGATTGTAAGGAAAACGCGACGACTCGTTTCGTACGTTTCGTACCTAACGGTGATTTTATTTCAGGTAAAAACGGCGCCAAATGCTCCACAGAAACCGGCCAGTGTCAATGCCCGCCGGGCTGGGAAGGCCAGCAGTGCGACCGGCCCTGCAGCAACAACTCATTCGGCGATCATTGCAACAGCAAATGCCTATGCAAGAACGGCGCCTCCTGCAACCCCGTAAACGGTAAGCGCGCCCGGCAAATCGCAGGAATTTAGTCGTTTGCCGCACGTTAACCGTCGCTCACGTAGAATTACCGTTTTATTTTATTTTTGTTTATCGTGAAATTTATTGTTTTGTCTTTGCATGTCGTTCAATAGGTAGTTGTACGTGCGGAGCCGGGTTTACCGGCGAATATTGCGAAAGCAAATGCCACCAAGGCTACTTTGGGCTGAACTGCGAACAAGTTTGCCAATGTCACGACGGACATCATAATGGTTGCGATCCCGTTACAGGCAAATGCATTTGCAAGGGTCAGTGGAAAGGTAGATATTTCCGTCGAAATATACACGCTCATTTGTCATCTCGTTGTCATAGTGTAAACGTTGTGTAATTTAGATTTAAATGTATTACTAAATTCGTGTAGATACCGTGCGTTGATATCGAGGTGTTAGTGTTTAGGAATGTGGATTGGGGATTTAAAGTATGTTCCGTTTTATTTTTCTCGTTTGTACAGATTGTTTTGATGTATTTTTTGTTAATGTGGCTATTTTTTTACTACAGTTGCGTATGCAGTGAGAATTTAAGAGAAGAAAATATACCAAAATGAGGTGTACATAATGTAAAACAAAAAATTATTATATTTACACAGCACGAATTTTCTCACACATCACATTTTACCAGCTTGCATTTTTTATTTATTTTAATAATAACCATACTAGCACCGATTATAACCGATTAACTCTCATTTTGTAAATATTTAATTTCATATTTGCTAACTATAAACAACGTTACTAACACCATTCACATTGTTCATCGTTCCATATTGTTCATATTTTTTTAACAGCATTACGTCTTCCAGGCGTACTATGCGAATCGATGTGCGCCGAAGGCAAATTCGGCACGGATTGCGAACAATCCTGCAACTGCCAAAACAACAGCTCCTGCGACCCCGAAACCGGCAAGTGCGTCTGCTCCAGAGGTTGGCAGGGAAAAGACTGCACGCTTCCCTGCGATCCGGGATTCTACGGCAGCGGCTGCAAGCAAAGATGTCCGGAGGTGTCTCAGGGTAAGAAATCCAGAATTGAGTAGATTCAGAGTAGTATGTCGAGTAGATTCAGAGTAGTGTGGAAAGTAGATTCAGACAAGTGTGGAGAATAGATTCAGAGTAGTGTAAAGTAGATTCAGAGTAGAGTAGATTCGAAGCAGTAGAGTAGTTGCAGAGTTAAGTAGATCCAGAGTAATAGAGTTGATTCAGAGTAGTGTAGAGTACATTCAGAGTTAAGTAGATTCTGAATAGTAAAGTAGATTCAGAGTAGGGTAGATTCAGAGTTATATGTAGAGTAGATTCAGAATAGTGTGGAAAGTAGATTCAGACTAGTGTGGAGAGTAGATTCAGAGTAGTGTAGAGTAGATTCAGAGTAGAGTATATTCAAAGCAGTAGAGTAGTTGCAGAGTTAAGTAGATTCAGAGTAGTAAAGTAGATTCAGAGTAGGGTAGATTCAGAGTAATATGTAGAGTAAATTCAGAGTAGGGTAGATCCTGAGTAGAGGAATAGACGTTTCGGATTCTAACAGATGTATCTATAATGCGTTTTTTAGGCAATAAAACTTGCGATCACATCACCGGAGACTACATATGCCCTCCTGGTTACACGGGATTCACCTGCGAGCATCCGTGTCCGTTCGGAAGTTACGGGAAGAATTGCGAGAAAACTTGCACTTGCAAAAACGGCGGCGATTGCCATCATGTTACAGGTAAACGATTGCATTCTTAGATATATTAATAAGCGTTATAACTACAAAAACTTTGCAGGCGAGTGCCAATGCCTTCCGGGCTGGATGGGAGCGAATTGCACCGTACCGTGCCAACCGGGCAGGTTCGGAATCAATTGCAGTCAACATTGCAAATGCTTGAACGGAGGAGAATGCAGAAGGAACGACGGAGTGTGCAGATGCAGGGCTGGATGGACTGGTACTCAATGCCAAGAATGTAAGTACATTTCACGTTTAAATAGCTCTAAAAGCGCAACAAACTTATGTTCTCGCATTGTCCGCGAATAAGTAGGACTTTAAGATGCGTTCGATGATACATAAACGAAAACTTTTACAATTTGACGTTAGTGACAGTTCGTATGACAGAAGTTTAATAAAGGTGGGAATAGTTGTTTGGTATAGAGGTGTAGTAACGACTGTTACAAAATAAGCGTTATTTTTCAAATATCGTACAACATACAATAAAAATTTGTTTCAGTGTGTCCAGAGGGATATTACGGAGACCACTGCATGACTCCGTGCGAATGCGAAAACGACAATTTCATCTGCCAACCGACCGACGGGTGCGTTTGCAAGCACGGTTTCACCGGCGAACACTGCGAGGAATCCAACATACTCGGCAGAGTGAGGCAATTGGACGATAGCGGTGGAGGTTACGGGGTAATCGTAGCCGTCATTATGGTGTCTATCATATTCATAGCCATTGTGGTGCTGTTGGTGTTCTACTACAGGCGGCGCGTGTCCAATTTAAAAACGGAAATCGCCCACGTGCAGTACATAGCTGATCCTAGTGCATTTTCACCAGGTAAAGATTTCTACTACAAATGTTCTACTCATATTAATAGAGGGTATAAAGTTATTATTATTTGTTGTTGTATGTTTAGATCGCAACCACTTCGACAATCCGGTGTATTCGTTCCAAACTGGCGGCAAGCTGGATCTCGATTACCTGTTGAATAACAAAACGAAAATATTCAATAACTTCCACAAGCCGTTGAATCCGAATTTGGAACGCGCAAGACTCGGAGGCTGTTGTTCCACGGACGATGATGATTCCGCTAAAGGTAATTTTAAAATTAATTTAGCCTTGCATACCTGCATGTACCTTGCCAGTTGGAATTTTTAACAAGTGAAATTACGTAAATTTTAAGAATGCTGTGCTCAATTCATGCTCAAGAGTGCTCTATTGATTCTTATCGATCGAAAAGTAAATATATATTACATGATATATTATTGTTATTTTTTCAGGTATTTACGATCCACAATTCGACGAATTGAAGAGTTTAAAGAATCGAGAAGCCGACGCAACCAATCCCAATATCTATCACAGTATTGAAAAATTGGATCACGTCTACGCTGAAATTAATCAGAAAGATCCTAAGGATATTGGTAAGTGGATTTGTTGTATTAGTATTGCGATGTTAAAGCGAAAAATGGCTGTGGTAACGTTAATTTGTTACTTAGGTATGTTCGTTTGGAAATATACCAAGTGAGTATTTTTGAAGTTTGAATGGCTAAAATAATACTGCTTTATAAGAATGCTGTTTTTATCGCGGTAGATTCTTGTAGGGCTTGTTGGAAAAATCGAGCACTTTATAACATATTTAGACAGTTCTATTTTGTAGTTTGAACCACTAAAAATACGCAATTACTTCTGCGCATATAAAGAGTCGAGGCGTTTTAAATTGTTTAAAAGAAAGATTATTAAAATAACAGTTAATGGAAGTTGTCTTTGTTGCACCCACGGTCGTATAGGAGCAATTACATTTGACATCTCTAGTAGACATTTTAATAATGAATCACCCTGTAGATACAACTAATAAGGACTTTTCGAGGGAATAAAAATGTGCATTGTACAGGAAGCATTGGAAGTACTTGGAAATAATTTATCTCTAACAATTCTAATTAGTTAAATTGATTAAGTAATTTGGTCAGTTTTTATCAACCTACGTTCCCGGCAATTTTATTAAACATTATTAAACATTATTAATTTTCAATTTATTAAATTATACTGTCTTGATTCTCTATATGCGCCTTGATTCTTTATATGCGCAGTAGAAGTTGGGATTCTTACGGGCTCAAACTACAACATTACCCTATTAATTCATTGTTTTTGTCGAATTTTTAATATATTTTTTTTTTCATTTTAGAAATGGAATACGACCATTTAGACTATACGAGACCTGTGAGCACACTAAAACCCCACTATCAACGGATGGCTAGTCCGTTCGGCTCCAGAGACCTCACTAAAGATGAATCAAATGTGACTGATTAGTTTCGTTATTTTTTTTAAATTTTATTTATTGATATTTTTTTTATCGTAACGATTCGGCTTTCGTGAAAATGTACAACTATTTTACTTGCGATTTTATCAATGGGTAACTGTTTTAAATTTCGGACTTTTAGCATCTATAATCATTTTATAACACTTTTTTGTGTGTCGATAAAATCCTGATATTCAGGATTAATTTTTGAATAATCCCTTTTTTTATACTCGAACAGTGTACTTGTACTTGTAAAAACGATGAGAAACAGGTGACTGATTTTTATTACAAGAACCAATCGAATTTACTAATAGAAATGGTTCGTCTTTACTCTTGGAATTACGATTTTTAACTTGTCTAATTCTGATCAATTCTCTCAAATTTTGTTATGAATGGCAGTTATTTCAATATTTCGATGTGCTGAGTTAACTTCAAACGAGAAAAAGACTGATCATTTCGAGTACAATCGCTAATTTTGAGAAAACTTTGCTCAATTCCTTTATTCTTTTGTGTTAAAAATATATTACATATCCATATAGTTCAGTTACCTAACAATCCACTTGCTTAAAGATGATAATCGCCTGATTTTTGTGGATAATGATTGAAGTCGATAGCATTGTAATGTACAAGCAGATGCTATGTGTAGTTTTGACTCTTATTGTGTATAATATTTACCTGATTTTCCTCTGACATGCTGCACTGCCGTGTTTAGAGGCGTCGTTTATTTTATTGTATTAAAAATCGATTTATGGTGGAATTCTGAGAACATCTGTAAGACCTATAAGCCGAAATCTGTAAGAGTTAAGAGTTACAGGAAATGCGATTCTAACCTTATCTGTTATCTATTTACAGATTCTCTTACAGTAAGCATTAAGGTATAAGGTAAAAAACTGTAAGTCTTACAGATTTGATTCCAGACTAGCATATTTTACAAATCTGTAAAGGTTCAAGATACAGAATCTATATCTTACAGATTCTGTAGCTTATAGGTAAATTCTCAGAATCCCAACATTAATTAGCATATTAAAAGGAAGATACATTTATGATTGTTGTTATATAAATGACTGAGTTAGTTTATTTGGGTTTTCTTTTTAAACGATTCAATAAAAATGTGTGTGAAAAGTTAATAATTGTATACAGGATGGCCCTTAAATGAAGAATAATCAAATCAGGGGGATGTTTACATATCTTTTTGCGTTAAAAATTTCAAAATTAATTGGTGATATTAAAATGCCGCCCTGTACCTAAATTTTATTACTCTTTTTATAATCTTAAATCCGAAATGTAGATACATAAACCTGACTTTTTTATTATAGAACTTGTAGCTTTTTTAATGTAGACTTGTAATTATAATAAGATCTTTATTATTCCAAGTATTCGTGAAAATAATGCAATAATAAATGCTCAATATCTATCTATAATCCAGCGAATATTTAACGAAACATCATTTCTGTTCCTCCATTCTTGCCTGTCCTTCTTTTATAAATTTTATTTGTATCAATTTGTACTCGCTCAATGGCATGTTTCATTAAATATTTTGCATTTTACACTTCCCTTAATGTTTAATGAACTGTCTAGTGTACCGTTTTTTATAGTGTCGGGTAATTTAGTATTTTCTTACATTTTTATAACGCCAGAGTCAAATTAACTAATTGCGTTGAATAAATTCGGAGTATTCTTTTTGTAAATTATTCTATATATTTATAATTTATAACTTTGATATTTTATTGGCAGATATTTTTTTCGGAATATCATTAAAATAATTTTAATTTGTGATACTTCAGAACAAAAGTAGATATATTTGTACGTTTTTAGTGTGTCGTGGTATTTTAGTTGATAGTGGGTTTATTCGTATTCTTTAATTTTTGTATATAAAAAACTTTATTGTTGTATTGACGCGAGATTCTGTGATAAGTGTACGAATGAATAAATGTTTAAGTTCCAATTTTAGTTTTTATTGGGGTAATTAAGGTCCAGTAAACGGGAGCAGTTTTCTCGATGAATAAATGAAAAAGTTGCTTCTGTGTTTATTTATTTTCGCTTACAATAAGTTATATTTACAAATCTCCAGCATTTAAAATCTCAGTCAGCTTACTCTGAAGAAAATGGAAAATTCCCGATTTAATAACTATGTTTGGTCCATTAAAATAACGCTAATGGAATTTTGATTTATTTTAATAGTGTTTGTCCAATACCTAAACAATTAGTTGTTCCATTTTGAAAATAATAAATTTTTAATAAAATGAAATAAAAATTAGAAATTTAATGGGATTAGGATACTTCAAAATAGCTAACAAAATCACACTCACTATTTCGTAGACACCATGTATACGAAACACTTACTTATGAACAATTCTACATTAATTTTACATGTAAATGGATTGAAGGATTTACCCTGCATATGTGTTTAGGAAATCTTTAAGAAGATAATTCGCCGAATAAGCGAAGTGATGTTTCTATTCTACGTCTAGTTCAAGTTTCTAGTAGCGCAATTTAATAGTAAAATATACAAATTTACCCTTAGCAAAATAGGACATTAAGCTTTTTCATCTTCTAACACGATATTTCGTTTTTAAATCTAGTACAGAGGAATATTTTTCAGCTTGATAGTTAAGTATTAGATGCGGGACAAAACATACTAATTTCTAAAGAATATAAATTAATTTAATAAAATAGTACATCAGCGCATAATATATTATACAAGTTGTCCAAGAAAAAGTAATGTTTCTTATGCTTTAATAGTTAAAATTTTCTTGTCTAAGTGGGTTCTTTTTTAAGATAATAATCTTCACGAAGAAAAGGTTTAAAGAAGGAACTGAAATATTAGGTACATATTAAACATATTTTCTTATAGAGATATAGAATATTTCAGTCAGTAAAACTATCCAATCGCTACCTACCTACTTTTACTCTCTCGATAAATATATAACATAAACTATCATTTTATACTTCTTTTTAGAATAAATAAATTTACAAATAAACGTTCCCCGTCAACGCGCTTATGTCAATTTGTATTTGGAGAAATCGAATTGCAGGTAATTCTTGAGTTTGTTGCCCTTCTGGTCGGCCAGCTTGTTCTTCGCCTTCTCCTTGTACTCATACAGCTCCCTCAATCCGCCATCGTCCACGTTCGACTGCAGCACCGTCCTCACGAAATTGTGCCCCTGGCCGCTCGTGGCCGTCGGGCCCATGCTCTCCTGCGCAGCGCTCAGCAGCTCCGGGTGCTCGTTCAGCGTATCGGACATCGAGGCTATCAACACGTCTGAAACAACATTTTCAACCATCGAAATTGGCCCTTTATCGAAGCTGGTGAAGTTACCTAAAACTCGCTTCTCGATCTCCCGCGATATGTGGCCCTGCTCGGCCTCGGTCTCCAGGAAGTTGGTGAATTTCTGCAGGGCTTGCTGGGCCTCCTCGTTGCCGCGCGTCAAACTCTGCGTGAACATCACCTTGGCCAATTGGTAGATGATTTCTTCCAGCGAGTACTCGGTGTACAAATAATCAGCGATTTTCAGACGCTCCAAGATCTCGTCGTAGTCCTCCTCCGTTGCTTTATCTACTGATTAAAAGATAATAAGTGCCTACAGATCGGCTGAAATATCCAGAGACACCAGGGTCATTCAATGAGTCTTTTTCTATTTACTGATATCACAATCTAATAAGGATAATAAGGAGTAAACTGGAATGAACTTTACAAACCCGGATTATTCATGGAGGCTTCTTGAGTGGGATCCATACGTTTTCGAAGTTGCTTGATGTTAAAGTTGCTCCTCAATTCCGGTTTATCGTAGAAGATAGCTTTAGAATTTGATCCCAATTGCGAGGTCGCTTCATATGGAATCTGTATCATTCAAACATACGATGAAATAAATCTTTCATACAACGAATCAATAGTGGTTAATACCTTCGAATGTTGAACGGAGTTCAGCCCGATTTGAGTATAATGGCTCTTGAGCTTGTCCAAATCGTACTTGATTTCCTGCAGGAAAGCCAAGGCCTCCTCTCCGGTCATCTGGAAGAGGCGTCTCTTTAGTAACCCGGTGATTGGTTTTCGGTAAATAAAACTTACTAAATCTTCTCGAAGGAATTCTTCGATGGCCAGCGTGACCCCTTTCTCGTCTCCCGTCCAAAAAATGTATTTGGCCACGTCCATGGGGGAGTACCGGATGCTGCCGCCGATGCCGAACTTTTCGTTCTGGAAATTGGGTTATTTTTCGTGATAATAAAGGCGCGATCGATCGGGAAAATCTCGCGGTGATGTCAGAGCTTTTATGTAGCCGTAAAAACGCATCAGATGTAAAATAGAGATAATAAAAACGATGGAATTATTAGCATCCATAAACATTTTTTTTTTTAGTCCCTGTTGATGGGGCTTTCGCCGTAGCGCTGCGAAATTAGCTTTCGCGAGCCCTTTTTCCATTTGCTAATAGATTTATAGCCGGCAAAACTGGAACGATATACAATTTATAATTGTGTTACAGTTCAATTAAATTATTTGTTAGCGCGCAATTTAATTAACGTTAAATGTTCGCATTTCCAATATATGAATATATGTTTAAATTATCATCAATTAATAAGAGAAACAATTTATTAACACAACCATTTTTTGACTATACAGATAATATAGGCTATGGGTGCGATAAAGACAACTTCCATTGAACCATGTAAAGGAAAAGGAAAGAGTGGGATGTTGATGTGAGATTGCAACTTTCTCACTCTCGCTCTCACTTTTAATAATCTTTCTTTGTTCAACTCATAGAATTGGCCATATTGCAAACAGATTTGCACTTACCCATGCCTAAATTATCACTTTGAAATAAAAAACTCATTATTGAGAAAACTTCATTACATTAAATAAAATTAGCTACATTCTGAACTCATTTCTAGAAATTTATGTAGCTATTTCACTCACGTTCTAGCAGTTATTGAATTATTCCTCTTACTCTATTTATTATTAAAAGGATTTCATTAGTGTGCTGTGCTTGTGCTTGTCATTTTCAAATGTCAAATTGTTATTTCGAGTTAAAATGTCAAAATATGAATTTATTAAAATGAGAATATTTTACAGAAAACTGAGTACAAAATGCATTTATGAAGTACTAATTAAAAACTTCATGAGAATAAATGTAAATGTTAAAGTTATCACCAGAGAGGAGAACTAGAGAGTGATAAATAAAATTGGATTTGGCCAGACAGAGGTATGAACTTTTATACATTATACAGTAAAATTAATTAAAACTTATGGTAATTTCGGCTAAATTTATATCATGTCGTAAGTAAACTAAAATAATAGATATTCTACACGTAATTAATGGCTATTATTCGCCGGGTTTATTTACCGCGCGGCTACCTTTATATGCTCATTGAATAATGTATTATTGATTGTATATTTCATTTCATCTTTCCATTGTTACTTATCAACAAAACATGTCGATGCAATATTTAAAACTATCCTGAATTTCCCCATAGTAAACAGAAGTAACGATTTAAAAAGTAACAATAAAATCTCAAAAAGTTTAAGATTTTATAATAATCAAATGCGCATATAGGTACACTATTTACGGGGCACTCTGTATAATGATTGATCTTCCCCTATTGTACAATATGATTTTTTTAGGGTAAGTTGCAAAAATTTGGTGAATGAATAATTAAGTAATACTTACCAGGTTTTCATCTGTTAAAATATTATTACTCATGCCTGAACGACGCGATTCGATCTTTTTCTCCTCATCGGGAATCGTCTGATCGATGATTTTGTGTATTCCCTCAGAGGGCACGTTGATTTCTGTCTTGATTTTTGTCCTCGGCTTATCTTTATCGTAAACAGTCTCGACGTTTTGGCTGACTTTCGCCAACGTCTCACCGTTTTCGTGTACTGCAAAAAAGATTTTACATCATCAATGCAAATCAAATAAAAAAATACGCCGCAATATTCCACTAGTAGCATTATCGGGCTATTATTGCCCCACTAATCCATTGAAACATTGTGAATAAATACTCTTTATGCTTCAAGGACTTAGACGCTTGTAAATAGAGTATAACACAATTCGAAAATAAATCCATCGTCAATAAAATCAAATCCAGGGAGCCCTTGTAGCTTCTTACATCGACTTGTCAATTATTTCCGGGGAAAAACGTATGCGGGAACGACAGTTCGAAGGCTGGTATCGAGCGGACAGCGAATTAAATCTGAAAATGTATGTAAAATTTTATGGATCGGCTCTTCCAGTCGACATTGCTTTGCGAACGGGAGACGAGAAAATTGAATTATTTGGCAGTCAATTAACCTCTCGAACTGTTACGTTTTCCTGCCATCTGCTCGATGATTGCCGGTTTAATATAGACACGTATAACGGTGACTTTAGTTGATGATAAATGTTTCGAGTTAGAGTGGAGTTGATTTTAGTTAGTAACAGAGAGTTTTATTTCTGATACATTCTGAAAGGGTTTGGGATAAGTATAGATAAATGCACGGTTTTTTTGATCTTTGTAATGACTATTCCTGTAATGACTTTGGATTGTCGTGATCCGTTTCAATTCGTATGGGTGCGATTTGAGAAAGGATCCACTTTATTTCTCATGGTTTGTGGTGCATTTCACAAATGTGGAGTTTTTGTCTAGTTGAAAATTTTGGGGAATCCCAGTCCGAAGAGTTTATTTCGATAACAAACAATACGCGGACAATTAGAAAACTAAGAGATGTATTAATAAAGTCTAGTCTTTGGAGCCTGAAATAACGAATGAATAGGTGGAAAGCATGTTGAATTTGAATCTTTTTGAAGTATTTCGAGTTACTCATTAATTATATTACAGCTTTATTTTTAAATACTACTTAAAATAATATCGATTATATTTTCGAAAAATATTACCAAGCTCTACTTATTGTTTTTGTATTCCGGGGGTATTTTATTTAAAATTTTATGTAGGTATTATTTTACCACCTATGAGAAAAATATAATACAAATTTGAAATGAATACAAATTTACAATCTTTTTTTGTACTTATTATAGGCAAATTTGATTATCTCACCTTCTTCTACATTTTGTGTCCTTGATTCTTGTTCATCATTGATGCTAGTATACTCGGATGACTGAGATTTAATTAAATCCATCGTCTTGCCAAGTTTTCCTGAAATCGAATAATTATGTAAACGGAAGAAAATTTTAAAATCCAATTGATTAGTCGTTTAAAAATCTCAACGGATATAAATAATATTTAGCACCACTCAAAGTATTTATTTTTCAGTTAAGCTCCAATTCCAACGATTATTGTATTCCACCTAAATTTTGATCCATTAGCTAACTTGAAATAATGGTGGTTGACCGCAATATTGCCACCAAAATTTCTATTTGTGCATGTGCATTCGGTATTTGTTACACGTGGTAGTGGCATTATATACAATGCTCGGGGTGTTTTGGGATTCACCGCGTATTTGCATGGATTATCTATATTATACATACGGTAAAATAGAAATGTATACACGTTGAATTGAAATATAAATTACGCAACGCTAATCTCAAACGTTTAAATGATAATTTTGCAGATTCACCGAGTTGTCAATATAAAATACCTTTTCTCTCTCGTTTCATACGTGTCCTATTTAATTTGCAGCAACACGTGCACGTCCACGATTTAATTACCTAATTACGCAAACGTAATAATTTTCATTACGCCGCTTTGATAATTTTTTATGTACTCTCACCTTTAGTTATTTACTTACCGAAAGATTTTTTCAGGTTTTCCAATTCTCTGACATTTTCGTCCTGAAAAAATAGAATTTATTGTAAGTACTTAAATGAACGAAAAGGTCATTTAAAATAGGGTCAGTAGTTAATAATAGATTTTATAGTTACTTCATAATATACAACCTTTGGTATTTAAATGTTACACTAAACTTAATTACTAGTTAAATTAAACTACCTAAATTATTAGTAAAATTTAATAGGTAGGTCTCTAATAAATTATACGAATGTAGGTGTACGATATACCTAATATATTTTTATGATAGATTAATTATAATTAATTAAATGCATTCTTACCACTGATGATGCGCTGTCTTGTTTCGTTCCTATAACAAATAAAAATTAATTTAATAAACTTTGTATTAAAACGAAAATTCTAAATATAATAGTCATTTTTTAATCATTTTTATGGATTCATAAAAACAATTTTATTGTTCGCTCTTTTTATACAAATGTTATGTTATGTGAAATGGTTGTTTACACGCCGCCTTAATTGGAATATTTCTATTGTTGAGTTTGTTTGCCAGAATTATAGCTTGATTTCCTGACACAGTTTAATATAAGCGATGAAAATGCTTGGAAAGAATAAATGTAAATAATTGCGTATGTGCCATTCTATATATCGATTTTCCTAAAAATATACCACCATTAATGGTCTGTTAGATAAAATATCTTTGACGCAAATACAAATATTTATAAATACAAAAAGGGATATTTTATGTTCTGCTATAAAGATGCTTTTTGTGAATGAACAATACAATTTTAATATTCTATGTAGATAGATCATAATTCTATTTATGTGAATCTGATTAGAAATTTTGGCGCAGGATTTACGCAAATAAATTTGATTTTTTTAAATATTGTACCAACGAGTAAAGTTGTAAAATTGTACAATCATTCATTTACATTTCAGTTGATGTTTGGTCAATAAAACTCCCTTTATCTTATAACAAGATCGTTGCCAGTGAAGTTTTGCTATATTTTAAGAAAAACATGTGACCATGTTTTCCGCTTGTTTACCACATAAAAAACACTGGTCGAAGTTCTTACACTAAATGAAAATGTCGCTTATACAGAGATATGGTACCTAGTTGAATGTCCACCAAATTTGCTGGGTATAATCCGATTTATTTGTTCCGTTATTTCCTAGTAAACGAATTTTTCCTGTCTCTCTATATAAAGCACGTATCTAATTCGATCCGAGAAAATTTAATATACCTCGAATATTCGCTTGCCTCTTTTCCTTGTTTATTTTCCATCGTCTTGACTTTTCATATTTGTAATCCACTATTCATTCCGTCTCCAAACTATCACGCATAACTCTTCTAAAGAAGTTTGAGATTTTTTATCCAACTTCCAAACTCTATAATAAACCAGCTATAAAACCTAGAAGAACATTTAACTTCCCGATAAAAAACACCAAATATAGTAGCCCGTAAATCAGAAATAGGTAACGTTCCGGCGAATTTTACGACCTCGTTAATAGCCCGAATTTTTCCGGTCTGCTTAGCAATTTTCCACTCTACATTTTATTAGACTCTCCGCGTCCCAGAAAGCGATCCATCAAAGGTCAACGGTTCCTTAACAATACCGAGCTGGGTCACGACTGCACAAAGGACTAAAAGGTGTATTTGACGTCACCGAGTGCACAGTGAACTCTCCTGCGGGTTTTTGAAGAAGATTTTAATTGGTTCGTTAAGCGCAGGAAACGCTATCTAAATCTAAACTAATTAGAAGGCTTACACGTTGCTATGCACGAGCTTTACTGCGTAATTAATTATATGCAGTATGTTCCAGGATCAGGTTTTAAGAGGATGTTTTTTACAACAATATTTTACGCTTTGATTCTTTATATTCTATCTAAGTTTTATAGCTTTTGGTGTGGTCTTTTATGAAGACTTTATAGAGTTATGGAATTTTAAGTTACTGAGTGCACAGTTAGCTTTCCTGTGGGATTTTTGAGAAAATTTTAATTAGTTTGTTAAGCGCAGGAAACGCTATCTAAACTAATTAGAAGGCTTACATGTTGCTATACACGAGCTTTACTACGTAATTAATTATATGCTGGATGTTCAAGAATCAGGTTTTTAGAGGATGATGGTTTTATACAAATATTTTACGTTTTGATTCTTTATATTCTGAAGCTTTTAGTGGTGTTTAATGGGAACTTTATAGAATTATGAAATTTTAATAGTTTCTTCATTAGACTTTTTATTAATATCTTAAACGTGTATTTTCTTCAACATCCTAACGGCTCTAGTAGAAGCACGTAATTTCCCTATTACAAAGCGATTAAACTCTGAACTTTTCATCAAGAAATTTTTGGAACAGGAAGACCTTGAACTTTCCCTAATCACGTCTTTCTTTCGACTCGGAAAGCTCGGAACATAGGTGTTATTTCTTAGTAACGCGATGCCTACGAATCGATAAATTACCAAACATTAAAAGCCTGAATTTAACGCGCCATGTTGTCTATAACATGCAATGTTTCAAAAGCTCCTGCAATAGAGTGTATTATTCAATGAATGTATGTATGTAGGTACTATAAATTTCTAATGTTCGTGATATCCTCATAAATGTTTAATAGAGGTATATTCAATAAGACAGTGGTAAATCCACATTGTATATTTTTGAATTTTTTCGATTATAAATCACAAGTTTTAAGTAGACATAAGTAACAAAATTTTTTTAGAAAAATTTTTGACATAAATTTTAGTGAGTAATTGTGCAAGTTATCTTTCGAATTTAAGTAGATCCCACATTGAATTGTGCGCAAAGGACCAAATAAGTGGTAATCGTTGAAAATAATCCTCCCATCATCAATTTATTGACCTGAAAATAATCGACGGCTGTAAGTTTCGGGATTATTTTTTTCGCGAATGTTGCTAAATGAAGTAATTCGTTTCTAATGTGCAAATTCGGCATATCTTCTTGCAGATAAAAACATGTCACAATGAAGTCTTCGTTTTGCTTTCCTATTTCGCTGAATTTGTATACAATCATCATTACATTTACCTGAAATTTTACACTTAATTTAATTGCTTTAACTTTATCGATTACTTACCAAGTACACGACAACTCGAAAGGAATTTCCAACGAAGTACGTTATTGACTTTCTATTCCAGTCTTCTTGTAGAAAGAAGGATGTTGTGATGAAATTCATAACAATAATAACGAAATTAACAAATACACAAAACATCTCCCATCCGAATAATGTGTTAATATCTACTATTGTTTTACTAATTAATATAAGTTTAGATTCAAACATCTTAATTAGTGAGTCGCAGATGAGGTATCTTTTCTCTTCCAAAAGCGAAATATCCTGGTTGATATTTCGTTGGAATTTTAAAATGACGTTAACAATTTTGGTCAATAGAAGGCAAGCGAATATTACATATATGTTTGAAATGAAAAACATTAAATACGGTGTGATGGAATCAGCTAGTTCTTTGGTATAGTATATCTGAAAAAATTCGTTTACCACACAACAACCGAACAAAGAAATCTGCGTGTACCCAGCTAATTTGGCGCGAAAACCAATTTCGCAACGTTCGCGTATAAATGGCGTGATTATGCTCATTCTGTAGAAGAACGTCGACCACTGTTTTTTATGGGCCAAACACGTGAAAAATGCGGTCACCATGGCCATATTTTCGTTAATAACCAGGAAAATATCGCTTAAAACAACCATAAAATTCACGAAAGGTCGGTGATAAGTCACACGAAGTTTGAGTTGCCAAATTTCAGTTGAGACGTACATGAATATCAATAACCACGCGAAAATTGCGGAAATGCGGCGCTTTTTAAGCGAGAACGGAACAACTCCCATATACCGGGCGGTTTTCAATAATTTTCTGTACATTACTTCGTCGAAAGAGACGACTGCATTGTACAACGTCATTTTGTTCACTAACAACCAGTGATTTCAAACGCAGTTCAAACATGTAATTATGTATGAAAAATTACATAAAATTACCCATAATAGCATACAACTTCAAACACGATTCGATGTAATTACCTGCATTTTTTTCTTTATCGCGCGTCTATTTTTGTGAATAAATATTTAAAGTAACCGGAAACGTTGTAAATGGTGATTAATTAAGGATGGCACTCGGTCATTTCTCATCGCAAACTAATTATTGTCTTGTGACAAAAATTGATTGACTAAGAGGAAATGCTGGAAATTGTTTCTAAATCGAGTTTTCTAAGTTTTTTTAAAGTAATTTCCTTGAATAATATCATAAAATCATATTTTTACAAGTAAGAGTTTAATTTTTACACCCTTACTTTTAAACCCCTGAAAGGATATTGGAAATATTAGATTGGATATTGGAAATGGAGTCGTTCAAAAGGGCTTTCCTTAGTCTATCACCTTCACACTACATAATATATTGCGAAATATAGGTGTTCTCTAAAAAATTAAATACCATAATATCACATTTTTAGCAAAAGATCAAATAATTGTCAAGTAATTGCCTAACAAGCCTGTGGAAACTGCACCACGATGTTTCTTTCTCCTACCTACAATATATTTGAAAAAAGGAAATAACCAAATAATTTGGTGATTGGTGATTCCTCTGGAAATTTTTCAGTTTTTTTTGGAAGATATTCCCCTGGAAATTTGACGAAATATGTGGGGTTCCAGCACGATGGATGCCCAGCTCATTTTCCTAGAAGGGTTCGTTTTTTTAGTCGAGCAAATGGATTTAGGCGAGTTTTTTTTCACAACCACCACAATGTCTCCAGACTACTAAATCGAATTATTCCCCGTACAAAAAATATATTCGAAACGATTCTATATAGAGAAAAACCCTCCGTAATTTTTGCGTAATAATTACGAGTAAAACAGCCCTAAAAAATTAATAATTAAAAATCCACTTACCGTCTGAAAGAGGCGCCGTGTCAACGAAACTTTTCTGCGAAACTAAAAGCAACAGCACCGTCAAGGGGACTAAAGCTTTCAGCCTTAGCATAGCGGTAAAATTCTGTAACAAAAATCACGATAAATTAATTGTACTTAATTACTCCAGACGTCGTTAGGGCAAAATAAATTCTGGTAGGTACAATTTAGCACAATTATATCTGCAGGCATGAAAAAATCAACCTCAACGACAAACTATCTGCATTTAGACAACTTATAAATGTATCTGTATAAAATACACCACAATCTCATTCATTACACCCGGCAAGCGTTACATTTCAAAAGTACACGAGATATTCCACACAAAAGCTCGAACAAGACGCGCTTATGAAAAGCCGTGTATCCGATGAACTTTGAACCGAACTCACGTTCGATATTACGGGCCATTAATTTAAGCAGTTTCCGATTAATCTACTTCGACTTGTTCAATCTTGCGATTACAAGAACATTGATATCGCTTACTGAATTAAATGGAAAATCGTAATTACCATCGAGGGTGTCGTATATTGGAATTAACGCGACCATGCTCTTCTAATTAGAATACTTGATACTCCCGAATCGAGGGAATTCAATGAATAATATTAACGAGTAAATATTTCATTAAACTTTTCTCGTTAGCTGGTGAATATGGATCCGGTAAAATCCGTGTTTTTGGCATTTGATAAAGAATATTTCTGCTCTGTATTTGTAATTAAAAAATAGATATTTATCTTACTAATAGATGACTTTTAAAAGTACTTTGTTGGATTTTTCGAGTTATAATGGAGCATAATATTATTTACTGGTGATAATTAAATGTTTAACGTTTATATCCCGGCATAATAATAAATAACTAATGCCAGCATAGGAAACCGCGATGAATATATAGTAGTCATTATGAGAAAGGGTGGGATATATGATAAACATAACCTAATATTAATTATATTAATACTATATTCAAGGGTTGTAATAATATTTTGGGATAAATATGCAAAAATAGAGAGTGTTAATCGATATTTTAATTATTCACACAAAATAATAGCTTTATATCGATTAGTAATATGAACTATGAATTTTGGCGGAGGAGATCAAGTTCTACTACAAACACTGAAATATTAATAGGAATTGAATAATACAATCTTTTTATTATTCATCAATTTTAATGAAATTCCGCCAAGTTTCCAATAACGTGCAATTACCCCCAATTTCAATTCAACATTTATTCCCCTTATAAATCAATGAAGAAGATTAATGAAAATTTTCATCGGGAAGCATTTTCAAGTATAGTTAACTCAAACTCCGAACAAAAATAACTCGGTTTGTATGGATTCGTATCGTTTAATCCCGTACCGGTGATATCGGGAATTCATGTTTCTCGATAATTACGCTTCAAATTGTCTCTCTAATACAGGTTTCATTAAATCCTATTATATTTCGTTTTTAATGCTTCCGCCGCGATTACGCCAATTATTTCGATCAAATAAAGCCCCATTGCGTAGGAGAGATAAAGTAGGCTGATATTTGGTACCTTATGTGCATCACTAATTTACATTTTTTACGAAAAAATCCTGAAAATCGAGCTAATAAAATATAAATCCTGCACCCAAAATTACGATTTTATTAAATATCATGTAATCTTACACCAAATTCCTCACTGAGCGAGGAACAAACTTCCAAATTATCGCTACAACTCCAAAAAAAATATTTGCTTCTGAAATCAACCCGATTCCGATTTCCCCTTGTTAAGGCCGATCCGGCTCCATTACGAATAACTAGAGTTTTCCATTATTTATCCTTCTTTTCGATCCGCTAAACTCCGACCTAAAACGTCTCTGAGTACAGAAACAGAGAGGCTGCTTGTTACCATTTTAGGTCGCAGCTTCCTATCATCAAAGCCATAAAATCCGGAGGGTTTCCCCGGTACAATGTTAAGGTCGTTCGAGAAGACGGGAGAATGATAGACACGCAACGGATATTTGCTCGATACACACAGAGTCCTGGATTAGTGAATATTTCAGCGATTTTCGCGATACTAAAATTGAATGTTTTTAGATTATCGAACTGTGAGTGAAAAAATAACCGGGTTTATGAGTTTTCTGCATCGACAGATTAAACGGTTTTTAATCTAATCATCGGAAAAACATCATGGCAGTTTTCGAGAGTAAAGCAAACAATTCTTATACGATGTATCGTTAAAAACCGACGAATTTCGTGCGAATAGGTTCATTTTGCGTTATCAGGAATTAATCCATCACTAAAACCAATTTTCTAAAAGCGCTCTTTTTTCTGTATAGAGGCTCAATACAAGCTTTTTTATTCCATCGATAGATGAAAGACCAATTAAATTAAACCTTTAATTCACTATCTTTTGTGTTATGGGCCTCTATTTGTCTGAAATGAGTTAATGATAGCTTCAATTTAATCCCCAGCTGAAATTGGAAATTTGCTCTAATGTCTCTGGTATTTTCGTTCACAAAACAGTGTTGACTAAGGGAAAAAAATCCCGATGGAAAAGTTTAATTACAGGAGCATGTTAGGGCATCCTTTCTTTACTTTAAACCTTGTGTAATTACAGTCTAGGTGGCCTAAGAAATGTTTAAAGTGCAAAATAAACTTTGTCATATTTTATTACCCAGTTGAAAGTTCCTGACTTATTTAATTCTAAATGTTCTCCGAGAGAAATAGTTTTTTTAATCGTTGAAATTCCCCCTCCATTTAAGTTATAAAGGATATTCCTTGCATATGGTTCGTTTTAAAAAAACTTACACCTCGTCAATAATACCTATTAACTATTTTATTTTACGAACATTTTACATACTTTTAACTAGATTAAAGCTGCCTGTCAGTATAGAGCGTCAGCGAAATTAAGCGTTATTATGCGATTATTCAATTTTGTTTGTACGACGGGATGAATTGCACGTTGATAGCGCACACGCTTCGTTAATTTCATTCGATAATTAGAGCTTAATTAAGAAAATCCAGTTAAAATCGATAGAGGGCAACGGCACAAAAACGTATTTATTTATCGATGGGTAATTTAACCTTGGTGCTCGAGCTTTAACTTTGATTTCCAGACCCTTTTAGCATATTCGGCTGTTCACATTTCCACATTTCAATGTGGTCTTTTATTAAGTAACCAGTCAATCAAAATATTTTGCAAGCACGCTTAAATACCTCTAACTCGAGTGTAATGAATTCACCAATTAACCGGTTTCTGATTTATGTATTTGCCTATTTACAAATAGAGGTATATACTAGATGGAAATTAATGGAAATTGTATTAACGACAATGAACGGCTGTAGCCCAGCTGGTACGTGTAATTGCGTTCGGGAGACACGTTATTAAGTGTGCCTACTCACAGATATTCGATATCAAATTAGTGCTGTAGCGGAAGCTTCAGGTTCGAAGAACTAGGATATAAAGGAGCTAGATTGCGACAATTAAGGTAGTTTGTCGCTTGGGAAATAAATTAAAAGTAAATAGGATTCCCAATTCCCGTTCGGGAAATACTATGTAAGGTAATATTCCACAGGAGCTAGTAATTCTTCTAATTTATTGTTCATACTTTCCTATTTACCTATCTTATAGTTAATGTTTGTTCATTTTATTAATCGAGCGAATGTTATAAGAAACCCTTGGTTAATTAATACCCACCTTAATTTTCATCGCAGAATCACTCCTTAAATTTTTTCGGCGTTATTTAGATACACCATGTATACAAAAATAAAAAATGAATAGAAAACTATTGAAAATGTGTTGGAAAAGATAAAATTAATCCAATTCAACAGGGCTATTGAAATTATTATTTTCGATTAATGTTGATTTTCACTTCCTACGTTTTTCGCTAGACAAGTCCATTAGAAGATAAAAATTGCATTATACTTATTAGACCTGTGAAACGAGATTTTCTAAGTAAATGGATCCCCATTTCACCTTCCATTCTCTCGGGAATAACGTCTTTTTAACGGCGAGCCCTACTGTTTTTATAGTTGGTTGTTCGATTGTATTTCGTAAGTAATCCTTCTCGGAGAAGATTTACGAGGTTAGTAAATATTTTTAAACGATATAAACATATCTTGTAAGAGACACTGTAAATATTTTTTGCAATAGTTTATTGGCCATCGGCTATAATCGATAGAAACTGTAAACGATTAAAAGCGATTCGGAGAAAATGTATCTTTTTCACAATTTTTCATTGGCCTTTTTTATCTTCCTCTGTAACTTTCCTCTTATAAGGGTGTTTGTAAATTATGTTGGGGAGAAGATAATTAATTAGGTTAATTGTGAGGTTAATTAAGTTGGAAATGAGGTTGGGGTGGTATTTTTTTTCATTAGAGGAAATATGTTTCCTTCATTGTATAACAAGCTTTGCGCCTTCGCTTGTATACTATTTGTTAAAAATATACCTTAAAAACGCTCTGAATTGGGTGAAAAGTGAATAAAAATCCTCTACATTTATTAAAAAATCAGTTTTCTACAGGGTGGCTCATTAATATGGAAAAGACCCATATTTCTGTTACTGTAGATAAATCAAAATACTCCTTCACAAAGTTGTATAGGAATATGAAGCAAAAATAATAAATATGATAATAATAAATATGAAATTTTAATATGAAGCCTACTTTAAAATTAGTTACATTTATACAGAGTGTCTCGTTTTGCCGTGTTAAACCAAACTTTTCCTTTTTTAAATAGAACATCCTGTTTTTATTCAAAAATTTAGTTTATTTAGCTATCCAAGAATATAGTAAAAAGTTATAATTGAGTGGATAAACTTTTCTCCTGGCCACTTTTCCATAAAAATATAGTACCTATAAAGTTTAACACCCTGTAGAAACTAAATGGATTGAATTGAAAATAAATATAGCCTTCACAACATTGCAAATATCCTGAAAATGTACAAAATAAATATTTTTCGTCAATTTTAATCATACCAAAAATGGATAAATTCAAAATTCAAAATATTCAATAATCTTCAATTAACCATAAAATATCATAAAACTATCTAAAATACACCTCTTTCTAATCCAAAAACCACTGTTACCTATACAGAAAAACAGGCTTTAAAAATTTAAGTACCGAACAAGACGTTTTATCGGGGTATATAATAAAAATCGCCCGGCAGGATATAGACTCGTGTCGCAGGATCACCGTAAAACATCTCTGCTCGGATTTCCGCAAAAAACCCATCACCGGGGATCGCTTACAGCGATTATTGAGCTCGACCATGCCATCGGCCACGTGTAACATAAATACCGGCCGGAAAATTAATTTTCCGATACGCATTGGAAACGCAAATGACAATGATAAAATCCATCAGCTGTGAGTTTCGCCGAGTAACAACAGCACGGAAACTATCGATTTTTCAATGCCGGAGTGAGAGAACGTGGGCGGACAATGCGGAGCAATAGATAAGTTATGAAAATTACTTTTCCACGAACGCGATTTACATTTAAATTCGGTCGAAGAGAAAAGTGACCCACGCAGAAACGGGGCGTTAAATAGCAGGGCGTTTCGGTTTCTGGTTCTTTTCTTCCACTAACTAACTCGCGAATTAATTTGAGTAAATTAGCTTTTTTCGTGAAACGGACGCTGACAATTCAATTAGAGCTGAGATGTTACTTTGTCATCATACATAATGCAAGCTCATGGGAACTGTTTTTTGTGAGTAAATTAGGGAATGTGAGAATAGGTAATTGGAAGATATACCAAGCAATGTTGCACTAAATAAATTTAGCCTACATTGCCAGATATAGTAAATGTCTTTACTAAAATTGAAAATCTATAAATTCCTATAAATAAATCTGTGTCGGTCTAATATGCGGTGTTTCTGGCAGGTGGGAGTCTACCTACTCGGGGGCGGCGTTAAATTTCCACAAAGTAATTTGTCAGATATTTAAGAATTTTCTCTGGATAATTCTGCAAATAAATTGTACATCGAACTCGTAGATTTATTAATAGACGATAATTTCCCTTAGGAATAGCGTAAAAAATCTTGGATATTCTAATTCGTTATAATACAACATTAACATAGTGATATTATGAATTGCATTAAAAAAAGTATTAATCAGTTATGTTGGTACAGGGTGGCTCATTAGTATAGGAAAGCTCAATATATTTGTTACTGTAGATGTAGATAATAAGACCTTTCATTCTTGTTAAACATTTCATGTTACTAAATTTAATACTTTTCGAAATATTACTCAGGTAGACCCCATCAGAGACAGCGATAGACCGCACATTGGATAGACCGGCGCCAATAAATCTTTACAAATCAATAAATCCCTGCTACAGAATAATAATGCGAGACAATGTCATCTTGTTGTAAAAATGTACATCATGTGAAATAAATTCCGGCATTTTATGACCGGGGAAGTAAAACCTTCGTAGATCGAAATCTTAAATTGTAGATGACGTATAGACTAAAAGCCGAGCACAAGCGATAAACCGATTTGCGACTTTGACGTAATGCAACAGCACGTAACATGACAAGTTTCAGGAAAGATGGTGGGGCCCATAAGTAGGTGAGTAGGTGGCACAAAAGTAAGTTCGATAAGGGCTTAATTTGAATGTACTTTGTGAGCAACTTCGAAACTATAATCATCAGCCTCTTTTTAGCATGTCGAGGAGATTAATTTGTAATTACGCGTGCTGGCTAGTTTTTTACGTTGGTCGAGAAAATTAAAAAAGTTTCACGAGATTGAATAGACTCGAGAACATGATGTAGGAACTCCTACGCAGGTTTTTGTTGTTGATTTGTTGAAAAACCGTATTATCTTCAATATTGATGTATATACAAAAGCAAGCCAAGGCTTTTAAACTCTTTCATTAATAAAGCTTCATTTTAATTTCGGGCAACAATAAATCCATTTACTTAGCATTCAATTATAGAGAATAATACAGGTAATTAAAAGTTCGATTAAGAATATAAAGTAGAACAAAGCAATACCGAAGTAGTAAAAGATACCATGCAGTAAAACTTGATTGATCAATCCTTTATTTTCTAAAGTTTTAAAAGTACACTTTAGTCGAAAGTTTGTTATTTATTTTCATATATAGGGGTGCGGAATTAATTCACCTGCTAAATTTTCCAATTACTTTTGAGAAAATTAGGAAACTCTATAAAATTCCCAGAAGTATATTTATTATTTATGAACACCATTAGGTAAACATAATTTACTAAACAAAGGCTTTTTAATTAGCAACTTTTTGTAAAACAGTAGAACCAGCTACACATGAAAAGGTCGCATACAGGGTGTCCCAAAATTCACACACAGTCCTCAAAATTCACTTCATAAACAAAATTGGAAGACCTCTGAATTTTTTACATCTAGCTCTCAAAAAACTCTTTCTTTTCTTTGTATCTCAGAAACCTCTTACTTTAGAATTTTGTCTTTTGAATCTGTGGTATTAAGTTCGGATCACCCTGTATAGCATTCTTTGATTAACTAACTCGGGAATACAAGAATTTCAGTTATTTGTATTCGCTGTCCCTTAGCCCACCCTAATTTCACACATGAACTCGCCGAAATAATTCAGATGCTTGGCAGAATGTAAATTGAGATTCAACACTTTTGTTATTACGATGTGAAATAATATTTGCCGTCTGCAGGTAGAACAGAAAACGCTAGCAAGCTTTATTTAAGGGGAATAAAGTGTACAGGTAAAATCAAAATGATCCAGGAAAATCTGGCCCTTGCAAAAACACCAGAGATATGTTGAAATACTGTAAAACGGGGGAACTTTACTCTAGTGAAATGCGAATAATGAAGGAAACAAGAAATGTTTCTTTGAGTGTAACATTTCAGTATGCATTCCGCGATCTGCTTTATTAAAATTTTATCCGATTTTATTAGGTCGGAAATCGTTTTACTGAACGCCGAATTCAAAATAAGAATATCCTTCCTGCGATTGATTCTACATTTCGTGTACTCGATAAGCTAGTCGCCGGCTCCTCAATAAAGCCAATACTTGGGAGAAAAAAATTCCGAAATTGAAATTCCTTGTGATGCTGTATCGCTGCCATGCATGAAAGGGAATTCGATTTGCTACCAAATTTGCTACAAATTTTATCTATACTTGCCGTATGGAGAGGGTTTTCGGTATATTTAAAAACGAGCGGATGAAGAGAGTATGTAAATATGGAGTAAGTGGGTGGTTTTTTAATGAATTCATTGCTCATATAAACCTCACAATTAATGGATTACATTAGAGAGTGTTTGTGGAAAGAATTGCAAACAATTCAAAGGAGTGTTACCTGGATTATTCTAAAAATATTTTGCTATTTGGTGACTCTTTTTTGAACTATTTTGCATTGAAGATAGGAGCGATTATTTGCATTACGGCGAATGAGGGATAAAAGTTTTCTCTGCGAAATTGCATAAACATGAAGCTTTTACGGTGAGTGGTTTGGAAGTTAATAAAATGTAAATTAAGTTAATATTTTTATTGAAAAAATTAATATTGTGAAAATGAGTAACTATGAAATAGAAATGGTCAAGAGGTGTCAATTTTTATCAGAAAATGAATATATTATTATGTATATGAGTTATAAAATAATATAAATGGATACAACATTGTCTGAAAAACACTTTCAGTTTTAACAAAAGTTCATTTTCATGTAAACTTCCAGAAAAATTGAACAATTCAACAATTACGAGACTTCTATGAAAACGTACAAACGACAAAATTGAAGTTGAAAGTTCCTTTCTACCAAAATGAAACTGTACTCAACTTTTCTATTGTATTTCATTGTGGAGATGCAAGGGAAATTGCAAAACGAGTTCGGTAACAAAACTTTTAGATTGACGTTAGTAACGCTACGATAATGTTTAATTACTTGTTTAAGCGGTATTCAAAAGTATTTCTAATCTACTTGTCTAATCTTCTTAGTGAAAAAACGCATAAAATTGGTTCGGTCTTTTTTTACTTCACCGGCGAATATACTTTAAGGAATTGATGATCTGAATAAGCTGGACTTTTTTATTTTTATTGATACCAGATTAATTTGTATTACAGAAGCGTGCCTTAATAGCTATAAAAACGTTAATTGGCAATAAAACTTTTTATGTACTACCATTAAATTCAATCGGAAGTTCAAACTTTTTGAATACCAATCAGTTTAAGACGTTTTGTGAGTGCCTACTTACACACTTTTTACGCTACTTCCGCAATAAATTATACATTAAATTCAAAACCAAAATTATTCGCAAAAATTACAACGATCAAACCAAAATTTTAGCAAATTTTTATCGTTCGAAAAGTGCCAATCAATCGACGCTAATCGATTCGCAAAAACCGCCTTAACTCACCTTCGTTAACAGCTGTCACAAAACACGCGGACGAATGACCTCCTTTTTTGGAAAAAGCGACTCCCCCGCCGGCGACTTCACTCTTCGGCGCGTCGATCCGAAGTGTGACGTCCGTCGTGACGCCTGTAACGGCGACGCATCGATACTCGCTCTATCGGGTTGTCGAGGCGCCGTCGGTCGCTCCATCTCGTAACCCCCACAAGCAATTACCCTTTGTCCAAAAAAGCCCTAGGATTTCGGTTAACAGAAGACTTTACTTCTGTCTTTAAAGTACAACACAAGTTTAAAGCACAGAACATACATAAACGGTTTAAAGTATTCAAAAGTACACGAGGGTAAATGGGGGTTTTTTGGAGTAAGTTTTAGTTGCTTTTACAGGGTGTTTCTTAAAAGCATTTAAGGGAGTTATTCTTGGACCTATTTTAAGAAAAAACTTCATATGAATATGAACCTTCTGACAAAAAGATATCGGGAATTTCTGATTTAAATTACCTGAACTTAATGGGGACTATTTTGTCACAGTAGTATGTTCTAAACCCAAAACTTATTTCATAAAAGCGGTAGCCTACAAATGAATGCATTTATTTCGATAAATGCATAAACCAACTAAAGGGTGTTTCAATAAGACCGCAAGATTTGAATTGCCTGTCATGTTTGACAGTCATAATGACACGTGATTATAACATGACAGATCGAAAGTTGACAGTTGGGAGTTAGTAAATATGGATCATTGTGTCTGGATATGGAACATAATCGCGTCTTAATTGTTAAATATAACTCCCGGTCGGGTCATTTCCCGGTTTGGTGACCAGAATTGGCCGCCATTAAAAGCCGAAATTACACGCTGTATTAATAAAATACCGCCACATATATACAATAATGCTATTCAAAATTTTATCAAAAGAGTACGCTTATGCCAGCAAAGCCGTTTGCCTGACCATTTACAAGATATTTTGTTTCATATATAATTCCTAAATGTACACATGTAAATTTATAAATATTTCCATATTTTGCTACAGGTAACCTTGTTTTATTGAACCTTAAAATCTTGCGCTCTTATTGAAACACCCTTTATAAGGCTTTTTTTAAGTCAATCAATTGGTAATTTGAAATAACAACTAGGGAATTAAAAACGATACTTTTAATTCTTAAATATACACGTTACATTTGCGCTTTAAACGATTTCTTTTCCCTCCAGTCCAAGAACTCTTCGAAATCAACTTCGACATCCTCATCGTTCTCGTTATAATTCACTTGGTTTCTGGATTCGCTGGTGTGGGCCACGACTTCTTCCTTTTTCTTCTCCAAATCGAGAACTCTGAAACGCAATTATTTAATTAGTACAAGCAATTGAATGAAAGGATAAATCGAACCTAGATAGTTTCTTCATTTGCTCATCGATTTCGTCTATCTGTCGTTCCGTCGTCGCTTCCTCTTGATCTTCTGCTATGATTGCATTGCTTTCATTGTCTGCTTCCTTTATAACTTTGAGGAATTTCTCCCATTCTTCTTCTACGGGATCCTTGTATTCCTGATGCCTCGCCTGCGATAAACAAACAAATCGGTAATTGATAATTATTAATAAATTAGGTTTGTATTATACCTTTGCGTCCATTTTAGGATCATCGAAGAATCCCTCGGGTAATGCGTCTTTACCTTCTACAAGCTCTTCTTCCATCTTCTCCGCTTGTTCCTGTCTATTAACATTATTCGAACTAGACGGTTTAGTTTTGTTTGAATCGAAAAAGTCCTTAGGCAACGGGTCTTGTTTCTTATCGTTACTCGTAGAATTATTATTGCTAGTAGTAGTAGGCTTGGCGTTTTTTAATATACCCTTAATTTTCTTCTCCGGGACTTCAGGCAAAGGAGGCGTTAGGGGTCTTTTTAAAGGGGTGCTGAAATTGTTTGTCCTTTCTTTCAACTTCTTGGCTATTTCGATATTCTCCTTGTGCTTTTTGGAGTTAATATGCGATGGCCACACTGCCTCAGATCTCACCACCCAATTACATAGTATGCACATTAGTTGTCCTTGCTCGTTATATGTATTCAGTATTAAGGAATCATAGTTAAATAAGTGTAAATCAAAAAAGTGTAAGTGTAATAAATAAACCATTTAAATTGAAAATTATCCATAGAATTTCAAATAGTTAGTTACATGAGTAAGTATATTATAAAGAGGGCAATCATGTAAATCTCATCTTGCCTCTTACATGGCTTTAATGAGTAATCATAACTCTGGATAGTATATCCTGAAGCAAAGTGTTAATTTACTATTCTTATAATGGCAGAATAAATCTAGAGCGTTGGAATATGTCTACATATAAGTTAATATAAATTAATAAAAGGATATTTTGCTAGGGGTGAATCAACCTTCTTTGCATCTTTCACCTTGGTTTTATGTTCGCTCATCAACTTCCTCAGTTCGGTTTGATTTAACTTCTTTTTCGCGTTTTTAAATATTGCCGACATCTTAAATTGCAATTATTTCTCCTCAAAATTGAACTGAAAGACTTTATTTACTTTTAAATTATGTACATTTCTAACTTCCACTTGAAAAATAAACTTCTTGACAGCAGCGTCAAAAGAAAACATAACCTTAAAGTTCTTAAAAGTTAAGGGCACCACGTCTATTTTCTGATACAGCCACTCTCGTTATCACTATTAAATGCAATTAATCTTGCATGTGGCTGGATAGAAACTAAATAGAAATAAATATATTTTATTCATTTACAAAAAGATGAAATTATCAATCGTAAAAACTTGTTTTAAATAAATTAAGGAGTCAATGAATAGCTTACAGCATAAGAGGCCTCCCATCGAACATAGTCTAGTTTAAAAAAAGAAGTTAACCTAACTTGTTTGACAGTTGTTTATTATGCGGTGTAAGTGTAAAAAAGATTTATATATTTCATAAATAAAAACAGTGAAGAAATGGTAATGCAAATACGAAATTATTCAATACGTATCTAATTATCGCAATTTTAGTATTCGGTACTGCATAAAAAGGAAAATGCCCACGAGGAAGGCATTTGGAGTTGTTTTTGGGGAAGGTGCTGTCCTGAGAAAAAGAAAAAAGCCGACGAAGAGAATCCAGGAGACGATGAAAAGTCGAGGTAAATTAAAATTTACTATCTACTCTATTGTTTTTATATAAATATAAACATTTCTATAGAGATTCTTTGCTCTCCGATGAACCTCCGATAGATTATATTGTTACCGGAGGAGTAGATGATCTGGTTAGGGTTTGGGAATTACAGGACGATAGGCTCGTTCTCAAGCATAACCTAGAAGGTCATTCTCTCGGCGTCGTATCAGTAGCTTGTAGTAATAATGGTAAATGTAAGTGCTTTGAACATATTTTACTAATTTTCGTATGATTTATTTTTAACATTTTCCTTAGTGTGTGCGTCCAGTTCACTAGATTCCAGCATGAGAATATGGGATTTGGAAAAAGGTGAAAAAATCGCGAACGTTGACGTAGGCCCTGTGGATTTGTGGACTGTTGCTTTTAGTCCCGATGATAAATATATTATTTCCGGTTCGCACGCTGGAAAAATTACTTCGTACAGCGTCGAAACGGCCAAAGCTGAGCAAACGTTTGAGACTAGAGGAAAGTTTACTCTAAGCATTGCCTACGTAAGTAACTTTCTGAATAAATATTCCACTAACGGTTTTTTACAGTAAAAATTTATTCAGCAAGTTGAAACGATTACCTGTCGAAAGAAAAATCGCTAATTCTTACAGGCCCGTATTTGTGATCGTTTTTCCCCGCCATCCAGTCTTCGATTTCTTCCACTGTCCTTGGAACTTTCGTCAAGTTGATCATTCCGTTTTCGGTCACTAAAGCGTCATCTTCGATACGAACACCTCCGAATCCCCTAAACCTCTTTAAACTATCCGCCACGATGAACCTCGATAAATTAAAATCCTTCAAAGCCTTATCCAACAACGGATCGATAAAGTAACAACCAGGCTCTATAGTCACCACCATATTTTGCTCTAATTTCCTAGCCGTTCTTAAATGCTTCAAACCGGGCGTCGGTAAGCGCTCCGGAAACCCTTCCAAATACCCTCCTACATCGTGCACGTCGAGACCCAGCAGATGCCCGACTCCGTGCGGCTGGAACACAGCCGCTAAATTAGCATCCACCATTTCGTCAATCGATCCTTGCAACAGCCCGCCTTTCTTCAGTTGCTCCAACAGCACTCGATTGGCCAACAGGTGCATGGCCACCCACGAAACGCCCGGCTTGGCCGCCTTAAACACCGCTCTATTCGCCATCAATACAGCCTCGTATATGAACCGCTGGTCGGCCGTGAATCTCCCGCTCACCGGAAACGTCACCGTTACATCGGCCGAGTACCCGAAGTAGCTGGCGCCCATGTCGAACAAACACAGCATGCCGGTTTTGAGCAGAGCGTTGTTCGGATGGCCGGCGTGGCCGTAATGCGGAACGGCCGCGTTGACGCCCGACCCGCAGCCGGTCGCGTACGCTACGGTCCGGCAGCCGCCGTTTTTGTAGCAGTAGTGCAGGAATTCGGACTCGCATTGGTACTCGTACAGTCCGGTCCGGGCAGTGCGCATGACGTGCCGGTGCGCGGCCGACGTGATGTCGATCACGTACTTCATCACTTCGATTTCGAAGCTCGTCTTTATGGCCCTGAGGTTGCTGATGACCGGGTGTAAACTGATCCGGTCGACGTTGAATATGACGATCCCCTCGAAGTTGGCCTCTTTCGTTTTGAGCAGGCTGTCGGAATTCAGGCCGTTCAAAACGAGCAACGCGGATCGGTTTAGTTCTTTGATCGTCTGACCGAGGTGTTCGACGTAGTTGATGTAGTTGACTTTGTATTTCTTTTTGAATTCTTCCAAGGTGGGTAGAGGGCCGTTCCACACGGCGTATTCGACGGGGTATTGGGGTACGAATAAATAGGAATCGCCCGATACGGTGTCTATTAGACCGAAGCAGTCGGGTTCGACCACTCCGAAGCACCAGGTGAAGTAAGATTCTTGTCTGAAGAGGTACGAAGCGTCGGTGTCGTAAATGGGTTGATTAGAACCGCCTTGCAGCACCACGATGGAGTCTTTTTGCATCTTATTGAGTTCCTCTACTAGTCGTTTTCTGTTTGATTCGTACAGCGATGGGGATATTTCGAGCGTGTGCGGCCCCATGCTCAGTTTGTTTTTTATGTTGAATTGGTCTTCGTACATTTTTACTGGGATTTTTTTAAACCACTATTCCTACTTGGGTGACATTTCGGTATTTTTTGGTTATCAAAATGTCGTTAGGGTGGCGTGAGAAAGTCTGTTAATTTTGCCTCCAGATGGTGTAATTTTTTAGTATCGTTTATGAAGCTGAATACTAGATAAAACGAGGCTAAACGAATAAAGCGTGATGTACTGTTTATGATTTAATTTTACTGGTATAATATAAAAAAGAAATTATTTTTAGAGTCCGGATGGTAAATACATAGCCAGCGGTGCCATAGACGGTATAATAAACATCTTCGACGTGGCTGCGAATAAATTATGGCATACATTGGAGGGTCACGCTATGCCCATCCGGTCTCTTTGCTTCTCTCCGGATTCCCAGCTACTCCTGACGGCCTCCGATGATGGGCATATGAAACTTTACGATGTGTAAGTACAAGGCGAGAGATAGTTTGTTTTATATTGAAGTTAATTATTTTTAGCCAGCATACGAGTTTGGTTGGTACCTTGTCAGGGCACGCTTCTTGGGTTCTCAGCGTAGCCTTTTCTCCAGACGGTAAGAATTTCGTATCCGGAAGCTCTGATAAGACTGTGAAAGTTTGGGACGTCGCTTCAAGGCAATGTGTTCATAGTTTCAACGAACATGCAGACCAGGTATTATTGTAATTTAATTAATTATGGTTGTTAGTGTTACGGTAATTATTGTTTTAGGTTTGGGGAGTAAGATACAATCCTGATAGTAATAAAATCCTGTCTGTGTCTGAAGATAAAAGTATAAACATTTACAATTGTCCAACGTGAGATAGTTTTTTAATAAATTTATTTGGTGTAAATGTTTGATATGCATCGATAACCCGGAATAAAATCAGGTGAGTATGGAATGGAAATGATAAGGTATATTTCTATAGGTCAAAATTAAATACGAATGAACTCGTTAGCGTTTTATTAAAAGTATATTGGCAAGTAGGTGAAACATAGGTATACAGTATAAGAGTATAAAGATATAAGCTATAGTATAAATTTTTTTAGCAATATCAAACACGATATATATTTTTTTAACTCGTAATACCAGTAAGCAGAGCTAAGCTCGTGTTTATAAACTTTATCTGACAGTATTTGTGTTTTCAACTTCTAATGCTTAGTAGATAATAACTAGGTTTATGAAGATGACGCTCGACGAGCGATAGAACAATTAGAATCTAAAACGTGATCGATTTAACTTACTGTATTTTGTATGTGAGTGTGAACGTAGCTTTGCTCTTTCATACAAGTTATAATGTTTTCGATGATATCGAGCAGGAAGATGTACATTTCGGTCGCAAATGTATACCGATCTGCGTTGATTCGATGAACTGTTTTGGGCAAAAAGTTTTCCCAACACTTTCTGTCCAAGCCAGTTCCTACAAGCTACCGACATACAATCACAGTTTTTATTTGGTAGTATCACAAAATATTCCCAGTATTTTCGTTACCACCAAACTTAATTTTTGGTAAAATTAAGTGAAGCGGAGTAAATATCCAATACGAACTAACGCTATATGCCTGTGGTGCTCTAATTCAAATTGTGCCATATACACTATAGAGAACTCATACTACAGTATATTTGTACGTTTACATTATTGTGAACTTCGAATGAAGAATGAGAGTAGAATTTACAGTTTATTATACAGATAATTTTGATTTAAGAGGATGTGATGAATGGGCAATTTGGTTACCTTCTGGTCCCTAACATCACTTGTTACTACCGAAGTAATAAATGTTTTTTTAAATAGAGATTAATTATATTATTATACTCTAATAAATAGCTATTCAAAAGCTACCACCAAAATCAACGAAACGGCACAATATCGCAGAAATTACACAATAAATACACATTCCTTTATATGCGAATATTCCACCGTTTCCACAAGGTGTCCCACCAAAAACATTTCAAATTACCGAATTCCAAACAAACCCGCGCAAAACTTCCTGACGGGACACCCTGTAGTCGTTTCACTTGTAAACAGAATGATTAAACTTTCACTATTAAAACTATAGATTATCAATATTAAGTAATTCGCGAAGCCTTGCCCGTTATGCTTTGAACTCCAGGATTTCCACGGTGACGCTCTCCAGCATCGGCGTGGTAACGGAATTCATGTTCGGCGGTTGCGGGCTCTTGTTCGACTTCATCGACGCCCCGGACACGTTACTGCTGCCTCTCGATCCCCGACGAGACCCTAGAAACAAACGCCCTATGGAGGGATGGCACGGTAATTTCATCTGTGCGATAAGTTCGATAAACGTGCTATTGTTCGGCGCAAATTGCGAAAGCTTTGGCGGCAAAATGAGGGTTAATTACCCTTTGAAGATATTGTTACACGATTTGCAAGATTGTTTTACGATGCGTGCTAAAATGACGGTAGGGTATTTGAGTTGTTTTGGAGGGCGATGGTAAATTGGGCGCAGAAATACCTATATTTATTATCTGAGAATTAAGGTACAAATGAGAATTTTTTGAGCTTATTGCAAACTGAAACAAACCGAAAATTTTAGACGTAGTTGTTTTAAAAAGCATTTCAATGAACGAATTTACTCTGTAAGATGGGGTAAAGTAATCAGGAGAATGCATAGACCTATTAACTTAATAGGTCTATGGGAGAATGATATTTGAAAAATAACGCTTATTTTGTAACAGTCGTTACTGAACCTCTATACCAAAAATCGATTCCCACCTCTATTAAGCATCTGTCATATAAAATGTCATTAACGTCAATTTTTTTTATTTAAAGTCCTTATTCGCGTATAATTGTGAAATAGAATTAAAATCAATGATTCCTTTTGCGCCCAATTTACACCCGTTTGGTTTGGAGTTGTGGAGTAAGTAATTAGTTTTCCTGAAAGCTGCGTTAAAAGCAGAAGAAATTAGAAACAATGGAAATTGGTAAGATGAATATTTAAGTTTCCCCTATAAAATAAAGTGTCATAGCACACATGTCACATAACAAGTAGCGTCAGAGTAATAATGTATGCAGTTACAAAATGCAATTAAATTAAATTACCATTTAACCTATTATACAGACTTCCAATCAAGTAGAAATGATAATTATTCTGCAGGTATATAGAGAATTTACACCAAAACTTTCGTAACTCAACACTACATAATTAACACTAAGTGCCGGTATTATAACAACTCTTTTAATTCACCTATTTTCCAATGATTTGAAACGTAAACGTGCACAAGGAAAACTAAAAAGCGGATTTTCGAAAATGTGCTTGCAAACGAGCTTCTCAATTGCAGACGGTAATAAAGTAAATAATCATGATTCGAGTCTTATATAAAATTCACTTGATGCTTTGTATGTTTCCTGCGAAGTTCGCCTATTAAAGTTTCAAGGATAATTAAGTAAACCTAGCAAGAAGGATCTTTTCGTCGAAATAGGTCAACAAGGATGATTTAGAGGACGAAATAATCTTGATGTAAGGCACTAGAATCTTGCAAACATATGCTGTGTGAAAACAATTAATTGTGTAAGTAAACTGGAGCGCTTGAGGATTCTAGAAAATTGGAAAAATAATTGGGTTGTAATAATGTTGTAAAATAATTAAAAATAACAGGCGAGTATCTAATCGAAACAGCACATTTGTAACATATAAAACATCAATAGCAAAGCGTTGTGCAGCGTTAATTTAAGCTTAAGCTGTGGAACACTTTATAGTTAAAACACTGTGCAACATCAAAAACATTTATATTAACCTTCTGAATTGCCATCAGGCAGCGTTAAATAAGCAAGTAATAAATACAGTTAAGTATTGTTATTTATTTAAATCGATTATTAATTTCTCGTATGTACAATATTAACATATGAGTTGAATTGGCTTTTAAAAAATTTAATTAATTTAATATGAGTACGTGGAAAAAATTTTAAGCGTTTATTAACAATTGCGAAGATGCTGTGTATCGTTTGAAAAGACATCAAGCTCATGCATTCGAAAATTAATTTTTATTATTTGAGAAACGGAAATATATGAATAGTATTACGCGCTAATCGATGCATTAAAATGATCGTGAGTACGAATGGATACTGCAGAAAATTATAAAATTACGTTACTCTTGCCTTCAAGTTTTTTTTTAATTCATTAAAACATTTAAGTAACACCAAAAATGTTAATAAAAAAACAAAAATCGTTGAAATTTTAAATCTGTTGAATACTACTGCAAATTCTTAATCCCTAAAAAGCCCTCGATCATTTCTAAAACTTTTTAAAATCCCGAAGAAATCGTCAAAAAAAAGTTGTCTAAAATCCATTAAAAAATCTCATACTAAAAACATCAAAACTTGTTATGTACCTAACTATTTGTAATCTCCAACTCTATTAAAACTCCTGAGGAACTTGCGATAAATAAATACAAAAATTTGTGGATGAAGTTTGGGAGTTTGGGAGTGTTCCTGTAAAGGAATACTTTCCCGGGACCTTATAATATCCCCCAAATTAGCCCCTACTCTCTAACCCTCTCACCCTGCCTTTACTACGGCGTTTATTCGGCCAGTTCAATTTACATAAATTTGCAACTTTCGAAAAGGTTCCGGTGGAATTATCATACAATTTTGTACAAATTTCAAATTGATAATAGCAACGTATACCTTGCGAATTCGGCGAATTGGCCCGCAACGAAGCGACGCTCGGCTGCCGGCTGGGCCCTCTGCTATTCTTGGAGCCCTTTCGCTCGTGCGGATGTTTGTTTTCCTTCAGCAGCGACACATTCATCAATCGCGGATTGGGGGTGTTGAAAATAGTTCGATTTTCCCTCCATCTCGCCCTGGAATACGAATTACAATGCAGTTCCACACAAACCAGTTTGATACGTTTGTTCGACAAACAAATTTAAAAATATTTATAATTACTCGATACTTACTTGCTGAACAATCGTAGAACAACGCATATCGTGATGAACATAAGGAACATAGCAACTAAAATGCCTATCATAGCAGGATCTATGTACTTTTCTGGCGTGTATTTTGTCTGGATGACTGAAAAATACATTGTGCAAATTAGAAACGAATGTAGGCACTATTTTTAGCAATATGTGACAATTTTTGACGAATTGGCGCTTTCCAGAATAGGCACTTTTAATTCCCAGAATTCCCTTGTATAATAATTTCCCTCCGGCTCTCGAAACCTGCCCGAACATTATGTTCAATCATCATTTTTTAATCCGGGCGCTCGGTAACCCACTTTCATCAAAGTGATTAATCAACTATGTATCGACTCCGAACTCCGGTCTTGTTCATCCCCATTTCCCATTCACTCGCCGTGCTCTACAATCGACGGCTTTTACGCCGCGGAAAAAATTCCGAATTTGCCTTCGCATTTTATTAAAAAAAACCCAGATATAAAAAAATCCACTCCCGGAATAGATACTACAGGTACTTTAGTTAGATACTTTCAATTCTACTTTCATTATTTATAATCATTAAACTTACTACCTACTAAAGACTGGTTAAAATCCACAACAAAAAATTATTAAGAAATTGACCTTATCGTTCTTAAATTTGTAGACTAATTTTGAAATTTTATGTTACAAAAGTAAAGTAATAATTACCTTCGCATTCTATTCTTCCATCCGGTTTCATCACAGCTTGTTTTTCGAAGCGACAAACGCACATTCCATCCTTGCAAAGCGTTTGAAAGTTGTATGCCTCGCATTGTTCGTCGAAAAAGCACGATTCATTTATGCGAGCAGCTGAAAATTAGTTTGTTCTATCATAAAGCACGAAAAAAATGGCACAAAAAGCAGTTGGTTCTTTTCTTCGACTATAACAATTTGAATGCACAGAAGGGTAATGAATTTGTTGTTCAAATATAAGAAAAATTAATGTGAATTCAACGTAAATTGAAATAAATTTGCTCGAATAATTGAGCATTATTTTCAGTTATAGTTAATTAAGAATTAGGTAAAATTGGTTCAACCAACATTTTGTAGGTTGAACAAAGATGAAATAGAATAAACATTAAAATAGAGCATAAATAATAAAAAAAAATAATCCACTAATAGTAACTAGTATAATTTAACACAATCAATTTGCTCCTATTTGCTGATTAAATTTTTCAAGGTATACCTATTATTTACGAATCACCCTTGATATCAATTTGATGAGTATATTCGAATATCACGGAACTATTTCCAACGATTTATATTTAATAATCGCCGGACATTGATCGATTGATCGGAAATTGCTCTAACGAGCCCCGTCAAAGATATCAAGCTCTTTCACCTATTCATCGGACTTCTTTCAATGCAATTTTCAGTCGCCAGTTTTGCGAAGTTCGATTTGTTTAGGCGAAACAGGAATACACAACTGGGTCATAAGTCATTACCAAATCGAACCGGAGACAAACTACCGGCTGCAAACCTGCAAATTAACTAACAGACACGACAGTTGCGGTAATATCTCTCAAATTTACCAGTAGTTTCGGGTTTTGTAATCGATTTGGTTTCACGTTCAGATGATACACGCGTTTCTGTTAATTCATATGGGAGATTTGTGAGTAAGTTATGAAATAGTTTTAGGCTCGTAAAATCTGCTTTTTAATCACATGTAGTGTTATTAAAACATTTCTAATAGCAGTGAACTCACCTATTCCACATTTGTCCATATGATTGGTCACTGGTAAATCGGGCTTGCACAGGCATTTCTGTGTTATATCGTCGCAAACGGCTCCTTCGAACGTGCATTGCCTCGTATTCTTGCATTTATCTCCAAATTTTAGATTGTTGCTTTCTGTAAACAAACACAATAGAATATTAACATACAATACTCTTCATCTACCCTAAATCCACTGATTAGAAGTACGTAATTCACTTATAAAACGCTCTAAAGTATAACCGTTAAAATCTTCCCGGGCATCATTTTTTCTTTTTATACGAAAAATTGAAATTTATGGACTCGCGAAAACGAGAAAAACGCGAGTTTCCCATCTTGTATATTGCAGGTATCAAGGCATTAACTCCGTGAATTATCCGCGGAGGCCGTATGACAAGTTGTTCATGAATACAAATGGAATTTACGGCGGCCGATGGGGCGGCTTTAACTCCTCCTCCGAGGACGGTTCGCTGCAGAAATACGTCTTGATCTGCAGGGAGAATCGCATCACCGCGCGGCGGGAGTTTATTAAATAATCAGACACTATAGTCAATTATTACCGGTGTTACGGGAGCAATGCAGCAGAGCCCGTTAAAGAGCAGTGTGTGGGTGAATAATTGATCACTTCTGCGCTATTATCTCGTTTTGATTTATCGGTTGCATATTAAAATTGTCTGGAATTGATGACGAATATTCAATTAGAAGAGAGTTATTAATAATAAATCTAACGGGTAATTTAATAAGAGGTGATTTGATTGGTGTATTAATGTTCAATAACAATTTGATAATAAGGTTTTATGAGTCTTCAAAAGTCTATCAAAGTGCTCAGAGTAGATTAATTTTATTGGGTTAATACATTAATACACTATAAAATGAAATACCTTTGATATACTTGTTAAAATATTTCCAATAGGACTTTCTGAAATGGAAATTTTTACATTCCGGGAATTATTTTTACATAACGGCTTTGTTTTATTATCCAATTCATCGGGCCACCTCCCTTACATACGTGTATATGTTTGTTTCTGTTTTATACCTTTGTGTCGATTGTTTCGCTAAAGTCACGCAATAATTCGGTTGTTTTTTTTTGTTTGAACAAACTACTCACCAATTGCAGTAATTAAAGTCCATTTCGGTTTTTTATTGCCGCGACGCTATAGCGGAAAATTAAACAGAATGTCTACATTCCGGCATGCAGAGGTGGTCAGTTGACACAGTTTTTTTTTTTTTTTTTAGGGATAAAATGTAAAATTTGTCCGACCGTTCTGTTGTTGGTTCGCTAAAAATTTTTTTGAGTAACGCGTCGTTACCCACAAAAATTAGAATGTTATAGGCTTCTACGAAGTCGTTAAAAGTTATAACTTAATTAGTTTTCAGGCTGTTTTCAGTTACTCCGTTTTACAATTTATTATTTTATAGCATCTTGACAACTTTCTCACTTTCAGGGAAGTGCATAACATATTTGTATTTTTACAACTTCTACTCTCAATAGGCCGTGTTTATAAATAGAAGTATAACCTTTTGCTTTCAAAAAATGAAGGAATTGCTTCAAGGTATATACATAAAAAGAAATGAAGGAAGAAGAGGATTTGCTTTGAGGATCCTGCTGTTGATTTAAAGCAATAGGTTTTACGGATTTAAAACCGTTTTCTCTAATCTTTTACTTCAAATGCTTCATTTTTACAAATATGGACTAACGAATCAAACACGAACAATGTCTATGAATTCATCATTAACGCCAACAGCGATTGTAACAGCGTTCCGGCTGAATTCCAACGCAATTAATTCGGACGTTTTTTTTGGGCATGTGACACCGGTTGTGAGTCAATTGATTCGCGATTCGGCATAATCAATTTACCGTCGCGTCGGTGCAACGTCATGAAAACGTAACCGCCGTGCCAGTCAAGCATTTGGTGGAATTGTTCCGCATACATTCGTGACACCGTGACACAAAACTGACGGGTGTATGCAGGTATAGAGGGAATAAAGATATCCCGAAATTCGATTATGATTTTATTTATATCATCCGGCCCGTCGCGTCGCTGATGGTGGTTTTTTATGAACCGGGTGTTGGGCAAGCACTTATAGGTGGAGAGGTTTTCTAGAATGTTTGCTTGGTCTGTTGTGTGAAAGTAGATATAATTTTTGTTGTGTATCATTAAGTTGATGAAAAAGTTAGTAATTGTATTACTGGATGTGGCTAAATGGAGTAATACCTACGGTCGAATTCACTTCAAGTTCTAACTAAATTTCAATTTCGACAAGCAAACAGAATTTAACGAAGCTTTAAAAATATGTATTCGAGCATAGAGCTATATTTCAAAGTTTTCTCATTTACTCTTGTTCGCTAAATTTATCCGCTGTTTCCCGCAAATCTAAATTAAATATACAAACTCCTCTGCATTATATTCAAGTAGAAAATATACTAACCCACCCACAATTATTATTTAAAATGCCAATATGGCAAAATGTTTTATGTTTTTTTCATTTACTTCTATTAGCTTCCAATACTGTTCTATTAATTTCCTTTGTTTTCATTGATTAACTATTTTTTTTTCTTCTAGTACCTATATATTTTTATTAAGGTCATTCTCTGTTTTATTATTTTTCTCTACAATACTTCCATTGGCAAATCTTCAAGTTCCATTGATATATCTCCAGGTTTTATGAATTACCTTCTTTTTTCTAGTAACATCATTTTCCATGTTTCATTAATAATTTCTTCTTCCATTGACCCATCTTCAACTTTCATTTACATTCCTCCAAGTTCCATTATTGTTCTTCAATCTATCCTGATTTTTTCCATTTTCTATCGACATTCTCCCCAGTTTCAACTATCTATAGATTTTTCTTTTTTTAAATAACATTCTCCCAGTTTCATTAATAATCTCTTATTCCATTGATACACATTCACTTTCATTTACATTCCTCCCGGTGCTATATTATTGTTCCTCAAACTTCCATTGAAAACCTTCCTGATTTTCTTCCTTTTTCTATTTCTAACTTTCCACAAAGCCTATTCACAAACCTTCAAGTGAAATACTGCAAATGAGCAGATACATTGAAAAGAAGAAAACACATGCATGAGCTTGAGCGTGAATATCCATTCGAATAAAAAAGGTCATCGTTATCGCCAAGTCGGTCATCCATTATCAGGCTCGTTAGCTCGGAATCTCCGGAGAATCGAAGTAGAATTTCCGCCGGCCTCTTCTAACAAGGTTACCCCGCAAATAAACCCCGAATCCGACAGGGATTTTCCGTTTTTCCCGTTTCTTCGGCGCTCTACGAAATTAAAATATCCGCCCAGCGTATTGTAATTATTCTTTAATTGTTCCTAGAAATTTGCATTCGAGTTTTTTTTGCTCGATTTTTTTAAAAGAATAAAGGAAAAATTTCCGGTATTAATGCATCACATTATCTTCGGTAATTGTTTCGCCATTATGCATACATTTTCTGGAAATTTGAATATTTTTCTTATTTGTGTGCGTGCTCTGTAATTTTTATTTTGAATATTTGTTATGTAGAACAAAGAAGAATTATTCACACGCATAATAAGAAGTAGAAATAATTAAACAGAATAGAAACATGAATAGAACATTTATCAGAATAATTCGTTCTAACAAAATCGTCTATCATCCCATTTAGAACTTTCCCATTGTCTAAAATTCCCAATAGAAAAACGTGCCCGTTCTTCTATCGAGCGGGCATTCGTATTCTGGGAATTGATGAATGTAGAGTAGATTTTTTACGTATTTCCACGTAATTATGAAAGGAGCTCATGGCGAGGACAATAAATCATTTTCCGAGAGCTCAGCCATTGTCCTGCCGACATTGCAATAAAAACGCTGCATGAATAACAAGGCGATTGTGGCTGTGGTCGGTGTGTGAGGAAACGCGTGTTTTCTGGGCATATTCCTGAGGCTTTGCTCAATGAACACGCTCGAAACGAGAGGTAGATGGAAAAGTACATCCATTAGAGCGGGAATTTTCTTTAGGCAAACCCGCGGTGAAAGTGGAGTTCTGTGGAGTGCTCGCTAAATAATAAAAATATTATACGAGTTGCTTGATGGAGAAATTAAGGGGGGGTTTTTATGTAGCGTAATCTTATTATAGACAAGATATTTTGAGGTTTTTTTAAAACCGAAGATACATAACAAACCTTGTTTCTTTCATAAAAAAGTTCATAAAAAGTTTCAAAATTATATCGCAAAGTCAGCACTCCAATTAGAAAAAATAGCATATAATAGCTCTATATTCTGAACCATTTAACAAGCTTCCCTCCTGTCTATTCCAAAATTAAATTTGTGGCTATTTTATTTCTCGAATAAATAAATAAATTCCGGTTTAACCGCTCGAAAGGCGGTTGCAATTGTTGCCCTGTTTTGATCGCACTTCTTCCAAAATGTGCGGAGTTAAACAAGTTTTCGAACAAAACTTGTAACAAACAATATCGCATTTTCTTCGGGCTCCGATTTCGAATGGCGCGATTGTTGGGTTATCCAATAAAAGCGCTGGAAGCAAATAAAACTAGGATTTATCGCTAAATGGGAGAAAACTGCGAAAGAAGAGCTATAAGTTAAACACTAGTCGTAAATCGAGTGAGATGTTGGCAATTAATTATTGGTGAGAGCCAAAATGAGAAGTGTACAAGACGAAGGTAATTTTGATGGTGTAAGTATGTATTTTATGAAATTACTATAGGGATTTAAAGTAACTTATAAGAACATATTTGGGAGATTAAAGTTGTTACATTAAAAGGAGAATAAGACAGAAAATTACGAAGATTTAACTATACTCCTCTCGCCATCAGGAGATAGTAATATAACCTAATGTTTTATGCAAAAGACATTAATAGTAATGTTTGTATTACTAGATAAAATGACCTGAACACAATGCACAGAGTGCTTTAAGAAGATTTTACTATGATTTCCTGTTAGCGAACGGTGTATAGGGGAATAACAGGTAAATCTTTAAAATGTCATGAAGACACTCTGTATATAAATATGTTATATTGATCCGATTTGTGGTAATAAAACATTTCTGACTTGATTGCTGGGTTATTATATGAATGTTCAAATTCAACAAGCAGTAATCAATATCACATTAGTTTATATTGCGAGCGTAATTTCCCTCATGCAAAAAATTCGATATCCAGGTAGCTACTCACATTGCAGAAAAAACTTTTCGAATTAAATATTAAGAACCTCGTGCGATTTTTTTTATTCGAAATTTACTATGAAATATTCAAAGGGAATTATTCCGGTTTTCGAAGAATTGCGGTTTAAATCATCGCAAAATCGAACTCGCGAGCGGCATAATGTATATTTGAAATAGCTGCTTTTTGAATTTGCTCCCGCCCGACGACCATATCGATTACCATCCGGTACAAACTCTACTGTAAATTGTCTGGGGAAGCCGAGTCAACGGCACTTTGCTCGGCTAATTGGCAAAATGAATTAGCTATCGGAGAAATCCACGCTCATCTCGTTTATTTAGCTAGCATCGAATTATCAGATGAGATGGATCTTTTATTGACGAAACGAAACGAGCAATCCATCTCGCGAGAATTGCTCTGCTTTGTATACTTAACCTTGTTAAAAGCGGGAGCATTTTTAGTTTTTAGTACCGCAAGTTGCAGGGGTAAATTAGTTCAAAACTTCTTGGAGTAATAAAATAATGTTATACCTCTGCGAAACTGCAGCAGAGTAGAGTAATTGATGTGAATTAATGGTTTGCAAATATTTACATTTTTGGAGTTGAAAGTTATTAAAACTGTCTACTGTTGAAACCTATACGTTTGCATGAAAGTTTTAGAATATACTTATTTGTAATAAACTTCACGAGTACAAAATTAATCATTATTTAAAGGCTTATACTACATTGTTGCATTGCTTCCTTCCTCTTCAAAAATTGTTAAAATGGTTTGATAATTTAGAAAAAGCACATTTTTACATTATCTCCAGTTTTATTAAAAAAAGCAAATTAAATGTGTTCCCATAAAACTACTATCTTATCAGTCTTTTATAGTCTGATAATGCCTATTAACTAGCACCATGCATTACTCTAATTACAATTTGTATATCGCAGGAATTATTTTAATTAATTATACATACAAACATTTTGAAGCAAAAACGAACATTAGGTACTCTAAACTCTAAATAACAATATGGAAAAAGGAATATTTTCTACGAGAATAGTACACATATTGCACTTATAAGTGTGGAATGATATCTTTCATTTCGCTATTTTGGCTCGGTTTTTAAAAGATTTAGAGCTTGGCCGGATATCAAGAAAAAAATTCCGGCTAAGCCAAGAGCTTCCAAAGTGAACTTGGCATAATCTAGGCGATGAGCGCCGTTTTATTCGCTTTCCTAGGAAAGCTTTATCTACCGGAATGAATGGATAAAAGAGTAGAAGTATATTAAACAGTTTTTATTTAACCCATTAAGTATTCTTTTTACTTAAATTTTAATTGCAAACCGCAATGATAAGTGGTTTTTAATTGATTAAAAAGATATTCTAATCAATCAATTATATTAAATTTATGTAGCAAGATTACAAATAGCGTACCCACCTATTTTTTAAATTTTAAATTTTCATTTTATCGATGACATCGATTATTAATAAATGATTTTTTCTTTCAATATGTTATACCAATGGCCTCTCAACTTTTATGAGTACACTTCTGTCGTTTCGATTGAAATTAAACAGCAGGGCCGTACCTAGGAAAATTCGGAGGTAATTTAAACTTGCGATAGAGTTTGACAAATTCGAAAAAAAATACATTAATGTAAAACTGATTTAGCACAGGGTTTTTCAGTAATTTTTCATTTTAACTAATTTAAATTTCAACTCGACAGTACTTCCATATTTAAATTGGCGCAGTTGCTTAATTACACGAGTTAAAACAAGCAAATTCGTGGAACGTAATAATTCATTTAAATCAAGAACTCGCTGTTTTATCTCATTACCCAGTCGAAATTAGAAGAACAATTCAAATTAGCGTTGTCTCGGAAAATACTAGAATGTACTTAGTGTAAGATGATAATTAAATATAATAATTTTAATATTTTCGGCTAAGAGATTGGATTTCTGAAATTTCTGGTAAACAATTATATTTAACAGATAAATATTGATATAAATTCCTCCTATTTAAAGGGTCAACTTTGGTTAAAAATAACACATTTACTTGTAACAAACACTGACGTTTTTCTTTGGCAACCAGTATAGAAAATCAAATAAAACAGCAGGTTGTTAAAGTTTGCTCGGCAAGCTAGGAGGGATTTCTCGCAACAGCACTTACAATTGCATTCTCCCTATAAAATACCCACGAAAGCGAGGCGCTTTACTTTCCAGGCAAACTGAATAAACCATCGATTTTTTTCTCGCATTAACGGTAGGTGCGACTTTTCCTTGTTTACGACGGCTATGAAACCACACAGTAGCATGGCAGATGCTTCACCTCTCGCCCATCCAATTTATTCTCATCTATTAGTCAAAGGAGAGCGACTGACATCATAAAATGGGGATTTAGGTGCGCTCGAACATGGCTAAATGTACATACTTTTAGTTTCAGAATTTATCCCAGCGTTTGGGATACATTTCTCCGATGTAAATACCCTTGTAATAGGCGTTGTTGTTAAAGTAAATGTTGCAAATAAGTTTTAGGAAATCGTAAATCTCCTGTTTGCACAGCGAGCAATCCCTGATAATATATTATTAAGCGGTTCCCGCATCAATATGAAAATTAATCTTGCTCCACGCCGCTTTCGCGGCTGTCGTAAACATATTTGAGCAGTTTTCCCGACTACCTAATGATTTATTCAAAGCGGTAATGCAGGAATCATTTACCTCAAGCGGGTATTATTCCGGCGAACCTGGGGCATTTTGAGGTTTTCCTCGCGTTGCTCGTACGCTGTAATTGGACGATTAAAAATAGGTTTCAATTTTAACCGTTTTCATAATTAAAACAACTTTAACCGAATGCCTGTGGTACTGAAGACCAAGAAGAAAGAAGAATTTCTTGTGTAGGGTAGGGCGGGGCTAGTTGAGCAACTTTTCACTTTAGCGGATATAGCTCATCAATGATATGTGTGAATGACTTGTTATGTGGCTTGATGGATTAGTAATTTATCCCTTAACAAAAGTGTCCATAGTAACTTTTTTGTAACTAGTTGAATTTGAGAGCTACAGCTGTTTAAATGCAGAAAGTCAAGTATGCTCAATGTACCCCATAGGTGAGGTAAGTTGAGCAACGGTATGTTTACATATAGGATATGTTTATTTTTATAATCATCTATTTATTTATTGTGATTTAGTGACAAAACAACAAAACTTAAAGTAATTTACGAGCTTTCTGTTTAAAATCAGAATTAAATAGCTTAAAAAATTTTTATAAATATATTAGCAAGTTTTGGTCGTTGTTACTGTTGCAATTAATACAAATGAAAGTAAGACCATAGCACCTGGAAGACATTTTATTTGTGCCCATTCCCTGCAAGCTTGGCAGTGAATCCAACTTTCTCCTGGTAAATTTCGCAGTAGTTGCTCAACTAACCCCAACCCGCAATTTTAAAATAAAAGTGAGGTCATAAAGAAATCGTAAGAATTATAACCAGAACATCTCTACATATCAAAAGTACAATAATTTTCTGTAATATTAACCCTTACCTCATTGAAAACGGATAATATTTGACTAATACAGACGAAAACTTGCGATAGACGACGTTTTTACTTTTTGGTCACAAAAAAAACAAAACGCACGGGGGCTTTACTCGCTTGTCGAGGCGCCACTTGCAATAGCTCTGTGATTAGGTCTCCCCCGACTCCTTCTTTCCGCCATAAGATATTTATGCGTACGGTGAATAGTTTGCGAGATATTTCGATTGCACAACTTACCCGTATGCTCAACTAGCCCCGCCCTACCCTACGTTTTAGAAAAATGCGAATATTGCGAAAAACAGTGAAATATTCGAAATGTATTGTAGCAATAATAAAAAAAATAGGTGCTGCAACAAAAGATAAATTAAACCACTTATCGATATAACGATTCCGCTGAAAATTTAATGTTTGCATCAATAATAAATGTCCGAATCATTGTAATGTGAAACTTCATTTCAATTTTATTTAAAAACAGTTCAAATAATCTGAATTTATTGGAAAATAAATAGTGAAATGAAAACAAATGAAACCGTAAAATAAAATTACAACAGTATTATTGCATGATATCGTAGTTTGCATTTCATATATTGGATATACAGTGTGTCTCTGTAAAAAATCTAGTTATTTTTCTTGACTCATTTTAACGTTTCTTTATATCAGCGACACTCTGTGTATTAAATTGCAAATTTTAACACGGCAAACTTATTTTTTCTACAAGTAGAACTTTTTATAAACATAACTTTTCATCGTAAAATTAAAATTTCCTCCTCTCCTAAACTCCATCCACGAACACACTGCACACTTATTATACTCATAAGAACAACAGACCGTAAAAGTATCCCATTTGTAGCAATGATATGCGCAATTTACCCAAAAAAATTGTCCAACGGCGCGGTGCAGCCCTAAAATTAGATGTAAGGATGTAGCGCTAGGTCGGATGTGTAGATAGAGGCGAAAGGTAAACGTGAATAACGGCCTACATTTTCTTATCTCCGGGAAAAAGTTTGCATCAAACCGAGTACGTATTACATGAATAAATTCGGATACGCCGCTCGCTGTTACCAAAACGCCTTCTGTTTCAACAGGAAGCAACAAATGGAATACGATTAAAATTAATGAAACCGGGATAGGTGCGCCTGCATATCGCGGTGAATTATTTATAATTGTATATATTTTACTAGCCCGTTTTACGTTTAGAATAGATGAAGTGAAAGGCGCTCTTATTTACCTACGGAAGTTCTGTTTGTGTGACTAATAGTATCATTTATTTTATCTTGAATTTACTGCCAGTATTAAATTTTAAATATTTTAACAGGGTGGAAAAATTGAGTCTAAGAAATCACCTTTTTCGTTAGGAAAACCTTATAAAAACACATTTTTACATTAATAGAGAAATATTTCAATCCTCCACACTTTATAAAACAAGCCTAGTTTTCACACTTCTTGCTTCTCTGGAAGCTCGTTCGCGCCCGAATTCGCGAATGCCTGTAATTTGAAAAGGCCCTCATGACCGCATATTATGCGGCGCACTGTCCTTTCGTTGACGTGCAATTCTCGGCTCCTCTTATGGATTTTTAAAAGTTGGACGCGTGCCAAAGTAAACATTTTTGTAGCTTCATCATCGTCTTCTTATCCCGAATATATTCAAAGCAGCTACGGAAAGTTTCGTCTGTCGGCAGAGCTGCAGTGCATCGGTGTTGATAGGTCGTACTGGGAATTTTACATTGAGTTTCGGGGAAAATAAAGAGGAAACGCGAGATGCGCTTTAATATCCGGGAGCGGACGAAACTTTTAATAAAGCGATAACCTCAGCCGAAAAAGCTATCTCAGAATTAATTATTTTGCGGTTGTGGGGTGGTTTTAATTTCGGTTTCATCGGAGCGATAAAGGTTGTTAATATGCAAAAATTAGGAGGGAGATATACTGAAAAAAATTGTATCAGAAAAATTTTAATTAATAAAATCCAACTGAACTGGTAAATGGTAATAGTTTGTATAATTTTTTGCTCGAAATTGATCCCAAATATTCCTATTTCCGGCAGATATGTAATAAATTAAACTGCTGCATGGAATATTGGCCCAATTTGTTAATTAACCCGACAACAGATATGTAAATGCAAGTCGTAAATTCAATATTTAAATAAATGGGAATTACTAGTTTAGTGCTCTATAAAAAAGTGACTATACATTAAATTGTTATGATCTACACCTAATAGAAGTTTTAATAATTCTCTCAATAAAGAAATTGATAATAAAATCACCGAATCTAATTTTCCTTGTGGAAACGATGGCTTTTGTTGCTCAAATAGCATCGAATTGCTGATGATAAGAGAGGAAATTGAATAAGCATTGAAACGGTTCAATTCTAAAACAGAATTACACGTACGGCCAACAAGGCGATAACGGTATTTTGTAGCATGTACTATCTCCCAAAAACGGCTGGTAATTCCATTTATTCCGGATTAAAGCCAACATTGTACAGTATCTACAATAGAAACATGTAGGTGCCTAATCCCAATATTCCACCAATTCCAAACGCAAGCTCTTCAACCAATATTTTAAAAATTAGTTGCACTTAGTGAATGATTTTATCCGAATAAACCTTCCTCCCATTCTTCGACAAACCTCGGCCATAAATCGGAAGATCAGGTACTGGGGAACCGATATATCCAGCAAATCGCCAATAAATATCCGCCGCACGGCGTTGAATTACTGATACATTTTTAAAATGGCAGTGTTTGATAGATAGACGCAGGCATTTCGGGGACGACTCACCTCCGCGCCACCGATGGCCCGGCGTGTAGAAAGGAACGGATGAAAACCGTCCCCGAAGGCGGCTTCATTTATTTTTATTCCTGGAGGGCTCAAGATTGGAAATTCTCTGTGAAATTGCGAGACGTTCGCGCTGGAAGGGACTTGAATGGCCCGACCCAAATGTTTTGATAGATTACTCGTATATATGGAAGAGTAAATGTTGGATAAATAATGGAGGTGTCTTGTTAAAAACGAATTCAGACAAAAGGGGCTCTATGAATGGGCAATCTTGGAGATACGTATAAAAGAGCATAAGATAGGGTATGAAAGGAATAGTTTGGAAAATAATGAGTTCAAAAAGACTTTGATAGTATAGTGAAGAGGAAAGATTATTGAAAAGCATAGAGAAAGGGAAAAGCTTCATTGAGCAGATGACAGAAGAGAAAAGCAAGTTCTAAAATAACAATTATCAGGAAGAGTAGTCAAATACTTTTGATTGATTGACTGTAGAAACAAAATTGAAAAATATAAAGGGTGGCCCATTAAAAAACTTAACTTTCTGTATTTGAGTTGGGACACCCGGTAAGTATAAATGATTTTAATCTTAAATTGCAAATAATAAGTGTGAGATATGGTCGAAATCTATTCATCTAGAAGATTCATTTAGAAGACTTAAATGATGCCAAAAAATTGTAAAAAAATATACATTTTTTAAAAAGCCTGTTCTAAATTTTGGTGTACCTACTGAATTTTGGTGTACTAAATTTTGGTGTAAGTAATAAATTTCGAACTCTAAAAACGTAGTTAAAATGACGAACTGGGTGGTAAAATGTACAGATATTTAAAGAATCCCGAAATGAGTAATCTAAGTTGAGCAAAAAAAAGCACGATCCAGAAAATTAATGTGGCCATAAATCTGCGTAGGGAATATTCCGAAGCAGGCGCCAGTTTCGTTTAAAATTGAGGCGCAAAAAAGGCATTCTTGCACCGACAGGTACCAGGGGAATTAAAAGAACGTTATGGTTTTCTATTTTTCATTCATTCACATACTGGTATATCATTGATTTTTTTCGCAATGAACTATAAAAGATTCGAAATGTTGCGTGTTGCGTTCAGACAACGCGTTCGATTGCCACTTTTTATTTTCATAACTGCCGGTGTTATTATTATAATATACTTTCCTACGAAATACCTATATAATTTATTTAGTTGATAAAAATTTGATGGTTTATGAAAAATGTTTTATGTGTAATAAGAAGTCGAGAGGTATAAAATAAAAGTATGCTAAGGGTAGATCATATTATAAATGAAAATGTAATTGAAATATGAAAACTTAATAGACTTATACCATTGTGAAGAATAAAGAAATATATGTTATTTTCAACATAATAATGGCAATAATAAAAATAACTTCAAGAAATTAAATGGATTTTCATGACAATTTTAATAGGTTTTCATTGTAAATTTGAATCTGAAAAACTATTACCAAATAATTGCGTCGGTTGGTATTTAAATTTTGTTGTGATTTAACTGCTTTATGGAAATTTACCATGCGATTTGTCGCAATTGATTTTCAATTTTCCTTGAATTTCGAATGAACGAAAATATCATTAACATACTGAGTAGTTTACATTCACTAATTTTGAATAGACTAATTTAGTATTTTGGATATTGCTAATTTATCGGCGCCATGCCAGATGATTTACATTTAATTAATTCATATATGCACTAATATACAATAAAATCGTATAAATCCAATAGAAATGGATATAAATTGAGCATGTGATGTCTGCATAAATATTGATTCAATATAAATTTGGCTGTATGAAAGGATTTTACAATAGTCATTCCCATTTTTTAATTGCCTTAAAATACATATTATCTTCGTCTAATACCACACGTGGCTGTTGGGTTGCCTAACTTTTAAAGTAACATGGAAGTTACACATGAAAACACGATGAAAATAGTAGCTTCGTACGAACATTTAAAAATATCCATTACAAATCTAAAACGTAGTGCTAGTAGTCAATAAAAATCTAAAGCTATGACTGTGATTTGTAGAACCGATTTCTCACGGGTATAAATTAAAAGGGACCAGCCCTGGGTTATTTAACGGTACGGTTTTCACTTTTCGATAATATCTTAACATGCAACGCCACGTCATTGGTTTTCAGTGACATTTTAGAATAGAACAAAGAATTGAACCGTTTCGAGTTTAAAACGTTTCTAAGCTTTTAAACTGATTTTCCTGTAGGTACACAAAATGACGCATTACGGCGTCGCGACGCCGGCGGTCGCCTGATAATTCTCGATTCAATCTAGACAGATAGGGTTACAATTTATTTGAACTGGCTGAATGTACTCGGTAAAGCAGCTTTTGTTACACAGTAGCAATTGTGTGCCATTAACTATATTGAAAAATCGAAGATTGTTTTCCTTCATACCCATAATTACTTTTGTCGATGAATGAGTAACGTTTTTAACCTTGTAAGGAATAAAACCTATTATCATCGTCGATTCAAAATGTATTGATAATGTACACTTATATTTTACACTGTACAGGATGATTCAATATTAATAATATTCTTACAGAAGACATCAATCAACAAAAGTATATAGGTATTTGACATTCACAACCAAAAAAATTCCCAATTCTTTATTTCTCGGTACATCTGGAATTTAATTTCAGCTATAAAAAGTTTTTTATATCGAATTTCCGCCAAATGCGTACCCAATACGACATGTTGTTCAATAAAATGAAGCCTTTCTTTCCGCAAGTTGTTCCCTATTTTTTTTATTTTCCTCTGTTCCTTTCCTTCGTCATCAAAATTGAAAATACCCAAATTTTATTGGCTCCTCGGCAATACTATTAGGCAAATTTTTCGCTCGACCTTAATTCATTAAATATTTTCCGACTGGAAAAATAATTTCCCGCTATTATTCCATTAAAGCCTTCGATTAGTTCGCAAGGAGTTTTCGGAATTCTTTCTTCGAATTTCGATCGTTGGAAAATTTATCGGCGAAAATTAAAAGTTTTTATACAATCGGACGGCCATTCTAACTAAAGGAAATAGAATTAATTGGGCTCACGATTGAATTTTCTTGCGACTTTTCCGTTTAAACGGCGGCGAAATTCCAACAAAACTGTCGGATCGATACGTTCTGTTTGCCGTTGACAGTTTTCGGACTCGAGCTTCTAAAAATTGATATATGTAATGTACCTTTCCAGATATATGAAATGCAAAATTTGATATTCCAGCAAAAATTGTGTTTGGAAACTTCTCTGAAAATAACGTTTATCTCCATCAAACAATAGTTTGCTCTATAGAATGGATCGTAAAACAGTATATTTTGTTGTACAAAATAAACCATTGAATCGTCCAATGATTAATAGAAATGGACCATTAAATATTCCAAAAATTCTATAGAAAGGTCCAATAAATTAGTCCAATTATTTTGCAAAATAGACTATTGAAGTCCAATGATTATTTTATAGAATGGACCATTAAACAGTCCAATTATTCTATAGAATAGGCCATTGAATGGTCAAATGATTGTTCTATAGAAAGGACGATTGATTAGTCCAATTATTCTCTAGAATGGACCTTTAAATAGTCCAATAATTATTCAATAGAACGGTTCTTGATTGTTATGGTCCACCCGGTAAAAATTGAGTACATATTTCAATTCACTTTCTTGCAATAGCAGAACGCAATTATCGGATTATTTATTAACTATTAAAATTCCCCGTTTATCGATTTATTAAATCACTCTTTGTGATAGGAATACGTGCACCGAGCGGGCGCTCAACCTCACAGTTATTCCAAGAAGTTCACCGTACGGCTTTGTTGTGATCCCGGGCGCAAATGTGCCGGGGCACAAAGGATTAATTAGTATTTCTGAGGAAAGTCGCTACCAACACCCTGCTCACCGCCGTACAATTCGCGCTACGATATAAACTTCAACCCTTATTGTGATCGTTACTGAGTTTTTCTAACAGAATTCGGATTTAATTAAGCTTGTGGAAGGAAATTATTTCTCGAGGAAATTTGGTAGATACCATTAAATATATCGAACATCTCGATTACATACGATCGCCCAAAGTTTGAACAGTTTACTAAAACTTCGAGATGATATCGATCCACCTTGTTAGATTCAAATTGCAGCTCATTATTTTAATCGACAAGATAGCAAAAGCGTGTGTTATTAAAAAGATGTATCGATTTTACCTCCCCGATCCACAGGGAGTTGTGTGATATGTCATGTTTAAAGTTTACAAGACATTAACTCCACGAAATTGAGGGACGACACGGACTCGTGCAATTTAGTTCGTATGTGTGTGTGTTATTTTCTACGAAAAATAATAGTCCGTTCGCTATCAGGGGATAGTAATAAAACCTAATTTTGTGTGCGAGAGAGCACGAGAGAGTCATTGAAAACATCATAATATTCCAAAACTTTAAAGCTTCTACAATATTGTGTATTATAATGTTCAGTTTATTTTATTAGTGCCACTCTATATACAGGGTGTATGACAATAGGCTTTTAAAAACTATTATATAGATACTAAAAGAATATAATAAATTTAAAAATTACTTGCGTTAAAATTAAACATTGCGCTTTCATTGATATCTGAATCTGCAGTGATTATAACAGGTAGTTGTTAGTTATTATCATATTATTAATTCAATAGTGCCTACTTTTTAATGAATTGTTTGCGCGAATTGTTTGCTACTTCAAGGGTTTAATATACTAAATATCTCCTAAAAGCGAACATAGTATAATCGATTTTTCAAGATATTATACCACATTTTACAAGATCGAGCTCAAGCTGCAAGGTAGAAAATTGCATAATTTAAGCTTAAATTACAGGCACTAAATACGCTGCTGACAAATTCAAAATTAAACCAGAGCTGTTGAAATAAAGAGGACTCTAATTAGTTAGGGTATAATAAAGAGGATTCATTAAAGGGTTAATGAATTATCAGGTACCGTGATATATTCTGCATTGTATTTATGTAATCCCCTTAAAAACCCCTCGATCAAAACTGACGGTTTTTCACCATGATTCGGTGGGCAAACAGAATTAATTTAGAAAGAGCCAAAAGCCGTACAGGGGCTCATTAATCATTGTCCATTTACCGGGGAAAAAGAACAACAGGGCCTAAATATTCAGAAAGCCGATACGATATATTTTATCTGGCCGTAAAGCCCAGTAAATTTCTTATTTTTATTCTACCACGGCTAAGATTCGAATCGGGTCGCGTGAGATTAGAATTTCGGCAAAATCCATTAGAGGAAATAGAGTTAATTCTACCGAATCTATCAAAACGTGGGCTGTGTAAAAGTTTAGCGAAGCCGGGTGTTTTCGGGAAAAATCGCGAAAGATTAACTCGTTCGCGGAAAAAAGGGGCCTTTCGTGAATTCTAATGATGTCGAAACAAGCGATATCGAACCCTGGCAAGGGCTCTTGTCGCTATTTTTTTGTTCTAATAATGTGTTAATAAATATTTTTTACGCTTGAATTCTAGACACTATTTTATTGTTGATGAGATAATTTGTTTGTTAATGATTTTTATGAGGGTAGGTACTTAAGAACATTGACTAGTTTTTTTGTGGAATTTTTGAAGAATTCCTTCAATATTTGAAATAAATTTAGTTCTGTCTCGTGTGATTTTTACAGTGTAAGTATTCATAGTATTTCTTTTTGGTGGTTTTCTCCGGATTTCTCCATATTTTTTCTCAATTTACATACATATAGTTTTATATTATTTTTATTTGATGTTTTCTTTGATTTTCAAGATTATTTTATAGCAAAATAATTTCTAAGATTTATTTCATGTTTTAGGTAGATACTAAGAAGAGATCTGCATGAATAGGTTCTTGTGAAATAACAGAAAAAATTTGCTAAAGTATTAAAATTTTCAAATAAAAATAGAAAACTTGAAAATTTCAAAACCAAAACTTCGAAAACTAGAAAAACCAAAAATTCGATATGATATTAAAAAAAAAATTTCATATATTATGTAAATACATGTAAGACTTGAAAATTCCTTTAAAAAAACTCTAAAATCCTAAAAATTAAACACGAATTGCTTATAAAAAAATCAAAAAATCTCTAAAATTCATCAAAAATCATGGTATACTACAACATCTTGCTATATTAAGTACCAAAAAACATTCAAAAAGTCCTTAGGTATGTATATCCGATAAAAAACACCCAAACAATCAAAACAAAGAAACAAAGAAACCAAGATAGCAGCACATCCCAAACCACCACCAAAAAAAAAACACCCACCCGAATAAAAATAAATAAATAAATCAACAGTTAGCTTACCGCCTGTATCTTGAGCATAGAGCGGAACGCAGGATCGGGCCCAGAGGATCAGCAGGAGCAGGAGCGCCCCCCGCAGAGGTGCTCTCTGCCGGCCCTGCTTCATGGTCACTCAACGCGCTCACATGGTCGATGGGCCACCAAACGGCCCGTCATGCTGCAAAGCACTGAACTGGCGCTCTGACGCTCTGACGCTGACTCTGACGTGCCGCCGCCGACGGGACGCCGTCGCCGGCCATCGGGAGGCGCTCTCTCCGCCGAAGACGGCACCGCGGCAGTTGTGCGGTGTCGCACTGCGCATTGCGATTACGACTTTCGGGGGACCAGGCCGATCGCGTTCCGCGTTCCGATGGGCGAGGATAAGCGGGTTGGTTTTTCGAAAAGTTGGGAATGTAGGTCATATACATATACGGACTTATCGGGATCAAGCCGATCGGATCGGTTAATCGGTTTAAAATTTACACCGGTTGCCGTAAAATACTATTGTTAGTTCATGGAGCTTTTTAGAGCATTGTATGCAACTTGAAATAAATGTTATAACATATTCTCAAAATTTCGAATTATTGGTCTAATTTAATTAATTAAATGGTTTCTTTACACTAGAATAATGGGAAGACGTACCTACCACATTTTCTGTTTAAAATATATTTTGAAATAATATGGATCAATCGAGTTTCACCACGTTTTATATGCTATACTCTCTTCATAAAATTATGGAAGTTGAATGTTAAACAGAAAATTAAATAATTTGAAAAACAACGTTATATTCATTAAATAAATACTCTGTTTCAATATGTATACCTAATACATTCACAAGAACATAACACTCTACAATACTAGATTAATTCCTAACAAGGTCCAGAAATAAGCAAATGAGGAAGCAAGGAGTATTAAAAATGAAGTTAATAAAATCTGCATATTGCACAAAACATCATGCATTGTCTATAAATAGAAAGCATTTTAAAAAAATACGTATTGGAGCAACCTCTGTCTTGTAATGTAACCAAAGTACGTGAAGAAAATGTCGACCTTTTCCTCGGAAAAGTTCTACTCGAAACTATTCTACACCAGATAGCGCTATTGATTTTTCCGTGAGTTCTGTTTCTTTTCACAGAACATAATACATACGAGTATATTGTTGTGTGATTTTCTAATTACGCATTTGATTGAATCTAGTTGAAGAACAAAAAAAATCTGTTTGTTTATTTTTAGTTTTAAATACAATATTTTAACATTAAATCAAATTTAATTACTAATTTTTAACGAAAAATGAGTGGCCGAAGCTGAAGAAGAAACATTAAATACAGCAGTTGATTGATTTAGAAACAATGGAAATAATATCAATAATAAGCGAAATAAGACTTCCAGACTCTTTACAAGACATGTCTTGAATAAAACAGAAATATGTAGTTTTCTTAATACCTTTCTAACTCAATTATCGTAGTAATTATTAGTAAATGGTAATAGCAACACAAGAAAATTGGAGAGATCGCTAAAAAAATAATAGAATGCAATTATTTTGAAGATGTATAAGGAACATATACAGGGTGTCCAGAAAACAGATTTTTGTTTTAAATTTTCAACTTTCTAGCTCAAAAATGGGGCTCAAATGAACAAAATGTATATGAAGGTGCACCCTTATTTTGATGTCATCTATATACGCTCCCGAATTATTGACATCTATTTTCTGGACAATTTCCGTCCGACAATTTTTATGATTATTGTACATTTAACTTAAATAGCGCTAGAGATTAAGATGCACAATGATTGTAGTAGTAAATCATGTATAGTTTTAGAGAAATATCTCGCAAACCACTAAAACCCTCTACACGGGAATTAATAAAAATGATTATTACTTACCTTCCGCTATAATCTCGCAATTACTCGTTATTTTGGGTCGTTGCATTTGAATCGCTGGAAACGTTCATAAACATAACTTTCTTGGGAGTTGTTGGACGAGCAAATGTGCCTTTCTTCTTCAATATGCTCGGTTGAGTGTCTAAGTAGTAAAAATATAAGCGTATAATTTCAAACTCAATGCAAAAATTACCATTATCCTTTGTTGAAGACGACGGTAATTGAACATCATCGGCTTGATTGGATTTTTTAATGACTTCAATTCTTCTCTTTAAGCCGTTGATTGTTTCGGTAAAATTTTGGAGATGCTTCTTGGCCTTAGCGTTCTGTTTTCTCGATTTCCTCTGTTCGTTTTGTAGCCGTTGTTTCAGATCGGAAAAGTGTTGTAGTCGCTCGTTTAAAACGGTTATCGACTCGTGTTCCGGTATTTTTTCGATATCGAACTCGATTTGTTTTATTTTCGCTTCGTCGATCATCATTTGTGCATTTAATGTATCGATTTTCGCGCGATTCGCGCATTTTTCTCGCTCGACATCGAATTGTTTCTGCTTTAGTTCACTGAATTCTTTGAACTTTTCCATCAGAAGCTTCATATATTCGGTTTTCTCCTATAAATTAGTTTGATTAAACAACACGTTTTCACCTAAATTACTACGATTTAAGGAGTGAAAATTAAATAATAAATAGAGACATGTAGGCTACTCGTGTAAAGTTATTTTGAAACTACTCTAGTAATATGAATAAAGTTTTACGTTGATTTTGAAGGGTGTTCGAATGATCAAAGATTATCTACATTATTAGTTATTGTACCATTATTTTACACATTCCTACTCCCTACTTACATCCTTTATTTTGTTACGATCTTCATTTAAAATTCGCAATTTATTCTCTTCCATTTCCGAATTGGTTTTAGCTTGCTCTATCTGCGACGTAAGATCATCTGGGTAGTCGCTTAAGCTCTTTTCCTTATCAATGTTACAAAGCTCGACTTCTTTCAGCTTTATTTCTTTTTCCAAAAGAGCCTGTTTTTTCGACTCAATAAGCTTTTGAAAATGAGCCGTACTTTCTGTCAATTTCTCGCGTGCTTCGAGCACTTTATTTTCGATTTCTTCAATGCTACAAATACGTTCGTAAATGCACGATGTTTGTACATTTAACAATGAAGCAGACATATTTGAAGAGTACAGGGGAAGAACAATAATAGTGCATCCAAAAGATTCTCGAGAAAAATTAGAAAGTGACTCGTTAGAAACTGAAATTAAAGGTATTCTTTTAGCTGTTGGTGTGTGAACTTCAGCAATTTTTACCATTTAACAATTTCATTATCTGATAGTAACTACAAAATGCTATAAAAATAAACTGTGAGCTTAGTTTTGCAAAAAAATGTTTTTCCCCTGTAGCTTTCATTCGTAATAATTGATTAAAAAAATTGCATAGTACATTCGATTCTTCTCATCAACAGCCCGTTGAGAATTTTTCGCCAATATATCGTTTTCCTCCATCATGGCATTGAGCTGTTGCCGGGCGACTTCAAGTTGCTGTTTCTTCTCGTCCAATTCCTTCTGCAGCGCCTTCCTCTCGACCACGTCCTGCTTTAAAACCAACTCAAACTCTTCGTTGCGTTCGTTTAATTTTTCCAAACGGCACTTCTTCTCAGCGAGCGTCTGCCTCAGCGCGGCGATCTCTTCAGCATCGGCTTCGCGAGCTCCGCGCATCTTGTCGCGCTTAGAGCGCGCTTCGGCGATGCGCCGCTGCACCTGCTCCGTGCGCAGGGCGCTCTCTTTCTCGCGCTTCTCGAATTCCACGTGCTGGTCGTAGATTTTCTCCTGCAGGTCCGCGTAACCGACGGCCACGGATCGCGATCTGTCCAGCAGCTGGCCGATGTGCTCCTTGAGCTTGACGCACACGTCTTCGGTGCCTTGGAAGGATTGTAGAGCGCTGTCGAAATCGTCGGCGGCTTGGGAACAGCGGGAGGTGCCCGTTTCTATCTGTTTCTCGAGGTCGTTGAATTCCTCCTGTTCCACGTCGACGTCTTCGATGACCGCGTTATTATCTTGGTTAAGTAGGTACATGGAGATTTCTTCGGTTTGCTGGAAACGAATTGGGTAAATACTTGGCCTGTTGGTTGTTGAATAGTTTGGTTAATTTACCCGGCTTTGTATCAAACATTTCGCCCGTTTTTGCAGCACTGATTGAACGTCGTTTATCTTCAATAAGCTTTCAATGTTTTCGGATAAACCCGGTTGGTTATAGTTTAAATTATCCATTTTCTCCATCTCGAAGATATTATGTGCCTATAAATGAATTAGATTTCATAAGGGCGTGATCTGGAAAAGCTTCTCATTAAATGTGTTAATCTGGGTATCAATCTATAGTTAAAACTTTATAAATTGGTTCATGTATAATAAATACTCCTTGGTTCATTTCAGTTTACAATATGATCATTTCTACGTATTGAACAAAAAAAGATTATTAAAATAACGTTTGTTAGAGTGAAAAGTTGCAATGACACAAAATCACTCTTTCTTTTTCCTTTATAAGTGTCTAATGGAAGTTGTCTTTATCGCACCCATAGCCTATATTCAATATTGCAAACTCAAAAAAATCAACCTGTAAATAATCAAATCACCTGGAAATAAATCAATTTACTAACCATTATTTTTGGATAGATTTTGTAACAGTCAATAAAGAAACGATGGGGAGAAGTAATAATTGAGATTTTTAACGATGTTTCACTTGTAATATCTGAACCACCTAAACAGACTTCATTTTTAACGATGTTTCACTTCTAATATCTGACCCACCTAAACTGACTTATGGGCTAAGCTTTATAGTATCAGGAAGAAGCGATGGTTGATATAATAGTTAAAAAATATGCAAATATCTAAAATTCGAATAACTAAGATAATTTCAACTGCCTAAATACTGATAAATATGCCCTAATATAATATAAATTACACTTACTTTTTGTTAGGCTTTGAAATATTTTTTATTTGACAGTTGACACATTCACAGCAACCAAGATTAGAAATCACTCTGAAAATCGCGTTACCATAATTTTCTCTACATTTATGCAATTGAAAAATGGTTTTCTCGGCAAATTTTTGTTAACAAATATTATGGAGTTTTGTAAAAATAATGTATCTATAACATAATAAATAACACGCTTACTATAAGCATTATTGAATGTCAATTAACTACTTATTTGTACGGCGCATAAGCATGTTTAAAAGACACTAATGAAACAGACTATTTGAAAATTATCAATCTTTTTGAGTAATTTTTCGTTTATTATCATTTAAGAAACAATTTTCAGCGTTCACACGTTAACTAATAGGTTTTCTAACGTACAATAATTATTAAATTTACATTTACCTTTTTTATCTTACCAATTTTCTACTTCAAACAGAATATGTCATTTGTCACTCGAGTTGACCAATAGATCGAATGCAAAAGGACTAGTGCTGCCAACCAATGAATTACAAAAAATTTCTAGAGATATTTTTTCAAAGATTTATTATTCCTAAATTACCTGATATCTTGACGTGATTAATTTTATTACAATGAAGAAGAGTGTACTAATTTATTTGAAATGAAAAAATTCGTATCATTAAAAATAAAATACAAACCGAAAATAAACATTTTCCCAATGTGGAACAGAAAAATAAATTAATTCAAACATTTTTATTTTGAAAAGTAAAGAAAAAAATTGTAACATAAAAAACATTCGTAGTAATCATAACGGGAACAATTAAGTCACAGAAAAGTATTTTTACTCACATTTATTTCAAATTTAAACATCTAATAATTTCACATGTAACTGATGCGTTACCGATCTTAAGTAGTAAAGAATAAATAAAATTATCAGGCTGGATAAAACCAAGTTCTTACAATGAAAAAAGGATGGTCTCAAGAAATTACGACAAATTTTTTTCTCGTTTGAATAATAAAAGTTGAGCAAATTCCTTGTGACCAAGTTCCCCCTTACGAGCTAAAAAATATTAACATTTCCATTATGCATCAGTGTTGATGACAATAAAAACGTGCCTACCTTCCAGCACATTAAAAAGTTCTAGACTAAAAAATGTAAAACCTACAATTACAAGAATGGGAAAAACAGAATATAAATTTCAAAAAAGGGGATACGTACTATATAGTAAGTGCACAGATGTAATTTTGCATAATCACAAAGTATGAAAAAAATACGGAGTGACTAATTATGTATCCCCTAAAACTAACATCAAATAGAACGATATTTATTTCATTATAAGTACGTTTTCATACTTTGTGACTTTACATATTTCTCGTTAAATTTCAACTAGACATGTAGCACATAACGGAAAAAAATATTTTACAAAAATTTACAATTATATTAAATTTATAAATATATTTATTAATTAAATTTGTCTTATAAATCAAATAACGTTTAAGTTATTCACTTTAGTGGGCCCGGCCACAAAGCAAAAAAGTTCGAGGTGTTGAAAAATGTAGACAATGAGCCGGGATGAAATAATGGAAAGCTGAAAATGCAATTCTTGGTTTCTTCACTTTGAGGTCATCATGGTGACGAACTCTGTAACAAAAACACGTACAAATATTAATTTTACTCTTACTTAAAATATTATTACATTCAACATGGTTGATACTCAATATTACCTTCCTAATTTAAATTTTATATTTGATGCAATGAGGCTAATAATCCTAACTCCTCGTGCAGTGACATCCAAAAATAAGCATCCTTCTCGATAATATTTACAATATAATGTCTCGCTATTTCCAATATCTCCAATTATTTACAATTCACATTGTCTCGTATGAATATTATGTACAGGATACGACTTTTGTGCATAGTAAATTAAGTAACAACCAATACTTAAAGAACATCAGAAAATTGTCGAAATATCTTACAATAAAAAAATAAAACAACTTACTGCCCTTAATCATTTTATTGAACCATTAGAAAAAAATCGGTAATTACAAAGCGTTATTAAAATAAAACTCGATATTTCATCGATACGTTCACTATCACTTAGCTAGCAGGTGTGTCCTGATAAACTCTAAAAAAATAAAAATTAAACCAGTCATTAGGGAAACGAAACTAAATATTCATTTCGTTACACCTCCACCTTATAATCTGACAGAAGATCGACACTAGACACTGCGAGAAAAAAACTTTTGCAAGAGCACAACAACAAAAAACATAACGTATGCGATAATTTCGACAATTTTCCATGTTCTTCAAAAACGAGAACGTGTGTATATCTAAATGAATAAAAAAGCATTCACGATCAATGTTAATCATCAACATATTAAGACAATAATGTGACACCACTAACATGTACTGATGTTGCGTTAGTATTGTAAATACGTCCACAAAAAACAAACAATCTTGTGTTAATTTCATTTTTTTTTGTGGTTTATGTAAAATATTCCAAGTCCAGGAAGTTTCCTTTATTCATTAAATCTCTTTTTGCTACCAATTTAATTAGTTTTATATTTTATTTACCTCTCCAATCGAAAATAAATACTCTTATTTACACTTCTATCTCCATCTATTCACCAGGAAATCCCATTTTCGAGATGAATAAACGATCAATTTATTAGCTACCGAGCTGTCACGAACCGGCTCAATTCAAATTTGTAACAATGTTACCAGTATACACTAGAATTCCAAAACATTCGGGACAATTTAAGTGTCTTCGGAAAATTAGACTCTTTATTTAGCCCAGAACCCAAACATTGTAGGAAATTAGCACGAATTTATTTCATCAGATTATCGTAAGTACTTAATTATTTTTTTGTAGTGGCCATTTCAACGGATTTCGTAACTCAATTGAATTTTTAATTAAAATTCGTAAATTAGAACAAAGTGTATAGAAGATAAGATAAATAAGATAAAGTAAGGTAAGATACTTATCACCGACCACAAAAATATTTCAATTTAAAAAATACTTCATTTAGTATATCATGCATGATGGATAGAACAAATATAGACACTTTAGAAATGTGCTTGTCTCTTCGTTTCATCACTAAACAATTAAGCGTACAAACGAGCTAAAGACTTCTCTCAGTTCTAATCAAACAATTACCCCTATGATATAACATTACACGTTATTTCAACTTACAGGTTATCAATCAACCGAGTAATTTGCCTATTCTCCAATAACCAGTTTGTTCGATAACTTGCGATGAAATGATACATCACAGGGTCGAATATAAGTGTTAATAGAAATCTAAAAAATCCAATTTAGTAGTTATTTCTGGTGGATGTTTTAGACCTCGACATTTTACAATAACGATACGAAATTATCCATGCCACTAAGCACATTCCCAAAGCATGACTACAAACTGACCAGCTCGAAGCATGTGACGGGTACCGATTGAAAACAATGAGCGAAAGAGCTCGGAAATCTGGAAAGGAACACTACCAGTCACACAAGTTGCATCGAAGTATTTTATGGTTTTTGTGGGGGCCTGCATAGATTCAGGATTGGGGAGTATTTCATTCATTGGTCACAATTCTGTGACGCGAATAAAATATTCTCTAATAGAGAAGTAAACATTCGCCGACTTTAGTAGTATCTATTTTTGTATTACTGAATGAGTGGGTTTTTTATTGCAAATGGATTTGGAAAGTAGAAGCTTACCTACAGGTAATTAAGTTAACTTTAACGACTTTCAAGAAAACTGTACAATATTGGAACATTTTTATAGGTTCTGGATACTCGAACGATTCAAGACATCAATAGAATGTAATGTACTCCTTTATTACAGCAGATCTCGATTATTTTCAGTGTGGTTTATGATTACATATTCTTCTTAGGCAGTAACTTCCATCACCTTTCAAGAAGCGTTTCTAGCATAACATAATGAACAGAAAAAACATTAATAAGTATTCAAAGATTATTTTTAGAAAAGGAAAAATTAACCTGCAAATAAATCCCACTGTCCAATTCCAATTTTGTGAAGAAATTTAATACCTTTCATTAGTTTGAATTAAAATTTATATACTATTATCCTTGAATTTATACAGACCCATACTAAATTCAATTCACTAATTTACAACTACTAAAAACTATTTAATGTGCACCTTTATCGAAATTAGTAAATAAAAAGATTGTAATAGTTAATAATTTGTGTAAAAGTAAACGTTTGGTTAATTTTAATGGAGGAAAATTAAATTGTACGTCAATTCATTGAAAAAATATGTTAAATATCAACTATCTACAATAGACAAGTTAATTAAAATGATTTTCTATAAATAATTCTTATATCAGAATATGTTATTGTTATGTCCTCATAATACCTGTCTACAAATAGTGAGTTAATAGTAAGAAGTCTAATATTAGAATAGGCAAAGGCGGATTGTTAATTTTTTGGGTTTATAGTCCCCGAACAGAAATAAGAAGCGGATATTACAGAAATTATTTTAGGAAAATTTCATGTAACGTGTAAACGGAAGCGCCTAATTTTGTCATACCAATTATTTAACATTAAACCACCTCAACTCGCTTCGGAAAACGATAAAAAAATCGATTATCTACGCGAATTTATCTAACGATTATATCTCTATAACAAAGTGTTCTCTTATAACATTAATTTTCGTAGATAATTTATTCCGAGTTACAGTAAATCAATAAATAATTATGTGAATTTAATTAACCTTTGATAGCTTCTATTGATTCCACAAAGGAGATCCACACGTGAGCTTTGCAATTTAATCTATAAACTGTAAAACTAAAAGGCACGCTTTTTATCAGCAAGATGCCCAAATTGGACGAAATGCCTCAAAGTACGTTCGATTCGAAAGCGTATAAGAAAACGCTCGCTTTCGGTACTCGTAAAACAGCGATAAAGTCGAATTAAGAACACTAAAAAGACGAGACAAGAGTGATGGCGATTAGAAAAGTAGCGCTAGTAGGGCAGTTATGCTGTTAAAAGAAGATAGAAACATTCACAACAAATATAGAAGATATTTATGCACACATTGTACTAAAAGACAACAAGAGTAATTTCAAATTTTTAAACGTAATTTAAATAAAGGTAAAGTAAACGGAAATAGAAAAAAGTATGTCAAACAGATTATTATTTTTTACTTTTGACTGGATTTGTGTAAATGCTACTTTAATATTTTAAATGATCTATTTACCTGCATGAATATTAATTAATCCTTGTAATATAATGGATAATTTAAAATTCAACCGACATTTTTATATAAACGATTAAATATTGATGAATATAAATTGCTTCGTTGTTTAGTTACAACGAAATATCGTTTTATCGATTTTATACTTTTTAAATTATAACAGGATGTCCCTTGACTCGATGAATTGTGAGCAATAAAGATTTCTTTATTGGGCTACTAGAAACTGTTCTAGAAGTGGAAGAGGATGTCCTGTTCCATGGCCTCCGAGATCACCAGACCTAACACCTCTTGACTATTATCTTTGGGGACATATGAAGAGTTTAGTGTATTCTAATTCACCACAAAACAGATCTTAGCTAATTGTTAACATTGTGACTGCAGCTGCATCCATATGAAATGATCCCGATACCCTTCATAGAGCTACATCTTCAATTGTTACAGAAGCAAGAAAGGAGGTCATATTACAGTTCTTTATACACCCTCAGTTGATTTATATTATCACCATAATTCCTTAAATAAAAGTGTATAGGAAATTTTCGACTTATAATTGACCAAGGAATATCCTCCTAAGCTATGTACATCAAGTCACGGGACTCCCTGTATACTATCAATTGTTGGAAAATAAGAAAATGTCCTTATTATGAACGTCGAATTTTAAATAACCCCACAAATGCATCAGTCAAAAGCTTTACACCTAAAATTTTGACACTTTCCCCCAAAAAAATCTCCATCAATCGCCCACCCACACACCCCCCTATACGAATGTAAACCAAGCACATCGCGGACGCCTCCAAAGGAAAACTCACCTTCGTAATTGACTTGACCGTCACCGTCGATATCGGCCTCCCTAATCATTTCATCGACTTCTTCGTCCGTCAATTTCTCACCAAGGTTGGTCATCACGTGGCGCAGCTCCGCCGCCGAAATGAAACCGTTACCGTCCTTATCGAATACTCGGAATGCTTCGCGAATTTCTTCCTCACTGTCTGTGTCTTTCATTTTACGCGCCATCATCGTTAAGAATTCTGGGAAGTCGATTGTTCCATTACCTAAAAAAAATCACAATTCGCATTTAAATTGGCACACATCGACGAGTTTTCTAAGAGAGAGCTTAAAATTTAACTGCCTATGGTTTGTAATTGAGGGACACAAATTAGGGCTAATTTTCTCAAAAAATCGCAACCTTCAATTGTCTACATAGCGCTGTATATTTTTTATGAATCCAGAATTGATATTTTTGGAATAAATCCTAAAACTATTAAAAACAGCAAAAATCATATTTATTAATTGATTAATTTTGCTTGCCAATCCGTTAATTACCCATTGCGAATATTCGGTTATCGCTAATTAGGTTTGAATTCGCCGGTCTATTTTAATTTTCGCGGTGATTTATAAGTTAGGATCGTGACAAGAGTTTATTTATTGGATGTACCACACGAAATCTATGCCTGAATATTCGCCATAAGAGAATAGAACGGCAATTTTTGCCATCTGCTCGCAGAGATAAACAAAAAGAAGTTTTTTTTATTCGTTCCGGGCGAATTTAATTTTGCGTTTTTGCGATTTGATAGCGGGGAAATTTTAGGGAAATTCCCAGCTAAGATGTGTAAAATTGGATCAAGAAGGCATAGAGGTGTAAATATGTAAACTTCTGGAGTTATTAATACCTTACCGGAAGCCTAATCGAGCGCGACATAATCGTGAACCTAATCATTTCCTTTTGGTGATAGTGAATTGTTCAAGGAAGTTCAAATTTCTTTAATTCAGACTTTTAAAAACATGTTTTTACTTCGTTTTAATGATTACTAATTTTTCATGTAATTAATATAATGTATCAGTTTAATTATTAGAATTAGTCTAATGAATAGTACATGAAACAAATTGTTCCCATGATCTTCAACTTTTGACCATTGACTCACTGTTATATTTCTTAATAATAATTTTGATATACACATTTTAATATAGTTTTTCCTTTTTAAGCTAATATTTTATGCATTATTAAGTGGCTGTATTTTATAGTAAATCCTTCAGCTCTACAAGAAACCATATGGAATTAATTTCCTAAATTTTCTAACATGACAAGGTACAATCTGGCACATAATTAAAAAACACTTTCGCGGCAAATTTATGCGATATTAAATTAACTTGTTAGCTGCTCATTGTCGAATTCCAGATGTTTCATATGAGAAAATTACACCGACAACAATATGCTTGAATTGTTCCACTTTATTAGAATTCTCAAATTTAATTAGCAAATTGTCTACAAAATTAAACATTTGTACAATACCCTGTATAACAAAGTCGATTTTTTGTTCAAACAAGGCAATTCAAATTTTAAATATTTGTGTGAAATTAATGTATTAGTCTTATTGTATTCTAGTTGGCATGTATACTTATAATTGTATTTTAAAGAAACAGATGTGGGTGTAAATATTTAGAAACAATAATTAGGCTAATATATATTTTAGTCATGCTTTTCGCGCAAAATGACTCATTTATTGTATCTAAGGATGCGTGATTAATAAGTTGATGGCCTAAGTTTTCCATTTATGGAAACAGATGTATTTATTGAGGGCGGGCAATTCGAAATAACTGCAAATATTTCCACAAAGTTTTTATGTGTCGCAAATTGAGCGTATACAAAGTTATCGAACAATAAAAATACCTTATTACATCCTTTTTATGATATCATGGATGTTCAATGAATTCAAATAGATAAATTTACCCGTCAAGTACACTCGAATTTTTAGCACATTTTTAATACTTGTTTGTGTTGCACATTCAACGTTAGTAGTTTATTGCGGCATAAAAATATCACTTATTGAAATTATAAAATACTAATTTTTTAAGTTAAGCATCATGTCAGTTTCATGATCTATCAAATGCTTAACCTAAACAAAAAACCGGCGGAGCGGAAAAATTTTAAGTGAAACTTGGCAGGGCTTTTATTTGTAAACAAGTCGCCTAAATATAAGTATTTTCGCAGATATTAGTATGAAATGTGCAATTAAAAATTAAGGAAAAAAAATAGGTTAAAATTCCCATAACTACAATACTAATTTTTATTACGGCTAATGTAAACATCAAGGGAAATGTTAATGTAATAGGCACTTATTACAAGCCATTAACGACGGAATATATAGCAAAATGGTAATGGAATTTATTTGAATACACGCTTAAAATTTTGTTCAATTAAACAGCCACAAATTTTTATGACAATATGTATAATGAAGAAAATAAGATTTGTGCAAAAAATTTAAAATACCTACAAATTATAAAGGAACCTCATGATAAAACAGTGAAAAATAACTTAATAAATTCTTCCTATATTTAGTATTTCAACAATACGCGACATAATCCGTTTAAATCTTTACCATTATAGACAGATATTCTGCTTAATTATACTAATAAAATTTAAGATTGGTGTAAACATTCCGCATTTCAACATATCAGTAAATATTTTACATCTACAAACAATAACGATCAATGTTTTTTAACGTTTTGTTAAGGAAAAACCTTACAATTTTCTAAATTCCTATAATCCCATAATTTTTTAAACACGTAATAGGCACGTTAAAAAAATCGAAACTCAAGTACGCGTTTCGCCTATGCAGAAAGATAAATCACACGAAACACATCGTGCCTAATGGCCTTTGAAGGTGAATGAGTTTCCATGCAAATCGAGCGATTACTTAAGGAAAAATCAATAAGGAAATTCGCCGATTATTTTCAGCGCCGCACGTAATTCATATATGCCACGCATTAAATCGCTGGAAAATAAATTCAAATATTCGCGATACAGTTGTCGGACGAACAAGGAGCGAAATGAAATTTTACGTAATCGTCCCAGACTTTCAAAACAAACCCATCAAAATTTTCATTATTCTTTTAGGTGGAAATTCTACAACAGAAATGTCAGGTCTGATATTACCCGAGCACTGAATATTTTCTCGCCGACACCCTCGCGAGTTTGAATTATTAACGTGGCATTTTTCTTTGTAGATCATTTTCTTCTGAAGGGAGGTTCAGAAAAGTCTTCTCGCATTTTTATATTATATCAAGCTACTATAAATGATGAAAAATAAGGTCTTGCCAATACTAATTATTTATGTATTCTTAAACGATTCTCTTTAACGCATACAATAATATCTTGATTAGATATTGACTTCCTCTATAAAAACAATCGACTTTCTTTCCTTAGTAAATGACTCCCAGAATTAGATAATTGAATCTTTTATAGTATCTATTTTAAAGTCTCTATTTTAGTAACTCATTGAATCGCTATTGATGTTTCAAATTAAAGACGGAGTAAAAATACGATGCATCTTTTGTATCGATTTAGTATTTGAAACGCGCTCGTTCCATTCGAGTCGGTAATGTTACAATATTTATTTTTATAATGAGCAAAATGTCGAAAGCGAAAGCATTTCGACGAGTCAAAATATCAGATCAATATGCGTAACAGGTTTCCTAAATGTGATAAATCTCTGGCTACGGCGGGATATTTGTTTATTTTACGAAATAATAGGCGTTTGATAACAGTATAATGTGGTAGAATAAACGGTAAGTTGTTTGACACATTAGAAAATAATAAATATCTAAGTGACAAACGGTGTTAGTGGTTTTTGAAATTCCTTTGATTACTGAATGGATACTTTTTGTAGCCATAAATTTGTATTTTGATCAAAAATACTATTTAATTTAGAGTGGGATTAAAGTTCGCTTTGTGAAAGATTTTATCGATTGGTATAATTCGATAAAACTTGCATGACGTAAATCGTGTATTTTATAATTCTGTCAATTTAAAAAATACTTAATTAAAATTTGCAAGTAGGTAGGTACGCAATAAAAAATAGTGAAAGCTACACCTACATTTATGAAGGTATTAGATATTGAAGGTATTGAATACAAAAAAGCCCCCAATTAATTCTGGTTTAATTATCCGAAATTGGGGAATATTAAACTGGCGTATTCGAGGAAAGCCAATCGATAAACGATCGGCAGGTATACAGGTGATTTCAGTGTGCATAACAAGCTCGCCCACGTGAAAAGGACGCGTTACGGCGGACCGACTAGACATGAGTGCACGCCGCAAAAGAGCCGTTTGTGGTGATGGTAAAATCGCGTGTTCAATTTCCACGTAATTTCTGGCACAATTTGGCTCTCTATTTTCGATAGAAATGGAAGCGACGCAATCGATACTATATCTCGAACATCAGTAATAACAAAACATTACCCAATTTCGCCTCTGCGAGGCCTTTTGTTTTATTTTGGAAATGCAGAAAATTCGTTAATAGAATATTATTTTTGGAATATCAACGAATAGTAAAGGTTTGCAAATTATGTACGTAATATCTACCAATTTCCTTAAGTATTCAATTACGCAAAGTTTTGCGGGCATCGGTAATAATTATAGTAAATAATTATTATACTTAAAAATTAACTATGTAGTTTTTTAGTTGAATAACTATAATCAAATTTTATCAATAATTGTTATAATAATTAGGTATTTAATAATAATTATTATTAAGCAACTACGAAAATTATTCCTAATTAGGCATCTGGATTTTTTTTAAGAAATCCTTGAATCCACTGAAATCCACAAAAAATATTTATATCGTATGTGATACAATGTTTAGCATATTTGCAGATTTATCATTGTTTCCACTAATTACATTTAAATATTAAACTAAACATAACGAATAAAACTTTACTATATTTACAAAATTTTAGAGTAAAATTATTTAATGCGTAAAAACATAATCTACATGCGGGTTCATTGATTGTACGAGCACTTAGAATATGAATAAACTAGTAGATAGGTTATAAATTTTAGAACAGGTATTTTCATGCCGTTATTTTGTTACCATTCAATTACAAACAGAACATCAAATGAATTATTTTATTTTCAATTGTATTGAGCGACAGTTATCGTGTTTGTATAAGAATAAAAAAATGTCCCGACGCTGATAAAGTATTTACTTGCGATATTTGTTTCCTCGGTAAATTTCGTGATTTACGTAGATCCAAACTTTTCCACAAACTTTCGAACAGCCAAACTTTCAGTACCGATCTACCTGGATACGGCTTTCTTTTTGGAAAAGTAGTTTAATTGGTTCAAGATATTTTTAGGCTGCGATCGATATGGCGGTATTCGGCACCGCTAGGGCCAGGGTTCTTCGATTCACACCAGCTCTAGATCAAGGTATTATGATAATAGTGGAAAATGCTATCAGAGTAAACCAAATAAGCGGCATTGAGATTTTTTACTGCTTTTCTACAAATATAATTTTGCTTTTAGAGCTTACACAATTTTATTACATTATTCCTTGAATAACATTTCGACACATATAGTTTATTTACTAAGACTTCTTGAAACGTAATATAATACATGAAATTTAAGGTTTCATAAATCTCAAACTTTTTAAGTTACTTTGTATCGACATGTGTATTGGATTTCAGACAAAAGTTAATATAAAAAAATATTAAAAAGTGTCGAGAGAAAAATTATATTTCTCAACGTAAAAATTGTGAAAATTACAACTTGAAGAAATGCCCACACAATGTTCAACTTTATCAGCAACCATTTTTAATAATAAATTTCAACCCTCGTTATTTAAAATTCACTGTAATTAAAAAAATATTGCGATAAAGAGCAAGCACGCTACAAGTGCACGGAAACGGAAAACGGGGCCGACATTTCATATTTTTTTCGATCAAACTTTTTTAATAAACGGGTAATTTTACAGAGAAGTGCTTCAAAAAATTTTCACATTTTTTGCAGTATATAAAATTGTAAATTGCAGCCAAAATTAGATTTTATACATATGTATATTGTTCGGAACCGCCTATTTTATTTCATTGGTAATTTATTTTTATACCTCATACTTTGTTGATAATTCTCTGATATAACGAAGATTGATTTGCCCCGATATAACACAATTAAACTGGAAAACGATATGAATTAAGATTTAATGATGTCATTAAATTAAAACGTTTCTGTGAATTTGGAATCTCAAAGTGAGAAAATGTGCGTTTTTACCTCCATTTGAAACTTTTCGAAGGTGTTTAATTGCTTTAACGAAATTGCCGTTTAAATATCAACGATTCTCAGCGAATGAGTTTATTTATTTTAGTTATTTCGCGGAAAATTTCACTTCAATTGCTCTTACATTATTAAAAAATGCGTATACATTTAATGTTATCTTACACAGTTATTATAAATGAAGTAGTTTATTACATTACTACGAAATAATTTGATTTTTTAGCTGTTATTTATGAAAATTTTTGTTTTTTTATAGTAGATTTTTTTTTATTTTTTTAAAAATTGAGCTTTTACTGGATTTTTTTTAAGTTTAAGTTTGTCAAAATGACATCAGCCTGTTTATTATAATTAGATAACAGTTCAAGCTTTTTTTAGAAGTGATATTATTACTTATCATCCGTTATCTTTTAGAATGAACGATCCAAAAATACCCTTTGAGGTATCAATCAATCTGTCCGCATTAAAAATAAATTTATTCACCGGTAATTTCATTTGCTCCGCAAATGTTAACAAGCAGTTACCATTAAAGTTATCTTATCTTCAAAATGATGCTTTATCTGATGGTCTATCTCCCGGGTAAAGTTCAATTTCCAGAGATGAACATTTTTTGTGTATACACAAAAAATAAAAAAAATATGTACTCACATTGAGAAGTAGGTACGTTTTACTATTGACTTCACGTAAAATTCAGTACAAGTTCAAGATCCATTTTAATTTAATTTCGTATATTTTTGGCGCAACATGTAATCAACAAATTAGCATACGTTGAAAAATCTGTTTAATCGTTTCAAATATATTTGTTCATATGGGAGAGTTCAAATTAAATTTTAAACGACTAACATTTTTTTATCGATAACTTATGACGTACGTAAAATTGATAAATTGTTTATATTTCTCACTGTATTATAATGTGTATATTAAAAATATTCTGCTGTATTTTGTGTACGAAAAGTTAATCTTTAAGGAAGAAAATTAATATAATCAATATGAGCAAATACATATTTTGAATTTTAAAATTTGTAATTGATAATTTTGTGAATTATAAATAATGAGTAAGTCATCTAATTTGGCTCATTATTCGATATAAAACAAGTACCTAGAGCACACTTTCATTTAAAAATACAAGGTAAATATTCTAATAAATATTCCAATGAAACTTCGATTTCTGATAATTCAGAAGACATATTAAATTTGAACCTTTAATAAAATACTTACGAAATCTAAAGTAGAATTAGTATACAAAAATATTAAAAACGCAATTAAAAATAATCCAATAACTAAGGCGAGAAGAAAATCTGTTCAATGAAGACGAATGAAAGAAAAACCGCTCAATTATAACTGTAATTAGATTTATAAAACGAATAAAACAATCTCTCAACTCAAAAAAATCCTTAAAAATAACTGAAACAAATATGATATCCAATTATCGGAAAATCATGCACTTCGAATGCAACATAAAAGCGCTTTTAAGTGGTCATCAAAAATGATTTTCTTTATGTTTGAAGTGTAACATTAAGGAACACTTTTATATTTCAATAATCTATGGTACAGAGACCATGGTAAAAGCAAAACTAAATTAGAGCAGGCTCGGGATTTTCCTAATTACATACGACTTTTAAAGCCCCCGGGTGATTTTCTGAAAATTCCATCAGCGTCAAGAAATGTAATAATTTATTAATTTGCATTATTATTCAATGTAAAACGATCATTATAAGTCAAGGATGTCATGGCAGTTAACGTCAATATGACAAATGACAATTAATTTAATGCTTCATTTAAGGAAGTCAATTAATCCGTTTACAATTATTATTAAAGGATTATTAAGTCTAAAGATTTGTTTGAGTGGTCTATACAATTGCAAATACTATTGACATTACTGATACAATTTCACTGAGCTTTCCATCAATATTGATTTAAGGTACCCCGTTTAGATAATCCCATTAAAATCGCAAGTTTCATGGCGGGAGTATTGATGTAACTCTAGCATTTTCCATCTAGGTAACGCCCAAGAGTTTGCAACTTTGTCTTTCCACGTTTACATAGAAAATATATCTTATTTTTTTAACGAATCTTTTGAGCATTCTTTTGCATCAATTATAATGAAATTTAATTTTTTTTCAAATATGAATACCAGTATGTTTTCAAAAACATGCCCGCTAGCCTATTTAGGTTCTGATTATGACGCGAGTAATAATTGAATACTCAAAGTTACCGAAAAATTATTCCGACATTTTATTTAAGGTAATGATTCATTTTGTTATAAAAGATTAGATAAAATAACCAAAAGAAATATGATTATTTAATACAAGAGAGTTGGAAATTATATATGAAGTAGATATTAAATTTAAATGACCTATTAAAATTAACGATTTTTGTTACAACCCATATTTCGGTATAACTCTCTAAAATACCAACATTTAATGAACTGTTAATTTTAACGCTTTACTCCGAAAACCCGTAATATTAAAAATAATTTTCAAATAAACCAGCCATTTAAATCGCATAATTTCAACGTTTATCGCGAATTAAATGCGTAACATACGAATCTTATCTAATTATAATCTCCCTTAATCGATCTTATCAAAAATTAAATAAAGCTATTCAATTAAACAACGCATCATAGTAGGCATGTATTACAAAAAAAAGCCAACTCGATCGGATTAACCAGTAACCTTCCAAAGTAATAACCAGAGGTAAATTAAACCGTATTAATTGTCGGTATTTAGCACAAGAAAATCGGGATGTTTACTTACCATCGGCATCTACTTCATTGATCATATCCTGTAATTCAGCTTCTGTAGGATTTTGTCCTAGAGATCTCATTACTGTACCTAATTCTTTCGTAGTAATCGTACCATCGCCGTCTTTATCGAACAACGAGAAAGCTTCTTTGAATTCGGCAATTTGTTCTTCGGTGAGTTGGTCAGCCTACGAAATACAAAAAAAAAAACGTCAACGTTTGTTATTGTCAACACCCAATATGCAACAGATCGATAGGACGTTTCAAACGGACATCAACCGCATCCCGAGCGAAAAACACGGGTGCAACAATCCCAACGAACATCGAGTTATTTTCGTTGGTACAAACGGGAGTTCCGCATTGCGGCAGATTATTCACCGGTTCGTCATCGCGAAACTTATTTACCGAAATTTCGCAACCATCTTTCGGGCGAATTCGAAAATACGCACGCAGAATAGCGCCCTGAAGGGCTCGAAGGACGACGGGGCGCTCGATGGACACCAATGCATACTCACCATGGTGATATTTCAGGATATTCGGTACACTAAACAGAAAATGTCGACACAACGAAGCAACTAACAACGACTCTCGCCAAAGTGCACCAGCCAACTGTCTTTTCTCGTTTTGTTTGGGATCGACGTTGGCGAGGAGAGGGGCGGTCCGGCCTGCTGCGAAACTACCAAAGCGCAATACAGCGGCTACGACACCGACCGGTTGGAATATTCCTACGCCAACAACTAGCGTTTGCAGATTTCGAAAATACCCTCAAAATACGCTTCCGTGCGCCCGATTTCGATAAACAATGCGGTAAAATTTCGAAAATTGTCAGCCCAGCCGGGCGGATTGGGCCGTTGTTGGGTATGCGGCGCGGGAACCGTTGTCGATGCGCATGAAATGTCAATTTCAAACGTCGGGTGCGGCTTGTTTACAACGTTGACTGGACGAGTCGGCGCTTCCGATTGGCCGGGTTCTACCTGCAATGCGTCAAACAGTCGACGGATCTCTGGCTTTCGCGCGCTCTTGAAGCGTGGCGTGGCGCCGGCGTTGTCAAGCCTCCCTAAATTTCCTACAAAACTCGATATAGGTTTTGTTTTACATAAGCTGCTTGATAGGGAATAACGGTAGGTGTATTTTATTTTCATAATTTTTTTTTATCAAAAAAATGGTAGGACTTGTTTGTGGTAAACGTCAATTGTCAAACAGTAAATGTCAAATTGTAACGGCCAACTTTGAAAAAAAATTACCGTTTAGAAGAGTCTGCAGAGGTGAAATTTAAATGAATTGAATTTTAAAATTGTCTATTGGATTGTGAATCTTTTTTCATATGAAATGCTATTTTATTTAATTTTTTTATGGATATTGGAGATATGTTTTTTTCACAAATCTTAAAGAAAAATACCCAAAAAGTTTCAGGAATAAATCGTTTTGGAAAATTTAAGAAATACATACTAGATAACATGCTTTGGCAAATTCACTCTAGTAAATGTAAACTTTAAGGAAATGCTTATACATTTATAAGAACTATAATTTTATTCATATGAAAACTTATTAGGAAAACCTTATTTTTGTACTCCCTTATTCATTGATCAAGAAGATACATACATACCTATTAATAAAACAATTATGTAAAATATATATAAAATATATAAAACATATAAAATAAACTTTAAAACTTGACTAAAAAAATCAAATATACTTATTCCCAATACTTCGTTCCCAAATTTTTGAAACCGAATAAACAGTCATATTTACAACAATACAATTTTTACATAAGAATCCTAATATCCCAAAATAAAGCGTGATCAAGACGAGCTTTTCGATATCCCGACGATCTCACCTAGATTTCTCCTGCGACGAAACGATATAATCTAGCAGGGATATTTAGCGACGTCAGATGTGGCAACGCCGCGTGACGCGATGCGTCGCGCCGTCGACGCTCTTTGCTGATGTGCGGGTGCGGTAAACGCAATTCCTATGCGACGCGCGACGCGTAAAAAACGAACCCGTGGAATTTTCATTTTTCCATCCCGCCGCTCCGGTGGGGGTTCGTCCGGTGTGGTTCGTTTCTTAGCGGGGTTCAGGCCGGAGAAAAATGCGGTCTCTCCTGGATTTAAAGGGCCTAACTTTTATCGATTCGATGCTAATTAGAGGGATAATATCTGGGTCATGACCGCTCCTATGCCGCTAAACACACCCCTTTTTTCCGTTAATGAATGTATACACCTAGATTTAGATCCCGAATTTGAATATTTTCATTCAGCCGCGACCTGTGTGCATGACTTTCCCTCATTTGCAACGTTTTTGGTCGATATTGCTGGTCTATAAATACTTGCCCGTGAATTTTATTGTAAAGCTAATCGTTATGCGACTACGTTATTGAGTTCGTTAAATTTTATTGCAAAAAATTCGCAAGGAAAGTGAAAATTCTTCTAAAATAAACTTCATGTATTTTCGTATAGGCAACCCATATTACGCCAAACTGACCCCAATCAATTTTATAATTATTTGACAGATACATCCTTCACTTTCATCTTTCATTTAATAAAATTTTAGCCTTTTCAATTACTGATTGATTGATTATTGAGAGGAAAAATTTGTTTTCTTTCTTACATTTATTTTGAAGTTACTTTGCCTTACCGGTAAAGGATTTTTATTAATAGCATTAATTAATTCTTGATAGAGAAGGCAAAAAATAATTTTAAATATGTTAGAGGTGGGCTCGAGTAAATAACGTTACCCGTTCAGTTACTTTTTTTACACTCCACATTTCAAATAAAACGACAAAATAAGAACTAAATATATTATTCAAAATAGAATTCTGTGGTTAATTATTTTTAAATTACTCACAGTAACAAATAACTAAACGCTTTTTTTTGTAAATTTGTTTGTAACAGACGGCCGTTTCCATCTCTACATTAACAGGTAGGTCACAAATGTCATTAGTGTCACTTAATTTTAAGGTTATATTTACGAATAACTTTGACAGTGGTCATAATAATAATATAGATTTGAAATTGAAATGGTTTCGATCAACGTGTAAAATAGGACTAGAATCAGTTAAATTAGAATAATGTCGAGCCGCGTGAAATCCGGCGCGACCAGAATAGAAGTGGAAATAGAAAAAAGCAGGGAAGAATCGAATTGGTTGAGGGTGATAGAACTTGCCGAGCAGCTCAAAGACAAGTCTCCGGATTCTGGTAAACTTTAAACCTATTTATCTTAAGTACTCTTGTTCACAATCCCTTTACTTTATTCCAGTGTGCTTGGCCGATTTTCTCATCGGTGAGGGTAAATTAGAAAACTATTTGGAAGAATGGCCACCCATCGAGGAAAACATCAATTCCGCCAAAATCGGTTTAATCGAGGCAAAACGTTACCTAAACATGGTGGTTACACAAGCTGGAATTAAGGTACAACATTATTCAAAGTTCATTAGAAATTAAATTCAAGGTTAATCGTATAGTCGGAAACTTTTAATTACATACCTTTGTTTATTGGCTATTATGACAAAAATATTATAACTTACAGGTCATTATAACTTATCTCTATCATTGTTTCATCCATATGCATGAAGCAGGATTGTAAAGTGACCTATTGATGTTATTTTTTTTACATCTAATTGTTTTGTACGATTGAAATAAAATCACTAAATGCAATTAACTGCAATACATCTCTTGGATATTTTTTAAGACTTCAAATACTGGCTATTAATTGTAATATTTCCAGGCCGGTGTAGCCATGGATGCCCATTTATTACTGGGAAAACTACAATACGCTTGCGGACAATACGCAGACGGTTTGAATCACTTTCGATTGGCAGATTTGCACCACATAAAAGAAAAAAAGCTCCCGTTGTAAGTACCGCAAATCCCTTACACTTTTTTCCCCTATACGCTGTTACATTTTAGGAGGAGTTTAAAAATCGTTGCGGAATCGTACGCAGTGAAAGCCCTGTGTTTACAAAAAGACGACACGGCCGCCAGTAAATTCAAAAGGGCCGAAAAAATCGACGAAATGATCAAGTGCTTGGACTTGTCCACCGATTTAAGCCTGCTATACATGCAGAAACTGGAAAAAGAGTTCATTTCGTCGGTCCCTAGTTCCAACACAGGTTAATCAATACCCACAATACCCCTTCGAATATTTCAACACGTTAGAATACGCGTAATTTTGAATCAGATACTTGGGTTGTAGGTTGATAATAAACCTAATTTGCACCACATCACATATCTATCGAACCAATTGAATTATGAAACTAATGATATGTAGTTAATTTTTAAGTAGTTTTATTGAGAATAATTCAGTTTTTCTCGTTTCTTTAGGCAGTCACTCGCCGCAACCGCCTGCGCAACAGAAGCCCTTGGGCGAAATCCTGGAGCAAGCCATCCAGCTGGCTCCTGCTCTGCTCCTGCAACAGAACAAGCCCGAATTGGCGCTCGAGCGCTACAGGAGCTCCCTCTGCGCCATCGAAGCGCACGGCGTGAACAACATCCGACTGAAATTAATGTGCCAAATGGCCGAGCTGCTGTTGCGCGGCCTGCTGGGCGAGAGCTACAAGGCCCCCATACATTCCGCGCACAAGGCGTCCGCTTGGAAGCCCAAATATTACACGTCGTTGAATCAGGTCGGTGGATTGATGCACGAAAGTGATGTATCTTTAATCATCTATCATCTTACTACAGATAGCTAGTGGGTTGGATTAATTCGAGGTGATTTTTAATTTGCAGTTTATACCGAGGAACGAGTTCGAAGAAGCTATTTTGGTGATATTAGTGGCGGAATCCATGGCTGTTAGGAACACGGTACTATCGCAGTCTCCCGAATTCAGAGATATCAGACTTAGCGCTTTTCAAGAAGCGGTCGCCGTGTACGATTTGCTCGCCATTGCGACCGTCCGTTGGGGCCAAACGATGCTGCTCGAAGAGGTATTTCTAACTAAAACGACCGATGACTCGACTACAAGCCGCGTTGTGTTTCAGTCGTTGGAACGTTCCATGAAATTTTCTTTCCAAGAAGCTCACATGTGGAAACAGTACGCCCTCAGTTTGATGACCATCAACAGGTACGAGCAATCGCTGGAGGTGCTGAAGGAAGTCATACAGTTGGAACCCAACGATCCCAGCAATTACCTTTTAGCCGCCAAATTGTGTTATGAGCAACTTAATCTGCCCCAAGAAGGTTTGTATTTGTTTGTGTAATCATATCGCTGATCTCAAATCCTTCGAGTTTGTTCGTAATGGGTCACTCGCATCTTTTGTAATACAATTGATACAAGTGTGCTTTTGATATGGTCTTTATTTTCGTATTTCAGGCATTACATTCAGTACAGAAGCCAGAGAAAAGTCTTTAACATCACCCGGAGGCCTCTTGGGCAGGTGCCACTTGTACATAGGAATCGGTTATCACTTGCAAGCCGAGTCGACTCAGCTGATAAAGGACAAGGAGCAATTTAGAAATAAGGCTCTTGCGAATTTTAGGAGGTAGGAGAAAGATTGACGTTTTTGAAGGTCAATATGAATAGATAAAACTATGGTTGTACCAACCTTAATTTTAACCAAAGAATCACCCCTTAAATTTTTATTAATTATTTAGATACACCCTGTATATTCATAATAAACCGTTTTCCAGCGCCGTGGAGCTAGAACCGAACGACCACCTCTGCCGCTACTACTTGGGCCTCCAGTTAGCCCTGATGAGAAACATCCCGGAGGGCCAGCAGCACGTTTGCGTGGGCCTGGACCTGCAACCCGAGCATTCCTCTTCGCTGCACCTGCTCATCCTCCTCCTGACCGCCGAAAGGCAGCACGGCAACGCCCTGCTGGTCGTCGAAAACGCCCTCGAGGAATACCCGGACAGTTTGAATCTCGTGTACGTGAAAGCGTACCTGGATTTGCACGAAAAGGGACCCGAGGTACCCGACGAATACTGCGCGTTTGTCACGTTTCATTTTTTAAACGAACGATTCGCTTTTAGAAAGCCCTAATAACGGCCAAGCAAATGTTGGAGCTGTGGAAAAACCTGTACGAAGGCCAAACGATTTCGGACGTGCCCGAATGTGATAGAAAAAGCGATACCAGATCCGTCTTCCAATTGTACACTTCTGAAATGTCCGATAAAGATTCAAGTAAATGCAGATATAAAAAATTCATACGTTTTAAAATGACAATGACGTAATTTTTAGTAATTTCCACGTAGTTCAAAATGTCCCTAGTGCCAATGTTAATGCTGCCATTTGACTAGGGGAATTTTACTTGCGCGGTTGAAATGCCGATGCGTTGTTGCCATATCGTTAGTCTCAAAATTCCGCTATTTATAGTTGACAAGTGATTTTTGTCTTTTTCTGGAGCGGTCCAAGTGATTCTAGACAGTTCTAAATAATTCTGGATAGTTCTAACCGATTCTGGAGCGTTCTAAATGGTCCTAGACAGATCTAAATAATTCCGGAGCCTTCTACATAGTTCTAGACAGATCTAAAAGATTCTGGAGCGTTCTAAATGGTTCTAGACAGGTCTAAATGATTCCGGAGCCTTCTACATAGTTCTAGACAGATCTAAAAGATTCTGGAGCGTTCTGAATGGTTCTAGACAGCTCCAAATGGTTTATGGACCGTTCTAAAATAAAGGTTCTGGAGCGTTTTAAATGATTCTAGACAGTTCTAAATGATTCTGGAGCGTTTTAAATGGTTATAGACAGTTCCAAATGATTCCGGAGCGTTCTAAATGATTCTGGAGCGTTCTAAAATAAAGGTTCTGGAGCGTTCTAAATGATTTAAGACAGTTCCAAATGATTCTGGAGGGTTCTAAATGATTCAAGACAGTTCCAAATGATTCTGGAAAGTTCTAAATGATTCTAAAGCGTTTTAAATGGTTAAAGACAGTTCTAAATGATTCTGCAGCGGTCTAAATGGTTCTAGACAGTTCTAAATGATTCTGGAGCATTGCAACAGGCAACCTCGTGACGTCATTGTCATTTTAAAACGTTTTAACTTTAAGCAATGAAGATAACTCAGCATTGGATGACGTTTCTTCCTTTTTTTTTCTTTTCTTCACGATTAGACGATGTTTTTTGCTATTAGGTTCGTTGCATCTGCATAACATAGCCGCTTCACGAGTGGAGCAGGCCCTCAGCGAGGTGGCCAGCACGATGAGCAGCTACAACCCGAGGCCGGGGCCGCAGAGGGCGTGGATGCTGCAAGTCGAGATATGGCTGTTGTTGGCCGAACTGTACCTGGCCCTCGACCAGCCGTCCGACGTGCAAATGTGCATACAGGAAGCCATGCAGATCTACCCGCTGAGCCATCAGATAATGTACATGGTAATTGAAACGCTTTCCGAGAGGTTTCGATTGATTAATAAAATCGATTCTAACAGAAGGGGCTGCTTCACATGCACAAACAGGAGTGGTCCGATGCCAAAACGTGCTTCCAAAACGCCGTCGCTATTAATCCGCTGCACGTCAAGTCGCTGCAGCAATTGGGCCTCGTCTACCACTATTTGGATCTTCAGGGCTTGGCGGAGACGACTCTACGCGAGGCCGCTAAAATCGAGCCGAAGAACCACATTACTTGGTAAGTGTAAATTCGATAGATCTACAGAGGAACGTCGGTAATATACGGGGATTTTAGGTACAATTTGGGTAAAGTGTTGGAGGCCGAAGGGGAATTCGAAAATGCCAGCAATGCGATGGCGACGGCGCTGTTAGAGGAACAAAACAGTCCTATTCTTCCTTTTAGTTCAGTTCCTTTGTGCTTTGAATAAACGTTTAGATAAATGACGTGTTCAACGCGACCATAGTAGTTCAAGAAATAATGGTAGAAGTTAAAATGTAAGAATTAAAATTTTATCTTGTTACAATTTTGTTGAGTTAATTGCTTTGTTCAAAAGATTTTGATTTGTTTTAAGGCGATGAGAATCATATATGTTTGGTGAACTAGAGCAAAATGGATTTTCGTTTTCTTTCCAAAGAATAACAAAATTGTACTTGTAAGTTAGAATTCGTTAAAATCGTAAAATCTATTCATTTACTTCCACATATAGGACAGTATTATTAAATATGGTATTTTCAGTTTTGTTACTTGTGATGAAATGCATTTGATTTTTACATAACGGGAGTATTCAAACATTTTAGAATTCAAGAAAAATCTAAAATCTCGAGATCCTAAGATCTTGAATATTTCTAATGTAACCGTTATTACATAAAAAAATATATAAACAGTGAGATTTAGGTGATTCTATTTTGTTATTTATTAAATATTTTAATTATTTTTTGTACTAACTATTCTATGGTGATTGTTATTTTATTGTTAAAATAGTAAATGACATAATAATATAATTTTATTTTGTAGCAGTTTTTTTATTTGAAATTGATTGGTACTATTAAGGACCTAGGATGGAAATGATTTCAGTTCAATTAAATATGAATACTTGCATTTTCAAAAAATTCAAAATACTGGTTAATGAAAAATATCAAATTGCACATTTTATTGATCAATAAAGTATATGAAAATTACGCTTACAATTAGTATTGTATAAACATTATATAAAAAATTCGTATATATAACTAGTCAATTTATAAACTAAATAAGCCTATGAAATGTTTAAAATCAAAAATATTCAAAAAAAAACAAAAAGAAAAATTATCAATGAATTAACATTAAAAATTAAAATTTTTGTAAAAAATATAACCGTTTAAGTGTAAACAATATCACAATTCATGACACTTATAAATATACTTATTACAATGTTTAATTACAATTTGTACATATTTAGGACAGACCTTTTCAAGAACCTTGTTAAATCAGTTCAATCTTACTTTTTAAAGACTATATTTAGAGAGATTAAGTAATTTACAAAAAGTTTCAAAGAGCACAAAAAGGCCGATCCTTAATTTAATATCTTATCAATATCTAACAACAAACAGTTCACTATTACCTAACTATTAGGTAAAAACGGACCCAAAAAATTTTTAATTTCAAAACCTCCATTAAAAATATGTTAACAAAGTCATTACATATTCCTCAATAATTCTCCTAATAATAACGCCAAATATTTTCGTTTCGCCATTGAAAAATATCATTGAACAGAGCTTGTTTTTATTCGATATTTCTTGCGATTCACAATCGATTAAAAATTTTCACCGCACTAGATTCTCATCAACAATAAACGAAAATTATGTATTTACAACTAACGGCACTTCCATCGGTTGATTAGAACCCGCGTTTTCGTTATCGAAATTCAAGAGTTGCTTCTTAAGCAACGCGGGATTCAGAGGTACAGGCGGAGTACTCTCCGGCTGTTTCACAGGGAGATTTGTCAACTCAAACTTATCGTCGATTTTTAACATAACATTCGCGTGCTTCTGATTCGTCTTGTAGAACCCAGTTTTATTCGAATGCGGAAGCGCGTACTTGAGCTTTTTCCAGAACCAAGGCTGTCCCCATTCGATGTAAGTATTAGTTTTCAAGTAGGCCTTCAAGTCCGGATCCATCCGCTTCTCGTCCAATTCCCCGTACTTCACCACGATCAGTCTCAGTCTGCCTTCCTCCAGCGCCTTCAAGTGCGCCGCCTTGAACTCCATTATACCCCAGACGCTGTCCAGGAAGTTGTTGGACAACACCACCAGCGTCCTGCGGGAGTTCTGTATCGAATCGTTGACGTTCGTCAGGATCATCTTGCCGGGTTCCCAGTCCCTGACGTGTATGCAGATCTTGTACGGATGCGGCTCGGACTCGAGCACCGGCAAGAGGTTGTGAAAGACGAAGTCCTCGTCCTTGTGCGAGTAGCTGAGGAAGATGTCGTAGGATTTGTCCTCGTCGAGCTCCTCCTCGCTGACGAACCACATGCAGAGATTCTTGGAGAACAGCCAGATCTTCACCTCTTGCCTGTAGTAGATGTAAAATATCAGGCTGCCTACTATGAGCACGAGGAATGTAAACACTGGCAACACTGTGACTAGAATGATTGATTTGCACAGCTCGTGTTTTTCCACCAGCGGTTTGTTGTCGTCTCTGCAGATTACATCCGTAGATTTCATTTGTAACTGAAAATTAACGGACGAGTCTAGTTTATTCTTGCTTGACTAACAGATTTTTATTTGAAATATTTTTATAGATACGTATAAGGTATTAGAGTAAAATTAATTACCTTTTTGTAATTATCCTGGATAAATATTTGGAAATTGAGAGCAGAACAACCGCATGACCAAGGATTATGCGACAATTTCAATGTAGTCAGTGAGGTTTTATCCATTATTTCCAGAAGCTCCGGATCCAGATGAGTCAATTCGTTTCTATCCAATGTTAATCGCTGAAATAACAAAATACTTGTAAAAACAATGCTAACTTTCTCACTAGTTTATGATAACCCTTACCTCAATACCGAGAGGTATCCATTTCAACTCCCTTAACTTGTTATTCGACAGATACAAATTCTTAACGTTCCGGTACCCGAAGCTAGAATCCAATCCTCCGTGAATGACGTTCCCGCTCAAATTCAACTCGATATTCTGGACGGCGATCTCCGGCAAACGCGGAAAACTCGTCAGGTTCCTGTTCGAGCAATCGAATACAGTAAAGTTCCGGAACGGCCGCCAATACGACTTGCACTGCTTCGGGCATGCCTTGTTTTTCATTTCGCAGAACACGTGCTCAGACTTCAACGCCGATATGTCGACGTGCCGGAAGACGTCCGGCTTTGTGCATTTGATGCCATCCACCCGAAGGGCCAGCCGATCTCTCACCTTTGGGTACATGGTTCTCTGGCAGTAGCGCGTCAGGTTGTAGTTGAGGCAATCGCACGTCAGCGGGTTGTTCTTCAGATTTACTTGAATTTGCTTCGGTACCACTTGGTCCTTGTTATCGTTATTACGCGTGTCTTCGGATATCAACCATTCCTCTACCATCGTAAAGTCCACGAAAGTTATCAAGTTGTCGCTCAAATTGAAGTCCGACAAGTGTATGGATGGTATCGAACTCATCTGGAGAACCTGCGATAACAATAACCTTAGTAAACTATAATAACAAGCTTCGTAAAAGTTAATCAAATACGTAAAAGTTCTAATGTTAGTACCAATAATTTGTTTATGAATGAATTTAAAAGGATTTTCATCCAATAAAAAACTATCTAAACACTTACAGGTAGCACCGTAATTTTATTGTAGCTGAAATCCACGGTTTCCAATTTGAGCAGCGTGTTGAAATCGGGAACATGATCGATCAGATTGTGGCTCAGATTCATCCTAACCAAGTCTGTGCAGCCGCTGAGCGGGTTCTCTTCGATCATGTCGTTCATCGGGTACTGGTTGAAGGACAGATCGATTTCCGTCAGGCTTGTCAGGCTGCCGAAGCTGTTGACTTCGATCGAGGCGATTCGGTTTTCGTTGATCAACAGTCGCTTCAGCCGGTCCGTTCGCCTGAAGAGGTCATTGGTGATTGCGGTCAGGTGGTTATAGCTCAGGATGAGCTCTTCGAGAGACGTTAGGCTGTAGAATATATCGTCGGGAAGGGCGGTGAGTTGGTTTAAGCTCAAGTCTAATAGCTTTAGGTCATTCAATCCGTCGAATAGGCTTTCGGGTAAGGTTTTCAGTGAGTTTATTGACAGTATGATGGTAGATATTTTGGTGGAATTCTTGAATATATTCCCCGGGAGTGTTTTCAAATCGCATTCATGCAATGTCACGATAAGCAAGTAGGGTTTGTTCGCGTAAATATAATCGGGCAGCTTTAAACCGCGATTATTCTCCATACTGATCCATTCCAAACGCTCGTTATGCTTAAATATGTCCGCAGGCACGCGGATTAGATAGTTATTAGTCAAACTGATTAACTCCAGGTTCTTCAGATCATCAAAACTGTTCTCTTCAATGTCTGTTATGCTGTTCATATTCAACTCCAGGAAAATCAGATTTTTCAAGCCAGCGAACGCGACGTTTCTGACGCGACCGATCTTGTTCCCGAACAGGTTTAACCGTTTAAGATTGGTCAGGTTTTTGAAAACACCTACGGGCACCTCAGTGATGCCCATTCTGGCGAAATACAGATGTTCCAAAGACTCGGGAAACTTCATAGTGCTGATGATTTCGTGGTGGCAGCTGGACAATTGAAACAAAATCAAATTGGTTAAATGCTCCAGGATGTCATCGTCGATCTTGCCGTAGATATTATTTATAAACAGAATCTCCACGGACGGCATGTCCTCGAACACTTCCTTTGACATGCTTTGTTTCGCCGACGACTCGGGCACGGTAACGTAGTCCAGCTTGACATAGTAGATGTCGTGAACGTCTAATTTATCCAGGATCGAGCGGAAATTGCCGTCGGGCAGCGGGCAAGAGCTGTACGTGAACGAGATGTGCTCCCCGCCCTTGTAGACGGGCAGGAGGGTCGTGTCGAAACTGTTTATGTCGTCGTAGCAATGGATGTTCAGGCTATTATTTGGTTCCGAGCGTATGAGGATTTTCTTGTTTACGGGCGGGCATTGGAACTCGTATTCTGTGCCGTTGAATAAGCACAGGCAGTGGTCGGATTCAGTGCTGCAGCCCGTGGACTCTGTGGAGAGCGCCTGCAAAGCGACTAGCCCCGTTAAGAGGAAGAGAATGGGAACGTCCATATTTTTATCTGCAACAAAACGATCGGTTCAGTGATAGGCGACGAAAATTTCATTTGCGGTTGTGGATAAATTTTAGGAATGTCGGTGATTCAATTCGGAATTTAATTACCTATCTAATTAATCTCCTAAATCAATTTAGTCCACAATTTAGTTTACTCTCCTAATGATATAAGACTTCTAGAAGTTACTTTACTAACGTTACTTTCCTTGTAGAAGTTACTTCTACAAGTCTTATTCCCCCGTGGCAACGCCCCTGGGTACGTAAACATTAATTATTACAGTTGTTATTTTTAATAATTTGAATTTCGTTAACCCTGTTTCGATCGAAGGAACCTTGAAAATGGATTGGTTTGTTATAAAACCAAATATATAACGAATATAATATACCTATACCACAGTATAATACAGTAGGGAAACTCTCGAGATGTTTAGTCTCGAACGACAGCACAACGGGGACCTATTCGGCGCCCGGCAAAGGCGCGCTAAGATTTCAAACACAAGGCTCACATCGGACAGCGTTCGAATTGTCCCCGCTCTAGCGAAATTTTGGCTAGAGGCAGGGCTTCGATGCGCCGGGCAAGTGCGCGAGTAGCAAAGCGACGACAAGAAAGCATTGGGTATTATTCGGAGTTTCCCTACTATATAATGCCGGACAGCTTAAAAACACCCCGTCGAGGGACGTTCCTTATTCAACGCGCCCTACCATTTGATTTGATGGCCCGGAATGTGGGAATGTTGGGAATGTCAGTGATTCAATTCTGAATTTAATTACCTATTTAATTTTTCTCCTAAATCAATTTAGTCCACTATTTAGTTTACTCTCCTAATGATATAAGACATGTGGAAGTTACTTCTACTGTACCTATACTGTGCCTATACCGAGCGGCCAAAATCGAGCGCTGCATTCATCCGCCAATTTTCAACCTGGAATTTTTGTAAATGGCAGTATCAGTTCCATTTATAAATTCATACGACAATTCGTAGCCAGGATAATTATTATTACCCTATAGTACAATTATTGTACTCAAACAGCAATATTTCAAAAATGCAAAAAACGAATTTCTTAAAAACAAACTAACGAACCAATTTCCACTTTTAGAATAACTGGCAAATTGAATAATTAATTTGTTATTTATTGGACTGTTTTAATTAATGAAAACAGACGATTTAATTGATGCAAAAAACATTGGGTTTTTAATAAAATTATTTGTAAAAATGTTACTATAATTGTACGAAAAAATAATGTCGAAATGGGTTTTTTTGAAATATCTTATTTTCAATGTCAAAATTATAGCATTTCTTAATTTAGTTTTCAAAAATAGAGATAATAAAACGAATAATAAAGAAAAAATCATTAATAAACAATAATGTGTACTATAAAGTAGATACCAGTAAAAATTAAGTAACAAGCAATACAATAGAAAATAATAATCATCATACCTTCAATATACTTACAATTTCACTTCAATACTAAATTTGAAATTATAATCATTCAAGTTAGTTGAAACAAATTTTAAACGAAACCGTCTTGTCTGATCAAACTTACTTTTCGAAATGAATTGAAGAAGTCTTCTCTGAACTCTGAACCTACTCCAATGAACCTCCAACCTCCCTTATCAACCAAACGAAATTTCAATAAGAATCTCTTAAAAATATTTTGACTGATTTTGACAGTTGTACCACTTCCGGTTTTACCGGAGTTGGTATCAATTTTGTTATTTCAAATGAAACACCCTGTATATTGATGTATTTTTGAAAACTACGTAAAATGCATACTTTTCTTTGCATAATTTTTAATTATTTTTTGTATTAACTATTCTATGGTGATTGTTATTTTATTGTTAAAAAAGTAAATGACAAAATTTTATTTTGTAGCAGTTTTTTTATTTGAAATTGATTGGTACTATTAAGGACCTAGGATGGAAAGGATTTCAGTTTAATTAAATATGAATACATACTCGCATTTTCAAGAAATTCAAAATACTGGTTACTGAAAAATATCAAATTGCACATTTTATTGATCAATAAAGTATATGAAAATTACGCTTACAATTAGTATTGTATAAACATTATATAAAAAATTCGTATATATAACTAGTCAATTTATAAACTAAATAAGCCTATGAAATGTTTAAAATCAAAAATATTAAAAAAAAAACAAAAAGAAAAATTATCAATGAATTAACATTAAAAATTAAAATTTTTGTTAAAAATATAACCGTTTAAGTGTAAACAATATCACAATTCATGACACTTATAAATATACTTATTACAATATTTAATTACAATTTGTACATATTTAGGACAGACCTTTTCAAGAACCTTGTTAAATCAGTTCAATCTTACTTTTTAAAGACTATATTTAGAGAGATTAAGTAATTTACAAAACGTTTCAAAGAGCACAAAAAGGTCGATCCTTAATTTAATATCTTATCAATATCTAACAACAAACAGTTCACTATTACTTAACTATTAGGCAAAAACGGACTAACAAATTTTTAAAAATCAAAACATCCATTAAAAATATGTTAACAAAGTCATTACATATTCCTCAATAATTCTCCTAATAATAGCGCCAAATATTTTCGTTTTGCCATTGAAAAATATCATTGAACTGAGCTTGTTTTTATTCGATATTTCTTGCGATTCACAATCGATTGAAAATTTTCACCGCACTAGATTCTCATCAACAATAAACGAAAATTATGTATTTACAACTAACGGCACTTCCATCGGTTGATTAGAACCCGCGTTTTCGTTATCGAAATTCAAGAGTTGCTTCTTAAGCAACGCGGGATCCAGAGGTACAGGCGGAGTACTCTCCGGCTGTTTCACAGGGAGATTTGTCAACTCAAACTTATCGTCGATTTTTAACATAACATTCGCGTGCTTCTGATTCGTCTTGTAGAACCCAGTTTTATTCGAATGCGGAAGCGCGTACTTGAGCTTGTTCCAGAACCAAGGCTGTCCCCATTCGATGTAAGTATTAGTTTTCAAGTAGGCCTTTAAGTCCGGATCCATTCGCTTCTCGTCCAATTCCCCGTACTTCACCACGATCAGTCTCAGTCTGCCTTCCTCCAGCGCCTTCAAGTGCGCCGCCTTGAACTCCATTATACCCCAGACGCTGTCCAGGAAGTTGTTGGACAACACCACCAGCGTCCTGCGGGAGTTCTGTATCGAATCGTTGACGTTCGTCAGGATCATCTTGCCGGGTTCCCAGTCCCTGACGTGTATGCAGATCTTGTACGGATGCGGCCCGGACTCGAGCACCGGCAAGAGGTTGTGAAAGACGAAGTCCTCGTCCTTGTGCGAGTAGCTGAGGAAGATGTCGTAGGATTTGTCCTCGTCGAGCTCCTCCTCGCTGACGAACCACATGCAGAGATTCTTGGAGAACAGCCAGATCTTCACCTCTTGCCTGTAGTAGATGTAAAATATCAGGCTGCCTACTGTGAGCACGAGGAATGTAAACACTGGCAACACTGTGACTAGAATGATTGATTTGCACAGCTCGTGTTTTTCCACCAGCGGTTTGTTGTCGTCTCTGCAGATTACATCCGTAGATTTCATTTGTAACTGAAAATTAACGGACGAGTCTAGTTTATTCTTGCTTGACTAACAGATTTTTATTTGAAATATTTTTATAGATACGTATAAGGTATTAGAGTAAAGTTAATTACCTTTTTGTAATTATCCTGGATAAATATTTGGAAATTGAGAGCAGAACAACCGCATGACCAAGGATTATGCGACAATTTCAATGTAGTCAGTGAGGTTTTATCCATTATTTGCAGAAGCTCCGGATCCAGATGAGTCAATTCATTTCTATCCAATGTTAATCGCTGAAATAACAAAATACTTGTAAAAACAATGCTAACTTTCTCACTAGTTTATGATAACCCTTACCTCAATACCGAGAGGTATCCATTTCAACTCCCTTAACTTGTTATTCGACAGATACAAGTTCTTAACGTTCCGGTACCCGAAGCTCGAATTCAATCCCCCGTGGATGACGTTCCCGCTCAAATTCAACTCGATAGTCTGGTTGTCGAGCTCCGGCAAGCGCGGAAAACTCGTCAGGTTCCTGTTCGAGCAATCGAATACCGAAAAGTTCCGGAACGGCCGCCAATACGACTTGCACTGCTTCGGGCATGCCTTGTTTTTCATTTCGCAGAACACGTGCTCAGACTTCAACGCCGATATGTCGACGTGCCGGAAGACGTCCGGCTTTGTGCATTTGATGCCATCCACCCGAAGGGCCAGCCGATCTCTCACCTTGGGGTTCATGGTTTTCTGGCAGTAGCGCACCAGGTCGTAGTTGAGGCAATCGCACACCAGCGGGTTGTTCTTCAGATTTACTTGAATTTGCTTCGGTACCACTTGGTCCTTGTTATCGTTATTGCGCGTGTCTTCGGATATCAACCATTCCTCTACCATCGTAAAGTCCACGAAAGTTATCAAGTTGTCGCTCAAATTGAAGTCCGACAAGTGTATGGATGGTATCGAACTCATCTGGAGAACCTGCGATAACAATAACCTTAGTAAACTATAATAACAAGCTTCGTAAAAGTTAATCAAATACGTAAAAGTTCTAATGTTAGTACCAATAATTTGTTTATGAATGAATTTAAAAGGATTTTCATCCAATAAAAAACTATCTAAACACTTACAGGTAGCACCGTAATTTTATTGTAGCTGAAATCCACGGTTTCCAATTTGAGCAGCGTGTTGAAATCGGGAACATGATCGATCAGATTGTGGCTCAGATTCATCCTAACCAAGTCTGTGCAGCCGCTGAGCGGGTTCTCTTCGATCATGTCGTTCATCGGGTACTGGTTGAAGGACAGATCGATTTCCGTCAGGCTCGTCAGGCTGCCGAAGCTGTTGACTTCGATCGAGGCGATTCGGTTTTCGTTGATCAACAGTCGCTTCAGCCGGTCCGTTCGCCTGAAGAGGTCATTGGTGATTGCGGTCAGGTGGTTATAGCTCAGGATGAGCTCTTCGAGAGACGTTAGGCTGTAGAATATATCGTCGGGAAGGACGGTAAGTTGGTTTAAGCTCAAGTCTAATAGCTTTAGGTCATTCAATCCGTCGAATAGGCTTTCGGGTAAGGTTTTCAGTGAGTTTATTGACAGTATGATGGTAGATATTTTGGTGGAATTCTTGAATATATTCCCCGGGAGTGTTTTCAAATCGCATTCCTGCAATGTCACGATACGCAAGTAGGGTTTGTTCGCGTAAATATAATCGGGCAGCTTTAAACCGCGATTAGACTCATGCATGAATATATCCCCAGGCACGCGGATTAGATGGTTAGAATCCAAACTGATTAACTCCAGATTCTTCAGATCAGCAAAACTATTCTCTTCAATGTCTGTTATGCGGTTACTATTCAACTTTAGGGAAATCAGATTTTTCAAGCCCGCGAACGCGCCGTTTCTGACGCGACCGATCTTGTTTCCCCACAGGTGTAACCGTTGAAGATTGGTCAGGTTTTCGAAAACACCTACGGGCACCTCGGTGATGCCCAAGTCGACCAAATACAGCAGTTCTAAAGACTCGGGAAACTTCATAGTGCTGATGATTTCGTGGTGGTAGCTGGACAATTGGAACGTAGTCAAATTAGTTAAATGCTCCAAGACGTCGTCGTCGATCTTGCAGTAGATTTTATTTATCAACAGCATCTTCATGGACGACATTCCCACGAACATTTCCTTTGACATGCTTTGTTTCGCCGACGACTCGGGCACGGTAACGTCGTTCAACAGGAATGCCAAAGGGTTGTGTACTTCTAATTTGTCCAGGATCGAGCGGAAATTGCCGTCAGGCAGCGGGCAAAAGCGGTACCTGAAAAAGATGTTGTCGCCGCCCTTGTAGACGGGCAGAAGGGCCGTGTCGAACCTGTCTATGTCGTCGCAATCGATGTACACGGTTTTATTTGGTTCCGAGTGTATGAGGATTTTCTTGTTTACGGGCGGGCATTGGAATTCGTATTCTGTGCCGTTGAATAAGCATAGGCAGTGGTCGGATTGAGTGCTGCAGCCCGTGGACTCTGTGGAGAGCGCCTGCAAAGCGACTAGCCCCGTTAAGAGGAAGAGAATGGGAACGTCCATATTTTTATCTGCAACAAAACGATCGGTTCAGTGATAGGCGACGAAAATTTCATTTGCGGTTGTGGATAAATTTTAGGAATGTCGGTGATTCAATTCGGAATTTAATTACATATCTAATTAATCTCCTAAATCAACAATTTAGTTTACTCTCCTAATGATATAAGACATGTGGAAGTTACTTCTACTGTACCTATACTGTGCCTATACCGAGCGGCCAAAATCGAGCGCTGCATTCATCCGCCAATTCATCGCGCCGATGCCGCGCCTCTCCTCAGTTCGACTAATTCTCTCTTTCTACTGATTGTAGCGTTCAAACTTGTACGCTCGGTATATAGGTAGTTTGTTTTCGATTCCAAACAAACACTAACCTGGAATTTTTGTAAATGGCAGTATCAGTTCCATTTATAAATTCATACGACAATTCGTAGCCAGGATAATTATTATTATCCTATAGTACAATTATTGTACTCAATAAAAAGTAACATTTGTAAAAATGTTACTATGATTGTACGAAAAAATAATGTCGAAATGGGTTTTTTTGAAATATCTTATTTTCAATGTCAAAATTATAGCATTTCTTAATTTAGTTTTCAAAAATAGAAATAATAAAACGAATAATAAAGAAAAAATCATTAATAAACAATAATGTGTACTATAACGATACCAGTAAAAATTAAGTAACAAGCAATACAATAGAAAATAATAATCATCATACCTTCAACATACTTACAATTTCACTTCAATACTAAATTTGAAATTATAATCATTCGAGTTAGTTGAAACAAATTTTAAACGAAACCGTCTTGCCTGATCAAACTTACTTTTCGAAATGAATTGAAGTAATCTTCTCTGAACTCTGAACCTACTCCAATGAACCTCCAACCTCCCTTATCAACCAAACGAAATATCAATAAGATTCTCTTAAAAATATTTTGACTGATTTTGACAGTTGTACCACTTCCGCTTTTACCGGAGTTGGTATCAATTTTGTTATTTCAAATGAAACACACTGTATATTGATGTATTTTTGAAAACTACGTAAAATGCATACTTTTTTTGCATAATTTTTAATTATTTTTTTTATTAACTATTCTATGGTGATTGTTATTTTATTGTTAAAAAAGTAAATGACAAAATTTTATTTTGTAGCAGTTTTTTATTTGAAATTGATTGGTACTATTAAGGACCTAGGATGGAAAGGATTTCAGTTCAATTAAATATGAATACTCGCATTTTCAAAAAATTCAAAATACTGGTTAATGAAAAATATCAAATTGCACATTTTATTGATCAATAAAGTGTATGAAAATTACGCTTACAATTAGTATTGTATAAACATTATATAAAAAATTCGTATATATAACTAGTCAATTTATAAACTAAATAAGCCTATGAAATGTTTAAAATCAAAAATATTCAAAAAAAAAACAAAAAGAAAAATTATCAATGAATTAACATTAAAAATTAAAATTTTTGTAAAAAATATAACCGTTTAAGTGTAAACAATATCACAATTCATGACACTTATAAATATACTTATTACAATATTTAATTACAATTTGTACATATTTAGGACAGACCTTTTCAAGAACCTTGTTTAATCAGTTCAATCTTACTTTTTAAAGACTATATTTAGAGAGATTAAGTAATTTACAAAACGTTTCAAAGAGCACAAAAAGGCCGATCCTTAATTTAATATCTTATCAATATCTAACAACAAACAGTTCACTATTACCTAACTATTAGGTAAAAACGGACTAACAAATTTTTAATTTCAAAACATCCATTAAAAATATGTTAACAAAGTCATTACATATTCCTCAATAATTCTCCTAATAATAACGCCAAATATTTTCGTTTCGCCATTGAAAAATATCATTGAACAGAGCTTGTTTTTATTCGATATTTCTTGCGATTCACAATCGATTAAAAATTTTCACCGCACTAGATTCTCATCAACAATAAACGAAAATTATGTATTTACAACTAACGGCACTTCCATCGGTTGATTAGAACCCGCGTTTTCGTTATCGAAATTCAAGAGTTGCTTCTTAAGCAACGCGGGATCCAGAGGTACAGGCGGAGTACTCTCCGGCTGTTTCACAGGGAGATTTGTCAACTCAAACTTATCGTCGATTTTTAACATAACATTCGCGTGCTTCTGATTCGTCTTGTAGAACCCAGTTTTATTCGAATGCGGAAGCGCGTACTTGAGCTTGTTCCAGAACCAAGGCTGTCCCCATTCGATGTAAGTATTAGTTTTCAAGTAGGCCTTTAAGTCCGGATCCATTCGCTTCTCGTCCAATTCCCCGTACTTCACCACGATCAGTCTCAGTCTGCCCTCCTCCAGAGCCTTCAAGTGCGCCGCCTTGAACTCCATTATACCCCAGACGCTGTCCAGGAAGTTGTTGGACAACACCACCAGCGTCCTGCGGGAGTTCTGTATCGAATCGTTGACGTTCGTCAGGATCATCTTGCCGGGCTCCCAATCCCTGACGTGTATGCAGATCTTGTACGGATGCGGCCCGGACTCGAGCACCGGCAGGAGGTTGTGAACGACGAAGTCCTCGTCCTTGTGCGAGTAGCTGAGGAAGATGTCGTAGGATTTGTCCTCGTCGAGCTCCTCCTCGCTGACGAACCACATGCAGAGATTTTTGGAGAACAGCCAGATCTTCACCTCTTGCCTGTAGTAGATGTAAAAGATCAGGCTGCCTACTGTGAGCACGAGGAATGTAAACACTGGCAACACTGTGACTAGGATGATTGATTTGCACAGCTCGTGTTTTTCCACCAGCGGTTTGTTGTCGTCTCTGCAGATTACGTCCGTAGAGTTGATTTGTAACTGGAAATTAATGGACGAGTCTAGTTTATTCTTGCTTCACTAACCGATTTTTTTTGAAATATTTTAATAGATACTTATAAGGTATTAGAGTATTAGAGTAATTACCTTTTTGTAATTATCCTGGATAAATATTTGGAAATTGAGAGCAGAACAACCGCATGACCAAGGATTATGCGACAATTTCAATGTAGTCAGTGAGGTTTTATCCATTATTTCCAGAAGCTCAGGATCCAGATGAGTCAATTCGTTTCTATCCAATGTTAATCGCTGAAATAACAAAATACTTGTAAAAACAATGCTAACTTTCTCACTATAGTCTATGATAACCCTTACCTCAATACCGAGAGGTATCCATTTCAACTCCCTTAACTTGTTATTCGACAGATACAAATTCTTAACGTTCCGGTACCCGAAGCTCGAATCCAATCCTCCGTGAATGACGTTCCCGCTCAAATTCAACTCGATATTCTGGACGGCGATCTCCGGCAAACGCGGAAAACTCGTCAGGTTCCTGTTCGAGCAATCGAATACAGTAAAGTTCCGGAACGGCCGCCAATACGACTTGCACTGCTTCGGACATGCCTTGTTTTTCATTTCGCAGAACACGTGCTCAGACTTCAACGCCGATATGTCGACGTGCCGGAAGACGTCCGGCTTTGTGCATTTGATGCCTTCCACCCGAAGGGCCACCCGATCTCTCACCTTTGGGTACATGGTTCTCTGGCAGTAGCGCGTCAGGTTGTAGTTGAGGCAATCGCACGTCAGCGGGTTGTTCTTCAGATTTACTTGAATTTGCTTCGGTACCACTTGGTCCTTGTTATCGTTATTGCGCGTGTCTTCGGATATCAACCATTCCTCTACCATCGTAAAGTCCACGAAAGTTATCAAGTTGTCGCTCAAATTGAAGTCCGACAAGTGTATGGACGGTATCGAACTCATCTGGAGAACCTGCGATAACAATAACCTTAGTAAACTATAATAACAAGCTTCGTAAAAGTTAATCAAATACATAAAAGTTCTAATGTTAGTATAAATAATTTGTTTATGAATGAATTTAAAAGGATTTTCATCCAATAAAAAACTATCTAAACACTTACAGGTAGCACCCTAATTTTATTGTAGCTGAAATCCACGGTTTCCAAATTGAGCAGCGTGTTGAAATCGGGAACATGATCGATCAGATTGTGGCTCAGATTCATCCTAACCAAGTCTGTGCAGCCGCTTAGCGGGTTCTCTTCGATCATGTCGTTCATCGGGTACTGGTTGAAGGACAGATCGATTTCCGTCAGGCTCGTCAGGCTGCCGAAGCTGTTGACTTCGATCGAGGCGATTCGGTTTTTGTTGATCAACAGTCGCTTCAGCCGGTCCGTTCGTCTGAAGAGATCGTTGGTGATTGCAGTCAGGTGGTTATAGCTCAGGATGAGCTCTTCGAGAGACGTTAGGCTGTAGAATATATCGTCGGGAAGGGCGGTGAGTTGGTTCAAGCTCAAGTCTAATTGCTTTAGGTCACTCAAACCGTCGAATAGGCTTTCGGGTAAGGTTTTCAGTGAGTTCACTGACAGTATGATGGTAGATATTTTGGTGGAATTCTTGAATATATTCCCCGGGAGGGTTTTCAAATCGCATTTCTTCAATTTCACGTAACGCAAGTAGGGTTTGTTCGCGTAAATGTAATCGGGCAACGTTAAACCGCGATTCTCCTCCATACGGATCGATTCCAAACGCTCGTTATGCTTGAATACGCCCGCAGGCACGCGGATTAGTTTGTTCAACCTAAGACTGATAAACTTTAGGTTCACCAGATCAGCAAAACTATTCTCTTCAATGTCTGTTATGCTGTTCACGCTCAACTCCAGGGAAATCAGATTTTTCAAGCCAGCGAACGCGCCGTTTCTGACGCGACCGATCTTGTTCCCCCACAGGTGTAACCGTTGAAGATTGGTCAGGTTTTCGAACACGCCTATGGGCACCTCGGTGATGCCGCTGCTGGTTAAATACAGCACTTCCAAAGACTCGGGGAACTTCATAGTGCTGATGATTTCGTGGTGGTAGCTGGACAATTCGAACGTAGTCAAATTAGTTAAATGCTCCAGGACGTCGTCGTCGATCTTGCAGTCGATATTTGCCATCGACAGATACCGCAAGGACGGCATGTCCTCGAACACTTCCTTTGACATGCTGCGTTTCGCCGACGACTCGGGCACAGTAACGTCGTCCAGCTGGAATTCTAAGGGGTTGTGCACGTCTAATTTATCCAGGATCGAGCGGAAATTGCCGTCGGGCAGCGGGCAAAAGCGGTACCTGAAAAAGATGTTGTCGCCGCCCTTGTAGACGGGCAGGAGGGCCGTGTCGAACCTGTCTACGTCGTCGCAATCGATGTTCAGGGTTTTATTTGGTTCCGAGTGTATGAGGATTTTCTTGTTTACGGGCGGGCATTGGAACTCGTATTCTGTGCCGGTAAATAAGCATAGGCAGTGGTCGGATTGAGTGCTGCAGCCCGTGGACTCTGCGGAGAGCGCCTGCAAAGCGACTAGCCCCGTTAAGAGGAAGAGAATGGGAACGTCCATATTTTTATCTGCAACAAAACGATCGGTTCAGTGATAGGCGACGAAAATTTCATTTGCGGTTGTGGATAAATTTTAGGAATGTCGGTGATTCAATTCGGAATTTAATTACATCTCGTAATTAAGTTTAGTCTACTCTCCTAATCAGATAAGACATGTAGAAGTTACTTGGAGGAGGAATTGTATCATTACAAAAAATTAAATCTAATAAACTGTGATCGTTGGACCATATACCTCGTAGATATGCAAGTTTTAAGCATGAAATCATTTGCGAAAAATAAAATGTTAAAAATAAATGTCGGACTTTCCATTAATAAATGTAATCGGTTCGTTTACTATCATTTTCGTACCGCTGTTGAAAAATACGATTCAAATTATAAATAACTTTTTGATAAAAAAACGCTGTGCATTATTAATTGTGGGTATAATTGTAATAAAATGAAAAAAAGTTAGTCGTTGAATAAATTATTGCACTGTAGAGTCTGATTTTTATTCCTGATTTATTTTATTGGTTATATCCAATAAAACTATAAATCAAATTGTTCTATCTATCACGAATTGTACAGGCCTCACCAAATAAACACCTAAATATTATTCCTTCCCATAGTTAGCACCAAACTTTTTAATTACGTATTAATCCGATTATTAATCCAATGGCTGAACTCTTTTTATTAATTTGGAATTCTAAGCTGAATTATTGCCATGACATATACCATATACTTTGATATTTTTACAACAAATTTTTCCTTATCATAAAAATTTATTCACGCAATTTTCAAAACTTAGGCAGGTATGTAAACAATTATTACAGTTATTGCTATTTTTAATAATTTCAATTTCGCTAACCTTGTATCGGAGGAACCTTGAAAACGGATTGGTTTGTTATAAAACGAATATAATGCACCTACATATAGGTAGTTTGTTTTCAAGTCCAAACAAACACTAACCTAGGTGCAATTTTTGTAAATGGCAATATGAGTTCCATTTATAAATTCATACAATTCGTAGCCAGGATAATTGTACTCAAACAGCAATATTTCAAATGCAAAGGCGATAAATTAGTTCTTAGAAACGAACTAACGAACCAATTTCCACTTTTAGAATAACTGGCAAATCGAATAATTAATTTGTTATTTATTAGACTGTTTTAATTAATGAAAACAAGCGATTTAATTGATGCGAAAAACATTGGGTTTTTAATCAAATTATTTGTAAAAATGTTACTATAATTGTACAAAAAAATAATGTCGAAATGGGTTTTTTGGAATATCTTATTTTCAATGTCAAAATTATAGCATTTCTTACTTTAGTTTTCAAAAATACAGATAATAAAACGAAACAAAGAAAAAAATCATTAATAAACAATAATGTGTACTATAAAGTAGATACCAGTAAAAATTATGTAACAATCAATACAATAGAAAATAGTCGTCATACCTTCAGCATACACTTTCACTTCAACACAAAATTTGAAATAATAAGCATTCGAGTTAGTTGAAACAAATTTTAAACGAAACAGTCCTGCCTGATCAAACTTACTTTTCGAAATGAATTGAAGAAATCTCTGAACTGAACCTACTCCGATCAACCTCCAACCTCCCTTATCAGCCAAACGAAATATTAAGCCCTGTCTACACTATTCAAAAATTTCCCCGAGATTCCGCAATTTTACAAAAATTGGAATCTAGTAGGCTGTTGGAATCGTTTCAATTTGAAAAAAAAAATACAATTACTTTTTTATCCTTATTCCTCTTACGCATTAATTAATGTTCCATCTTTGTTATTACATTTTTTTATTAGTAGCTCGTGGTTTTACTTAACAGTCGACAATGTCATATTCAATAACTCGAACGAAAACGTCAAAATGACATTAAAGAAAAACAAAATGGTATTACAATATGGTAATTTACAAGAAACTATGAGGAATCGGGTTTAATTGCACAAATAGACGTCAAATAAGGGAAAATTCAAATACATATCTGTAAATATTTTATTCAATTGTCAACGATGACATTTGACATAATTATGTAAAATTGACGAAGCACAAACTTCACGTTAGTGAACTATTATTATTTAGTGGATGAAGGCCTTTAGGAAACATCTTTCCGCAATAAGTTTGGTATTAAAGCATCTGCGCTGGCAATAATAACGTAATTTCCAAAACTACGAAATTACTACGAAGGGCTAATCCATTGCCCACAAAACCCTATTAAGTATAATAATCGTTACATGAAATTCACAAACAGGAAGCACAACGGGACGTCGCTAAGCACAGCAGATTAATAGGCATATGCAGCCGATACGTAAGATTCCTTGGGGAAAAAGAAAATTTTTATTTAGATACTTCATTGCTTCAAATTTAAAAAATACGGTTATTTTTTTCAGCATTACAGGGTGTTTCATAAGGAATGTTGAATATTTTATTCATAAGTTCCGTACCTCCAAATATTCATATTTTACTAAATATACAGGGTGTTGAAATTAAATTTTATTTTTCGTTTTTTTTTAATAATGTGTGCATAATATATCTACTTAAATGAAATTTGGCAAATAAAATCAACACTGCAGTCACTAATTAAATCTAACATTAATTATTTGACAACTAGATATCATTTTTGACTTTAGTTTTCAAGCCTATGTTGAAATATGGTAAGGTAAATTAAATAGATACTATTAGTTACTGGTGGGTAGAATATTTTAAATGGAAATATCTCGATATGAGCTGAATTTATGTTAAGTATACCTTTTTAGTAACACAGTTATTTAGTAAAATATGAATATTTGGAGATCCTGAACCTGTGATTAAAATATTGACCATTCCTTATGAAACATCCTGTAAAATTAATGAATAAAATTTCCGAGGAAAAGAAATTAAAAAAACGTATAATTGTATTGGTATTTCCTAATAATTAGCCATAAAATCTACTTGTGCTCGGATCATAAAATGTGTAATAAAGTAATTATTTTTTATAGATATGCATAAAATAAAGTAAATATGCTTAAATAAAATAATATACTTTTTTCTATTTAGAAACATCCCATTAAAATGACAATATTGCCCTATCAATATTTACAACCAACATCCCGTTTTCTTCACACATTTCCCAAAAAATTTTTAAAATTCCCCAATGCACGTCGAAAGTGCTAATTTAAATTCCAATAACACCGTGAGGACACACCTAAAATAAACCAACTATTGATTCTACTTGCATAATTTTGGGCTCAGGTTATGGGTATTTCGAGTTTCGAGTTCACCGGTTTCCTACTGCTTGTTAATTGATAGAAAATACTGAAAACAAAACCAGTTCCCAGCGCCGCTGGCGTTGTTTGCGTATGTTATGGCGAAAACGATTCCATATCAGAATTTATTGTCCGAAACCGGTTGATTAAAGACAGAAACAAACTTTGTTGCAGAATCAACGAAACTTTGGAAATCCCGCGGACATTCGCATACAGCAATAGCCATTTCATCAGCGCTTGTTTATTATAATTTAGATTAAAGAGAAGATTTTTTTGACAGTTTATTGCGACATACTAATGGAAAATTAACAGTGATTTTTTATTTGTATTTAATTGTAAGTTGTGGCACGCTAATGAATGCAAAAGAAACCACTAACTGTATAAAATATACTACACTAGGTGTGTCCACAAAGTATATTCCGTTTGATATTTGAAGAAAATCGGACACAGTTACAGAAAAAATAATTATTGCGCAATAATATACGATTCTTCAGCTGCATTTCTACATATGTCTCGAATTTATCCGGGCATTTTTCCGAGCGTGGCACAAGATTTTGTATGCCATCCTCGTAGAAAGTTGCCGTCTGTGTTTACAAATAGAATTTATCCGCGGTTCTCAACTATCGTTCTGTTGAAGTGAATATTAAGGAAAACCATTAGCTTACAATTCACGATCTTTCTATGGAATTTCCACAAATATCTCGATCACTATAGTTTATTAAATTGTTACTGAAAAGTGCATTTCCAAAACTTCTGCGGCCAAAACACAGGCGACATCCTTCCATGAGGCGTGTATAGAAAAACTTATGTCACTTTCGGGAAAATGCAGAATCTGGAAGCATGTGCAATAAATATTTTTTTTCTATATTTATACAGATTTTTTTAAATTACCAAACGGAACTAACTTTGTTGATACGCCTAGTATGTCCTCCGTTTAAATATCACATAATTTTATACTAATGTAGGGTGTTTCAATAAGACCGCAAGATTTGAATTGCCCGTCATGTTTGACAGTCATAATGACACGTGATTGTAACATGACAGATCGAAAGTTGACAGTTGGGAGTTAGTAAATATGGATCATTGAATCTGGATATGGAACATAATCGCGTCTTAATTGTTAAACATTACTCCCGGTCAGGTCATTTCCCGGTTTGGTGACCAGAATTGGCCGCCACGTTTTTGTGATTTAACACCTTTGGACTTCTGGCTGTGGGGTAACTTGTAGTCACAGGTTTATGCCAACATGCCAGCGACCACCGAAGCGTTGAAAGCCGAAATTAGACGCTCTATCAATAAAATACTGCCACATGTATACAATAATGCTATTGAAAATTTTATCAAAAGAGTACGCTTGTGCCAGCAAAGCCGTAGGGCCATTTACAAGATATTTTGTTTCATATATAATTCCTAAATGTACACATGATAAATTAATAAATATTTCCATATTTTGCTACAGATAACATTGTTTTATTGAACCTTAGAATCTTGCGCTCTTATTGAAACACCCTTTAGTACTAAAATTAGATTACTTCGTAGTAGTAAACATATTTTCAATATTTAAAATAATAACTACAGGGTGTGGCATGCAAAAACGAGTAAATTCGACATTAAAAGGCTACATTGTAAAAAAAATTATCAATTATGCATAATTAACGAACCAACATTTGCTGATTAAGAAATAAGTGGAATTAGTTCATTTATCCGTACAAGTGATAGCAACGTCCCGTTTTCGGATTTGCGTGTTCTTTCAATATAAATTAGCAATAAATGTTATCTAATTAAAAACAGAATTATCAACAAAAAAACGTGAGAAACAGGGAAACATGAACGAAAATCATGTAATAATTTTGATGAAAGCAATCGAAATAATTCCAATTGGACGATATTTCACAGTCAGCAATTTTTCATTGATTATTATCAAAATTATTGAACAAATTTACCCTAATTTGTAAAAAAAATGTAAATTAAACAGAAAAACTTGCCATTTCTTTACCTAACTCAGACAAGGATAATTTCATTTTATACATAATTTTTTCGCAAGTTTCCAATTCTCAATTTGCAAAATTTTCGAAATTCATGATTCTCTTTTAGGTTTTAAGTTTTGACTACCATTGAGACACAAACTACAACAAACTAATAAGTCCTCATAAAATGTGTTGACAATAAATATTTTAAAACTGAATAACAAACGCTTATTTTTAATTAAAGAAGCTACTTAAAGACCTTATTATCAAGAATTATAATAAAAATCATTAAAATTAAAATACTGTTTTATGGCATGATCACAGAAAATATAATACTTAAAGAATTATTGAATCTATACAGGGTGTGTCTAAATAATATCGAAAAAAATTAAGGGGTTATTCGGTGGTGAACATTAACCCCGGGTATTTCGGTGATGGGTAGTTGGTATATTTTCATCACAGAATCACCCCTGGAATTTTTTCGGTGTTATTTAGATGCACCCTGTATAATTATTACCAGTAGATACATCCAAGCTTGTGAAAAATGCTAATGTTACAGGGTTATCCAGAACATTATCAGTATTAAATTAATGTCTGTTAAATTAGTATTTTTTGCATTCAACTGGAATTTGCTCAACCTAAATATTTCTATCTATACACATAAGTGCAAAATTTTTTGCAATATTGCAACCAATTCTATGAGTTATGAATAGAACAAAAAAAGATTATTATAATAACAGTGGTTGGAGTGAGAAAATTACAATCCCACAGTATCACTCTTTCTTTTTCCTTTATATGAGACTAATGGAAGTTGTCTTTGTTGCACCTATATATCATATTATGTACAAATTTGCACACATATTGTGTACAAATACATCAGTACCTGCTTATCAGTTATGTTACAATACATTTCCTCTAAAACATCCCATCAAAACCTTGATTTAATCTTGAAATAACATTATCAATCATCCTACGAGTAAATAAAAATAACTAGTATCGAAAAAGATATATTTATTATTGAATATATTGTTTTAGTATTTTCATTTTTGATTCATATGATACATTTTGCAATAAACTGAATCAGGCCGACATTAATTTGTTAAGGACTCCAAACTGTAGATTATTCAGCCACATTTTATATTCAAACGAAAGGATTACGAAAACTTTCGAGCGAGACTCAAAAGAGAAAAATTGAACAAGAACTTACTTAGCATGTAAAAAACAATTTACAAAAATAGTGGAGTCACTTTGTGTAAATTACACATCATTGAGAACATATAAAAATTACATTAGAGAATAGAGCACCAACAAAAACACCTACTTGTGTTGAAATAATTATTAAGAAATGTCTTGGCAATTTTTACTTTTAATCAATCACGTTTTAATGTGTTTCTAGCAATAACGTGATTTTTTTCATCTCCGTGCAGATTAGATGAGGCATTTTTGCAATAAAATGTTGTATAAATAAACAAGATTATAAGTTTTCCGATTTTGATACGATTTATTAACAAGTGCTTTTGAAAATGATTACACTCACCTGGAGATCTTTGTGTGAGCTGTGATTTAACGAACGTAACTGGCCAATTAATTTCTTGGAAATAAACAATCCGACGTATCGTCCATATTGTTAATAGATAACACCGAATTCTTGGAAATCGCTATCTAGATTTCATTAATTTACTATACGTCACGCAATGGAACGTTGAAAAATGCTGTATTTTACGTTTAGGAGTCCTCAGTTCTTAAATTAATTATTCAATAATCACATTTTCGAGAGTTACTTTGTGAACTAAGAAACTACACAAACAATCCAAACATTCAAACTACATACTCCCACTGAACGACGTGACGTGATTACTTATTTGACTTTTCATTAATCGCACTCGCACTCGCTGAATCGTATTCAATTTTTTTGAACTGAACTACTCCTACAGTGTTGCCAGATCGGCAATTTACGTTTCTTGTTTGAGTAACGATTTCTTATTTTATATTTGTTTTACTTAATTTGTACTAATTTATTTTTATATTTCAATAATAAATTGATTAATTTCGCGTTTAGATAATAAATTAAACTAATTTGATGAGAAAAACATCGCCAAATGTTATACAAAATCAATGTTACTAAATTAATCTTGAACTTTATCAACACCTGGCAACGCAGATTTTAATCAACAAGTGCCTTACGCGACGTTGCCAGTTGTTGAATTATAGTAAGACTCTGGGGCACAAAAATAATTAGTTTAAAATTATTAAAACTTTATATTTAAAATAAATACAGTCAAAACCGAATAAAATCGAAAAAAATATACAATTAAAATTTTCCCAAGCAACTAGTATCCTGTAGAATTTCGGAAATTAATTGTTTGTCTTTCAAAACGTTCGTAACTTCCTCTTCGTCCCACAAAAGGCTAACTTTGTTCAATCTAGGCTCCTTTTTGTTCGTAATGCTCAATATTCCTCGAGTTTCGATGAGAGAACACAAGCCCACGAACTCCGCCTGATCAACCGAACCGATTTTCCTTTTACCACAAACCCTCTTGTACACATCGTGGAGTTTCCCAATTGTTATGTCCTTATTCTTCAGCTTCTTCAGCATCAAAAGCAGCGAGCAAATTATAATTTTTTGCTGCAGAGGAATCGAATCGTCGACGTTGCCGTTAAGGTTCTGGGAAGTTCCGTACACGTTGTTTAAAACCGTTAAAACCTGCTTTAAATCGACGCTGTTGGTTTCTTCGTTGATTAATTCGCTCGCTAAATTCTCCATGGATTTCAGAGCCCCGTCCTTCCGGCTTCGATCGGCTAGTTCTATCACCCTTCTACCTATATCGAGAGCCCTTCTGATGTCCCCCGAGATCGAGGCCACTTTTCCGGCCAGCAATTGTACAGCGGTCGGGGAAAACACGTCTAAAACGCCTGCTGCTTTGAGCCTGGAGGTGAATATGTCTACTATTTGCGCCTTCGTGTAGGGAGCGAAATGTAAGAGTTCCGGTTTGAGCTCGCAACGAGTCTGCAGCCTCGGTAAAATTCTATCCGTGAGATCCAGGGCGTTCGCTATACCTATTAGGACTAGCTGAGAGTTAGGTTTCGAGGGCCATTCGAAAATTGTGTACAATATCGATTGGTTTTTGGTTTCCAATTGGTCTATTTCATCGAGCACTAGTAGACTAGAAATTATGACAAATATTGTAGTATTTGTGAAAATATTCTTATTTTATACTTACATAGGCTGGTGTTTTCTTTTTAAATATGCTTCGATCGTGGCTACATGATTTTTTTCAGTCTTGTTTGTTAGCTTAAGTTCGTTCATGATCCTCGAATATATAGCATTTGGGGATTTAATAGCTGTACAATTTACGTATACATGAGTTACCTTACTATCTACCTGAAAAAATATTTATTAATTAGTTAAATGTAGTTCCTAGTAGGTACTGATTTATACAGAGTGTTCCAAACAAATCAAATCACAGTATATGCAAACTTTTCTATACATATCATTGCTTATATGAGTCAGGACACAATGTATGTAATCGAATGAAATTATTACTTACATTCAATTCGCTTAAAATCACATTCAATGAAGCTGTTTTGCCTGTACCGGGAGGACCGCTCACGTAAATCGAGCCGGACGTTTTGTGTTTTAAATGTTCGTCTATAAAACTTTTTAACTTTGCCAGTTCCTTTTCTCTTCCTGGCATTTCAGTGGGAAAGGTTCCGTGTAGAGCCTGCCTGGCATATTGGTAAGCGGAGGGAGTCGTTTTAGGCAAAATTTCATCGTGTTTTGGTTCAGAATCCGAAGTTTTAGTAGCATTAAGAGATTCTGCTCGTGTTGTATTTTCCGAATGGCTTTCGTTTTCTTTGAATAGGTTTTTTTTGCTGGATTTCGGTTTCTTCGGGCTTACTAAGGACAGACGTTCTAAGGAAGGAGTTTTCACGGGTGATGTGAATTGTTTTCGGTTCTTCGAAATGGAATTCAATTTGCTTTGTTTCGGTGGTGTGGAGTCGCAGTTGTTGAACTTTGCCTTGGTTTTTCTGGGTGTCGAATGCTGGGAATCCGAATCTGTAAGTTCTTCTTCGTCCGAGGAATCGATAATATAAATAATATCACTTTTGGTTTTATTATTATAGTTGGTCTGCCTTTTTTCCGCACTTCTTAAAGAGTATCGAGTACTGGCCATTTTTATCACTTTTATTGTTTTCCTAGGATTAAATATATTAATTATGCATCCGTATTTTATTACTCGATTCCACGTACTCACTATTATTTAATTTTGTTTACAGAACATTCGTAATTTTATAATTTCAACACACAACTCATGATGTTACAAAAAGTGGAAGTCAACACAAAATATTTCCCGCTCTTAATTTAGCATGTCAATAAAGTCAACTGTCGAAAATGCAGGGTCGCAAACATGCAGATAATAGTTTTTTTTTAAATCCTTTGAAAATATATTATTTCAATATTTCAATACATCTAAATGATTAATTAAAGCAAATTAATGTAGAAAAACTACGATAATTGATTCTTATTGTATTAAATCGTTTTTATACAGTTTAATGTAAATTTTACATTAAAGAGTTGGTATTACTGTTCTGGCATGACATTACATGTAAGTGTCAAAATTAAGTTCTCTTCCATTTTAGTTTTGTACAGTTACTGTGGAACACGTACAAATTCGAATTTATTAGAGGAATCGTCTAGTTTTTTATAACTAGACTTCTTTTAATAAATTAAGAATGAGGGCTAAGGTTAGTATCAAATAATATTTTTCTTCCGATTTACTAGTAAATTCCAGAAATATTTTTTATAAAAAATCGGTATTTCATTGACGATAAATAAACACGTTTGTTTGAACAACCAGTGATTGTAATATTGCTATTATACATGACTGGTTGAATTGATTTTTTATTGGCATATTTACCCCTGGAAGGAAGATTTGTACATTTAATTAAGTGCATTTTTTTTCTTTTAGGGGTTATATTAAATTTTGTGTTTCCACCTGCTTTGTGATTTCATAGCAAGAGCAGCCTAAGAGCACAATACATTACATATTTCTATAACCAATTACTGCTTTTCTTTTTGTACGTTTTATTAATATTTAATTTTTCTTTTAGTGGCGTAAGAAGCGTATGCGAAGGCTAAAGAGGAAGCGCAGGAAGATGCGTGCAAGATCTAAGTAGAGATCTATGGTAAGTTTCTTTATCACATAAAATTCTCAATTTTACAATTGTAAAATTATGATATATTCATCATTTCATTTTGCAGTTTACATGTGCTTAAAACACATTTCATTGGACTTCATTAAATCAAATCGTACAAATGAAGCTGCATGGTGCTGATTTGGTTTAAATCATTAATTGATACCCTTGAAAATTCTCTATTTAATGTAAAAAATTTGTTTCAGGAATTTCCTTTCTGCCTTTTCTACATCTGAAGATTTTGGGAGAATCGAAGTTGCATTCGCTATTTACTGTGTAAGGGAAATTGTCATCAATTTGCCATTTTTTTTAATAACGTGACTTGTTGATGTAACAAAACAAATATAGAGTAAACGCTAAACACCCAAATGTTTTATTTTATACCTTCTAAAAAGTTTTACACCAGAGTGCAAGTTTTGAGCACATGGTTTATCAGTGCAACAAAGACAGTTATTACTCTTGAAAAAGAGTAATATTGTGGAATTGTAAATTTGTCACTAACCACTTTAATTTTAATTTATTCAACACTTGGATTAAATAAATTGCAGTTTTATTGAGTGTTTAATACGAATACAAACTTTAATCACATGTAATTGTAAAGAGAAAGATATTTTGTCAATGCAGTAAATATCAAGTTGCAAGTAGCTAATTTTTGGATAGTAAAAGGCCCTAATTAAAAAGAAGAACGACAATTGACAGAAGGAGTAATGTCACATTTGTCAATTTTGTCAAAACATCGTTACGTTTAGTTTATCTACAAAGTAGTTGTGTTTCGTTAAATAAGACTATTTTCTAAATATTGTATTTGTAATTAAACCGTAATGCCAGAAGTGGACAACAGCGAAACGCGCTCCCCTCGTCGCAAGCGCCGCAGGTCCAAGTCCGGCGAGCGCAAGGAAGAGAAATCGTCCAAAAGGAAATCATCGAGGAAACGTTCATCGGACGACGATTACAATGAGCGAGATTATCCGCGCTATTACGGCGAAGATCGGCCGAACAGCGACAGCTACTGGAACAAGTACCCCAGAAGAGACAACATGAAAGTGGGGCGTAGGTATTACGATCACCCAGATCACGAGAAGAATAGGGATAGGGATGCTTCGAACGAGAAGAGCAGAGATAGAGATAGGGAAAGTACCAGAGGGAAGGAGTACTCCAGGAAAGAGGAGAACGAGGATAAATCCGTAATTAAACCCAGAGAACGTAAAGTCGTCGATATGCTGACTTCCAGAACAGGAGGAGCTTACATACCACCAGCGAAACTCCGTCTGATGCAAGAGAGCATAACAGACAAATCATCAGCTGCTTACCAACGTATCGCCTGGGAGGCCCTCAAGAAATCTGTACACGGTTACATCAACAAAATCAACACGTCCAACATCGGAATAATCGCCAGAGAAATCCTGCACGAAAACATAGTAAGAGGCAGAGGTTTGCTTTGCAAATCCATAATCCAAGCCCAAGCCGCCTCTCCTACTTTCACCAACGTTTACGCCGCCTTAGTGGCTGTAATCAATTCAAAATTTCCCAATATCGGGGAGTTATTATTGAAAAGACTGGTGCTTCAGTTCAAAAGGGGCTACAAGCAGAACAACAAGTCTATTTGCATTTCTGCTACCACGTTCGTAGCTCACTTGGTGAATCAACGGGTGGCTCACGAGATTCTGGCCCTTGAAATTCTGACATTGCTTGTCGAGACTCCTACTGATGATTCCGTAGAGGTGGCGATTTCTTTTCTGAAAGAGTGCGGGCAGAAGCTCACAGAAGTCTCGAGTAAAGGTGATTATTTTTATAACCTATATTTACATTATTCTTAATTAAATTCTCAACTATTCCAGGAATAACTGCCATATTCGAGATGTTGCGTAACATCCTGCACGAGGGCCAGCTCGAGAAAAGAATACAGTACATGATCGAGGTGATGTTCCAAATTAGAAAGGACGGTTTTAAAGACCACGCTGCTGTAACAGAGGAATTGGATTTGGTAGAAGAAGAGGATCAATTCACCCATCTAATCATGCTCGATGATGTTAAGGAGGTTAATGCTGAAGATATTCTAAGTAAGATCGATGGAAAATTCACCTCAGCTTTGGGTCTAACCTTATAAACTTGGCTTATTTTAGATGTATTCAAGTTCGATGAACATTATGAAGAAAACGAAGGGAAATACAAAACTCTCAGCAAAGAAATCTTGGGGAGCGACAGCGAGTCAGATTCGGGATCGGAGGGATCTGGAGAGGAATCCGAAGGCGAAGACGAGGAAGAAGAGGTCAAAGATGCCGGAAAAATCATCGACAATACCGAAACAAATCTAATAGCTCTCAGAAGGACAATATATTTGACTATACAATCCAGTTTGGATTTCGAGGAATGCGCTCACAAGCTTTTGAAAATGGAGTTGAAACCCGGCCAAGAGATCGAATTATGCCACATGTTTTTAGGTATGTATAGTCCAAGAAACCCAAAAACCTTCCCTACCCTACCCATGTATCTTGGGTATTTCGCACTTTACCCGGGTAAACATAGGTTTAGTCGTTTATCTAGCCTTATCCGTAACATCCTAATATGTATAATGTACTCTTTCAGATTGCTGTGCTGAGCAAAGAACATACGAAAAATTCTACGGACTGTTGGCTCAAAGGTTTTGCCAAATAAACAAAATATACATCGAGCCTTTCCAGCAGATATTCCAAGACACCTACTCTACCACCCATCGGTTGGACACCAACAGATTGAGGAACGTTAGCAAATTCTTCGCTCACTTGCTCTTCACCGACGCCATAGGCTGGGAGGTGTTCGAGATCATGAAACTCAACGAAGAAGACACCAACAGCTCGAGTAGGATTTTCATTAAAATTTTGTTCCAAGAATTGGCCGAGTATATGGGCTTGGGAAAGTTGAACGCTAGATTGAAAGATGAGTAAGTATCGAAAGGTGAATTTATTTGGTACAGTGTTAAGAGTTAGGGGTGTTACTACAAATATTTTATCATTAGAGCCTGGAAAATATGCAAAATGCATGTAAAGTGCATACGTTCTTGACAGTTCAAAATGATTCTGGAGCGTTCTAAACAGTTCTAGACCCAGACGGTTCTAAATGATTTTGGAACCTCCTAAATGGTTCTAAACAGTTCCAAATGATTCTGGAGCGTTCTAAATGGTTCTAAAAAGTTGTAACAGATTCCGGAGCATTATAAATGGTTTATAACAGTTTCAAATGATTATAGACGTTCTAAATAATTCTAGGCAGTTTTTAATTATGAAACGAATGAAGTCCTTGTGTTATTTTCTTCTACAGATGCAGATTATAAATTATTTTCAAAAAATATTAGTCTCTTTTTGTTCAAAATAAAATCATATTTGTAGCCACAACTTTAACAATACTGATGTTTAAAATATTTTTCTTTTTTAGAACGCTTCAGCAACATTTTGCAGGGTTATTTCCTAGAGACAATCCGAAAAATACCAGGTTTTCCATTAATTTCTTCACGTCCATCGGTTTGGGCGGTCTAACAGACGAACTTAGAGAGCATTTAAAGAACGTCCCTAAAATTATGGAAACTAAAACGGCCGCTGTGAAGGAAGAAAGCGATAGTAGCAGTAGTAGCAGCAGCAGCAGCAGCAGTAGTAGCAGCAGTAGTTCGAGCGAAGAAGAAAGCAGCGATGATAGCTCTGGAGGTTTGTATTTATTTTACAGTTAATGTTAATGATCACAATAATGATGTTTTTTTTTTCATTATAAAACCTATTTTGTAGATTCGAGTTCCGAGGATGAGAAACAAAAATCCAAAAAGAAGAAAAAGAAACGCGACTCGGAAACTAAACCTTCAAAATCGGATGCTAAAAGTAATCGTAAAGCCGAAAAGCGCGACAGTAGTAAGCACAAGAAGAAGAAGGACAAGGAAGATCGCAAAGAAACCCATAAAAATAAAGAAAACAAAAGCGATACGGATAAGCACGTTTCAAGGGAGAAGCAAAGTTCGAGGCAAGATAAAAGAAAAGACGACGGGGACGTTAAAGAAAAACACAGAAAAGATGATAGGGAGGACAGGGAGAGGCAACGGAGGAACGAAGAAAAAGGGAGTGGGAGGAAAAAGGACTATGAATGGATGAAAAGTAGACACGAAGATAACATACATCAATTAAAAACTACTAAAAAAGCGTTTGAAAAACCATCAAAGCACAGATCGAGATCGAGGGACAAAATTAGCAGTAAAGAAAAGGACAGGAGGCACAGGAGTAAAGAAAGACGAAAAAGTTAAGCTTAAATCATCCTTAAATTTTCAACATTTTTCTTATGTGACCAATTAGGACCTTTTAACATATTCCTGTAAAAAAATTTATAATCTCTGTTTCCGTTTTGTTCAGTAATTTTTTTAAGTCAAATACGCAACGTATGTAATTGGTTACCGCATAATTTAATAAACCATTTTTTTATTTGTGCGAAAATATGCCGGTACGAATTCATTTCAAATGTTCACGTAAACGTCCCTGCAATCGGTTTCGTCTATTTCGTCCACTCGAATTTCCGTTCGATGAGGGAAGTGCAGTTCAATTAACTTTTTGAAGGTGTCCACGCAACATAGCCCAGTCTCGTCGTGAGCTACGCCCTCTTCCCACAGTTTATTGAAAGCTCTGTCTGTTAGGGGATAACCAATTTTTTCGAATAGTTTCCTTATAACCTCCGGTTTCCTAGGCTAAATTATGATTATTGCATTGTGTAAATGTTTTGGATTGTTATCGTACCATAAAGAAATCCCTGAACGTTAATCCATATCTAGTGTAGATACTAGGATTTATAGTTGTTTTTATTGTAGTAAAATTGGGTAAAGTGTCCATGTCTGCTGTGTGAATGCCTTCGGTTTTGTAAGGCCTCTCCAAGTCTGTTCTAAACGATGGCAGACCAGCAGTTGGCATTTCTATAACACATCAATTTCCTCGTATACTTCATTAAGCGTAGTGAATGAACTCACTTGAATTGTCATAATGTTCCTTATCAGTTGACATCTCTTGAGTACCGGTAACGTAGTAAAGAGAAGATTCAGGCAAATCTGGAATTCGCATGTTTAACTCGTGCTTCAATTAGCTTTTTCTTACCTTTTATCGGCATTATTTCCGGCGTTCTAACGTTCGGGTCGATCATTTTCAGGAAGTTTTTGTAATCGACCATTCCCTCTTCGTCGACGACTTTGATTATTTTCAGGAAAGGCTGCATGTCTTTCATCGAGAACTGAATGTGGTACTTTTCGCAAAGCCCGTAGAATTTATCCTGCGTCATCAGGCCGCTTTTATCCTGTCAGAACAGAAACGTGTAAATTCGGACATGGTACATTTTAGATGAAGATTTCTATGGATAGATGCCATAACTGGATGTGTTGAATACTGTTCTTGTTTGGTGCTTTAATATCAAACTTTTACTGTTATATTCTACCATCTTGTAGATAGATTTCAACGAGAGGAACCTGTTGGTACTGGTAACTCAATATTGACAAAAAATTTACTATGTATTGGCATCAATTCATAGATTTAATAAGCCTAATACAAGAATATTGAAGGAAGAAAAGATTTATCGTTTCTCCCTTATTTCTTCTTCTATTGGATTATAGAGGAAAAAAAGAGTTACTGTTTCTCTTTATTTCTTCCTCTACTGGAGTATAGGAAAGAAAGAAAAGAGTTACCTACTGTTTTTCCTTATTTCTTCCTCTATTAGAGTATAGGGAAGAAAGAGTTACAGTTTCTCTTGTTTTATTCCTCTATAGGATTATATGCATATCATTTTGATTATCTTACATCATCATAATGCACCAACGTTTTCTCAAAGTCCCTCAGATACAAATAACCCTTGCTAATTCTACCATAGACAAGCATGCGCAGCTTGTTCACCATCTGCACCCAACTGTGCATGTCTCTCAGGAACATGCACGGGTGGTAATTGGCCCCTTTCAATATTTCAGCAACGCCATACATCGGCCTGTCGGTGGGTTTTCCGAACACCTTGTCCTTCGGCATTTGGTCTTTAATCTTATTCCTGCGGGTAATTGCTGTTTAAGCTCAGTTCGAAAGTCTGCTGCGATTCGAATTACGGTTCAATCGGCTTCCCCAAGGGGTATCTCGTTCGAGCGGCATAATCGGCGACGCTCTTGCTGGTGTGAAGATAGGGCTTCTCGATGTGCCAGGCGCAAGCGCATTTCACCCAGATGCCTCTGTAATCGTAGTTGTACCTTCGTCCGAACCTTTTGCAACAATCGTATGGGGGACACCAATAACTACAAATAGATGTAAGAGTTTTGTTAAATCGAGAGTTGGTTGAAAAGAAGAATCGTTACTTTCTGTGGAGTTTTTCGCTGGGGTTGTAATCTCCATGCGTTTTCACATACATTTCGTGCGCTTTTTGGCTCTCAGTTAGAACTTCGTAGGGAGTTTTCGGTGGATTGACTACTAGTTCGGCTTTTTCAGCTATAAAGAAGAAAAAATGGGTATTAAATTGCAAGTCGACTAATTCATAAAATTCTACAAGGAAAGGCCAATTTTACAAACAGTTTTGGGAGTCATGACTTCGTTGATTCACCCTGTATACAATTTCTAAACTGCCTTAACAAATGGTAAAAAATATAGTTACTTAGATTGCTTTTAATTCCAAATTTCTCTAAAACGGGTATCATTCCTCTTGGCAAAGCTGGAGTTGGATCGTACTGCTTTCCAACTTCTTTGTTCCAATAGGAATCGTGAACGGACTCTTCTAACTCGTCCAGCAGGATCTGGTATCTTGTGCGGACACCAGGCTTAAGTATTCCACTAATCTATGACAAGAGATAATGTACGAGTACAATAAATCAAGAATTGTAAGTATAAACACATTCTTACTTCTGTGTTGGTGCGATAAAGATTTTTATTATCTATAGGCGGTTTGTGTTGAGGTTCTTTATACTCTTCTTTGGTAATATGAGCGTTTCTCTTTAATGTGTCGATTGCCTCGTCTACCCTATATTCCGTTAAACATTGTTTTACCGTCTGTCTTGTTAAAGGATCCTCGAATACTTTCCCTGCCTGAAATATAAATATATCAACGAATCAATATTAGTTTTGTAATAGGGTGTACTGTGCATATCAAGGGCATTCTGTCCATATTATGGCCGTAATTCCCAGCCATTTTAGAAGATATTTGAAATTCCCTCGTTCCGCTTTTGAATAATCTGATTTCACTTGTGACACATGTCAAATTCGACAGTTGGTTTTTTTGTATAAAAATGTAATTCTCGATTTAATATAAACAAACTACGACTTAACAATATTGTACCCCGCAATATATTTGCATTATTATAAATTTTAACAATAAACATACGTCTGTTCAATCTTTATTTCATTTAAACAGATGAACAATATGTACAACAAAACGCACTTGAGGAGAATCGGTTGGCAATAAATTTGTAACCAAAATAAAATCGAATATCGAATGTTGGCAGCAGTGTTGACGTCGTTTAGGCAAAGTGTCATATTTGTCTGCTATCATTTTCGTCTTTTGTGTATAAAATTGGTGCTACATAGAAAAACTATTTACGAAAAAGCGTTTTTATGTGGGAGAAAGGCAATCGGAACATTAGTGATACGTGATCTCACAAGGAAAATAACCAGCAAATTATTTTTAGGTAGGTTAGTCCCGTTCAATGTTTTTCATCTTGTCAAAATGCGTCATTGATATTCCACAAAATGATGTAGATACATCTACGGTTCTAATTTCTGCTAAACCTGTTGATTAGAATCAATTACTAATCGAATGCAGACATTTTGTTGCAAGCGTCAGCTGATGTACTAAAACTTTAACGCCCTTGATTCGCCTTGTACTGCTGGAATTTCCAATACGCCCCCCTCTTTGTTGCTTCTCTATTTCTTTATATAATTGCAATTGACTCGTTATTACGGTGATATTTAACGTTAAACTTTGCTTTCGATGATTGCCGTGATTATGCACAATTCCTTTTTTAACAGTAACACTAAATTCATTTCATACATTAGATAAACGTGTGTTATGAACTTTTGATAATAACTTATTATCTATACCGTTGTTATTATTGTGAACGGTTTTTGTAAGTGAAATGCTATCTCCTTGCTTAGAGGAATTGAAAATTTCCTGCCTTGTGCGATTAAAAAGGGTCCTCGAAAAATGAGCCTCGAAAGCAGCTCTATTCCAGTTTCAGTATCATTGCTGGATTGTTTTTGAGTGTATGTATTTCGAGCAAATATTTTGACCTGTTATCTTTAAACAATAAATTTGCAAGTTCAAATTCCTAATTATAAGTTAAACATTTTTTACAGTGATAAATTAACTTCAAGTCGTGGAAAATTATATTTAATTGTACTGAATTGTTATTTTATTACTACTTGCTCGAATTATCGTAGATTTTGCTAAGATTTCGGTATTAACGGGAGTATTGTAGGAACTTTATTGTACTGTATTGTACTTTTTATCGCAGCTTTGTGCCTACGGAAAATAATGAAGGCAATTTTGTAATTTGTTTTGATTCTAATTTGGCATATATTAGCAATAATCGTGTTAAAATGTTTATGTGCTGTTTAAATTTACCTAAAAATTATTTATCCCCAATTTTTAAAATAAGAATTTCTAAATTACAAATGTTTACTTCAACATTAATGTTTTCAGTAAATTAAGTTTGGTCTTTGAATAATATTGACATTCCATATTGAATGCATACCTATTAGTTTCCATGCCTAAGATAATATAATTTAATTGTCTTTAGTTGAATAGTCTTTTGGGATCCGAAATGCTTTGATGAGAATATGGTATTTAACTACATACTACTAGCAGTTATGCTATTTTTACATTGGCAGTATTTAAAATAATGAGTATACCCAATTAAGTATGTACTTTTACTTATCTTGTAAATTTTGTTGGTTTATTTTTCGCAATAAGAATTAATTTATTTGTTATGTAGAAAGTGTTGTAAAGAAATCACTGAAAGCGACGCTTTAAAATATTAATGTAACTACCATTTAATTATAGAGCATCAGAAATTTGCCATTGCTTGACTAAAGGGACGAATTTTCTAATAATATCAAACTCTTCATAGATTAAACATACGAAACAAAATCAATACGCCCATGACATTCGATAGTCGTCGAGTGTATTAAAAAGTCCCATTTTTGCATATCGCGATATTAACGTGTCCGCAGTTTTCCCTTTTTAGTTAATAAAATCATGGCAACAAATCGAACTGGCGCCGCCCAAAGACCAAACGGCGCTACCCAGGGTAAAATCTGCCAGTTCAAATTGGTGTTGCTCGGCGAGAGCGCCGTCGGTAAATCCAGTCTGGTGCTGAGGTTCGTCAAGGGCCAGTTCCACGAGTACCAGGAGAGCACCATCGGGGCCGCCTTTCTCACCCAAACCATCTGCTTGGACGACACCACCGTTAAATTCGAAATATGGGACACCGCGGGACAGGAAAGGTAACTCAACAGATACACGATATTTCAACCCGTGGTGGTTGTTAATTGGGCGCTAAAATGGTGTTTTAATCCTAAAGATAAATTTGACGCAAAAATTTTACTTTCTAGAGTAGAGTAAGGTAAAGTAGAGTAGAAGACTAGTGTGGTGTAGAGTAGACCATTAGAGTATAGCAAAGAAGAAGACTAGTGTGGAGTATAGTATTAGAATGGAGTAACAGTAGAGTAGAACATCAGAATAGAGTGACAGTAGAGTAGAGCATTGAATAGAGTAGAGTGGAGTAGAAAAGGGTGTCAAATTTATGCTAAAGAGTAGGGTAAAGTAGGGTAGAAGAAAGTAGAATAATCCAGAGAACGATATTTGAAAAATAATGTTATTTTGTAACAGTCGGTACTGCTCTTCTATACCTAAACAACGATTCCCACCTCTATTAAACTTCTGTCATACGAAGTGTCATTAATGTCAATTTTGCCAGTTTCTGTTTATGTGCCATCGAACGAATCATAATGTCCCACTTAGTCACACACAAGAAAAAAATTGGTAGTTTATCGTATATTAGAGTAGAAGAGAGTAGACTAGATTCAAAATAGAGTTGAATAAATTTTATAATTATAAAGTTAAGTGCAAAGTTTTGGGCAATATTGTCTATGGGTCACATTGAAAGGTTATATTCTTGGATTACAACTTTCTCATTTTAACCACCGTTATTTTATTAATCTACCTTTGTTCTACTCATAGAATTGACCATATTGCAAACAAATTTGCACATATTAAAAGAAAATTTTCAATCATCAATTATTTATAATTATTTTCCGGTGACGCTTTGCGTCCAATTTACATTCCTCCATTTCAATTTTGCGGTGCTAATTTTTCAACGGTTCGCAGGTATCACAGTTTAGCTCCGATGTACTACAGAGGGGCGCAGGCAGCTATAGTGGTGTACGACATAACCAATCAAGATACGTTCGGCAGAGCGAAAACGTGGGTGAAGGAGCTCCAGAGGCAGGCCAGTCCGACGATCGTGATAGCCCTAGCCGGCAACAAGCAGGATTTGGCTAACAAGCGGATGGTGGAGTACGAGGAGGCCCAAACCTACGCCGATGAGAACGGTTTGCTCTTCATGGAAACATCGGCGAAAACGGCGATGAACGTTAACGATATATTTTTAGCAATAGGTGTGTATTCAATACAGTCATTCTCGAATCGATTGTTATCGATTTATTGCTGCATATTTTAAAGATAAAAGAGATTAAAGTTTGTGTCGGATACATAGATTTTAATCTAGAGATGAAAAAAACTTGCCCTAAACATGAAATGACCAGTTCTAGCAACAATAATTTTAAAAATTAGACGTTCTCACGTTTCTTTTTTTGTGAGCAAATCTGTTTTAGTTTATGCTTGTTTAAATATTGAATTACGGGACTCGAATATAATTTTATCGTTTTATAGTATTGACAAAGAATTAACGGCTGATAAATATTTAACATTTCACAGTTTTCCTTTCTCGTTCTAATCTATTTATAGAGCGAATCTACCTCAGACGCACATAATAATCTTATTAGTATGTTTCCCGTCTTTGACGTAGTCGGATTGGAGGTTTAAAAATAATTAGTAGGAGCACCAAAAAGGGGTCGTTTTGATGGGATAACGGCGAAATGAGATTATGGAAACAGTTTCGCGAAAATTAATATATCCTTTTTCCTGGATTTATTTACAGGGTGGCTCGTATCTCTCTTGGTATTTTTTTTGTCTTGAGTTTATAATCAAAGATTCACAAATCGTCCAAATAATGATAATTTTTCAGTTTGAAAGAGTAATAGTGTAGTAAATTCTTGTGCGTTTAAAGTATCGAGGCGTTTTGGACACTTGATAGCGCTGTTGCCAATTGTATATTGTTTTATTTGGTTTAAGGTATAACTCCTAATTACTGTAGTTTGTTTAAATTACGCAAGAATATTTAAATTAAATAAATGTATGAGAGATTATGTTTAATTTGGCAATTTTTACTCAATTGTAACTTATCAACGTGAATACAATTAAAGGTGCATATTAATTATCTACCCAAATATGACACAAATAGCATAGTTTAATTAAAACAGAACACTCAATAACATAATCTCAAGTATAAGATTGTAAGTATAAGTATTGAGTACAATAATGAACAAGGTTAACCATTTGGCAACAACGCTATTGAAAGGGTTCAAAAGCACTAGATTTATGCGCAATAAAAGTTGCGCACTCTTACGCGTTCAAACTACAACATTACCCAATTAATAATAGTTTGAAGGTTTCGAAAAAATGTCCCCCAACGAACTCTACAATTTTTTTATTGAGGAAAATATACCCCTTCTTTCACTTTAAGGGTTGTCAATTTTAGCTCATTTTTTTATCTTACATCACGGTACTCGACAGCCGATTAGAGTTCAATCGAAATCGATTCGATTTGAATTATTTAACTACCCACACGCTATAAACATTTAGTCGAATATAGATTTGATTTCGACTCGATCGAGCTATCGAAGGTCGTTTAGAACTAGATTTTTCACGCATTGCACGTTTGTCTTCAGCTAAGAAACTGCCCAAAAACGAACAAACATCCGGTCAGGGGGGCAGCGCCCAAGGCAGGCGATTGGCAGAAGGAGATGCGGGCGCCAAGGCCCCGGGAAACTGCTGCAAGTGATGGTACACGCTTGCAGGTCGAGTGTTGTTCAACCGTCACGCTGAGAGAGGACTGGAAAGTGCGGCTGCACTCTAGTGATATATTATATATATGTAATAAAGGTCCTTCTATTAACAAAAAAAAAATAAAAATATATTTAAACTTGATGTACACTGTCACATATTGATACGTCTTTAGATGAAAACCAAAAAGGAAATACGCGCGGAAATTTGTCATTGTTTAAGCCGAGTTGCAGTGCCCCATCGTTGGGGCGTTCGAATTTGTGATAATTGTACCTATTTTAATTCGTTTTAACATAAATATATATATTTGACAGTGTAGATAAGTGTAGAACAAGCATTTACATCGACTGTACTTTTCCAGCACCACTAAACAGAGTAATTTTACCGTTTTTTTTTTAATTTTTACCTTATCTTTTTTTTTCTATTAGGATGTGCAATTATATGATTAGATAAGCAACTTTAATTTCCTGGTACAGTCAATCTAAATGACCTTCCAATTTATACTTAACAATCGGAGAGTATAAACTGCAAGAATTAACTCGTTATATGTATTTTATTAGTATAATAATTGGTGAAAGTACGTTTCCTAACTATTTCAATAATTTTTTCCGTACTGTCCGTTTTATATATCACAAGAGAAATCTTTTATTCTTCAGGTACAATGTGTTTTGGAACATACTTTCGCGATACATGACTGAAAAGAACATATAAACATTTGTACGTAATTATTGCTTTTATTAAGTTTCTTTCCTACAAGATAGCTTAGATCCAAAGAAAGCATAGAGGACACCGGGAAATTACAAAGCATAAAAGGGCATTTATTCATCGTTAAACTAAACATTTATTGTGCATTTTTAGAAGATATAATTTGACTCGGTTATGGATTTGTTCTAACAGATATTTGCAGATAATTTAATTTACCTGCACCTTTTTGATTAGAGTCTGCATAGGGAGAAATGTTTGTCAAATTATATTTATCCAAGATGCTCGAAATGAATGCCCCGAATTTGTATAACTTAGATTATTTTTATTATTTTATTATTGAAATTTTTCACCTCCAATAAATATTTAGTTGTATTAAGTAAGTATATTATTTCTTCCGTCCTTCATTTGAATCGAAATTGGAATATTCCCTTTAGCGAATTTAAAATTGCCTGTATTAAACTAACATTTGAAACCGCTCATTTAAAATTGTGCAATTTCCAACGGATTTTCAAATCAACTTTTATACTGAATTTATTATTTTTTTCTTATTAAAAATTATCTATTGCAAGGATTCGTTAGAAATGGTGCAACAAATTGCCGTATGCTATATTAATAAGCTAACCATTTGCTATTTGTAACTAGCATTTCAATCACTTTAAGCTTTGATGATGATGATGATGAAGTGACACGTCTACTTTGCTCGATACTATCTAATAATTCAACTAACATTCCACAGTATAGCAAGTAGTACACTAACAATATTGCAATAAATTCGCCTCTATGCTTTCCCAGGTTGTTAAAAGACGTGTCATGTGTCAATCAAGGTATAAGAGAATGAAGAATAATAGTGTTTAGAACGTTAAAATTTAAGATCTCGACAGTTTTGACAAATCGTAATGAATCTATCCCGCAATGCGCACGCGCAGTGTATGTCATTTTCGATGGTTTTATACCATTGACAACTGACGTAAGGTTTTTGCTTATTATGAATTAGAAATCACATAAAAAACTAATTTGTATTTTTCTTAGTAAGAATATTTTTCCTCATATTTCCAACCGTGTTTATAACCTTCAAAAAAGGATAGATCCATTACTGCATGTACAGTAAATACACCATTTGTATTTGCTGTATTTTCCAAAACCTACCGAGATCTTTTTTATAATTAAATTTTACATTAATGTAATCAACTTAGTGGAGATACCGTACGTGTAGAAAGGGGTGTTTGTACAAATTTAACGGGAATAATGAAGCGTATCTCAAATAATCATTACAAAAACTGTTACGTTTATTATGAATTATGATTTATCTAATCATTGTAGTGTGATAGTATGTCCATTTAATGCGGATTATTTATAAGTATAATGAAGTTTCGAAAAAAAAATAGTATATGTGAATGCTGAAATGCGGAGTTAAAGTATTGGTCTTCTACTGTTTGTTAATTGCGATAAAAGTCTTTCGAATTTAATGTAAATAGCTGTAATTGATTTTTTCGCTGTCGAATTTCCGTTTAACATTCTATTTGAAGGTTAAATTTCTTGTAAGACGTGGAATGTTAAATGAGAAATATAAATTCGAGCGTTTTTCATGTGGGAATAACCTATCACATTATTATGCTTATAAGCGCCCTCACTAATACTATTGAGAAATTCGCATAGTAAGGTGGCTTAAATTAATATTTTGTTCTTATTTTAGCAATTCCTAATACTAATTTAAATGTATTTTGCTTTCTTTTCACCGATTTATATTGCATTGAAAAGCATTTCTTGAAATCGTGCATTCAATTAAATTAGCGAGTATTTTATTAAAAGGTAATTTTTAATTTCCGATTTTGGAGTTCATGTATACTTTTTTTTAATAGGGGATGTCCGAATATGCATCCGTTTATATTTGTATTATAATTGAATATATTCTAATATTAATTTTATTTGCTTGCTTATCATCTATGGTTATAATAATTGTTCTGTTTGCACAGAATCAGATTGTACAGGAAAGTAAAACATACTCAATAAAGTTATGATATATGATTTAAATTATTTTGTGGATTTTTCGCTAACATTAAAACGTTTTTGTTCGATTCACCTTTTTGTTTTTGTAAGTATATTTGGGTACATAAAAAGCGACACTAAAGTGAATTCGTTTAAAGCTGATAAGCCTTAATAACAAATTTCATTGGAAGGGAATTTTAACAAACCAACATTTTGTATTTTTTTGTGAAAAATTTGCTCTACAACTCTAATTTAGTTATACAAGCTTTTTTCAGTTTTAAGCCCACCGCTCACGGAGCGACTGTTTTGAAATAAAAGATTTCAATCTAGTTTAGTCTGTAACCAGTTTACAACTAATATTAAACTTCTGTACGCACACGGATACGACTATTATAAAATAGTTTCAATCAGTTGCCATAGTAATTTATCGAATGTCGAATGAATCACACCAGAAATTGGCAAGAATTTAAAGCAACTTGAAACTGCAAAGCGACTGCGGGAAATGGTCGGGTTCAGCGGATTTATGACTAATTGCAAACTAGTTTCATTTGAATCGACTTGTGTGCGGTTCCACACTACTATACATTGCCGAGGTTGCAAAATAGTTGCAAGATCAACTGGTTTACAATTTTTATTTTAAAACAGTTGCTCCGTGAGCGGTCGGCCTTAGTTGCCTAAATTCAGACAAATCTCAGAGTCAGGTAAAAAGTGGTTTTCAAGTAGTTTTTAAAAACACTGGGAAAATATTAAGGATTTCTCTTTTTCTAGAATTGAAATAATCCAACAATTATCAAAAGTTTATTCAGTCTTTGTACATTTAACAAGAATAAAATTGGTGATTTTTACATAACTATGAATTATGAAATACATCCATTAATAGGTATTTAGAAAACTTCTTGACAGAAGTTAATCTCTATCTCGTTTGGTTCTCTATCGTATAAATAAATGAAGTTAGAAAAATATCACCATTGTACATTTCTACACCACAAATCGTGGTGTATGGTAACTTTATAACAACCTATAAAAATATTGGAAACACCTAATTTACGATAAAATTGGTCTCACTTATCTCTTTGTATTTTGATTAAAATTGCGAAATTAGTTGGGAAAGAAGAGATTGTTCGCCTGCACAAAACTAAGGAACATATCCTGCGGCGTTAAATTCATAGTCCTCCACATATACTCCATGAGAATCTCGTGGTGCGCAGACATTTTCCCGTACCGCCTCCACAGGTCCTTCTTGGCCTCCGAAGCCAATTCGGACACCCTGCTTTTCCTCCGACCCACATCGGGTTCCACGAAATGCTCCAAGCTGAAATTCAAATTCATGCATCCCTGCCACGCGTCCGTTACTATCACGCTTCCCGGCAGCACCCACTTCTCTATCAGCTCCCTCAGCCCCTGCGCCGTCGGTTTCTCTACGCGCTGCAGGAACCACGTCCTGTTCTCCCTGCAGATCCCGCTCACCAGCCACTCGTCGGACGTCACGCGCTCCAAGTTATACCTGCGCTTGTCGTACACGGTCTCGTCGATCTCCACGACCGCCCCCGGTCCCCCGATGGGCCGCGCCATCTCCTCCAAGTACACGAACACCAGCTCCCTGATGTTCTTTAGGCACTGGTACACGGTCTTCCGCTCCAAGCTGCTCTCGCGGATGATGTCGCGCGGCGGGTACTTGAGGAACCACATGACGAGCACCTCCACGTGGAACTCCATCCGGATGTTCACCGAGTCGAAGACGGTGTTCTTCTTGATGGACTGCTTGCGCCTGCAGGTGCGCGTGCTGCACCTGTAGAACAGCAGCGATCTGCCGGTCTTGTTCATCCTGCACTTGCCGCCGGCGCAGGAGGTGCACGGGATGACGGCCGGCAGGAGGTTGGAGTCGAGCAGGAATTGCCTGATGCCGATGCGGCTTACGTGCCTGCGGAAGTCGTCGAGGCTGTCGAGGAAATCCATCGCGAATGGGTGAAGTGAACGTGTCTGGACGGCGGTTTAGTCGCGACTATTTTATTTCGCTGGGCTCCAGTCGCTTTTCACGGGGCCACGTTTTGAGCTGCTATTTAACGACCCTTTGTAATGGCCAGTTGATCAGCGTGTGGTAGCGTCATCGACCGGTGGTATTACAGCGGCGCCGCCGATTATATTTATGGGAGAGGGAATATTCGAAATGAGATTTTAATGGACCCTTATTAGGGTATACGTCTACCTGACCAAGAGCTTTTAATTATTATGTACAAATAGTTATTCTGTAAATAAATTCAACCTCGAGCTGGTAGATAGATTAGGCAGAATAAGATAAGATTCAGAGTAGTCGGAAACGGTTTATTAAATCTTGGAGATTTCAATGCGCATTAATGAAACATCAACAATGTAGTAGGAATACGGGTAATTTGGGGTTATTTACATTCGTATCTTATTTGATGGGTTTTTAATTTACACCGATTCCATTAAAGTATATTAAGACACTATAATAAATTATAAAAACATGCTTATAATAACTTTCATTTTGCTAATATTTACCTAAACACGGAGAGTATACTCAGGTAGACCAGCATCTTCTTTATGAAAACTAGTACTCTTGATAAACTTTCATTAAGAAATACATTTTATAATAATTTTCTAATTAACGGTGTAATTAACCTACGTTCCTCCAGAATATAGATATAGTCAAAATGTATTAAATAGAATTTATAAAAGCACTGTATATTGATAAAAGCGCACGCCTATGAGTCGGGTACCCGGGCTGGTTGGATTCAGTTCCCTCCTGACGGGCCCATTTAGATCACCCAAGTTTATGAGTATTTAACGACTCAAGGCCCGACCCTTTGCTGTATACCTGAGATCGAGTATTCAGTGGCGTGCAGTTAAATTGGCAACATTATAACTTGTACATTATTGATGAATGGTTTCCCTAAAATTCAGTAATACAGGGTTGGGCAAAAGTCCGGAATAAAATTATTATCTGTTGAACCAGTAATTTAAACAAAAAACGCTGAAACACGTGAATTGATTTTATATTGGACGGATTTGTTGCCAATAAAATTTTTTTTTTCTTCAACCCCTTAGTTGCAACCCTACTCAACTTTATTTTTTTAAATGCAAAGGTATGTCGTGTGTAGGGTCATTGAAAAGCCCGCGAAAAATCGAATCTGAAACATACTTTTTTTTTTCTTTTTCTCATGTTGTTAGTGAGAAATGAGCAAAAAATTCTTTTAAAAACAAATATGTTACAAATACCTTTTTAGTGCTATCGACGTGTGAATTAAGGTAGCAGATGTTGGGAATGTCCTCAACCCTCTACTTAACAGGCTCCAAGGCGATGGTAAAACCTAATATCGGTAGCCTATCTTTAATTCTGAATGAATTTTTATTAAAAACAGGCGAGCCTGGGCAGGCAGCACACCAAATTTTATTGATTTTCCGTTTAAAACTGATAAGGCAACTTAGCATCAACATTTGTTGAAATTATGTTTTAAGAAAAAACTAAAACATAAAATGGGTTTAGTTCTAAGCCATTGTTGATTAGTGAAATACTAATACTAATTTAAATGTATTTTGCTTTCTTTTCACCGATTTATATTGCATTGAAAAGCATTTCTTGAAATCGTGCATTCAATTAAATTAGCGAGTATTTTATTAAAAGGTAATTTTTAATTTCCGATTTTGGAGTTCATGTATACTTTTTTTTATTAGGGGATGTCCGAATGTGCATCCGTTTATATTTGTATTATAATTGAATATATTCTAATATTAATTTTATTTGCTTGCTTATCATCTATGGTTATAATAATTGTTCTGTTTGCACAGAATCAGATTGTACAGGAAAGTAAAACATACTCAATAAAGTTATGATATATGATTTAAATTATTTTGTGGATTTTTCGCTAACATTAAAACGTTTTTGTTCGATTCACCTTTTTGTTTTTGTAAGTATATTTGGGTACATAAAAAGCGACACCAAAGTGAATTCGTTTAAAGCTGATGCCTTAATAACAAATTTCATTAGAAGGGAATTTTAACAAACCAACATTTTGTATTTTTTTGTCAAAAATTTGCTTAACAACTCTAATTTAGTTATACAAGCTTTTTTCAGTTTTAGTTGCCTAAATTCAGACAAATCTCAGAGTCGGGTAAAAAGTGGTTTTCAAGTAGTTTTTAAAAACACTGGGATAAGTATTAAGGATTTCTCTTTTTCTATAATTGAAATAATCAAACAATAATCAAACAATTATCAAAAGTTTATTCAGTCTTTGTACATTTAACAAGAATAAAATTGGTGATTTTTACATAACTATGAATTATGAAATACATCCATTAATAGGTATTTAGAAAACCTCTCGACAGAAGTTAATCTCTATCTCGTTTGGTTCTCTATCGTATAAATAAATGAAGTTAGAAAAAATATCACCCTGTACATTTCTACACCACAAATCGTGGTGTATGGTAACTTTATAACAACCTATAAAAATATTGGAAACACCTAATTTACGATAAAATTGGTCTCACTTATCTCTTTGTATTTTGATTAAAATTGCGAAATTAGTTGGGAAAGAAGAGATTGTTCGCCTGCACAAAACTAAGGAACATATCCTGCGGCGTTAAATTCATAGTCCTCCACATATACTCCATGAGAATCTCGTGGTGCGCAGACATTTTCCCGTACCGCCTCCACAGGTCCTTCTTGGCCTCCGAAGCCAATTCGGACACCCTACTTCTCTTCCGACCCACATCGGGTTCCACGAAATGCTCCAAGCTGAAATTCAAATTCATGCATCCCTGCCACGTGTCCGTTACTATCACGCTACCCGGCAGCACCCACTTCTCTATCAGCTCCCTCAGCCCCTGCGCCGTCGGTTTCTCCACGCGCTGCAGGAACCACGTCCTGCTTTCCCTGCAGATCCCGCTCACCAGCCACTCGTCGGACGTCACGCGCTCCAAGTTATACCTGCGCTTGTCGTACACGGTCTCGTCGATCTCCACGACCACCCCCGGGCCCCCGATGGGCCGCGCCATCTCCTCCAAGTACACGAACACCAGCTCCCTGATGTTCCTCAGGCACTGGTACACGGTATTCCGCACCAAGCTGCTCTCGCGGATGATGTCGCGCGGCGGATACTTGAGGAACCACATGACGAGCACCTCCACGTAGAACTCCATCCGGATGTTCACCGAGTCGAAGACGGTGTTCTTCTTGATGGACTGCTTGCGCCTGCAGGTGCGCGTGCTGCACCTGTAGAACAGCAGCGATCTGCCGGTCTTGTTCATCCTGCACTTGCCGCCGGCGCAGGAGGTGCACGGGATGACGGCCGGTAGGAGGTTGGAGTCGAGCAGGAATTGCCTGATGCCGATGCGGCTTACGTGCCTGCGGAAATCGTCGAGGCTGTCGAGAAAATCCATCGCGAATGGGCGATGTGAACGTGTCCGGACGGCGGTTTGGTCGCGACTATTTTATTTCGCTGGGCTCCAGTCGCTTTTCACGGGGCCACGTTTTGAGCTGCTATTTAACGACCCTTTGTAATGGCCAGTTGATCAGCGTGTGGTAGCGTCATCGACCGGTGGTATTACAGCGGCGCATCCGATTATATTTATGGGAGGGGGAATGAGATTTTCGAAATGAGATTTTAATGGACCCTTATTAGGGTATACGTCTACCTGACCAAGAGCTTTTAATTACTATGTACAAATAGTTATTCTGTAAATAAATTCAACCTCGAGCTGGTAGATAGATTAGGCAGAATAAGATAAGATTCCCAGTAGTCGGAAACGGTTTATTAAATCTTGGAGATTTCAATTCGCATTAATGAAACATCAACAATGTAGTAAGAATACGGGTAATTTGGGGTTATTTACATTCGTATCTTATTTGATGGGTTTGTAATTTACACCGATTCCATTAAAGTACATTAAGACACTATAATAAAATATAAAAACATGCTTATAATAACTTTCATTTTGCTAATATATACCTAAACACGGAGAGTATACTCAGGTAGAAGAGCATCTTCTTTATGAAAACTAGTACTCTTGATAAACTTTCATTAAGAAATACATTTTATAATAATTTTCTAATTAACGGTGTAATTAACCTACGTTCCTCCAGAATATAGATATAGTCAAAATGTATTAAATAGAATTTATAAAAGCACTGTATATTGATAAAAGCGCACGCCTATGAGTCGGGTACCCGGGCTGGTTGGATTCAGTTCCCTCCTGACGGGCCCATTTAGATCACCCAAGTTTATGAGTATTTAACGACTCAAGGCCCGACCCTTTGCCAGAGAATAGCGAACACAGAGAAGCGACAGCTTGGGTTTTTCGGTGGTATGGTTTTGGAGGACGCATGTGCGAAGTAAGTTGTTTTTAACTCAAAACCACGCGGTCAGCGATCAGCTGTGTTTAGTCCGTGAGCTTAACGTTTAATGTTACGCGTTAAGAGATATTTTTGGGTGTTGGCTAGTATTTCTTTTGAGCATCCTTGCAAAAACTTTTCAACTGTATATATAAAAAAACTGTTTATACGAATGAAGATTACTTTATTTTGACATAATAAACACATAATAAATGTAATTAATTCTCGACTTTCCATTAGAAAGGAGAAAGAACCTTTAAGGTTGATCAAAATGATAAAAATGTTCCCTATTCATATTTACAGTTAATGAATAAATCATACGGGATTTGGAAAGATTTTGAAAATTTTCGTAAATCTTATAAATAAATAAATTATAAAATAATAAACAAATCTTTTACTTTTATACTTATATTTGTATAAACATAACTAATTATAAGGAATTATATTTTGGTTCCGCAATCTAACATTGTAAAATTCCATCACATTGTAAAATTTGCACGTGGACTATAACATTTATTTCGAAATTCTAGTTCGCTCAGTGTAGAAAACGCATGTTTTCTCAGTGTATTAAGTTGTCTGAAAAGTGGTCGTACGATATCAAAGGGACCGACAGCTAGTGTCGCTTCTCTGTGTTCGCTATTCTCTGCCTTTGCTGTATACCTGAGATCGAGTATTCAGTGGCGTGCAGTTAAATTGGCAACATTTAAACTTGTACATTATTGATGAAGGGTTTCCCTAAAATTCAGTTATAGATAGAGCAAAAATAAAAGGTTCAGGTTTCAAGGTTCATGAATTTTAAGATCGTTAGTTATTCTGATAATTGTAAGCTATATGTATTACAGTTACCTAAAATGGTTGAGGTACAATTTCGGGGGTCCACCGATAATCCGTAATTTTAACGACCTTTTAATGAGGGTCTCTCGGCAGGAGGTAACCGATCTCACTATCGCAGTGCGGTGGCAAAAATTGCAAACGGGGAAAATATTCTTATAAAATAATTCAATTTAGTTTTTGCTTTATTTATTTTTCGTTGTGAGTCGTCGTGTATTTTAAGATCGTTAGTTACTCTGATAAATGTAAGCTTATGTAATACAATTACCTAAAATTATTATTAGTCCCAAATTAATGATGTGAGATATTTCTTTAGACAATATTTGTAATATAAAGATACGTTTTATCATTTATTATAGCTTATTATTATAAGTGTTTCTCCCAAAATTTTGTCGATCCCGACGATCCGCGGACACACACGCAAAATATCGAAGCAAAATGGTCTTTCATTAAACGAGACTTGAGAAGAAGATATGGAAAAATTTCCTCCCATGATGAAATCTTAATGGAGTATATGTGGCGATCCCAACATACGACACCCGAAGAAATGTTCCAATGTTTCGTTCGGGCACATCACCTTTTTTTCCCAATTTAAAAAATTGGATCATTTTCAAAAGGCCCTTTTCAGGGCCACAATATTATTGAACAAATAGAAACACTTATAATAATAAGCTATAATAAATGATAAAACGTATCTTTATATTACAAATATTGTCTAAAGAAATATCTCACATCATTAATTTGGAACTAATAATAATTTTAGGTAATTGTATTACATAAGCTTACATTTATCAGAGTAACTAACGATCTTAAAATACACGACGACTCACAACGAAAAATAAATAAAGCAAAAACTAAATTGAATTATTTTATAAGAATATTTTCCCCGTTTGCAATTTTTGCCACCGCACTGCGATAGTGAGATCGGTTACCTCCTGCCGAGACACACTCATTAAAAGGTCGTTAAAATTACGGATTATCGGTGGACCCCCGAAATTGACCCTGAACCCCTAAAATTATTATTACTCCAAAATCAATGATGTGAGATATTTCTTTCGATAATTTACGAAAATTTATTAAAAATTGTCGAAGACCAATTGTATCAATATGTGGCTACGAAAACCTCTAAGTCCTTCTAAAAAAATCCATCTCAGCTGAAAAAAAAAACACACCGAATCGGAATCATGCAGTTGGGCCACGGTCATTAAAGGATTAAAATCCCGGTTTCTGACAAAATACTTGATCACCGATTGCAATTTAATTCTCTAATAGAAAAATTAAATAAAAAATAAAACAAATCTAAAATTTTATATTTACATAATATGTACAGGGTGGCCAATTAAGATTGCGAGGTACTGTATCTGGGAAACTATGTATCGTAGAGGATCGCGGTAAAAAAGTTATTACTAAAACGGCCAAGAGAAAAACCTGGAAAATATTTTCAAGTTTCTCAAATGGCCGCTAGGAGGTGTAACTGCAATATTGAAACAAAAAAGTGATATTTCTATGAATTCCGCTATATTAACCTAACAAAAAATACCAGATATTTAAAGTCGAGTATAATATGAACCTTTTTTGTTTAACAATTTTTGCTGTATCTCTAAAAATAAAGTGGTGAGTGTTATTCAAATGTTTCCCTAAAAAACACCCTGTATCTTCGAAACGGCTGAGCCGATTTGAACAAATTTGGGCTAGTTGAAAAGAGCTATTCTTGGGCTACAAAAGATATCGAGATGCGGTTTTCGCGAGCTTGTTTAGGCACCATTTAGTTAATTGTTCATGAAAAAAAAATCATAACCAATGCATTTAATTTTTTTGAGAAAATTGACCATTTCTCTCGGAATGTCGAAAAAAGCGCTCTACTAACGACACGTGAATCTATAAAAACTTTAAATAATATAACTTTCCAACGGCGAATTAAGATAGGATTGAGCAGGTAATTTGATAATTATTTAATAATTACACAAAATTAGTACAAATGTTAAATCAAACAATCAAAATTTTGTGGAATTCCTAAGCTTTAATGACCCCCCGTCTTACGTCTACCGATAAGATACATAATCCCAAATTGAGGGTCATATCGGATTATCTCAGGTAACGTGGCCCAACTGCAATGCGCCCCACCGAATACACAAAAGAAAACTAATGGAGAAACTTCTAGAGTCTCTAACAGTAAACACTAAAATGAAGATACTTTCGATACTTTATACATAGGAGGGAAGGGTAGTTATTAATGATTGGATTTAAATGAAATTAATTTAAATGAAACACCCTTTAATTCAATGACGACTCATAACGAAAAATAAATACAGCAAAAACTAAATTAAATTAATTTATAAAAATATTTTTCCCGTTTGCAATTCTTGCCACCGCACTGCGATAGTGAGATCGGTTACCTCCTGCCGAGACACACTCATTAAAAGCTCGTTAAAATTTCGGATTATTGGTGGACCCCCGAGATTGTCCCTGAACCCAGTGATGAGATTTTTTTATTCCCTATAGTTTGAAGTCGTAGATTTATTAATTCGATTTCCACAGCATCTGATCAATTTTCCATTTCCAATTTGATTTCTGATTGATTACATTTAAAAAAATATTGTTAATATTGTTAATAGGTATGTAAATTAGGTACACACCTAATATAAAAAATGAAAACACAAATAATAATATAGTAAATATTAAAATAACTTGTGTCATCAATGTTAAAATTAATTTTGACTCATACTGTTCCGTTCCCGTTCATTTTTTCTAATTCCAAGTTCCAAAAATGATATTTCAGAAATTTTGGCCAAGGTCGCAATTTTTATAATAGTTTAAATGTAGGTATACATGGTTATTTATTAAATAAATATCGCGTGGTTCAGTTATAAAAGTGCTATATCATGAATTTAACGAGCAGTAACAACAATTATTACTAATTACAAAGATTAGATTAATTTTAGATGTCATAGGTTCTAAATATATAAAAAAATCACTTCTAATACAACACATCATTTCATAATTTTCGCTAGATAACTGAAGTGTACTCGCTAGAAAAGCTTCTATAGAATGGCGGCAAATCCTAGAAACACTCAAATTAAATACACTAAGGTAAGAATTTCTAATATATATTTCTAAAATATCTAATTGCAACTTTAATATTTGTAATAATAATTTAATTATGTTTATTTTAGTTGTTCATTAACAACGAATTCGTTGACGCCGAGAGCAAAAAAACTTTTCAAGTTTTGAATCCGAGCACCGAAAAAGTGATAGCGAATGTTGCCGAAGGTGATAAGGCAGATGTTGACAAGGCAGTGGCGGCGGCGGAGGCGGCTTTCAAAAGGGGATCCGAATGGAGGACCATGGACGCCTCAGCCAGGGGAGCTTTAATCAACAAAGTTAGTAAAAAATATTAGATATTCACTACCTTTTGCTTTAAAGAAGCACCCTGTGTATTTTACCATTTAATTTATTGATTTTAGCTTGCCGATCTAATGGAAAAAAACATCGACGAACTTGCCGCAATAGACACTTTGGAAAACGGAAAAACCTTTGAAAATGCAAAAATATTTACGGATTTGTCTGTCAAAGCTTTGAGATACTTTGCAGGATATACAGATAAAATTCACGGGAAAACTATTCCGTCAGGTAATATTACCATTTCTCTATAGAAACATCTATGGGTAAGTGCAAATTTGTTTGCAATATGGTCAATTCTGAGTTGAACAAAGAAATATTATTAAAATAACAGTGGTTTAGAGTGAAAAAGTTGCAATTCCACATATCACTAGCTCTTTCTTCTTCCTTTATATGAGACTAATGCAAGTTGTCTTTGTTGCACTACTTATCTACCATTGCGTACATACAACTTTGCAGTTATTTGTAGGTATATCAAATTGCACATTACACATTGCACAGTACACAATGTACATTTTGTAGACACCATTTCTCAACAATTGTTCAATTAGAGTTCAAATAGAGTTATCAGTTATAGGGCACTGAACTACCAAATATTCTCCTGTCCAAGTATTCTTCTCAAGCCCAAACTCACCCTATTACCAAACATTCAAGCATCATAACTGTTACATACTGTAAAATACTTATCTCTTGATAAATGTACTTGCTTTAGATGGACCTTATCTCTCTATGACCCGGCAAGAGCCGATCGGCGTCGTAGCCCAAATCATCCCTTGGAACTACGCCATATTGATGGCCGCCTGGAAATGGGGCCCGGCCTTGGCAGCCGGCTGCACCGTCGTGCTGAAACCGGCCGAACAAACGCCCCTGGGAGCACTGTACTTGGCAGCTTTGGCCAAGGAGGCTGGCTTTCCCAAGGGAGTCATAAACGTGATTCCGGGGTATGGACCGACCGCCGGAAGCGCCTTGTGTTACCATCCCAGCGTGAGGAAGGTCGCTTTTACCGGATCCACCGAGGTGAGTAAAATTTTGTAAATAAAAAATTTTCAAGAAGATTCTATGATGTTCCGCAGGAATATGTTTATGTTTTAGACCTGAGAGGTTAGGGGGTAGAGTTCGTTACTCAAAATATTTTTTCGGAAAAACTTTTCTCTCTACTTTTAATCAAACAATTTTCTCTCTAATTTCATGAACATTTTTTCTCTACCTTTATGCACAAAATTTTCTCTCTACTTTAATGAACAAAATTTTCTCTCTACTTTAATGAACCAAACTTTCTCTCTACTTTTATAAACATTTTCTCTCTACTTTTATGTACAACATTTTCTCTCTACTTTAATGAACAAAATTTTCTCTCTACTTTTATGTACAAAATTTTCTCTCTACTTTCATGCACAAAGTTTTCTCTCTACTTTAATAAACAAAATTTTCTCTCTACTTTTATGCACAAAATTTTCTCTCTACTTTTATGCACAAAATTTTCTCTCTACTTTAATGAACAAAATTTTCTCTCTACTTTCATAAACATGTTCTCTCTACTTTTATGTACAAAATTTTCTCTCTACTTTCATGAACACTTTCTCTCTACTTTGGAAATGACTGGAAATCTAATAAATAATACTTGCTTTTAGTTTTACCAGACTGTTTTCTCACAGGCTATTTTGTGTTTGGGCTATTTTGTCCTGTGCTATTTTGACGATCCACGTTCCCATAAATAGAAATGTGGGACATCGTGTACATTATGTCCTCTACATACTTACAACATTTGCATTTCGTAGGTTGGCCACATCATCATGGAAAGCGCAGCGAAATCAAATTTGAAAAAAGTGTCCTTAGAACTGGGAGGCAAGAGTCCTTTGGTGGTTTTCGACGATGCCAATGGTGAGTTGATCGATAAGTTAAAGTAAACCTCGTTGAGAAATTCCTCCGTGCAGTCGACGAAGCCGTGAAAATAGCCGCAGAAGCTATCTTCGGCAACCACGGGCAAAGCTGCTGCGCCGGCTCCAGGACCTACGTGCAAGCGAGGATCTACGACGAATTCGTGAAGAAAGCCGCCATCGCCGCTGAATCCATCAAAGTGGGCGATCCCTTCGACGACGGTGTCCACCAGGGGCCCCAGGTGGACCGAGTGTCGCTGGACAAAATCCTCTCCATGATCGATTCCGGCAAGAAGCAAGGCGCTAAAGTGGTAACAGGAGGTACGAGGATCGGAGATGTGGGGTATTTCGTACGACCTACTGTATTTTCCAACGTAACAGACAACATGACTATAGCAACAGATGAAGTAAGTTAACGATCCAAGAAAATCTGTAGCTTCTATTAATCGATAATTCTTATTCTTACCATTTACTTGTAGATTTTCGGTCCGGTGCAATCGATTCTGAAATTCGATACGTTGGAAGAAGTTATAGAGAGGGCGAATAACACCAAATACGGTTTGGCTGCTGGAGTTGTTACGAAGAATATTGATACAGCTTTGGTGTTCGCTGAAGCTGTTGAAGCTGGATCGGTTTGGTAAGTTTGTATTTTATTTTAATAGGAATAAACCTGCACGTGAACGTATTGTTTCAGGATCAATTGCTACGATGAAGCTATGGGAGCACAAACTCCATTTGGAGGATACAAGCAATCTGGAATAGGCAGAGATTTGTAAGTAGTTGAATGCATATAAGAAAATTCCTAGCACCGAATTCACCTTTTCACATTATTATATTAAATAGTTTATCATAAAAACATATATGCACGAATAGAGATTGGGTTTATTTTTAATACCAAATAAATTCTTATCGGTGTAATATTTGATGTTTATTTGTTATGATCTGTCTGTTGCGAGAAATTATAAATACCTTTTCGTCGAAATCAAAAATTGTAAACAATTTGGTTATAATGGACGAGGTCAGTTAGCGAGATTATGAAATAATTTAATTTGGTTGTACTTATTGAAATCGAATTACCATTTGAACTGCACATTTTTTATAACGCTTTTGAGGTCTGTTAACATTAAATTTATAAAATTTCTGTTTTTTAGGGGGAAGGATTCTCTCAAGGAATATTTGGAGGTAAAAATGATATCAATCAAATTACCGACGAAGAATTAATTGAAGCAAACTTGTACAGAATATAATTATAATTTAATAATATAATACGTGTTAATACATAATGTACATATTTAAAAATTGTAGTATATTGTAACTACTTATCTAAGTGCTTTTGTATTTTGTATTACCTACCTACTGTTATTTTATTGAATAAAAATTATTGTTTGATAAAATTTTCTAGAAAAAAGGAGGGATGTTATGGGAGTTTCCAACTTTCTCACTCTAACAACTGCTATTTTAATAATCTTTCTTTGTTCATTGTTCAACTCATAGAATTGGCCATATTACAAACACATTTACACTTACCCATATATCTATGTTATTTATATTTAAGCGGTTAATTCATATCTGAAGTTCAATAGTACCTAAATGAGCAAATAGAAATATTTATGCAATAACTTATCAAGTATTTCATAATTGAAAAATAAGTAATAAATTTTGTCTGGGTATACTCACTTTGGAAGTATGTATGCATTTATATTTTTATTAGAAATCCATTAGATAGTATCTAGAAAATAATAAGTTAATTTTATTACTTAGAGATAATTCCTTGCACCGCAGAATAAATTAAAGAAATTATTGATGGAAAAATTTTACAATAGTCCTATTATGCAGCCAAATAATTCATTAGATTAGCAGGTCATTTATATGTATATTGATAAAGTACTAAACAGACCCTGATTAAATATTTTATACAATTGTAGAATTACAATAAATATAAATAATATACAGTTGGTAACAGATTATTAATATATTTTAATTTTATTAAATAATTGAAGGGCAAATTAATAATCGGCTTTATTAGTCAATAATAAAATGTTTATCAATTAATAAGTATATTCTTGTATATCCGCTGTTTATTTACTTCTCTTACCTAGATACAAAATATATTAGGTGCTTTTCACACATTTATTTAAGTAACAATTTATCAGCACGTTATGGAAATTTTCAATCCGATATACCTCCCTTCCAATTCGATTAAATATCGCCGGAATGTATAAAAAGGCTAACCCAAGAGTACCAGTTACTCTAAATTTGCCGTTTCTGCTGGAATACACTGGCCCATTAGAACACAAACATGATGAACATGAACCAACCTAAAGTGGACATCAAATACACCAAGGTATGTTAATAAATTTGTTAATCCAATTTTTATATATATTTCTTGTTTCTACAATTGATGTGAAATGGATGTTTTGAATTACTAATATTTTTTTGTAAATTTTGTTAGTAGGTTGTTTAAAATATAAACCATAAAGGCTCTAAATGTCTTCCACACTCAACATTTTCTCCTTTTTTCTCCTCGATTCCTCTTTTTATTTATCTATTATTCCTCTTTGAAGATACCTGTAGACCTGTACGATTTTTCCATTTTAACCTATTTTTCTTCTTCACTTCTAACCTTCCCAAACTACTTTTCCTCCTTTTACATCTCAAATCCAAATCGGTGCTTCTTATTCTAACACCTCACGTAACGAGTACTAATAATCTCCACCGACAACTTCTTCTTCCACAGATGTTCATCAACAACGAATGGACGGACGCCGTCAGCAAGAAGACCATGCCAGTCACGAACCCCAGCACAGGCAAATCCATTGCCCAAGTAGCCGAAGGCGACAAGCCTGACATCGACAAAGCCGTGCAAGCGGCCAAAATGGCCTTCTCCACCGGCTCCGAATGGAGGATGATGGACGCCTCGAAGAGAGGCCACATGATGATGAAGGTAAGCCATTCAAATATAAATAACGTGAAGCGAATAACTTAGAAAAATCGGTTCTTTCAGCTCGCCGATTTGATGGAAAGAGACATCAAAGAGCTGGCAATGATGGAATCCATGAACAACGGCAAACCCGTGGACATGGCGATGATAGACATGCAGCTCTCAGTGAATACCATGAGGTACTACGCAGGCTGGGCTGATAAAATACACGGCGATACCATTCCTTCAGGTACTTACAAACAAACGCTTTACTAACAGATAAATAACTGATAAACTTGCAGACGGTCCGCTGGTCACCATGACAGTGAAGGAGCCCGTCGGCGTCGTCGGCCAGATCATCCCCTGGACCTACCCGGTGCTGATGCTGGTGTGGAAATGGGGACCCGCTTTGGCCACCGGCTGCACTATTGTCATGAAACCCGCCGAGCAAACGCCCCTCACCGCTCTGATGATGGCGGCGCTCGCCAAGGAGGCCGGTTTTCCCAAAGGAGTCATCAACGTGGTGACCGGAATGGGACCCACCGCCGGACACGCGCTCGCCATGCATCCCGACGTCATGAAAATCGCCTTCACCGGCTCCAATGAAGTAAGAATAAATACGATTTGATACTTTAGGTACCAATAGTTTGGTGGCCTCTACAAGTCCTTCAACTGGTTTTATTGATGCGTGAATTTGCAGGTTGGACACTTGGTGATGGAGGCGGCTGCCAAGTCGAACTTGAAGAAAGTGACGCTGGAGTTGGGCGGGAAGAGCCCGATGGTGGTTTTCGACGATGTTAACGGTGAGTAATCGTTTAAGTTTAGTGAATTATAAATTCTAGAATGGAAATTTTTCAGTCGATGAGGCCGTGGCGATGGCTCACAAGGCGGTCTTTATGAACCAAGGGCAAACTTGCTGCGGCGGCACCAGGACTTTCGTGCACGAGAAAATCTACGATGAATTCGTGAAGAAGGCGACTGAGATGGCTAAAGCGAGGAAGGTTGGGAACCCGTTCGATAACGGCGTCCAGCAAGGACCGCAGGTGAGATTTGCCTGTAGTAGGTGGTACTTTTATTGATAATCTCTCATAGAATGAGTTCATTATTGAATTGCAATGTTTGCAGAAGAAGCATTTATAGTAGGAGCAACCTTTTGCCTAGGGTAGTACCATAGACCTATTAACCGGTAGTACCGCGTCCATACTTAATAGGTTTATGGGTAGTACCTACTAGCTGATAATCTCTCCAACATACATGAAGTATAAATTTGTTTATCTGTCAACAGGTCGACCAAGAAACTTTGGATAAAATCACAAAGATGGTGGAATCCGGTAAGAAAGAGGGAGCCAAATTGATGACTGGCGGAAAACGCATAGGAACTACCGGCTACTTCTTCGAACCGACTGTATTTGCCGACGTTACTGACAACATGACCATCGCTAAAGAGGAGGTATCGCTTGCGGAATCATTTTGTAATGACAGGATTTGTAAGCGGACGGATTGTTTCAGATCTTCGGACCTGTTCAAGCCATCATGAAGTTCAGCAAGATGGAGGAGGTGATTCGAAGGGCCAACATGACGCACTTTGGACTGGCCGCTGGCGTTATGACCAACGACATCAACCGCGCCATGATGTTTACTCGTTTGGTGAAAGCCGGTACTGTATGGTAAGTACACGAATTTATACCTGAATTACTCTACTATAAGATAAATTACTAACTTTTTTTTTCGCATTGTGCTCGAATAAGTGGGACTTTAAGATGCGTTCGAAGATACATGAATAAAAATGGCCAAAATTGACATTAATGACATTTCGTGTGAAAGTTTAATAGAGGTGGGAATCAATTTTTTGGTATAGAAGTGAAGGAACGACTGTTACAAAATAAGCGTTATTTATCAAATATCGGTCGAATACATTCGTGAATTATTTTTTATGTTCAATTTGGCTATTAGCGTTTAATTTCTTGCCTTATTGACATAATTAACATACCTTGTTCTTTTTTAGGGTAAATACTTACAACTATTTGGTGCCTCAAATGCCATTTGGTGGATATAAAGAATCAGGCATGGGACGCGACTTGTAAGTATCTATAAAAATTGATGGATCTAAAAATTCCTAAACTCTTTTAACCTAATACATCTTTTAACATAATACACATGTTTTATTGCAGGGGCAAAGAATCATTGGAAGAATACCTGGAAACTAAATCGATCTTGATCCAGATGCCGAAGAAAATGACTGAGATGATGAAAATGATGACAATGAACGAACATTAGATGAACAAACGGGTTTACACTTGTAAATATGGTTAAATATATGGAACTAATTTTACGTGTCACATGAAACATCGAGAAAAAGGCTGAATTATTTTTAATTTACTGCAATAAAATTATGTTACCAAAATATTTTTATTTTATTTATTCGATGATCAAAAATACCTGTAATTACAAAGATTAGATTAATTTTAGATGTCATAGGTTCTAAATATATAAAAAAATTACTTCTAATACAACACATCATTTCATAATTTTCGCTAGATAACTGAAGTGTACTCGCTACAAAAGCTTCTCTAGAATGGCGGCAAATCCTAGAAACACTCAAATTAAATACACTAAGGTAAGAATTTCTAATATATGTTTCTAAAATATCTAATTGCAACTTTAATATTTGTAATAATAATTTAATTATGTTTATTTTAGTTGTTCATTAACAACGAATTCGTTGACGCCGAGAGCAAAAAAACTTTTCAAGTTTTGAATCCGAGCACCGAAAAAGTGATAGCGAATGTTGCCGAAGGTGATAAGGCAGATGTTGACAAGGCAGTGGCGGCGGCGGAGGCGGCTTTCAAAAGGGGATCCGAATGGAGAACCATGGACGCCTCAGCCAGGGGAGCTTTAATCAACAAAGTTAGTAAAAAATATTAGATATTCACTAGCTTTTGCTTTAAAGAAGCACCCTGTGTATTTTACCATTTAATTTATTGATTTTAGCTTGCCGATCTAATGGAAAAAAACATCGACGAACTTGCCGCAATAGACACTTTGGAAAACGGAAAAACCTTTGAAAATGCAAAAATATTTACGGATTTGTCTGTCAAAGCTTTGAGATACTTTGCAGGATATACAGATAAAATTCACGGGAAAACTATTCCGTCAGGTAATATTACCATTTCTCTATAGAAACATCTATGGGTAAGTGCAAATTTGTTTGCAATATGGTCAATTCTGAGTTGAACAAAGAAATATTATTAAAATAACAGTGGTTTAGAGTGAAAAAGTTGCAATTCCACATATCATTAGCTCTTTCTTTTTCCTTTATATGAGACTAATGCAAGTTGTCTTTGTTGCACTTATCTACCATTGCGTACAACTTTGCAGTTATTTGTAGGTATATCAAATTGCACATTACACATTGCACAGTACAAATAATACACATTGTACAGTACACAATGCACATTTTGTAGACACCATTTCTCAACAATTGTTCAATTAGAGTTCAAATAGAGTTATCAGTTATAGGACACTGAACTACCAAATATTCTCCTGTCCAAGTATTCTTCTCAAGCCCAAACTCACCCTATTACCAAACATTCAAGCATCATAACTCTTACATACTGTAAAATACTTATCTCTTGATAAATGTACCTGCTTTAGATGGACCTTATCTCTCTATGACCCGGCAAGAGCCGATCGGCGTCGTAGCCCAAATCATCCCTTGGAACTATGCCATATTGATGGCCGCCTGGAAATGGGGCCCGGCCTTGGCAGCCGGCTGCACCGTCGTGCTGAAACCGGCCGAACAAACGCCCCTGGGAGCGCTGTACTTGGCAGCTTTGGCCAAGGAGGCTGGCTTTCCCAAGGGAGTCATAAACGTGATTCCGGGGTATGGACCGACCGCCGGAAGCGCCTTGTGTTACCATCCCAGCGTGAGGAAGGTCGCTTTTACCGGATCCACCGAGGTGAGTAAAAATTTGTAAACAAAAAATTTTCAAGAAGATTCTATGATGTTCCGCAGGAATATGTTTATGTTTTATACCTGAAAGGTTAGGGGGTAGAGTTCGTTACTCAAAATATTTTTTCGGAAAAACTTTTCTCTATACTTTTATGCAAACAATTTTCTCTCTACTTTTATGTACAAAATTTTCTCTCTACTTTCATGCACAAAGTTTTCTCTCTACTTTAATGAACAAAATTTTCTCTCTACTTTTATGCACAAAATTTTCTCTCTACTGTTATGCACAAAATTTTCTCTCTACTTTAATGAACAAAATTTTATCTCTACTTTTATAAACATTTTCTCTCTACCTTTAAGCACAACATTTTTCTCTCTACTTTTATGCACAAAATTTTCTCTCTACTTTCATGAACATTTTCTCTCTACTTTTATTTACAACATTTTCTCTCTACTTTCATGAACACTTTCTCTCTACTTTGGAAATGACTCTGGAAATCTAATAAATAATGCTTGCTTTTAGTTTTACCAGACGGTTTTCTCACAGGCTATTTTCTGTTTGAGCTATTTTGTCCTGTGCTATTTTGACGAGCCACGTTTCCATAAATAGAAATGTGGGACATCCTGTACATTATTCCTTCTACTTACTTACAATATCTGCATTTCGTAGGTTGGCCACATCATCATGGAAAGCGCGGCGAAATCAAATTTGAAAAAAGTGTCCTTAGAACTCGGAGGCAAGAGTCCTTTGGTGGTTTTCGACGATGCCAATGGTGAGTTGATCGATACGTTAAAGTAAACCTCGTTGAGAAATTCCTCCGTGCAGTCGACGAAGCCGTGAAAATAGCCGCGGGAGCCATCTTCGGCAACCACGGACAAAGCTGCTGCGCCGGCTCCAGGACCTACGTTCAAGCGAGGATCTACGACGAATTCGTGAAGAAAGCCGCCATCGCCGCTGAAGCCATCAAAGTAGGCGATCCCTTCGACGAGGGTGTCCACCAGGGGCCCCAGGTGGACCGAGTGTCGCTGGACAAAATCCTCTCCATGATCGATTCCGGCAAGAAGCAAGGCGCTAAAGTGGTAACAGGAGGTACGAGGATCGGAGATGTGGGGTATTTCGTACGACCTACTGTATTTTCCAACGTAACAGACAACATGACTATAGCAACAGATGAAGTAAGTTAACGATCCAAGAAAATCTGTAGCTTCTATTAATCGATAATTCTTATTCTTACCATTTACTTGTAGATTTTCGGTCCGGTGCAATCGATTCTGAAATTCGATACGTTGGAAGAAGTTATAGAGAGGGCGAATAACACCAAATACGGTTTGGCTGCTGGAGTTGTTACGAAGAATATTGATACAGCTTTGGTGTTCGCTGAAGCTGTTGAAGCTGGATCGGTTTGGTAAGTTTGTATTTTGTTTTAATAGGAATAAACCTGCACGTGAACGTATTGTTTCAGGATCAATTGCTACGATGAAGCTATGGGAGCACAAACTCCATTTGGAGGATACAAGCAATCTGGAATAGGCAGAGATTTGTAAGTAGTTGAATGCATATAAGAAAATTCCTAGCACTGAATTCACCTTTTCACATTATTATATTAAATAGTTTATCATAAAAACATACATGCACGAATAGAGATTGGGTTTATTTTTAATCCCAAATAAATTCTTATCGGTGTAATATTTGATGTTTATTTGTTATGATCTGTCTGTTGCGAGAAATTATAAATACCTTTTCGTCGAAATCAAAAATTGTAAACAATTTGGTTATCATATAATGGACGAGGTCAGTTAGCGAGATTATGAAATAATTTAATTTGGTTGTACTTATTGAAATCGAATTACCATTTGAACTGCACATTTTTTATAATGCTTTTGAGGTCTGTTAACATTAAATTTATAAAATTTCCGTTTTTTTAGGGGGAAGGATTCTCTCAAGGAATATTTGGAGGTAAAAATGATATCAATCAAATTACCGATGAAGAATTAATTGAAGCAAACTTGTACAGAATATACTTATAATTTAATAATATAATACGTGTTAATACATAATGTACATATTTAAAAATTGTAGTATATTGTAACTACTTATCTAAGTGCTTTTGTATTTTGTATTACCTACCTACTGTTATTTTATTGAATAAAAATTATTGTTTGATAAAATTTTCTAGAAAAAAAGAAGGGATGTTATGGGAGTTTCCAACTTTCTCACCCTAACAACTGCTATTTTAATAATCTTTCTTTGTTCATTGTTCAACTCATAGAATTGGCCATATTACAAACACATTTACACTTACCCATATAACTATGTTATTTATATTTAAGCGGTTAATTCATATCTGAAGTTCAATAGTACCTAAATGAGCAAATAGAAATATTTATGCAATAACTTATCAAGTATTTCATAATTGAAAAATAAGTAATAAATTTTGTCTGGGTATACTCACTTTGGAAGTATGTATGCATTTATATTTTTATTAGAAATCCATTAGATAGTATCTAGAAAATAATAAGTTAATTTTATTACTTAGAGATAATTCCTTGCACCGCAGAATAAATTAAAGAAATTATTGATGGAAAAATTTTACAATAGTCCTATTCTGCAGCCAAATAATTCATTAGATTAGCAGGTCATTTATATGTATATTGATAAAGTACTAAACAGACCCTGATTAAATATTTTATACAATTGTAGAATTACAATAAATATAAATAATATACAGTTGGTAACAGATTATTAATATATTTTAATTTTATTAAATAATTGAAGGGTAAATTAATAATCGGCTTTATTAGTCAATAATAAAATGTTTATCAATTAATAAGTATATTCTTGTATATCCGCTGTTTATTTACTTCTCTTACCTAGATACAAAATATATTAGGTGCTTTTCACACATTTATTTAAGTAACAATTTATCAGCACGTTATGGAAATTTTCAATCCGATATACCTCCCTTCCAATTCGATTAAATATCGCCGGAATGTATAAAAAGGCTAACCCAAGAGTACCAGTTACTCTAAATTTGCCGTTTCTGCTGGAATACACTGGCCCATTAGAACACAAACATGATGAACATGAACCAACCTAAAGTGGACATCAAATACACCAAGGTATGTTAATAAATTTGTTAATCCAATTTTTATATATATTTCTTGTTTCTACAATTGATGTGAAATTATTGGATGTTTTGAATTACTAATATTTTTTTGTAAATTTTGTTAGTAGGTTGTTTAAAATATAAACCATAAAGGCTCTAAATGTCTTCCACACTCAACATTTTCTCCTTTTTTCTCCTCTATTCCTCTTTTTTATTTATCTATTATTCCTCTTTGAAGATACCTGTAGACCTGTACGATTTTTCCATTTAAACCACTTTTTCTTCTTCACTTATAACCTTCCCAAACTACTTTTCCTCCTTTTACATCTCAAATCCAAATCGGTGCTTCTTATTCTAACACCTCACGTAACGAGTACTAATAATCTCCACCGACAACTTCTTCTTCCACAGATGTTCATCAACAACGAATGGACGGACGCCGTCAGCAAGAAGACCATGCCAGTCACGAACCCCAGCACAGGCAAATCCATTGCCCAAGTAGCCGAAGGCGACAAGCCTGACATCGACAAAGCCGTGCAAGCGGCCAAAATGGCCTTCTCCACCGGCTCCGAATGGAGGATGATGGACGCCTCGAAGAGAGGCCACATGATGATGAAGGTAAGCCATTCAAATATAAATAACGTGAAGCGAATAACTTAGAAAAATCGGTTCTTTCAGCTCGCCGATTTGATGGAAAGAGACATCAAAGAGCTGGCAATGATGGAATCCATGAACAACGGCAAACCCGTGGACATGGCGATGATAGACATGCAGCTCTCAGTGAATACCATGAGGTACTACGCAGGCTGGGCTGATAAAATAAACGGCGATACCATTCCTTCAGGTACATACAAACAAACGCTTTACTTACAGATAAATTATTGATAAACTCGCAGACGGTCCGCTGGTTACCATGACAGTGAAGGAGCCCGTCGGCGTCGTCGGCCAGATCATCCCCTGGAACTACCCGGTGCTGATGCTGGTGTGGAAATGGGGACCTGCTTTGGCCACCGGCTGCACTATTGTCATGAAACCCGCCGAGCAAACGCCCCTTACCGCTCTGATGATGGCGGCGCTCGCCAAGGAGGCCGGTTTTCCCAAAGGAGTCATCAACGTGGTGACCGGAATGGGACCCACCGCCGGACACGCGCTCGCCATGCATCCCGACGTCATGAAAATCGCCTTCACCGGCTCCAATGAAGTAAGAATAAATACGATTTATTTGATACTTTAGGTACCAATAGTTTGGTGGCCTCTACAAGTCCTTCAACTGGTTTTATTGATGCGTGAATTTGCAGGTTGGACACTTGGTGATGGAGGCGGCTGCCAAGTCGAACTTGAAGAAAGTGACGCTGGAGTTGGGCGGGAAGAGCCCGATGGTGGTTTTCGACGATGTTAACGGTGAGTAATCGTTTAAATTTAGTGAATTATGAATTCTAGAATGGAAATTTTCAGTCGATGAGGCCGTGGCGATGGCTCACCAGGCGGTCTTTATGAACCAAGGGCAAAGTTGCTGCGCCGGCACCAGGACTTTCGTGCACGAGAAAATCTACGATGAATTCGTGAAGAAGGCGACTGAAATGGCTAAAGCGAGGAAGGTTGGGAACCCGTTCGATAACGGCGTCCAGCAAGGACCACAGGTGAGATTTACCTGTAGTAGGTGGTAGTTTTATTGATCTATAATCTCTTATAGAATGAGTTCTTAATTGAGCCTGCAATGTTTTGCAACCTTTTGCCTAGGGTAGTACCTACTAGCTGATAATCTCTTCAATATACATGAAGAATAAATTTGTTTATCTGTCAACAGGTCGACCAAGAAACTTTGGATAAAATCACAAAGATGGTGGAAACCGGTAAGAAAGAGGGAGCCAAATTGATGACTGGCGGAAAACGCATAGGAACTACCGGCTACTTCTTCGAACCGACTGTATTTGCCGACGTTACTGACAACATGACCATCGCTAAAGAGGAGGTATCGCTTGCGGAATCATTTTGTAATGACAGGATTTGTAAGCGGACGGATTGTTTCAGATCTTCGGACCTGTTCAAGCCATCATGAAGTTCAGCAAGATGGAGGAGGTGATTCGAAGGGCCAACATGACGCACTTTGGACTGGCCGCTGGCGTTATGACCAACGACATCAACCGCGCCATGATGTTTACTCATTTGGTGAAAGCCGGTACTGTATGGTAAGTACACGAATTTATACCTGAATTACTCTACTATAAGATAAATTACTAACTTTTTTTTTCGCATTGTGCTCGAATAAGTGGGACTTTAAGATGCGTTCGAAGATACATGAATAAAAATGGCCAAAATTGACATTAATGACATTTCGTGTGAAAGTTTAATAGAGGTGGGAATCAATTTTTTGGTATAGAAGTGAAGGAACGACTGTTACAAAATAAGCGTTATTTATCAAATATCGATCGAATACATTCGTGAATTATTTTTTATGTTCAATTTGGCTATTAGCGTTTAATTTCTTGCCTTATTGACATAATTAACATACCTAGTTCTTTTTTAGGGTAAATACTTACAACTATTTGGTGCCTCAAATGCCATTTGGTGGATATAAAGAATCAGGCATGGGACGCGACTTGTAAGTATCTATAAAAATTGATGGATCTAAAAATTCCTAAACTCTTTAATAATCTTTTAACATAATACACATGTTTTATTGCAGGGGCAAAGAATCATTGGAAGAATACCTGGAAACTAAATCGATCTTGATCCAGATGCCGAAGAAAATGACTGAGATGATGAAAATGATGACAATGAACGAGCATTAGATGAACAAACGGGTTTACACTTGTAAATATGGTTAAATATATGGAACTAATTTTACGTGTCACATGAAACATCGAGAAAAAGGCTGAATTATTTTTAATTTACTGCAATAAAATTATGTTACCAAAATATTTTTATTTTATTTATTCGATGATCAAAAATACCTGTAAAATAATTGGCATATTATGTTTTATTTACCTTTGTGGTAAATTTTGTATAGAAATTTTTACTACAATTTTCTATTTTTTAAACGACAATTAATTTCAAATATATAACTTTTCTCCAATAAGTCTATGCCAAAAACTAATTAAAATATGAATACTAAATTAACTTACACAATTATTAAGCGCAAATAAATAAAATTGTATCAGAGTACATAGAATAAATTTAAAATTCCATACCTTTCGTGGCAGTAGACACGACCGAAATCCACGTGAGTGATACAAATACAAATAGAGAGTGAGAGTGATGACAATGACCCACTAACCAAAGGAGAATGAGTAAAAGCGAGAGGGAAAGCTCAAGGTAAACAACTGATGCTGCTCATCGAGCAGGCGGTGTACTTACTTCACGTCAATATTCAAAATATGACATTTTATTTGAGTGTTTACATTTCCAATTGTTAATTTTTACTATAAACGATTTTTACTAGTTTTTATAATATGTGTACACTTAACGAATCCCTCGGGAAATCTTTTTGTTCGGGAAGTTGCCCGGTGTCGGAAGGAAATATCGTATGTGGGGAAAGAAGGACTTTAGATATAATTAACGAATTTAAAAGACTGTATGAGAATAAAATGGACGAAATTAATAAAGCGAATTGCGGAGATTGTCTACAGGTAATACTCCTTTAATGTATTTACGATTTGTTATTCTAATGAATGGTGTTCGATCACTTTACGTAAACCTTTACATGTTGCTTAACATGAAATTGCTTTATATGGAGTTGCTTTATTCTCCTTTATTAAATGTGTACATGCTTTTTAAGTATTGTCTGGTGTTGTACATATATTTGCAATAAATTAAACCCATCCAATCGATTAATTAACCTACAAAATACTTCAAATACTTCATACTTCGTAAGGAGTGTCTACTAGTCCAACATTTCTATTTTTTAATGATTCAATTTAAATAATATTTATCCAGAAGACACTTATAATTTACCACATTAAATAGATCATTTGAATTATATTATCAAGATTTTCTGCTCACAATATTTACTCCATACAATTAAAGTTCATAAATAGAATAAAAGAAGTTAATAATGATTCTTCATTAATAATGATTCTTCGTATAAACTAAAAGAGTTGGTAATGTTTAAATGGAGGAGGTCTCTGCCCCAGTCTACTTTACTTAAAAAGTTTAGTGTTTCCCCTAAAAAATGTTTGTACTGTAAAAATGCCTCAAGTTGTAAATTATACATGAAAACTTTCAGGAAAAGCTAAAACTTCAACAAGACTGGATTAACGATTTATCGGAACAGAACGAGTTGCTGGTTAAGGCAGTAGAAGAATTAGAGATAGAAGCAACAGAACGGGTAAAGATGTTAGAAGATAAGTTGCAGAGAAGTGCCGAATGTATATGCGAGGTACGAAGGTTATTCCATTATTTTATTACAATCAATCCGGACATAATCGAATTTTTAATGGTTTTTAAAAGTAATTTTGCCTGAAACATTACATATGAAAATAACTACGTGCAATATTTGATTGTAATCCATTGTGTTATTGTTATCACCAGTTACAGTATTAATCGAACCCTCCCTTTCCCTTTTGTAAGTTCCAATATGGTTATAAGTTTGTATATTTTTGTTAAAATTGAACCGTTTTTTCAGGTGATGAAGAAATACAGAGAGACAGACGTGGCGAATAGCATCTTAGAGGAGCCTCGTCGGAAGATTTTCAATTTGGAAAACGATGTAAAAAATTTATTAGAATTTCTACGTAGGATACGAGAGGAGCAGCAATGGAGCACGGGCGGTCTGGTTTTTTACGAAATTTCTGAAAAAGACCTTTTAGGAGATAAATGTGTGGAAGAGATATTAAATGACTCGATTCAGGAGTAAGTAATTATTTTTCTTAAGTTAGGAAGATATTATTTATCTGTAGGATAGATTCTCTAAGGTGTAAACATGTATTTGGTTTTTATTTTTCAGGTCTTTAAACAGTGATTTAGTCAAGGTAGGCGATAGGTAGCCTTTAAATTTGCAGAGCTTTTTGATCATTTTTTAATGGAGCTTTTGTACATGCTTTTTAATTGGAAAACAAATAAACGATTTGCTCAGTATTGTGATGTATTTTTCTAATGACGTGCGCTTTTGTAAATATAGCATAGTAATAAATTTTCAGGTGTTTGTATTCATTAATAAACAGTACTTGCATTGTATATTATATGATTTATTAAAGCATTTTTTGTGTTGCAGGGGAGGAAAAAAATCGTAGAACAAGACAGGTAAATGCGAAAATTTCATGTAGAAAAACTTACTTAAATGTATTCGAATTGTTCCAGGCAGCTTCATGATCTGGAGAGGCGAACATCTGAGGTTGAAGATTTATCCAGAGAATTGAAATCCACACGGGAAGAATGCGAAACCCTCCAAAAGGTACGCATTTAAATTTGATAATTTGGTTAAAATGAAATCTTAAAGCATAATATAATAGAGAAAAAAATGCCCTTACTTCAAAAGGGCGATTGATAGTTTAAATTACAATGAATATGGTAAAATGCATTTGAGATATTGTGACTCTACTACACTCTCTTCTCAAGAACTCTATTCTATTCTAAACCTATTTTGGACGAATGTTTAAAAATCCCTTTAGTTCTACTCTATTCTCGAGATCAGTATACTCTACTCTGAACATATTTTTAAGGAATGTTTAAATATCCGTTTGATTCTACTCTAGTTTACTCTACTCTAGAGAACTTATACTGGTATACAAATCCCTTTGATTACTTCGTTTGCCTTATTCAGTGAGTGTTTTTGTGGATAATTTTATAATGCTTTCCAGACAGTCATAACGAGCAAAAATTAGGTAAAAACGCCTATCAATCATTGCATTAATTTAACTTATTATATTTTTAGAACATGGCCGACATGCGACAAGTTCTCACCGAAGAAGTGGCGGTGAAGCACGACGCGATATTGAAATTGAAACGCGAGTACCAGGAGTTGGAGGAGAGGTGCATTCAAGCCGATAAGCAGACCGCCTTCAGGGACGACATCATCAAGGAATTGAGGAAGGAAATCAAGCAGCTCAAACAACAGGTGATTTGTTTGTAGGAAGGCGGTTTGAGTGGCGCGAATTTGCACTTATCTGTGTCCTAGGTGTCCTTTCCCGAAAAGCCCTATTCCCAAGATTCCATCCTAAAGAAAGAAATCAAAGGCGAGCAAGTATTCGTTGTGAATCATTGTAGAAAAACAGTTCAAACTGGCAACACTACTGTGATTTATTTGCGGCATGGATTCGAAATGAACGGGGCGAAAAGATTGGATTTGGGTTCGAAAGAATCTGTTACTAGTGGTTTTGTTAAAGATTATACTAGTACTAGCGAGGTGCTTTGCAAATCTTGGTCGAATTCCCTAAGTAAAGAAACGGGGGATGTGACGAGAAAATCTGTTTCAATTAAAGAAGAAGAGAAATGCGATAATGCTAAAACATGCGTAAATAGAGTCGACAATTCGTTGATTTCTGCTTGCAAATCCGAAAATGATTTGTCCACTTATACTAATACTTTAAAGAAAGCTTCGAGTTTAAACACTTTAGCTAGAAGAAATACTTTTATAGAAGATTCACATTCGAAAAAGTCTCGGGATAATTTAGAAAGAAAGTTTATATCGGTGCCTGATCATGTACCAGTTAAATTGTTAATAAATAACTTGGAAGTAAATAAACAGCAAAAGAAATAAATCGTTCGTTTTTGGTTCAATTTAATGGCGAAATTATAGTTGTATGCAATTAATTAAATATATTTTAGAGAATTATTATCTTAGAAAACGAATCGTCTGCGATAGAATCGAAGGTAAATAAGATTTCATTGAATTAGGGGGTGTTTATGAAGGAATTTTTCAGAATAATGAATTGGAAGAGAGTGTTAATTATTATGAAACGGAAAAGGCTGATTTGCTGGAGAAAGTAACCGAAACAAAGTCGACTATATACGCTTTAGAAGCGCAATTTAACGATTTTGTAGGTATTTTTTCGAAATAACAAATCTTCAGTTTAAGCTTCATAAAAATTATCAATCTGCAGATTGAAGAAAAGGAGCAATTAAAATGTAAATACAAGTGCGCATTGAGAAAAGCTTCCCAATTCATGGAAGAATGTAAGCGATTGAAAGAGAAAAATTTCTCAATGGAATTCGAATGCGACAAACTGAGAAGAGAATGTAACAATCTCTATCAGGATAGAGTAAATTATTTCATAAAAGTATTTAATTTGTTAGTAGTAAACTGACTCTTTAGGTAACATTGCAAGAAAAAATGAAAAATCTCACAATTAGTTTCGATAGATTGCGAGAGAGTAAGGTAAATTATTTTTTTGAATAACTCGTATTTATTAGGGAGTACTCGAGTATACGCTATTTCAGCAAGAAACTTCATGCTCCTCTAATCAATTATGCGAAGAAAATAAAAAGATGGCTAAAGAAAACAAATATTTACTTGAACTGGTACTTGAACAATTAGTAGCACTTTAAAATTCCCTTTTAATCCCTAATTACACCATTTTTAGAACGATAGTTTACGTTCAACAATTACTGGTCTCAAAACACAAATCAATTTTACCGGTAAAGTAAGTAATTAGTAAAAGTAAATTTTAATTTTCCACCTTATCAATTGATTAATACATTTTAACCTTTTGGATAATGTTTAATTTGAAGTTTCGATTTCTCAGGTAACATCAGAAGAAGTCATCAAACTGAACAAAACCATAGATGTTCTTCAAAGCACGCTAGAAAGAAGCAGAGCTTTGCGAGAAGAAGAAGAAAAGGTTTGTACAATTTTGTAAAATAATGAATTTATATTTTTATATAACTTATATTTTAAGAACCAAAGTGAACAAACGACAATGCAATGTAGAAAAGTGGAGGAATTAGAGAGTTGTATTTGCGAATTGCAGGAACAATTACAGGTATATTCTTCTCTATAATTTATTATTTCAGTAATGGTATGATTTGTAAATTTTTAGATCAGTCAAAGTGAATGTTGTACGTTAATTGGTAGAATTAACGAATTAGAATGTTCTCAAAATGCAAGGTGTGAAATTCCTAAGGTAATAATCAGATTAGAATTGAAAATAATTCGCATTTTGCATTTGAATCGTTTCCTAGAGATGTTTGATGCTTTAGTAACGCTTTTGTATCACGGAGAAACAATATTTTTATGAAAATTAAAGTTGATTAATTAATTTTAGACGTCCGACGTTAGTGAATTGGAAACCAAAGTAAAGGAACTGGAGGCTTCCATTTTCAATTTACAATCGAAGGGAGGAAAGGTTAGTTAATTTAATTTTCTCAATAAAATTATCATAAATACAAAATACAGTGTGTTCCTGGAAGAAGTTGACGAGAGGAAGAAAATCTTGATTTCTAATTTTATGAGGAAAAGTCATTTTTTTATAAAAAAGACCCGATTACCAATAAAATAAGTTGGTCGTATTGAAATCTGAAATCAGATGTACAGGGTGTCCCTGAAGTGAAAAAACGTTAAAATGAATCAAGAGAGAAGTAAAAATAAAATATTCTCAGAGCAAAATTTTATAAAACAAGTTGTTTTCATTAATATTTATACCTTAAAAGGACTAAAAAAGAAAATTATGATAGAAACTGTAGCTCGAAAACTAAGAGGTTTGGGACATATATTGATATAAACTTTTCTTCATAAAATCATCCAACTATTCACATCCTGAAGTATCGGCACTCAATTGATTAACACCCTGTATATATTTTCTTATTTCAGTTGTGTAAAGTATGCAAACAAAGCATGAAAGTCGGCTTCATCGGAAACTCGGAGGTAAACACACTTATTTTTTTATTTACTACATTTCTCACAAATACACGAAAATATTCGTTGGTTAGGTTATTTTGGTGTCATTCAATGCGCGTAAAAACTCGCTTCTTTCATCCCGCCCCGATCTAAATATAAACCGAAAGTCAATGGTTCTATTTCGGGAGCGCATTCGGAATGCACTATTTAACCAATTTAATAGTTTCTCGAAATATTTCAGGTTCAAACCGACGCGCAGGAACCCGCCGGACAGGAATTAGAATCGGTAATAGAGAGAACGTTACGCGAGCGGAGCGATTGAAGTCATTGTGCTCGAATTTAATTTAATTTCCAGCTGTTGTGCCGAGACGAGCTGATCAAATGCCAGAGTTGTACGTTGCAGAAAATGCAGCAGGAATTGGAGCGGCTCTGTCAATCGGAGAAGGAATTGTTGCAGGAGAAACGGACGATTTGCAGCGAGAATTGCTCGTTACAAGACAAAATCGCGATGTTGGAGAAGAAGTTGATGGAGAATAACGCCGTTGAAGAGGAGGTAAGAGAAACAATATTCTTTGTAATGTATAGATGTTTAAATAGCTGCTTAAAATCGAAACGAAAAATTACTATGCAAATTGACTATTTCATTATTTTATAATGGATTTTTAAGTTTCCAAGAGCAAAATGGATTTTCCTGCCGGAGCCTAAATTGGCACCCTTTAGGCATTATTTAATGGATGAATTAATGGGGAAATTTGTTTTAGTTGATGAATAAGGAGAAGATAATCAAAAAACAGAGGGAAGCGTTGAGTTTGCTGCAGAAGGAAGTGGAAGGATTGAGGAGGAAAGAGGCGGAAGTGAGAGATGAGTGCGAGAACCGTTGTAGGAGTGTGGAACAATTTAGAGTGAAAATTAACGAATTAGAAGAGGCTCTTCGTAATGCGGAGACGCGCGGGGATAATTTACAAACAGCTGTAAGTTTCTGTTTGATTTGATTTTCCATAGAATATTTGCTTCCTAAAATTATAGCATTTTGTATGCTCTTGCTTCTTGAATACTCTGCCCTTTTAGATTTTTAGATTTTTAGATTTTTATTCATAACATTATTAATATCATTTTATGAATGTATTTTTCCCTTATCTAGCGAGCAATCTATATTTTTCAATCTTTGCGAGCTTTTTTGCAAAATTGCTTGTACCGGTAACAATCAATCGTATTTACAGATTTGTTGTGGAAGATCAAAAAAAGTGTGCTGTAAAAATTCAAAAAAATGCAATATCTGGAAGCCCTGATATGTAACTAATTTTATTAATTTACTAATTTTATTTTAAATGCGTTCATATATCAAATAAAGCTTAAATATTTAGGTATTGATTTATTTAAAAAGAAATATGTATCTGTTAACCAGGTGGATTTGTACACGAATACTTTAAATGTACTGGAAGCATCAGAAGAAAAGCATAAATTAGAAGTGAGTATTTTTTTTTAAATATACCGAGTGAATTTAATCAGTAATTACTTTTTTCCTAAATAACTCAAAAACTTAATGATAAAAATTGAAGAAACAATAATTAATTGTAGAGATATTTAAGTAGGAGTAGGAGAAAAGTGGTTCCGGATCGCATTGAGAGAGTTCCTTAACATCGATATTATCTAATAAAAATAAAATTTGCGTTTAGTTGGATCATCAGCGTACGACCATAGCCAATCTTCAGGAAGTGCTGATCGCAACGAAGCACGAATTGGAAGAGTACAAGCACAAGTACGATGATAATGTGAGTCCCGGTTGGACGTCGTGGTTTGGATTGTCAGAACCTAAATCGTCGTCTACAAATAATAATCAGAAACCACAGAAACCGGTGCATGATATTTGATATTAACTCGAGTGGTTGTTTAAAGCGTTTTTAATCGAAAGTTTCCTTATCGGTAATCTTCAAAAAATGCATTTATAGTGTTAAATCTGTGACTGAAGGCGATTGGCTTAGCATTCAAACATTTTTGTTCACAGCTGATTTTATCGTGATATATCTTAGCAAATGTATCAAGGCAGTTGGAATAATTAAGAAGTTGTTGTAGATAGGCTATGGTAAAATTTAAAGATAGGAAAGGGTAGTTAATGAGAGCTCAATTGATACTCATCAAGGAGTAAAGATAGTAAGATTTCCAGTGGCGTTGTTGATATACACAGGTGCAAATTTGTACGCAAAATAGTGAACAATTCATAGTGGGTTCGTGTAATTAAATTGTAAACCCAGGAAAATAACTTATTCTTCGCCACTGAATCAAAGTTTGTACTGCGCTGTAGTTCTCAGATGGGAAGAGACGGGTCTCTCCTTTGCTTTGTCCATTTTTATTCCAAAATTTCTGCATCTAATGCGATTTTCAACTGCCAAGCTACAATTGGTGAGATATACTAGTACTTATTTTTTGAGATTTTGAGGTGTTACCTACCATATACATATTTATGGTCAATAAAATATATTTTATTGAACAATTTTGATTTTATTTTATTTTATTAATAATTGTTATTTTATTTAAAATATATTTTATTGACCCATTTTAATATTGGCTACATGAACCATACAGTGTATAGCTTGAAGCATTCGAATGTATATACTTATTTAATTTGCTGTTTATCTTACATTATTTATTTAATTTATTTAACTTTTACAATATTTTAATGGCAATAATACGAATGAAAGTGCAATCAAAATTTTTCTGAACACTTATTAAAAGTCATACAAATGCATGATATTTACATATATTTTACTATATTTGTTCATCAATATTATTTCACCAACGGTCGCTTTTTAATTACAATTTAGCTGTTTTATACTTAATTTTTATTCTACATGATGAGAGTTTTAACTTTACTCTATTAAAGGCTTATTTATACTATTTTATTGCACTTTTTCCTGACATATAAACTTTTCCTTTGCTCTTGTGTACAGAATTTGAATTAATTAGCGTGTATTTTATCTGCATGACACCTGCGTTTCGTGAATTTGCATGTAAGTTACAAATTAAACCGTATTTTTAAGCCTCTATCAATAATATTATTTTATAGATGGAAGAGCACAAAATAATAATAAATCAACTAACTCAGGTTATCGCCAGTAATGAGAGTGAAAAGGCCGATTTGAAATGTGAAGTATGTTCCTATTATGTTACGTCATTGTATAGATAACTCTATTAATATTGCAGCTTCTTGAAGTATCCCAAAAATACGAAAAATTGCGGGAAATCAACTTTGGAACGGAAATCGAGCACTGCCACAGCCTCCAAGACGTTCAAGTATTAGACAATCAACTGTATAAGTATCAAAGTTTGTTGAAATTCAAAGAGGTAACGTCGCTGTAGTTCATATGTCGCTTTCGCTTGTAGTTTAAGCATTAATTGAAATTTTCAAACCGAGTAGTTCGAATGGCTATTGTATGTACTTGCTTCGTTTATACTTGCAGGAAGAGCTGAACATTTGTAAATGCAATCTGAAGAAAATGCTGAAGCAGAAGAAAAACTTCGAGAGACTGATTGAGTATTTTCGAACGGAAATGATCGCAGTCTCGCAGCAGCTTCAAAACCTACAAGATGTTATGGTAAGTTACTTTTAGTTCATTCAAACTACCACAATTCATAATTAGCCCCTGCTCTCTGCAACTTCTTTAAAATTCCCACTGTCAAGGTACATTTAGTGAATAATGAAAAATTTATTTCCTCAGAATATTTCCCACGAAACGACGCAGCTGGAAGTCTGCAGGCTGACGGAATCCTTGATGAGAGCGAAAGAAATTAACCAGAAATTGTTCTCTCAACTCTCCGCTACCGAGCAGAAGCTCACCCTGCAAGACCGCAGGAACCAGTTCAACCAGTCCAAAATAATGGAACTGGAGAGAACGATTTGCGAAAAGGAGGTCAATCTGCTGAAGCATTCCGAAATCTTAAACACCATAAAGAACAACTTGCACTTATCTTTACAAGAGAACAGCAATCTGAAGGACACCATAAAGTCGCTGAATCAGACGGTTTTGGAGTTCGAAGAAGTTATAAAACAATACGAAAGCGAATCCTTCCTGACTAAAGAAAAAACGTCGGCTTGTAAAACTCAAATAGACATTTGCAAGAACAAATTGCTGGAATTGAACGCCGTATTCGAGCAGAAAACGAGGGAGTTTTGTTCGCTTGAATGCGCCTACAATCAGCAACACAAATCCCTGAAAACCTGCCAAATGGAGCTGAATCGGGTGAAAGAAAAGGAAAAAACGAAGAAACAAAGTTTACAAAGGACCATCGAGCAGCTCAAGGACCAACTATCGAAAGCCCAAGAAGACAACAAACGGATTAGCGATGATTCCAATGCCTTGAAGGTGGAGTTCAATAGGAAAACCTGCGAATGCTTGACCAAAGAAGCGGAATTGGATCAGTACAGAAAAGTAACTGAAGATTTGAAATTAACAGTGAGTAAACATTTGGATTAGTTTGTTTGTTTTATTCATTAGTAATGTTTCAGCTGGATAATATAAATAAAAGTCTGAATGGAAGAAGCAGCGAAGATGATACAAGCCTATCATCGAACTGCAAATGCGATTTTAATTATTACCTGGAAATAATTGCATCTTTGAAACTGGCGGTAATTAAACTATTACCCTTCTATACTAGAAAGGTTTTCGTTGATTTTAGATAATTTTTAACAACATATTCATGCAGGTAACACAGCTGCTGAGGAAACTATCAGATTCGTACGCTCACAACGAGGACCTGAAGAAACAACTGGACCACCAGCAGCACCAATTAACAGAGGCGATGAAAAACCACGCGGACAAAGACAGGAAATTCAACGAAATCAAACAGAAATTCGTCGAAGTGGTAGAGCACACCCAAATCGAAGAGCAACGGTACATCGAAACGCTCAGAACGTCCCAAAGAGAAATCCACGCACTCAGGCAAGATCTGGACGAGAGGCTTAAGCAAATCAACGAGATGAACAATACCGGCCAAGAGACGAGATGTAATTGTACTGGTATCGATAAAGAAAACGCCTGCCTCAAGGATCAGTTGAGTCGTTTGATGAAGCAACAACACGCAGAAAGCGCAGAGGTTAGTGCCAATAAAATCTTCAACTCCATCCAGGGACACACTGTATACCCTTGAAATGGCCTTGTACAAGCCTTTTCAACGGTTCTCTATCGTACATTTCAGAATGAGAACCTTCGGACGCAAATTGACATCGTCGAAGTGAAAATATCAACGTTGGAAGAATCGAATCGTTCGTTGAAAACCAAAATGGAGCAGTATTCGTCGGATATGGAGAGACTGAACGGGGAAAAGGAGTGTTTGCACCGGAAAAACGAGGAGTTGCTCGGCGAGCTGAAATCGTTGAGCGCCTCGTTCGAATCGGCCACCAGCCAAAAAAGGTACAAAGAGGAGACGATTAGGGCGCTAGAGGACCAATTGAACGAAGTGAAAATTTCCCGAGACGAGATTTGCTTCGAGAGTAAAAACGCGTTGAATTATTTCAAGCGTTGGTTGCAGGAACAAAATAGAATCAACAAGCACGTGGTAGCGAAAGAGAGGAATTATTGCAAAACCATCGATATTTTGAAACATCAAATCGAGTATGTTCTGTTCGGTTTTAAGAGGGCTTGCTTTTTACTAACAAACCTCAATCGTACTAACTTTTTGAAGTTCCTCACCTCTAGCCGACCTGCAGAATTAATCTTGTTAATTAAAAAAAGTATTTGAGAGGTTTTCTATAATTTAATTTTTAGGCAAGGACAATACCATCGCTCGGCTCGTTCCAAAGATATGTCGCCTCTGATTTGCGAGGCTTCCTGCAGTTTGGGATCCCAAGGCAACGAGTCAGTGTACAGTGGAAGTCCGCCGATAAGCCCCAATCCCCAAGAGGCTGATGATTCCGAGTTTTTCACGATCAGTTGCAAGGTAATTATATTATTTTGCTGTGGGATACGAGGGTATTCAAATACTTCAACTCGGATGGTTGATGTAATTTGTTTCAGAATGATGATTGGGACACGGATGAAGATGATGGAGAAGGATACGTAGCTCAGATAGAGCACTTAACAAAAGTGATGAAGAAAACGAATGAAAAATGGAAGGAAAAGAGCAAAAAGTAAATGTGTAAATATTTCTTACCTGTCTTATGAACAAAAAGTAAGTTCGCCCCGGCCAATTATTTTAGATTTTTTTTAATATATACTTATTTTTAAGATATTTTGTATATGGCTTTAACAAATTACTCAATGATATTGTATTGTACTTTTTATGAAATAATTTTTTATAAAATATCTAGTAATATATTTACACAGTATTTATGCTATATCGTTTAAATAGTGGTAATAGCCTGCACTTGAATCGTTTGATTATCTACAGTACTGAAAAAACAATTTACAAATTAGTTACTTACTACAACTATAAAAAATAATCTTACATGAGTTCCGGTAACGTGACATGCACGGGTTCCACTTTAACCACTTCCGCTTTGGAAACGTGCGTAGCCAAATGCTGTTGCAAAGAGCTCGATTGCGAAAAGTTCCTGCTGCATATCTTGCAAGAGAACGGCTTATCACCCGTATGCGACCGCATGTGCACCTTCAAGCTGCTGGAACTGGCGAACCTGCAAACACATTTTATCTTTAATATACACGGACTCGAAAGTTCATTTTCATCGCTCACTTCTTATCACAGCATTCGCAAGCGTGCGGTTTCTCCCCGGTGTGCGTCCTCATGTGCCCGGCGAGCAGGCCGGAGCTGCTGAACCCCTTATTACACACCACGCATATATGGGGCTTCTCTCCCGTATGGGACCTGTTATGGATAATAAGCGTTTCCTGTCGGCTGAACGACTTGTGGCACACCTGACACGTGTAGGGTTTCTCTCCGGTATGGGTGTGTTGGTGGATATTTAGAGTACTCGAAGCTGCGAAGGCCTTGCCGCACGTCCCGCATACGTAAGGCCGAGCGCCCGTGTGGGTGCGCATGTGAATACCCACGTAGCCCGATTGCGTGAACCTAAAAAAATCGTTTCGTGCTCAAATGAGTAGGTTCCAATTTAAGGGGTGATTCTTTGGTTAAAATTAAGGTTGGTACAAGCATAGATATACACCGTTGGAAATTTAATTTCGCATAATAGGGAAATCAATGTTAAATTCTTAACCGGCTGAAATCCAGTCTACCAGTACACATTTCAATACAACGTCGCGATCAATTCTAATAAATTTAATTGTTCTACTGGACCGCACGCCGCGATTTGTAGAATTACAAAGTTATTTGTGTTAAGTATGAGGTACAAAATTATTTAGAAACTAATATTTTTTTGCGATATTTAAAAAAAATAAGTGTATCGGTAGGTACAGTTTTGAAAGAGCAACAAATCTTGTTGAAATAAGGGAAAAAATAATTCAATTTTCTGCTAGAATCCTCACCTCAGCTCGGTAATATGAGATGACATCTGCATGACAGGTTTGGCTATTGTTTAGCAGAAAGCGGTGGACTATTTTTTAGAGTTCTTTTATTTTCTATTTTAAAATAATCTTTAAGTTTATTTTTGGAGTTTCCTTGTAATTATTTTCTTAGAATTTGCTTTCTTTTTCAAGCCATTGTGGCAAAAAGGCATATATCTACATAATTCTATTTTAATATTAGTGATATTTGTTCAATAAATTATCGTTTAAAAATTCTCATTTCTTTTTAATCGACTTGACGTTCACCCATCCGAACCCGTTTTGATACTGTCGAAGTGTCGAAACCATCGAAATTATTTGATTTTTAATCTAACCAAACCAAATCGCGGTGTGAAGTTCAGTAGAACAATTAAATTTATTAGAATTGATCGCGACGTTTTATTGAAATGTATACTGGTAGACTGGATTTCAGCAGGCTAAGAATTTAACATTGATTTCCCTATTATGCGCGAATTATTTTCCAACGGTGTATAACTAAAATATGGTGGGTTCTCTAGCTGTGAAGCTTATACCTTTTGTTGCAAATGGGGCACTCGTAGGGCTTTTCGCCGGTGTGTACTCGAAGGTGCTTGTCCAGATTACAAATTTGCGTGAAACCTTTATTGCACACTTCGCAAACAAACGGTCTTTCGCCTGTGTGAGAGCTAATGTGAATTCTCAAACTCCTCGCCTAAAATGCGCAGAATAATACAAATTAATTGCCACGAAGAGACTAAAATAATTTACTTCTACGTATTGCTTTCCGCAATATTCGCACGACAACAACTTGTGGCCCGTGTGGTATTTCATGTGTTTGGATAAACTGGAGGCCCATTTGAAGGCTCTGCCGCACACGGAACACAAATGCGGTTTGCCCTTGATGTTTCTCAACTCTCCCGTGTGCTTTTTCTTGTGCTTGCTCAAGTTGGAGCTCTCCGCGAACGACATGTCGCACTGGTCGCACTGGTGGGGCTTCTGCTCCAGGTGGATTTTGAGGTGGCGCTTCAAAATCCGCGCCTCGCTGAAGGCCTTCAGGCATATCTGGCATTCGTAGTTGAGTTCTTTCGGGTGAGACATCATGTGCACCTACAACAATGTATTTATTTCGAGAAAGTTGCTGTTAATAGAAAGTGTACTTTGAGATCGACTTTCAACGCGAACGAAAGGTCGCATTTCGTGCAGGGATATTTGAGTCTGTTATCGCCTTCTGTGAGTTTGCTATCGCTGTCGAATCGTACTACAATTCTATCAGTAATGTCCTCGGTGCCATTATCTGTTAAGGAACTCGTCTCCTCGATTGTGTATAAACCTTCCTTCACCTAAAATTAAGAAATTTACTCTACAATGCACATACAAGGGGTATGGTGAAAAGTTCTCGGACTGACAATGAAAGATCGCGATTTTCAGTTGAAAATTACATCATTATTCTTATTATATAACTCAAAATCTGTAGTTCAAGACGTTCTAAATGATTCTGGAGCGTTCTAAATGGTTCTAGATAGTACTAAATGATTCTGGAGAGTTCTAAATGATTTTAGACAATTTTAAATGAGTTAAAATGATTCTAAATGATGCTGGAGCGTTCTAAATGACTATGGAGTGTTCTAAAATAAAGGCTTTGAAGCGTTCTAAATGAATTTAGACAGTTCTAAATGCTTCTGGAGCGTTCTAAATGATTTTAGACAGTTCTAAATGATTCTAGAGCGTCCTAAATGACTATGGAGCGTTCTAAATGGATTTAGACATTTTAGACGGTTCTAAATGCATCTGGAGCGTTCTGAAAGGTTCTAGTAAGTTCTAAATGATTCTAGATGGTTCTAAACGATTCTAGAATTAATTATAAATGCTCAAAAGAGAAAACAAACATTTTTGCTGAGTCTATCAGGCCGAGAACTTTTCACCCTACCCTCGTACTGCAATATGTCTATTACATCTACGATTGCATTATAAAATCTACAGAACATGAACAATAATGGTGTAGACTTTATAATTTGAAACGGTATGATGAATACTTAGTACTAACGTCTAATTGTTCCTCTGAGTATGTAACAAACTCAGGAATATCCTGTTCGATGGTGATGACAGTTCCTATGTGCTCGGAAAATTGCAGTTGTTCTTGCAGCTCCTGCTTGGCCTGTTCTCTTTGTTTTTCAGCTATCGTTTCGGCTAGTTGTTGCTAAAATTATAAAGTTACATAAGTACTTCCGTACAAGCTCCAGTTAATTAAAGCACTTCCTTGAGGGATTCTTAAGGGGTACGAAAAGTATTATTCTTAAGGAAACCTCAATGAATTGATGAGATACAGGGTTAGGTAAATGACGTGTACAGGGGTGGTACAAAAAGATATGCACCTGAAATTCCTGTGAGAGGTACTGCCGTAAAATATTATCCGATTTTTCGCATTGCTGCTTGAACGTGTAGGCCCTGCTGCATTGCAGGACGCACTGCACGCACATGAGATGTGGATACCCATCGTTTTCAGCTACCTAAAATTTAAAATATTTTTAAATATTTCATATATTTTCAATGCTATTTTTTGGCAACATGTTTAGTGTAGTAAGAGGCTATTTCTACGGGAAGTGAAGCTACAACAAACTTATATCACTCTGTATAAAAATCTAATCTAATTGAAGAAACTACAATTAATCATTTATTGTGGGTGTGTGTAGGTGTGCACTAGGCACTTAAAATAGTTTTAACTATAATAAATGTACATATAAAAATTTCTATGAATTGTTAGTAAAAAAACCCTAACAAAATAAAGAATCCTTTGTGAAAATTTGCCTATGGTAGAATTGACCATCAATTATAAAACTATTATAATAAAACCGGTGATGATAAATCCCTGGAAAAGGTGTTGCATAAGTAAACAATACAAAACAATAATCACCTGAATAGAAGCGAATGAATTGAGCATTTCGTCGAGACAAGCGCCAAATAAGGGCCTCATGTCTCCCTTTTCGGTGAGGCAGGCCCTGCATATTTTGTCGATCTGCAGGGGAGCGGTCAAGTACATGCTCATGTCCATTTTTTCCGAATTTATCAAATCGGGTTCGCGAGCCACGGAAAACACGGACGTTTCTAGCGAAAATCGAACGTAAGTCTTTACGTTATCGCGAACACAAATCACAACACAACACAGAGGAATGTCAATATTGTCAATGTCAGAAAGATGGCAACGAAGAATGACGACGCGAAATACGTCGTTGGCTCTACGCGTTGAGAAACGGGTGAGAGACGGTCGAACGTAGTGCGCAGCTTGGGCACGATTGAGATCGGCTAATTCGAATGGCGGGAAATTTGAATTTTATACCAATTCCAATCAATTTATATTGTAACTAATTTTGTACCCAATCGGAAGAAGTTGCGGGCGAAAAGGAAAGAAATATGGAACAGTTTAGTGAAGAATTATATCTGAAATATTTCGAAAAAATCCGTTTTATTTTTCAGTGTTTATCTTTTTCTTCTGCAGTTATAAAGGTTTTATTGATAATAATGCATTTAACAGCGTGATAAATGATAATATAAGAATGTTAAATACATAGATAAAATAGATAAAAATTTGCTATGGATAAAGCTACTGTGTTTTTTTGAGATATAAATAAGAGTATTTTTAAAGAAAATTTTTATTTTGAATTTTAAATCAATGCGATTTAAACCATATAAGAGCAATATAAAAGAATATGTATTGAAATACCCAAGAAACATGGGTAGGGTTTCTTGGGTTCTCGTTATCTTACCCTACCCATATTCTTCAGATAATTAATGGAATCAAGTGGATTTCGAAAAAACGAACGGATTGTGATTGTTAATATTATTACTATTTTGTAAGCTCGTTTTAGAATAAGGTGATCATATTTATCGATTTCGTTTGCGCGGGATTTATGAATAGATTTATTTATAAAGGGTGTTGCAATGGTAAATAATCGTTAGGACTTTCAGAATTTAATTTAATGGGTTTTCCCGATATCTACGATCGGGTAGAGCCTAGAGGTTAATAAAACAAATCCGTGTGGAAAAACCAACATTGTTGCAAAAAGATAAATCTAAATATGTAGATTACAAATAATCTTGCGTATAATTGTTATACAAAGTGGTCCTGAATTAAGTGCCTACCCTAATTTCAAGAGGATTTTAGATGGAGGAGAGAACTCTGTTTAGTACTTTTCTTGTTCATGAGTTCACGAGCCTCGTGATCTCTTTTAAATTTAATAAATAAATACTAAACATACAAAATAACATTTTGACCTCTCTCATCGACAAACTGATTCATTTATAAGCCATGAACTCCGGTCTTCAGTGACCATATTTATAAGCTAGTCGGTGAAGAAGAAATCGTCAAGAAGCGCGCAAAAATGCTGGACTTTTCAAAATCAATTTTGCCATTTTTGTTACTTGGCTATTGCATTTTGACAAGACATTGTTGCATGACCGATTTCTATAAAGAGTACAACGATTTCGTTGAAGGAATGTATGGGTGTAAATGTGTACCTTATTATTTGTGTAGTGCTGGCAATACAATTATAACAAGTGGAAACCATTTGATAAACCCAAGGTTAGATACACCTATTTTAAATTTACTTACGCGACTTTTACTTGTTAATTCAAATTGCACAAAGTGTCTCATCGGGCATTAAATAATCCAATAATTTCAGGGAAACGGAACCTAGACGAATTCACTGTAAAGGATACAGCAAAGAAATGAAGGTGTGCTGCGGATCGGGAGGCAACAATAACCCTAGTACCTCTGTATACAAGAATCCTACAGACAACATAACAACAAAACAACACCACATAAATAAACTCAAATGAAGTTTCTGTAATCGGCGATCGTTTATGTGAAGAATGATACTTTAAATAATAAGTAAATTTATTGAACTAGGTGTATATGTATGGTGATAAAATTTTTGTGCAAGGGTTTTACATTTTACAAAAAATCCTATAGAGAATTCCAGAATAAAAAAATGTCTAGGATATTTTAGATTATCATAGATATATCTTTATATCTAGGATAATAGTATACAAATCATAATATTACACATTTAGTGTCATTAAAAGAAAAAAAATCATAAGGTTATTCTTTCAATTGACAACTTTTTTAAGAGTTCTCTTCGACTTTTCCTAGTACTTACCTAATGTTTAATGTTTGAATTCATTTGGAAGCATATTGAATACTTTTATTGTCACATACCTGTACTTTTTTTTACCTACTATATAGTAGGTACTGAGATATCTCACATACCTAAACTGCTTAGTTTATTGTAATCCAATAAAATAGATTTATAGTAGTACAACTTTCTTACTAAAAGATTGAATTACTCTTATACGTAGTCTACTATAATAAAAACCGCCAAACTTTAGAAGGTTTTCGAAAAGTAGATAGTTTCTCTATTTTACATTTCATAGTTTAAGTTTTTTTAATGTTTTTTTCCAAAAAGATGTAAATATCACTTTTATTCGCATAGCTACATTAATTTTGAATTTGTACAACGCCGTTCATTTCTGCACCCTGTATAAAATCTTGCATAGAAGCACTTTACCTATACTTGTTTACCTTACCTATAGTTTGGTGCTTTTTTATGGTGTACCAAAAACGTTATCCCGATATGAATGAAGCGCTGATATTCAACAGGTCAACGAACAAACTTTGTTGTACATCAATAAAATTAGAAGTTGTATATCAAGGAATAATATTGAAACAACGAAAATTACTTATAATTTATCGCTTTTATTAGGTAGAAACTAAACTATAAACTTATACGAATCAGTCAGAAAGGTGCTAATTTAAATTAATGAAAAATATAACAAAACCTACATACTAGAAAATGCATACAATATGCTAATACAAAATGGATGAAATAAGCAAAAAAATAAGAAAAAATCTATTTCTTATCTCCAGCATCATTCTTCTTCTCGACAGGCCTGGCCGCCGCCCCGGTCTGCGTAATGGGAATGTTCTTGCACTCCACCTGCTCGCTATCCAACTTCGGGGCCGTGATGCACAGCACCCCGTCCGAGGAAAGCTTCGACTCTATCTGGGCCACGTCGTAGCTCTTCGGCAGCGTGTACCGCCTGATGAAGTGCCTGTAGATATGGCCGTGCTCGTCCTCCTTCTCCTCGTGCTTGCCCTCGATGGTGACGGTGTTCTCGCCGGTCAGCTTCACGGTGATCTCCTCGGGCTTGAACTGCTGCACGTCCAGGTTCGCCTCGAACCGGTCCTTGCCGTAGGTGACCGTCGAGCCGGTGTCCTGCTGCGAGGCGGTGGACTTCCAGTTGCGCAGGTAGCCGGCCGGGCACCGGAGCACCATCTTCGGCACGTCGACGGGCTGCAGGAGGTCCTCCGGGTCGAGCACCATGCCGAAGTGCTGGTCCATGATGCGCGAGGGGCGCATGTAGTAGGAGCCGCTCAGAAGGGAGTCGCCCAGCAAATATGGAAGCAGTGACATTTTTTTTCTTTCGCTGATAATTGATAATACAATTACACTTTAGCACTTGGTGAGTTTGCTCTGTCGCTTGTCGCGTTTGGAATTGAACTTGCCGCGTTGTGGAGCTCGCTGGGTATTTATATGAAATCGGAAGTATTCGAGACGATTCCGGTAGAATCGATAATTTTCTGGCCAATGGCAGAGCGAGAATCGGTTTCTAGAACCGTCGCGACGTCGGGAAACTTCGAGAACGGACGATTCGAAAAGGTTTTGCGGTGTTGCACGGTGTAATTAATTTTACGTATTTTGGAGATCTTATTAGTGTATTATCGAATTTGTTGCATGTTGCATTTTTTAATTAAATAATAGGAATCTCTCATTTACTTACTTTGCAATTCTTGGGCTTTGGAGTTCCTTTTAGGCACATACCCACACGACATTATATTTTTTAATATTTTCTGGATATGGTCAATTAATATGGTGTAAGAGAATAATAATTAAGTAAAATATATGTAGGTATTCAACAATTTAACAATAAAAGGAATATTTTAATACAGAATTTTATTATAGAATGCAAAAATTAGTAGTCTCATCATTTATTCCAAGAAAATTAGATTTTTGATAAATGTCACTGTCAATTTGCCATCTATCAATTAAGCATTTTAAAAAAGGCCTACTTCATAGAGAAAGAGGGTTGTCTATGGTCAACTCTAACAAAATTTACATATTCTTAATAATATTCCGAAATTATCACATCGAATATAAAAAATTAATTTTTAAATTATCAGTACACATACATAATTTATCAAGCAGTCATCATATTATAAAGGCGTTTGCATCAAGTAGCTATAATAGCATTTTAGTATAATGGCATTATTTAAAACAAGCTCTACTTTGGCAAATGTTAATCACTATTTAAAAATCCCACTAGAAACATCGATTCAAGCATCGAATAGTTCTCGAACAAATCGGAATTGTTCTCGAAACTCTCGAATCGATTCGAATCTTCCTCGACCAATCACCGTATTCCGCAATTGGTCCACCAATCACAACACGTTTCTAGAAAATACCAGATGATCTGTCAAATTCTAGCAAACTCTTGACATTTCTCGAACGTAAACAGAACATTCCGAAAACTATAAAATGGAAACATTTGATATTTCTTTACCAGTATCATTTTGTACTAACAAGAGCACAGTTCCAGTCAGAAATAAACGTTGATTAATTCATACTCAGTTAAAGAAGTGAATAAGAAAATGTTTGTATTACCAGTGAACAGAGCCCACGAGCATCAAAATCGTCGCGAATCCTCCAGAAGGGAGATGTTGGAGGATCTCATTCATCCTCTGGCAGTGTTAAACAGCCTACTAGAAACTCCTGAATACTGCAACAAAATGAGAAACCGCAACGGAGTTCTCCAACAACAACAACCAATCGCTTCTGAAGTAACCATCGACAAAGACAAATTCCAAGCCAGCTTCGACGTCCAGCACTTCAAACCGGAGGAAGTCGTCGTTAAAATCACCGGAGACAACGCCATAACCGTCGAAGCCAAGCACGAGGAGCGGCAGGACGAGCACGGGAGGATATTCAGGCACTTCGTTAGGAAGTACGTGCTGCCCAAGAACTGCGATGCAGCACGACTGGAATCCAGGTTGTCCTCTGATGGGGTGCTCAGCATCACGGCACCTACCGTAGGTGATAAGGCAGAGCCCAAGTCCATTCCTATCCAGGTAACCGGCAAGCCTGTGAAGTTGGCTGAGGAGAAACAAACAGAGAGCGTGGCAGATAAACCGGCTAGCCAGTAAAATGTGGCTACTACAGTATTTATTAATTTTATTTATTTATTATTGCGTTGTGTAGAGTATGCATGAAGAGTGCAAGACGAAGAGTATGTTATTAGTTTAGTTATTTAAGATTTTTTTGTAATGTAATTGAAAAATGAAATAAAAATTTTAATTTACTGAATTTTGTTGTATTGCCTTTTGACATATTTACTACATCCCTTGATTTTAATACAATGTCATATGTCACTCCATCATGGACAGGTGATAGATGATTTACCAAAAGACATTCGGGAATTTAAGAGAATCTAGAAGGCCTAAAGTGTACAGTTTATTTTGCATATAATATAAAGTAAATTTTACAGTATCAAAACACATACACAAAAGGAATATGCGTTAATCAATAAGATCTTCTTGAAACACTCTGTTATTTTTCGTCACAGGCACTGGAGGTGGCGTTATTAAATGACCATATACAGGCACCTAAAATTTAATAAATCAATAAAATCATTTCAATAAATTATTTCAGGATAATCAGAAAAAATATCACGATATGATCTTGTGAGCTTTTGCTTGTGCTGTATTTCAGATATAAAAATTCAGCATGTCTAGTAATGTGTCCAAAATATCCGTTCTAAATGTTTCTGGAGCGTTCTAAATTGTTCTAGATAGTTCTAGATAGTTCTAAATTATTCTGTAGCGCAGTAAAAGGTTCTATGTAGTTCTAAATGTTTCTGAAGCAATCTAAATATAGTTCTAGACAGTTCTCAATGTTTCAGGAGCTTTCTATTGATTGTTCTAGACAATTCACAATGTTTCAGGAATTTTCTAGATTGTTCTATAGAGTTCGATCAAAATGTTTCTGGAGCTTTCTAGATTGTTCTAGACAATTTCAAATAATTCTGGAGAGTTCTAAATGGCTTGTTTCCTATTGTTGTCGTTCATGTCACATTTAATCTTCAAATTACTCTTATCTAGAGTGATACAAGGCTAATATGAAATGTAGTCTACTAATTGAAGTGATAGAAGTGGTATGTGACAAAACTTACGTAAAGGAAGTCCGTATTGAATTTAACCGATTTGGGCCTGGTGTATCGTTTAGGGATAGCATAATGATGCCCTAGATAGGGCGGATTCAGCGCCGTACCGTAAATTTTAGTGGCGTCAACTTTGATCCTTTCCTTCTTCTGCAGCTGCTTGTACTGCTTGATGGTCAAACGTTTAGGTAGACTACCACCCATCAGTACCTGTACAATCAAGAAAATGATGATAGTTGTTCGATACATACAAGCCCAAATTTCTTCGATTTTCAAAAATAAAACTATTTAGGAGTATAAAACGTTACCCTTAATGTAGTGGAACTCGCCACTCTATTCACATCGGGAGGCACGGCGAATTGCGTAGTTTCCGGATCGACCGGGCAATTCGGATTCAGCGGTTTCCATTGCTTGAATGTACCGAGCGTTTGCAAATACCTACCGCCTATCGTCCACATTCGGCAACTGAAATCCGCGCTGCAGCTGCCAATCCGACGAATTTTCTACGTTACCGGGCGATTTACAAGCGAAATTGCCATACGAACCTCACGATGATTTCGCACTTGTCGATGTAAGTGAGCCCGGAGACGGGCATAAAGTGACCCTTGTAGCTGTTCAGCAACACCGGGAACGGTTGCCGCTTGATCATCCTCTGCGCTCGCCCCAGGATCCTGTCGCCCCACATGAACGGGAACTTCAGCCGGTATTTCGGCATGCAAATGTGCTCCTTTTCGCTTTCGGGCACGCAGTAATTCTTCAGCAGGAACGTTTTGATGTAGCCACTGGTCGTTCCTGCGCGGAAATCATATAGATTATGCTGGGTGAGTCTCATGAGACCACAGATTTGCAGGGATGGTTAAAATTTGGTGATTATATCCAGCTTAGTTTTATTCTATTTTTCATCCTTAAGAAGTGGAGGCAAGCAGTGAAAGTTGCAAAATCCCTAATCACCACTTTAGAATACTTTAGCTATCTCCACTAACACCACTATTAACTATCAAATAATGTTCCTTATTGTACTCAAAAGGTTTTTGACTGAATTGAATCATTGTAGGTTCCCCCACATGTCTCTGTACTGCGTCGGTTCCTGCTTGAAAAACCCTGTATAGAGTAGAGATAATAATTACCCATAATAACGAACTCGTTATTTATATCTGAAGTCATCGTAATGACATAATCTCCCGCTTTGTGTATGGCCAGAAAAGAGGTAATGAACCCTCCAGCGTCCATGTGGTTCCACACTTGCACGTAGCCGTTTTCGAGCGCCACCAGCAAGGTTCCCGTCTAAAACACCACAAACGAGCCAAAAAATTCACCCCAAAGGGTTACTATTTGAAACCTTGCGGAGATTATATCCTACCTCTATATCACCGGTTTTCCTGGCGTTCAAGAACATCATGCAGTGCACCGCCAATTTTTTCAAACTGGTCACCTCGTCCGGCATGGCGACGGACGAGACCCTTCGAAATTTGAGGCTCCTGGAAGACACCGTGGACGGTCGATGGTCTGCGAAAAATGCATACTCTTTAGGTAAACATCTCGGCGTTAATAAGGGCCAACTGACATGCTATATCTCCGGTGGTGCTGGGTGATATTTCTGCGTGATCGTCCGCTTTGGCCTTCGATTGGAGCTGGTAGAAGAGCTTGATTCTGACGTGGGGGTTTTGAACGTTGAATTTCTTGTACGGCTGGCCCGTCTCCAATCTCCAGAGGATCATTTCCCCGTCGTAGGAGCCGGTTGCGAGGGACTCCGGCAGTCTGATTACCGCCGTGCATATGTCTTCTGCATGGCGAAGATCCCAATTTTTACTAAATAAAAAAATGCATAAAATTAACATACATATAGTGTGCCTCTCTGGATGGAATAGATGAGAAGAAAAAATCGTTTAATTTTACGAAGAAAATTCACGTAGAAATTCAGGTAAATCGTCCTGTATTTCTTAAAAGAAAAGGCTGGTGCAACTTTTAATGGTAAAGTATGTTCCTCATGACTCTACCCTCTATAGATCTTGCAAATCTTACCAATATGCTCCACTGGGTCCTTCGGTTTCATTGGTATCAGCGAACTCGGTTATTCTCCGGTTCCATCCGCTGGCCAAAATTCTCCCCTTCACCCAAACGACTGACTGAACTTCGTTGAATGGTTCTATCGACAAATTTCTCAGGCACGTTCCCGTATTGAAGTTCCATATTTTTAAAGTACCGTCGTGAGCTCCGGTCAGCAGTCTTTGCCAACCTGCAGTTTACAAAAAAATAAATGGATTTTTCCTCTGCACTCCATATTATAATTGATTCTGATGCATGGACAGAAACTCAATCCTGGGAACTTCAAAATTATTCTAGACAGTTGTAAATCATTGTAGAAGTTCTAAATTGTTCTAGACAGTTCTAATTCATTTAGAAGTATTCTAGATCATTCTGGACATTTCTAAATGGTTCTCGACAATTCTGATTCGTCGTGAAGCATTCAAAATGATTCTGGATAGTTCTAAATTTTTCTAGACAGTTCTAATTCGTTCAGAAGCGTTCTAAATCTAAACGATTCTCGACCATTCTGATTCGTTCTGAAGCATTTTTAATGATTCTGAAAGTTTTATACTGTGAGATTTTAATTTTTTCCACAGGATAATAAATATACCATAACTATCATTATGCCGTTTTGTCTATAATTGACTAAGTAATTCAATATTATTTGTGTTAAACTAACCTGGATCAAAAGTCGCAGCTGTTATTTCAACAGGCAACTTTTCCCCGTGGAGGATAACTGTATGCGCATCTCTAATGACTAAAAGCCTCCTTCCATCCCAAGGTTCCCATACGATTATGTAACTATCCAGTCCGCAGCTAACGATGCACTAAAATTATACATTAAATCGAATTTATGTTAATTAAGCCTTATTCCAGGAAGAAGGAATCCAGCAAATCACCAAATGAGCAAAATAGTATTAATTATAATGACCCATATTCAGCGCCTCTGTTTAACTTTAGAGTGACTCTAAAGTCGCGTCTTTAACTTGACAGATTTACATTGTTGTCATGGAGTAACTAGGGACTCGAGACGCGACTTTAGAGTCACTCTAAAGCACGGCCCTATATTTGTAAGGTCTGGAAACAGCCTATGCTTATGCATTAGAGAATGTGTCCCGTTATTTGAGGACTTTTTGAGCTTCACTTTTGCGCCGCACCGTTGCGAACGATCGGAGGACCCACGGTTTGTAGAATAATATTATTATATATTATTATATATTATTATTTAGAGTGACTCTAAAGTCAATAATATTATTCTACAAACCGTGCGGAGGACCAACTTATCTCAGCCAATCAGCGTCGTGCATATAAATCGCGGTTGTGTGAAATGACAATTCGAGCTGTCAAACCTTAAAAAATTATTTTTTGACATTTCGATGAGAAAATGGAGAAATACATTAACCGAAGATACGTGAGGCATGATGTTAACAACAAAATCATCGCTGAAGTATATTTTTATATTTTGTATCTATTTTTAGTTTGAATAAAACCTTTCTTAATGCCAATTCTATATAATTCGTATGCAAAAACCGTGGTCCTTTACAACATCGCCTCATAGCGGCCGTTTTAGGAACCCTGTTTTATCCTAATAAAAAAAACCAAATCCTATAAAATCCTATAAAAAACAAATTAGGTACCTGAAACAATTTATTGAACAAAATAACGGACACCCCGCTGGTGTGCGTATTGCCATCGGTGTGCTCGGAGCTTTGCTTAGGAGACAGCGGTATGGTGGCGATCAAATGGCTGGCGATGATCCATTGCCTGCTCTCCGGATTGTAGAGGCTGGTCAGGTTCTCGCCCAAAATGAGCGGCAGTCCCAAGTAGGTTTGCAGCAACTCCTGGGCGGCCACGTCCCACACCTTGATGCACTTGTCCTTGGACAGCGTGTACAGCTTCTCGCCGTTGTCCTGGAACACCATCTGCACGATGCCCGTGTGGTGGCCGTAGAATATGCACGTGGCTCGCATCGGCACGAACGGGTTCCACAGGCGCACCAGGCAATCCGGCCCGCCCGTCGCCAGTATGTGTTTTTCTTCGCTTACGGCGAAACTCCAAACGCCACCTTATTGGTATTGAACAGTATTGTTAAGTAGTTAACTACAAGTAGTTCAAATCGTAGTTCAACTACATTAAAAAAAGTAGTTTTAACAACACTGGTATTGAAGATACATTTTATTACTTTTCTGGATCTTTATCCACACTCTTACGGGCATTACTAGAGATTCATTTCTTGAATACCAATCTCGACTCGTAATCTCTAAGAACTCACCGAATATTTTGAACGAATAACACTTGTTGAAATCCAAAATGTCGGTAATCTGTACGGCTTTGTAGCATTGGGCGCAGGACACCACGCTGTGCAAATTCGAATAGTAGTAAACGGATCGTACGATGTCCGTGTGAATGTTGTCTATTTCCAGCACTTTCATTCCTGGTATCCAATTTTTCAGCACGTTTTTGTAGGTGGACGCGCGAAGGGACAGACCCGGCTGGCTTTTAAAGGGCCCCCTCGCCTCGGAATCTAACATATTCGTTCGTTAAAACACAAGATCAATGCTAAATTATCAAATATTTTGGTAGCTATAACATATGTTTTCGACAAACAGGACCTTCAATTCATTAGCCCGTATTAAGCGCACCTGTTTAACTTTAGAGCACGGTCCTATATATTTCTAAGATCTGGAAACATAGATCGAAAAAGTGTCCCGTTATTTAAGGATAAAACAGGGTTCCTAAAACGGCCGTTAGGAGGCGATGTTGTAAAGGACCACGGTTTTTTGCGTACGAATTATATAGAATTAGCATTAAGAAAGGTTATATTCAAACTAAAAATAGATACAAAATATAAAAATATACTTAAATCAGCGATGATTTTATTGTTAACATCATACCTCACGTATCTTTGGTTTATGTATTTCTCCATTTTCTCCTCGAAATGTCAAATAATAATTTTTGAAGTTTTGACAGCTTGAACTGTCGTTTCACACAACCGCGATTTGTAGCGCAACGCTGATTGGCTGAGATAAGTTGGTCCTCCGATCGTTCGCCACGGTGCGGCGCAAAAGTGAAACTCAAAAAGTCCTCAAATACCGGGACACATTCTCTAATGCATAAGCACATGAAGTTTCCAGACCTTACAAATATAGGGTCGTGCTTTAGAGTGACTCTAAAGTCGCATCTCGAGTCCCTAGTTACTCCATAACAACAATGTAAATCTGTCAAGTTAAAGACGCGACTCTAGAGTCACTCTAAAGTTAAACAGAGGCGCTGAATACGGTCCATTACCTATCAGAAACAGCACGATACTCCCGGATAGATCGCCGCACACCAACTTCGACGGCACCTTGATGTCCGTATCGAACGTGTAATACATGGTATTGACGGCGTTCGGACACGACACGATCATCACCCTCAATTCGAACTTCCTCGCCGACGTGTCGTAGAACCTCAGGTCTCTCTCGGTGCTGCTGGTGCATATGACGCCGACGTCCGGCAGCACCACCATGTCCGTGATGTAGGTCGATTGGATGGTGAGATAGGGACAGGTCGATTGGGCCTTGCGCTGCAATTGCAAATCCAACGACCAGTAGTTTATGGAGCCGTCCAGGCTGCTGCTGATTATGCTACCGTCGTGCCACGAGGTCGATCTGGATGGATAACGATTTTTGTAAGTTCAATAGGTTGGTCTCTGATTTGGACAGTATATGAAATCAAGAAGTGCTGGAGTTAAAGATGCCGTAGTTAATGTAGTGATGGTTGTTTGCAGGAGATATTGCCAGAATTCAAGAACATTGGAGAGATATCGAAGAGGCCTCTAGATCCAGCAGTGGACGAAATAAGGCTGGGATAAAACTCTCTTTCTCTATGCTCAATCTCACTACATTGGGAGGAAATTGAATAGCAAAGGAGAAGTGAAAACAGCTCGCTCCTGCCGAGGATTACTCTTAAATTTTCAGATTCCTAACTCTTCAGGAACTCCTAAAAGATCCTGCAAAGATGTTTGATGTTGGTAATTATTACCTATCCGGTTTCACAGTGGGGAAGAATCGAATTCTGTTTATGCTGTGTCTATGGCAAGTTTTCTGGACTAACGCTGAAACTGGTATAGGCGCATCGAGTGTTTTGTAAACTAAGCTGACTTCTTCCTGTTCGTATCCCAGAATTAAATACGAAATGAACTCGTTCCACGTCACAACGCCGTTGCTGAAACGGGAGAATCGTTATTTAATCGGTTAAATTGGACCCCAAGAGAATGGAGATTGAGGCAGATTACCAAGCGGTGTTCATTTTTCTGAAAATAATATCGTAAACCGAAGAATCATCGTAGTGGATCTGCGCCACTCGGTCCAACGTGTCCCTCAATAACTCGGCGTTGAGCTTTCTTCCGTCCTGCCTTTCGAACGCCTCCTTTATCTTCAAAATTTCGAATTCGCTCAGTAACTTGTGCAGCGGCAACGAGACGTTTTTCTTCTTACGGTGGTGCTGGGGAACCAGCTGCTGTTCCGACTCTTCCTCCATAGTTGCGGACATAGTTCAAAGGATGCTATCGAAACTGATCGCTGCAATACGGACAAATAAATGTGATGGAAAGTCAGCTGTTATGTTTTGACGTTATCGGAACGATGTCGAAACTTCCTGGGCAATTGATGATGGGGAGTCAATAAAATTTATGTCTATGAAGTTGAGTTGAACAAAGAAAGGTTATTAAAATAAGAGTGGTTAGAGTGAGAAAGTTGCAACACCGCAATATCACTCTTTCTTTTTCCTTTATTTGAGTCTAATGGAAGTCTTTGTTGCACTCATATAGCCTTTATTGCAAACCATTTTGCACCCATTTCAATTTAGATAGTAGTAGATATTCTATAAATGTGTAATAAAATTGGTCCAAATAAGAGTAAGAACTAAACGCAGCAAAATTATTACTGACCTACCTAAAAGGTTCGACGTTGCTGCTCTTAAAACCCTGACCTATTTAATATTTTATCGATTCTTCCCTGGTGTCGAAGTATTTTGTAACTTGTAGATTACTAGATACCAAAATACTATAATAATTTTTCTTAAATTTTATTTTAAATAAGCGAAACCTGGAAAGAATGGATTTTCATCATAGCTAATTTTAGCAGTTCGTATTATTACACATGAGACTAGAGATATTCAATAATCAATATCGATATTGATAAAAGTTTATCTTTTCGTTGAAGAGGTAAATATTGTAATAGTAAAATAATGCAATAATGCGCAAATAAAATAATAAGACTAATGCAATATACATACGTATGTACATAATATTACATATCGTCCTTCCGACAGTATAGAAATGCACAGTGCTAAGTTTTCTTATTAGTTTTTTCTAGCACAACAAAGAAGTAAGCAAACTATTTCTATTTAAAAAAAAACGAGAAAAAAAAAACGGTATTAGACACTAAAAATAAAAGTAATTATTTTTTATAGGTACCCTGTTGCCCAGCACTTTTTTTGCTGCCAATCTATTCAGTGATAAAATGTTCTCCTTTGAAAGGACCAAGTATACGTGTCAACTAATTGAACAACACCGATTTGTACCTTTCTCAATATGGCTACAGTTCTTGCGAAAGGCACAAATATGCACTTGGAAGAATACGTTCGCTGTGAATGCCTTAAAGACACGCTTGACAGAAATTATATCTAACTCTATCACTAACATTCTCTCAAAGGTAAACATTTTTCTTGCCGAACCATTTTATGTCGACATCGACAGCGAATCAATTTCCCCGTTAATCACCGTTATGCTTCAAGCATTACATTCAATACCGGATTCGGGAACAATATCATCACAAACAGAAAGGGGTCCCACATTTGAACAAGCATTGTCCAATGCCAAAGAGAAATTTTATTCTGCTCACAACGTTCTGATAACGGATTCTGGCATCATAGACTTCGCTAAATTGGCGTCTAAAGGAATTTACTGTAAGAATACCTTTGAAGAATTACAAAAAAACGGAATTAAAAACTTGGCGTCATCAAGTATGAATGATAACAAAATGTAATTGGTATTAAACAAGAAACATTGTCACGGTTTTAAATAAACTATTTTCCTCTAGGTATACAAAATTTCTTGATACTTTGTTATAAAGAGTGTATTTGTCCATGAAAGTACAGACGTTCCAATACGTTCATAACTTACACGCACTTATCACAAATAAAACAAAAATCAGCTAAGATAACACATCAAAACCTTCGATGAAAACTTCAATGATTTGAGCAAAGCAATATTATTACAATAACAGTGGTTAGAAGTAGAGTAAGAATGTTGTAATCCCACAACATCACTTTCATCAATCTTTCTTTTTCCTTTTATATGAGACTAATGAAAGTAGCCTTTGTTGCACTCATAGTCCATATCAGAGAATAGCGAACACATCTCTGGTCCATATTGCGTAAAACTTACAGACCAAGCATTAATACTTGATCTATGAAACAAAACTTTGCAGTTATCTGTAGATTCGAAACAATTCACCAAATGACTCCATCATTTATATGAAAAAGGCATCTAAGTAATCTGTGGTACAGTCGCAGATAGATCTAATTCAAGTCTCCTTATATCCGGTGCGATTACCTATTGGAAGAAAAAAAAGTAAGCAAACCAATAAAAACTACAATAGATACTAAAGGTAATTTTTACATAGGTACTTAGCACACATTTTTTGCCGTCTACCTATTCGGTTTTCTATGAAAGCTGAGATTATATAATGATGAGATTAATTTAAAAGTTGCAGGTTTTTTGAACGCCAAATTTAGTATGAATTGTAGAAGTAGGGGCAAAAAAATCCACACATGAGAGAAAACATTTAATTTCGCATATTTGAAAATTTGGTGATCAAAAAGTCGGTAACTTTTAATATATTCGCTAAATTTGCGACCATAGACAAATCTTTCACACATCTTTCTTTCTCTATGTTTGCGACCTTCCTTAACTTTTGTGGAGCAGTTTATTTTCATCTGTACAAAGAACTTTACTTTCTTCAAGCTTAGTTGTAATAGCATATGAGACCCAACAATATATTTTACAAATTTACTGCAGGAATGTTACTTGTTACTTAATGTAAGCTGTACCATCCTAGTTTATCAAATTTAATTGGTTCAACTGAAAAATTAGCCCAATCAAAGTAGAATCCGGTCAATAAAAATCCCAACTTTATTAAATATGTACATAAGTTGTAACACAATCCATTCTAAATTTTATACATAGACACGAAAATAATGAGACTATTTAATGAAAAAATGAAAAATTTATTATAAATACAAAATAATACAACATTAACAAATAAAAATTAACTACAAAAAACCTGTTATACTTAAAACAAAACTAAACTCTAGCAATACAAATTAGGCAAATCACATGAAACGATATCAGAAAATCACATTTTACTCATTCGCTTCGGCTCCTTGGCTCCTCGGCTCTCTTCTTCTCGACAGACCTAGCCGGCTTTCCAGTTTGCGTAATGGGAATAGCCTTATGCTCGACCTTCTCCCCGATGGTCGGCGCCGTGATGGTGAGAACCCCGTCCGAAGACAGCCTCGACTCCAGCCTGCTCACGTCGCACTTCTCGGGCAGCACGTACTTCCTCACGAAGTGCCTGTAGATCTGGCCGTGTTCGTCCTGCTTCTCCTCGTGCTTGGCCTCCACCGTGACGGCGTTGTCGCCAGTCACCTTCACCGTGATCTCCTCGGGCTTGAAGTGCTGCACGTCGAAGTTCGCCTGGAACCTGTCCTTGTCGATGGTCACCTGAGCGCCGGCCGCCTGCTGGAGGGCCGCGTGCAGGTCCCGGAGGTGTTCGGGGGAGTCCAGGAGGTTGGAGACGACGCTCAGGGGGTGGAAGAGGTCGCGTACGTCGCACAGGTTTCTTCTGAGCGTGTCGCGACGGGGAGCCAGCCAACTGTCGTCGATGAGTAGCGGTAGAAGGGCCATGTTATCTTGCTGTTGTATTTAATTTAGGTGCACTGATTTTCACTTGGATATTGTTGGGTTTTGCGCGCTTGAAATCAACTGTTGAATTGTGTTTTGCCTGATCGGTGCAGTCGTTATATACTTATTACTTTTTATCGAGAAGCGTCAGGAATATTCGAGAGTTGGAATTGGAAATTTTCGAGACTCGCGCATTTCTCGAACAACATTGGGATTGGTGGAGCACTTTTCTATGGGTGGAGCCATAGACAAAATATAAGAGACTGTTTAAAGCATAGGAAATATCGGACTACACGATTCATTTTGAAGACCCCACGAGACGATCTTTCTTTCTCTATGGGTGGAGCAACATTTTACACATGAGCAGTGTGGTGTGTGGTAGATTCATAGTTGCCAGGTTGTTGCATAGATGCAGGTAGTTTTGCAGAATTTTGAGTTCTTCTATTTGAATTCTGTTCTATTATATGTTCATTATACTTATACATCATTAAATTCTAGATTACATCACATAAATAATATGCAAAAATCCGATTGAGTAATCTTCAGACTTTTTAAATTTTCTATTTAACCTTATAAGTAGGCAACCCGGTATACACACTTTTCCAATACTCCTACGCATTTGGCATTCTAGATTCCTAGATCATTCTAGAATCAACCACGGAAAACTTGCAGGTATAACTGTGGGTATAACTGCATAGAAATTTCTAGAATATGACTTGATGTATATAAAACATAGTAGTTTGCCTCGAACATTAATGGAACAAATTAAGTGCAGTTTTGCAAGACATTGTATTGTACAAGATCTACACCATAGAGAAAGAAAGATGAGAGAGTTCGATCTCTTACTAAAAATTGGAAACGCGTCGATGGTGCTGCTGCTAGTATGGTGTCCCACGAACTAGAGAAATATCGAGTAGATTTCTTCTATATTTCAAAATTAAAAATGGGCGGTATATTCAAATTTTATTTTTATAATTTAATATTACCCATTGCAATTATAAAATAAGAACAACTTTTGATAATTAGAAATGTATTTATTGACAGATATAAAAAATTAAATACATACATATAACCTAAATAAATGAATTACCGAATTACGTTACATTCCACATTAAAAATAATTATATGTTTTCTTCCATACAAAATTCAGCCTGCAAAAATTTATTGAAACATTACAAAAAACTACAATGCGCGTATATAAGTTATGTTAGCTTCTTAATACAACCAATTCAACTATAAATTTAAAGTTTATCTACTATATGTACATTAATTACTACATTATACTAATATCACAAAAAAAAACTAAAGTACGAAGAAGACTAGAAGATAGAATATGCATTGATTCAGTACGTATTTACTTACTTGATTACTAATATTATTAAAGCTTTTATGGCACCAAAGTAAAAGTGAATTAACAATTCTAAAAACCAAATATTTTATTTTGTCTATGATCTACACCGCTCATCATCGATGCCGTTATGAATTCTTTATTGTTAAATATGTTTAAACCGTTGGTAATTAGGGATAATTTAGTGAAAAACATCTTCAAAAATCCCATATGCCTACAAAAAGGATTCGAAATTTTCGTTTAATTGTTGGCCAAATGCTAATACGTTATAGTCCGCTTAGTTAAAGAAGAAATGGCACTTACACAAAAACCATGTTGCCACATGCTTTAAATTCAATTTGTGTAAACATCAAGAATAAATTAATATTTACGATATTAATACGATAAATAAACGATATACTGACCAAAAAACAAACTTATCTCAAGCCCCTTTACTGTTGAGGTATATTGAATATTTTAAAATCAATTTAAGTCAAAATGACGTTATATGAATACTTGACAACGTGCCGTTTTAGGTCTAAATTTTCAAATATAAACAAAAGAAATTCTAACCTCAATTATACACATAATTAATCTGCGTACTGCGTAACATCGCTTTAAATCAGGATGTTTATAAAATAATGTGAAATTTTCTGTAAAATTGTACTTTATACATAGGAAGCGAAAAAAAATTAAATCAAGATAACAATAATATAAATACCCCCCAACAAAGCTGAAATTTCGCGCCAATTCGATCCTTTATAAATACCTTCGGCAGTTTGGCGCGTTTTATTATCACGTTTTCGCCTGTTCATTGTGTTTATTGTCCACGATTCCGGTAAGTTTCTACTACTTTAACAAACCATTCGAATAAATTAAACTGTTCAACATTAGGTGCTAAAATGCCTCTCTACGATAAAGAAAACTCGATTTCCCTCAGCTCCAAAACCGAAAAAATGGTATTGTCCGAAAACAAACTGAACATCATACCTTCCCCCGACAAATCCGTAAAACCCAAAAAATCCATCCAAGACGGCGACGACTCGAATTTCGACCCCGAATTGGAGCCCCTACTGCGCGAAAACCCCCGCAGGTTCGTCGTGTTCCCCATAGAATACCCCGACATTTGGGCGAAGTACAAGGAAGCCGAAGCTTCATTCTGGACCACCGAGGAAGTGGACCTATCCAGAGACCTGGAGCACTGGAACCGGTTAACCAACGACGAGAAACACTTCATATCGCACATACTCGCATTCTTCGCCGCCTCCGATGGCATCGTCAACGAGAACCTAGTGGAACGCTTCAGCCAGGAAGTTCAAGTAACCGAAGCCAGATGCTTCTACGGCTTCCAAATAGCCATCGAGAACATCCACTCGGAGATGTACAGCATGCTGATCGAGACCCTCATCAGCGACCCCTCCGAGAAGGAGTTCCTGTTCAACGCCATCGAAACGCTCCCGTGCGTCAAGAAGAAGGCCGATTGGGCCCTAAAATGGATCAACTCGAAGAACGCCACCTTCGCCGAGCGGATCATAGCCTTCGCCGCCGTCGAGGGGATATTCTTCTCCGGCAGCTTCGCCTCCATCTTCTGGCTGAAGAAGCGAGGCCTCATGCCCGGCCTGACCTTCTCCAACGAGCTGATATCGCGCGACGAGGGCCTGCACTGCGACTTCGCCTGCTTGCTGTTTGCGCACTTGGTGCAGAAGCCCTCCGAGCAGCGCGTCGCGGACATCATCAGGGACGCCGTGGACATCGAGCAGGAGTTCCTGTCGCAGGCGCTGCCGGTGAGCCTCATCGGGATGAACTGCGACCTCATGTGCCAGTATATCGAGTTCGTGGCCGATCGGCTGTTGAACGAGCTGGGTTGCAAGAAGGTCTACAACGTTACGAACCCTTTCGATTTCATGAACATCATATCGACTGACGGGAAGACTAATTTCTTCGAGAAGAAAGTCGGGGAGTACCAGAAGGAGGGCGTGATTGATTCCGGGGATACTAATTTCAAGATCGATGCTGATTTTTGATCCGGTTTTTTTGGGATTTGTAGATAGGTTTTAGATTTTTATAGTTTATTTATGTTGACTAACTCGTATTTTACATACTCGAAAACTTTCAACAGCCGTTTTAGGGGGGATAATAAATCGGCCTTCAATGCTCTAAGGAGTTCAAGATGGTGATTAACATTCAAAACGTATTACAGTATAGTTGCGATTTTAAATATACTATTTTTAATGCACTCAAATTTCTGACTAGTCGAATAATTTTGTAAATAGGTAAAAATATTGTCTCGACAGTTGAATGTGGATTAACAGTTTTAATTATCTTGTGTTTTATAAGATGTTTTTATTAAATCAGTATGTAAAGTAAATATTTTCACCCAGTGTATGTAGTTAAGATTATCTCGTTTTAAAGGTAATTTATCATAAAAAATATATATGTAATTTTAGTACATTTTTACTGTAGTCTATTTAGTTCTACCAATAAAATATTTTCCATGAATTTTATGATTTTTCTGTTTAATTTTCTGTTTTTTGGGGAACATTGCAAAAGTGGAAATATTTCAAAAATAATTTATTTTAACAAAAATTAGCTTTATTGCACGTAAGTTAATGGTAAAAAATTAAAAACCTGCCTTCTCTAATCTATCCAATTGCTGGCCTAATTTTTCCTCTTTGGTTTTCCTGTTTTGAGATATGGCTTTTATTTTTATGAAATCGATCAGAAATTTATCCACATCTATTTCACCGCTTAAAAACGACTCTGCCACTTTTTCGCTCTCTTTGTCCGCTCTTTCCGCTGCTACTTTCAATTCGTCCTAAAATAATACCAAAATTTCACATCCAATCTAATTTAAATATAGTAAAAACTCGTTAATTACTCACTTGTATTTTTCTAGGAGCATACTTATCAGACAGCTGTTGATAAATTGAATACAGCCTTTCATTTTCAAAAGCAAGCTTTGCGATAGTTTCCATTCTCTGTTCTATATCCAATTTTAGTTCGTCCAATTTACCGGCTTTTGATAAATTTGTAACTGAAATTAGTTCAATTCAAATTCAAGTCCATTTTGTATACAAAACCTATTTACCTGCCATCTCCTCGACTTGTAATATCACATCATCCAAAATTTTGTTCTGTTCCCTAATGAGGGGCAATTCGCTGATAAATTCATCTTGCCTATCTGTATTATCGTTCAAAAATTGCAGTTCTTCTATCGACAGATTAGAAAGCTCCGGCAAAGCCGCGCTTTGGTGACTCGTTTGTCCTATTTGCGAAGGCGGAGAAAAGCTTTTTATGTTAGGAAACGGCTGATAATTTATAGGACTAGCTCTTATTTCGCCATCTAAAAAAACATATGATAACAAGAAATTTTGGAATAATTTCAATTTTATTACTTATTGGTACAGATGGGGATATAGTTGTTGATTGTTTCAAAGCCAATGGTGGAGGAGTTCTTTGAAATTCCCTTATAATTGCTTGAACAACCCTTCCCAGGTCTGAATGGACAGTAAACTACAAAATAATATATTTTAATTAATTACTAATTTAATTGTGTTCACTAGACAAAATTATCCTTACTAACATTTAGTAAACCAGGTGCAGACGTAACATCACCATCTGCGGTTACCCAAGGATGAGACACAGTGGGTACGATTTTTAAATGAGGCTTCTCTTTGGGAAATTTATTTCCTAGGCTTATTTTCAAACATAAATTATTCACTCCTGAATTAAAACTAATGTCATATTCTTCACCTTCAACAATTTCCACAACGCTGCAAATTCGTTTAGGTAAAAGAAGCAAATGATTTTTATAGTGTAACTTACTTATCGTTGAATATTTTTAGGGTGTTTATTTGATGCTTTCGAATGTCTCCATCTAGCATAAACCTCCTCGATAACATTTCACTGATACATTAAAAAATATGATGTTTTAAAAATTCTTGTTTCTTTTGTTGACAAAGTTTGACATTACTTTGACACTGACAGTGATAGTTGTAAAAGATCTACTTGTGCGTGGTCATCGTGCCTACCCGTAACCAAAACGTAATAATAATATTTTTAATGTACATTTCATTACAAAATAGAAATATGGTAATAGTTTGATGCTCGATTTTCTTAAAAAGCAATCATTAAAAAGAATTGTACGAATAAAAATAATAGACGTATGTGAAAGAAGAAGAAATTTGACGTGTGACATTTGACTAAAATTGACTTTGACACACGAATGAAATAGAATTTTGTTGTGTCATTTTTGATTTTATTCAGAAAGTAACAAAAGTTTACCTAAAATGCCGATTGAAAATTTGGAAGATCAAGGTTTAGAAAAGAACCCAGACCTAGAGCTGCCTCACTACAAGTTTCTCCTAACGCTCCCGGAATATCGCAGCGACCGGAATGTCCATTCGAAGATCACAGAGGCCATCAAGAAGGATGATATGGCCCCATGGTATGAGCTCCTTTGCAAAGAAGTAGGCTGGAAGTTAGACGCCGCCTTGCTGAAGACCCTCAAAGCCAAGAACGCCGAAAAGGTCAAGCTTCTGGACGAGGCCATCGAAGATGCGGAGAAGAACTTGGGAGAGATGGAGGTGCGGGAGGCTTATTTGCGTAAAGCGGAGTTTTACAGCAGAATCGGCGACAAAGAGAACGCCGTGAGCACTTTCAGGCAGACCTACGATAAAACAGTGTCTTTGGGCCACCGTTTGGACATCATTTTCCACTTAATCAGAATAGGCTTGTTCTTCATGGACCACGACCTTATCACGAGGAATATCGACAAAGCGAAGACCCTTATCGAAGAAGGAGGCGATTGGGACCGGAGGAACCGATTAAAAGTCTACCAAGGTGCTTACTGCATGTCGGTGAGAGACTTCAAAACTGCCGCTAACCTATTTTTGGACACCGTGAGCACCTTCACCTCCTACGAGCTCATGGACTACAAGGCTTTTGTCAGATACGCCGTCTACACCTCCATAATCAGCCTGCCGCGGAACCAACTTAGAGATAAAGTAATAAAAGGCTCGGAGATACTTGAGGTCCTTCATTCCGAGCCGTTCGTTAAAGACTACCTGTTCTCGTTGTACAACTGCCAGTACGCCGAGTTCTTCTCGAATTTGGCAGAGGTCGAGACGATCCTGAGGAAGGACTACTTCATGAATCCCCATTACCGGTATTACGTCAGGGAAATGAAGATTTCGGCCTACACGCAGCTGCTGGAGTCCTATCGATCGCTCACGTTGCAATACATGGCGGAAGCTTTCGGGGTTACCATCGAGTACATCGATAAGGAGTTGTCGACTTTCATCGCTGCTGGAAGGCTGCATTGCAAAATCGATCGGGTCGGAGGCATCGTGGAGACTAACAGGCCGGATTTGAAGAATGCCCAGTTCAATTCCGTCGTGAAACAAGGGGATTTGTTGCTTAATCGAGTTCAGAAACTCTCCAGAGTTATTAATATTTAGATTACTTCTCGTATTTATGTATTTTTTAGAAGTGAATAAATGTAAAATATTTAGTTGGGTTCTTATTTATAATTTTTTATATATTTTTTTAATTAATCGATTTGTAATTTGTAGTAAAATAATAAAGTAATAATAGTATTTTACAGTATAAATTAAAACGAGTGGTTGGATAAAATTAAACAATTTCAGTACTCGTGATATATTTTGAGCTATATAAAAATAAAAAAATATAAGCATTGATAGATATACTTAAATCTACTAAATATAATATTATATTTTTAATTATTATAGACAAAAACATAAATCCAATTAAACCGGACACAGCTTTAAATATATTATTTAGCGAGAACTTTATTCGCGGTTTCTCATTACAAACTCCACTTATAGAGTTTTCATTTTGCATATACGGCCTTATATTAACAAAAAGGCACTTTAAAAATGTATAATGTTAATGTGTATTAGATAGCAAATTGGTGCAAAAATAGTGCTTTTTATTAAATATAATTCAATATATTAGTGAGATTATTAAAACATCAATTTATCGCCTTTTGCAAGTTAAAAAAGCGACGTTTTCGTTTGAATTTTGAGATCTACACCATAGAAAGGCAAACTTTGTATTGACTTACGTTATTCCTATTCACTTTTAAACTAATTCGAAATCATAAATAAATACATTATAATATTAAAGCTAACTTAAAGATAAATATTTAGGATTAAACGATTTTTGCATTGACATGAATTCGTCCACATATTTTTTAAATAATTACCATCTTAATGGAGAATTTTCACCATGTGAATATTTATGTGGGCTAAAAATTAGTTATAAATTGTTATAAAAAAAATCCATAATTGCAGTTAGTTACACAACAGTATTTACCTCGAGTTAATAATGGTAATAGATTGCGAATTAACCAACGGTTGCAATTTGTCGATAAACCTTTTGTAGTTTCTATCTAACTCTCTTTGGTAATCTCTTTGGTCTGGTCCTATCAAGTTCTTATTTTTCTTCAAAGCATCGTGACACCTGCAAAAATGCGTTAAATTATCAAATAACGAATTGAATTTACCTAACGTCGTACTTCTTGGAGAAATCCTTAAAGCACAGTCGCAATTTATTCTGATGTCTGGTAAGCGCTTTACTGTCCGTTGGCAGAAACGTCGAGGCCATTTCTAAAGGACCCTGATTCACCGTGGTGCCGATGCAACCTTGGAGCACCATCTGCAATATTTTTGGATCCGGTGGTTCTTGATTAGTTGCAGTGGCCAATTCCAACGTTTTCTTTTGGATATCTTCAATTGCCACCTTAAACAACGAATCATTCGAAACATGGTAAAAATCAAACAGTGGATTAAATATTAATTACCTCAATAGGCGTAAGGGTTATTTGAGTTCTAGCCACAACTTGAATTCTAGTCTTTACGTAAGGAAAATGCACGGCTGTAGTAAGTATGGTTTTCCTTTTGTACTGTTCCTTCAATTCTCCGTGGGCTTTACCCGTCATTGTGAAAGGTGTTGCGTACACGAATCTCTCTAAAAATCATAAAAATAGCGATACAATAAGGCTCTAAATCGATTCTATTGAAACACTTACTGATATTGAAATTCTTATCGAAGTGGGTTTGTCGGTAGCGAAGTTCGTATTGCTCAAAATATGGCTCTACATAAGTTATTTGAATGTAAGCTTTTTCGCAATCCAGCGACTTTACATCGACTATATTGGAATCTTTTATTATTATAACGTTTTCAGCGCCAAATCTTTCGGTATAAAAGTTCTACGAAAAATTAAAATTAAAAAAAGTGCAATTTTTAAACGCTACATAAACTAGAAATCACTACAATAAAAATTAATGCCAGCTCTAATACTCTTTCTATGCAAGTCATTCAACCAGCTACAAATTAAAGGAAATGTTCGTACAAAAGAACTATTTTGTCGTTATTTGAGTATAATCGAAAACTCACCTCTAATCTGCTAAAAATTTCCGGCAATTTCGTAAGAGTCGGTTCTTTGTAAATAAATTCTTCTCTATCCAAATCCCCGAATTTGGAACCGTAAAAACCGACTCTAAAGTACGTACCAAACATTCTTTTACCGGACAATTGATCTATTCTCGTGTAAGCCTCATGAAGTTTCCTACAACAACAAAATCAATACACTCAAAACCACATTCTAATCACCACCATTACCCGTGAATGTTAGCCAACTTCTTAAAATCCCTGTTATTCTCAGCGATCGGTATCAACACCCTGTAGATATCGTTCATGGGCTCGTACATGGCGGCCACGTTGAAGCTACTCGCGGCCTGTTCGAGCAACCCCAGCAACCCGGCCTCGGTGAAATGCGAACCCAGACACCCCCCTTCCTTCTCCGGGCTGAGCACGTCGTCCGAAACGGCGCTCTCCTCCAGCACGTTGGGACTCACCCGCTCCAAAGCGGCCGCGCCGGCCGGCAAATGCGGCAGCGACTCCAACATGGCCAGGTATTCGGCCACCAAAGCCGCCGAGTGCACCAGGCACATGCCGGCCTCGGTGTGATTGCCGCGCTCCATGTGCTTCTGCGCCATGTTGGCCAGCCACGTGAGCCGCAGGTCCGGCGAGTTCTGGTAGCCCTTGGCGATCCGGTACATGAGGTCCAGCAGCATCTCGGGGTCCTCTTGGAACTCCTTCATTTTGACGGTGTCGGAGAGGATCATGTGCAGGTTGAAGACGAGGTCTCTGACCTGCTCGGGGAACGTGGTGTCTTGCAGTTCGGCGTCCCTTTCTCCGTATTCTAGGATGGTTTTTAGCGAGCGACGCAGGGAGTCGTCGCTGAAGGAGGCCGAGGTGCCCACCAGACTGCTGAGGGACATGGTCACTTGCATCTTCACTCTGGCGAAATTCTGGAATTAATTATTATTTAGTCAATGATTCGTACAGGTTTTTTTGCAGGGTTTTTTACGGTAACCGTTCAATAGAGCTTCTAGGATTTCCTGAAGAGCTATGAATCTGAATATTTAGGAGAAAGATATACGGGGTGTTAATTAATTGAGTGCCGATACTCGAGGATGTGAATAATTGGATGATTTTAGGAAGAAAAGTTTATATCAATATATGTCCTAAACCTCGCAGTTTTCGAGCTACAGGGTGTTACAGTTTTAGAAAAAAATAACTTTCTATCATAATTGTCTTATTACTACAGATTATTTCAAAAACTACTGGATCTGGTATAGGAAATATACATATGGATCGAAAGGGTTACAAAAACTTCATTGTCAAAATGTACGGAGTGGTTCATAAATTAACAAAATTATGGCCAATTTAAGCTGCCTAAGTTAATCAGACAATTTTAGACAGAAACGCCCTGTAAATGGACCATGAAAATCCGGTTTAGTTTCATTTAGTACTGTGCCTGGACATTATCGATACCAAATTTCCAACTTCTAGGTGCATTAATAACAGAGAGATCATAGAAAATACATTCGACCGTTTTTCCAAAATATTATCGAAAAAAAAATGAGATAACTTTAAAATAGTGGTTTTTAGGCATATGGACACATCAAAGTCTAGTTAAAAAAAGGACCATTTTAGAAAAACCCACAATATTAACAATACCTTACTACTAAAATACACTTAAATAAATCTATTCCAATAGATAGTTACAGTAAAAAAACCCTGTAGAAATTCATAATAATCTAAATTATATGTACTTACATTACCGATCTGGAACGTCTGCCTCATTAGCAAATACAGCGAAGCTGCAGCTTGGGAACGAACCGAAGCTATCTGAGAACCGCAATGCTTCAGTAACAGTAAGCACAAATCAGCGCAATGTGAGCTTTCTTCGTCAAATAAAGCGCTGTGAAACTAAAAACAACGAAACGTATTAGTACATACTCAACAAATAAGAGCAAATAAACTTAAAGTATAATAAATAAATGATAACAAAACACTGTAATTTACTCTCGTAAACCAGAAATAAACGGAGATGAACGTAGTTAAATAATAAAAATCCTCCCACCTTAAACACCAAACTTCTTTGAGAAGCGAACATATGCGGCAACACCGTAGTACTCTGATTCTTCCCCAAAGCGTGCAACAACACCGACAGAGCCAATCCGACCAAATGCTGCTGCGCGTCCCACTGGGAAATCGTCGCGACGCACCTTTCCAGCGTATCCAGAACGATAAAAGACGCCTCGGTCGCCAAGTGACCCTCCAAATGCCCGTCGCTCAAATAATCGTCCTTCGGCCGATCCACGAAATCCGAAACGGGCCGGTAGAGTTGCTCTTTACGCCAACGGACCTTCTCTTGCGTCTGCGCAGCTCCGCCTACCACAAAAAAAAGTTGACGGTACATCAAGAAACCCAAATCAATCAGCTACTCGTGTACAGCGTTGTTAAAAATACTGTCCAAAAAGTATTTAAATACAAATACTTCTGTAGAAATGTAATATCTTAAATAATGGTAAATAAAAAGTATTTAATTACAAAATCAAATCCGAAGTCAAATACAAAGATAACTTCCATTAGAGACTTTAATTGGTCTATGACACTTATAAAGGAAGAAGAAAGAGTGACATTTGTGTCATTGCAACTTTTCACTCTGACAACTGTCATTTTATTGATCTTTCTTTGTTCAACTCATAGAAACGACCATATTGCGGTCTGAATTGAAGCAATCTGTATTTAATTACTTGTTCAATTACTTTAAAAGTATTTCAAAAACTTTTTTAAATACTTCTACAAGACTGCTCGTGTACCTTTCCTCCTTTGCATCATCTCCCTGGCGGATCCTTGTCCCAAAATGACGTCCTCCAATCGGGACCTCATGTCCTGCGTGGTTTGCGCGTGCGCGTACCCCGACGACGGGGGCGCTCGCCTCTTCGGCCTGTACTCGAAGCAGCTGGTGCACACGTCCAAAAGGTGCAACAGCGTCGCCAAGCGGGTGGAGGACAATTCGCCCAGCCATTGCGACAGCGAGTCCCTGTCGATGTTTTTGAGCAACCAAAGGACGCAGGTGAGAAGGTTGCGCGTGACGTCGCCGGATAAGCCAAGTTTCCTACTCTGGAGCTGTTGACAGAATTAATATTAGTACTCCTTAATTGAGTTAAGGAGTGTGTGAAGTTGGAGACCCAACATTGAATCTCAATAGTTCTCATTAGAGTTCTTCTTAAATACACTAACTACGCCATAGGATAGATTTGAGTAGCTTTTTCGTTGTATTTTAGACGGTTCATAGAATTGGCCATATTGGAAACAAGTTTGCACATACCTATGTGTACATTTAAAAATAGTAAACGATGATAGGGTGAAAAATTCTCGGCCTGATACACTGAGGGCGTACCAATCAGCAAAAATTCTCGTTTCTTTGAGATATTTATAATTAATCTAGAACTGACTAGAACCATTTAGAATGCTTCAGAATCATTTAGAACTGTTTAGAATCTTTTAGAATGTTCCAGAATCATTTAGAACTGTCTAGATCAATCTAGAACACTCATCTAGAATCATTTAGAACTGTTTAGAATTATTTAGAACGGCCCAGAGTCATCTAAAACGGTCTTGAATCATTTAAAACTGTTTAGATCAATCTAGAACGCTCCAGAAACATTTAGAAATGTCTAGAATAATTTGGAATGTTCCAGAAACATTTAAACAATCTAGAATCATTTAACGCTCGAGAACGCTCCTGAACGCTCCAAAATCATCTAGAATTGTCTAGAATCATTTAGAACTAGCTAGATCAATCTAGAACGCTCCAGAATTAAAACTCTTTAGATAGAACCATTTATAACGCTCCAGAATCATTAATAGTATCGAGAATAATCTGGAATGCTCTAGAAACATTTGGAATTCTCCGGAGGCATTTAAATCATTTAGAACACTTCACAATCATTTAGAGCTCTCTAGAACGCTTTTAAAACGATCCAGAATCATGTGGAACCGTTTAGAACCATTTAGATTGCTCCAGAATCAATTAGAACTGTCTAAAACAATCTAGAACGCTCCAAAATCACTTGAAACTGTTTAGAACTAAACATTTCGTCTTAACAAGAAGACTAACGTAATTGTCTTTAGCAGAACTAAAGATTTCGATTTAATAAGAAGACTAACGTAATTGTTCAACTGAAAATAGCGATTTTTCGTCGTCAGGCCGAGAACATTCCACCTTACCGTTGCAAGGCCAGAATTACCGTGTGAAAATTATCCACGGTGCTCGGCGGCAATTTCCCGGCTATTGCCATGGCGACCGTTTGATTGATGTTCCCGGGGGCCGCGTCTTCGTTGGCGAATTGCGTTTTGTCGGCGCTGAAGCGGTGCAGAAGCGGCAACGCGTCCATCGCAATCGACAACAGGGGTAAATACAGGGCGGCCACGCGCTGTCTCGCCTCGATGGAAGAATACCGAGGATCCGAATCGTGCCAAGACAGCAGCTGCTTCAATGTATCCACCGCTTTGCTGTGGAGCGACACCTGACTGAAAATACAAACGATCCTTTATAAGTCTCTAATTGAAGTTGTCTTTATCGCACACATAGCCTATGCAGCAATGGGTGTAGCAATGTAGTTAGTATCTGAGCGAAAAACTTACTGCATTTCGAGCAAAACGGTGGCCAAATCGGCCAGGACGATGCCGGAGAGGAAATGGTGCTGCCTGTACTCGAACGACAGCTCGGCGAAGGTGCTGGCCCGCTCCTGGCTGGGCGGCGCCCCCGACAGAAACGAATTCTGGCTGGTCGAGCTGGTCACGCTCGGCGACGGCGACACGTTCGTATCGGTCGACATGAACGGCGACGCGAACGGCAGATTCAACGCCACGTAGTGCTCGTGGCTACAGACGATCCGCGCGAATTCCAGCTTCAATTCGACCAGGATCGAGTCCTGCATGGAGGCGATCTTCGCCTGCAGCTGCTTGTTGTACGACCGGAGCAGCTGGAACGTCCAGCCGCGGTCCGCTATCGACAGCAAATCGAAGAAGAAAAAGGCCAGGGCGGCGTTCAGTTTGTGCGCTTTGCGCGTTTCGCCGGTCGCGTGCGATATGATTTCGAACGTGACGTTGTGGACCAGCGTGGAGATGTCGTCGAGAAATTGTTCGGAGAATCGGATTTTCCTCGGGGCGTCTAACGATCTCGTGTGGGCCAGATGCTCCACCATACCTATGCGATGCAAATACATTCATTATTTTTTATCTAAAATACATACAAGGGTAAGGTGAAATGTTCTCGACCTGACAACGAAAGACCGCGATTTTCGGTTGAAAAATCACATTGTTCTTCTTATTAACTAAAAATCTTCAGTTCTAAATGATTATTGGGCTTTCTAGATACTTCTAGACAGTTCTAAATGTTTCTGGAGCATTCTAAATAGTTCTAAATGGTTATAGAGGGCTCTAAACAGTTCTAAATGTTTCTGGAGCGTTTTAAATTGTTCTAGACAGTTCTAAATGATTATGGAGGGCTCTAAACAATTCTAATTGATTCTGGAGCGTTCTAAATGGCTCTAGACAGTTCTAAATGTTTCTGGAGTGTTCTAAATTGTTCTAGACAGTTCTAAATGATTATGGAGGGCTCTAAACAATTCTAATTGATTCTGGAGCGTTCTAAATGGCTCTAGACAATTCTAAATGATTATGGAGTGTTCTAGACTAATCTAGACAGTTCTAAAAGAATCTAGATAGTTCTACGTGATTGTGGAGCATTCTAATTGGTTCTAGACAATTGTAAATATTTCTGGAACGTTCTTAATGATTCTAGACAATTTTAAATGCTTCTGGAGTATTCTAAATGGTTCTAGACAGTTCTATATAATTGTGAGGCGTTCTAGATTGTTCTAGCCAGTTCTGGAGCGTCCTAAATGCTTCTGAACAGTTTTAAATGGTTCTTAAGCGTTCAAAATATTTCTGGAGCATTTTAAACGGTTCTACAGAGTTCTAAATGATTCTGGAGCTTTATAAACAGTTCTAATTGATTCTGGAGGGTTCTAAATGGCTCTATACAGTTCTAAATGATTCTGGAGTGTTCTAGACTAATCTAGACAGTTCTAACGTGATTTTGGACCAGTCTAATTGGTTCTAGACAATTGTAAATAATTCTGGAACGTTCTAAAAGGTTCTAGACAATTTTTGATGCCTTCGGAGTATTCTAAATGGTTCTAGACAGTTCTAAATAATTCTGGGGCGTTCTAGATTGTTCTAGACAGTTCTAATTGATTCTGGAGCGTCCTAAATGCTTCTGAACAGTTTTAAATGGTTCTAAAGCATTCTAAATGTTTCTGGAGCATTCTAAGCGGTTCTACAGAGTTCTAAACGATTGTGGAGCTTTATAAACAGTTCTAATTGATTCTGGAGCATTCTAAACAAATGATAACTACTTAAATAGTTCTATACAGCTCTAGAATTACTTATAAATGTCGCAAAGAGGAAACGAGAATTTCTTGCTGATTGGAGCGCCCTTTGCGTATTAGCCCGAGAACCTTTCACCCTACCATTTCGTATGTTCATTTAGCGAGAAATTACTTTTAACGATGAGCTCGAACAAGAACCAAGCGTTCTGCATGGCCAAGTCCTTGCAACGTCCGCTCGACACCATCCAGTGCACGGCGAGTTCCTGATGAACGATCCGTTGGCAGGCCGACGAGCCGGCGCTCATGGGATCGTTGGTTTGGACGCGCATGCTCGCCGCCCGGTCCAAGCCTCGCGAATACTGCACGTGGGCCACTTCGAGGTCGGGATTGGATGAGCTCCGGGCCATTTGCAAGGAGGTTTCGTAGTCGGCAGAGCCGTGGTTGTACAGCGGATGCGGCATGTTGCACTGGAACTGCACGTAGGTGGCCAGCAGTTGGTTTCTGCCGTGCTGATCGACCGGCAGCTCTTGGACGTTCTGCGATTTTTCGACGTTTTAACGAATATAATACGGTTGATGTTAACTAGACTCACGGATATGTTGTCGAGCAGGGAGCACATGGCTTCGAAACAGATGTTTCCGACTGCTAATTGGCAGGTTAACCGAGGCGGTTGCACCAGCAGCTCTATGATGTTATCGAACAATACTGACAAGTATCTGACGATTGTCTCCGGTTGGGCACCAGATAATCCCAATATAGCAGATCTAAAAAACAAGCATTATACAGAGCGTTAATTAGTTGAGTGCCGATATTTCAAGATGTGAATATTTGGATGATTTTAAGAAGAAAAGTTTATATCAATAGATGTCCTGAACCTCTTAGTTTTCGAGCTACAGGGGTTGCAATTTTATAAAAAATATTTTCTATCATAATTTTCTTATTACTCCAGATATTTTTATGAAATTTTGTACACACTTTTTAATTATTAAGGAGCATTTTTTAAGGCAATTTTTTTTTTATTTTTACCAGTGACGTCCGTATGCGGTTTGAACTGAATATATTTATTTAACTTATTTTCGTAGGACGCACCATTTTGGCGTAAAAAAATAAAAACCAAAACAGTTTTTTCCAAAGTACATTGAGACTGCTTTTGATATTTTGTTGAAATTTGGTAGGCGCCGACCATGCATGGAAACACTTTTTTTTTTGGGACAAAAATTAATTTTCTACTATTACCAGTGTCGTCCACGTTCGAAATTTCATAAAAATATCTGGAGTAATAAGAAAATTATGATAGAAAAGTTTTTTTTTCTAAAACTGTAACACACTGTAGCTCGTAAACTAAGAACTTCAGGACATATATTGATATAAACTTTTCTTCTTAAAATCACCCAAATATTCAGATCCTGAAGTATCGGTACCCAATTACACCCTGTTTAACTCACAGATTTTAACATTTAAATGGATAATAATAGAACGTATTCGAATGTAAATTTCTGGTGTTTTTTACCTAAATTCGTTTTCAGACCCAACCACTCTTAATCTCTGCGGTATAATACCAGTACGAACAAAATCGTAAGCGGCGAAAAACCGTTCGATCGCCGGATCGTGCGTGTGTATCGATGAGGCCGTGTCCAACGTAACAGTGAACAATCCCTTGTGGTTATCCAGCCATTTAGTACCGGGCAAATACACGTCCGGAGGGATGTAACTGTAGTTCCTTGGAGGCGGTTCCAGCATAATGGGCAATGAAAATTCGCCCGATATTAACCGCCCGTCTCTTAACAATGGTAACCACTAAAACAAAAATAACTCGATAACCGGTCGAAATGCCGAGAGATTATAAAACTTACAGTGTACCCGACGGGACTATCGACGGTGTTCTGTTCCATTTTCTTCTGGCACGAAATGTGATAGAAAGTGAACAACAAATGATGGTTATCGGCCAACGCTGCCGGTAGCTTGATTTTTATCTCATCGTAGAATACTGGGTTTTTGCAGTGATAGGTAACGGACGAGTAAGCTTCGCTCAGCATTTCGGGACAGCTAGATTTGCCGAAAATGTTGTGCAAGGCGTTTTTCTCTTCTTCACCAGCCATCAGTTGTATCCGCACGGCGAGATTTCTGGCGGAGCCCGTTCTGTTCGAAAAATTGAGATCCTTCGGGGACACGAACAGGAGGTTCCTGTAGTTGTAATGCGGCACGAGGATCTCCTTGATGGGAAACTCGAGCAGTTCTTTCACCGGTCTGCATTTGTCGTCCGGAAACGGGCGCAGCTTCACCAATTCGGGAGTAAGGCAATTTCTACAACAAGCAAAATATATCGTTATATCTTACTATCTTACTAGTTTCTTCATTATCAAATTTACCTTATTTCAGGTGGACAAGGCGATATTTCCAATTTTAACGTGGCCGGTATACATTTCAATTTCTTCAAAACCAACGTTGGTCTTTTCAATTCCTGCAAGCTCTTGTACAAATCGTCGTCTTTCAATTTGTCGCTTTCCTGCTTGAAAAACGATGACATCGTCAACGTTATCGGTCTGAACGTGTCTATGTTATTAGCCAAGTGATCAGGAGACCAGGATCTCCTCTTGTTTTGCCTTTCCAACGAACCCCTTCGTGTTAAAGTGCCCATATCGGTAGCCCGACGTCTCAGTTGCTCCAAACCGCTAGCCGAAGATTTTCGATCTAATATAATACAAATAATAGAATTAATTGATAGCATATTAAACATACATTTATTATTAATTACCCAAACTGTTCGTATTCGATCCACCCCCCGTGGAATCCCTATCAAAATCCCTTTCCATAGAATTGCCTCCGTTAATTACATTCACTAAATTAATTGCAGTCCAAGCAAAGGCTTGTCTGTACTTCCCCAATCTTTCGCATACTGACACAGCGATTGATTTCAATTTGTCTCTATTCTAAAAAAACAAACAATAACTTGAATCAAACGTGATTATCAAAAGAATCAAATTACCTTGTCCTCTTTCAGATAGGGCTCTACGCATTCGCTGATGTCGCCCTGTAGCACCTTTTCTAGCCTAATTACGATGAACAAATCGGGCGAGGGATGGGTTATGTTGAAAATGCAACCTCTAGCCAACGAACTAGTATCTGCATAGGGCACGTGTCCTCCCAACATGCGCTTCAAACCTTCCGGATTCAAATCGAAGTAAAACGTTTCGGATACCTTCTTGCGTTCTTTGCAATCGTAGAGGGCCATCGAGGCGAAGAGGGGCTCAACTTCAATATCCAAACTGTAATAAAAAGAATTGTAACAGTTTAGTAATTGTTAGGTATCTGTCTCTATTGAATTGAATTGTTCTTACGTGAGTTGTTGTCCCTTCACCAGCACTCGATGTCCGATGTGTTCGTATGGAGCAATAGCAGGCAGTCTTTTTTCCACTGAATCGTTCTCGTTCTGGCCTTCTCCTACTAGAGTAAACAGGGTGTCTTGCCTTTCGATCTGTCTTCTGGTCTCGTTCAGTTGGTCCAGTGCTTCAGGCATGGAATGCTCCAGTATTTCCGGGATAAGAGGATCGCCGGCTGAATGTCTCAAATCCAAAGAGGCCCAGGAATTCCTGGGGGTAAGGGTGTCACCGCAAGATGATACAGAGGCTATGGACACGACGCTTTGCCTGCCACTGCTGTGAGATCCCAAGTCTAAAAAAATTAAATCCATTATTCTGAATCTAATAAGAAGAGTTGAAGTATACCTGATTCGCTGTTACAATCAGAAGGAGCTACTTGAAAATCGACTTCGAATTCCTGCTTAGGGGTAGGGGGCAATTCTTTGCACAAATTCGACCTGCTGGAAACACTGCTGCTGTACCCCCGGTTGTTGTATCTAACAACTTTCCAACAAGCTTTGTAGCACTCGATGCAGGTTTGGACGTGAGGCGGTAGTACCTCTCTAAAAAATGGTTGATTATAGGACAAGTTGTTTGAGTTTTAATAGCGTATTTACATTTTTTCTTCGGGTAAAATGGGTCTGATTGTCCTGATAGGCCGATCTATTATTTCAACTTCGACGTCCCCCTGGGGTATATCCAGAATGGACCTCAGCGGATCCCTGTCGATTAAATTTTGGTAGCTCTGTAGGAAGTCTTCGAATTCGAGAGGCTCCACCACCTCGCTCATCCAACCCTTCAAATAAACAACATTTAAACCGATATAAAACGATGGGAAGACAATAAACTTACCGATGAGGAAGGGGATATTAATCCGGATTTCGTGCATGATATCGTTCGACGGACATCGGCCGCGTGTTGCCTGCAAAACAATCATTTAATTATTAAATTTCGAGCAATTTTCAAGGCGTACTTCGATAATTTTTGTGCGAACGCCCTTTGAGTAGACGCCATTTCAATTGTTTAAAAAACAAACATTGTAAAAGTGAGGTTAGGTTGAAAATGACAGATAATTGACAATATATGTCATTGGTAGGTGATTTGTATTGTTCGTTTGAACTAAAAACTAAAATGGTGAATAGCAGCACTTGTTACTTGTAATGGATGTTGCCTATCGATGATAAATTTCCAAAAATAAAACTTAATTTTTTCTTAAAATTGGCATTGTGAACTTGTTTTGACAAAGTAATAGGCAAGGATTTACAGGTTTGAAATTAAAGTCGTATACATTCAAACAAATTTGTTTAAATAAGCTTTTTACAAATAAAATCTCTCAAAAAATAGAATTATACAACATGGAATAACAATAATTATGTTGGAATGTAATAAAAAACAATTAAGTAAACTCTTTTGAACGGTGCAGTTTAAAATTAATCAGTGCAAATAACTATTAAAAAACCAATAAATTCGATTATCATTAGAGAGCATTGGTCATTTGTATTTAGTGTTAATGTATTGTGCTATAATTTTATTTTTATATTTATTACAAAAATTACCTACATAAATTCCTAAATAACATTGCTTTTAAAATTTAAAAAGTTACCAACTTCTGTTGATTCTATTACCATTATACTCAAAAATCCACTAAAACTAACACCATTGTATTACAACTTACAGACAGCCAGGAATAGCCGAAGACGCATGAGTATTAACTTCTGCCTTGATCTACACAAAAATAAAATTATAGCACAACAACGCACGATCTTATTGCCCACCCACTAGGCCTCAATCACCTCAGTTTGGTGATCCTTGGTGACGAGCTGCAGCAAACTGCCGCTCTTCGGCCTGTCCTTTCCGGAGGCCCATCGCACGAACAAATCGGCAACGAACTCCAGCGGTGTCCAGGTGGAGAAGTCGGCCTTCGGCATCCACTTGCGGTTCATTGGCGTGTCCAATGTAACGGGCAGGATGGCCACCGATATCGCTCCGTCGGGAAGACCGCTGTCCTTCTCTGCGAGAGACTTCGTCAAATGGTGCACCGCTGCTTTGGCCATTCCGTAACCGATCATGCCTGGTAATCATAATAATCGAAATGAATGTAATGTAATTGGAAAGATTTGCATGTTGCGTTAACTTTGGATTGGTTTTGCAAGTTTAATGTCAGTGAATTGTGGGAGTAAATTGTGTAATAATTGAAGATTTTTGGGCACCTTGAATATTATATTCTCGACTTCATAATTGTAAATTTTAGTAACAATTACCCGATAAACTACTGTGTGTTAATACAGCCAACTTCTAAATAAATTACAAAATTCTCAGACTACTTTTAAGAATCTTGTAATTGCTGTGAAGGACAGTTACAGGAGGAAGGAGACACAGTGAAGGAGGAGTTACACAAAGAATTCGAAGGAGCAAAATGATTTCACAAAAAAGGAAACAAATACATACAAATGGACCCCTTCTAAATTAATTATAAAGTGTATTTATATTGGAGAGTGTACGAAATTACCTGGAGTGCCTTCCAAGGCGGCCTTTGCACCGGTCAATTGAACGATACCACCATCCTTCAAGTGGTTCGAAGCCAGCGAAGCAGTTATGAGTGAACTGCACACACTTTGTTGCCACATGAGCTCCGAGTTTTTGACCAGGTCTTTGGCAGCGTTTCCGCCAGCCCAGCCGCCCGCCACGCAGAATATCCCGTCCAATTTGGCGCCGTTTAGAGTGGAGCTGAGGTCGGAGAGAATGGACGTTTCCTGGCTTTGCAGCGTCTCTTCCTTCTTCACCAGCAGATTGTAGTCCGCCTCGGAGTTTTCCGTCAAGTCGATGCAACCCACCCAGTAGTTGTTGGCTTTGAAATGGGAGACGCACTTGGCCCCCAAGGCGCCTCTCCCGCCGTAGACTATCACTCGACCCGCGTAGCTCATTTTTTGAAGTTTGTTATGCGAAATTTAACGATTCCTAAGAGATAAAATCACCAAATATTAAAAAATATGTTGAGATTGTTGAGTTGAAAACCGCAGATCTTATCTTTTAATTTTCCTTTCACTTACCTAAGGAGACATTAGTTCCTTATAAACTACAGTAGGTATAATAAAATGCCGAATCACTAAAAACAAAAGTTAACGATAAGGATAACCCTCGCAGGTCGTGGAACTCTAAAAATTGTTGTTTAAATTGATAAACTGATAAATAATATTTTATAAATAAAAATAAACATAACTTCAGTAACTGTAATGCTGTAATGTCGAGACCTCTATTGGAATTGGAAGCATTGACAGTGACATATGTCATTAATTAAAAATAACGAAGAAAATTTATTATTTTAAGTTTCAATATTTTTTACATCTATGAAAATGATTATTTAATAAATCTTATCTATTTTTAATATCGACCGGAGAAATTGCTATTTGCAAAACACGCCCGAATGAATAGTTATGTATAGTTTTGATTGTCAAACGAAAAAAGGTTGAAATGGGCTCGTCTAGTTCTCATTTTCAAGACACCGTTGCTCAAATAATGAGCGACGATTCAGCAATGATGAACACTCTTCTTTCGGATGAAATCAACCGCTTAACCTACGAGGATTTCTTGAAAATAGTAGGAGAATTGAATCTACTGTGAGCCATTCCTTTGCTTAAAGAATTTCGCGTGTACTTTATACATATTTTGCAGCTCAAAGAAATGCTTGGATTCCAACGGAAATCAACTGATATTCGCTGTGAAGAAGGACACAGATTCCACAATATTTTGGAAAGCCACCGTTCAAATAGCTTGCGTAAAAATCGACCCAACAAACCAGACTGTTAAAACCTTCAGGCTCCTTTCGCTCAACGAATTTATAAAGGTTTTCAAAACCTTCAAGTGTCAAACGATGGCTGTTGAACAGTGCGAAAGGTCGGTGAACAATCGATAATTCGGTATTGTATTCGTAATGATTTCGATTTATGTTTAGTAATGTTCCTGAGGAAGACATTACTATATCTGGAATACTAGAGAAAGTAAAGGAATCTAGCATGGATAGTCAAAGTATATGCTGCATTTGCTACGAAAGGAAACAAGAAATCCTCCTACCTTGCGCTCACAGCTATTGCAAAAATTGTATAGAGGAATGGTAAATTTACTTTATTTAATTCCACCATCCAATTACTTAATTTAGCTTATTATAGGAATGAGAATCACGATACATGCCCGATTTGTAGAGAAAGATTGGATAGTACCGATGATGCTTGGGTGCTTTCAGAAGTACCTAAAGCCGATGAAATAAATAAAGAAATCAGGGATAATCTGCTGGAGTTGACGGATAACGATAGATCATCACCTTGCATACCTTTTTGAATGGTTATAGACTCTCTTCTTACTCGAGACTTCATTCAAAATTATTAGTATTTCTCAAAAAAATTATTTGTTCAATTCAGGCTGTGATACAATCAGTAATTATTTAATTTTTTTGGTCACCTGACAAAAGCTTTAATGTTATAGAAGAAGGCGGTCTGTTCAAAACTAATTTGTTAGGGTTAGTAAGATGCAATAGAATTGCAGTGTCATTCACAGAATAAATGATAGTCTATAGTATACAAGTCAGTTTTTTATGCTGATGCTAGCACTTCTACAGTACATCTGATTTTTTATCAATACTTTTGTAATTACTTTTTACATTCTCTATGTAGAGGCATATGGTAACTGTAAAATTTTAATTGCAAATTAATTATTATTTTATGTTGTAATGTTGTTTTTTATTTTACTTAGATTGTAATATGAAGGCAGAATCCATGATTGTAGGTATATTGGGTGTCAATTTTACAACCACTTATGGAGCTATTAAATGAACTATTTTACATGGCTCCCTAATAATAAACTCAAAAAATTTAGTTAGTCTTTCAATAAACAATGTTCGCTAATTAAGTTTGTATTTACTATCGGATCCTAAATAATTCTAAATATTCAATAATGACCTTATAAAAAAAACTGGAGTTTGTGTTGGATTGGATATTTTTCAGTAAAGAAGTATAAACAATATGATAAATATATTATTCACATTCATTTAAAATGAATAATAACTGATATGTAATAAGCAAATATATAGGAATAAATTTAATAGTACAAGTGATTGATCTACCGGTACTAAAACTAAGAACAACTTCATTCCCCGCAACTTGCAGCATGTTCCTGAAAAAATGTTAATCAATTAGAAACAATATACAGATAAGTGCAAATTTATTTGCAATGTGGATTCCTTTATAAATAGGACTAACAGAAATACCTGAATTTCGTCCTTAGAAAAAGAAATTTGACACAAAGGACAAGTTTCCAGTTTAAGTTGCCTTCGTGAAGACGTAATTTCATTGGCACGATCCTTATTATCTGGAAGCGCAAGAAATATAAAAAACGAAATATTTATTGAGAAAAAATGGGAATAATCATTACCTATAGTTTTGGTTCGTTTGCTTGAAGATTTACTCGATTTATTCCCCTTAGTAGTTTTGTTATTTTCAACAGTGTCATTGTCATTTCCTTTATTCACCACCGCTGCTTCATCATCTATCGTGGACCAGGTTCTTTTAGTTACAAGCGATTCGTCGTCGAACAAGGACGATTTGCTAATTATTCCATTGTTGTTCAAGTTCTTCCTCTTTGATTTCTGACTAGTTCCACTGGACGAGGCTGAAACATTTTAGGTAAACTTAGGTTGTGAAATCTCGTATTTTAATCTACCATTTCTGTTTGTGCTTTGCCATTCTGTATCGAAGTCTTCTGCACTGTCCTGGTCCAATTCAAAGTACGGTTTTCTTCTGGTTTGTCGCCCGGATTTAGTTGTGTAGATATCCTGCGGGGGTTCCCAATTGGTTGATGAAAGATGCGGTTTCTCTTCAGCGTTGCTTATGGGTACATTTAAGAGAATAGGTGAGATATTCCTTGGTGCTTGTACTAATTGGCGCTTCTTCTCGAGACACGTGTGGTAGTAGTAGAGCATTTTGGCTCGCAATTCTTGATCGGCTTCGCGGAATGTCCTGCTGTTTATAATACTCACGAATTGCGGAGGGCGATCAAGCACCAAAGACTCGATTTCGCTGTGGCTTTCGACGTATTCATCATATTCTTTGATGACCTGCTGAGAACTTCTCGGAAGGTCTTGAGAAAATTCTTTGGAATCTTCTGAATCTGACTCAACAGATACGTTACTTAGGCTTTTGTTCAGATCTTCAAATGGATCTAATGAACTGGATGTGCTCTCGATTGATTCATTCGACGCAACTCGATCTAAAATATCGAATTATTATGATTAACATACATGTTAAATTATTGAAAAAGACGTTTAAAATATTTGCTGTTGGTACCTTTTAACTTGGATTTAGCAGTTTTCGAATTGTTGTCCATTGTAATGATAAATTGCACGTAGAATCAACATGGATATTATTAATAAAATACCGAAAATAAAAAATATTGGACAAAAATAACCATAAAAACTTGTAAATCTTCATATTGTAAACCGCCAGATTCGTTCTGGTCGCAAATGTGAGATAAAAATTTTAAATTCATGGAAGTAAAAGTTCTTTAAAAGTGCACTATGTTTTATCCATTTTTTATAATTTATTTGTTTATAAAATTGCATCAAAACAAATGCACTATGCTTTACTACATGAAGTTAGCTATTTATCTGCTGTCTGCTGCTCATCGGAGTCATCGGCCATTTGATCGAAAATCGCTTAAATAAATTCGTAAATGATAACAACTATAGTTTATTATCTGTTCCTTTATTTTTTTAAACTTTTTATCTGTCGATTTATTAAGTTTTTAAATTAATATTTCCCTTGCTTATCTCTCTAACCTGGACTGAATACCCTAAGTAGCTGAGGATTCTGCAATAAAAAGAAGAAGAAAGAAGCAAAAATCTTTTGCTTGTCTTTTATAATTTGTTTACATTTTTTTAATTTACAGTGATTAGTGTTAATTTCCTGTTTTATCGTACTACAAATTAAAAATATGACTAAAAAATGTTTTTTATGCGGAGAGCGATGGAAGAGCAATGAAAGCTCAACATTTCATGCGTAAGTAGAATTATTGAAAAAAAAATTCTTTTAATAACAGTCCATTTAAGCTTTATATTTTATGCGTATTTTACTTTTTTCTAGACTACCTACAAGCAAGGAAACAAGAAAAAAATGGTTGGATTCTCTCCAATGGAACGAACCGTTGGAACCACACAAACAATATTTTGTATGCTCAAGGCATTTTGCTAAGGACGATTTGGTTAATAACAATTTGGATCCGTTTAGCAAAACACGTATTAGACGTGGCGTAATTCCCACCATATTGTAAGTAATAAAAATAAATTGAGGCGCTACTTCGAAACCCACAAAATTTTATAAATTCTAGAAATCCTCGTTCAGCAGATTGTCACAATACTGTTAAAGATGAAGAAACCTCCTCTTCTGTTGAAGATTCAACGAGTACAGACACAGATAGTACTGTTACAGCAACCAGCGTCTCTGAGTCAGATTCTCCTTTAATTCCATGTAGATGTACTGCTGTTACTTTATCATTAAATAAGACCAGCTCAACTGCTGTTGATAATTTAAAGACTAATGACTCGGAACGTACGGCTAGAACAAGCACTTCCTCAAAGTCCGAGTCTACTTCAATTTCAAAGTAAGTTACATTGCGTAAGTTTGCCCTGTTAAATAAAAAGTGTCTATTTTAGGAAATTCGTTTTTGGGAACAGGAGAGTTAACGAACGGCTCAAATATTTCGGCGATTTCAACGTACAGTCACTAAACACCGAGTCGAGACGGCGGAAGTTCTTTGAAATTTCTAATAGAACTATTTTAGATTTGAGAAAGAAGAACAAATTGCTACAAGCGCAAGTACGACGATTAAAAAAATCGGTTCGCAGAGAGACGACGGGCGTGAAGCCCGAGTATATAACTGTAATCGACGAGAACACACCCATAGATTGTTTGGAGCCTTCAGAACCTTCTCCAAGCGAAGCACAAAATGGGAATTCTGACTGTAACAATCGCGATCATGACTATGCAATCGGTCCAGTTGATTCAGTTGAAACAATTCGTATCGTTGTTTGTCCAGATTAAAATTGAAGAGAAGATTGTCTGTGTAATTTAGAGCACCTTATATCCTCTTCAGGTCCTACCCTAAGAGAGTCGTGATATAAATTGAAGGAAAAATGCGACAAATTGTAAGGAATGTAAGGGAAATTTTTAGTCATTTATTTATTACAGTTTAGTCCACGCAGTTATCAACAAGACACCTAGTTTGTGTGACTTTTCTGTAAAATTCCCCAGACGGACGAATCGTTCTCGTTCTGTTTGGACTGCTAAAGTCCACTTCGTAGAGACCGTACTTTTGCCTGGAAACGAGTAATTTGCGATAGAATTCAAAAATTTTAAATTTCTTTTATACTTACGTATACCCAGATGTCCATTCGAAGTTATCCATGAAGCTCCACACAGTATAACCCAATACAGACACTCCATCCTCTATCATCGTGTCTCTAATGTAGCTTAAATACCCCTAAATTAAAAGCTAGTTAGAGTGTATACAACTAATTGTAAGAAAATTACTTACCCTGATATAATACAACCTTCTATCATCCTTATCTCCTTTACTTGGGTAACCGTTTTCAGTGATGATTATTCCGGGATTATTGTAAGTGTTTTTGATCCAATTGAGCAATGATCTCACCGTCCAAGGAACAACCTTAATAGCATACACATTAATACCAGCTATTTCATAATCTGAGATACTTCACCATACCTTAGTAAATTGCTGAGAGGTGCTCTCCCAATCGGAAGGCATGGACGTGGTGACCGCTTGGTCCTGCCATTTACTAGGAGGATTCTGAACGGGAGGATCCTCCATAGCTTGAGCTACAGAGGCGCTGTAAACGTTCAGGCCGAAAAAGTCGTGAGTTCCGCGAATGTAATCGATTTCCTCCGGCGTCAATTCGGGCAAACGCGATTGGTTTCTTCCTTCGGCTGCACTTCTAGCCGCTACGCGAGATTTTACCACTTCGGGAAAGTCTCCCACGTAAATCGGATTAGCGTAGACGCCTAACTAAAAAGAAGCAGCATTAAAACGATATTGATAATGAAAAAGCTTACTGACGAACTTCGAGATTACCTACTGACGAAAAAGTACCCGGAAATTCTGATTTAAATTACCTGCAGATAATATTTTCAACTATTTCAAGTTTCTGTATGTAGGTAACACTGTTGTTAATTAGCGTGTAAAAAAATAGAGAGATTTCTCAATCAGTTTGTTGAAACAGTTCATCTCAATAGTGCTCTGCGAATTTTGCAATGGACAAAAATAATGTACAAAATGAAATTCGCTACCAAAGAAAATTTGCAGGCGCAAAAAGCCGTACCAAAAAGGGCCTATAAAATGCTCCGATTATTGGAAAAGGCGTTTGACTTTGTGTATCGCTTCAAAAGGATCATAGTTTGAAGAACACTCGAGAAATATGAAGATTAGGAATTTTGCGTTTTGTCCAAATTTCCAGGTACTTTTTTGTCACATTATATACTATAAGCTATGTATAATAATTTAAATGTCTTACTGTAAAGTGCAACATCCTATCAGCCGCCTCTTCATCAGCAGAACTATTAGAAGCAGGTAAAAATGCTCCAGTATCTAACGTTATAGATACCTTCCCTGAAAAATTTATCTAGTTACTTAAGTTTCTAAAGTTTCAACGCCACACCAAAAAATAGCAAGAGAAACACTAGAGTATTAAAAGTCCATTCATACTTATAAGTTCTCTTTGGAAACATATTCACCTACCGTTTTGTTTACTTCTAAATTCACTGTCGTAAATATGCCAGGCCTTGGCGTGGGATTTGACCACTTGAGAAACGCAGAAATACTCCAGCAGGCCCTCGGATTTGACGGCTGGGGGAAAGTACCCATAGCCGTAGCCTCCGGTGCAGACTTGTTGGGGTTCGTTGAAAGTAATCCAATAGTCGACGTCGTCGCCGAAGCGTTTGAAGCACTCCCTGGCGTAGTCGGAATACCACGAGACGAAGGACGAGTTCAAGATGCCGCCCATGTCTTGAAGGGCCTGAGGGATGTCCCAGTGGAAGATGGTTACGAACGGAGATATGCCGTTGTTTTTGAGTTCTTTTATGAGTTTTTTGTAGTACGCTACTCCAGCTTCGTTTACTTCTCCGATACCTGGAGGAATGAATTGGAATTGTTCTTGTGGAAAGCGTTACAATTTGCTGAGATCTTACCATTAGGAAAAATTCTCGTCCAGGCTATGGAAAACCGGTAATGAGTGACGCCTAATTCTTTGAGATTGGCTACATCTTCTTCAATTTTGTGATAAGAATCGCAAGCTATGTCTCCGTTAGAAGAATCCTCTATAAACGCAGGATTATTGTGCACTGTAGTATCCCATATGCTGGGACTCTTTCCATCCTCATTCCAGCCACCTGTAAATATGCAATGTAATTATTTGAGGATTTGTGTATTGTTCCTTTCTTTAAAACCGAAAAATCGTGGAAAAGAGTTTTAGATAATATAGTTTTGTTATGTTAAAAATTGTGTACATTACCTTCGACTTGATAAGCAGAGGTTCCGACAGAAAATATAAAGTCAGGTGGAAATCGTCTGTTATTTATTACATCCTCACCAGCGCTAAAACAACAACAAAATTTTTACCAAAAACATAAAATCTATTATTTATTATTACCAAACGCTGAGTAAAAGTACTGTGAAATAATATAACGAGAACATTGCTGGTATTGATTTATTAATTCAATTCAAATGTTTCTATAATACCTACATATTTATATGAATATCTATATTATTAATTAATCAATTACAGAATCTTCAGATTATTAATTTGATAGTACATGCTCGCGTGCTCCAGATAAAAATAATTACAAGTATTTTGAAAAATATTTTTTAGATACGTCAATCGGATCTATAGGTACTTTAGATAAGTTTCTTTCTTTTAAGTCCCTTTTATATATTTTTTATTTATTTCTACAGATTATTATTGTATATAATACTATTACCTGCAAAAAAACTTTGTTAAAATAAAAAACATTTCTGCTAATTTTGACCTAAAATGATTTCTTATTTTAATGTATTAATTTATATTATGTATAAAAATAAATTTTACAATAAACATTGCTGTAGGAAATCTATGAAGCTCCAGCAGTTTTCGTTCACCGATAAATTGAATTTTTGATAATTCTGCAATGTAAAAATATAAACATCACCAGTAAAAAATTTAACTGGAAATAGTAAAAATATAATTATTAGCACATTTTAAATAAATTAGTAAATCTGGACGCACCATGTACTCGTATTGTTGTTTTTTAGTATTTTTGTTCAATATTTGGTAACAAATTTTACACACTAATTTTTATTATTTAACTATTATACCTTTATTTTCAGCCTTTGCGAGGATATAATAAACAACAAACGTTTTCCCAGCGATTTTATATTTTCTGTGGGAACCTCTGCCTATCAAATTGAAGGTATTCTAAATATTTTTTACTCGGTTAATTAGTATCTACCTATTTATTATAATTAATTACAGTTTATATCGTAATATTGTATGACAATTAAATCATAGGGTTGATTCAAAATATACAAATATTTAGAATGATCATCTACTTCCGTATAATTCTACTAAGTATATTAATGAACATTTATGTTATAAATATAACTTTCTTAATTTTAAAATTTATTTTGCCGATGTTTCAGATAATACACGATCGAGTTCCTGATATTTTTAAAGAAAGGGATAAAATTCACGAAACCATGGATAATTGCATTGCATATTTACAGGTGGCTGGAATGAGGATGGAAAGAGTCCCAGCATATGGGATACTACAGTACACAGTAATCCTGCGTTTATAGAGGATTCTTCTAACGGAGACATTGCTTGCGATTCTTACCACAAAATCGAAGAGGATGTAGCGATTATCAAAGAATTAGGCGTCACTCATTACCGGTTTTCCATAGCCTGGACGAGAATTCTTCCTAATGGTAATAAGAACAACAAATTGTAACGCTTTCCATAAGAACAATTCCAATTCATTCCTCCAGGTATCGGAGAAGTAAACGAAGCTGGAGTAGCGCATTACAAAAAACTCATAAAAGAACTCAAAAACAACGGTATATCTCCGTTTGTAACCATCTTCCACTGGGACATCCCTCAAGTCCTTCAAGACATGGGCGGCATCTTGAACTCGTCCTTCGTCTCGTGGTATTCCGACTACGCCAGGGAGTGCTTCAACCGCTTCGGCGACGACGTTGGATATTGGATAACCTTCAACGAACCCCAACAAATTTGTACCGGAGGCTACGGCTCTGGGGTCTTTGCCCCAGCTGTCAAATCCGAAGGCCTGCTGGAGTATCTATGTGCTTATCAAGTGGTCAAAGCCCACGCCAAGGCTTGGCATATTTACGACAGTGAGTTTAGGAGTAAACAAAATGGTAAGTAAATAAGTGTTAAATGAAATACTTTAATTAGGTACTCTACTGTTTCGTTTGATACTACGATTTATGTGATGGTGTTTGAACTTGTATAATTGAAATCCTTTTTCAGGAAAAATATCAATTGCATTAGATACTTTAGCTTTTGTACCGGCATCTTCTAGTCCATCTGATAAAGAGGCAGCTAATAGGATGCTGCATTTTACGGTAAGAAACTTAGATTTTATTATATGCCTTCGATAATTTTATATTGTCTAAATAAGTAATTAATACGAAGTTTGCTTAATTTCTCTATGTCCAGTTTTTGCACTTTCTACTATTTTTAGGTAATTAAATATTTTTTAGTTAGGTTTGTATGCTAATCCAATATTCTTGGGAGACTATCCATATGTAATTAAGGCGCGAATCGCTGCCAGAAGTGCTGCAGAAGGCAGAAACCGATCGCGTTTGCCCGAATTTACACAGGATGAAATAGATTACATTCGTGGAACTCACGACTTTTTCGGCCTGAATGCTTACAGTGCCTTTGTAATTGAAGCTATTGAGGATCCTCCCGTTCAGAATCCTCCTAGTACTTGGCAGGACCAAGGGGTGAACATCTACATACCTTCTCATTGGGAGGGCACTGCCCAGTATCATTTCGTGGTAATACTAATAATAAAATTATTATTGATATAATGCTGGAGATTCGTTTATTTTGCTTCCGTTCGTAATGTAGATGTGTTTGTATTATTTAGGTAGTTCCTTGGACAATTAGACCATTGCTCAATTGGATCAAAAATACTTACAATAATCCCGGAATAATCATCACAGAAAACGGTTACCCCAGCAAAGGAGATAAGGATGATAGAAGGGAATATTATATTAGGGTAAATATATTTTAATTCTGTTTGTTAATATTCTATTCATTTTAATTTCTAGGGATATTTAAGCTACATTCGAGATGCAATGATAGAAGATGATGTATCTGTATTGGGCTATAGTGTGTGGAGTTTAATGGACAATTTCGAATGGACATTAGGGTATACGTAAGTATAAAAAAATATAATAGAAATTTTGAAAATTATTGCAAATAACTCGTTTTTAGTTTGAAGTACGGTCTCTTCAATGTGGACTTCAGCAGTGCAAACAGAACGAGAACGATTCGTCCATCTGGGGAATTTTATAAAAAAGTAATCCAAACTAGGTGTCTTGTTGAGAATTGCGTGGAGTAAAAAAGACAAAATTTTATAACTTCATTATGTTTCATTCATCCATTACTTCATTCACACATAAATGAATTCTCGTTTAAAAAATAATACCCAACAGATTGTCAATTAAAAATTTGATTAAACAAAAATATTTCTCCTCAGTTCAAATCTATAATGATGGAGATTTTGAATTGTTTCAATCAATATTCCAAATAAGTTCTATTAAGTGTAAATATACAAACCTATTTCTCTTGGTCCGATTTTATAATTAAACTCAAACGTGACAAAGTGATTTTTATTTATTTAATACTCCAGTATACAGAAGTAATCATAGCTTTCCAATTTATTTACATTTTTCCACAAGGCACCTAGTTTTACTCACTTTACCGTAGAAAATCGACGAAGGCCTGGGAGTTCTCGTGCGCTTTAGCGTCTTGAAATCTACTTCGTACAAACCAAATTTCTGACTAAAAATCAAAAATAAACTCATTAGTATAATCAACACATCTATATTAAATTATTTATTTACGTGAATCCGGAAGTCCATTCGAAATTGTCCAATAGAGTCCACACAGTGTATCCCAACACCTTCACACCGTCTTCTTCCATAGTAGTTCTAATGTAACTCAAGTAGTTCTACAAAATATTTCATTAAAATCCGCAACTGAACCTACCAGCAGGACTAACCTTAATATAATAAAGTCTTCTATCATCCTTGTCGCCATTCCAGCTCGGATACCCGTTTTCCGTAATAACAATCCCAGGATTGTTGTAGTGGCTGGCTATCCAATTCAACAACGGCCGAATAGTCCAAGGAACAACCTAATAATCGAAATTTCTATCCGTACACACAGCAATACTAATCAGAAATAAACTCGCGTTACTTTGATATGCTCCGCCGAAGTCTTCTCCCAGTCATCGGGTTGATAGGTATTCACCCCGATATCGGCCCAATTCGAGGGCGGATCCGTAACAGGCGGTTCGGCTATGCTATTTACCAGGTAAGCGGAGTAAACGTTCAACGCGAAGAAGTCGTAAGTTCCTCTGATGAAGTCGATTTCGTCTCGGGTGAACGCCGGTAGACGAGACTGGCTCCTGCCCTCCGCCTTGCTGCGGGCCGCTATGCGGGTTTTCACTATCTCCGGATAATCGCCCAGGTATATGGGATTGGCGTAGATGCCCAACTGCTCGAGAAGCGGTGTTAATGGTTTAATAAATGGAGATTATTGCGATTGGATACCTGGAAGAGTTGTTGCGTTTCGGCCGCCGTTCGGTTCTCTTTGGAATCGGTCGCTGGCAGATGCGAATGGGTGTTCAATGATATGGAAACTTTACCTGGAGAATATACAGGGTGTGACAAAAAGGAGGTGTATTCTTGGGTCGACATTAAGTCGATTGGACTATAATCTAGATGCTGTAATTAAAGAAGTTACAGGCTCTTTTTAAAGGGCTAACAGAAAATCGATTTTTTTTCAATTTAATCGATCTTCATCAAATTTGGCATTATATTTATAACAAGAGCATGTTATCAACAAGAAATTCACATACTCGATCGAACTCCCCATAAAAAATTAAGGGCTAAAAAATATTCAAAATCAATTCATTAAATTAGTGGAAAAATTGTATAAAAAATATCCTAAATCTGTAAATGTACTCTTCTCTCCTCTGTTCTACTCTATTCTACTTTAACTAAACACTGATCTACTCTAGTCTACTCGACTCTATTCTACCCTATTCTACTCAACTCTGCTCTATTCTATTCTACTATATTCTACACCATTCTACACAACTTTGCTTTATTCTATTCAACTCTATTTTACTTAACTCTGCTCTACTCTATTCTGTACTATTCTACTCATCAGCTATACTCTATTCGACTCAACTGTGCTCTATCTGTTCTACCTCTACTCAAACATACTGTATCAAAAACTATACTACACCTTTCTGTGTTTTTCGGAATTGTTGATCGTAAATGCGCCAAGCTTTCGCATGGGCTTTGATCAGATTGTGAACGCACTGGTACTCTCCAATAGCCGGGGACTTGATTAAAGGCGGCACGATACCGGCCCCGTAGCCCCCCGAGCAAACGGACTGCGGCTCGTTGAAGGTTATCCACCATTTGACGTCGTCCCCGAAATGCCGGAAGAGCACCGTCGAGTACTCGGAGAACCAATCGACGAAAGAGTCGTTGAGCAAACCGCCGTAGTCCTGGAGCGTCTGCGGAAGATCCCAGTGGAATATGGTGACGAACGGTTGGATGTCGTTGAGTTGGAGCTCCTTGATGAGGTTTTTGTAGTAGTTTATTCCCTTTTGGTTGACTTCGCCGCCGTATCCTGCGCGTGAACGAGCGAGGTTTATTGAATGTGAAGGGGTGTAAATTTGGTGCGGGATTTATACCGTTTGGTAATATCCTGGTCCAGGCGATGGAAAACCTGTAGTGATTCATGTTCATTGCTTTCATCATCGCTACATCTTCCTTGTATTTGTGATAAGAATCGCAGGCGATGTCTGCGTTATTGCCGTCTGCCACTATGCTGTTGTTGTTGTGGATATCTACGTCCCAATTACTTGGAGATTTTCCATCTTCATTCCAAGCTCCTGGGGGCATATGTAAACATAGATAGATAGGTAAATACAATAAGAGCAAAAGAAGATATACATGGTGTATCTAAATAACACCGAAAAATTTTTTGAATACAGTCCCCGGAGTAGTTATACACCTCCAAAGATTGAAAAAAATGGTTTTTCTTTTTTATTTTTCCTGTATATTAACCTAAAGACACGAAACTTGGGGGGAATATTATTTGTTAATGAAACTACACATTTTCGAAAATTTTTTCAACCCTGAAGTATGCTTAAAAAGGGAATGTTTGCTATATTACTATTCTATGAGATGAACAAAGAAATATTATTAAAATATAACAGTGCTTAGAGTTAGATACTTGCAATCACATATTATTACACTGTCTTTTTCCTTTATATGAGACTAATCGAAGTTATCTAGACTATTTGCAACAAACAATTTTCTTCTTTGGAAACTCTGTTTGAATAAACATTGCATAACAATGGAATTTTTTTTAATCAGTTTACCTTCAATTTGAAATGCAGCAGTGGCTGTGCCAAACATAAAGTCATCGGGAAAACTGTTGTCGTTGATGTCTTGCCCTAAACTGATGTAAAAATTATGTAAATTGACGGAAATAATATTAAATAATGAATGTTATATGTACCTACCAGACTTGTAAAATTAATGCTATTACTATAAACTGCATATTAGATACTTATTTGACTGATTACGTATATGAATTGATGAATTGTATTAAAATCGACTTTGTTGAAACGGTGTTTTAATCAATATCTGTTTAATAATAATCATACATAAAAATATTTATTCAAATTAAATTAAAATATCAAGATTAATATCGTTAAATGGTACTTGTATTTGATACATTTGGATACCTAATATAATGATTATTTAAAGTAGGTATACGTGTACTTAGAGAGTACCATTATTTCAAAGAATAAATTTATTTATAAATAAAAGATAAAAAAATCTTTTTATAGTTAGCTGAATGCACCGTTAGATGAGGCTCCGTAGAAAAAGAATAATACTTGAAAATGAAACGCAACGCATGCGTCATGTATAAGGAGCTAACTTCACATAATTTTGATTCAGCGATTTGTCAATGTCAATTGTCAAGATCAGGATTTAAATTTTTTTAACGGATAAATGAAGGAGATGTTTACGTTGGATTGCTTGTTTTTTATACTTCATATTGTTAGTTAAGTTAATATTTTTATAGTGTACTACTTTTTACCTACATACTTTTAATTTTACATGAGTAATTCAATATTACTAGACCACATACCACGACTTTTAAAATAATTAGTCCAATATAATACTTATAATATGGAGGAAAAAACTTCTGTAAGTACCTTTAACTATAAATACCCTTAGTTATAATAGCATAGGTGTAAGTATATTATTATGTAGGTAACACTATTTCATTTTGTAGATATTAAAAAGAAAAAGCTTAAATTGTACAATTGCAAATGAAACTGTTACTGAAGATGTAGTGAACAAAGATAAAGCCAGAAGAGTGAGTTTCTCGAGTAAGAACTATGTAAAGTAAGTGTTTACCACATTATTTTTTGCTTTAGAGTTACAAACGTACACTTTTTAGGCATTTCATGGTAGATGATGAAAAAAACACAATGTGGGATAGCACTTACGAAGAAACTGCTAATCAACTGGATGAAGCCAATAAATTGGAATCTGCTGCATTATCATCAGACATGGAACTGACTTGTTTGTCAACAACTACTCGACAAGTGGATAATTTGGTTTTATCAAATACATTAATGATTGATGAAAATAACACAACTAACGATTCTAGTGTAGATATGGAACTAACTAGAATGTCGTTTGGTAGAGATGCAATAAGTTATTCCAAAGAAAATAATCAAGCACAATTAAATGACCCCCCAGCAGTGGAAAATAGGAGATCCGTTTGCAGGACTTTTGCTAATGATGAACAAATAAATGGCAGATTGTCTGTAGATATGGAATTGACGAGGAATTTACAAGTGAATATTGCGAGAATGGAAACGAATTTGGATGATATGGAATTTACTGCAGTTTTAAATACAAAAATTCAAGAAAATCCTATCAATCAAAATTTCAATACACCAACTCCCGAAGATATAGAATTACCTCAAACAGAAGTTGATAAAGAAAATGTACCAGTTGCAAACATTAATATTATACGAGTAGATATATTGCGCAGTCAAGAAACAACTTGCAAAGAGATTATTCAGAGTAATCAGAGTAATATGGATTTTACTAACGTGGATCCCACCTACAAAGCGCCCATAGGAGGGAAATTTTCGATTTTAAACGAATTCGATTCAAAGGAGAATTCAACTGAAAGTGAACGCCTTCAATTTCCTTCCACCGAGGGTAAGACTCATTTCGAACAAACAAAAAGTTTTGGTAATCATTATTATTTTTAGATGTCAGCATTTTATTGGAAACATCGGATCCCTGTGTATCGATGTCGGATATTGAAAACGATGATGTAAACTCTTCGATCTCGGATTCAAGCTACGCCGAAGATTCGCAATTTTTCGACGAATTGCAATATATCCAACAGATAAACCTCCTGGTGTCACAAGTGCAAAACAGGAGATCTCTAGACGATACGGTACTTGGGGAGTGTGTTGATGGGGCTTTGCAACAATCCATGCAGGAAGTCGCGTCTTGTATTAGCGCTATTGATGATACTGTTAGGAAATTAAAACAGGCTATAGCTACTAATGTGGCGGAATCGAATCGAGAGCACGAGGAACTCCTGAACAGATTTAAACAGGCAGAATCATTTTTCAGCGAATTCCAATGGCCCAAAATACCATTGGTACCTTTTAAGGAGTTGGAAAAGGCGCAATGGGAGAGCAAAAGTTTAGAAGAAAAAATCGAGGATTATAATAGGAGGTATTTATTATATTCTTTCGATTCTATTGAGAACTTTTAATTTTGATTTGTATTTTTTTTAGTTCTTCGCAATTTTGGGAATACAAAAAGAAAGAAAATGCCGATTGTTTTTGTTTCTGTACTTTCCACAGCCTGGTTTGTTTTAAGGTCTATGCTCATCCAATATCGGGAGTTGTTCGGGACATCGAGGCCTTCGATAACATAAGTAGTAAGTAATAAATTTCTGGAATAATTAATAAGTATTGCTAAATAAATTGTTTTTTTTAGGTGATGCTCCCGCAATTCTTTTTTATTTAGCCTTGTGTGTTAGAGAAACAATGAAGCGGAAAAAGCTAAGTCAAGTATTGACCGATTCATACACCATTTTTTCGTTGTTAGACTATATGGATTTGTTCATGGTCGATTTGAAAAAGTTTGAAATGGAGTACGAAAGGTTGGAAAACTCCCATTTCAGGATGATTAGAGGCGACACCGAGCAGACATTTATGTATGTAAAAAGCACTTGTAAACGATGAACTATTCTACTTACATTTCCTTTAGCTTTAGGTGCGTTTTCGTTGCTCCCGAATTTTTAATCGGCTGGAAAATTATGTTGGGAATGTCGGCCAAAAATATCGGTTCCTTCAGTTCCTTAGAGGTGGAGATAGATGAAGTGATGGGCGAAATTGTGAATAAAAACACCATCTGGAATTTGGCTAAAGGTCTCAAGGGATGCAAATCCTTGAGAACTTTCACTGGCAGAGTGCATAATTTAATTAAAGAAGTAGGACCGAAAAGAAAATCTATAAGCTGCCAACGCATTAGGAAAAAATATCCATTTATGAACTTTGAGCAAATGTATTAATGTTTATAGTTTTAAATAAGTTCATTTCAACAAAAGACAGAATCGTTTTGAACGTACTGCGTTTATGCAAAATAATTCTTCAGTGAACTCTGCAATCGTACAAGAGTTCAGAACGGCTTCGGTACTTTTGTTGAAATAAACTACTTACTAAAGATGCTACTTATTAAACGAATTTTTTAATTTTATTGAACGAATTTATAAGTAGAAAAATATTTCAACGACATAATTTTAACAATACGTAGGAGTTTTGAATGGACATACATACAATATATGAACTAAACATTTACATAAACTAATCGAAAAAAAATATTTATAGTAAACATTTTGTAATGAAAAATAAGAAATATTTTTAACTCCATAGTCAACCACATCGCAAAAAAAATGTGAATGGAATTACATCACATTTGTGAATTATTGCAAATTGGTCTTTATCACAAGTCGTCAGTTCGATATCTTATTAAGTTTTTTGTACTCTAGTATAATGCATTGATCAAAAATTAGGATAGAGTTTAAACATAACTAAATTATATACCATTCAAGTATGCACTACTTTCTAATTACGGCAACTAATTGACATGAGATTACGATACCAAAAAACCGGTACAAAAATATTAACTTTGTTCTATCAGAAATAAAAACATTGATCCATCTGAAGTAAATGAAATCATCATTCTCGGTAACATAAAAAATAAAACAACATTAACGAATTCTTAATACTAACGAAAAACTTAAAAAAGATGCCTACAAGTAAAACAGCTTGTCTGATAACTGATTACTAGGCGCCTTCTTAATATTCTGTCCAACGAGAGAGGCCAATTTGTGCGCGTACTGGCAAGGAGCCGGTACCCTGATTGTTCCCGACCAATTATAGTACAAATGGCACAATTTGTAACACAGCCTTTGAACGTGATCGGGTTTAAGTCCGCAGGTGTCATGTAGGACAATATAATGAGTGGGGTTGACTGTCCCTTGACGAACGCTCTGTGGAACGAGGAAGAAATCGTGAAGATAACGCCTAGTGATAGTGTTGTCCATAATTGTACCAGAAGGGGGATTCTCACAACCACCATTACCTATAATATAGTTAATATAATTATACTACATATTAACTGGATTAATTCAAATAATTTTTTTAAGTGAAACGCAAATAATAGTATTTACCCAAAGCAAACAGTCTTGTATTAATCCTCTTCTGAACGACAATAAAGCAAATCGTCGTGTCGAATTCGAGTTGCTTCAAAATACTTTCCATTTGTTCGATTTCGTATCTCTTACATTGCTCTAATTGGCCATCTCCGACTCCATCCCTTACAACGACTATTCTTTTAGGGATGAAACCGTTCACGTTCCGCCACATTTCCAACGCTTTAGTGAAGGCACCTTTCAGATGATCGCTGAGCTCTTTCTGTTGGAATACAGCTACGCTAAACCACCTACAAATCAATAAATAACATATTAACGAACTACATTTGCCCAAAACTCTGCGTTAATTATATCAAAAAATAAGCAATCCTAGTACATATACCATTGATATTTACCTTGATATACTCTCATTCAAACTGGCCACCAGTCCAAATACTGATTGTCCGTTCGGGCCTCCGTGATAGACGTCCATACCGCATATCATCCAGCCTTTGAAGGGAAACCTCACCGTCCACAAGGTTCCACCTAATTTACAAGTCATTTGCTGGGCGATTTTTTGGACGATACCTCGAACTTTTTTCTGGTTCGATAACGTCCTTGAATTGATCACTTGACAGGCGACGGGATATTGCACACATGTTAGGTTTTTAATCACGTTGTAACGATCCGACCTCGCAGTGGGACATATAAAAACGCACACCTGAAATGAACGAAAGCGCTGGGTAATCTTAAAAGTTCAAGAAATTAGGCTGTTCTAGATCAATCCAGAACTCACCAGAATCATTTAGAACTGTTTAGAAACATTTAGACTCGTTTCGGCTAGTTTATACTAAACCCTGTACGATTTACTTTATTTATCCGAAGCGTTTCCTTGCAATGAAAAGGCGGAAAATTATGAATATGCATCAGAGCAAAACCTTTTCCTCTTACCTTTTACTTCAAGGTAAACGCTTCGTTTTTATAAATATGGACTACAGAACATACATAAACAAGAAGGGACATCTCCGTGAGAATTTCGTAGACGTTGTAGAGCGCACTCTGAGAGTAGTAGCTGTACTAAATTAATGGGTGTTGCCTAGTAAAAGGGGATATCATGTAGAACTCTACACTAAAATTAGTAATATAGGTTTTTTATTCGATTTTTTCTGACTTTTAATATTATCCAATTTCTTGTAGAACTTGTACAATTTGTTACATTATTATAAAATGTATAGAATTTTGATATAGATAGTAAAATAAATTGTACAAGTTTTACAAGAAATTGGATAATATAAAAAGTAACTACTCTCATAAAATAAGTAAACACAAACACTTCTACTTAAAAATATATTGAAAAAAATGTCAAAATTCATTAAATTTAAATAAAATCGCTAAATAAACAAATATTATGGCGGAACCAGAAAAATTCACTACGCGCTGTAAAAACAAGCAATAGAACGAAAGATTTAACTTTAACTTTACACAATTGCTCACTAACAATTCACTAACACTACTATACACAAAACTTATACAACTTACAGGCAATAACAATGCCCTTTAAACTCACTCGAAAACAAACGAAATAAATGAAAAAAAATAACTTTTCGGTTTTAACTTCATCTTGCACTACAAGAGAAAATATGCAGAATCGATGCGAATCAATACAAGACGCCATTATTGTTTTTGAAATACGGCGTTGAGCGGGTTGCTTGCGCTGACCTGAAATAAACTACTGTTGCGCCATCTATCAATAGCGCCGAAACTAAATGAACGTCTAAAATTTCTCATAAGGCTGTCTAGGCCCTGATATGGACTCTTACCTCGATATCTTTTCTTATATTTTCTTGGAACGATTTCAAGTAAGTATCTGTCCTGTCATCGGGGAGTTTTACCATTTTCGGACGTTTTATTATGCAACCCATAGGCCCTGCTAGTCTACACATTAGATCTACAAAGTTTTCCGCGTACGCCGTATCCTTCTGAGTATAGAAAAGCATCCAATTCGTCATGTCTACTGGTCCAATAAGCTACAAGATAAATTGATTAGATGTTGTATTTGTCTAGTTAGCAATTGGAGAGAAAATTTAAAAAAACAACATACTTTATTATCTCCTGCAGCTCTGGACCAATCCCCGTTCATACTCCTGACTTGTTTACCATCACCGAAATAGACAAGTTCATTTTCCAATTGTCTGCCGGGCAATTGCAACGAATCATCGGCCACTTTCAGCCCCCAATCGGCCAGAATTTCCTGAGCTTGCTCGCACTTTTTAACGTTCGACAGGTAGGTTTTCAAAGCAGCTATTCGTTGATTGGGCGTCACTCTCGTGAATTGGGCCACGTCTTTCATAATCGTAAAGTCGTTTCTCATGTTGTCGCTCATACCGGTCAAATAACTGATTTCCGGGATCAAGCACACCATTCGTTCCACTTTCTCGGAACTACCAGGCACCATTACGCTCTTCCTGTGTATCAATAGCGGTTGATTTAAATCGCGAATGGTGATATCGTACTGCCGTTTGAAGTAATCGATGAAACTTATTTCGCCGCCGTCTCTCGTGGGGAACGTGTCTTTGGGGGTCATGTCCCAAGCCACGTCTTGTATTGTGTACGTTTTGTTACTGTACCTCGTGAATATGCAGGATCCGATGACATTCGCCACCACTTGTTCTTTGAACCGACGCATGTCCGGATGCGCGGACCTGGAAAATACAAACAAACGTTACAAGTGTTTATCGAAAAGGAATATTAACTCGGCTCACTTTAATTCGTTCAACAGTTCGTAGACAGTTTGGGTTCTGATGACCTTGTGTTGCGTATCGAGGCATATCATCAGGCCGTCTTCCAATTCGTCCACGCTAACGGCGAAACCCGGGTATATTTCGAGCTTGTGTTGGGGTATCAGGTAGTTGTGTTTCGTGTCGAAGTAATTCCTTCCGATTTGATGGTAGAGCAGGGTGTGCATGATGCGCTTGAACAGGACATTGTACAAATGAAGGCACTCCCTTTCGCCCATGTTCTTTTTCCTTTTGTAAATCATGGTAACGGCGACTTCCTGGCTGCTTTCAGGCCCGTCGATGGTCGTCGTGAATACTTTTGATGTGTCTGTTATTTTTTCAGGTAAATACAGTAGGCTTCCTAGAATGTATATGGAATTATAAACGTTTTTTTTTATATAAAAATAGTTTACTAACCCCCGTCGAAAACCTTTTTCAGGCCACATTCCTTGGTCACTTGGTGTACGCATCGCAGCCTCTTGTTTTTCGCATCTAATTCAGGCGTGAATTTGACCTCGTATTCGAAAACCCCTTTGTTCTTATCGACTATCAGTTTAATGTAGTTGGCAGATAGTAATATGGGCTTGCCATCTTCCCCTAAAAATCACTTTATTAGAGCGGAAATCAACCAAAAAAAATGCGATAACCTTACCTTTGAAATGCACCGGTTCCTTTTCCTTAAAACTCATAGAAGATACGGAAGCAGCGACGCTTTCTACCTCCTCCTGTTGCACTTCCACTGAAGCTGCGGTGCTTTCGACGTCCTGAGACGATGTACCGGGTCTGAGCAGTTTCTTGTCTTTTATGCGCTGTAGAATCGCAGCGCGGCCCTTCGGTTTCGGGGGCTCTTCGACGGGGGGCGCCTCGGACTCGGCGCCAACGGATTTCTCCAATTTCTTGGCCTGCAATCTGGCTAGGATCGCAGCCCCTCGTCCTTTTGGCGGCTGTTGGTCCATCGTCAATCACGATTGCGTTTGTACGTGCACCAGAAACCTGATATTATTAAACTGATATAGAAAACTTCCGTAGTAAACAAAAACAAAGTATCGTGATAAGCACGTTTGGAATACGAGGTAAGCATAGAGTTATAAAATGTACATTCAAACGAATAGAAACGCTAAAACGTGTTCCATAAGAAACATGGAATTAATTTTTCCTTTTGAAAAATGCGACCTACATAAATAAAATGATTGGGAACTGCTGTCAAATGTCAAATGGTTTTGTTACTCTTGTGGAGTGGAATTTTTCCGAGCTAGTTGTAATGAAGGTTGAAGGCCAAGAATAGACAGGTAAAAGGCGCCTAATTCAAAATTCAAAACAAACGTTCTAGGAATAAAACAAATGGCTAATAAATATATATTTTAATGTTCCTCTTTCGAACTTTTGAATATTTTAACTTTTCCTTTTAATTCTTTGTTAATAATGGAGCAATATTGAGCAATGATAAAGGATATGAGCGAATCCAACGTTTCAGAGAAAACAATATGCGAATGAGTCGAACACAAAAACCAACTAAAATCTATAATCGACGTCAAGTAAAGCTTAATTTTCGTCTTAAAGCGAAGAACGTGCCCGTATTCATTCAACGCATTGAGGACAATGTCGCAGACATCGTTAACAAACCTCAAGAAACTCGCGTTAAAACCCTGCGTTAATAAATCAGGATCTTCGAACTGAACCTGGTTCGATAGGATATTATTTTGGCATCGATCACATTCGAAAATTCGGTACTTTCTGGAATTAAACGAACTAAAACAAGCTGCCGCACAGGCACCCAAAGCGGCCCCACTCGTCCCCAATTCTCGCTTCTCCTCAATAATCGCATGTAAATTAAACATTTCGTTTTGAGTCGACGGTATATCCGAATACTCTGATTCGTCGGACAAAAACGCGCTGAGATCATCCAACAAGAAGCTCGTTTTATCTCTTTCGCATTTGGCCCAGTATCTCCGCTTCGGTGACATGCTGTCGCTTAAAATGCAAGTTTTGAAATTCCTCACGAATTCCGCGCAATCTGGTCGCGTCTCATCGGCGCCGCGCTGTTTGATAGCGGCTAGCATGTCTTCGAGAGGGTCTTGGTTCAGAAACCTCGGCTGCAGGTGCTTCATTCCAGAGGCCAAGCACTTGGTGAATATCTCTCGAACTCCATTGATAGTTATCAGCCAGCAGTGTTTGATGGGCAAATTTTGCTCGGCTTTTCCGTTGTTCTCCGATATGGGAGTGAATGTCCAGCTGTTTATTTTTCTTTCCATGAGTTTCCAGTATTTGAAGTGACCGGATTTCGTTGATATGAATCGCCTTAAGGGTTTCCCGTCGTCTGGAGCTAATCGAGTGGCGTTTAGACTGTCGAATAAGGTATCGATGTCCACTACAAAAGCGGCTGTGTCTGACGCAGAGTTAGGTAAATGTTCGGTGTAATGAGAAATTGTTGAACCCATTTTGTAGCTTAAGACTTGCGCCGCTACAGAAACTTTGTTTTTCAAACGTTTGCGGGGTAAATTCAGATATCGTTCGTCGATTTTGTTTAGAAATGAATACCGCCTGTCTCTATTCTTGTCCATTCTTAATGTCTGCTCGAGAATAGCGGATTTTGCGCATTTATCCTCAGAGTAACTTATATTGTAGTTAAAGAAAGTGTTTCTCGTAGCTTTTAGTAAGTGAGGTGTGTCGAAGAGAGTCACTATTTTCTTTCCATTTAAGAGGAAATAAGGTTTTCTGAACTGGCTTTCGTATGAATTATTGATAGTACCATCTCTAGTCCTTAACAATCTTAATGCGACTCTATTATGTGCTTTCAAGTCGCAAACTGTGCCTAAAACTTCAAATCCTGCGTCCTGTAAAGCTGTGATAACTTCTTTTACTAATTCTTTCAATAAATTGGCATCAAACTGGTCGCCTGTAAAATAATAAGCGACTGGCTGCTTCCATGCACTTGCTACCCCTCGAATCATAAATACTACAGCATGATCAGCTAATTCTTGACGCCTGCCTAAGTTAGGCCCCAAATCCACGTATCCAGAAATTGTATCGTTTTCAGCATTACATGATAATCTTCGAGTTATCGCTATATTTTGAAACATTAAAACGCAAGTTCTGTTAAGTAAAGGCTTCTTTTTAATCAGTTCTTTGTATTTAGAAAACAAAGCTTTGTTGATGCCTGCTTCAAAAGGGACCTTCTTCATGAGTTTTTCGATAGTTGACTGATTAGGCATTAATATTAAATTACGTAGAACATTGTATGCCTTGGGTCCATTTTTAAATAAGGCGAAAATTGTAGTTAAATTTTGAGGTGTCCACAAAGGCTTAAATATCTTTGAGTGTTCCAACTTTGTTTTAAAATATACAATTGATGTTGAATCTAACTCTCTGTTGAAGTCTGTGAATAATTGAGTATAAGACAATTCTACAGCTTTCTTGAGGTGATGTCTAGTCGATTTAATTGATTTACTTAATTTACACGTTCTAATTCTCTGTTGTCTGCTCGTAAAGCAAACTTTTTTATTGTTGGATTTTAATTTTTTCGAAGCTGTTTCAAGAAATGTTTCTTTAGTTATCCTACGTTTCGGAGGTGTTTCATCGTAAGGAGAATCATACCCAACATCTCTAGACAAATTACTTAATACATGCTCCATTTTATGAAATCGCTGGCTAAAAAATCGTTTGTATATTGCTAGCACTAGAATATTGTACGAAATTTGAAATACTTACGAAATGAACTATTTTACATGTAGCACAGAAAGTAATATTTCACAATTTCCAACAAAATAATGAACAAGAACCAAGGCCCAAGAACTCTTTAATACAATTAAAATAGTATTTACTATTATTTTACTACTATAATATTAAACATGTGGGGTTGGACGGTTGTTCAACCTCCTACAAGTCTGAAAGGCACGTGCGGGAAGCAGAAATCACACCACTTTCGAGAATAACATTTATTTCACCGGTTGCGGTAAAAACGGGTAATTTACATGAGACGTGCAAGCAGTCTTGCTTGCCGGAAAATTCTTTCGTGTCTGGCTTGTCTGGACGAGTTTTTGGCGCGCGTCCTGCGCTTGGTTTGGTTCCCGGCGCGTCACCTGTCGGGTGCTACCCGGACTGCTCGTCGGGATCTGCACGCGGTCGCAGGAGTTGTTTTCGGCGGCGGCGAGAGGGCGCCACCGGTGGGAAACCGGGTCCCACAGTCACTCCCCTCCCAGCAACGTCCGTCGGAGGCGGAGGGAGCGAAAAGGTAACCCTCTTGGCTGCTCTGGTCGGCGAGGTCCTCGGCGGAGAAGGCGATGGCGACGGCTGAGGCGGCGACGGCGAAGTTGGCGATGGCGACAGCTGAGGCGGCGACGGCGACAGCGGGGAAGGCGATGGCGACGGCGGAATTGCCGGCGGCGGAGTTGGCGATGGCGACGGCGGAGGCGGCGACGGCGAAGTTGGCGATGGCGACAGCTGAGGCGGCGACGGCGAAGTTGGCGATGGCGACAGCTGAGTTGGCGACGGCGGGATTGCCGGCGGCGGCGTTGGTTCGTCTGTGTATGCGGGTTTGAGGCAATCGGTAGAAATTGCTTTCTCCTTGCCATTAATGTCGATGATAAACGTACGGTCGTCTAGGCGATTGACTACCCGGTGTGGGCCCGTGTACGGGGGCTCGAGCGGGCGACGGATTTTTTCGAGCCTGCAAAAAACGTGTGAGCACGAGCGGAGGTCGGCGAAAACAAACGGCCGATGTTGGACATGTCGCGCTGCAGGTGCTGGACGGATGGCGTCGAACAGGTTTCGGAGCTTGGAGACGAACTCAGCCTGATTGATGGGTGCGTTTTGGGCGGCGATGAACTCCCCAGGAATGCGAAGAGCGGTGCCGAAAACCATTTCCGCCGGGGACGCCTGGAGATCTACTTTAAATGCCGTGCGGAGGCCGAGTAGCACCGAAGGTAGCGCTTGGGGCCACGGCGTGTCCGGGCAACACATGAGTGCGGCCTTAAGCGTCCGGTGGAGGCGCTCGACCATCCCATTCGATTGGGGGTGGTACGGAGCGGTAAACCTATGGTTCGCTCCGAGGAGAGCTTGTAGCTGGGCGAAGAGGTTTGCTTGGAACTGCTTGCCCTGGTCTGTGGTGATGGTGAGGGGAGTCCCAAAAATACTGATCCAACCTTCAAACAAAGCCCGTGCGACTGTTGGGGCGGTCTGGTCTGCTAGCGGAACGGCGAGGGGCCAGCGGCTGTATCTGTCTATGACTGTTAAACAGTACTGGAGTCCCTGGACAAGAGGAAGTTTGATTAAATCGATGTGGATGTGATCAAACCTGTGGTCGGGTGCGTCGAAATTGCCGAGAGCCGCCCGGTTGTGTCGGTGTACTTTGGCAATTTGACATGGTTGGCATTGGCGAGCCCAACGGGACACATCTTTCCGGAGCCCTGGCCAGAAATACCTCCCAGCTATGCGTTTGGCGGTAGCTCTTCCGCTTGGGTGGGAGAGAGCATGCGCCGAGTCGAAGGCCGCTCGTCGGAGGCTAAGCGGCAGGTACGGCCTGATGAGGTTGCCGGATGACAAGGCGTGGATTTTGCGGCCGTCGAGTTGGAGTTCCTGCAGCCCCAGGCGGGTGTTGGTCAGGAGGTGTGGGAGCTGTTCATCCGTGGCCTGAGCTGAGCTGATGGCGACTGCGTCCAGGGTCGTGGGAGTCGTTACGGTGCAGACTCTAGAAAGAGCGTCTGCGACGACGTTTTCGAGGCCGGGTGTATATTTCAGCTTGGTGTCGAACTGCGAGATGTAGTCTAGCTGTCTTTGCTGCCTGGGCGATGCCTTGTCCGAGCGTTGGGAGAGGGCATACGTGAGAGGCCGATGGTCCGTGAACGTGGTAAACGGCCTGCCCTCGAGAATTCGGTCGAAGTGCTTGATGGCAGCGAAAATGGCAAGGAGCTCCCTGTCGTACGCACTATAGCGGGATTCGGCAGGGCTGAGCTTGCGTGAGAAGAACCCTAGTGGAGTCCAGGAGCCATCTGGTTGCTGTTGGTCCAGTGCTGCACCAACCGTGGAACCTGATGCGTCTGTGCGAAGGGCGAGTGGGGCAGTAGCAGACAGGAAGGTGACTCGGGCTGCTTCGGCGAGGCTTCCCTTGCAGCTTTGGAATGCGTTTGACGCTGCGTCTGACCACTCGAGTTTGGTCCTCTTCTTGCAGGCCCCTTTGAGCAGATCTGCTAGCGGTGCCTGAAGGGAGGCGGCGTGGGGTAGGCAACGCCGGTAGAAATTGACCATCCCGAGGAAACGACGAAGCTGGGTCGAGTCTTCCGGGCGCGGGAAGCTAAGGATGGCATCTACCTTCCTCGGAGGTGGTTGGTAGCCGGCGCTGGAGATGAGATACCCGGCGAAGGTGACTGTTGGCATCCCGAAGTGGCACTTGCTCCAGTTGATGCGCAAGTTCGCATCGCGCAAGGTCTCGAAGAGGAGTCGCAAATGGTGTAAGTGTTCTTCGTGAGACCTGGAAAATACGAGGAAGTCGTCGATGTAGCATCTGACGAAGTCGAACTTCCTCAGCAAATGGTCCATCATCCGCTGAAGGGTCTGCGCGGAATTCCGGAGTCCGAGCGGCATGCCGACAAATTCGAAGAGGCCGAAAGGTGTGGTAACGGCCGTCTTCGGGATGGCTTCCTCAGCTACTGGCACCTGATAGAACGCCCTCTGCAGGTCTATGACCGAAAAGACGACGCCTTGGGCACCCTGGAGGATATCCTCTATGACTGGAAGCGGGTAGCGGTCGGGAATGGTGCAGGTGTTGAGGCGACGGTAATCGCCCGTTACTCTCCATCCTCCGCTCGGCTTGGGGACGAGGTGTAGCGGACTCGCCCATTGACTGGACGAGGGGCGGACGATTCCACGGTCCATGAGGTCTGCGAATTGCTCTTTGGCCGTGGCGAGGCGGTCTCCTGCGAGGCGGCGCGGCCGTTCGAAGACTGGAGGGCCTTGCGTGTGGATGGCGTGTTGCACCGGGAGGTCCGGAAGAGTTGCAGTGACCTCGGCAGGGGCGGCGAGTTCTGAAAAAGACTGAACGAGTTGTGTGTATGCCGTGCCGGAGCTTCCATCTGGCACGGTGTAGGTCTGCGCTATGGTGACGCTGTGGACCTGGGCAGGCTCCATGGAACCTCTGACGGCGACTTGGGTGAGACGGTCTAGCAGTCGTCTTCCTTGGAGGTCGATGAGGATCCCGTAGCGAGCCAGGATGTCGGCTCCAATGATGGCCGTTTGTACGTCGGCGACGACGAAGCGCCAGGCAACTGGCCGGCGGAGACCCAAGTCGAGGACGAGCTGGCGATGTCCGTACGTGGCGATCGGCGATGCGTTGGCTGCCTGGAGGACCAGGTCTTGGCGTTGCGGGCTTCCGGCTACGGTTGTCCTGGGGATGATGGAAACCACTGAGCCGGAGTCGACGAGGAAGCGGATGGAGGTTGTTCGGTCTAGAACATGGAGACGGTTCTCGGCGTGGAAGGTGCCGGCGACGTCCCGTCCACGGATCGCCGGCGTTCCTAGTTTTCCGACGTTGAAGGGCCAGCTGCTGCGATGACGCCTGGCCAGGCGCACGGCGGCTTACAGCGGTTGGCTTGGGCTCCCCACCGCATGTGGTACCAGCAGACACCAGGAGGAGCGTTGGCGGCTGGAGTTGCGGAGCGGTCACGGTGTTGGGATGCGGATCGTCCGGTGGAACGACTGCGTCTCGTCTGGTCCTCCTTCGTGGAGGAAATGAGCTGCGAAATCATCCGGCGTAGGGCGGCAACTTCCTGGGCCAGGTCGGACGATGTTACCAATGGCGGGTTCGCTGTCGGGGCTGGAAGTGCGGGAGTGTGCTGACGTGCCGGTGGTGCGGGGTATGCGGCGGCCATGACGGGTGGACCGCAATCGTGGACCTCATCTGCGGCCTCAGCTAGTTCGGCGAGGCTCTTCCCCCGGAAGAGTCGTAGAATGCGGCGGGTGGCGGGCGGTAGGAGATCCAGCCACTTAATCCGCAGAACATCGTCACTGACGCCCCCCTTCGCCAAGGATTGCATCTGCCTGAGGAGCTGCGAAGGCTTGCGATCGCCGAGCTCCAGTCCCGTGAGGAGCTTATGCAGCTGTAGGTCTGCGGAGTCCGTCATCCGCTGGAGGATAGCTGCCTTGAGTGATACGTACTTGTTCGCTGCAGGTGGGTCGCGGAGGACGTCGGCCACCTCCCGTATCGTATCTGGGTCCAGAGCGGCGACCACCAGGTGATACCGCGTGTTGTCGTTGTGCACGCGGTGCACTTGTAGAGCGGATTCGATCTGGATAAACCAAAGTTCCGGATCGACGCGCCAAAACGCGGGTAACCTGCAGTTGCTGACGGCGCCGACTGCTGGTTGAGCGCTGCTGGAACCCGGAGGGGATCCTTGGGCGGCGGGAATCGGACCGGCACGTGCCTCGTCGTCGGATTCAGCACCGTTTGCGTCGTTGGGCGCTTGCATTGTGTCGCGATACGCGGTTGAACGGACCGGAAAAGCGAAAAAAAGGTCACGAAATGTTAGTAAAAACGGTTTACCTTATTTAGTCCGGTGAACAAAGGAAAATGGCGGAGTCGCGGCGACCTGCCAGAGCACGCACGTAGCACTTTTGTTGAAAGAAAACTCAGTTTCGGGGTCACCACTGTGGGGTTGGACGGTTGTTCAACCTCCTACAAGTCTGAAAGGCACGTGCGGGAAGCAGAAATCACACCACTTTCGAGAATAACATTTATTTCACCGGTTGCGGTTAAAACGGGTAATTTACATGAGACGGCGTGCAAGCAGTCTTGCTTGCCGGAAAATTCTTTCGTGTCTGGCTTGTCTGGACGAGTTTTTGGCGCGCGTCCTGCGCTTGGTTTGGTTCCCGGCGCGTCACCTGTCGGGTGCTACCCGGACTGCTCGTCGGGATCTGCACGCGGTCGCAGGAGTTGTTTTCGGCGGCGGCGAGAGGGCGCCACCGGTGGGAAACCGGGTCCCACAAACAGAACAAAATGTAACGGCAAAATTTATGAATTAAGAGGGGCGTTGAGCACTTCAACAGTCGTACCAATCGCCCCTAGAATCTAGTAATTTTTCGTAGTTTCATTAATTGAACCAGATGGCGTTAGCTGTCTCAAAATTAAATTTTTAGCCAGGTTTTTAACCAGTGATATTTCAGAAAATGTTCTAACAGGTGGCGCAAGTGCAGTGGATCTAAGAGACTATTTTCAAAGTAAATGTATTGTTATCGTCGCATTGTAAATAAAGTAAATTTGCATAAGCAGGTAGCCGTTTATGATTGTCCGTCTAATCGTTTTCGACCCCTAACACTCTGGCGAATATTCTCTCTATTTTCGTAGCGGCGAAAATGCATTTTTGCTTTTAGAATTTGCAAATTTCATTTTTGAAATACGTGTAGGTATATTAATTTGCAAATTTTATTTCAAATATCAATGACTATATAAATATTATATAGTTTATTAGTTAATTATATTTCAATTTCTTATTGCAAACTTTGTAAACTATAATATATGTAAATTTGAAACATTTTATTAATTAATTTTTATAATTAATTACAAAGATACATTAATAATAGACGTACAATCATTGCTACAAAGACCAGTCTTTGTCGAGTGGTACCTATATTACAATGGTATTAGGTAAAAATAACTAAACATTTTTTATCACTAAAAATCATGTAATTATGATATAGTGTTCATTAAAATACAGGGTGTCCCAATGAAAAGTAGCCCCTTTAGTGAGCTAATATTTTTTAAACGCCTAATGATGATAAAACATGCGGTTTTGACAAATATATTATTTATTTTTCTATAACTTTTTGTTGCAGTGAGACAAAAATTTTGTATCGCCTGCACAGGATGTTTCATAAAAAAAACCCTCTTTTAAATTCGCAATAACTAAATTTTATGAAATAGGACGTCTTCTTTTGTAGAATAATATCTACAAATAATATATTTTTGAAAAGTAGAAGAGTGTATCTTTTAAAATACCTCTGTATATACGGGATGTTCCATTTAAATTAATTTGGTTACTGTGAATTTAAAAGAGGAGGTTTTGATAAAACACCATGTATTGTTAATGCATAATTTCTGTATCACTGTAACAAAACTTATAATAAAATAAAACATATTTGAGAAAACCGCATGTTTTTATGATTAGGCGTTTAAAAATTATTAGCTAATTAAAAAGGGGGAACTTTTTATTGGAACACCCTGTATTGTATTGTATTGTATACCTATGTAATATTGTAAAAGTACGTGCAGGCGACAAAATGGGAGATGCGATTCTACGATCGAATATATTGATAAATACCCGATACAATAAGTACTCCGAACACACACTCCGATAATGACAATGCCTCCGATGAAATTGTAAGGCCCGGTTGCTCATACGCGGATCAATTATGATCCGGGATTAAGCCGAGATTAAATCGGGATCAAATATGGCCGCCCTTTTCCAGAACTAACTATTGATCCGACTTTGATTCGAGATCAGTTGATACGACTTTGATCCGCATACGAGCAACTGGGCCTAAATGAAATAGTTCTAGTACAGCCACTCTGGGTCGTAGAACTTAGGTGGGGACCTGTGCAGGACTATTTTCAAGCATAGATTTAATCAACAACCTGCCCCATGGGATGCCCGATGCAACAATAAGTACTCCAAACACACACTCCGAAAATGACAATGGCACTGATGAATTTGTAAGTGAAATAGTTCTACTACAGCCACTCTGGGGTCGTAGGACTTGGGTGGGGACCTGTGCAGGACCATTTTCAAGTATAGATTTGATCATCAACCTGCCCTATGAGATACCCGATAAAACATTACATTCCGAAGATAGAAGAGAAGAAAAGTGGACCGATGAAACTTGTATATCAACTTGTATATCAAAATTGTTAAAGTAGTATTAAAATAAACATATTTACACAAATGAAATGTTTGAATTCTTTTCCTTACAGGTACAACAAGTTTAGCATGATAGTTGAATTAAACGTAAGTCATATCATATCTAATAACTGATAAGTGTAAAGTTGGAAAAGAAAAAATACAATACTAAATTTGTATGCCAATGATGAATATGAAAAATATACCTAATAGTGCACGCTGTGATAAATTTTGATTTCATTCTAGTCTTCAATCAATCTTCGAATATTGTTTTACAAAATAATTAATAAATGCATGATATCCAAATATAATAACGTATCTTCATAATTAATTATTGTTTGTATATTGCAATTTCAATTGCAACTACAAAGTAATAACTCGATAAAGTATAATATAACAAATGTAAATATGGTAACGTAAATATAACCTCCTAAAAATCAATTTGACATCTTGTCTTATGTCATGTCTATTACGTCAAATACTCTATTTTGTTGGCAGCAATGACACTTACAATAAATTTTCACTTGAATTTCCTCAATTCTCCTAAATTTGTTTATTATAATAAAAACAGTGTGCTTTGTGAAGTGCACATATATCGTATATTCATAAATAACCCTTATTTTATCTTCCTAAAGCTCATATCTCGTTGAGCGTATGCAACCCACATTACCAAAATATCATTTTCGGTATCCCCTAGCGGCAAATCGATGAAGTTTTTTCCAAAATCCAGACTTTTCGGTGTACAAATCTCAAAAAATATAAAGAATATCGTTTCCAAATTTTCACAATACATTTCTATTACCCATCGCTAGGTCATAAAGGATTTTGGTTACCGTCCGTTAGAAAAAAAAACTGAAAAATGTCTACCTTCAAACGCTTGTAATTTCGTTATTTTTGCATAGATCTGTAAAAAAAACCTTTATGACCTACACGAAGGTTCACTCTATCAGCTGCGATTCATATTATATCTCAAAATTAAGTAAAAATTGAGATTTGTACACCGAAAAATCGGGCTTATTTTCATTGCTGCCAACTGAAATTGGGTTACCAAATCTCAACGCCCCTCTTAACAAAACAAAATACATAGAACATGAACATAGTCACGAAGACAGAATTATCTTGTCTTCTTCCCATCACCGTTTGGCCTCGTACGTACGGATACAACAGTGGCTTAAATAGGCATTTATTATTCGCATTGTCTCAGTTTTTTTCGTTCTAAAAACAGATATGGTACAACTATTGTAAGAATTACAATTTATTTTAATATAGATATAAAAATTTTAGTGAAAATTGTATATAATTCAACTAAGCAAATTATCGTATATGCTGAAGCCCAAAAAAGAGAAGAAGAATAGGTCTAAACATAACCTCGATACCTCGATATTTAAAAAAAGGGGGAAACCGTTCCTTGAATCTTAAATTTAAATCCTTTTTCAATCGACAATCATGGCGAACGTACATAGAGCCCCAACTGAGCTTGTGAACCCCGTTGAAATAATGGATCCCCCGGCAATACGGCAGGAACGAGTACGTCTGTTGGACCTGCCTCAAGGGGATCCGTTAGTTGTCATGCAGTGGCTGGCTAGAAGGCGCCTTCTGAGTAATTCTCGGCAGTGCGAAGTTTGTCACGTAAGTTTCGTTAACTTATTATTCTGCACTCAGAATACATTTCTGCACAATTTTATAATTGTAAATTGCAGATCCCCATGTCGCGAAGAAAAAGAGACGGGCGTGACGGCTTCGTATGGAAATGCAGGACCTGCGACGTGCAAATCGCCATCAGGAAGGACAGCTTTTTCGCCTTCAGCAAATTAAAGCTGTCCCAAACGTTGGTGTTATTGTACGGATGGAGCAGCGACCTGCCTCAGAAGGCCATCGCCGAAATAGCAGGGGTCAACCAAACACGAACGATAGTCGATTGGTGTAACCTTTGCAGGAACATTTGCATTCGTCATTTTGACCACCACGAGTCGATCATTGGTGGTTTCAATGACGACGGGTCCTCAAAAGTTGTCGAAATTGACGAATCGTGCTTCTGTAAAGGGAAGTCCAGCCGGGGGGTGGCGCGCCCCGGTCGTTGGGTGTTTGGTGGGATCGAAAGAGGTTCCGGAAGATGCTTCCTGGTAGAAATGGCTGACAGAAATCAGGAAACTGTATCGGCATTGATTGTGAAGTAAGTCTTTGATATTCTTCGAATGATCTCCAACGCATTATAATATCAGTTTTGTTTGTTTTTAATTATTGTTCTCTTTTCTAGGAACATTCTACCAGGAACCATGATAATATCTAATAGTTCACTGGCTTACAACAACATTGGTACACTGGGCAATGGCGTGTATGATCATCGGGTAATTGATGAGAAAAATCATGATCCCGATGTTCATACACAACGTATCCAGAATATATGGATGCGAGTCAAACGGAAACTGCAGCGACAATTTGGCACTTCCGAAGAGCAATTTCCGTCCTATTTGTCAGAATTTCAGTGGCGTAGTAAATTCCAGGGCGGAAATACCTTTTTGGAATTGCTAATTACCATCGCAGAACAGTATCCGGTTTGAACGTATATATGTACTTGTTTGTACCGATGTTGCTGTGATGGCTTACAACTTGAGGATATTAATTCAGGAGCCTCTTTCTCTCCTGCAATTGTCACCAGCCACTAGCCACGGGGTTCCTTACTACAATTATTTTTTTTTAATTAATTGATAAAGACCAGCAGGTCGTAACACAGTCCAGTAGAATCATAGAAAAAACCGTAGCTACAAAAGGTAATTGTTTACATTATTAATCCATAGATTTTTTTGATTTTTTTTCTATGACATAACATTCAATCAATTCTATAACTTCAATCGATACAATTTACTGGCAAATTTTTAAATAAATTCCGAATTCTATAGATTTTTGTTAGCACTTAGATGCTAACGTTCAATATATTACTTTAATATTTCTCTTATTTATCTTTCCTTAGCATACCTCGAAATTAAATATAAAAGTAAGCGATATGTTGAAATATTTTGCATATATTTGTTCATGTGATGTATGATTTGTATTGATTTGTTGATTGATTTTGTGTAAACAATTGTAATAGAGTACTCGCACAATGTTAACATCTGTAATTAGTATGGATTGTCAAATTTTCATTTTGTTTATTGTTACTTGTAACGTTGTTTTGGTGATGGTTATTTGTAACATTGTTTTGAATGTTAATTGTATTCGGTTTGTTAGTCTGTAGCATTGTTAAATAATTTGGTAAAGGGCTTAAATTTATCATTGCATATGCATATTTCGCTCATGCATATTTCGTTTAACCATATTTCGTTACTAATGCACAAACATAGCTAGGTACATTGCATGATGTATTAATTCAGCTTCGCTGGGTGTGCATTCTATACATTTGCTAGTTCACGCGCTTTTTAAAGCACATATATTTTTTTTGAACAGCATCGTTGATCAAGGCATTGCTACAAATTCAGGTTTTTGTTGCAAAAGTACTTTCTTTGTACATAATATTTGCATATTAACGAGCACTTTTCTCCACAGCATATCTTTAATTTCAGATTTTTGCTGTACAAAATATGCGTGGGACGTATTTCAGTAGACTGTGCCTAAATACATGTAACTGAAAAATATGGTATGATTCGTAATTGCATTGTGAAGTCTACACACGTTCAACAATTGGACAACAAATCGAACACTTTACAAATTCTATGTTTGATGAATATAAACGATATTAATTTTTTATTTTAGTTTTCCTTCTCCTTCCTTAATATTCCTTATATTTTGAATATGGAAACAAAGTAACAGCTACACAATTTCCAGAAATATCAGCTACAAAAAGTGTTTATATTTAACGATTATCTAATAAATTTTATTATTACTATTACTATTTTTTTACATTTGTGGATTTTGCAATACTAGACTTATTTCTTATTAAGTATTCTACTATTAACTATTTGTGATTTGGTAATTATATTTTTCTAATACAAATATATCTGTATATTTACTGAAATTAAAACACGTTGGCAACGATGCACAGGTTTTGACGTTGTCACAATAACTGTAAAAAAGAGACAAACTGAATGGATTAACGGGAAAGAGAGAGATGAGGTAAGAGAACCGGCAGCAAAAAACCTGTAAAGAATAACTTCTTTATTCAAATTCATATTATTTTTTACAAATACAATATAAAGCGCCTACAATATACTGTATTTTGTTGTAGAAATAAAACAAATATTTTTTATAGTCGAACCAGAAAGCGTTTCATTGGTCAAAATTTAAAATCAAACGTTCCGATTGGTTGAATTTCATCCAATCGCAGAAACGTCAACGTCAAATCCTAGTTGCGTTTCGTGCCGTTCGCAATTTTTACAGTTTACTTTACAAGTGTTTTATTGTTTTTTTGTAGCAGTCGTAGTAGCGTTATTAAAATGGTAAACAACAAAATGCCGATGTTTGTTTCTATTATAGTGAAAGAATAATCGCAAAGTGCCGCTGGTAAAGTTCGAAAAACGCCACCCAATCCCGCGTTGGTTCATATTACAATGAACAGCGTCAAAACAGACGAAGAGTTAACCTCAACAATGGGCAATGTCCTGTCAACGTCCAAAGAGGAAAAAAATGACTCTAGCGATGCTACCCCTACGTCTTCGACTGATGCAAATACCAATCTTAAGGCTGCTCAAACTGGTGAATATGATATAGTTTTTTATGTTGCCCATGCCAACTGCGGCGTTGGTAACTTGTTTCATAACCCTTATTACTGATTTGGAACAATTAATTTTCGCATTAATCAGTACACCTATTGCTATGGTAGCTACAGGCCTTGTTGTAGGGTAATGATTAATTGCTCGAAAATGAAGTTTTTTATCATGTAGAAATATTACTTATTTAACTTGTGCAAAGCTATATTTGTAGTAATGCCTGCATAATAGGGTAATTATTATTTGAATACCCATTTTAACTTGTAAACATACATAATACTACAAAAAATAATTTACTAAGCATTTATGCATATGTAACACTTTGAGGTGCAAACTTATGAGGAAATCTAATAGACCATAAATTATTTCCTTTTATATCTTATTTTTATTTTAATTTACAAGCTACTATAAGAGTATTTACAAGAGTTAATTCAAAGGTTTTTGGTAAATTTATGTGAAAAAAATATAATCAAGAAAACCAGTTTTTCCAGTATTCTTAACAAAGTTCAATTATCACTATTTATCACATTGTATTCACTTTGTATTTCAGTCTCCGAAGATCCCGTTGATCCCATCAGTAGTACTTCTTCAGATATTTTCGATCAATCGAAACCTCCAGACGCCAAGTCTTCGATCGACGAGTCTGACAGGTTGCAGGCCGACGAGCACGAAAACGATCTACTGGGAATACCGGTTTCAAATGAAAAAATTACTGCAGACGTTGAAGATCTAGTTCACGACTTGGAGAGTCTACTGGGAGAGACGAGCGAGCCCTACAAACTACCCTATCAAAGTAGATCCAACAGCAAGGCGCACACTTCGTCGGCTGTTCCAGAAGTTGTCGATAAAGAAGATGTTGTTAAAGGTGTTTAATCGATTTTAATTCCTTAATATGGTAAACTATTTAGGCTGTATCACTTCAGGCAGTTGAATTATACTTGTATAGTTCAGTAAAGCTTCAATTTATAAACTGAAACACTTGGATTTACGTACATAACATCACCATTACATACATTATCTCACCCTCACAACATTCAATTCTCCATATTAAAATAAAGTACTGATTTTTTTCAGATGAAATCGAGCCCCCAAAAAATGCAGTCGATAAAAAGGCTGAGAAACAACCAACAGACGACATCCAGGAAACACCAGAACCCACACCAGAACCGACTCCAGAATGTACATCACCATCAATTGATAATGCAATTGACAAATCCGAGGCCGAAATTCCCTCGGTGGATAATAATTTCGAGCAACCATCGACAAGCAAAGTTGAAGAATTCGTTTCGGCGGATCAAAGCGTTCCCGAGCAGGTTTCCCCGCCAGAAAAAAGCGATGTTCGCGATGACGTCGACGGTGGTAGCATGGAGAGCTGGGAAATCGTGGATGCTGATACAGTTAATTCCATTCCCGGGCCGTCTGGTGACTCCATCCCAATCCAGGAATGTAAAGTTACTGCAGAAGACATTACGTCAAGCGGCGATAAACCTGAAACTAGTGATAATAGAGAAGAAAGCGAGGACAACAGGGAAGCCGAAAGCACGCAATTAGAAGTAATTAATGCACCGGAACAAGATGAATTAGTCGCCGATGCTGCAGACGTTGAAAAACACAGTAACGAAAATGAAGCAACTGAAGCCGTACCAGTACAAACTGATGAATTGGCTGAAGAAGTTGCCACTTCTTCTCAATTAGAATCAGAAGTTGATAATTCCATTAAAGAGCCATTAAATGTTGCATCGCCAACGGAAATAACATCCAGTGAAACTTGTGTTACAGCTGGAACTGAAGAATTGGATAACAAAGAGGAATTAATTGAACCAATGCAAAGCAACGACGTAGAAAATATAGAAGAGAGTACTTCCACAAATGATGAAAAGCCCCTCATTCCATCAGAAACGGAGCAAGTAGCTAACCCAACTCCAATTGAAGATTCTTCTCATGTTGAAGAACAACAAACGCTTGTAAGAGAAACTGAAGTTGCAAAAGAGAATGTGGAAGAAGTATTAGAGCATTCAGAAGTGTCTAAATTAGATGAACATAGAGAAGAAGCGGGAAAATTAGAAAGTGAACCAGAGGTACAGCAAATTCCTACTGAAATAGAAGCTGCAAGTACATCAGTCGAAGAAATTGAATCTCATTCAGCCCAAATAGAACCTGAATCTACAGAAATATCTGCTTCGGTGAATAAAAATGATGACAATAACTGTGTAAAAGAGCCTGAAACAGTCACTTTAGAACTGCCCTTAGAAAAATGCGATGAAAAAGTGGATACTCTAACTAAAAGTAAGGATGATGATGATGAGTCAGTTGAAACTGTGTCTGAAAAACTTCCAGAAGTAGTACAAAATGAGGAAAACAAAAGTGCACAAGAACCATCCATTAGTGAAACTAGCACACAAATGGAGTCAGAAATAGTGGAACCCAAACTTGGTGAAACTAGTAAACAATTAGCGGAACCCAAACTTGGTGAAACTAGCAAACAATTAGTGGAACCCAAACTTGGTGAAACTAGCAAACAATTAGTGGAAACCAAACTTGGTGAAACTAGCAAACAAATCGTGGAAACCAAACTTCTCAACCAGAACTTAGAAGTAAGCGATCTTAATTCAATTATTACAGAAGATAACGACATTAAAGTGGCTGAAATAGAAGACGTTCCAATAGCCGATACTACAAAAAAGAGCGAAGAAGTAGAAACACAAATCAAAAACGACAAAGTTGTCCTCAATGATTTTGCAAAGGAACAACCACAAGACCCAACTGAATCTCTAGCAGACGAAAGACAAACAGAAAAACATATTTCGCATCTTCAGTTTGCACCGCTGCAATTATCCGAGGAGGATTCCGACGATTCTGAAGTAGTACCGAGACTGGCTTTAGAACCAGACGATTCGAACAGTCCTGCAATTCCAGACACCAACGAATTACCTTCAGAAGAAATTCTACCCCAAGTCGAAATGGAAAATAAACCGATGTACATAGAAACTGCCGTGCGCCCCGTTATAGATACAACAGACAACATAGAGACTATGCTTGCAGTGGCGAGTTTACAGAACATCGATATTCCAAAGCAAGATGAATCGCAGCATGTTGTAAGCGAAAAAGAACGAAGAGAAATGGAAGCTCTAGCCAGAGCGGTGCAGAGTATCACGGATAATTCCAGTTCATATGTCGAGTACATAGAACCCAACGTTCCTCAAGTAAGCGTAGAGGCCATACAGGAAGAACCTACTGTTCAAATTATGGACACAATGGAGGTTTTATGTTCAGCGAAAAATGCTGAAATAACAACATCTCAAGCAGTACCCGATGAAGGAGCTGGACTTCAGCTTGACGTATCTAAAGAGGATCAGGTGGAAGTAACTGAGCGTATAGAACCATCAGTACAATCTGCTGGTGAAATTGTATTACCAGAAGAAAAAGTAGTTCAAGAATCTATTCAACAGACAGTTGCTCCAGAAGAAGTTGTTGCAGAGAAAGTTCTAAACGAAGTAGCTGCATCAAACAATGAAAATGTGGATGCTAAGGAAATAGAGACTGTAAGAAATTTACCTGTAGAGGAGAGTAAACCGTTAGAAGTTGTGCCTAAAGAAATCGAAGAGAACCTCATCGAAGGTGTATCGAAGAAGCATAATACAGAAGAAAGGCACAAAGTTTGCGAAACGTTCGAAGAAAAATCTAAAGAACATGCCCACAACAGCGAAAACTCCCAGGATTCCGTCAATTCCATCAGCGAGGTATCGACCAAAGAGAGCAGAAAAGGCAGGTCAACGGACAAACCGAAAAAGCACAAGAGAGTCGATAAATACGAAGAGCTCTCCATCAACGTGGACGTACCGGAGAGAGAGGCCGTTTACAGTCCGAAAATAACGATCAAACCTATTAAAGTACCCGACGAAGAGGTCAGTACGACTACTTACGGCGACAGTGAGGCGTCCAAGGGCAGCTTGAAGATGACTATTACGAAACAATCCGATAACACGCATTCTATATTGAAAATCAGCGATCAGGACTATTCGGATTGTTTGCCCGAGCCAGAGGAACCCATCCCCAAGTTAATTATAAAACCAAAGATGCAACAGGTAATTAATTATTAATAATAATTTGATGTTGTTCGCTCTGTAGTCTTTATTGTGGTGGGAGTTCGCAGGATTATTGCATTATTAGATCATTCGCAGGATTGTTTTATTGCCTGTCCACCACAATTAATCATGTTTGTAGTAACTCGAAGGTTTATATAATAATAATAATATTTTCTAGGTGGAGAGTCAACACAGCCCGAAAATGTCGACAAGAAGTTCGAAACAATCGCCCACGGGCTCTTCGCAGAGATCCAGTAGCCCGAGGATAACGATAAAGCCTGTGATTAAGCCTGACAAGCAGGAGCCGGTCAGTCCTATTAAAATTAAAATCAACACTAAAGCGAACGCTAAGCAATGCGGCGATGACGACGAAGGTAGCAGAAAATCGGTGAAACCGATCAAATTGAACGACGATATCGAACAGGTTCAAAGCCCTAGAATTACTATTAAACCCATACCTAAACCGGATTCCGAAAAGGAAATTGTCAATCCAAGGTAAGTGAATTTTTAGTGATATACAGATTGCTCCATTGTTCATTGGTTCAACATAGGCTGTGGGTGCAACAAAGACATAACTTCAATTAGACACTAATCTAGGAGGCAGAATATCTAACACTGTCTTAGCCCATTAAATCATAATACTACGAATTTTTGAATCTGTCCTACTTGCATTTTTCAGATTGACAATAAAACCCATTAAAAAACTGGAAGAAGACGCCGAAAACGAAGAACGAGAAAGGTCTAGTCCCAAAATCATAATAAAACCTCTGATCAAGCCCCAGGAATTGGACAGCCCGCACGGCGACGAAGAGGAAGAAGTCAAAGAACGGATCGTATTGAAAATAAACAAAGGCCACCTTCCTAGTCCGGCTAAAGAAAGTAAAAAGAGGGAGCATCCCGTCGATGACGAAAAGTCGGAAAAGCTAGTTAAAATAACGGTTAAATTCCCCAAAGAAGGAGGCCATCCTCATATCGTTCAACAACCGGGCGATGATAATTCTCCAAAGAGATCGCACGATGAAAATTCCGGTTCCGAGAAAAATAAGAAGCAAAAAGTTGAAAGTGACTCTGTCATATCGACCAGGTCGAGTTCCAGGCATAAGGAGCAACAAGAAGGTAATTATACCGGATCATAAAAACCTTTAAATTTAAAATTTTTAGTAATAGTAAAGGTTCTATCTCATGTTAAGTAAACGGATGCGGTGTTGCCAAGATTTATTAGGATTACTTTAAATGCTATTGAGATATTCGATATCTTAATATCACATTAAGAAATATTCATTTATCAATAAAATCATGTTTATTCAAAATTTCATTCAACGGCCGAGAGGCGAGAGCGGAATAACAAAACGTTATTCGAACGACATTTATAAAATACCGGCCGATTTAAATGCCTTCGTAAAATAGTGAGTCAATTTATAGCAGAAAATGTTTATCATTTTAGTTGGGTATATAATGATTAATTCATTGTCTCTAATGGTTTTTCTTTTCGTTTTTCTAGCATCAAGCGATAAATCTACCGCGGGCGCCGAAGTGAAACTGAAACACAAGGACCACAGTCACGAATCTCCCGTAGAAACCAAAAGGGCTCGAAAGGACAACCTCAGCGATAAAACTAAATTGTTGAAAGACGAGAATTTCGAAGAGCTGCTTTTCATCGATGCTAAACTCACATCTCCGGTTACTATTAGCGAGGATTCCAGATCTCAGGTATTTAATACGCAGTACTCGATTGTACGAATTATAACAAAACAATGTTGCTTCAGGATAACAGCAGTATAATCGTTTTGGACGACAGTAAAGATGGCTCCGATAGAGTAAGGAGTTCCGAAGGCATCCAAAAGCCTCTATTACCGGAATTAAATTGTTCAACTTCTATACCTCCTATGGTGAAAAGAGGAAGAGGAAGGCCTCGGGGCAGGCCCAGGAAGGTAAATACTGTTCATTACATAATTATGGTGCAATATAAATGATATATACCCATGAAGTATTTTTTCAATCTAATTATTTGGCTCCGTTCCAGACGCCGTTAGAGGTGAGAGTAGAGCCGATACTCGATGAGACTCAGAAGCCCAAGGAGTCTGCGATGGTGTTGGATCAACAGCCGCAGGTGCACGATTCTGGGAGGCCGAAGCGCAGCTGTCGCGGTCAATCCGTTTGTGATACTCTCGGCATAAAGCCGAGGAAACCCCGGGGGCCCGGTAGGGGGCGAGGCGGCAAAAGGGGAATGGGAAACAGAGCGGTCGTGGAAAGGGTGAGTTTTTGATGTTATTTTTTTTTTTGGAGAGTTTGGTACTTGGATAGTTGTTTGTACGCGAATGGATACAGAGTAGATTACAGAGTGTTTGTTATCATTAATTAGTTGATTTATACATGGTGTCCAGAAAATAGATACCATTTATTCGGGATTGTGTAGAGTAGATGACATCAAAATAAGGATATAACTTCATAAAAATTTTGTTCATACGAGTTAATTTTATCGACTTCAAACAAGAGGACATTTTTGTTAGTTTATCGATTAAAAATGTATTTACGATATGTTTCCGTTATACAGAGTGTCCCCATAAAAGTTACGAATTGTTAATCATTGGTTACACGCCGCCACTGTCTTCCAAGGAGTAGTGAATTCGTTAGCAAGATTTTCGTAGGAATCATTTTATCGCCAAATTGGCACACGGGCGTAGGTAATAAACCACAAAAATTTTATATTGTTCTCATGTGTAATTTGGAAATAAAACATAAAAATAAGTTTTAAATTCTCAACCTTAAAGGTCTCTAACTCAAAAATGGGGGCTCAAATGAACAAAATTTATATGAAGTTATACCCTTATTTTGATTTCATCTATACGCTCCCGAATTATTGATATTTATTTTCTGAACACCCTGTATTTCGTTGCTGAATGGTCATTTTTGTTTTTATCTTTCTAGTTGGAATGAAAGTCATCACTGGCGATTGTAATATAATAGAGCAAATAGAGTACAGGTCAATGAGGATCTCATTTTTTATTAACTTGCTTTCAAAGATATTTTTTAATTTTAAAGGAGTGATTTTGTTTATATTTTTCGGTTTGAAATTTTTAATGTTTTTTTTTTTCAAAAAAAATTGTAAATTTCCCTGTGCTTTAAATTATTTATGTACATAATTATGAAAGATTATTATTAAAATAAGTCTGAATATTAGAGAAATAAAAATATATATGTATTAATATGTTTCAAATTGTTGTGAAAAGTATATGAATATAATTAGAACACTCATTATGAATTAAAAAATATATAATAAGATTTTACCTTAAACCATCAGTAATACAAATTCCTCGCATTATATTTCGAATATTTTTGTTTATAAATTAATTATTTCAAATGATTGTGTATTAACTTTATTTTTTTTAGTTTTATAACGATTAGACTATAATGAGTGTGTCTTACATTTCATGTTAAAGTAAATTAAGCATCGTAATGAGGCAGGTTTTAACTGATATAAAATATACAAATGGTGATAAATTTTGTGCATAATCGATTCGGTAAATAATCACAACACTTTGGAACTGAGAATTGTTGATTAAAAATATTTCCAATGGGATAGTGCTATAAATTAAAAAATATGTAATAGTGAAATGGGACGTTACTAGGAAAATGCATAATTGATTTTGATCTGTAAAACAGATTGCTTTTGTAACGTATTGTAATTTTCAGTTTGTGTATTTTAACAATTTTATAAATTGTACTAGAGTTTCATTTGAGTATACACTATATCGACTATAAAATTCCTATTTTTCTACTTATAGATGGCATTATCGCGTTTTATAGCTCATAATATATCCTGTCATGTATATGAACGTGTTTCGTTTTCATTTTACTTATCAATATTTATCGTTTTTTAAAAGTGTTTATTTCCAATTACACTGGTAGTTGAATGGATAAAGTGTGTTACAATTTCGAAATGATCTCAATAAATAGGGATTGCGGTTTGTACCTATGTTGAAACAAGGTATTATTTTAAATTCGCTCTTAGTGGTAGATAAAAAATGATAATTGTCAGGTTTATGAGAGAGCTGCTTGAACCTTCTTTTGAGGTTTCCTGATACTTAGGGATGGTACCCAGTCAAAATTGCCCGACGCAAAATAGCCCAAAGACAAAATTGTCCGAGATACAACTGTCCCGACATAATAGCTTAGGAGAAAAACATATCATAGTGCAAGAATTACCACAAATCATAAATTTCTCGAGCTATTTTTAGGACAATCAGTCATTATTTTGTTTATTATTTTGTTTAACAAAATGAAATGTCTTAGAAACTCTAGACATCTAATAAATAATGCTTGCTTTTAATTTTACTGGAACTGTTTTATCTTAGACTATTTTGGGTTTGGACCATTTGTCTTGGGCTGTTTTGCCTTGGGTTGTTTGGGGTTAATTTCAATAGAGCTCGAAGATGGACGAATTAAATTCCCTATGAAAATTAGTCCGCGCTGTACGAATTACAGAAAAACTAATCTCCCGTCTATTTAGTAAGTGCGCGCATTTAAATATATAACAAACTTTGCGCCATACTAAAAATAGCCGGCCGATCACCTGCCGTTCTCGCATCTACTACAATTTTGGATTTATTTTTACGGACGAATCCGCCGCGTTTACTCATTTCCCTCAATTTCACCCGATATTATTATTAAACGGCGAACGTTCGAGAGGTCAATTGTCTAGTTGCACGTTCGACACTTGTTAAAATTTGTGAGTTAAATAGTTGCAAAGCCACGGATCGTCCAACGCACGTATACTTGAAATTCAACGATCACTCGTAGTGTCGGTTCGATTTATCGTCGATAAGTAACCAGTGATAGCGAATCGAGACCGTAATCTCCTAGTGCACTTACTTCCTTCGGTAGTTTTCCCATTTTTTTTTCAATTAATTTTCGATTTATTTAGCTGCTTTATCGCGCCGAAAGTAAAGGTTACGTGTGCGAGACTGCGTGCAACAATTTATTTATACGTTCGTATGTCGTTTTCGAAATTTCCATTCAACTGGCTGAGCGAAATTCCGGCTAGTTTTATCAGTAATTAACGTATTGAATGTCGTTAAGGAAATGTTGGCGTGGGATCGGCAGAGGCGTAGGCGTTTGTTTTCGAAAATCGGGTTACACCTATTTAAATAATTATCTCCGTAAAGATGTAGTAAAGTATGTCGATCGTAGTCGAGCAAATTTGACTCGAAATTTGTTTGATAATGGATTTAAACGGACTTCTCTTCTCGTAGATTCAAGTGTAATTTAAATATTTATCTGTTGATAAGTTACACAATGCATTTTAAACGAGATTAGTGCGTATTGATAATACGAGCGGTGTTTTTGTATGTTTCGAGGATTACATTTTATCATTATTATCAGCCGAAAAATAGTAACTTTTTAATTCTAATTAACAATTTTACAACAGATTTAAAGTGAAATTTTGTGTATGGTGCATTGATAGGTAATCTGCGATTTCTGTTTAATTTAATCGAAGGCGATTAAATTTTAATAGTTCAATTTATTACCGTACTAAAGTTTACTTTTAATTCCCTATGAATACCGTCGACAGGTCAACGTTTATCATAACCTTTTTTACATTGACTAAAAGCGAGTATTTAAAATACTCAGTTAATTTGTTGCATTGCGGATGTTTGTCTAATACAATTATGTGCTAATAATACACATGTTTCAAGAAATCCTATAAACTACAAATGTTAATAAAAGTTTTTATAAGTTTTCTTCTAATCGATTATATTGACAAGTGATACAAAGTAAATAATAGTCGCTTACTTCCTCTTAAATTTTAAATACTCAATCTGACTGTGTCATTATTTATGTATGTTCTATAAAGTAGACATATCTACCAAATTATTATATTCTGAAGTCCATAAATAAAAATATAGTCCATTTGAGTCCATAAATAAGAAACGAATAGACAAAGTATTGTTTTTCATACAAATTGACATTTGGAAATAATAAAAGTATATGAAAATTACTCCCATTTACAAAATTTGTGGTTTGCCTCCATAGACCACAAAATTAGAGTAATAAAATAATTTATTTTATTTATTTTAATATTATTAAAATTCGATGAACGATCGAAATTACCTAATGCTTTAGCTTTAGTTTACCTACGAATTGTGCAATTCGTAAATAGGATAATTTCGGTATAAAGAGACAAGGCTCTTCTCTTAACATCTCCGATCACTCCTGCGCCGGAATTTTGGATAAATAGGATAAATAACGTAGCGTAATGTATAAAACAAAATTCAGTTAATGACAAAATTATTAAGAGTTCTACACAAATGTATTCCCGGGGACTTGAACTCGCAGCTCGTGTATGCTTCAAAACCGTAACGCCGTAATTTTAAGTGTCCCTTACACTATATTTGTGTTTGCGCTCTTAATAGACTAATGTATTTACGTTTTCAGGATCCTCTGGCGATCAACCCCGCCGACTTGAAACGCGAAGACTTCCCCAAAGCCGTCGAAATCGACAGAAAAGACGAAGTGATCATTATCGAGGAGGAAATCAAGCAGAAGGGCGCCGGCAAATCGATCGCCAGGAAGTCCTGCGAGAAGGACCCGAAAGCCGATGTAGCCTCCGCCGTAATAGAAATCGATTCGGGGGATTCCGTGCACTCTGAGGGCGATCGAAACGCCAACGCGAGCCTAGAGAAACGGAACGATGGCGGCGTCGAGTGCATGGAAATCGATGATAACGACGCCGAAGTCGAGGTCATCACCAAGACGCCCAAGCGGCATTTGTTGACCGTTTCGAGCAGGAAATCCCACCAACAAGAGGCGGACAAGAAGGCGGACAAACCGCCTGTGGTAATTATACGGAAAGTTAAAGACGTCGATGCCAAGAGGTTAGCAGCTGATGAAGTAGTTCCGGTACCTTTCGCTAGTTTAGCGCCGCCTTCGACGTCTAGGGACTTCTCTGCCTTGGGTATGTCCCTCATAATTTTGAACCATCATCAATGCTCTATTAGTATTTAACCTAAACAGTACAAAATATATACTTGTTTGTTACAGAAACCTCTACAAAACCTGACATATCATCAGTAAGCAGCACTACCATTCCGGCAGAAATTATGATCGTCGATGAAGAGACCAGAATGAGCGCAGAAACCAACAGCAGAGCGCAAACTCCCGCTAAACAGGTACATACCCCATACCCCTCATTACTCCACTTCTGAATTACCTATCTCATTCACTTTAGGTAATCGCCTCGTCCGAAATGGTGGAAGAATCTCAAAGCTCCGTGCACAGCACTACCACAACCGAAAGCGGCAAAACTCAGTCTAGACCAAGCAAGACGCCTCGCTTGGAAGTACAAGAAACCGAAAGTCAAATAATAACGGCCGATCTTCTAACGGAATACTATTGGAACGGCAACGGCCCGTTTATGTTGCAAGAACAGGTTGCTCAGTTTTTGGGCATCAAATCGTTCAAACGGAAATATCCTGGCATAATGAGGAGGATGCTAGACATTCACGAGAGAGATTTCATTAGAGAAAAAGGTAGTTACTGTACCCAAGAAGTTTGTTTTGACTTCTTGAAAAGCCTATGTAGTTTCTCGAGAAGGCTACTATTCACTCAAAATGCCTACTTTATCTTTCGAGAAGCCTACTTGGCCATTCGAGAAACCTACTTAGTCGTTCAAGAAGCCTATCTTAAGCTCTAGAAGCAATTTTAACTAACTGTGTTGTGCTTGTAGGTCTAGCTTCGGAGCACATGTGCGATTTGGGTTTGACAGCAGTTAATAGTGCAGATATTTTGGACATCATGTATTCGGACTTTCAAGATAAATACGAAGACTACTGCAAGCATCAGCGAGACAGGCAAGCTAAGGACATGTTCAATAAGCAGAAGGCTCTAAGTTTAGCAACTAGCCAAGAGAAAAATAAGGCTGATATTACGGAACAGGCGGTCCAGTCGGCCGCCCAATGGAACGCTCGATTCAATAAGGTAAATTTAATTTAGTGGTAGATTTCGATTGTTAATTTTTAATGTTTTCATTGGTTTATAGGAGAGGAGAGAACAACGAAAAGCCTGCATGGACTTGCAAAACTTCACAGTGCATTATCCGAAAGGGAAGAAATCCCCTCACGCAATCAACACGAACCCCGGTATTTACCCGGTAGCTTTAGTGCCTGGTCAATTCGCAGAATTCTATAAGGTAGTAACAATAATTAGTTATAAATGTCCCGTAACTCGGTGTACATAGCTTATGAGGACGCCTTGGTTCTGGAGCGTTCTAAATGATTCTAGACAGTTGTAAATGATTCTGAAGCGTTCTAAATGGGTTCAGACAGTTCTAAATGATTCTGGAGCATTTTAAATCGTTTTAGACTGTTCTAAATGATTGTGGAGCGTTCTAAATGACTATACAGTTTTAAATGATTCCATCCCGTTCTTCTAATATTCTAAGTAATTTAATTAATATCTTAAAATATTAAAAAAAATAATTTTTATCTGGTTGTTTCTGATTTTTTTCATCGAGCATAAACGCATACATAAGTGCATATTTTGAAGGTTTTTAGTGCATATTTTCCAAGCTCTATTCATGTCTTTAAGCTCCCTTTAAGTGCAATTTAGGACAAAAGTCCATGAGGCAGTTTCGACTTAAATTTGACCAGGGAATACCCTCCTAAGCTATGTCCTTCGTGTGTCCGGACACCATGTGTAAGAACTATCGATTTAATTGAAATCTTGCAGGAATTTTCGCCGACCGAGCTGAACAATCTTCCCATAAACACCATGTGCTACGACGAAATTCGTTTCATTCCGCGCGACGATTCCGAGGAATCCGGATCGGAGTCCGAGTCCGATTCGTCGACTTCGTCCGGCTCTTCGACGTGTTCCAGTTCGGATAGCGACTCCTCTTCGGGCATCGATGATTGCAAATTGTGCAAGCACCCGACGAAAAAGGCCGCTATCTCGTCACAGCCGGTGTCTCCCGCTGCGACTGCGACGAAGTGAACGATGGACGGTTTTGTAACGGTAGTCGCCCGATAGAGTGTATGAAAAGTGAAGGATTTTTAACTGTAAGCTTAGTAATTTTAGGAGAAATATGAGTAAAAGTTTGATATTTATCCTGTTATTTGAAAAACATTGAGAAAATTCATGTATTAAGTGGTTAAATTTAGTTTGAGACTAATCAGGGTGTGATTACATGTGAGTTATGAGGGAGTGTCGTCTGGAGGATTTTACACTTTCCTTGGGATTGGAGGATCTATGATAAATTGATTATATTTATACCAATTTTCTTGAAGAATTGATTTTTTTTCAATATGTAATAGTTTTAAAACTTTATTTGTCCAATTTTGTTGGTGAACATGACGAACTTCGAGTTAGTAAAACTAACGGCAAACGGCAATCTAGTAAAATTAAAATTGTAAGGGTTCAAAAATTCTTATTTATATTTTTTCATCCCTCTCTCAATGCTTCAGCACTATTGCAAAAAATTTGGAATTTATATTATGTACCATTTTTTTTGAATTTTCTAAATATAATCCTTTATACTGATTTGAGTAAAAATCAATATTGTACATATTTTTTTATTTTATTTCAACAGCAACAGTTGTATCACTTTATTAATAAAAGAAATAATAGAGATTTTGCGTTTCAAATTATGTATGTAAAAAAAGCAAAAATTACAGGTCCCACCGAGATTCGAACTCGGATCGCTGGATTCAAAGTCCAGAGTGCTAACCATTACACCATGGAACCTTGAATGTAACGAATTAAAAATAACGTAAAAAACTTACACCCAAACTATTATTAGCGATGACGTTCTTAAATAATTATGATATTCCAATAAGCATATTACATGTATAAACATTGTTGATTTCGTTAGAAAAAGTTTTTATACCTAAAATCAACTATTCAAATAATAAAAAAGAAGAAAAATTATGTAACTGAACTACTGTAAAGGTCAAGTATCTCATCTCAGTCACTTGTCAAATTAGGCATATGTCAAATGTCAATTTTTGTTTATTTTTACAAAATATTTTCGAACTTTTAATTACATATTACATTTAAGAATACATTCGTTATAGTAGTTTAAAACTTAAAACTAATGAAATAAACAGAATGAATAATCAAAATGCAACTGAAAAAAACAACACCGCTGATGGAGTTAGCGAAGTTGAATATACCCGTGAACAAAAAATAGTGGCTGCTGTTTGGATGCACGAAAGAAAGTACAATTTTCAAACGTACGACGATATTAGAAAGAACTTCCAAATACGATTTCAGTTACCTGCACCGGATCCCAAGGAGATAAACAACTGGGAAAAGCAATTGTTCTCCGTCGGCGAAATTGACAATAACACTTCCAAAGAAGGACTTGGTGGTATACTTGGCATTGATGATGAATTCTCTGATGTAGGCTTTAGTGATGAGGAATCTGATTAGGCATTTTTAATTTGTACTATTTATAATAATTTAGTATTTCCTAAATGACGAATGGTTTGAAAAGATTTTTTTTGTTAGTTGAGTTTCGAGATCTGTTCGATTATAATAATCTAGGTATTAAAATACAGGGTGTTCCTTTGACTTATAAACATAGGTCAGCAAACGATTCATTACCGATCTACAGGGAGTTTAAATTTTTCTGGGTTTTTTCTTTAGAGCTCCTGCAGTTTTGAGATATTTCGTTTGTGCACGTTGTTCAGGAACACCCTATAATATTTACATTTCTATTTTACCTGTTATGTTAAAAATATCTAAAGTTATCTAAAAAAGTGAGATTAAAGTATTTTTTGAGTAATACAATGTATAATTCACTAAATTATGAGGGAATTAAGGGATTTTTCAAGAGTACATTGAAACAGCAAATTAGAAAAACAAAAATATATTCACTTTTAAAAACATTAAGATGTGGTTAGTTATATTACTTAATTTTACAAATTGTTTCTAAGTATTTTAAAATGCAAACTTTAAAGAATATTTTAGGAGAAGCTTCAAAAATTCAAAACAAAAAATTTTTGACTGAAGAAAAAAAATTTGTAACTTAATAAATAATCTTTTATTACTTAAATTTGCCCACTTTCTTAATAATTCACCAACTAAATAAAAATATTTACTAATTGTAAACTACTCCCAAAAAATATCTACTATAAAATAACAATATCGCCTAAATACCTAAGTAATTGCAAAAATTTTTTGTTTCAACATCAAATTTATAACTTGTCCTTATATAATTATTATATGGATATATTGTAGTAACTATTTCAATATCAGAACAATTCCAAATAAAATTAACAAAGAAATTCAAGTAAATTAAATTGAGTAATTGGACTTTACAAAAATATCACATTAATTTAGAATCTCATAAAAAATAACTAAAACAACAAATATAATTGTAGCAATATCTTTCAAACATCAAAAACTTAGATACATTTAAGAACAAAATACAATAAGATAATATTACATATACAGTGTTATTTATTAGGCATTTTCCATAAAAAAGGCGAAAAAATATAAATATATTTAGCTTGTATATTTAACGACTACTTAAATTACAAATTTGTGAAGTTATTGTCACGATACGAATATATTTTATTTGTGCATATTAGACTACTCTTTCAAACATAGCCTAGATACCTTCATCTTCGAAATTTTTTTAAAAATTATTGTCACATGTTTCAAAATACAAAACAGCCGTGTAAAAATATTGCTAATTTAAAATTTACTTAGTTATTTTGATGATATAGGTACTTCCTTAATTCTAAAATGGTAATAAGTAATAACATTCTAGGTTCGTTGGGAAATATTGAGTAGACCTTACTTGGAATAAATTTCAATTTTTTTCTTATTGAGTAAGTAAATTAAAATTGTTTGTCATTCTGTAATAATAATTAAATTGATATTTACAAATAGGTGCAATTGACTTTATGCCGTCTCTTTAGATTTTTGAATCTAAATATATAATGAAAACGTTTTAGCAATATTTTTACGTTCTTCAAAAATATTACTATAATAGGTACATTTCTGCCGATGTCAAACTTTTCCCTCATAGGAGCCCATTTTCAAAAAATAAAAAAAATAACATTTTGGAATTAATGGAAATAGATCAGAATGTTGTTCATTCCTTAGAGAGTAAACTACAAATAATATAAAAGACAAGAATTTGTAGAGTAAAGTAAATATAAAACAATTTAATAAGATCATATTTATGATGAATGTAAAATCAATTTATTTGTTACAGTTCTTGAAAAGCGACTCTTCCCAAATTACGTTTAATCAGTCCTTTAACTAAATTCTTACTCTATTCAACATCGACAATATATTCAAATAAAATTAGTATCCAAATTTTTTCATATATTGACATTTACATTTTAAAATTACGTAAACGTGTATAAAATATTTGTTATTATTAATACTAATTATTGTCATATGTTACAGAAGAAAGCACATTTGACTCACAATATTAAAAAAATTATTGTCTATTACCAGAACTAGATAAAAACTTCTGGTGCTTTGTAATTTCAAGCACATCGACTTTTATCGAAACTCCTGTAAGTTTCGTTTCACAATAAATTTATCCAGTTCCAGTTACTTACGTTCTCTAAGTACCATAAAAACAAAAAGAGCAAGTACTCGCTGGTAATTGTATCGTTCCTAAGCAATTAATTATTGTCTACGTAAACCACTAGTCAATAGATATAAAATAAAATTTTAAAATTTAACATTAAACGAATAAAATACACACAACAACAACCGAATGGAAATTCACCGAGCAACGAAAAACTTAACAATTCGGGTAAAAGCTTTGGTAGCATCCTAAAAGAGACTTGCTCTTTTCCAGTTCCTCTATAATTATGTATTACAATTAATGGAAATAACTAATTGATATGACGTAGGACTTATACTCAATATTGTAGCAGCTTCTATTCGTATGACGATTCTAAAGGATATGTTGGAGATTTTTTCTAATAGATTATACTCCGTTCGCCTATCAGGAGATAGTAATTAAATTTTCTAACAGCAGTAATAGGCGCGCAATAAATAAATAAAAAGTATGGCACACTATTGAATTAATAAATTGATAAATTACTAGTAATTATTTGTATATCGTTAGTATACGAAATAGTGATTCAGTTATAAATGCAGTTAATTAATTATATCCTTTTAGTATCTAGTTAATATCCCAGAAGTTATTGTTAAATACCCTGTATACAGAGTGGCACTACTAAAGTAAAAAAATATTGGTATTACACAATGGTAAAAGCCTTTTGGTAATAGTTTTGGAACTTTATTATTGTTTTCGTTGAATCGTGCTGTATTTTGTATACAAAATTAGATTTTATTACTATCTCCTGATAGCGAACGGAGTATAATCGAAGTAAATTTGATATTGAATGGCCTGAAAAATAAGTTACTTATATTCAAACAGTGCCAAATAAAATGTGAAAATTCACATCAGATATACTTTTTATAAGATAATAATTCACTTGGTCCTTCATACGAATAGCGCTAAACGTTTGTAGAAATTGCATAAATTCTCAAAAACTTTCAGTCAGTAGAAAAAGACATTTAAAATCTTCGTTACAATTGAATAAGAAGTACATTACGACAAATCGCGAAAGCGACTAGTACCCATATTACTTTTCCGTACTGGAAATGCGCAGATGTAGTACCGCTAATTTTGCTGTTGTGCAGCGATATGTAACCCGGCTCCACGATGTTGATCTTCCAACCTAAATTGTTGTGGGTATAGCACTGAAATATACAGGTTTTAGGACATCAATTTCAATTAAATGGTTCATTATTTATACCACATCAAATGTAACTTAGCAGCGGAAAATTGCAGTAGATGAGCAAACGAAGAAGAACGATTAACTAGGTTAAAGTAACCTGAGAAATGCCCTATTCAACTCAGTTTTAAAAGTGTATCGTGCGTTAAAAATGAATTTACAAAATCTGTAATATTATCTGCAACTGTCAGGCTACCTTTGATGAGGTACTTTATTTATCTTCATTCTGGAAACGCGGTAGATACCTGATAATAGAGGACATCGGGCGCGTTCATCGGCACCGTCCAATTCAAATCAGCCGGCTCTCCCTGATCGCACTCCAATCGCAACGTCTTCGTGAACTCCTCGAACGTCTCGGATTCGAGAGACTTGTCCACGCTCTTGTGCGTCCACTCGCAGTACCTTCCGGCCAACGTCGGGTACGCGTAACCGTCGCTGTCGTACTCCACGCCGGCGAATACCTTTTGCTTGAACCGTTCCTCTTCGGACTTCTGCCCGAAACCGCCCTCCTTCGAGTCCGTTATGTAGAACGGGTGGAACCTGAAAACGCAGAAATTTTAACGTCTCGGAAGGTCTTGGAGTTTCTACAACTGTGGTGGCGAATTGGGCGCCAAAATATATTTAGTAACGGGAAGCTTAAAAGGGTATTTTGATCCTATAAGTAAAGTGGGCGCAAGAATATTTCAGGTAGAAAAGGGGCAGCAGAGAGTAGAGAACAGACAGTAGGGAACAGAGAGCAGGGAGCAGAGAGCAGGGAGCATGGAGCAGAGAGCAGATAGAGCAGAGAGCAGGTAGAATAGAGCAGAGAGTACAGAGCCGAGAGTAGAGAGAAGAAAGTAAAGAGCAGAGAGAAGAGAGCATCAAAGAGCAAAGAGAAAAGAGAAGAGAGCTGATATCAAAGATCAGAGAGTATAGAACAGTGAGAGAGCAGAGAGTAGAGAGCAGGGGCAGAGAGCAGAGAGAAGAAAGTAGAGAGCAGAGAGATGAAAGTAGAGAGAAGAGGGAAGAGAGCAGAGTAGCAGAGAGTAGAGACCAGAGTTTAGAGTGTGGAGAGTAAAGAGGTGAGATGTAAAGAATAGAAAGCTGAGAGTAGAGCGTAGAGAGTAAAGAGTAGAGGGGAGATTAGAAAATACTTCGTTTTAAATAAAAAATCTAGCGCCTTTAATAGTTTTAATAATACCTTGCAGGATTGCTGCTGTCGTCGCCTCCTTCTACTTTGAACGTGTAGGTTTGTCCTCTTTCCAGCGTTAATTCGGGTATGAGCAGATCGTTTATGTACCATGCTATTCCCCACGAAGGTAGACCAGTTATGGGAGTGTAGCCTCTTTTTCCTCCAGTCGGGCCTAGTCTCGCTGTAAACGTGGTTTCGCCTAAAATCATGGAAATAGTAAAGAGGCGAGGAGACGACGAAAAATTGGATTGTTTAGATATTTTTTACAAGTACCAACTATACTCCGATTGTCATCAGGATATAGCAAAATTAATGTTGTTAGATTACCTATAATTTTAGCAGGTGGCCAAGGTTTAACACCGCCAAAATCGTCCAAGTCCTCCAAATTAATCGAGCAATCGTGATCATCGAAATTACTGAAATCAATCCGCAGATCTTCCGTGGTCTTATCCGCCGCAGCGTGGGCGTTAGCCTCTTTCAACGAATTCAACGGTCCGAACGCCGCTATAATGGACACTTCGCCGGTCTCCTACAAAAGCCCGCTTTACTACCGCAATCCCGCCTCGATCCCCCGAATCGAACTTACAGGTATCGGCTGATCGTGAATCGCCTCGTTCGTTTTCAGAGGCCTTCGAAATTTCACCGTGGTGATGCCGTTATCGCGAGAGCCGGATATCAGCGTAACGTCGTTCCTTCCGCCGATGCGTTCGTCTGGACACACTCCTTGTTTCCCATCGCATTGCGCCGTGTGCGAGATGTAATAATCCTCCGCGTGGAAGGTGCCGTCCTTGGAGTCGTAAAATGCTACTATTACGTCGCCCCCAATCTGGAAATGTTTGAATATACTTGTAGTTAGTTTCACCATCTGAAGGATTGTATTCAAAAGAATGTATTAATTCTTTTGAAGAGATTAGATCTGTAGAGGATTCTGGGGAACATTCTGAAGAGGATTCTAGAGAGGATTCTGCAGAGGATTATGGAGTGGATTCGGGAGAGGATTCTGTTTCTGTACAGGATTCTGGAGACGATTCTGGAGAGGATTCTGGAGTGAATTCTGCATAGGATTCTGAAGAGAATTCTGGAGAGGATTCTCGAGTTTCTTGGAAGAGATTCTGGGTTATTGAACAACTGTAGACAAGAATGTGGAGAAGGAGAAATTAGGAAAGTTATGACACTAGTTAGGACTAAGTTAGGACAGTACTAGGACTAAATTAGGACAAATAAAGGTAAGAGAATGTACCATAACATACCATTTGTGGTTTACCAGTTGCTCCAGAGAGTCCGAAGGCTATATACTGGTCATCGGGGAGCCTGGCTGACAGAGTTATGTCCACGTAGTCCTCTTCAATTTTCCATCGAACTTGCAACCGTTTGTCCAGGAATTCCCGGCAATTGGCGGATTCTCCGTACTTGGGAGTTGTGCTAGTCTAAAATCGCAGTGAAAAAATTCATTTACCGTACATTTTGGGACGAAGCTGGTACTTACTGGGTTGTACCACCAGGGAGGCTTGAAATTGAAGCGTTAGTAAAATTGGTATTTTCGAATAATTTAGAGGTTTGTGAGAATTATGAAGTAGGTATACCTCACCGAATGTAGCTTGGCAGTTGAAAATTGCCATTGATATTAATTATGCATTTTAGGAACTGCAGGTACACTTTTTGAAAAAAATGAAAAATTATTTAAATCATTCTATAGATGTATAATATAAATCAACTGCATCACTGGAAATATTGCCATCTTTACTCTGTTATCTTTAATCTTTACTCTTCGATCGAAAAGTGGTCAATAGAGCTATTATTACCTACTTTCTCCCTTCTTTAAATCCATCCAACTTTTTAAAAATTGCAACTATCGAGCTACATTTATTGAGGTATAGAAGCTTACCGATACTTTAGTTTGTCCAAGAGCTGGAGGAACGTCTATGTCTTTCGGTATAAGAACGTGCCCGAAATTGTGCCTGTACTGAACGCACCACACAGCCAACCAATCGATGTCATACACAGTCAGTAAACCAGGAAGTTGTATTTCAATGTCTTCTCCTTGGTAACCCCTGAAACGGCAGTTTTCAGCCCAAATTTTGCCGGTAAAGATTCGGTTACCTCAGCGGTTCCAGCGAACCCATCTCGTTGGGAACCTTGATCCCGAAGGAGGTGGGCTCCGAGCCGTTCCCCACCCAGAAGTAGGCGTCCGGGCCGGCGCCGTCGTAGTGCAAATTGGGTATGTAGAACGTCTTGGCGTCCAAAATACTGATGTTGTCTGAGCGCAGGCCGTGAGCAAGTCGCTTGAATTCTGGAAGCACCCGAGGTTTGGGCACTTCCAAATTCGGGGGTATGAACACTTCGCCGAAATCTACCTGGAAAATGAATTGGTACATTAGCAAAAGAAGAGTCTATACTCCATTCTATTCGCCATCAAGAGATGAAAACAAAACCTCCTTGAAGTGGCACTACTAAAGTAAAATAAACATTAATATTACACAATAGTTAAAGCGTGAAAGTGGAATTCAGGTGGAAATTAAGTTGGAATTATATGATTTTTCACTCGTGCTGTCTTTTGCGTACAAAATTTAGTTTTAAATCTGTTAACGAACAGAGTATAAATTTACAGGAGTTTAACAAAAGTTTATAAATGTCTCCCGTGAAATATTAACTGCTGTTTAGATTTAAAAAAAGTTAGAGAGTATGGAAAGATCTACCTAAAAATAAAATGCAGTTTAAGTCCTACAGAATTCTAAAATATAGTCATTATATTTATAAAACTCACTGTACAGTCAAGTGAAAATTTGGCAGAATTTATTGAACAATTAATATATTATTAGAAAAATGTTGGGGTAGATATAGAGATATAAAATTTATTTAAACAATTACTCAGATAAATCCTGAAATATAAATAAAAAATTTCGAAAAAAAATGTTAAAAAATTGAATTTCCATTTAAAATGTAGGAATTTACCTATGCCGGCGCATTTAGGTATACAAGTCCCATTGCCGGGAGTCGAAATTTCAGCGCAGGTCGATACACTGCTACCGTAATGTAAAACGAAAATCCCAACCTTCTAAAGGGTAATGACAGACCACTAAATTCGAAATTGTGCTTTAAAAATAATGAACAGAAGGGCCCTTTTTGGCGGCGCGGAGGACCTTTTATATGTCCGGTAATATTTTTTTATCCGGCGTTTGACATAGCCTCCCGTAAACGCTATTGTTAGGCGAAATTCAAACGAGATTCGGGGAAAAATGGGAAAATTATAAAGTTGGGAGTTTGCGCATTTTCAATAATTTTAATTAAATTACTAGTACATGTAATAAGGCAAATTATATCATTGATTTTTTTGGTATACTTAACCATAGGGATCGTACAAAATATTTCAAAAATTCAAATAGGAAACGCCAAAAACTATCTATTAAACTAACTATTAACTTTACTGTGCTATTTAGCAACAATTGTGTATATTATTAGAGCTACTTTTGGTGAAAAATGGGGCTATTTTGTTATAAAAAAGAGCCACCTGTTGTTTGCAATTTATTTACCTTTTTCCCAGCTGTAAATTCAATTTGAAGCACACCACATTAATTACATCTCATAATGTGAAAGATGAAAACATTTGTACCTACAGATTTGCTAAAATTATATTGCTCAATTAAAAATTATTCGTTTATTTAAGTTATAAATTCTAATCTAATTATTCTTCTAATAAACTTTTGCAGCAGGTAATTGAAAATCGGTTTTCGTTTATTTGGTTCGGGATTTTCTGTTTACTAATTATTTGTTTCACCGATAGTTCCGGCAAACTTTAGATTTTACGGTCGATAGATGGATTCGGATATTTCCTAGAAAATATAGGAAAACTTTCGACGGGGATTTTCATATTCCGCATTTTCTCTTCGAGAATAATTCACGATTACCATTGCATTTTTACGGGAGCTTGCAGGATTTTCTAGGAGAATATTTCAAAGAGAAATCCCTTAATATTGGGTCATTTCTCTACCCGTGAGAGTAATTTAAGTAGTCGGAAAACTCTATTGCCTATCAGAAATATTTATTCGAAGGAGTCTGCTCAAAATAAAAAATTAGGTAACACAAGATCATCAAAAGAGTCATTATTTGCCTAAAGAGTGATATCATTTCAATAAATCATCAGTGATAATCAGTATATTAATATCATCCACAATCTATCCTTCTATCCTAATATCATTCTTAAATTCCTTGGCAAAATCCTCTTCAGTATAGCCCTGTACAATTTTGCCTATTATTGCTAGACGATCTCTACAATTTAGTTCATCTGCATTTATTTTATAATAGTCCTCATAGACATCCAACAAAGATCTATACTTGATTTTCCACGCCTCTACAATCCTGTGAATCCCATCCCCAATACACTTCGTTTTATTCACCGGCCTCTTACAACACAAACCACCAGTCACTCGTACAGAAAAAAGTAAATTCCTGATGATATTCCACATGCAAATGAATCAGCAATCCAGCAACTTAATATACCCTCTTTTAAAATCCAGTTTCAGTTAGCGGACGCAATAAATATAGAGGCGATGAGGCGTGAAGCGTGCAGAGGGATGTTGTGACGCCTCCTGAAACGTTTCTATGATTTACGGGCAGGCCGTAAATGGAACCACTTTACCGGAACGCCATACGCTCTCCACACAGACAGATTTAATGGACAGAAATGGATGCGGAGTTTACGCGAACGCCGGCTCCAACCGGCGGAGAAAGTAAAACAAAGGACGTTGCATGTAAAATCAGGGAAATCAACGACGTGGCTAAAACTTTCTCGGTGGGTTTTTTTTCTGGGAAACTCGCCGGCCCTTTTGTGTCCGCTCGGAGGGGGTTATTTAATAGTAGTGGTGTTGATTAGGAGAGTAACTGTATGGTGAGGAAGTTTGTGGGTAAATTTGAGATGGAATAGGTGAAAATGGGTAGTTTGAGGGATTGTTCCAGTTGGTGAAGAAATAATGTGAAAGTGTAAAATATACCGAAGTTGGTACTAAACTTTATTAATACATGACTATTATAGTAAATTCAGGATTGCTAGAATTTATAAATTTTTGTTTGTTTTATTTTTCAAAATATTTGCAAGTAAATTTGACCATTCCTTAGGTTATTTTACTTGAATAGTCGATTTTTCAAATGATTTTACTTGTAAATTCAACGATTTGCTAGAATATTTTACTAAATTGGTCGTTTTCTTATATTATTTTGCATATAAATTTGACCATGTTATTTAGAATTCCTCAGATTAATTAATTATTTAGATGATTTAACAAGATTTTACATGTAAATTTGACAATTTTTTAGTACATTTTTCTGATTTAGTCAATTTTTCAAATGATTTTGCATACCTATAAATTTGACCATTTATTCAGAATTCCTCAGATTAATTAATTATTTAGATGATTTAACAAGATTTTACATGTAAATTTGACAATTTTTTAGAACATTTTCCTGATTTAGTCAATTTTTCAAATGATTTTGCGTACCTATAAATTTGACCATTTATTCAGAATTTCTCAGATTAAACAATTTTTCAGATGATTTAACAAGATTTTACATGTAAATTTTACAATTTTTTAGAACATTTCCTTGATTTTGTCAATTTCATTTTTCAGAATATTTTCATAGTTCAATATTTCAATTGATTTTACAAGATTTTATGTGGAAATTTGCCGATTTTTAGAATATTTTCCTACGATAGTTAATTTTTCGTATGATTTTATAAATATTTATTGCAATTTTGTCGATTTGTTAGAATATATTACCAAATTAGTCAAATTTTTAAGGGTTTATAAGATTTAACATGTAAATTTGACAATTTTTTTGAAAACTTATTTCCCCACATTATTTAATTTTCATATGATGTTATAAATATTTCTTGTAGTTTTGTCGATTTTTAAGAATATTTTACTAAATTAGTCGATTTTTATGATTTTACGAAATTTTACTTACAAATTTGACATTTTCTTTACTATTTTACTACATATTCCTTTTTGTAGATGATTTTATAAGGTTTTAGTATGTAAATTGGACGATTTTTTTAAACATTTTCCTAGATGTAAATTTTTTAAAATTTTTCAATCTCTACTAACACCTACTAAACATAACCACCAACATACAACACGCTCAGTATTTAGCAGAAGACATTCAAAAACACTTACCGTGAATCGTCTACACCATACAGAAAGCCACCGGATGTCCCTGATTCTTTTTCCCATTGGAAGCCGAAGGATTATGTCTGTGTTATTGTAAGCCCGTAATACTGGCGGATCTCTGAAACAAAGCCGAGTAATAACTCCCTACGAAGGATAAAAACGCTCAACGCGGCTCGCTCTTTCCTAGTTTACGCTGCAGTTTTCGTCCCACGCCCGGGACGAATTGATTACTTTCAATGATACACGTGAGCAGAAAAACCACGTTAAAAGAATGGGGAAAAAAGGAAGTAGCTAACAGCTAACGTTTTAGGGATAACGAGAGGATTTTATATGTCGTGGGTTGTTTGTTGCGATTAATTTGTTTTTTTTTCCAATAAATATTTTACCCTTCTAATAGTACCTATTTTTGAATTAAAAGGAATATTGTAAAATATATTAATGTTTCTTTAGTTGCTTTAGTTTCTTTAGTTTCTTTAGTTGCTTTAGTTGCTTTAGTTGCTTTAGTTGCTTTAGTTGCTTTAGTTGCTTTAGTTGCTTTAGTTGCTTTAGTTGCTTTAGTTGCTTTAGTTGCTTTAGTTGCTTTAGTTGCTTTAGTTGCTTTAGTTGCTTTAGTTTCTTTAGTTTCTATAGTTTCTATAGTTTCTTTTGTTTCTTCAGTTTAAAAACCACCTAAATTCATATAAACCCTTTATTATCGTGAAAAAATCTTTCACATTTTTCAAAAATCACACTCAAAAACATATTTCTGCCTTATATCCGAAAAAAAACTATTATCATCAAGCATCAAATTACTCTTGAAAATCTCCCTTAAAACCATCTCTTATACCACCACCAAATATCTAAATAATTTGTAACAAATGTAGATACACTCTAAATTCCTGCTCATCCTACATTTTTCAAAGAAGACACAGTTTAGGCAACGAAGATATAATAATAATAATGACGATACGATACGATTCGATAGGCAAAAGGAAAAGGAAAGTTCGAATAAGCGCGACCGGAGCACCACCCTCGATACGCGCCGGGGAGCGAAGCCGGCACGGAGAAAGGAGGAGATCACGCACGAGCACAGAGAAAACAGGAGGGCGAACGTAATTGTGATGAAGTCAGCTTAACATCTTTATTAACTGGCGGGAGCGAATCGACTCGACTCGTCGTCGGGAGATGTATTCGAGGAGGACCGTCACGAGGACGCGGCACGGGAGTCGCATATTTTCCTGGTTGGATCGATATGCGTTTATTGCCTTTTGATTTCCTCCAGTGGAAGTAAATCCGCTTATCCGTTTAACGACCTGACGACGACGGTTTGTTGTCGGGAGAATTCCGGGTTTGTGTGCGTTTTCCGCGATATTTGGGCAACGAACCGCCGCGGCCTCGTTATAAGTTTTAAAATTGTTTGGAAAATTGGTAAATTTTTTTGTTCCGTGGGATTATTAAGTTAACTTTTATTTAGAATTTTAAATAGAGTTTCCTTTAGATTTGTTTTCAAAAGACCTAATGGCATTAGATGACCTACAGGACCTAAGGGATCCTAATGATTGAAAGAACCCAAAGAACCCAGTGAACCTAAAAGAACCCTATAAACCTAAAGAAGTCTAAAAAAGCCTATTTACTCAATGATCCAATGTTTCCGATGAACTTTAAGGATTCTACACGCATAAGAAATCTTTGAACTCAATGATCCCAATAGATCCAAAAGAATCCGTGGACTAGAAGGAACTCAATGGATCCAATGATAGATATGAATGATCCAGTGAAACCAAGGGACCCAATACACCCCAAAAAAACACAAAGACCTAAATAGATCCAATTTACCTAGGAAGAACATTCCACAATAAATTTCCTGAGCACTAACTCCCAAACTATAGTCACGCGTTCCTCGCGTAGGGGTCGTACCTCAAGGATTACTTAGGGGTCTTACTCGCTTGGCTTATTGTAGTAAAACAGGATGTATGGATATATACATAAAATTTATTGGGATCTGACAGATTCTTTGACAGGCACCGATACAGAACAAAAACAAAACTATAATCTAACTACTTACCAAGAAACCCAACTTGTCATCTCGGTTGACGTAGATGGACCAACACAATGTCCGTTTACTAAGTCACTCGTTTCACTACCCCGAACACACGAAGACACTAGGGCTCACGCTTCCCGTGGGTACTCACACTTAGTACCTTCGTAGTCCGTCTATCGGACTTTACCGCGCGCGGATCAAATCGAGAGAGCCTCACGCAGAGGTCCCTTGGGCGAGAAAGCCCAAATCGAGCGAGCCCTGCTATTTTCGTGTGTCTACATTTTATAAGTTTGTCGATGACCCAATACGTGATATTTGGCGTATTACATATGTAATACGCCGACCTGCATTCGCGATTCACGGTCGACCGACCTTGCCTATTCAGCATTATTATAAATAATATAAACATATCTTGTTTCTGTTACATTCAATGAAATTAATAAATATTAGTAAAATTGGAGTTACTCCTCGATCCGTGACACTATAGATAATAATAAACTCATTGATGGACCAATCAAACATTCATAAACCATCTCTAGTGCCTCCTTTTCTTTGCTCAGAGCTCAGAGTATTCTCTACACCGTGCTTTCTATTTCCACTTATGAAACCGCCATCCATTCCCTTAATGCCATCGTTGTACAAACAGACTGTCTACTTCTGACCAGTTTTACGTTATATTGAGCGTACGTAATGCATTGCGTTTTGCCCGGCAAACTTCATTTCTAAATTACGATGCTTCCGTAATGTCCGAGGATCAATATTGGTTTGTTCTTGGGTTTCCGACATTGCTGTCTTCATAAATCAACAGTTTGATTTAGCCGGTTTTGTGTGTTTTGATGACTATCGGGCGGCGGTTTTATTTATTTTCTACGAAATTTAGTTTAATGCGGCGTGATTAATTCTGTGCAACTTCGATAAATTGAAATGAAACGAGGAGGCATATACGAGGAAAACTACATGGTATTTTCGTCGGGAGAGCCTGCAAATCCCGAAGAATCGCGGTATCAGAAGGGAGCTCGACGGGACTAAAAATACTGACAATGCGGTATTAGAGGGAATCGTTACCAAATCGACGAACAAAATATTGATTTCAACTCACCGAACTAATGCCATTGTCTGCCCTAATCCCTTCGGATACAGTTTGTTCTAACCGGAGGACTCTTCCGTTTGCGGATCCCCGAGATCAATACTAGGTAAAAAAAGGTAACTACGTAAATCTTTATTCAAATTTTCCCAGGGGTGGAGCAGGCATTTCAATTTCTTCCATTCCGTTTCCCGCGAAGTTTATTTCGAACTCTCCGACACAAAAAAAATCTCGCCGACCAGAAAATTAAAACGCGTTCGGAATTTAATTAATTTTCTTCGCGCGCTTTTTTTTACCTAAAGTTTTCTTTCGAGCTCTAAATAGAGGTTCTGTTAACCAGTTTTCTTGACCCGATTTCTTCTCAATGGCGTCCTTAATATTCCTGCGGTTTCGTAATTTTTTTTATCTATTTCTTGTTGGATGAAGTTTAAATAAAAACACTTAGTAAAAATTATGAAAATACAATTAATGTTGAGGTGGAAGTATTTAAATATTTGACGTAAAATATTTATGAATGTTTCATTTTAATGGGGCCAATGAAACTAATGGATTAAATAAATCAATGGATCAAATAGACCCATTATATTTAATAAACCCATAGATCCAGTAGGTCCAATAGATACAATAGACCCAACAAATTCAATAGAAACAACAGCTTTAATAAATCCAATAGATTCTGGAGGCTCCGTAGATCCATTAGATTTAACAGACCTAATGGAATAGTTCTAATAGTTCAAATAGACCCAACAAATTTAATAGATTAAATTCTGGAGGTTCCATAGATCCAATAGACTTGTGACAAAAGACAAAGAGAACAAAGAACAAATTCAATAGAAACAACGGATTTAATAGATCCAACAGATTCTGGAGGTTCTAGAGATCCAAAATATTCAACAGACCTAAAAGATTCAATGGATCAAATGAAATCAATAGATCTAATAGTTCAAATCAACCCGACAGATCCAATAGATCCAAGATATTGATAATATCCAGTAGATCTAATAGGTCCAATAGATGGAATAAAACTAATGGAACCTGTAGATATAATACTTCTAATATACTCAACAGACCCAATGGACCCAACAGACAGTAGACTCGACAGATTCAATAGTTCTAGTAGATTCAATATGCCCAGTAGATCCACTAGAACTAATAGTTCCAATAAACCGGACATATTTAATAGATCCAGTAGACCCAAAGGACTTCCCTCAATGACTTATTAAACCATTCCGTATGCTACACTAACAAGCTATCAATCCACTGATGATACACGACGATTAATCAACGCTTGATTAACATCAGTTTGGAACTGTTTTTTTGCATAGCGCAGCAAATCTCTTTCTGGTGTACATTTACAGCGTTTAAATCGTTCCGGTTCCGACAGTCCGACTCCGGTAATCCCCCGACCGATGTGTCGCGTACTTGCAAAACTTACAACTTCGCCAGTAAAACTAAACAGTCGGCGAAGTTTTTAGAGCCCGAAGCTCTATCGCTAATCGGCTTACGCCATTTGAAATGATAACTGTAAGCCGTTTAATGGGACGGGCAAGGCATTACGCGATAAAGAGGGAGGTTTTTTTCCGGCGAAGGTTTTTTCCGATTATTTACAAGCTGTACATTCGGACAAGGGCGGTTCTCTCCAATGCTCTGGTATCCAGGATTTTTTGTAGGCACCTTGTATAGGGCAGATCTAGGTATATACCCTCTTCCTTTGGAATCTAACTTTAGCATGTACAAACCGCGGTGAAGTAAGCAACAGAACACGACTCGTGGGGATCCCGGGATTCTCCTCCTAAACATTTAAAGGGAGATCCCTAATTATCTTAATAGTAATATCCGTATCCGTTGGCTGATTTAAATAGTGAGTGTTGAACACTCAATAAGGGAGCCCGGCCGGCGTCGAGGGTGCACGTCCACCCTCGTCTGAGGGAGGGAGGTTTTACACTATATTTAATCAACGTGAAAGGGGAAGATGAATAACCGTCGCAGACGCATTTACATTTAAATGGATACACAATGGTAAAGAGGTGAATGGATTTCTTTCTCGTTATCTTTGATATGGGCGCTAGATAGACGGGGCCGTTCGGCTCGAGGGCTGTTTGTGACGGAAAAATGTCCTATTTAAATGAGCTTATTTACTAGTCGTAATTAAAATTATTTCTTACTGGTTATTATGCAGTTATGTATACTAAGAGTTTTTGAGAGATTTCTAGTTATTAAAGGATTCTTGGTGGGTTTTAAGGAGTAAATAAGAAGTTTTTTAATTAAGGAAAAAGTTTAAAGTTTAAAGTAAAAGAAGCTTTTAGTTTTGTTATGTTATGATTGGTACAATTACTTTTTTAATTGATTTTTGCTAATCTCGTGGTTTTGGATTTTGTTTGAAGTATTTTAATAACTTTGATTTCTTCAACTTGAATCATTAAATAATTTTCTTGAAGATATTCTCAAATAAGTTTTCCTCAAAATTTCTTAAATTAATTTCAAAGGTTTTAAATACTTAAATAACATTTATTGACCTACTTTTAGGTCATATAAAAATCTCTCATTACCTCTCTCAATCTCTGCATGTATCTTCTCATTATAAATCTTCTCATATATAAATATTCTCATTGCACGCTAATTGCCCCGAATTAATTTAATTGAATTCCACCTGAAACACATCGAATTTTACCGGTAACATCAACTTTTAATATTCCCCCGCGCGCATTTACTTTGATTAGTGTTTCGCAAGACTCGCAAAAGTCCCGAGCGCACGCTGCTCGTAGAAAATTGGCATAAAAGAGGGCGAATGCAGATTATATTCTGGTCCTAATAAATGGTATTGAAAGTTTGAAACATCCCATATAATCAAGCCGCAACTGACGACATAGCAACTTGGGAATATTAAGCTCCGAGCGAGAGCTTTGAATGCGGGGCGAGCTGGGGATGCGGTGCAATAAAAGCGGATCCCCCTCGCGCCGGTTCTCTTTTTGTCTCTCTGCTAATAGCCCGGTGAAACTACCGCGAATGTCTTTATTTAGTGAAAGCTTACCTGCCGATGTAGTCTTCCGGATAGGGTATGATGATCCCTTCGGGGCTGGGCCTGGTGGACTTGCCTATCCAGAAGAAGGCGTCGGGGCCGGTACCGTCGTAGGAGAAGCCTTTGATGAAGATGGTGCTTTCGTCCACCGCATAGGCAATTCCTCTGATACCGTGAGCGAACTCCACCAGCTTGCCGATTTTCCTGCCATAGTAGGGCTCAACCGGTTTGGCACAAAGCCCTGCAATACAAAAAATAACCTCGATTTTATCCAAATTATCAGTCGAAAATCTATAACCCATTAGGACGAGCCACGCGTAGAAAGAAAACGATTTTTTAATTACGTGTTTTAGCGGAAAATGTATGTAATAGTGTGGAATTTTTCCCTAAGTAATTGTTATCGTGTTCGTGGCGTTTCCACCGAAGTTATGTGGGACACCATAGCGTGACGCGGTGCTGCAGGAGTTTCGGCGATAAAGGGAAAGAAGAGTGCATAACCGAATCAATTTACCGGTTTCGGTAATGATTGCAGCAGACACCAACTACAACTCAATAAAAGCTCGTAATATATCGAGTTAGGGACCCCTGCTACGCACTGTATTGTATCCGATTTATAGAGGGTGATTGTGAAACGCCAAGACAAAAAGTTATAACAGGAATGATGACAAAAATAGAGCATGTGTTTTATATTTATGATAAGATAAATTAATTTATATAATTTGGGTATGTAGATACTATAATAATTGAGTCTTTTGGATGCATACCTAAATGATTATCTTAGACCAAAATAAATAACTCTATAGCATAAATAAATTGGATTTTTATGTAGATAATTGACTTTTTTGAATGCATTGTATCTATCTTGGATCCTTGGTAGATAAAAGAAATTTCTAGATATTATTAAATCGAAAAAAAAACCATCATAACAGAGCGATTTGAACAGTAAACTATAGAGTACAGAAATCTGAGGGTGGATTACACCGAATAGAAACTGATACAACGTCTGAGTACTAAACTCGAGGAAAATCTCCGAATAAAATAAAGTGATCGACTTGACGGATTTGTTTTGAAGTAAGGGCTTGTAGGCTTTTAAAGGGAAAACTCACAATGAAGGGGATAAATATCGATATTCCATTTCCAGAGCCGAGTCGAGGAAATATATTCAACAAATCGAATGGAGTTTTATTCGGGTATATTTTCGCAGGCGCTTTCACGACGATCGCGCGAAATGCAGTCGAGAACATGCCCGGGATCTGGAATTGTTATCTATAAAATTAATATTTTATTTCATCATACAATAGATTGTGTAGAATTTTTGTTGGCTTTTCTTACTTTAGGAGGTTTATTGGAAATTTATACATAGAAAAATAGAAAATAGAAAATTATTTATAGTATAAATTTATTCGTTTTTAAAGTAAAAAGTGAACGTGTTATATTAGCTACAATTTATTCTTCATATTTTTCCAAGATTGTCTATTTTTTAAGTTATTATAAGGAATAAATAAATCAATTTGTGGGTATTAGATTTTGTAAAATAACTTAATAAAAATATAATATCACATCACAACACTAACGTATAGCAATAATAAAAACACATTAGCTCGTGTTTATTCTAAACCCCCATTAATCTCCCACACGTAGTAATAATCATTTTACAGCATTATGTAAATCTCCATAAAATTAATACGGGACTAAAGCGGAGTTATTACGGAGAAATTTGTCATTAGGAGATATTTTATTATCGATAACTGCCGTAAACGCGACAACAAGAAGTCATAAAAGTCTCCCCCTCAATGAATATCATCCCTCTGTGCTATACATTAATCGAGAAAGGCCGGTGCCCGTGGTGGTGTGACTTGGGGGAGTTTACTTCGCTGCTCTCCGCACATACAGAGTGAATTAGGAAGTTGGATTTTATACGCGATTTTATCGATGGTGTGCGATCGTTATGCGGACGATATATGGGATATTTTTCTCGTTTATTATCTAAGAATGTGAATTATTTGTTAGCAAATGCAATTTTTATATTTGCGGTGATTGATTTATTGATGTTTTGAGTTTATTGATTGGTTTTTTTGAAGCGTTATTTTGGATGATTTCGTTATTTTATAAAGATGGTTTTATTTTCATAGCAGTTTATTTATTTAAAACTTTATTTAAATAATTTCAGCAATTTTTTGGCCTGTTTTTTAATCACTTCAAGGATTTAAGTAATAAGTAATTTTTGAAGTCTTTTATCACCATATATTGCTTCAGAACTATATTTTATTATATAAACCATGTGTGGTATAATTGCCACATTTGGACCCTCGTTATCTGTTACTCGCATAGTTTCGAATCACTAGCATGTAAGAAAAGAAACTTGTGGAAAAATATCCAATCGCCAATAAAACAGAAACCGATACCTCTCCTGTCCAATCCCCAACTCAAAGATATAAAATTTCACACACATCCACTCATCGGCTGCATTTTTCCTTCCTCCGATTGCGCCGCGCTTTTCCCGGCGTTCGCTTAATTGGGCGCCACCTCGCAGGATATTTCGAAAATCGCGCAATTTTTCCTGGAAACACAAGCGACCCAAAAAAATGGGCCGAAATTCGGGCGCTTTTATTGGACCCGGCGACATCCGTAACGGAGTAATTCATGTGAAAATACGATAAGGTTCGGAAACGGATCAATAGTCATGGTTTGTTGCCACCGCGAGTCACGGCTCTCCGAGGCATTGCCGGGTAGTTGCGAAAAAAAAATCCCCGTAAATTGTTCCACTAAACTCCACAGATCAAATTATACAGGGTGTATTAAACATGACGAGTAAATTCTATCCATATGAGGGAAACCAGAGGTGCTAGTTTTGTAGGATTAGGTGTAGAAGATAGTGGAAGTGAAGAATTTAATAGATACTAATGTAATAAATTACAACTTTTTCGAATAGAATTGAGTAAAATATATTATCAATTTCAAATTGTTACAAGGTAAAAATTTCTAATACCTACCCCTATACTATTAAAATGCCCGTATAAGTTTGATAAACAATTTTAATATGCATAAAATAACATTCTTCACTAAACATTCTAGTTAATATTTAGGTATTTACTATATGTATATAGAGTCTTGCAAAAAGGTTGGAACATGGCTTAACTACAGACTTAACTACAGATTGAGACGAAAATAAGATGATTTAACTTTTATATTACACCCTCTTAACAAGCTCTTTATTTAAATTTGCGATGTGGGACATCCTGTATAATGTTAAACAACGTTCAAACGCCGTTGGATTGAGAATTATTTAGCGTACGTACTACCAGAAAGAGCGAAATAAAATTAATACCGACAACTTAATGCCCATTTGAAATAATTCCTTTCCCATTAGGTGATTGCATAAAGCGTTTTATCTAGATTAAATTCGGTGGAGATCAGATGGTGAGGAAAACCCGGGCAAAAATCGAAACCGACGAATTCGTTTCGCTTTAATTTTAATCGCGCAACTTGTAACATTTTATACACGACTTACATATTGCTAATGTGCCATTTACATACTGAAATAAATAGGTAGATATCGTTAAGTAATAACAGCGATTAAACATTTACAGGGAGCTTGCACGTTCAATTTCGCTTTCGTAATGCAAAACCACTAGAGTAAATTGCCATTTCGCTTCTGGTCGACGACGGTCGCATTACAAAAGAAAAATTTAATTACCTGGCTCGAGCGAAAGGCAGAGACAATGCGCGCCATTGTTAGGGCCTGAGACTTTTCTCTCGGGGTCTTTCTGTTCAATTCGAAGCGACAATGGACTACAAAAATACACTATATTCGCGTACTTATACACGTGGGTGGAATTTGATGAAATGTAAACCCATCGTTATCCGCCGCTCTTTCATGTACAAGGTGATTTATTGGGTTTTAATTTTCGCTCCGGTTACAAGGCTTTTCGTTCCCTCGCTCCAGCTTCGATGTTAAATAATGAAGAGGCATAACAATGCGAGCGCTTTAAGGAAAAAGGGAATATTTAAAAGCCCGACGAAATCGGCGTTTTGCGCGACAAGAAATTACGAACGAAAATCTCGAATACATAACAGAATTAGGAGCCGACTGTATACAGTCGAAACAAAGTTGATCGGATCGCATTTATTGCATATTTTATTGGCGCCTTATCGAGACATCTCCGACTGAGATTTGTATTCGATTCGTCTCATCATAGAGTGAAAACCGGGGGATTTTTGGCATTCAATTTATACGCGAGGCTCCGAATATAAAGAGATCTGAGGCAGTGATTGTGTTTGCACTCGAAAGATATCTGCCTATCGTTTCATGTAGATTACATCCCTGGGGTAAGGGGCTCCCTTTTTATCGAAGCAACATGACGTGACGTGACGCCGTGGAATCGCTTAAAATGTTTACGGAACGTGTCGTTCCGTCCTCAACCTTAGATCGCCGGGATCCCGTCACGTCTTAATTCTTGCCTCGATGATTTTTAATTGATAGAGCGCGAATATTGTAATTGATAGAGCTGAAACGCTCGTTAAACGACCGAGCAAATATTTCGTTTGGGTTGAGTTGTGCACTCTATAGAGCTTTGTAAAGTGTAGGGAATTTTTGGGAAAATGCGTTTCTATTTATATCCTGGCTTAACCAGTCTTGTGTGGTCCCTTTGCAACGGGCGGATGTCAATATCATCAGTCGTGGAATTTTCTGTGTAAAATTGTATGAGTCAGCTTGTATAGAGAAATTTAATATATCTGGGGTTCCTGCCACGGCGTGTGGTCAATCGATATAAGTGCGATATAAAGTTGGTAGTATAGAGGTATCCTGTTTTAGCACTGATAAGGAGTTGATCGAACTTTAACAACCGCTGGAATTGGTGTAAAATTGTGCTTAAAAATGATGAGACAATTTGTTCGGAAAATTTTGCTGTTTTGTTGCAATACCAGTTTGAGAGGAAAATAAAGTCGAATGTTCAAAAATGAATAAACTGTAAATGATAATACAATATGTTCCTGGATGGAGTTGATGAGAGGAAAAATGGTTACTTTTTATTCCACTCTACTTTTCTAAATTCAAATTCACCCAGTATTATTAGTAAATTGTTTCAGTCGATTGTCATTCATTCAAAATTTCTAAATATGTCACGTTGATCAAAATTTCAATTGCATCCGAATTTCTAAATTCCGGTTCATTATTTTCGTCAAGCCATAGTTTTCGTCCAAATTAAATCGTTTTAGAAGAATACATCAAATTCGCAAAAATGTCGTGTCCAAGTAAGTACAACATACATGCACAAGATGTCTATTTAAGATGCTTTTCGATAAAGTTTACGCGAAAATAAACCCAATTTCTGTTCCATTAGACGATCCAGCGAATGTTATGGATAACATCAAACATTTGGTCGATGTTTTAAAAGAGTCCTTTAGCTGTACGCCCGATTGTCCCGGAAAATGCGGAGCTCCTCCGGAACCAAAAAAACCAAAAGAACCGGTAAATTCTACCATTAAGTCTATTTACAATTATCTGCAAGTTATCTTGCATACATAGATTAATCTAAATTCGTTCAATTAAAAATGATATAAATTACTTTTTTCAAATTACGTTAATTTTCGCATAGAAAAAATGTCAAAAAAAGTCGCCTTTGTTTCGAAATTCATAATTAACAAAGATTCGCAAACTTCCATTCAATGAGTCGCTGCTCTTTAATTAATAGTCTTTATCGGCGATTCATTTTGCTTTAAGAAGCTTTCCTTTCGATTCTCGCTAATCCTCGGCATTTTTTTTCTTTCTCCAAACTATTTTATTCGCCAAAAAAGGGCTACCTTTAGTTATGGTAACATTCTTTGTTCTCGTTAATCTCCACCTCTTTTAATTAACACTCCTACAATAATCCCGTTTTAAAGCCACTTTTATTATCTGTATTTTTTTTTAATGAAGAGATTTAATTGTGCGAAATTCCATCCACCAAACGGGACGCTTTGATCTTCTATTTTATACAAATTTTCCGTAGTTTGGACGTGGGTATATATTATTTGTTAGGACAATTATTGCTCCGTAGAATGTACAGCGTAGGAAGGAGCAACTTTGCGTGGGCTCCGGTGAATTTGTAATTTTGAAGCTTCAAGAGTTTGCGATTTTAAGCGTGGGTCGCGCCATTTGCGTGGGCCCCATCGCTCGCTTTAACTTCCAATTTGTGAATATTGTTCAATTTCGTTACGAACAAACGCCTGCGTTAATTCCAGTCGCCTTTGATCTGGTCGCATTTCTGTTTAGTCGCCCGGAAAATAATCATCCGTTATTTTTACAAATTGATAGGCCTAACTTTTCCTTCAAATTAACACGATTGTGATACAGTTTTGATCGAAATGCGAGATGCTTTATCCATTTATCAGACGGTACGTTTGCAAATCAATGAAATTCGTTAAGAATAAACGAATTTGTTTTCAGGGCGGCATCAATATTAGCGACACGAAGAACAGCATCAAGGTCCTGTTCCACAATCAGGAGAACCAGTCGCCCAAGCATCGATTGAAGAAATTTCAAACGGTAGTTTACGAGCTGCCCAAAGGCGATCGGGAGAATGGACGGGAAAAGTCGGCGGAGCAGCTCAAAAGCGACAATCAAATACCGAACATATACCTGATTAATTACAATCAGCAAATGGAAAAGAGCCATTTGCTGAAAGACGTCTGGAAGAAGAGCAAATCGATGGTTCACAAAGAGAACGATTATCTACCGTTCACCACCCACCACCCGAAGATATACCGATTGGAGAACTGCAAATCCTCTAAGAGCGACATTTATTGCGGCGAAAAGAAGGCGGTCGACACCGAATTGAGGGCTAGCCACTTTATAAAATGCACTTGCAAAAAACGATACGGTAAAGTATTCACAATATAGAATCATTTTCAATAAGGACATGTGTACCTACTGCACCTGTGGTAAATTTCAACCCGGTATTTCAATTAGTCTGGGTTTTATTTGGATACAAGATTTTTATGTCCTTATTGAAAAACCATTACTTTCTTTATCTGGACCATTCTACCACTTTCATTTCATATATTATACCTCACCAAATATAGCTTGGCCGTTGAAAATTGCATGCTTTTAAAATATACATTTTGCTCGTAGGTACTTCTAAAACTACTACACACACTCTAAAATGTTTTGTAAATTACATATGAAGTTATTTGAAATGTCTTTTGTTACATTGTTTTTATCATATTTCTCATGATTTGAAACATATGTCTTCAAATTTTCACTTCTGTACATCCAAAATAAATATTTCTGTAAATCCAGAATAAACATTTAATACAACGAATTATTTGTAAAATTACTCATCAAATTTAGTTTCCAAAAGGCCATAAACATCATTTAAAATTAACAATAAAAACAACTTACCAAATGACATTTAAAATAATAAATGGGCAGTGGCATTTCAACTATACAGGTTGCTCCATTTTTTATCTCAACATAGGTTATATAGGCCATGGGTGCGATAAAGAAAACTTCAATTAAACACTTACAAAGGTAAAGGAAAGAGTGACATTTGTGTCATTGCAACTTTTCACTCTGACAACTGTCATTTTAATAATCTTTCTTTGTTCCACTCATAGAAATGACCATGTTGCAATCGGAAATGGAGCAAGGTGTATAATAATATACAAAACATTTTTAAGTGTGTGTACATTGTTACTGCTACTACACTACTTTACCACGGCGCATTCGAATTTTAAACAATTCCAACAGTCAAGCTACATTCGTTGAGGTATAACTCTAGAAGCTCCTGTGGCATTTAAAGGCGGTTTAACTTGCAGGGCTGCAGGACCTGTGCGACAGGACCGGCTGCCACGGCTCGGCGCAGTGCGCTTGCAATCCCCCCTGCTGCCAGCCGAGCCACCGCGCCGAAACGGTCGCCGAAAAACCGAAATCCAAGCCGCGCTACTACAAGATCATCGCCAAGAAACCCGCCGACGGCGCCCCGCACGCCAAATACCTCAAACTGGTGCGCGTGCGCAGCGACAACCGACTGCCCTCCGAACTCAAAGTCCTGCAGCCGCCGAAATTCGGCCTGCTCGGCGACCAGTTGCAGAGCGCCTTCGCGCAAACGGTGCTGACGTGCTCGCCTCGCTCGAGCAGCAGCAAAGACGACGGCTCGTCCAAAGAGATCACCAGCAGCGACGGCGAGAGCTTGTTCATGTACATGCCCGATTTAAGAACGCACGAGGCCAAAACCGAGTTCACGCAAACGGAGAAACTGAAAAATTTCCAAATATACCACGACTACCACTTCGCCTCGAAGAAGACGAGTTGCTCGGACCTCTGCAAATCGGACAGTTCCTCTTCCAAAAACGATTCGATTCCTCCCGATTGTAAGCGCGCCCAACGCGCCCCGACTTCCTCCAGCTCCACCGAAACCGACGAGGCCCTGAGCGTCCCGTACTATCGATGCGACAAAAAGTACAAGAAACTCCTCAAGACCTACAAGATCCGCATCAAATCGACGCTGGTCTGCGACAAGGAGAGCGCAACCAGCGACATACCACCGCTCAAATGCAAATCGATCAAACTGAACGAGAGCCAGGCCAAGAAACTGAAGAATACCATCAAGCAATCCGCGACCGCCAAGCGGAAGATTCTGGCTCCGTTGATATTCGATTCCAGCAACGACGAGCTCGACACGCAGACCAACATGCTGTACAAAAAACTGGACGAAACCGTTTGGATGGAGTCGATTTCCACCAGTTGCGATAACATCAGCGACGCTCGCACTCCGAGAGTCAACAGGGAAACCCAATCGGACAACGAAAACGCCCAGTTGATAAAAACCTACACCATAACGCGCCGGGGCGATTTGAACTTGGAACGGGAGGTCTCGACGCCGGCGTGCAGCCAGTACGAGTCCATTTCCAAAAGCGAAGTGACCACCGGGCAGTTCAAATTGACCGTGGACAGGCCGTTTTACGAAAGCACCGCTACCGGGTTGATGTATTGCCCGAATTGCTCGCTGGTCACCACGTCTAGGCGACACCAAAACGCCTCGAATAAAGAAGATGTAACTAGCGAAGACAGCGGTAACGCGGACAACAACAAAGGAGACGATAGGATCGTGGATTTGTTGATCAAAACGAATTACAACGGAAATGATAAAGCGAATAACAACGATGTTATTAACATGTTTTTATCGCAGAATTTGCATACTTTAAAGCCTTTATGTGGGTACAAGTTAGCGGAAATATCGAAGGAGCAGCACAAATGTTCTCTAAAACCGTGCATTAAACACTCGAACCAACCGTTGTTGCTACCACCGGAATCCGAAGGAAATAAAACGCAGAATCTAGAAGATGCGATAATTCCGGAAAACGAGGAGAAATCCGAAGACGAATTCGAAGAAGAAAACGACAGACTCACCGAGGAGAACACCAAGCAAAACGAGTATTTCGCAAAAGCCGCAGCGGAAGAACAGGTAGACGAATCGACGGGCGTTCAAACTTCCCAAACGAATTGCCAAGTGAATTATTTCGAGGTGTTGCACGATGGAAGAAGGAGTTTTTTCGATGCCAGCGTGAGCACCTCCACCGCTGTCACGGATCTTACGGTTTTAGAAGAGGACAACATGGGAATGGAGGTTTCCGCGAAGAAGAAGAAAGTCCGGTTTGCGAGTTGCCCTAATCTCAACAAAGACGCGACCTAATCGAACGCGATTTTGCGTTGTTTACGGGCTTTTGTAGTCTTAAGACTAAAAAAATTGCTAGTTTTTTTTTCAGGAATATTTAGTAAATTTTTTGCATGCGGATTATTCCTTATGGAAAAAGATATTACATTTATTTAACAAATTAAATAATAGTAATATTTATTGAGCATTGCATTGCAAATGGAGCTTTTTATTGTAGGTTTTTTAATGTTATGTGAAACGTGAAAATGTGCAGTTTATATTGAAAATATATGTTTCCTAATTTATTTAGTTTTAATGTGAAGCATTGAGCTCTGAAAAAGTTTCGCAATAGTTCGAAACGTTGATAGAATTTCGGTACCAAAGCATCTATAAACCTAAAAAGTGAGATTGTCTAAAAATCTTGTTTATTTTACAGGTATGCTGTTGCTATTTTAAAAGTAGAGATAAAATTGCTCCAATTCCTGTAAAACAAGTAAAATCATACGAACTGATCGGTAGCTTTTTATACAAAGGATGCGATTGTGAGAAGCGTTACGGTAAGAATAAGTTAACAAATTAATCAAATTAACTTTCTTTACAATTTAATACAAGTAGTTTTTGGTCGCTCGTGCCCCCAGACTATACCAAAACGCCATAAAAATCGTTAGTCAGAGAGCTTAAATTAATAGTTTAATAGTAAAGAGTTTACCTAGAAGAATACTCTTACATATCTATACTTTTTCGAACTAATACTTATGAAACTTCTTTCATTTTTGCTGACATTTTTACATAATTTTGTTTTTATAATGTTAATTAATAAATAGGTTTGCAAGATGATTGCCGAAGAACAGATTGTAAAGGTTCCCCTGATTGTATAACAGTCCCACCGACATGTCCTCCCAGTAAATATTGCGAGGGAAAGCATTTGGGAGAAAAATTCAAATTGAGGCCACGAAAAATTCAGCAGGTCTCATTAGCATGAGCTAAAGCATTTTTCTGTGGAGCGTCAGCATAAAGAGATGAGTATGTTTAGTGCAGTTTTTACACTTCACCAAGAAAACATATTTTTTATTGCTTAAAAAACTTCTTTTATGTTTTTTTACTTACCGAAATAAATTGAGGACTCGATGATAATTAGTATTGTCACACTTTTCATTTTAGGCTTTTAGATGTTCGACGATCACTACAGTAGATATGTTGCCTGAAATAAATGGAATAAAATGAACATTAAATTTGAGAAATAAACTAACGTGAAAGGTAATGAAACAATGAAACATAGAACCCAATCCATTATACTCTTGTCTATCAAACCTAAACCGGGGAGAATTATCCTACAGGCATGGCTGGAAAATGGAATGAGAATTGAGAAAATTTAATAACAATTAGCTTGAAGGACCATATGAATTTTAGTTGTCATGGAAACACGACTCTGGAATTATATTACCACCACCCCATTTTGTTCCAGGTCTTTGAACGTTTGGATACCGACTTACCATGAAGAAAATAAAAACAAGAAACAAATATTTTTTTGATTAAACCATTTAATGAAACTAATCAACAAATAAAGAACAAACATCTGTATGGTGTTTTATTGTATAATATGTAGAAAGTCTAGTTTAGAATGATTTGTTTGTCAGGTAAGGTTGTGGGAAAATGCATTAAGAAAAATGTAGTGCATGGACCAGGTCAAGGTTCATTTGTCCACAAATATTAAAGAATTTTTTTGAAAATATACCTACATTTATACAGAAGATTAGTTTATGTAGAAATAAACAGGCATTTTTCCAGAAATATTAACATGAGTAAAAAATGTATGCATACATGTTTGAAGACAAATGTTTGAAGATCTGGAATGTGCATTAACCATCTCAGATTGCGTCTCTTAACTACATTTAAAAAATAGTAGAAATTAAATGAAAAATCCTCTACATAAATGAGTATACTCAGTATGTACATATTTGCTACGTAAACGGTACAATTGCCCTAGTAAAACAGGAAATTACAAAATACCTACAAACGCACTTACTTTCACATCGGTGTACGCGCGTATATCACCAACCGCACAATAATAAATTCACAATAACTTTTACCAAATTCGACGGGAATGAACAAACATCTCCGCCGCGCCTATCCCAAAACCAAATATCGCAAGGTACCCAAGCGAACGAGCCGTCCGCGAAAAAATACCTCCTTAAATACAATCGAATATTTATGCAGGTATTTAATCGCCCGGTGCGTGTGGATGTGGATTGAAAGTGAAACCGCGCCGAAGAAAAATTTCTCTTCCACAACTATGCGGAATGCTCGCCTGCGTACCTTATTGTCTGGTGGCGGTGCCAGGACGCGTCCGCTCTGCCGATGTCGTTCTTCTATCCCGGGAGCCGATAGCTGGCAAGGGGGCGGCGAGATCGGCGGAGGCGGTTGTTCGGGAATTCCCGCCCATTTTCCCGCTTCGTTTGCAGGAATCGCGGGACATCCAGTGTAACTGGGTGTGGGTAGGCGACGCGACGCCGGCTCGGCGTCCGGGCACGAATCGTCCACTCCGGAAATGATAATTTTCTTAAGATTATTAGATATACCTACTTTGGGAACTTAAATAGTAATATTTGCCTCCGGTAAGAGGGAACGGAAGATTTGCTTAAATTGTCGGTGGGAGATGCTTGAAAGGCGAGCTTTATTGGCCGTTTTTGGTAGAAAATCGCTTGATGTGGTGTGCTTTGAAAGCGATAGCTAAAATTTTATTAACATTTCGTTTTAAGTGTTTCGAGTATTGTAATTTTAAAATGCATCTATAATAGTATAAGAAAGATGATAAAAGTCACCCCGTTTCCACTCTTTCGATAGCCCTAAACTCACTTAAATTTTCTTTCTTAAGCCCTGCAAAAACCAGTTAAATAAAAAGAATACAATCAAATAATTAAAAAAGAATAATGCAGTAATGGAAAAATTAATTAAGGATGATGTTAATAATTCAATTACAACACTAATACATTACTATGTAAATAAGCACAAAATTAACAATCTCATTATTAAATTTTACCCATCCCTTCAAAGTTAATTATAATTGAATAATTAAATTACAGCGTGTTGTTAAATTCGGCAGAAATTATCTAACCCAGAGAGCTCATTGGATGTTCTAGTTTACAGTATGTGGAAAAAACTATTCTTTGCATCCCAACTCATAAGCTCTTTTTAAAGGTTTGTGATCTTACATTGAATTGAAAAATTATTAGTACAGGGTTGGAAGCAATCTATGAAAAAAGTGATGGTTAATTAAAGGATTATTATTTTTGGTTTTGATGACTTTTGATTGAGTTTGCTTCCGAATTTTCCTTTTCAGTAAAATCTGGAATTTCTTATAGATCTTTTTTTATAATTTTCTTCTATATCATCGTTTCCTTCGACATCAACTGTCTAATTCCATCAGTTATTTTGATATCCAATTAAACAAATATTTTTCAAATTAATCCCTGAAATACCTACATTATATTGAATATAAAATAATTTCCCTACTACACGTAACATTATTAATATTCGCAATAATTGTTTATATTCAAACGACTAATGAAATGGGAACATCATCGCCAAGAAGCCATTCCTTCGTCATCCCCTTTTCCTTTTGCCCATTAACTATTTACCGAAACCGAATCAAGCCATTATCATTAGAGGACGGGATTTTTCCGTTTCGCACCCTTTAAAGACCCAGCTCGACTGTCAACGGCGCGACGCATTAGTCTATTAAAAACGGGTGCAACCCTATCTATCGTCCGGTAATCCCAGTAAATCGGACGTGCATACGATAATAGACGTACAACCCTAGTTAGTTAGTGTACGATGTTGAACAATCGATTTTGGTTTCGGTTTGTTGAACCACCCCTTGTTTTTAATGTGTACCGACATTGTCGGCTATATTTGTGTACTTATATGTACTAAGTAGAGTTCAGCAACTGATTTCTTTTTGTAATCTGTATATGTTCGATACATTTTATAATTTTTGTAATTTGTTTCTAATTTTTTATTTTGTTTTTTATTAATTAATATACAGATGCTATCCCGCATAAGAACCGACAATGAGCAGGGGCTTGTAGGGGAGCCTAAAATGTTTTGTTTAACCCAACTTAACTTCATACAAAGTTACATTCCTGAGAAGTTATAGGCCTTCAAAGTGGAGTTACAAATTAAAAAAATATAATACCTCAGTAATACTCAAACTTAAAACAATTAAATTTAAAGGGCATTAAACGATAGTTAGGAGAGATCTATTGATTTACTTTCAAGGGTTCATCAGGGATGATACTCCCTTAAAATGTTGCAGTTGTTTTTACTTGATGGTTGATTTAAAAAATTATTAGTTCATTTCATAGGTAATTTAATTTTAAAACTTTTTTTTCCTTTTTGTTTTTGAAAATTCAGTCGTTTTGATGAAAAACGCTAAAAAAAATAAGTCATGTAAACTATGAGTGTAACTTAAAATCGTCGATAATTTTAAAGTTGGCTGTATTAAGTTAAAGTTGCATTGCATTGCAAACAAATTTGCACTCATCCATATATGAAAATTTAATATGAAATACTCATAAATTTAAAAACACATTTTTGCCCATTTGGCCATTACTGTTGGGATGCTAACTAACTACAAAGTAAGAGTCCCTCGATGAATACACCACACAACCCACTCGTCCTAGTCACCAATCAAACACATTCCTCTAGTTGACAATTGACAGAAAAAGAAGAACATAACCTATTTTCCTCACCTTCGGTTTGAAAAAACGTAAACAAAAATCGTTTGGCTTTATCGTCGGTTGATAAACAAATCAAAAAATGTCCGGAGGAATGTTATACGGCGGCGACGAAATCGGCGCCTTGGTGTTCGATCCGGGGCATCATTCGCTGCGTGTAGGATACGCTCAGGAAGACACGCCGAAAGCCGAAATTCCGGCGATCGTCGGCGTCGCTCCCGAAGAACCGAAATTGGAGCCCGAGGCTAAACCCGACGAAAGCAATGTTTCTTCTAACGCTCCTTGTAAGTGTAAATTCAATTATAATAAAATAAGTATTTCCAATTGTTAATAATGTTAATAAAAATGTACAAGGTGTTAGTCATATTAACAATGGAGTTGTTTTTAGCTCACAAGTATTACATTGACACCACTTACCTGTACACTCCAAGACCAAACATGGAAATACACAGTTACATGAAAGACGGCATGATCGAGGATTGGGATTTGTTCGAAAAAATCATGGATTATTCGTACAGTAAGGTACTGTAAATTGCTAATAAATGTTTACTATATATTCTAACTACATATTTAACGCAGGTAATCCAATCAGAATCTCAATATCATCCTGTTCTTTTCTCGGAATCGCCTTGGAATCAACGTCATCGGCGTGAGAAACTTACGGAAATCATGTTCGAAAAGTACAAAGTACCCGCTTTTTTCTTAGTTAAAAATGCTGCTTTGGCTGCATTCGCTAACGGTCGAGCCACAGCATTAGTTATCGACAGCGGTAAGCCTATATTAATATTAATAAAAAGCTATATAAAGAGGGATTACACTCTCGATATACTCATATTGCAACACCAATTATACCAACTTTATTATTTAGTAATTAATTAAATTGAAATACTTGTTTTAGGTGCAACTCATACTACAGCTGTGCCGGTACTGGACGGTTACGTTATAACCAACGCGGTTGTAAAATCGCCCTTAGGCGGGGAATTGCTGGTGCACAGAGCCCGGGAAATGCTGGAAAACATGGGTATAGACTTGACGCCTACGTCGCTTATAGCCAGCAAAGAGGTCATCCGTGAGAAAGACAAGCCGAAATTCACCATGAAAAAGTTGCAATTCCAGCCGACGAATTCCTGGATGACTTACATGATAAAGAGAACTGTGCAGGATTTCCAACAGACCGTGCTGCAGGTTAATGTCTGATATTTTTTTATAGATATTGGTTCTTATTCGGCGCTTTATTTTAAATGTTAAAGTCGCTTCTTTAACTTGACAATTGTAATTTGTTGTTATAGGAGAATCTATGGACTTTGTTTAGGTTAAAGATCTTCTCTAAATACTTGTGTAAGGTTAAATAGGGTACTGAATACGAGCCGTTTACTCTTGAATATGGTAGATGTGATTAACAACAAATCGTGTAATTGTACTATTCTTTTTTTAAGGTTTCTGAGAATCCGTACGATGAAAGGGCAGCGTCTAACATTCCAGCTGTTCATTACGAGTTTCCGACTGGTTATCATCAAGATTTTGGTCCGGAAAGGTTTAAATTGGCTGAAGGATTGTTCGATCATGCCATGCTCGGAGCCGGATACATTGGTAATTTCCATATCCATTCATTTTTGCTTAATATTTACAACAAACTCTAGTTTAATGTAACGTTATATTTTTTTTTCAGCTGCAACCAGCGCAGGAATGTGTGACGTCGACATAAGACCAGCACTGTACAGTTCTGTAGTTTTAACTGGTGGGAATTCATTGTTACAGGCAAGTTGTTTAGATTCTTAATGTACAGATAACTGCAAAGTTGTATGCAATATGGTATAAGGGTGTAACAAAGACAAGTCTCATTTAAAGGAAGAAGAACGAGTGATGCAATCGTGGGATTGCAAATTTCTCATTCTAACCAATGTTATTTCAATTATCTTTCTTTGTTCAACTCATAGAATTGACTCATATATTGAGCTACTACAAGGGTAAAGTGAAAAGTTCTCGGCCAGACAATGAAAGAACGCGATGTACAGTTGAAAAATTACATTATTATCCGTACTTAGTCGAAATCTTTACAAATCTTTTTGAAATGGGACAGTTCTAATTGGTTCTAGACAGTTCTAATTGATTCTGGAGCTTTATAAATGACTATGGAGCATTCTAAATGGTTCTAGACGAGGGGCGAGAACTTTTCTAATACTTTGAAGCTCTCTAATGATCACTGAGTAGATGCATATGAGTAATCATACATGTACATTAGTAATGTTGTTAAATTTTGTATTTTTTTAGGGTTTCAGTGACAGATTAAGCAGGGATTTGTCATCGAGAACGCCAGGATCGATGAGGCTCAAAATGATAGCTGCTAATGGAACAGTCGAACGTAGATTCGGTGCTTGGGTGGGTGGATCGATTCTAGCATCGATCGGTACTTTCCAGCAAATGTGGGTGTCTATGCAGGAGTACCAAGAAGTTGGTAAAGCTCAAATTGACAGAAAGTGCCCTTAAGATATTTATAAATGTGTAATTTGCTATTTTTATACTAGTATTTAAGTATTAAAACGACTAGATTCCATTTTAGCGACTATTAAATCTTTTAAATAGTATATTCCAATAAATTTGTTTCATTTACTGTCCTGAATAATTCCCAATGACCTCTGATTTTTGTGTACGTTTGGCAACGTTGGATTGACAACAACGCATGATAATGACATTTTTGAAGTTTCATATGTCGTTTACGTTTATTGACGTATGACGTATTGTATTGACGTGCGCGCCGTAGAGAAATCGAGAGGGGTAGTTGGTAGTTGAAATGATGAAGGTGGTGAATTAAATTAAATTTGGTTCTTTCTAAATGAATATTATTGATCTAAATGTTTAGATAATAGGTCATGATATCATAAGGTAAGTGTAGATGCTCGTATGCTTTGAATGGTTTTTCTTTACGTATAATTCTTCGGTGGGCGGATCTGACAGGTATCCATCAGCAAAAGGCGAAGAAATCCGTTGAATATCGCGGCTTTTTATGGAGATAAGATCGTTATTTTACCACAATTAACGAGTTTTATCCAATATTTATAATGTTGATGCTTCTATGTTATTTCACCCCAAACATTTGTACTTGTTAACTATATTTTCCCGTTCATTTAGATATGTAATACTTCCATTTGTTACCAATCACTGCAAGTACTCAAATAAATTAAAGTTTTATTAATCAAATATATATTTCAACGCTGTAATGCTTTTAGCTTTAATTTCGAGTATGTGACCTTTTGACCTTGTTACCCCTGCGCCTGCCACTGAATTAAGGGCTAAATATACCTCAATTTGATAGAATAATGACCCTTACATATCAGATTACTGTACTCTTATCTTTGTCCCAAATTTGTTATAAACTGTATGCAAACATAGTGCATAACAGTTCATTCATTTTCATAATCACACACACACTAATAATTTTTGTATAAATAAATACATAAATTCCAATAATTAATATTTGCATTTATTTCGTAGTTTCAAAATGATAGGAGGATTATTCGTGTACAATCACAAGGGCGAAGTTCTCATCTCGAGAGTCTATCGGGATGACATCGGAAGAAATGCAGTCGATGCCTTTCGGGTAAACGTTATTCATGCTCGACAGCAAGTTCGATCGCCTGTTACTAACATAGCAAGGACATCATTTTTCCATATCAAAGTGAGTGAAAAATACATTATTTTCTTAAAACTGAATGAATATAAGCTCCAAATAAGTAATAGAATTATTAAAAACTGTATTACCAATGGGCATAAGTCATTCTTGTAAATTGGAAATTATTGAATCTACAGCATTAAACTTACATTCTAATGTTTCCATAAGTTGTTGGGATGTGAAGATATTTGTACTAAATTAATTTGTTGCAATTTTAGAGAGCAAACATCTGGATTGCTGCCGTAACCAAACAGAATGTCAACGCTGCGATGGTATTCGAATTCCTATTAAAAATCATCGAAGTGATGCAATCCTACTTCGGAAAAATATCCGAAGAGAACATCAAAAACAACTTTGTGTTGATCTACGAGTTGCTCGATGGTAAATATTTGTTTACCGATTATATCGGTTTATTTTGATGGTGTTTCTGTTTAGAAATCCTGGATTTCGGGTACCCTCAAAACACTGACACAGGTGTTTTGAAGACGTTCATCACGCAGCAGGGTATAAAATCCGCGACTAAGGAAGAACAAGCACAAATCACGTCTCAAGTCACAGGGCAAATTGGTTGGAGAAGAGAAGGTATCAAGTACCGTCGAAATGAGCTCTTTTTGGATGTACTGGAGTACGTTAATTTGCTGATGTCACCTCAAGGTACCTACTCATTAAATGGATCCACTGAAATAATTTATATTACATTTACTATTTACATTTTCAGGTCAAGTATTGTCCGCTCATGTAGCCGGTAAAGTAGTTATGAAATCGTACCTTTCCGGAATGCCCGAGTGTAAATTCGGCATCAACGACAAGATCGTTATGGAAGCCAAAGGAAAAGGAACTTTAGGTGACTATTTTATCGCAATATTTCGAACTTAATTTATGCCTGATATTTATATAGGTGCAGCCACTGATTCGGATCCAGCCAGATCTGGCAAACCCGTTGTGGTTATCGACGATTGCCAGTTTCATCAGTGCGTTAAATTGAGCAAATTCGAAACGGAACATTCCATTAGCTTTATACCTCCCGATGGTGAATTTGAACTCATGAGGTAATATTTAATCATATTAATAATTGAGGTAAATTAAATCATGAGTATATTTTAGATATCGTACAACAAAAGACATATCTCTGCCCTTCCGGGTTATCCCGTTGGTTCGAGAAGTGGGCCGCACCAAAATGGAGGTGAAAGTGGTATTGAAGAGCAACTTCAAACCGTCTTTGTTGGGCCAAAAGATCGAAGTGAAAATCCCGACGCCTCTAAACACATCGGGCGTTCAACTAATCTGTTTGAAGGGCAAAGCTAAATACAAAGCGTCCGAAAACGCCATCGTATGGAAGTGAGTAACATTTTAAGGCCGCTAAAGTACGCCCTAAAAATTCATAATTCCTGGGGTAATATATGTAAAACTATTCCTAAATGTTTACAATTTTGGTAAATTTTTTGCACAATAGATGGGACGAGAATAGTTTAACTAGTAGGTGTTCTGTGTTTGATTGTACTTGACATAAAATCAAACGTACAACAAAGTAAAATAAGAAATCCCTTTCAGAATTTTTTAAATTCAATTCTATTCCTTGCAATTTAAAAAGGTAAAAGCATCTTAATATTTTTTCTAAATATATCCGTTTTTACAGGATAAAACGTATGGCTGGCATGAAGGAGACCCAGCTCTCCGCCGAGATCGAACTGTTGGAGACAGATACCAAAAAGAAGTGGACGCGCCCGCCGATTTCCATGAACTTTGAAGTACCGTTCGCGCCGTCGGGCTTCAAAGTGCGATATCTGAAAGTATTCGAATCGAAATTGAACTATTCGGACCACGATGTCATCAAATGGGTTAGGTACATCGGTAGAAGCGGATTGTACGAGACCAGATGTTGAATCTCTTTCGGCTATGTATTTGTGGATATTTGGAATTTTCATCGCCATTGTTTGGTGCTGAGTTTGTTAAGTAAAGTAGGAATTGAAGTTTGTTGGGGAGGTAAATTTGGGTGAATTTAGTTGGTTCAAAATTGTAAAGAGTTAAAGGATTATTCCATGACAAATTCATTTTAAATAGATTAGAAACATTGCAAAATTTCAAGCAAATTAAACTACGAGTTTTAGAGATAATTCTTGTGCAGTTTATTGATTTTATGTTTTAAGATTTTTACAAATCAATTTCAACTAAAAATATCCACAAATATAACTGTTCTCAATGTTTATAGTGGTTATCGATTGATCGAGATTACGTTTTATGAAATAGTTACATTGAGAATTCCACAGAACAAAAACTAGCTTGGAAAAGGAGAATATTTTAATTTAAGCAAAATATGGAATGCCATTAATTTTGTTTGATTTTTATTTGTATATTTTGTTTTAAAGAATTTAGGATAAGAAATATGATATTAATTCGTTACTGTATGTATAAACGTTAAAAACTGCCACGGATCACATAAGATTCTTTGGCGGTTTTTAAATATTTCTAAACAAACTTATTGGCATGATTTAAATTGTTAAACATTATCGTACAATTGAAACAATATTGCTTTAATGAATATTAAATATTGATTTTTTTTAGTAATAAATAAATTCTATGTAGAAAAAGCATTATATTATTGAATTTCTTTGTCAAATAGATGTGTAATAAATATTAGATGAAATTTCTGTTTTTTTGCACAGATTTTAACAATAATTTTAATTTTCCTTAAAACCATTTTGAATCTCTTCATTGGTAATTTAAATTCAGCTTTTAGAATTCTTATTCTTCCATTTTTAACTGCCACATAATTGTCCTTATAAAATAAAAGAAATAATTTGAATAGAGACAATAGGAGCTTTTCAAATCAATATAAAACAAATTGCATTGTTTTCCTCACACCATTGTTATCCGCCACGTTCATTCTATTTTGAGCCTGAGGAAGGTTAGCACAATCGAAATGAGAGTAAAATTCCGGGATAATTTCAAAATCGAGCTGCTTGTAGTCGGCTCCTGCGGAATTTGGGTAAACCCGGGCGAAGGAAAACTCGCGATTTTCCTGAAAATGTATTTCCTAATTACCAACGTCATGTTAGTTCATTACAACGTAATGAAATTCAACGATATGCTGCAGTTCGATACTTTAGAGGAAATCGTGAAATCCGGTTTTGTTCTGCCCATTTCTGTACTAGCAAACATCAGAAACTTCTGTTTCTTTTTGTATAGGAAGGAGTTTTTTGAGTCGTTGGAGCTGTTAGAAGACGATATTTTCCAGCCGGTTAACCACAAAGAATTGATTTTTGCTAGGAATATGTTGAAGAAATATTCTTTATTTAAAAGCGTTTTGTACACGACTTCTATTATTCCATCATTCGGCTGCCCGATAAGCAGGATCCTCTTTGGTGTTGGTGAGTAAAGAATTCAAAATTCTCATTTAATGTACAGGGTGCTCCTGACATCGTGCACATCCTAAAGGGAGGTAATTCTTTGGCTCATTTCATGACTAAAAGTTCATATAAACATAGGTCCGCAAACGCTTCGTTACCAATATACAGGGTGTTGAAATTTCAAGATTTATTTATTATTGTTATTTGAACTACAGGCGATGGGCATACTCATTGCGAAGCAGTGATAACCAGCACTAAGGGCTTCGGTTTATACGCTTACCAAGCTACTGCACTAGGAATGATATCGGCTATAAATGTGATTTCTGATTATTTCATGGTTGGATTTTGCCTTTTCCTGGGATATCAATGCCAGCAATTAAGTGGACGATTGGAATCCACTGAGATAAAGGACTTGAAAACATTTACAGAATATTACAGGAAAATATCAAGGTAATTTTCGTGCCTTGTTTTGGAGTAACAAGTAACTTTCAATGCATGTTTGTTTATTAACTACCACATATCGATGTGGAATGGCAATTACCAAAAGTTAAATGAGTTTTGTGTTTATTTTAGGATCGCATCGAATATTGAAACTCTTTACGGTTTTATTTACTTTTCATTCACTGTTCTGTGTCTCGTAGCTTTTTGTACCACATTGTTTATGGTCTCGATAGTAAGTAATTTTAAATAATAATCATCCCTATCAGTTACATTCACAGATTTCACATATAATTTATAATTAATTCGTTTTGTAAATACTTTTTCCAGACAGATCGAACATCTTTCCAGTTTATACATCTTATATTCTATCAAATGAATATATTTCTGATGCTGTTCATCCCTTATTGGTTTTCTACGGATTTGGAAACGAAGGTAAGTAAAGCTTTCTACCTTTTATTTAAAATTAAGAATTCTCTTTAAGATATACAAGATTTCAATGAAAACATATTTGAAATTAAAAGATTAAAAGGTTTCCTACTAATATGTAGGTTAAGCTGTTATTTTTTATGTACTTAATAATTTAATGAAAATCTCATTTTGCCTCGTGTTTAATACTACAATGGATATTCTTCCATTTTAAATTTTCTTTACATGAGACCGTGGTAATTAAAAAATACCATAAAAAATTCAACCTTTTAATTATTTTCCTTCGTCTTTATAATTACTCTTTTCAAAAGAATCTGTAATATCAATATCTTAATTACAGGTTACGTTAAGAATATTCCATTACTTCGGTGTTTCCATACCTATTATTCTCTTTTGTTTCTTTAAACTGTATCTTCAATAGAAAATAGTGCGATTATAAACTGTTTTATTAATCATTTGGGCGTAAAAATTGAGCATATTTATTTGAGAAACCACACGAAACCGAGACATTCCTCAATCAGAAGCCGGTCAAAATGCATATGAACATTCGCCAGTATTTCCGCTGGGAAATACTGATTTGCCGAATATGCGGCGGTTGGATCCACGTGGAAAGCTCGAAATTCGACTACTTATACTACTTATACTGGGCAGTGATTAACATATCAACGGTAATATACATCCTGCAAAAAATCAAATACGTCACCGATTTCGCCGGCGATACATACGGAATCGTCGGGGCCTTCTTCATTCTGCCCATATCCATGACGGCCAACGTGCGAAGCTACTCGTTCTTCAAGTACAGGAAGGAATTCAACGAGCTGTTCACCTCTTTGGACGAAGACATATTCCAGCCGCAGGACGCCAACGAACTGGCCATCATGAGCAAAATGTTGAAGTTCTTCTCGTTCTACCAGCACGTCCTGTACGTCTGGTCCGGAGTGACGATGACTGGCTGCCAGATGGGCAAATTGGTTTTCGGCGTTAGCGGTAAATATGCTACGAAAAAGGGGACAGTGTAAATGTAAATTTTGTAGCTTTCTTTGAAGTCCTCCTCAAGGTGTTATTGCAAAGATACTCCGTGTATTTGGCAAAGTAAAAGTTTTCTCTTGTTATAGAGGGTGTAAAGCCATATTTTTCATACTAGCATTCCTAATAATTCCTCCCCTAGCATCATATTAATTTAATCTCTTGAAGATCTGAATTTGAATTCCTCTTCTAAGACTAGTTCGTTTTGATTGCATACCGACTAGGAAGTATTGCATATATTAAATGCTTGGCAATGCAAAAAGTTTCTCTTATTATAAAAAAAGCCATACTTTCCATAATAGCATCCTCTACTAATCTCTCCTCTTGTATCATATTTAATCTCTTGAAAATCTGAATATAAAGTCCTACTCCAAACTAGCTTGTTTTGAATGCATAAATGCTGGGAAGTATTGCATATATTGAATGCTTGGCAACGCAGAGTATTTATCTTATTATAACTCCATACCTTTCCTACTAGCTTCCTTCTATTAATACCTCCTCTAGCATTGTCTAGACTAGCTCGTTTTGATTGTAGACCAGCCGGACGATGGGCAAGAACATTGCGAAGCAGCAATGTCCACGAAGCACGGTTTGTTCGTTTATCTGTATCAAACGATGTGCGTTACCATGCTGTTGGTATTTAATTTAATATCGGATCTGTTTATGGTCGGATTTTGCCTGTTTCTGGGCGCCCAGTGCGATAGGTTGTCTTACATGCTGGAGAATCTCAAAGAAAGAGACGTGGTGGATATCAAAGCGCTGGCGGAATACTACAAGAGAATTTTAAGGTGCGTTTTATTGGAATTCGGATTGCGAGATTTTCGTTGTTGTTATTACAGATTCGCTTCGAACGTGGAAAAATTGTTCGGTACGATTTATTTTACGTTTTTCTTCGCTTGCTTGGCTGCTTATGGTACTACGTTGTTTATGTTTTCTATTGTAAGTTTTCCATTATTATAGGTAAATAATTTGAGTCCGGTTAAAACAAAGCGGGTGTTTTTTAGACTGAGCCACTTTCCTTTAGGTATTTCCACATGATCGAATATATTTGTGCGATATTCGGTATGCTATTTACACCCTGTTGGTTTGGAACGACTGTTAGAAAGAAGGTTAGTGCAAATTATGAACCTCTATTGTTGCTTAATTATTCAAGTTTCTTAATTGAATTCCAAATGTCTTCATTGAAATCTTGGATATAACAGAAAATCTTTTAACTACCTAATGTAGTGTTTATTTCATTTAATAGAGCGAGAAACTTCAAACAGCGGCTTATTCGGCCAATTGGGTGGATTCGGGAAAGAATTTCAAAAATGATCTACTCATTTTTATGAGCATGGTGCAATCGCCTATTCAATTTCGAGCTTGGAATTTGATTCCTTTGAATTTAGAATCTTACATGGGCGTAAGTATATTACACATTTAATAGAGCATTTAAACTGTCATGAGACTAATGAGGTCCTCAAAACAGAAATTATACAATGATGAACTTAGTGAAATATAATTAATTTCTAGTTTGTGAACAGATTGTTTATTTGTAAGTACTAATTTGAATTTGATGCATTTTGTTTTAGGTCGTGAAAACATCGTTTTCTTATTATACTGTACTCGATAATATGATAATGAAAAAAGAATGAAATGGATGAAGAAGTAGTGATTCGTAGTGTGCTTTAGACTTTTGGAATATTGAGCACAGTAGATAGAAAAATAAAACATCGCATAACAATTTTCAGAGTATAATAGAGCGGACGACATCATGTACCTATATAACTACTCCATAAATTCAATGAAAGAGAAACATGGTAGAACCGCTAAGAAGATATAGAGCAATAGAATATTATCAGAATATAATGATATACATTCATTAGGCAACTAAAACACATGTGTAGATTATACGGCATTTTTAATATAGCAAATTCAATAATAACCATTCAGGCACTGAATAATGTTGTGCATGCATAATATCAATATATCCCTTTCACCAAACGTTGCACTTCTCTTTGGGATTCATCGGCGTGCCGATCGGGCAATTGTAAGCTTTCGCGAAGTCTTTGGAATTGGACAGCGGCCCCGACACCCGTATCGGCCCCGGGGAATGCACGCTAGTTCTGATCTTCGTCAGGGCGTCCTCCTGATTCATCGTTCCGCACCAAATTTGAGCGTAATTCAGGAAAAACAACTGGTCGTGGGTTAGATTCAATCCCGGCAAATCGAATTCCTCGCCGTGCTGGGCCACCCACTTTTTGTACGCCTGAAACATAATTACACAAGGAAGGTCGAAATTGATTAGTATTATGTACAGGATATTTTAACAGCAGCTAAATCACGAAACATAAGTTGTTACCAATTGAAATTGATATGTTAAAGTCATTTACTTACCCTGAATGATTGCTTCAATCCTCCATTATCAGCCATATTTTCGCCCTGAGTCATTCTTCCGTTCACGTACATACCGACCTCGTCTAATTTGTACCTTGAATACTGGTCTATAATGCACTGGGTTCGTTCTCTAAACGCTTTAATTGTAGCATTGTTCCACCACTGCATCATATTGCCGTGCTTATCAAACTGTCGCCCTAGGAAAACAATGTAATTTGTGTTAGTTTCCTCGCTTTTCCCCGCGATCAATACTTCAGCTAAAGCATCATTTACGGCATGTTGAAAGTTCAGATTTATTTTTCTTATAGCTCATAGCTTTCGAAATGTACATGATATTCGGGAATACCTTGTGCATTTTATGGCTTGATAAGCTGTTTACCTTTATCGTCGAATCCGTGCGTGATTTCATGGCCGATAACTACGCCGATGCCACCGTAATTTAACGATTTGGGAAAGTGCTGGCTATAAAATAAGGGTTGGAATATTCCGGCCGGGAAGACTAGAAAAAAATTATCGACCTAATAAACTATTGTTTAGTATAGATTTATTTGCTTAGGTTACTGGTACTTAATGTTTAGTTTCGGGGGTATAAAGAAATACATTTGGTTATGTATCATCAAAATGGATGGTTGGTGCTTACCGATATCGTTTTTGTTAGGGTTGTAAAAGGCGTTTACCACAGCCGGTTCTGTTGACCATTTTTCCTTATCAACTTCCGTGCGGAGTTTCTCCAAGTTTTGCTTAGCCTCAAATTTCAGAACATTCAGAACGTTCAGCATGAATTCGTGCTTCGTCACGTTCAACTGGAAATAATTCTTTTACACTTTCCTTCTTATTGGTTTCTATTTTCACTAGCTGGAAGTTTAGTATTACTTACGCTTTCGTACTCTTTGCAAAGGGCCTCTTTGTTGGTTATCAATTTAGGGTAGCCAATTCTTTGGTTCATGGCGTCGGCTTTCTCCTTGGCTACTTTTCTGGTCTCGTCGTCCATCCACTGGTTTTCGGCGAGCAGCTCGTTGAACGCTTCTCTGATGGTGTGGATCATTTCCAGCGCTGTTTCCTGCACGAATCGCCCAGATTTTAATTCTAATAACTTTCGTGTAACCTCTATTTGACTCACTCTGCTATCGCGGTTGAAGTTGTTCCGTATGTATAAAGCGCCGACAGCCATGCCCATTTTCTTGTTGGTCCATTCGACGCATTGCGTCCATCGGTGTCTCTCCGACAGGACGCCCTGTAGAATTTTTCTGAATTCCACGCGTTCTTTTTGGTAATCGTCTACTAAATTGTTCGACAGGGACATGACCAGGCGCCACAGGACGTAGTTATGGATTGTTCTGTAAACAGTAGATATATTTGGTGCTAATAAGCTGGTTTTTGAAGTTTGAAAAAAGTTTGTTTTGTACCAACCTGCGATCGGTTACAGACAACAATTTGCCCAATTCGACGAAATACGATAGTCCATAGGCAACGATTTGTTCGTCATCGTTGATGGTGATATCGAATATTGCTCTGAAATATTCTAGCCAATTGATTTGAGGGACTTTTTTCGCTAATTCTTTGATTGATATCTTTTTATAAATAGCGCTGGTGTCGTGTCTATCTTGCTCTGGAAGGGAAGCCTGCGACACAAACATTTATGAATACAAATACTTCTCAAGAATCATCGAATGCAGAAGTTTTGATAGCTTACGTTTGCTAATTGCAGTTCGAAATCCACAACTTTTTGTAATTCTGCCCCTGCAACGGAGGAATTGGCGCCCAGTAATATCGCTATATTGGTCATGTACTTATGATAGGCTTGCAATTCGCCCTTAATGCTCGGCTTTAGGTAATAATCTCTACCTGGTAGAGCTAAAGCCGATTGATCTATCTGAAAACGATTTCAAATTTAGGCTCATTTTCGCTAACTACTTTAATAAACACATTCAAGCGTTGGAATTTACCTGTATGATATTCACAGAACTGTTTTTGTCGTCAGGTCCTACCCATTGTTCTATGAGAAATCCTTCATTGTAATATCCTCTTATTAAGCCTATTAGAGACTCCACTGAAAAAGTAGGCACTTGCCAGTTTTGTTTTATAACCGGCCAACCGCCTAATTGTTTTAAAACTTCCCTGATAGGCCCATCGCCTATTTTACTAATATTTGCTGCAAATCAAAATATCTACTGTTAATTTATATTAAACATTAACTCTCAGAGGTACCAAGTTAACAAAATAATAAATGGAATGTATTATTAATTACGTGAAAATAAAAAAGTAAGTTTGATCAGAAAGAATCAAATCAGAAGACCAGAAGATCATAAAATACTCACGCAGATCCATGCAGGAGTTGTAAAAATTCTTAACCTTTCTCGTGGCGTCGTTATCTCTCATATTAATCGGTTCTTGTAGCAGGCCTGTAAATTAGCAATTTATTTAGCCTTCTCAACTGCTTTAAGTGTTGTTACCTTTAAGTACGATTTGCAGTTGATCCGACATTACTTCGAACGTGCTAATGGAACTTCTATCTTCTGGTATCAAGTGGACTTTGTTCCACGTACCGCACGCGTATTGGAAAAAGTCCACGCAAGGATCGGCATTTCTATCCATTGCAGCCAGCAATGAAGATGCTGGAAACGGCGAAGAAAGTTTTCTTTTGTACAGGGCTTTTCTATTTGGTTTGGTGGTGGTAAGAGAGTATTATAAAATTTGGTGGAGCAACTATTAACTTCACCATTTTACAACATAATTCGTTCATAATGTTTAGGATAAAAGATTATGGGCAACTTACCTATTTCTAGGTTTTTTGATACTCACCAGTTCGTACACATTCTTCAGTTAAACACACCGTTTTTCTTTTAACTAAAATTTACAAAATTAATAAGATTTAAACTGTTGTAAACTTTTTATAAGTTTCTTACCGGTAGCACAAGGTTGATTTCTCCTGGTAAAAGCCATAATCATGAGCATGGCACAAAACAGCAGCAGCGCTACTATCAATATTACTAAAAACCTTTCCTTATCAGGTCTAGATTTAGGCACTACGACGGTCTTGGTTCCCGCCCCGGATATTTCTACCATAGCGTTCAGAGAATTCGGTTTTTCAGGCACTTGGTATCTCGAATTGACGATTCCATTATTGGTACTCGCTTCTTGCCATACGGTCTGTTTCATCGAGTTGGTACTCATTGTGTTCCGATAACTTTCACGGCGAGGAACCTGATTAATTTTCATTGATTATATTGATTTTTTTGTTAGTAGCTACTTTATTATAATACTTTGAGTTATACTCGTATGTCGATACTATTGTGATATTAAAAAAAACTGATTCAAAAAGGAAAAATGAATTTGTAGTATTTCATTGGTATGCAAACAATTTGGTGTTTTGAGATTGATACCGAGTGTTGTGTCAGAGATACATGCCAGATTTTACTAATTTTTCAGAATTCATATTTTCTAGTTTTTTTTATAATCTACTTTTATTCTTTTGATTGCTTGTACTGAATATCAAAGTAGGGAGAATAAATGGAGATTAGAAAATTTCAAGTAACAACATAATTAAATATAATTTAGGAAACACCTCGTATAAAAGCGTTCCAATATCAACAATTTTATTCGATGCAATTATTTAAAAATGGTTTTCGTAATATAAACTCTATTTTACACTAATTAAATAGAGTAAATAAACCATTAAAAGCATTTTAGGTGTGAAACAAATGTAAACAAACAGACGAAAAAACGAAAAAGTATTGATGTTGCCATAGGTTACCCTTTAACACGTACACTTACCTACGCGAAATTAATATTTTAGTCAAGTTTTATCTGCTCGAAACGGATGATAATTAAAAATTAAGTTCTATTTACATATTTATCTACGATCGCTCTACCCCTTTGCAGGTTATACCCGGATGGTGATATTTCAATGCACTAACTGTTTACACTTGAAGGGAAACGCAACATTATTATTAGAAACGTTCTCGTGCGACACTTTACGCGACAACGAGCAGAGCCTCATTTTCAACTAAAGTTGTGGGAAATCGGAAAATCCGCTTTTCGCACTCGAAGCGGGCTCTCGTCGTGCGCAAGGAGGATCGATCTCTCGCTCAACCTAAATAAAAGCAAACACCGGACTGAAATCCTGTAAACACTCGGCGGGTTTTCGGCTGTGGAAAAGCTGCCGAAACCACCTGTCGAGTTCGGGGAAAGTCGGGAAAAGTCGCCTTCACTCGGCCCGGAATGACCGGAATAAATTATTTTGCGTTCATTAAGCACGCGTCGTTGTTGATCAAAGGGAACTTTACGCAGGAACTCTAAACTTCATCATTAAGTTTTGAGATAATTTGGTCAGACCCTTTTATACCCTAGAAGAAATCTCTTTGCTATCTTAACTGGTTTATAAAAAATTTATCTTGTTAGAAATTTTGGGACACTTCTTGCAGGGCAAAATTACTTTAATGAACAATTCCTGTAGAATTTCACCCTGAAATCCTTAACAAAAATACTTTAATGAACTATTTATCTGTTGTTGAAGTCTGATAATTAATTCTGAAAATATCTGGATTATGCAGTTGATTGATATGATCTATGCAGTAGGTAATTAAAGCAAAGCCAATTCTTTATATATAATTTATTATTTTTTTATGGGAAAAAAATACGATAAGTTTGCAAATATGAGGTGTAGTTATTTCAGGGTTTGTGGGGTTTCACTCTATTCTTCTTAATTTTTTTACCTAAATACCAACATATTTTTTATCTATTAACCATTTTTCATTAATATAAAATAGAGGTATTTATACTTTTGCTTTAATCGCCTTTCAAATATGTTTACTAATACTTAGCTACTGTTTTATTAACTTCCTTATCCTTTAATATTCTCTTAGTTCCCCCTTTTTACTGAGTAATTTCTTGCTTTTCAATTATTCTCTTTAATAACCTCTTAAATTTATGTGTTCCCTAAATTTACCTCAATGTAGATAATTAAGTCACTAAATTACAAATGTTCCGTTGGTAATTTGAAAGGAGTTTATTAGTAACTCCAATAAATTTATTAGGAAGTATCAGAAGAAGCTAAATGGGTAAAATAACTAACACTTTAGTAGTAACTTACTTTATTATCATTGTTTTCTTTTCGTACACTCGTGTATACACTTTTTTATAGATACTATACATATTTTTAAATACAAAACTAATATAAACCTCCAATAAAATATTTCATAAAACAACGTATTTTTGATTATTATTTGTGAAGTTAATATTTACACAAACGTAGTCTTTCAATTCAATTCAATTCAATGCAATTCACTAAAAACAACGAAATTATATACCATCAAAGGTCCTATCATGTATAATCATACGGATATCTCTTGGATCTGCACACGTTTCTTCATGGTACCCGGAGTGACGGGGTTCCCTTGCGGCCTGAGTATCCCTATCTGGTTCGTACTGACCGACGGCTGGCAGTCCTGCCCGGCGGAGAAATGTCCGGCGCCGCGCCCGGCGTCCTGCCCGGCGGCGGCGGTCACGTCCGGCGGATGGAAACTCGACTGGATGTTTTCTATTCGCTTGGCAGGCGGCGGGGACGATTTGAAATTCTGTATGGGCAGCTCCGTTATTTGAATATCGCCGTGCTTCGGCTCGTACGTGTACTCGGTCATGTACTTGTGCCTGCTGCATTTCAATTCCTGCGGTTGCACCTCGAAGGACTTGTCGTAGCCTTCTCCCGACGAGCTGCTCGTGCTGCCTAAAAATCGACCACAAACACTGTTAGAATTTAACATTACATGTTAGTATTGCGAGAATTTAATGAAATTTTGGGTGGTAATGACTTAGTAAAAGAGCATATTGGATTGTATTGACTACATAATGGTCCTTACATCCTCAAATTTTGTCCTTCTGTACATGAGAGCAACTCTCAGAATGATATCCTAGATCCCTACATTCTTAGCACCACTTTATCTTCTATCTTATCCAATCTTGAATTGCCTTATTGCATCATGTACTCTATCTTATTCACCAATGCAAATCCTCTATCGTGTATTTTCGAAGGTTTTTTTACACTACAAAATCCTTTAACAAACCTGTTTCATTCTGGGCTTCCCTTCCTTTGTGTTTCCTCCTCTCTTTGTCCCTTTGGTGGTAAATACCAGCGAAAATAAGCACATTCAGCAGCAGAAGGAAGCATCCTACGGCTATGGTGATGGTAAGGGCAGTCGTGTAACTTTGATAGTGACTGGATGCCAATTTCCTTAGTAAATTATTCGAAGACTTAGTTTGGCTTGGAAGATATATTGTTTGATTTGGAGGGCATTCTGTAGTTGTAGCCTGCAAAAATTTATAACCAATTTAAATAATTTTCGAGAAGGTTTTATACAGTATAAGTACTTGTAAGGCCGTATCCGATTTCGGTGGAACCGGCGTTGAAATAGTACCCGATGTAGAAGTAGTCGTTGATGAAACCGTTGTATAGTGAAAGGATGGCTTCTCCTTTATTTGAGGCCGTACAGAACCTACAATAACATCATTCATTAGCAAGAAATTATTCACGTGTAATTAGGGTTTTTGTTACCATCGTAATATTGCTCGTCTTCCTCTTGAAACTGGTGGTGTCTCATGGAAATATCCCCGTTCTCGCCGGGTCGGTGGAGTTGCGGTATCAAGTTCAACCAAAGGGACATCTTGTGCCCTCTGTAGTGGTCCTTTTTATCCAGGCGGCTGCCTAAAATGTTGAATAATGCGACGAGTGAGTCGAGGCTAAATTGGCTCGACGAGTTACTTACCGATCTCCAGATAAAATTGATTGATTGTATCGTAAGTGTCCCAGAACGGCATGCCGGCCGTTGTTTTGTCGTTCGCGATGGCGTTTTGATTTTCTGCATGCGGCAAGTCCCCGTTAGGATTTCTGGAAGGTAAATTTATTGTTTCTGTTTTGGTTAGAACTAGTAGATTTTAACGCATTTACCCCGTTTTAATGAAGTTGCTGATGTACTGAATCATGGCCTTTGATATGGAACCATCGCTGACTGTGTAATTGTAGGGTGAATAGAAACCGGCGCCCGTTATCGGAAAACCCAAAAGGTATGGGACATCTTCACCTCGGACACTTCCTGCTCTCTGAAATACCCAATAAGATATTAACAGATGTATGAATAACCTAATTTTAAGCCTACCATTGGAACATCCCTTTCTCCATTGTGATGTTGAAAGTGGAAGAAAAATGTTGTTCCACCTCTCAGGCTGTGCAGGTATCCGATCCTGATAAGAGGAGCTGCAGTGTGTCCGTCACTTAGTACATCCAAAATTGCATCCCTGCAACAACATTGTCTTCAGTAAGATTGTATCAACGACTATTAAAATTAAGAAATTTATTTAAACTATTAAATAACCTTTAACGTTCTTGGAAAAGTTCAATATTCAATTTTTGACCGTCATTTCTGCCACGTTCTCATCAAACTTAAGACGATTTCCTGGCGAAATATAGAGCAGAAGATGAAAGAATGAACTAAAGCAACCCGCCTAGTGGAATAACGCTCCAGCATTTTGATAAGTCGCATCAAAGAGAAACAAAATTATCAAGATTTGATTACGAATTCCCGGCGAGAAGTTAATCAAAGACTAAACGTTTCGAATCCGTCTCTATCGCGCTAATTCCGGGATTAAGCCTCTAATATTTACCTAACGCTCAGCGGATTTTGAGACGTTCGCTCCCAGTCGGTGTATTCGTTTTTCAGCGTCGAAAATATCTCGTTCAAGTGGTAATAATAGGCGTTTCTGACGTACGTCCGCAGGATTCGGTCGCGCTTCGTCTCGTTGAAGCCGAATTCCAGGTCCTGGGCGTTCAGGTCCAGGTAGGATTCGGTGGATGTCAGCCCAAAGAGCAGGTCTCTGTCCGGGAAATCGGCCAGCTCGAACCCCTCGCTGGTGGAAATCGTCGGCGCTCCGATATTCATCGACGATGCCGTGGGATTCACCAAAATCGTACCGTCTACAAACGGGGCGAATCCTACAAAATACAACATAAACATAAAATTTGAAACTCATCAGATAGTGATAGAGTTATAGAGCGATAGAGTGATAGCAGATTTGGAGTACTTTCTTGGAGTAGGTTCAGAGTAGATTCAGAGTAAAGTCGATAAATCATCAGAAAAATTATTCGTGTTTGCTTTCTGGGAACACTTTGGGTCCAATCTACCAATGTTATCTATTAAAATCTAAATTTCCCTTTGCGCCCAATTTATATTCGTTCATGCAAAATGACCTAATTATCATAGCGTATCATGTTGATTTAGGAACATTTATTTCGCCATGAAAAAAGTTCCGAGAGATTTTCATTATCAGTATTAAAGGGGGAGAGATTTTTATGGGGCCATTGAAAATTTTAACGCCCAACCTAAGTGGCGTTTAATTAATTTTTTTATAAATAGATTCAACCTCATTTTTGGCGGTTGTTGCTGCGTAAAAAAGATGTTCCGATGGTCTCTGATATGAATTATGAGCGTCTTAAACTTCGACGCGACAGCGACCAAGCTCTCCTTGCTGGAATTCTCTCATTAACAGTTATATTAATCCATCCAGGGCTCTCCCACCGACTGGAAAGGGCATTAATTCGTCATAAAAGTGGAAGGTAATTAAAATTGAAAAAAATTGATGAAAAGCGCTGGAAATTTTGGAAGGCCACTAGACTTTCCAGCCGTTTAAAATGGTCTATAGTGATTTCTATGATTCAGACTCTGCATGAATTTTTTAAGTCTTTTCAAATAATTCAAAAGTTTTATTTTCTATAGATAGGTAATTGAGGTTTTCTTTGCATTTTAAGAATTTTTTATTATTGCATAATTTATGATAATTTATTCATTAGAGTTTTTGGAGCTTTTTACACGATGTTTGATGATTTTGATTCATATTTTGGGTTAATATTTATAAAAGCCTTTAATTACTATTTACATGAGCTATAAAATTACTTTGCCTTCAATTGCATCAAAATAATTAAAAAAATGTAGGTACATAACATGAAAACATGAAAATCTAAAAAATAATCCATCCTTATTAACACACATTTCTTTCAAAGTTCAGTTTGAGTTCACTTGAATTGCAACTACTATAAATACTCTACAGATTTCAGAAAATTGCCAGAGGAAAAAACTCAACTAATTATCTAATGCAGTAAACTACAAGAGAATGCGAATAAAAACAAGGAAAAACACCTTCCACCTCTATACAGCAGATATCGAAATACCAACCACATTGCTCAAGGAAACTGGAAAATTCCTCGGAATTAATCAATGAAATTGACGTCAACGAACTTTTTAACGAAATTCTACCGTACCAAACGAAACGTCCGAAATCCTGATTATTTTAAGTAATTAGGTTTCGAGTTTACTCCGACTTCCGTAGTATTTCGTTCATTAATGCAGTTATTGTAGCAAATGCGAGCGGATTTAAACTGGCTTCTCCAGTGGAAAGAGGTGCCCGACAAATTTTATTAAGCCAACCGAATGGAAAAAAATCGGATAATTAAATGTGTTACGGACTTCCCTTCGCGCTGAAAATTAAATGATTTGGGAAATATAAAGCGCGCTAAATTTTCTTTTCGTACACGTTCAGGTGGCTCCTGTAAAATAAGAGGCGTTTATGCTAAACCGGAGATTTCATTACAGCCGGCAAAAAGGGACGGAAATGTAATTTTAGTTATTCTTGTGAATAAGATGGAAAAATCTTTATCGCGGGCCGCAGAATCCGGGAGAGCATAAATAATAATTCAGCAGACGTATCAGAAGCGTTTAAAAGTATAAATTACGATGATTGTGTTTGGTAACTAAATGGCACTTTAATAAAATTACCATTCCGCTAATACATGCAGATTAATGGTATTAGTTGGGTTAATTAGATATGTTAACTTAATTAAGAAATCTGTCCGTGGAATATCATTAAATAGACGACGAATGAGAGACGAAGAAGACGAGGAAATTAAGGGAAATAAGACGCATTCCCGCACTAATATATATTTCAAGATGAACAGTAGTTCTGATATTATTATTCTGATAAAACAGAACAAACTTTCAAAAAGTTACTTCGCAGATATTAAAATGATCTACTGGATGTTTCAAATTTCTACCTAGACAAAGTTCAATATAAATAAATAGAAGATATTGATTTGGTTTTCATAGCAACCAATAATTTTATTGATTTATTAAATTTACCAAAATAAGTTATTGATGTTAAGGAATTTCCAAGAAGACTGTAATTGCCTGGACATTGATTTATTACGAAAAGAACAGGCAACATTTATCCCCAGTCGCACATGCATTCGTTTACCGAAAACCTTCCGCTTGCCCTACATTTAAACTAAAGAATATCCACTTTAAGCTTGCTGATTTATCAGCGTTCGCGAAGAAGAAAGGAAAAAAGAAGCGTCCAAGTCTATTTTAAACTTATCCATGAGCTTTCTCTCGTATTCAAATAATCACTTATCGATTTAGTACGGACTACAGAGGATCTCGTATGTACAGAAAAAAGGATGTTTCTGGCGCGAGTAATAAAACACGAACTCAATTGGTAGTTCAGTTTGTTAGAATCCGCCTATTCGCAATGAATTATCACACAACCCGAATATAACAAAACAGTTTATTCGAGGGTAAACAGCAATGATTAAATCGAAAATTGTCGGGTACATACATAGTGATATAAGAAAATTGTTTTTCAATTGGATTTACGAATACGAGTAGATATTAGATTCTTTTGGTTACATAATTGACTCTCTTGGTTACGGATAATTGGCTCTGTTGATTATGTAAAGGAATCCTCGGTAGATAACAGGATTTTAGGTACTTGGAGCTCTTGGGAAGGCAATGACTCTAAATGATACTGACACTGAATTTTAAATAGTAATGTGGCTCTCTTAGAGAAACAAATCTTTTAGGTAAATCACTCTTGTTTTCTCTAGACTTTAGCTAAGAAGAGATTAAATATCAACAAAATTAACAAGTTAGTTAATCAGTATGGTTTCTCAGCATTCATCTGGTAGTTCGCAAAAGGAGAGAAATGTTGTCGTATTATATCACTTTTTTTGTATCAAACACGTTATATTAGGGATGATTACAGTGGGTATGGGGCTGTTTTCGTAATACAGGAAAAATGCTACATAAATCGGTGCATAAAAAAGCGTTGCCAACAAAGAAGATCGTGATTTATCATATAGGAACGACAAAAAAATATGTAAAGAGAAACCAGTACGTGTAGGCTTGCTCCTGTTTCGGAATATTTACGACGAGGGATATCGTAAATCTAGATAAATTCGACCTTATTTTAGCGTGACCACTACATCTCTTTCGCAATGAAATTCACTTTTAGATAAAATACGGCGACGGCGGCGACCGTTTTTAAAGGGCGCAAAATACACGAGCCCGCATAAAACACCCGGTCGAACTTGAGATGTAAAATGTCGCACGGCGTTCGAACTAATCCGTTTTGCTATCGAAATACCGTGCTCTTTTAAAATTTCAAACGCCGATAAATTTCATTTTCAACAGTCCAAACGCTTAGGTATTTGGTTTATTATTCATAACCCGAATCGCTGCAGAGCAAAAGTTCTATCTTATTATTTATAAGAGTTACCTTGCAACATGCTGTAATAAAAATATCAAGTTGCATCGCAAAAAAACTTTAAGACTCATAAACACAACGCTTTCTTGGCAAACTCTCGCCGATAGTTTGTACCGTAATATTTCGTTTTTGTATAAATAAAGTGGATATACATAAAATTCATAGGGAAACATACTGTATACAGGTCGTACTAAAATTTTAATAAAGCTGCACAAAGTTTTGCAATTTATTTTAAATTTAATTCACTCTTTTTCAGCGTTAAAAAGAAAACTTTTCTTCCCAAATGTATAACACTTCATTATCTCACTAATTAAGCTAACGAAGATATACACTGCATCCCAGAATTAACGCAAATTTTTTAGTCGAGTATTCATCTGCATTTAAAGAGTCATCCTGGGACATGCTGCGTAGGTATTAACGAACTTGATATATACCTGGTAAAAATCGTGGAACATCCAATTTAATATCCAGCAAGCTATTCAACGGTTGAAGCCTCAAGCACGGGGCGAGATCGTCCTCGAGAAGGTCCCCGTAGCATCTTGTATGCAAAGAAACGCTTCTTTTCACCCAGAGAGGATCTTTTTGGATCGCCCAAGGGCTAAGGCTGGACCCGCTTAATAAAATCACGCGATGCAACAAATCTGTAACAGGACGAAATCACTTTATTTACTTACTACTTGAATGGATTTACAACGCGCTGTCAAATAATGTTTATATTTAAAAGGGTTTGAGGAAGTCAAATAATAAGGAAAAATAGAGACTATAAAACTAAGTATATGATGATATTCATGACTCACCCTGTGTAAGAAAATATCGCATTAATTTCCAGCCCCTTATCACGACCTACTTCAAAATAATAAGGGCGCTAATAAATACAATTACCTTTAGCTACAGGTGACACAGCAATAAAATTAACTAGAGCAGCTCCGGTACCGTGACCCATTAACGTGACTTTTTGCGGATCGCCTCCGAAAGCTGGAAGGTTTTCTCTCAACCAATGCAAACCAGCCACTAAATCCATTATACCGAAATTTCCTTGCGCGCTACCTTTGGTACCTGTTTTCAAAAAGCCTGAAAATTGAAGAGAATCCAATTGTTAATACGATATAAAGTTACTTTTAGATTTAAAATTCACTAAAGCATCTCTAAAACAAGTCGTAAAAACTTGTATAAAGGGAGTTAGTATACATGAAATAATTTCATAAAATGTAACGTTTTAAATTCCCCTTTGTACCATGCTGTGAGAGAAATAAAACGTCGTAAATGGCGGGCCCTGTATAAGATACCAATAAAAGCGAGGAAAAAAACTTTTCGATTTCGACAACTCCTCAAACAGGCAACAACCATTCGGCGCGTAGCGAGAACGGGAGATAAATGCCCGATTCCATTTTCAATTTGTTCGCGAATTTCCCTCAACATATCAAACGCGACTATCGATTAAATTTTTATCCTTTTCCAGTTAGTACCATATTAAAGCAGTATATCTATCACGGACGTCACGTCCTCGACAGAAGAAGGATGTTCCCGAATAATGGAACGTGATTTCAATAGGTTATTAGTTTAGATAACTTTGCCTCTTGTAAACGATTTATTGCGGGATAACGACGCGGTGAAAAACGACCGCGCTCTCCGCGGAAATTCCCGCCGCGCGGAAAAAATCCGTTTCGAGGGCGCCGAGCGCGGAAATACTTCTGCAGTTTATGCCACAAAACCTAATAAAATTTATCTATTGTGGGCGATGAGTGCATCCAGCATGCACGATTTCGCCGTGCTCTTACTTTGCACTTTGTTCTCTCAGGTATTGTTGTGAAGTATAATCAATTGGAACGCCGATGAAACGTAAAAAGCGAACTTAACTCCGTACGGAGCAGGAGGGAAAAATCGACTTTAAAGGGGTTTTAGATTAAAAGAATCCGGTGCCTAAAGGCGAAAGGATTTAGAGAAAATGGAAGAAGAAAATGTAATGAAACTTTCATTTATTAACCCAGTGTAGTAAAAAAATTAGACTTTATTGGGACCTCACACAGCATTTAATTAAACCGAATATTGTGTTTGATTTGTGGAACGAAATTTTGTGGATTAATTTTTAAAAGTTGGTCACAATGCTTGGTAAGTATGACGACATGAGTGACGTGCATTGATATTTGTTTTGCACCAACAATATATGCTCACTTAAAGGACAATTGAACAAAAAAAACCCATAAAAATGTATTATTCAACGTTGGTAATAGTGCTGAAAATATATTAAATCGCAAAGAAAAACTCGCGGACTTGTGAATGAATAATAATAATAACAAAAAGTGGTAGAAATTTCGCATAAAGTATGAAATTTGTAGGAATGTTGCTATACGGCGTGTAGCAAACCTACATATAAAAATGAATGCACATCTGGGCATAATTGGATTTTATGGTATTTCCAGAATGTTATGGCTCTCGGCTAAGGCCTTACATGTTAAATTTATGTTTCGGTTTACGCTGCTTTACGACCTTTTATATCTGCATATAAAAAAACTAATAAGGTGTGTTGAATAGGGATAATTATACCTACATAAATGCTTTATGTGATGCGCACATTTGATCGTTTTAGTCTAGGGAATACAGATCAAAAAATACAATATAAACTGGGATAAAATTCAAATTAAAATTACAACATCATTTCAGGTATTTGCTGTGTAAAGGACGAGCGATCCTTAATTTACGGAATATTCCATTACCCACGAATAACGTCGCATAAAAACAGGCTACCGGAAAAATTTTAAAGTCAAGAGGGTCGTTAATTTCGAAACCAATTTTAATGTTGGAATTTCTGGTAGACTATCCGCCCGACCGGAGCGTTTGCAAGAAAAATTATTCTCTATCTACACCTGCTCTACCAAATTTAATTAGCCGTTTTGGACCTACTAAAATGTAAATGTTGGAACAAGGGTCCCAAATGGCTCCGCGCTCGAACTTCCACGGACTGATTGCGGAAGCCATAGCTGCTGATAAATTGATTGATAATGCAGTCATTATTAATGGTCCCTTATGAGTAAATATCGCTGAGCGTCGGTGAAAATGAAGTTTGTTACAACAACGCTGAAGTACCTACGTGCAAATTTAAGTGATTTATAGTAACTGCATGGTTACAGCGAAATTTAAAAGCGTCCTAATGGGACAGTTAACAGGAAATTAGATTTTAATTTTAACACCCAGGAATCAATAACAACATGAAATGTAAAGATAATCCCGTAATCGTTGGTTATTTAAGAAGAACCTACACAATGAAATACGAAGTAAAATCTTGCATTCTGTTTATTTAGAAGTGCCAGAGTTAATAATATTTATTAAACAGCACTTTATACTTTACGTTTCTGTAGATACTATCGAGCTACTATTTACCACTTTTCCCGAGACAAGGATGTGCTTTAATATCGATTTAAGGGCTGAAATAACCTTGACTTGTGCATATTTAATTCGTTTAATATTCCTGCACAACAACTCGTCAAACGAGAATCTAGTTAGTTTTATTCAAACACGTTACCTTAAATTTCCTAGAGCAAATATTAAACTTCAACGGAGGTAATGGTAGGTTTTAATTGCGACATAACTCCAGACAGTTTAAATTTGTTGCATTTACTTTTAGAGCGCTCTATAGCTAATTACGTGTACGTATATTACCTACAGTTGTTTTATCGGAAAAGTTTCCTCGCATTTGGTAAATTTGAAGTAATAAAAATAACCTTTGAATACATCAGGTAGCATCAATTGCAGATCATAAAATGAATTGTTAACAACGACATGATTGCGTTATTTATATTTTATTATTTTATTATGGAATTTCAAAACTGTTGCTTGCAATAAATCATTTTGGAAAGAATACAAAATGCGCAGCATCACATAAATGTCCGAATTTGATTGATTGAATGTGGCCTTTGACCGTACATTATGTTGTGCATAAATATACATTTTTTATGATATGATTCCACCATACAAATGCTGAAATTCTGATTGAAATTAAATGATTTAGTACGGCAATACATTTTAATCTACTCGCTTGCGATTTATCGGATTGTTTTACGTGAAAATCCGACGTTTAAAATGCTCGCGACGCGACGGTTTCGTTAGAAAATTACAAATTAACATATTTGATAAATCGTCATTTCCATAATATTACCAACACCTCGCATTTTCTGTTCAGGAGAATGATTTATCGCTTTTTCTCATTGTTTGCACTCGCTTTCGACTATGAATTATTTAGTAGTTATTGCGCGTCTGTTCACTTAAGGGCCGTCTTGGTTGTTTTATTTCACGTTATGTCATCTTTTATTTATTTGCGCCCGCATATAAGCTCACTAGATTAAAGCCCAAGTCATCATATGGCTTATATGTAAGTACAGGGTGTACCGATTTCCCCGGAGATTCTATATAAACTGGAAAATGTTAAGTTCGATTTCCATCATCTCAGGATCTACTGGAAGTGTACTTGACCGGCTGTACTTATGAAGGATGGGTTGTAGGATGCTCTGTTCATGGGTGATTAGTTTCGGGACATCTGCTTTTGTATGAGGACCCAACTCAAGTGACTTATTTCTCGTGTCGAAGATTTATACAGGAATCAAAGGAAGTGTGTCCTTTATCAGAAATTTGCCCATAAATTGGAAACTACTTATTTGAAACGGTCCTTTTTTTATCTGGTATTGCGGGGAAAAGTTCAGTTTTCAACTATCTATACTTAGCATAGTTTTCCTAACTATTCCACTTTGGGAAATATTTAAATGTGCATAACCTGTATCAAAAAATAATCTAAAATAGTAGCTTATGTCTACAGTCTTTAATCTTTCCAACATTATTTTATTTATAATTAATACCTACTATAAATAATAGTTCTGCTCTTTTTTAAACTCGAAACCATGGTTTTCCTTGCTACGGAGTTTAATTATTTTTACCGATAAAAACAGGTGCACCCTGTATTCCTTTGCACCCGTCTATTCCTTTACAATGTTTTCATAACTGGCTCTATTTCCTGAAGGATTATAGTTGTAATTATCAAGACATAACATAAGTTTCCGAAAGCGATGGAAGTTTTTTAGTTGTTTCATCGCTGGCGCATTTTCGCGTTCGATTCATTTCTGTTGTTACACACACACGTTTCGGTTGATACATTTTTTTATTAGTTCGAACAAAATCCGATTGGAATAAATTCGAAAATGTCGCCAAACAAGGATTCATTTGAATAAAAATCCCATTACAATGGCCAAAACAAGTACCACTTGGAGTATTATTAAAAAAAATCCGAACGTTTCATATGAATTATAGTTCGTCTCTTTATCCGCGACTTAGCATAAATTCAAATGAGCACGTTAAATTATCCAAATTATTCGGCTAACTGCATTGTCTAAATTCAAAACGGACGATTTTATTCGCCGAGGGGACTCGCTCTTCCTCCTGCTCCTTTTGTAGCTCCTTCATGGCGCTGTAAAAATAAGCACAATACGTCAAGTTTGTTTCTGCCGTTCGTCTCAAAATTCCCAAGTTTTCCGGCAAACAAACCAGAGATACGGTGGAAGTAAAAAGCGAATTCGGCTTTATTGCACACTCTCGTTGTTTGAAATTAAATTTATTCCTTCCTTTTGTTGCGTTGTTTTGTTAAAGTTCATAAAACGCTCGGACATGCAATAATAATTCGCGCGGAGCGATAGCATAAAGGCATATTACAAGAACAAAGGAAGGATCCGCAAAAGCCTAAAAGTCCGTACGAAACACGCGATATTTTCTTGTTTCTGAATTCTTTGATGTATGTACGTTAATAAATTGATATAAATTGATATAAATATCCCTATTTAATTGACAAAATATTATCTAAAGGATAACATCATTGCATATTGACGAATCCACCTTTGGAAGGTATTTCTCGCACGTATTAATTCACTAACTTTTTGATAATATTACCCTCGTTTAGGCGAAATTACAGCTCCTCCTTTTTCGTCGGCGCCGCAAAATTCAATTTGTCAAAGTTTAAAATTTAAAATTGAAGTCAAGTGGCACAATATTGCATTGTTGAAATGCTCCAGTTCCATTACAAATAAGCACCAGCGGGAATTATTAATCCGAGCAGGAGTATTTTATAATTCCGGCTGTGTCCTCGTAAATTTATTCAAAATTAAATGTAGATTTTCTAAATGAACGGCTCTTTTGTGAAGGCGGTAGTGAGTCGATGGTTTCTTTTTTGCGACTGAACGCCGGGAGCGTGGCTAAAATTGTAAACATCTTAATTTCCGATGGAAATTCAAATTTTATTGTTTCAATGGCGATTAATTCGAAGGTGCTTACGAAACGGATTTAATTTAATCGCAACGGAATAATACAAGGATAATTCTGTTATAATAACAAAACTAAACAGTATCTTAATGGAACCGTTATTTCATTAATAAAGTATATCAATGACCAGCAGATATATCAATAAAAACAAGGAATTATTTTACATTATAATAATCTCAAAACAAGATTTGCTTCGTTTTCCCCAATTTAATATTCTTTCTTGAAGACTTTTAATACAAAATTTGATCACTTTTTTCAGTAATAAAGTATCTCAATGTCAGCAGAAATATCAATAAAATAATAGATTATTTTAAACTAATAATTCCAAGAAAACTTTTGCTTCATTTTTCCCCATATAATGCCTTTTCCTAATTGAAGATTTTTAATGCAAAATTTGATCACTTTTGATCAATGAACATCGTACTGAAACCGTTTTTTATCCCTTATATGTCTATTGTCAGCAATAATACTTCTAGTAGAAATCAATAAAATAATAGATTGATTTATATTAATAATCCAAAAACACTTTGTACTTCATTTTCCCCATTTTTAATACCGTTTCTTTAAAACTTTTAATGAAAAATTTGATCGCTTTTCGACCAATAAAAATCATATTTTGCATTGAACTTTACAAAATTACAACGTAGTACGTGTCGATGATGTAAAACCCGTTCTTAGAAAATAATTACGTCTTACGCCGCAAAACGAATTAAAAAAACCGCCTCAGGACGGTCCCAGCTCCGCGAAGCCAGAAAGACTTGTGTACAGGAGTATCAGAAAAAAAACCTCGTCTTAATGAAGGAAAACGCGGCTCGTGCAAACAAAGAAACTCAATTAAAAACTCAAAATCGTCGTAACGAAGCAATCTCATGTTGTGGAGAGCCTCAATTGTGTTTTACACTCGGAAGTAGACGGGAAACATAAACTTGGAAAACATCAATTAAATGCACACTGAATATTTGTCCACAATGGCGCGTTTAGAGAAAAAAATGTTTATGAAAAATATTTAATCGTGTCTTTTTAGTGGGGTAATTTTTTACTTCTATTAAATAATAAATAAGTGGAAATTAGATACTCTATTTTAACCATTTTTTACTTATTCTACTAACTTTACAATGGGCACCGTTATAATATTTATGGTAAATAATATTCATTTCTTGTAATAAACCTTGAGTATTTATATTCTCTATTTCTAATTTAGCCATTATTAACAAAGCCATCCACAAAAATGTAACTCTCTCTATAATGTCATCGCAATTTACCCCTTTTGTACAAACAATTTATCCCTTTGTAGTCGCCTTAAGTTCTTATACTCTCTCCGGGTAATGAAAAAATGACTAGCAAATACATCAAAGACAATATTACAAAGCAAGTTAAGCGACTTAAAGGACGACATTATGCAGTTTTTTTAATTTATTTTAACTCTGAGCTTTCCGTTGGAAAAGCTCCATATTTATATCGATTTTGGTTTGTTTCAAAGTAAACTGTAACGCAATGTTTCGGAAAATTTAATAAGATTCGAACCGATATGAATCCGCAAAGGACTCTTTAATATACAGAGCAGTTCAAAATTGCTTATTCGTGAAATAGTTGAGAAATTTCAATTTAAATAAATGTTAAAGTTCACAGAGTTCAATGAGCTTAATTTTTATCGATTTCAAATTTACACAGACTTTATGTGCGCGAGTAGAATAAATAGCCAATATTATGCTTCGATCGAAATCGTAAAGTTTAAACGCCAATACTTAGTTAGAGTAGTTATCTTAAAGTTGTTCGAAACATCGAACTTCAGGCATCCCCTAACGTGCAAATAATCGCGAAGAGTAATTAAAATGGAATCAACATACGCTTGAATCCGCGTCAAATTTATTTCCTTTGCCTTAATGCATGTAATTCCGTCTAATGGAATAGCGATAATATCCGCGTATATTCAGAAGCACCTACCAAGACAAGATTGCAGCGTAACTTGTGTATTTACTCACCTAAAACGCCGAGTCTAAAATTGATTGTGACTACAATAACTTGCCCCGTAGACGCCAACAATGTCCCATCGTACAAGTTTCCACTGCTCCATTCGTAGCTATCTCCGTGTACGTAAACTAAACAAGGCAATAGACTGGATTCTTCCCCGCCAGTCGCTGGAAAAGACAAAACATCCAAATGTACTGAAATCGGATAATAAATTCGCGGCGTTTTTACAGCTAAATTCCTCTCGTTCCGTTTCAAGGAAACTTTCGCAGTAATTTCGTAAATTATCGATGCGGGGTTCAGGCGTTGTTTGCGATTCTTGGCTTCCCTGGCAAAAGCGGTCAAAAACGTGAAAAATTGCTCAAAAAGTAAAAGCAAAGGAGTCTTCGACTCGAGGAAAGTTTACGAGTTATTGCGTTATCGCTTTCCCTCCTGCCTGTTAAACGTTTTTTGATTGAAACATTTAAGTAGGTACTAAATTGTTTTTAAATTTGTACCTACACGTGGTGAAACAACGTATACTCTGTTAGAACACACTTCGTATAAAAGTGCATCTATACAAACAGCTTTTATGCTTCAGTGATTCACTACTTTTATTTACATACACATGTAAATCCCCTTTGCTCGAAAACCACCGCGAGTTTCGCGTTCCATTTCGAAGGGTTACAAGCCGAAGCCTCACTTCCGCACTGCTTGCAGATTGATACTACAAACACTGCAATGCACTACGGAATTGAAGACACGGACTCGTCGTTTCTAGCGAGATTCCTGACAACCTGATCAGATGATCCCCTCAACGAAGGAAACGCCTGCTCGCGAAAAACCCCTTAAATCTTCTTCGAAAAGACACTAGGCGCAGTAGTAAACGCAATAAGAAATCGGAAGCGGGTTTCGATATCTGCTTTACAAGCACTATTTCGGTCTTGTATCGTTCAAAAACTCGATTTTTTTGTTAAAAAGGGACAAAATTTGCGGTAGAACATCCAATCATAAAGCGGTTGAGCATTATCAAAACGAGATTATCCACAGTTATGCCATAATTGAATGAATATATCGCCTATCTAATATTTATTTAATTAATCCAATCAGAAATCGCATGCGACGGGCGACTCATTCGTATGCCTGAGAGGAATATGCAAATATGCCAATGTTCAACGGAAATACGAAAATTAATAGAACGATGCGGGGTACATGGGAGGCTTCGCCGTTTTGAAATAGTTACCTGCTGATTAATATTAACTAAGCATTAAACGTATTACGCAATTTCAATTATTGCGCAGTTTGATTAACAAGCACGTGCGCCCCAATTGTTCCGAACTCCATCAAACTAGGGAGAATACAGATGTACAGAGCCAAGGTAAAAAATATACTGGATGTTGAAAAGGAGCAATTTTATGAGTACAAGAAAATATATTGCTGGGTCTCCTAGATATTCCAAAAAAATACCCTCTTCCATCTCCAAACTACAATGACTTTAATAGTAGATACATTCATATGGAGATTACTGCTCAAGATAGCTCCGAGAATTACTCCCTTGAATATTAGCGTGTGATTAAAAGGCCTCTCGTGGTATATCGATCGCGAAACTCACCGGTTCTGGGCACGTAGAGGTTGAGGTAAAGGCAGTCTTCGCTTTGATTGGCTAATAGTGGCAACACTTTTTCTAAGTAGAGCAACCGATTCTTCGGGTATTCGAGAAGAGCTTCCGTCCGATTGCCGATATCCGGCAGCCGCTGCGGACATACGGCGCTGAATCTGTCCGCTAAGCGAGTCGATTTCCAGATAGACGGTGTCACCGGTGGCATGTACCTGGAACAATCAAACATATGTTAAAAACACATCTGTTTCCTTTTTAGTGTGACACTCTGTGTGTCTGTGGGGAGGTGTCAGTTGATTTTTTTATCAAAATTGAGTATTCAGTTATTATCAGGTTATCTTGTTGGGATCTACCAGATGGTTGAATGTAGGAGTAAAAGTTGCAAGCAACAACTACTGCATTTAACAACTATATTAGGTACTTTCTGAAGAAAGGACCAATTTTAATATTTTAACAGTAACACAAACTTACAAGCACCGCTGTAAAATTTAATAAACTCAATAAAACAATTTATGGCACCTATCCTTGTCCTTTTAAAAAAACAACGGTGATAAGCTCCAATTTTCGGGACAATCACAGAATCTTGTATATTCAAACAGCAATCTGCATACTCTCAAAATTGTTATTTACCAACTTAATAAAAACGGTGAGTGATATTTTTCCGAACTAGACTGCATTTAAACGACTGAAGCGGAGCGTTTGTTTACTGCTTTAAAGTTAACAGTTACCGAGAGAAACGGCGTTTTGTCCGTGCTTGTGCATTTTCATCGCGGAAGAATTGAAATAAAAAAAAACGAAATTGATGATGCGCTTCGAGCAATAATAAAGCTCCATAGACAAATTGTTTTCTACTAAAAACAGTTTTTTTTAGGCTGGAATTATAACGAAGATCCGGAAGATGCAAGATATTTTAATAAGTTTGCTTTATTTTTAATAGTTTCTGAAATTTATTAAATGCACAAAAATGTTATTTGAGGATTTCTTATTTCAAGGAATTCAAATTGCTAACGATTTGATAGTAAAGTTGGATGCGCTCTCGAACGCTCTATTCAAATCGTCTACTCAGAAAATAAAGAAATAAAAACATGCCTTATGGAACAGGCGAGATCAGAAAAATACTAGCATTCCGTTTTCCTCAAGAATTCCGTGAGAAACTTGTTAGTACTTGAAAGCATGTTTAAATTGACTACAAACATGCACATCAATTGCTCGAGATACTGAATAATTCCTAAAATATAACTACTTTGAAAAGGACGCGATACAAACTTAATAGGAAAATTATATGAAATTCCCCGGTTGATCAACAGAAGCGCTTAACTGACGACAAAACGGTCAGAAATAATAGTGATTGATCGGTTTTTATCGCCTCTTCGTCTTACTCCAAGTTTCCCCCATTATCCGTTTCGTTGTGCGATATTTTACCGCTCAATTAAGTTTTCGCTCAATCTGCTCGGGATTCCCTCTAAATAAATACGAAAAAATATCGCTCCTAAATCTCGGTAATCGAGTGTTAAGGTTTTTACTTCGACTTGACCCGTAATGAAGATGTAAAACCGGCGTTGCTTCTCCTGATAAAGTGATTGATAGGCCTCGCCTCGGACATTTTCCTGATCAAAAACTTTTTCGATTTTGAATCGAGTTACATAATTAATTATTTATAGCACCGTTTTTTTGCAGCGTCGCTGGTTTGTTTTGTTGCAGGTCTGGCTTATCATTCGCTGCAGTAATTAATTTTTCGTGTTTTGTTAAATACACATTAAAAGTTTTGTGTGTTAGTTGAACCGGCGAGATATAGTTTAAACGATACATGTTACGTGCAGATATCGGTTAGTTAGATAATTTCAATTTAACTTTATTTACAAAGTTTGTAATGTTGGTTAAATTGTATCAATTGCCAATGAGCAGGGTCCAGCTTAATTACTTATTTCTCTCTACAGATGAGAAGATAAAACTTTGTGTATTTTTGAAATCTCCTATCATGCCTGCCTCATTTTAGAATCACCTTTGTAAATATTCCTGTATAAAATTTCCGCTCAGGAAGTTCTCAGTTATCTTTTGTAAACCTCTCTTAATATGTTACAAACAATATTAGTACAAGATAAGCACGAGAATATAATATATATTTAAACAATTAATACACACCCCAATAATTTCAAGCGAGCGATTATTCAACAAGACCCGCTCGTAGGCGGATATTAGTTCGCAATTATTCCGCATCTATTACACAAACCGGCATCAACGAGCTCGACGAGCCGTTGCGGTATATTATAATTTATTCGCTTTAATAAATTTTCGGGAAATATAATTTTCGAGTACCGTTACGCTTCCTTTTCCAATCTCCGCGTCTTTCTCTAATTGGCCCATAAATCTGTGACGTCCTCGCTTTGTTCAACGTCCTGCGGAGGCGCATCCTCGAATTCGAAATTTCGCGTCAACGTTATATCATTTTTCATGACGTGCAGTAATCTGATCGCTGCACATAAATACATTAACGGATCCGCCGCCGCCGCAGCGGAGAACAACGGACAGAGAGGAAAATCTGAAAACTGCGAACGGAAATCTGGATTTGTCATTGATACGTCCGGGTGGACGTAAATGGGAAAACCTCTGCTACTGACGATTAATATATTACTGTTGTCTAGTAACAGTAGCATAATCTCAAATAAAAATCTTGTGAGAATGCTATAAATTGTAAGAAATGAAGATATTATGGGAAATGAAGGAGTTGTGGGAAATGAGGTCATTAGTGCAAATGAAGGAATTGTAAGAAGTGAAGAAATTATGGGAAATGCAGGAATTGTAGGAAATGCACGAATTGTGGCAAATATAGGAACTATAGGAAAGGAGCTGTAAAAAATAAAATTGTTGAAAATAAAGGAATTGTGCATGTGAAATGAATATGAATAATTTAATTGTTGAACTAGAAGGTAGTACGAAGTAGAGAATAATTAAGAAAAAGAGAAAAAACAATAAATAATAATATATAATATATAAGAATAAATAATAAATAGGAAATGATCAGTTGTTCTAAGTTATAAAATATATTATATAGTATATAAAAGGAGAAGAAAAGTATAAAAAATATTTTCTTCGTTGAAGTAGATTTATTATAATATGGAAAATTACGTTTCGTTGGATAATGAAATAGGTTACCAAAGAATTCCATTTATTTGATGTTCCTTGAAGTAAATATTTGGATTCACTGTGCAGAAGATATGTCAAAACAACAACAGAAAATTTTAGTTATTCATTGAACTAAATAAAGAAGCTAATAAAACAGTTTTTACAAACATACATAGGTACAAATATTATAAAATATTACATTTATTTTATCTACCTCAAATATTAGAGAGATCTGAAGAGTTTTTGGAGAAAATTCTTATCATTTTGAAAATCCCGCCTTTTCTTAGCACTTAGCGCAAATAACACTTTTAACATAAATATATAGAACTATCTCGAAACTAATTCTAATTAATGCTTCCATTCGAGAGTTTCGCTTCTTGTGGAAAACCGCGCTAAAACCGTTCTTTTTAGTACTTGAAAATCGTTCATCATAAACAGTGTGAACTCGGGTCTTATCACTCAACACAGTTTATACGCTCTGAGCGGTTTTTTTACTTCCTTCCTACAGATCTAACTCCAGCTTCCAGGCGAAGTTAAAAACTCCCTAAGAAGTTTTAGATAGAGTTTCACCGTTCTATTTAGTTCGTTGTATTCTTATTTTCCGAGTAAAAATCCATCCGGATGTGATCAAAAGATTAAACAATAAGCAACGTAATTGAAACTTCGCTTCGAATCTTTTTAATCAACTTCGATCGAAAAATTTGTAATTTCCTTAAACTAATTTTAAATAGTAATTACAAGGACGCATTAGGTTGATTATTTATTAGCCATAAGCATTAGGTTTATTGATCACGTATTTCATTTCATGCAAATACATAATTTATAGCCACCAGATCCAATATCGTTAATTGCTCCTTCGGTATTTATAACAGAAACTTCCCTCGGATAATTAGAAATTGTGAATCGTGATAAATGTCTTACTTTCAATTAACCCTCCGAAATTACCCACGAAACGCTCGGGAGATTTGTTTGATTCTTTATAATATTCATTAATCATCGAGTTGGAATCGAAAAGGAGACAACATCCCGAGTGTTTCTCGCTAACAGAAAATGTATCCCGGGCCTGACTAAGTGCTCTACGCCCGAAGAAATTGCTCCAGGTCCCGACTGAAGCATTTGAAATTGTCAATTTTTTTTAATTGATTCGCTTTTACAAATTTTTCTTTCAACGAACGCGCAAAATAAAAAGGCGTGCTAATAGAAAGTAATGAGTGTAATTATTCCAATTCCTCTTCGCGCTTTATTTCTGATACGTGGAGAGGATCCGCTTCCTCCGAGCCTCGAAAGCCTAATTCCGAAACGCAGTAAACATCATTTGCGTTCGAATAACAAAGAACAAAACACCCATTTGGAAAAACACGGGACCGTAAACGGGAGTTTCGCGGCGGAAAAATGATAATTGATAATGATAAAAAATACACCGCCTGTCAAAATGAACCGTGTAGCGACAGTTAAATATTAAACTTTGCGAATTATGTTTGCTGTCAGCAACATTTTGTCGTGATTTCTTCAACATGGCCAAAATAAATGGGGTTTTGTTGTTTATAAAAAATATATTCTAGCGTTTTCGGTGGTAAAATCGCAAGAAAAAAACAGGCCTGTTTTGGGTAAATAATTACGAAATTCGTATTATTTTATCATGCTACAAGTACAACACGCATTTTTGTATATCTTAGCTGTGTTTATCACAAGTCGACAAGTTAGTTATGTTGATGGAAGTTATAAACCAAGCCGAAATTGAATCAAAGTTTCGGGGAAAATAAATAGAAGGGAGTACATTATGCATGCAATTAAAACTTCTCACCATAAGTTGTCCACTATGTGGCTTAATTAAGAAACTTGGCGTTGTTTGAAAACTTGTTTTTATCCTCGTTAATAGTTTCATTCATTCCAATTAAAACAGGTAGCTGTCTAAATGCATCATGACAACTGGAATTTCTGTTGACCAGTTAATTATACTAGGCACCTAAATTCGGATTAATATTTAAGACTTGAAGTTTGCAAATAAAAAAAAAACGCTAATTATATACTCTTATGTTGATATTGGCAGCCTTTAGGCTCTTTCGCTAGTGTTATATTATAAATGGCAACATTGCAAATTCGATACATTTCAAAATTCAATTAATTAAATCCCTGTGTCGTTGTCTAAGCGTTGCGTTAACAATCTGTACAATCCAGTATGCGAACATTAAATGTTTCTACGTGATCATTAATGATGAATTCATTACTGTTATGTTTAGTCTTCAAATATGTATACATATACCAACTTAATAACAACATATTTAATTTACATTTATCTACCTCAGTTCGAATAAATTACAATTAAAGTACACATTGCAATTCAATGTGTATTTTACTACGCGATTTTGTTGACATTCGACTGTTTAAATTAGCGAAATTTCTGCTATTTAATTAAACCAGTACATTTATATGTATTTATGTAGTGCAATAAATCAAAGAGGAATTTATTTGAAATAGAATTTCCCACCGATTCTTATCGGATACAAGCCCCGCCGTTAATTATTCGCCGGGGCCCGAGGTCCTGGCTTTGTTATTCCAACAATTCAAAGACAGTGATTTAAAATTAAACAAGCAACTGAGTTAAGAAAGTTGTTTCCCTAAAGAATAACGGCGAAAGTTCGCAAAACACTTTCGAGTCAGAAACATCTTGTAGGAGATTCGTTTTCGTTACGTTGACTCGAATTGAATGTAAAATTCCGCTTTTTAATTCGCCTTTTTCCGCAGTCGTTTTCGATTAACTCGCATTAGTCGCGGTTAGATAAGAGCTTCTAATTAAGAGAAAGACAATTCCAAATTACCTGATAATTCGAGTAAAGTTTTTGCGAGATGCGAATCGCGATTGTCGCCCGCTTGGACGGCGGTATTTAAAAGTAGCATCTAACGCTTCCGTTATTAAATTAAATTCGAATTTAATCGCATTAAAGTGATTAATTTAGCATTAAACTCGAAGCTGCGACTGGCGTTTTCGAGCTTTGATTGAATCAAAAGCGTTGGAAAGTTGACAAAAAGCAATTTCATTTTCTGTTTTGTATTGGTTTTGTTTTGGCAGCGATTTGTTTTATTGTGTAGGTATTTAGCTCATCAGTTATCGCTTTCCTGTGATGCTCCATTATCTCCGAATTCGAGCAAATTTCTTCAAAAACATTTAATAATTCTCCTTAATTAACATGCTCCAAGAATTGATATGATCAGAACATTTCTAATTAATATTAAAGGGCAGCCTCTCTTATTTATTGCGAACTTTTTTAAGCTCAAAAAATTGTGTTAATTTACCTATTATTTATGACATTTTACTAATTTTTAATAAACTGTTTTCAAGATTTCAATAATAATTAAAGCCGTCTTTTATTATTTTAGTGATAGGTACATCAAGCTTTTTATTTTGTCTTTTTTTAAATGTATTTTAGATATTTCAAAGATTTCTTTGATCTTAGAGCTTGATTTTAAAAATATACCAAGATTATTAAAACTTAAAAAGTCAAAAAAACTAAAAACTTTATCAAATTAGTGTAAGAATTCTAAACTAAAAACCAAAGATTTTCCAATATGTAATTAACCTTCTCATATTATACTTTTATTTTTCCTTACATTGAGCTGATACAATTAATTTCCGTTCTAAAATCTAAATCTAAATACGAGTAGGTATCTCAAAAACTACTTATAGAAAAATCGCAAAGTTGAAGCTCAAAGTACTTCCTACAAAAAGTAAATATAACGAGGTTCCAATGTAATATTACTTATTTTATAGAGTTCCAAAAGAATTTCCTAAACGTTTACATTTTTATGCAAGCTCGCAGGCAAATTCGAACTACCCGAAAACTACGAAACTTATTAAAAATTTCCCAACGACCATCTTAAAGACAAAGGTTTCCTCCGCAACATTAACTTTTTGTTGTAACTCTTGAACATTCGAATTTTAAAAGAAAATTATTAACCGAATTCTTCAATAACTAACACACGTTTTTAAACTTAATTCTCCCTTTACTAACTTTAAAGTAATGTAAAACTGTATGGGGATCTTACCTCAAACTCCCAACGGGCGGTGTCGCATAAGGAACTCCCAGGAAGGCCTCCACCGATGGGTGCATGTGAATAATGATGCCCCTCAATGGTCCGTACTTGGTTTTGACAATCCTCGTGCTGTACTTGTGCACCAGGAACGAAACGCTCTCGGATTCTTCGACGAAAATGACAACGATGATTATCCACATTGCGTAAATTGCGTAAAATATCTCGGTAACTGATTTTAATCTTCTCAACGAAAGTGTATCTATTATGACCATGACTTGAGAACCGACATTTGAGTTATATTTTTTTATCTACCGCATTTTAACCTGCAACAAATAATCCAGAATTTCAGATTTATTTGAAAAATTTTATGTTCTATTATATTTGATCCTTAAGAAGTAAGAATCTTTCGTGCATTTAGAAATAGTGCATTACGATTCATGTCTAGTGTAAAATAACGCTGTCTGTCAGAGCCTTATGAATAAATTCCGAGCGCATTTAAAAGTATAAAATATTTTATACTTATTCGAAAACGTCTTCAGTCGAAAAAGCGTTATTAAGAGTGAGTAACAGCTTGTGGGAAAGCGCGCGATGTCCCATAAATTTCTCGAACGAACTGTCAAGCTCGCATAACAAACGGTTCTCTTACAGGTATTTCCGACCAGGACTTCCATACTCTTTTTCCGAACAATCCGACTGGATGTCACGTCGGCTCGGAAAAGATGGAATTTGCAACACGTTTTTTTAACGTCTCTTTGCCCGAAATTATCTGTAAATTTACCATTGTTTGCGAGAACGGTCCCGAGGACATTTTTACGTCCGGATTTTATGCCAGACATTACTCTGCGGGGTGTCTTCGGATAATAAACTTAGAGGGTTGAATATTTTCTTTTCGAGCGAATCGGGATCGATGCTTAGAGGTATTTTTAGTCGCTGGATATTTTAAGCGAATTTAACGCTGCATTTAATCGATTTTTTTTATAAATTTGCTACATCGAAACAATTTGTAAGGTGAAAAAATGTTTAGCAAGTTCCTGCCAATTTTATGTAGGTAATATTTAATGTTATAGGTACAGAAAAAACTTGATAAAACTATCCTTAAACTAAAAGTATCTATAATACCTTAATTTTACACATTTTGCTACTGCTATTCCTTTTAACGGATTCAGCTAATATCCAACTGAAACAGTTAATAATATTTTTAGTCTGCCTCCATTCATTAAAATGTATATTACATGAGAACTGAATTATCACATCGTAGGTATTATCCCACAGCTTAATATCGCTTCCATTTTCAGGAAATTATGCGATGTACTTACTACCTAATGTTTACAGAATATCCTCTTTCGCTCTATTATGGGCTGATTCCTCCCGAGCTTCCGCAGCTGAATGTGACGTGAAACGTCGAATTCGAAACTACGGAATTCGAGGGGTGTGTTTTACTTAAATTTTTATCAAATATATTTTCGCGAAAATTACCCGGAATTCGCCGGCCCGCCGAGAAATTCCCACGTCAAGTTTCTATGCCAGATGTTGCCGGCCGGCGCTTTTTCGTGCAATACACTTTGCATTTCCTCTGCTTGCATAAATTGTCTACGGAGCCGGTCAAATTTGAAGTTGATGGAAACGCGAGTCGGCGGAGTGCAACTGCGCCATTTATCGTTTAATACACTCGAGTTTTTATCGCGGTAGATTGGTTTCAATAAAGTACTTAGTGCCTATAAACTTCAATGAAGTGGAAAGTTGCATATTTCACTTTATCGGACGACTATAAATTATTGAGGCTTTTCTTCAATTCGTTATAACTATCAAGTAGTTGTACCTACCTAATAATTTAATTGCCTTTCAAAACCGCCTCATTCATTTGCAGACAGCCCCGGTAGTAAAAGCCTTAATGAAGGATAATGGCAAGTGGCACATTGTATGGGTATTTGTGTATTCGTAATTTATAGATACGGAAACCACCGAACTATTGAGGATAGAGAGTGTCATAGAGCTATTGAATCTTGGAAATTCAAACTCCCAAAGGACTGAACCGCATTATAACAATCAGAGTATGTGCCATGCCTTCGCAAACGGTTTGCTCTCATGTGAATTTGGACCCTTTAATTTGGGTAAATAATAAACGCTGATAGTCGAGGATTATTTCTATTAAAAAAATTGTAGCAAGTACCAAATGGGTTGTATAACTTTTTTCCATTCTCGTTTTCCATTGTCGTTCCCAGATAGCTTCAATATAATAAAGAAACAAGGCAAATGTAATAATATCTATATTAGTTCCGCAGTCATCCTCTCCGCTTTTACACGAGACTCCAGTTCGTTATTACTGAAAACCAGCTAATGAATGCAAGCGAAGGAGGAGACCTTTGGTTATTGTCTCAATTGTTGCACCTCGGATCTTTAATGAACATTTTCATTTCACTGTCATATGCAAGCAGTTTGGAACAAAGCTCTCAGTGGAGCTTTAATTTTCTCACGGGTATTTTTCTACTCTCCGCTGTTCAAAGTTTCTAATTGTCACGAGAAATTTTGCGTGAAGCTCCTTTGAATAGAAGTTTTCTAAGCCAAAACTAACTCACGTCGTAGCCTATTTATCTCCCGGTCATACTGTTTGATACATAAACATGTTCGCATTTGCATTTTTGTTAATCTCATGCAAGCGGATTTGCTTATAAAGATGCAAGTGCACAAAACAGTCTCGAGGATAAATCGAGCGGGGTTTCTACCCGTCGTAAAACGTCAAGATTACGGATACTGAAAGGGTATTTTCCGAGTTCTGGCGGATAACACGGGTCGCGGATCGAACATTAATATATCGTATTCCATGCACGAATAGGCATCGCTGATAATCCGACGCGCGATAAGCGCTCTTTTCTCTATTATTTTATGAAGAAAACACCGTATGCTCCGTATTTTCCGCGAGAAATCCCGGCGACAGACAAGATTAACAGCAAGCTAATATATTATCTGTTCGCGATCTCGAGAAAGCGCCCTAAATAAATCTAAAGAGGTTGTTTCATTGCTCGAAAAGTGCAGCAGTTATTACCTAAGGCTTTTAGCTGAAATATCACGGTGAAGAGGTGGAATTCATTCGACGGATTCATCTTGTTTTTAATTAAACGAACGGATTTCATCATGATGAAGGGCCTCATTTTTACTTTAATGTTCTATTAAGTGCATCTTAGTGGCGTTTGAATGTGAATTTCAATAATGGTGATTTATAAGAGTAGAGTGTAGAGTGTAGAGTGTAGAGTGTAGAGTGTAGAGTGTAGAGTGTAGAGTGTAGAGTGTAGAGTGTAGAGTGTAGAGTGTAGAGTGTAGAGTGTAGAGTGTAGAGTGTAGAGTGTAGAGTGTAGAGTGTAGAGTGTAGAGTGTAGAGTGTAGAGTGTAGAGTGTAGAGTGTAGAGTGTAGAGTGTAGAGTGTAGAGTGTAGAGTGTAGAGTGTAGAGTGTAGAGTGTAGAGTGTAGAGTGTAGAGTGTAGAGTGTAGAGTGTAGAGTGTAGAGTGTAGAGTGTAGAGTGTAGAGTGTAGAGTGTAGAGTGTAGAGTATATAGTGTAGAGTGTATAGTGTAGAGTGTAGAGTGTAGAGTGTAGAGTGTAGAGTGTAGAGTGTAGAGTGTAGAGTGTAGAGTGTAGAGTGTAGAGTGTAGAGTGTAGAGTGTAGAGTGTAGAGTGTAGAGTGTAGAGTGTAGAGTGTAGAGTGTAGAGTGTAGAGTGTAGAGTGTAGAGTGTAGAGTGTAGAGTGTAGAGTGTAGAGTGTAGAGTGTAGAGTGTAGAGTGTAGAGTGTAGAGTGTAGAGTGTAGAGTGTAGAGTGTAGAGTGTAGAGTGTAGAGTGTAGAGTGTAGAGTGTAGAGTGTAGAGTGTAGAGTGTAGAGTGTAGAGTGTAGAGTGTAGAGTGTAGAGTGTAGAGTGTAGAGTGTAGAGTGTAGAGTGTAGAGTGTAGAGTGTAGAGTGTAGAGTGTAGAGTGTAGAGTGTAGAGTGTAGAGTGTAGAGTGTAGAGTGTAGAGTGTAGAGTGTAGAGTGTAGAGTGTAGAGTGTAGAGTGTAGAGTGTAGAGTGTAGAGTGTAGAGTGTAGAGTGTAGAGTGTAGAGTGTAGAGTGTAGAGTGTAGAGTGTAGAGTGTAGAGTGTAGAGTGTAAAGAGTGAAAATGTAATTAAATCATTTACATTGATATTTCAAGTATTTTTCATGTATATTGTAGATTATTTAAAGTTTTTAATGTATTCGTAAGACAATTTATTTTTCCACTCTTTTTCCGTGCCAGAAGATGTATTTTCCAATGTCTTTTCCAAACTTTTTTTATGATACTCCAAGAATATCTCTACATTATACACCTATTTAACTACAAATTTACACCCTTAATAAATTCGTTTCATTTGCCACAAGCTCGATTTGCTGCAATAACTCTATTATATCGTAATAATATTCTTCATATATTTTTGATATTTTCGTAGGTATATCCCTCCAGCTCGAGAGACGTCTCTTTATTGGTATCCAACAATAGTCAACAAGCGTATTTGGATTCCATTTTGCTTTATATCGTGTTTCTATTGTTGATAGAAACTTTTATCGTGTTCTTCGCTTATGCTGCGAGGATTTTCTGGGAATGAGAGTGCAAATTCAGGTTGCATATTCACTCCGCAATTTGCGAGGAACGGCTGCAGCGAATTTTTAAATCGATCAATTTGAGAACTTCGTCGCGTTCCATTCGGAATCAATCATTTTTAGATTTCTCTTTGAGACGTATTTTTGATGTGTAATAATTTTGATTCGATGTTTGTTGATTTCATTAAATTTTAGGTTCAGTGAAAAATAAACATGTTCTAAAAATCCCTTAAAAAAGTCCTTCAACAAAATATTAAAACGCTCCAAAAAATTTAGTAAAGAAAATTTGCGAATATTAGTATACAATTTATATCCTCAAAGATAAAGAATGTTTTTGAAGTAAAACTTTGAGAATATATTTACCTCAGTTCTAATTTCCTCTGCTTTCTTAGGGGCCGAAACAAAGAGTTCCTCACCGGGAAAATTCTCACCTACAGGCAAGCGATATCGCAAAGTTATACCTCTCCCGTTTATATTTTTTTAAAAAAGATCAGCGTTTATATGGAGTCGCGTATCCGAAAAGCATTTATATTCAAATACGAGAGGTTTTTTCTATCCAAACTGTGAATTTTTTATCCCACCTGGGAGCACAAACATCTAAAGTAAATCCGAACGGTATCCAAAATTTATTTGTTTCATATTTCACTCTATTCGCGAAATATGCTAAAAACTAACATTTTAATGCTACTACAATTATAATCGTGCTGAAAGAACAACTTCTAAAAAATCCACGACATATTGGTTAATTAACTTGGTTTTTTCGCCTGCAACAAGAACCATCATCAATATCGCATTAATGGCCCAACCCTTTTTGCAGTTTTTAAAATAAATGACGCTTAATAACCTTTGACTTGAAAGGAAAGATTTATAATCCTTCCGTTTCTTCTGACGGAAGGGTCGCAGTGCACTCGCGTTCCGCTCTAATCTCGCCCGGAATCCTCCGAGTGCTGAATTATTTCCGAAACTTTCCGCTGTTTAATCGCCATGTAGCAGTTCGTTTTAATTGTCCAAAAATTCGTTTTTACTTCTTGCCTCCGTGATTAATCGCCATTCGTCACCGGGATATTCATCAGGCCCTCGGAAACCGCCGGCATCTTCTCTCGACACTTAACAGAAGCGAGAGTGAAGCGTGAACTTTCCCCCAGAACACGACAATTTTCTACAAGACAGCAACACGTTTTTATAGACAGGAAGAAGTTTTTTTTTAAATACTCAGTAACTCAGTAACTCAGTTAATATGGTGTGCCCTGTATACATCCCATTAAGAGGAGCGCTGGTGGACGCAGCTGAGACGGAGATAATGGCACGGCAGTTTCGGGCCCTGACACCTCAAGTATCATTTATTCGGGGTAATTCTACATCAGCGAAATTTACACCGAGGGAGTCACCGAACCTCTGCGTTAAGACGCCGGCTTTCGCCCAAATATTACGTCTTGGGAAACAACAGTTGGCATTGTTGTAGCTCGGGTTATCGACGACGAGGGAGATAATTTGGTCAACAGATTGTAAATTATTTATGATCGTTTTATCGCCGCAAGTTCCAGGTGGTTGTTTATGAAACTGTTGCTGGCGGAATGCGAAATTAATTCGGATGGGTATCGAGAGACAGGTAATTGGCCTAATGCGATTTAATAAGCCGTTTCCGAAGGGCAGCGATTCGGAACGAAATAATTTTAATAGTGAAGGTTTCAGTTGATCCGGGCATTATACGCCGGGGACTAATAATCCTTCACAAGGACCGCTTCAAACGAATCATTTTTTGTTGTTTAATCCCTCTGTTTCGAACCAGTCGAAATCAAAAGGTGTCGATGCAAAAAATGTTGCGAGTTTCATTGTTAAATCGCGAATTTAATTCCGTTTGAATGCTCAATGTTGGAGATAAAGCTTCTTTGTTTTGATGCTGCACTAGAAATTACATAACAATAAGCCTGTCAAATTGCATAATTGATTTTGCGAATAAATGAACATTCGTAAACAAATTTATCTAGAAAATAAATTGCTGTTTGAAATATTCTCTATAGCCTGTTTCATATTAAAATATTGCTTTTAATTGCATTCTGAACCCTAATTCTAATTAGTATGGAATTGCAAATTTTAATATTCCTGAATTTTTAATCAATCAGTGCTTTAATCTCTTTTCACCCTTTCCACATCACCATCTGCATTTTTATCGAAACCCATACATTTGAGCGTCCTTTTTAAAGTATGAATATAAAAGTTGCCCGCTTAGATCCGCGGTAACAGCAACCGTGTCAATTATTATTTCCATTTTCCTTTCCTTCAATTTTCCTTTCAATTTCTTTTATTGCAACCGCTAGACAATCCCCGAACACCGGGCTTTCTTCCCAATTAAAATTTATGCACAATTATAAGCAAAATAAAATTCCCAATTGCGACTGTTAAACCGGGTCAATTAGACAATGAAATGCAATATCGGAACAAATACTCAACGGATTCAAACGCGAATTAATTAATAGCCGCTTGTTATTGATGTAATAATGTAGGTAAATGCGGGACACATATAACACCATTAAGTTGTAAATAAGCGTTATAATAGTGAGCAGAATAATGGAATAATCAATGACGAATGCGTTAGAATGTTGATGCAAACAGAGAAGAAGCGGGTTTGAAAAACGGCACGGGAAACAGGATTGTCAACAAGCGTGTTTCCTGAACTTGATAGAGTTATGATAGTAATGATTACAAATGGTAATGTCGATATTTTAGTTTCGATTTTGAATTACAAATTCCTCATAGTGAGATAAGAAATTAATAATTTATGTAACCCAGATGATGATATGAAAATTAACAAGTGTAAAAACCCTGCATGATAGATCTCATCCCTTATTTTCACCGAAGGCGTAATAAATAAGCAATCTGAAAGTTCTAACTTAATAATAAGCGAGCGATAACACGATTGTGTTAGTTGTGACGGGAATTTACATTAAATCTCGTTTATATGAACGAAACTTCGACTATAATTTAATTAGTTTCACTCACAATGTCCTCCGACACAATATTTCCCACGGTTATTATCACATTGTTACGGATAAATACAGAGGATTTGCTTCAGCACGGAGGACTTTATTACGAATTTACTCGAAATTTATCTTAATTAGAACGACTTTCATTGAATCGTTACCGTATCGCATGCAATCCTTTTCTAGGATATTGGCATTATTATTTATAAATTAGGTAGTTCATGCTCCGGCGTGTTTCTTTACTTACTCGCTATTGTGGATCGAGAACTAAAAGTTTCGCCAGTTTGAGAGTTTGCTGGCATTAATAATTTGCTTTAATTGAGTTGTTTTCGATTGTTTAAATGTTTGATTAATGGAGTTTCATTCATCTCTTAATGAAAAAGTGAGCGAGAAATGTTTGCTGTCTTAGTAAAATATCTAATTTTTAGTTATTACTATATTGAAACATATCACTAGAAGCAGAATTAATATTTTCAGGTAATTAGAACAAGATATTGATTGGTTTATCAACATATTATTAATGTTTCAATCGCATTGGGAATAAAAGCATGGGAACGAATCGAGTAATTTGCCACTGATCGCCAATTTTTCAATTGATTTTCAACGGATTCCATCGTTAATCGAATGATATTAGGGTGTGATTACCTTCTATCTAATGAATCCCAATCAAAACGGATGGAAAATATTGTATCCTATTAGTTATCGAAAATTAGTCGATTAGTTATGATTTAGATATTATGATTAAATTCATTCATTCGAAGTTGTTTGGGTATTTATAGGTACACAAATTTCGTAGTAATTTCATTTTTACATATGTATGTTATTGATATTTTATATCATGTAATTTTATTACATGATATTAATAAATTTTTATTAAGTACCTACATATTACATAAATTTAGGTAACTACTTTCAGTTTGTTATAATCAATTCAAACCATTTGGTTAATTTTAAATTAATCGCTTTAATAAAATTAACTATCCTTTACATCGGCAATAACAAAATTGAACCCGCATAAAATTGTCACATTAATTTTTTTATTAGTTAAGGCACTAGTGCACAAATTTTTTCCAAAAAAATACAATTTCCATTTTTTCTTTATGAAGTATGAAGTATTCATTCTAGCAAACTCATGCATACAACTGGTGCCAACATAAATAACCAAGAGTTTTGCGAATATACGCTATGCAGATGTAAATATTGCTCCAATTGAGCATACAGCCAATGCAGTTATTTTTTCTTAGTAGCATCAAGTAAAAATGTTATGGTAATTACTAAATAAAGCCACGTTTTAACCAATATTTCTCATAATTTGCCTTTTATGTAAAATTATCTTTGGGAATTTTCATTATAATATTATCATTTGAAATGTTCTAAATTAATTCGAGTTTATCTTTCCAGATGTCTAAAACAAAACATTTCTAAATCTTTGGCTAGAGATTTTCAAGGATTATTTATTTCAAATAAATACTTATTCTATTAATTTTCAATACTTGCCACATGCTCAAAATTAGACAACATTCGAGCATGGGAAAAGTTTTGTTTGCAAAATTGTAAATTAAATTGCCATCTCCTTTTCAAATCAACTCAAATTCCACTACAACATCCTCGAATTAAATTAGCACTAATAATTTTCCCAAAACTTAACGACTCACATTTTTCAAAAAAAGCAAAAATTTTTAATTAAATAATAAAAAAAAACGTACCTCGAAGCGAGCCGATAAACCGTGCGATTAAATTTCATTTTATCCGCAAACGTCCGCGAGCTGATGTCGCCCCATATCGGGAACCCGGGCTCAGAAAAACTCCGTCGACCGTCTGTCAGTTTACGAAACTTGGTGAGCGAGAGCAGAGCGCCGAGTATCAGGAACGTTCGACCGTCAGATCATTTTCGACTACCGCATCGCGTCTCCCGGGCTGGTCCAGGATGCCAGGATGCTGTGGACGTGAACCAACGTCCTGTCTGATCCTCGGGCTTGCGCAGCCACGCAATCGATAATATTTAGAGCTTTAGATCCAGTGAATATATTCATTTTTTTCGAGATTCCTTCAAGAGTGGGTATTCACTTTTGTATGGGGATTCTCTCTTGATTACGACGCTGTGCACTGCACAAGTGGGGTAGTGCAGGGCGAGGTGTTCGACAGCAGTCGCTTCTGTAAAGGAGGTTTTAAAATTTGTTGGGGATTATCAGCCGGTTCGAATGGAACTTCGGTTTTGTTTGCACCGAATTTAAATTATTGTACAAGTACTTGAACTGTACTCCAATGTTTTGTTATAGCAGACATTTTGGCTGTATCTCCTAGAAAACTTTTTTCTTTGTAAAAATATTGTATAATAAAGTTATCATGTATTATTTTAGACAAATTTTATAGCCAAAAAAATAATACCTTGCCTTAGAATGATAAATACGTATAGAGCTCCTTTTTTTTATTTTTAGGGTAAAAATATTTCTTGCCTGGAGCCAGTGGTGCCTCCAGAGTTATTATAAATTCGTCCGATAAGATAATTTAAAAAAAAAAGTGTTTCCTTATAGCATAGGAGACAAATGGCAAGATATCCTCAACCCTGCAAAAAATCGCCCTTAAAACCCTTTAGAATAATTCACAAAAATATATCCTCCCGGAATAAGCTCATCTCCACCAATGAATCGGGATAAGTTAAACTATTATTTCAAGAGATTAGTAAGGACACACCCTTAATCCCCTATTACCCCAACATTTCCGGTCTAAGTATCGCCTCTAAAATTGAAGAAAAATGATACATGTTTTTCCAACGAAATTTAAACACTTCCCCGCCAATTTAAATTCGAGCCAAACTTTTGGAGTTCAAACGGAATATTTTTCTTATTTATTGCTAGATTTAACTACTATTAGTACACGCAATTACCTAAAGTAGCTCTGTAGGTATTTTGTAACGGGAAATTCCGATGGGAAATTAGCAGCGTTCAAATTTGGCCTCCTGCAAATTATCCCGTTTCTTTTTGGCGTCGGGTTTACATAACTAATTCGGATAAGCCCGGTGCTTACCGGGTCGGAGCGCGGCGAAAGCTGTACCCTTATGGAAATTATTTTTCACTTTATACATTCGGCCATCCCTGCCGGGTGTATCGAAAAAGGCCGATGTTTACTTTGGAATTCTCCCTCGAATAATGTCCCTAATTGTATTTGCGTTGTACTTTTCCCGTCGATTTCGAATATTTATGTATCGCGAGCGCGAGTATTAATTAGGAAGGATGCGAAACGCCCATGTTGACTATCCTATTACACCGGAAAGTTTCATTTTTCCCCCGATCGGCTTCCTGCTCAGAAGGACGAAAGGATTTGTTGTTCAGTTTTTATATACGTTTTTATCTTCCGAACTCGCCGTATAAAATGATATTTATAGAAGCTCTTATACAGTTATAAATGCTTTAATTTTGTAACTTTTTGTACAGGGCATATCATGAAGACGGTACTTAAATTACCTAAATCAATATACCAACTGTAAATACATAAAAGTATTTAATGACTCGAACTCATAAGTGACTCTCTATAGAAGTACCTAATTGCGCGTCGTAAAAAATAATTACTGTGGATTTGTTACATTACAGCTCAAGTGATATTACTTGTAGCATTACCGGGATTAATATTTTTTTAACGGAGCTGGGGAGTATCATCTAATACCGATTATGTTTCCCAGATCGAATTTGTGGCGAGAAAGATTGGTTTCAATTTGTTTGGTTTCTCATCCAGAAGCTTAATGACATTAATAAGTATTGGATAACTAAGCAAACAGCTTATTTTCTATTGTGTTCGTTGGGATTTTGAAAAATTACTATTTTTCCAGTGCAGTTAATTTATTTTATTGTGAAATACGTAAACTTAATTGCAATTAACCCGGAATATACACTTCTTAAATAGTCTATTTAAATAATTTATTTAAAGCGAATGCCTCAATTAAAAATCGTGACAAATCAGTATGACCAAAAAAATTTGATATTCAAATAGTGGCCGCTGTAAGTGAAGTTATTCAGTTAAAAAAAAACTTTTGTCACACTGTGGAAAAATCGTATGTGTATTCAAATGAATAATAAAATATGTGGAAAACAAATAAAACTTAATTAAACGGAGCCGATCCGGAGGACGAATAGTTTCAAAACAAACGTCGAATAATAAAAGAGAATATGTTGATATGTGCGAAGTTTGCTAAAAGGGATTCTGGGTCGGGAATAATTAAATGCCTTCCAGATTAAATAATGTATTATTTGTCGAACGAAATTGCGGGAAGAAAAGGCCCTCGATCTATCGGCTATTTCGGTATATTTTTGCGGCGGATCGGTTACCGCAAGTTCATGAATGGAAATATCTCGCATTCGTTTTCGGCATAGTAATTGTTCGATTTTCTCGACAATTATGCGGGCGAAGAAATAAGCGAAAGATAATCCTCGAAAATCCCTATGACAAGCAGTATTAAATAGCTAAAAAAGGTCTTAAAGGACTACGTAATTCTTCAAATGTTTACTTTTGTACAACGAGTTAATTTTTTTAGCATCCTGTTAAATAATATTAATAGATAATTCCCAATTTTTCAACGAGTAAAAACGTAAACCAACAGCGCACTGAATTTTTGCAGAAATCCATTCAGTAATCAAATCGAGATAAAACTGTTTTAACCGCTCAATTAAAAAGTTAAATTCGTCCACCGCACTTTTTCCGGTGCATTTTATGGATTCATAAATTCCCGTTCGACCGAAATCGGATTCGTCCATAAACTGGAAATCGAACGTTTCCATCGGCCGGGCCCGCAAAATGTTTGTCATTAGAAAAAGAGCGGTAGCAACATGTCGAACAAGCCGGAATGTTCATTTAAAACCGATACGCCGAGATTTACGGGTGCGCCCCGAAAACTCCAAAGCCCATTAGAATAATATGGCGCTGCTTCTAAGGATCGCTTTCGAAAACATTCTAATTTCGCCCGTCCTGGCTCAGACAACTCTAAACTTGGTGCAAAAGTTACCGAAATTTATTATGTAAATAGGAGTTCAATTGATAAGGATGGATGTTCATTTTGCAATTATCCTCCCAATCCTTCTGATAATCCTTTTAATCCATCTGATAATCCTTCCAATCCTTCCAATTTTCATTCGAATTTTCCACCAATCGTTTCAATATTTCTTCAAATCCTTCTATACTCCTTTCAGTCCTTAAATCCTTTCAATTCTTAATATCATTTCAATTCTTAATATCATTTCAAGCCTTCCAAAACCTTCCTTTCAAATCTTCCTTCCAATTTTCATTTAAATCGTTTCAGTAATCCTTCAAATCATTCTAATACTCCTTTCAATCCTTAGAATAATCCTTGCAATTCTTAAAATATTTCCAAACCTTCCAAACTTTCCAAATCTTCCTTCCAAACCATCCTTCCAATCTTCCAAATAATCCTTACAATCCTTATAACACTCCTTTTAATTCTCAGAATATCCTCGGAATAATTCTTACGATCAATCCAAACCATCCAAACCTTCCAAGTCATAGCCTCTAAAGCTTCTTCTATTATTCTTATTATTCTACTTCGATTTTTTGGTTTCTTTTTTCAGGCTGTAGGTATATCTTGTTCTTTAAATGATTTTGTTACAAATGAACCGCAACATGATCTGCAAGATAGGTTGCTTAGGCGATGATGGACCAATCCGGTGGATCCAGCCAGGGTAGCGCGGGCGAAGGTAGCTTAAGGCGAACAAGTGCATGTAGCAACGGGATAACAAGATATAGAAGTAATGACGGCGGGGTGTCACGCGGCGTATCGGCGAACCGGCGATATTCGAGGCGATTATTCTGTGTTATAAAGTGAACTAAATAAAATCATTCTTGGCGAAGAAAGTGTCCTTTCATATCAGAAGTGGGATAGGACCGGCGCACCAAAAGGCGGAAGGTTTTCTGGCGGGGAAACCCCGACGGTGAGAAGGCGAGGCGAGGGCGCTCTCCTTTATAGTTACAACTTCACCACTCTACTTAGTGATTAGGCGTTCAAACAGTAAGTACCCGTTTGATTATTATGGCGATATAATATACCGGAGCAAAGTAAAAGTGGCGCCTCGGCGAAGTTCGATCGACGGCGTATTGAAGGTTCACCGACGGCGCGGAGGCATGGCTGTGCGATTGCGCGGCGATGGAAGTTACTTTGACTGGTACGGTCGACAGTGAGCGAGTTTGACAAGTGAAGAGGACTGTCCGACGGCAACCATGGGCGTGCGACTTGAATAAATTTTAATTTCATTTACCAACGGCGTAGTCTTATTTTACTTTAACAAATTGGCGATTTATGTTGAATAGCAAAATGGGGATTTCTTCAGGAGCGGATTGACTATAGGCGTTTGATTGATTATAAATGGTGTGACTTTCTTCTAATTATGGCGATTGACAGGTGGCGGGTGGTGCTTGGCGGAAGGCGATTGATAGTTGGCGAATAGCGATTGGCGAAAGTCGCTAAAACAGTAAATCAGGCGGAAGGTGATCGGTGTTCGGCGAAGAGCGGCGAAATTGGGGAAAGGCGCCTAACGGTTGGCGGGCCACCGCTGATGGTTTAGTTCAATCCCTGGCCAAGATTGAATTGACGAATATCAGCAATCGGTTAAGCCACAGGTGCATTAGCGGCGGACGATGTTTCAGGATGCATTGCAATCGCAACATGCGCCTTTATTGGGCGAGTTCAATTGACAATGTCTTCTCTGTTCGTGCGATTCGTGCGTTAGCCCTGACGTTGGTGCAGGCAGAGGATATTTCAATGGCGTTGGGGATAACAAATTATTAAACTGGCGGAAATTATTAATTTACTAAAACCGAGTCGAATCTTTTTAGTTAATATGTGGTGCTGGCGATGAATACTCGATTTAGAGGCGAAACTGGATTGTGAGGTAGAGGAAGGACGGCGCCTGGAGGAAACGGCGAACTCAATACGGCGCAACCTGAACTTGGCGGATGAACGGGCGAATGCATATTCGCTGACCTCATGAAGGGCGTTGAGTAGGCGAGTTCATGGAGAACGTTGGGCGGGTGGCTAGGCAACGGGCGGCCCTAGTGGTTTGTGAATTACGGAGAAGTCGAAGGTAATTGCGAAGAAGGCGACTCCGACACCGTGTACTCCTTCTGATGGAGACGTCATCATAGAGAGAGTCGTCGACGTAGGCGTTGCGACCTTTGGTGTTGGAGGTTCGAGATCATTGACCGTTTCAATCCTGGCGACCGGATTCCAACGTGGACAGGTGGTTATTCACTGGCGGGTGACACATTTCCACGACGTAATCGTGCAGGTGAGATTAGTTGGTGCGGCGAAACGTTCCACCAGGCAACGGGACTACGGCGCAGTCCTCGAGGAGTGTTTGGCCAGGCGCAAGCATTTAACCGAGCGAATAACGGCGTACTATTAGGCGAAGCCGCCTATCTGCGATCGGGCGAAGATCCTTGGGCTTGCCGAAGGAACTACAGGCGAGCATGGATGTCAGTGAATGGTGAAGGCGGCAGGATTGGTTTTACGAAGGCGCTATACGACAAATTGCTGACGCTTATAAGATTTTCGGAGTGGCGACAGGGCGAAGGAGTACGGGCGTATTTGGATATTAGAAGCAACTGAAACCCGATTTCTGGAAGGGCGGTGAGGCGCTTAGCTGAGGAGGTGCGAGAAGTCGTGCAGCTTTGGCGCGGGGTATTTGCTGCAAGTCCTCGGCGTGGTGGCGTGGTGTTGTCACGGCGCAGAGTCGTGTAATTTTCGAAAATGTTCTGGCGAAAGAATCATTCGGAACTTAGGCGTTGGCGTTGAACTACTCTTCTGGTAGGTATTAATTGGCGCACCGGGCGTTCGACGTCGGCGCGCCGGGCGTTTCGACATCAATGAGCCTATGAGGCGAATCACTCTTGATGTACTGAAATCGAGGTGCTGGGTATTATTGGCGAAAACTGTAGTCCCTCACCTAAGGCGGTGAACTGGGTGAAGGTCTCCTTATCGGGCGGCGTGAAAGGGGGCGAGACACTATTTGCGTGGCGTTAAGAAATTCCGATTGAGCGTGTGATTGTGTTGATTCCGGCAGGTTCAATAGGCGGGCGTTTCAGGTCGATAAAGCGATTAATTTAGGCGACGAAGAGGTTAGTCGGAGTAAGGCGCGGCCCATTGGGTGAGCAGACATGCGTATGTCCGGCGAAGACTTCGAATAGGCTATCCAACGGATCGGCGTTTAAGTAAGGAAATTGCAGGTAATCAAAGTGCAGGGTTTGTCGGCGTGAATATAGGTGACTACGGGTGACGTTAAAAGACGATTAATTATTTGGTGTACATTAAGGATATTCGGCGTGTTTTCCCAAAGGCGTTAATGGATTGGGTTTTAGTTTCAGGTTTTAGACTCTAAGATGATGGTGATTCGAGAGAAGGTGCAAACTCTTTTGGCGATGGGCGTGATAAGAGGAAGCGAATAGGCGTATGCGAGTCCCGTGTTTGGGTGTTTATACCGAAAGATCGGCGACGTCAGAATGTGTATGGATTGTACGGCGGGGAATGGCGGGGTGATTGATAAAATTCTAGGTCATTTATACGATGTGGTGAGCTGTTGGCATAAGTCGACGATCTTCTGCTCCCCACGGCGAGTGAGAACGAATATTTGGCGTTGCTGCAAACGGTGAAAGGATTGGTGCGGAATATTGGCGGCCACGAGATCGTTTCGGTGGGCTTTAAACCTGGACGACGCGGAGAATAGGCGACTTTAGTTTTTCCTTAACCTACAAATGTCCATGGTGTTAGACAGTTTTTAGTGCTGGCGAGTTACCTTAAGAAGATATTCGAAACTTTGCGGTGTTGGCGAAACCACTAACAAGTTTGACCAATGGGTGCAGAATGACGACGGGCGGGCGAACAATATGCGTTTGATCTGTTAGAGGCGAAAATATCAGACAGACCAATTTGGGCGCTGTACAACAGAAAGGCGGCTGTCGAACTTCACGCAGATGCTAGTAAGTTGGGCGTATCTGGCGTCTTACTACAATCGGCGAATAGATAATCTCTTAGGTCGGTAGCATTTTTAGTAGGGCGACTGCGGCGCAGGAGCAGATTTATCACAGCTGAAAGCTGGGAACACTGGTGGTTGGATGAGTAAATCAGGCGATTTCAAGTGTATTTGGTGGGCGTTTACTCTAAAGTAAAAGACTGTGACGGTTAGAGCGGCGTTGCTCAAAAAGGAATTGGTGCTTCGAAGAGCTAGGTGGTGGCTGGTGATTCAGGAGTAGAAAATGGAGATACAACATCGACCAGGCGTGAGTATGGCGTATAGGCGATCGACGATAGGCGTATAGGGGATGCGTTAAGCAGAAACCCTTCTGTCGGGACAATAGGCGTTAACATTGTCAAGATGGATGAAGGCGATTGGTTTCTAATGGTGTAATTACAAGATCCTAAGGCGCAGGTGATTGTTAGGTTGTTGGCGACTGGTGACGTACTGGCGAATGGTCAGGCGAAACTGCCAATACGACGATAGTTGAGGCGACGACTACTGAGAGCGAGAGAGACGGATTGAGAAGCTGCTGGGCGTTGTTTGGGGTTTTAGTAACACCATCAGCTCTAGCACGCATTTCTCTCCGAATCACTCAATGTTCTCACATAATCACGGACGAGTAACCGACTTGGCGAATGGCGAGCTGATCAGCGCTACTACTAACAGGCGGGCCGGCGATGGTCAAAAGGAGACGTGGCGAATGTCTCACCGGATGTTGAATGCTTAAACAGGCGTTTGGCGTACCTATTCGAACTTTGCGGATTCGAACTTGAATCGTGCGGATTCAAACCTGAATCAGGCTGATTCAACCAAGCAGTCCATCCACCTGAGCGAGCGAGGTGACGACCGAACTCTCCAGGATAGGGCGAGACGAGGCGAGAAGTCTTGGGCGAAATCAGGCGATTGCACTAAGGTGAAGTGCTAGGTTACACTCTAAAAGAGAACGTCCGATGATTGGGTCGAATGCGACGGAGAGTTGGGCGGCAACTTTGGAGTTGGCAAATAACGCTGGTGAAAACGTTAACAGGAAACTTTTAAACTTGGTGGTGTTAACCAAGATGGGCGAATGGTGTGCGATGTCGATGAGATTCCCGAACGGCGTTGGTCGAGTCTTATCGATGGCGAAGGAGTGCATGAAAGGTGAGCGAAGGCGTTGGCGAATGTAAACTAGACGGCTAACAAGGTGAAGACGAGATTTGACCGTAGACGAGGAAGGAGGCGAATGAATACAGACCGGAGGATTTGATGCTTTGGCGAGATGTGACTACTAGAAAGGCGGGCGCTGGTTAAAACCAACGGTAAATTGGTTAGCAAGGTTGGTGGACCATACCGAGCGATAATATATCTGGCGTAGGATCGATGTGATTGATGCATCATTGAGAGGCGATGAAAGGCGTTTAAAACCGATTTAAAACGATCGTGGCGATAGATTCGTTAAAACTGTACATCCATTCGATAAATCGATGAGTCGGACGAACGGCGAAAATGGCAGAGCAAGTTGGGCGAATGTACTAGGCACATAAGGCGAAGGTCTTGGGCGAATTAAGTAGGCGTGCTGGGCGATTTAGGCGGGCGAATGTATACACGAGGCGAATTTTGATAAATTAATGAGGACATTTAATTTTGCAGGATGGCCGAATGAACCGCAACATGATCTGCAAGATAGGTTGCTTAGGCGATGATGGACCAATCCGGTGGATCCAGCCAGGGTAGCGCGGGCGAAGGTAGCTTAAGGCGAACAAGTGCATGTAGCAACGGGATAACAAGATATAGAAGTAATGACGGCGGGGTGTCACGCGGCGTATCGGCGAACCGGCGATATTCGAGGCGATTATTCTGTGTTATAAAGTGAACTAAATAAAATCATTCTTGGCGAAGAAAGTGTCCTTTCACAATGATAAAATTGTTACATGTATGTATGTAAATAATTTGAGGCTCTATTGCAAATCAATGGAGTGCGCAATTTTAAATAGACTGTTCCCACTGAATTGTAAACCATAAATCATTCTGAGACATAACGGCAAACGGGCAATAGGAAATGTCCGGATAAGTTATGGGTGTTGAACATCCTTTTCTGACCTAATGTTGATAGCAACGTCAACGAATAGATATGCACGTTTGCACGTTAAATTTGCCTACAATCGCGCAAAAATAACCCAATTTTGGTTGATCGATTCGACCCACGCACCTTGCGAATATATTATTTTTTTCCGGCAATATTTAGATTGATGTAGCTTTCTTCATCCTACTTTACTTTTTGAATATTCGTAACTAACTTGCATATTGAAAGTTTGGAAACCAATTCTAAATAGAAGTCTACCACACAACGGTTAAAAACTTTCGAGATTAAACTTTCGAGCCGAATCGTTTTTCAAGTCCCGAAACTGCTAACAAAGAAGTTTGCTAAACGCCAATAAATATTAATTTCGATAAAAGTAAGAGTAAATAAGTCTTAGTTCGCCTAGACGGCCTATAAATATTTAATTATAATCCTAAATTAAGCGGAACTAAATGGTTTAAATTCAAACTACCTACATTTTTATGCATGTAAATTTATAAAATGTATAATAAAAATCTGTGTACTTTTAAAAAAAAATTTATGTTGTTGAAGTTTTTAAAGATTCCAGTTCATAAGCTCTGTTATTTTTTTTCTAAAATTGTTTGACTACTTTTTTGTATTCTTTAAACATTATTGAACAACTTCCAATACATAAAGAATGAAAAAGTAACTCAAAATATTTCCAAATATAGCTCCGAAGAAACACACTCAACATTTTCCTCGTTTCCCTAGCTGCGAATCGATTTCGTCAACATGGAATTCAAAAGTAATATTTACCGCCAATTTAGGAAACAAACACGGTGCATGCGAAACACTTAAAAATTTCAATTTGTTTCTTTTTGTTAAACCCCGTTGTTTGGACGAAAAATACCATTAATAGTAAATGACGCTATTAACGTCGGAAATGCAACGTCAACAGCAACATGGAAGATTGCATATTTTTAAGAGGATCAGTCTTAGGTGATACTGTGAATATAAATGCTATTTTGAATGAGTTGCATCAAAGGAAAAACGACGAGGAGATATTAAAAATACCAGCCGCGTAATGTGTAATTATCTGGGTTTGTGGTCTAAAGTTCTTCAGCAAGCTGAAGTGGAGAGTTCATTTGTAGTTCATTGAATGGGAGGCAAAATATAAAGACACCAAGGCATTAATTTTTTATCATTCCCTGAAAAGTTGCGAAATATCGCACAACAAAAGTCCCATTATAGCAAGCGTTTGAAGATTTATAGTTATATGCAACCCATCTTGCATGTGTGGTATTTCAAACAATGCTAATATCTAATATCTAGTAGGTAGTTAATAATAATTTCGAAATCCTCGAGCATTTATAATCATTCAAAAAACTATTTCCTAAATATCATCAATATGATTAGGAAATTACACATAATTAAGGAAACGAGCATTTGTTGCACTGACATGTCTAAATTACGTTACAGGAAATTGATCATTAATAAATTTTTGTGATTTTTTATGTGGAAACAGTCGACACGCGCAAAACTAATCGAAGAAAAGCGGATTACTCCCCGTATATCTTCTTGAGCGATATTAATGACAGAAAAGACCATTTATAAAATTTATTTTGAAAAATTTCCACGTGTAAGAAATTTTACGAGATTAAATCGTGCAAAGAGGAAGGAATTCGAACGATTTAAGTTTAAGGATAAGGAAAAGAACTCAATTTCGTTACATTAGAATAATGAATTAACGCATTAATATTTGAAAATATTGCCCAAAAAATGTAAACTACTACATTCTATTAAAAATGAGTTACCCTCAGTCAACTCTTAACAATTCCTACTTTATATATGTTCAGGCACTATTCCTCTGGAAAAAATATTTATTACCTACGCCTGTAACTCCAGGAACACATTCGACGGTCCCCTAAAGTTAACTTTATCTATAAAAAAACCTTCCGTCCTCAGAACTCTGAAGAGGCCCTTGTCGCGTGCTCGGGCAGAAATTGCAAAGTTGACTGATTTTCGAAACATTTACCTTGATTATCGAGGAAATAATCATTTATTAACGACTCGAAAGTAGTAGTGACATTAAATGGAGTACCTATTTTCTGGTTAAATGCATGTCGCAAATTACGCTTTTGCTTGTTGTCAAAACCAATTTGCTCGGACGATTCGTTTAATTTTTATAAAAGGAAATGCGCCCGTCGCGGTTGCTAAGAAGTTAAGTTTTTCGCGAGTGTAAAGTCGGTAAGAGTAAAATAATTATTTTGTTCGTTTCAATTCCGTTTAATTTGAGAATTCGTTTTTAATTTCGACCAACTTTTGTCGGATTGATGAATTTCAGTATGGAGCTTTGAGACCTGCTCCATAAAGAAATTCCTTTTTTCTCTACAATTTTTGATTCTCCAATAATTCATAATTACTATTGCAATTTTAGTATAATTAGTATGCAATAATAATATTAGTATTCCCAGGAGTTTCGAAAAGTAGTTATAGTGGAGATGCAAAGTATTTTTTACTTATAACGAATACAAGACTTGTGCAATTAATATTCCAATAGCGTAGTCAAAATTTAGTTCACCTTCTTTGCATAATATTTCAAACGAATCTGAATGCATTGCCTCAAACATAAAAATTTTATGCAACTCTGCCGATTTTTTAGTTTACAACCAGACATAGCAGGACTACCATTCGAATACCTCCGAGAACAGGGCTCCGGACAATGGATAGCAGTTCATTTTTAAGCCATCGCATCTTCTACCCGATCCCGTTCGCCTTGTGCCTGTTAATTATCAGACATTTCCTCGAAAGGTAAGAGCGGAATAATATTTGAATTAGATTTGAATAAGTAGTAATTTCCATCGAACATCAGCTGCGCCCCGCTTTGCCTACGCATTGCGGAGGGACCGGAACTATCAAACAACCTCAGATAAAAAATGAAGACTGATACCCGGGACTCGGGGAACGGCCAAATAAAATTTTACATTCCTTTTTTAGATACTGCTTCGATCCTATCGGAATTGCGCTCGGCATCAATCCTCCGAAAGTAATCTCTAGGAAAGACAACCCTCGGCTTGTAGGAAAAATAAAGCAAACGGATCTGTTGTCACCACATCAAGTAAGTCATCGGGTAAATTATTTGCACATTTAAATTATTTATCTACAGTAAAATTCAGGATACAAACTAGTCAGTTAATTTGTCACGCAATTTAATGATTTCTTTCTAGGCAAGGAGTTTGAATGATTATTTAATATTTTTCAACAATTGTTTGAAATATAATTCATTGGAAAAACATAAAATTAGTCGATTTAGCAAGAGCTGCTGGCATTTTTCTTACTACTTGGTAGAATTTATACATGGAGTAATCATCCTGTGGGGCCAGCCTTGGTTTGAAGACCTGAAGGAATGTTGGTAAGTTCATTAGCACTTTTAATTAATAACTTGATCATTAGGCATCTAAAAATATCGCTTTTCGGCAGAACATGATCAATTTTCAATTGGAGATACCGACAATTTAGCAGTCATTTCGCAATCAAAACACGTTAGAACTGTCATTATGTAAAATTACTCCTAAGTAGTAGTTAATAGAAAATTAAAAAGTTAATTACGCTCATAGTTAAATTAAGATTTATTTGCAATTTTTTAGCTGAATTGTCTAAATCAAAGAAGTGTACAATAGAGTATAGAAAAATACACTTAAATTTTTTGTATTATTTGAGATTATTTTAAAAATTCTATAAAATGTTTCAATCTAGGTTTTCCTTTTGCAGGATTGGACATCCTCACCACAAAATCACGGCGTCCCTTTGGATATATTACATGATAAATTTAACATATTATTGGTCATTACTGATACATTTGTTCGTGAACGAAAGGCGAAAAGATTTTTTGGAGAATGCGGTCCACCACACGATCGCGATGCTTCTGATTTATATTTCGTTCGTGCTGAAATTCCACCGTATAGGAACCATCACCATAGTCGTATTGTTCGTGAGCGACATTTTCTTGGAGGTAGGACAAAAAAAACCGAAAGGAAATCTATATTAAATTACCCCCGATGCTTTTTAACGGATGGAATTGAGCAGATTTATTTCTCGTTTTAGATGGCTAAAATACTCAAATATTTGAACAAGGAGCTTCCTTGTACCGTCTGTTTCGGTATTTTTACTATCGTGTGGACTGTTAGCAGGCTGATTATTTACCCATCTTGGGTACTTAAACAGTAAGTATTTTTCCGTAAATCAGTGTGATAAATTCCAAAAAAAAATATTTGTTTTAGAACGTTAATCGTAGGGCCCAGTGAGTACATAAAAAAGGTTACACTAAGCATGTATTTGATGAATACTTTGTTGTGCTTGGTAGGGTTGTTGAGTATTTTTTGGACTATTCAAATATACAAAGTGGTTTGGAAAGTCTTAAATGGACAAGAACTTCAGGATGAACGTTCAGACTCGGAATCAGAATGAACATTACTTAAATTAAGTAGGAAAAAATTTATTTAAAATCATTAAGTCCATTAATAAGTATTGATTTTATCATGTAAATATACGAAAGTATATTTTTTAGTGTCATACTAGTTTTAACTATGATGTTTTCTATTAAAAATCTGTACCTAGTTAAATGAAAACTATAGTAAAATTCATACATATGTAAGGTTTGCAATTTAAGCTTAATAAGCACTTAATATTCTAGACTTATTCAACTAAACAATAAATTGCAGAGATAACAGAGCAAACATTTAATTTTATATCCTAAAACTCCACCGCAACGCAATAAAAAGTATTTTTATTTTATTTTCATACATTAACATAATATAAGACATATTTGTGACTTACCTATTCCAAATAGTAACTGAATCTACCTTCATGAATAATTAAATTATTCAATCAGAACTTTTTATACATGTAAATGTCTCTTCTTTCCTAAACTGACCCTGTCCTGTTAATTTGTGGGTAAGTGCATTTCATTGTTTCTCTGTTTTTTCCTAAACAAAAGGTATTTGGTAATCATTGAATAATTAAAGGAAACAATAAAGCGCGGTCTACTAAGCATAGGTTCGGAAGACTTATACTTACACTATGAAAATTATAAATTTTTCTTAATTTATTTTGATATCTACCTTTGAAATTTTGAGTACCACCATCTTGATTACAATGATTACTCTTTTACTTCATTGATTATTTGATTTAAACATCTCAGGAGAATAAATTTATAATTCTGACTTAAACCCCCTTATTTGTATTATTTTTCTATTTGCTACAGAACATCTATAAACTAATGCAGATGACAATTATCGAGGATTTCAATAATTTACTTTATAGCATTTTCCTTATTATTGAGAATTGCTATCGATTTTTCAGAAAACCCCTGTACATAGCAAGAAAACCCTTCCTCGAAGATTTATAAATCAAAATAGAAACATTTTTGAAATACGTCCTTGTGTAAACTTCTCCTTCTCTCCTTGCAGTCGCATATATTAAAAGCAATTCCTTAGGAATGGCATTTTTTTAACTATTTAACAAGTTCGCGTAAGAACGAAACTGATACTCGACTTGCGATTCGAATATAATAGTGTGTGTGTGACCGCGATCCTAATTACACCCTGCTGCACTCATTGATCTCCGGTTAAAATTACATTAGATAAGGCGACAGTAAATTTGTTCAAGAGGTAAGCTCGTTAGTTAAAGTAATAGCTAAGTTTTTTTTGTGATAATTTGATTTTAGACAGCATTTGGAAAATTTAGAGCTGCTAATATGTTAGGTTTAGTCAGTAATTAAAGTTTTAATAATAGCGGATTAATTAATGCCCTATACAAGAGCGACGTCCCGAAAGGCGAAATTACTATTAATTTTCAATATACTGAAATTAATTAATTAATTCTATCAAATTGGCATACCTTGCAATTTGTATTTAATGTGTGGAGAGTGGCAGAGAAACATTATTGTTATATGTATTATTTCCTTTGATACTTGTTTTGTATTTTCATTAATTAATAAAAACCGGTGTATTTTATTACAGACTATTAATTAATATAAATCTGAAAATTATTTATCCAATTATTATTATTATTATTGATTTTTTTAAGAAATTAAATAGCCTCACAATAACATTTTTCAGTTGCTTATAATTTTAAAACTACTTACTAAAATTTCAGTAATTATAAATGCTGGAAACTGACCTATGTTGTTTATGTAGACGTGAATTAATTCATGGACATTACCGCGATTACATTATTTCAGTTTATAAAATAACTTCCATGGCCATATAAATCCAAAATTATTGTTTACGAATGTCATTAGAAACTCCATTAAATCTTATGAATATTTATGGATATTTCCTTATACGTATAGTCAAAATTAATTTTATTGCTATTTAATCACAAAAACATTCCTTATTAATAAAAATTACTCAGTTTTACCTCTTTACCTATTAATTTTATGAGGATGTTAATAAGATTTTTAATTAAAATTGCGTATGGAAGGTAAAGAAAAATGTTCTGTTGCGACATTCTTAAAATATCAGTTGGTTATTACCAGAGTTTAATAAACAAGCTGCCTATTAAGAAAAATTGTTTTAATAAATTCTTGGTGTTTTGCACACGCAAAAGTGATTTCACCATTTTCCTGTTAAGTATATCTTGTATGCTGGCCTTGGTATCTTCGGCGATCGACAACGCAATATGCATTTAAACCGGTAGATATGTGTACAATTCCGTTCATTTTATTAGAAATAATTATTTGATTATATCTTGAATTGACATAAAATTAACATATGGGTTTTTTACTCTAATTTTCATCCGAATAGCCACTGTAATACTATGAACATTTCCACTTATTCTCAATTCTAATTTTATCATTCAGTTTTGCAAAGGTTAGTTTATTAGTATTCAATTGAAATCAATGTGAAATTTCGTCACAGCTAATGCTAAAAGGAAAAAATGTATAACAGATATTGTGGCCTAATGAGCAAGTAAAGTTCATTTAATTTACATATTACCTAAATATTGTTATTTGGTATATTTGCCTTTTAAAAATTTAGCATGAGCAGCTACAAAGCTTTATTTTTTACAAATCTTTAACTATTCAAAAAGTAAGTTTCAAACGTACGTATACAAAAAAATATTTAACGTGTTATTTCAAAATGTGATACGTTTTAAACTGCTAATGCCAGCTAATTACGAAAATACATGAATTAGACAAAAAGTTAAATGTGTAATAAATCGGCGTAAGACGGTCGGGTATCCATAATTAACGGGCATTTATGATAATTGAACTCGAACAGGATTTTGAAATTATTCTGTTTACTAAAAACTCGATTAGCCAAACGCAAATTTCGATACGCCAAAACGAAAAATCTTTTGAAACCTCGTCGTGAAATAGGTAATAACAATAATAATACGCGTTAGAATACGTCATCTCGAATCGATTTGAACATATCGTAATTATTTTTAATTGCGCTATTTCAAAATTATTGCAATTTGCGCCCGTCTGATAAAAATGCCAGGAACTCAATTATCGATGTTTTCCTCAAACGCAATTAAAATACAATTGCAACTGCTAATGATATGAATCAAAAATTTAATACCTTTTTACTGCGATGTTAATTGAACCTACTTGGAACTTTGTCTAATTCTGTATACAGGGTCTTAAGTCTTAAGAAAAAAGTGGGTCATAAAATATACCACATATTCTGGGGTATAAATTAAGTAGATTATACCCTATTGCATTTGACCCTAACTCCAAAAGTATTCAATGAATATTCATGAAATTTTACACGTATTATTTTCTGTAGAAGAAGCAACACAACCGTTTTCAAACAAACCTTTAATATTCGTTTTTCATTGTTAAAATATTACTTTATTTATTAAAACTTTATCGATTACACCCTGTATATGTTGGTATGCAAAAAATGTCTATTTCTAAATATCTACCAAAGAACTTATGGAGAAATGGGACATTCGAACGTAAATATTCCTCATAAATAAATAGCATTTTTGCAGGAACGAAAATGAACAATTCACTTCCGGACCGCGTCTCGGAAACATTTCTCGACAGCACGATTTTTATAACTGGCGCTACTGGATTAGTAGGAAAAGCGCTGCTGGATAAACTTCTGAGATACTGCGACGTCAAAAAAATATACATCCTAGTTCGAGAAAAGAAAGGAAAACAACCAAACGAGCGTCTGAAGGATTTATTTAAGGACGCTGTAAGTCAAACTCCTTATTTATTTACCGTCATATTTATGCACGAGTGATGCAAATATTCTAAAATATCTCACTATGTAGAGAAAATTTTATGTTTGAAAGAAGAACTGATGTGGAGGTACAAATATCTTATACCTTACATACATAAATGGAACAATCTCTACTTCAGTAACCCCTTAGTCATTACTTCATATTTGCATACGCTTATAGAGCAGCTCATTATAGCAACATTAGCAAAACGTGTATTTACATTGGGTTTTCGATTTCAGCTATTCAAGAAGCTTTTAGAGCAAAAACCGGAGGCCCCCGAAAAATGCACCGTCGTGCCGGGTGATGTTACTGAAATCGATTTGGGCATATCCGAAGAAAATAGATCCGTACTAACGAACGAGGTGAATTTCATTTTTCACAGCGCTGCTACAGTTAGATTCGATGATAGCTTGAAATACGCGGTGACGATGAACACTAGAGGGACGAAATTCGCGTTGGAATTAGCCGAGCAATGTCGCAATTTAAAGGTAAGTTGTGGAATTGAGGTATTTGTAGATAAGAAGAAGCCAAGTGTTCTCTCAGTATTTTCAAGAGTTTCTATAATTTTCTCTCTACTTCTGGTAATCATATGGAGTTAATTTTGTTTTAACTTGTGTTGGTATTCTTAGCAGACTCGATAATTTCCACTATATTTTGTTCGATACTTCCATTGACACTTTAATTGTTTCTAAAATAATTAATTTTCTTTTATTTTTATTGATATTCTTAACAGATTCAGTGATTTCCTCTGCTCTATTTATACTTTCATTGTTTCAGAATAATTAATTTTCTTGTAATATTTATTGATATTTTTAAAAGATTCAGTAATTTTCTCTGCGATATTTCTTTTTATACTTTCATTGTTTCAGAATAATATTAGAATAATTCAGAACAAATCAGAATAATTCTTGTTGATATCCTTACCCAATTTTTTCATTTCCTTCATATTCCTTTAAATACTTTCATTAATTCATACTTCATTATTTCCCAATTTTTGCTCTCTCAATAATTTTAGCAAATTCATTAATTTTCGTCCAACAATTATAACGCTGCATTCTAAAAGCTTCATTTTTAAGTCTATTTTATGCAGCTCTCCTGTCGATTAGTTTCTCTTCTATTCTCGTTGGAATTAAATTACTTCTCGATATTTCATTTTAGTTGTTCATTCACATTTCGACGGCGTACGCTTTTCCGAATCAAGGGGACATCACCTACGAGAAGGAGTACGATCCTCCAGGCAATCCGCACGAAATTATCAGCAGTTTCAACTGGTTAAAGGAGGAATCCTTTACTCCTGAAATGACTAAAAAGTAGTATAATGAATTTAATTGAGACTTGTAAAATAAAAATTGGTTTTTATTAGGTTACTCGGTGATATACCCAACACGTACACCTTTTCAAAAGCTTTAGCGGAAAAGCTGGTGTACGAAAAAGTCGGAAAAATACCGCTTATTATCTGTAGACCTGCTATAGGTAACAATTAAATTTAGTGCTTTTAAATAGAAGATAAGACGTGAAATTATTTTTAGTCATCCCAGCATTCAAGGACCCAATTCCCGGTTGGACTAACAACATTCAAGGACCTTCTGGACTTTTCGTAGGAGCCGGCAAAGGCGTAATCCGATCGCTTTACATGGACAGCAAAACTTATGCTAACTTCGGACCCGCAGATTGCACGGTTAGCGCCATTATAATGTTTGCATGGCATCATCTGAGCTCCAAGTAAGTATTAATTATGTTTCGAGCTCATAAAATCCACATTTTATTTTTCATACAGAAGGTTATAAACGTGTTAAATTGCTATCACTTTTAGAAGTTCGTCGTACATATTTAACATTTGCATGCCCCAGAGTGATATACAAATAACGTGGGAGGAGATCTTTAAAACGGCCAGAGAAGTTGTGGAAACGAAAGTCCCTTTTAATAGAATATTGTGGTATCCCGGAGGCCAGCCGACCAAAAGCCGATTTTATAATAGAGTGAGGCAAACCCTCTTCCAAATAATTCCAGCCCTTTTAATTGATTTCATGTTGATCATCGTAGGTCAGAAGCCAATGTAAGCGCCTGTTTAATTTTGTCATTTATCACGGGATATTTGAGTTATTTGTTATTTCAGATTGTTTTCCATACAGATGAGAATACTGAAAGGGCTTGAAGTGTACGAATATTACTTGACTAGACCCTGGAATTTCGATACGACCAGTATAGAAACCGTGAGAAAAAAACTGAACAGTAGGGAATTAGACAATTACCAGTTAGATTCGGATGTAAAGGACGTAAAGCAATATTTAGTCGATTGCACGTTTTATTGCAGAAGGCAATTTCTCAAAGAAACTGATGATATGTTGCCGGCAGCGAGGCGAAATATGAAGATGTAAGTACCTATACATCACTCTATACATAAAAAAATTTAATAATTTTATTAATTTTAAATTGTTTGTTCTAGCATGTATGCGTTAGACAAAGCAGTGAAAGGATTTTTCTTATACATTGTCATGTATTATTTATATAAATTATGTTTGATTTTTGTTTAATGTTTATGATATAAAGGGATATATTGGTTTGTATTGAACATATGTATTGTAACAAATTGTTATTTAAAAATTCAATAAAAAATTCTTCCTTATTGTGTTGTAGATACTTCATACATAAAAAATTATGGATTATTATTTCAAAACAAGCCACAAAAACTATTACGAAATTATTTAGGTGTGTCTAAATTATGAATTAATTAATAAATAAATCCTTAGCACTACAGACGATCGGATGAATGTATTTTTTCATTTAACTCTATTTGAAATAAATTAATTACAACAAATCCACACAGCATCACTTAAAAGAATTTGCGGGCAACTTTCATCGATTTATTTTACTGTAAATTGCGACATACATTGTTCCAAATCAAGTTAGAAGATATAACTGAGAAGCTACAACAAAATGTTATGTCACGTATAGGCTGGGCAATAAAAACTCAATATATAGGGTGATATAGTCGATTGGTACTATTCAAATTTAATTAAATGTTTATTGAAACTAAAATTATTTTACAGTTATTAAATTAACCGTCAGTTATTTTAAGCGCTGAGAAATTCTAGTATGTTCGCTACCTCTTGAAGTACGAGTATAAGCAATTAATAAAGTCTTGCTCTTATTCTATTTGCTTTTAAGTTTTAGTAGAATGCAATTTAAATTAAATTAAATTGAATAATAATATAAGCTCTCTTAACTATGTACTATATGAATTTTAAGAGTAGCAATTAAGCTGCATCAGTAATTGTCTGTACTTTAAATTTGAAAGTGCTAGGTTTGTGTTTGTTATAAAATGGCAAAGTATTTGAGAATGACCCTATAAATAAACCCACAACTGATGAAAGTGAAAGTAGAGCATAAATGCTTCTTTAGAATCTGGTTTTTCGACTTGGTCATTTCAAAATCAAATACAGCGCCCGGTTAGTCTCGTCGGCAGAAACACTCAAAAAATTTTAAACCGATTTTTGAGGAAAAATCCGAGCCCATCGTTCGAGGAAAAGTTCTACAAGAATTAGCGAAAAGTTTCCGATCAAGATGTTCCTTTCGGGCGGCATAATTTTCGTTCTTGCACTGGCGATTGAAGTGAGCAGTTTTCCAGATGGTGCCCCGATAGATGCATGTGTAAAACCCAGAGTGAATCAACCCTATCACGGACAAGCCAGGCCCCAACCCGCCAACACCAGTCCATTTCAAATCTTGCAGTCTGCCGCTGAATACGGACCTGGGACTCAAATTACGGGTAAGAACAATAATAAAAGCTCTCGAAAAATAATCACTTTACTTGGTGAAAGATCTTTTGCGTACCTAAAATTGTGAGATTGTAGACGATTGTCGATTGCGTAGGTAGAATAATTTCAGGTAGCTGAATCAACATAATTAATATGGTGATCTTTGCTTTCAGTTGTAATTCAGGGAGCGGCGAATTTCAAAGGGTTTCTGATACAAGGTCGCGACGCAGCCACCAACGAGTGGATAGGAAGTTGGGTGGAAACTCCGAACACTAAAATCCATCCAGAATGTAGTGCAATCACTCATGCGGACCCGAAACCGAAACAATCCGCCACGTTCGTATGGCAAGCGCCTCACAACGCCCGAGGGCAAGTGTATTTCACGTAAGCACCGCTATAGCTCAGAGGAGAATTGAGAAATATGTTTAAATTATGTTTTTTTTTTCAGGGGTACGGTTTTGAAGGAGTACTCGGAATTTTGGTCGAATTTAGTGTCGCAAGTAGCCGCATGAGTATTTAAATATTTGTAAATATGTTATACATAGATACTTATAGATAATAGTTAATTAGGTCTAAGGTTTTTTATTTGATAATAAAAATTTCAACTTGAAAATTTGCATTTTGGTTGGGTTTTCGGTTTATTCTGTTCGAAAAATTTAAAAATATTTTCCTCGATTTCTACCATCTCATTTCACAAACAAATAAGGATTTCTTTACTTTTATTAATAACAGTATTGAAAAATATATTTTTATCCTGTAATGACAGTCAAAAAGTCAAGAATCCTGTGACCTGTGATTCCCCTAGATAAAATCCAATTCAATGTTATATTTACTTTGCAACCGTTTTATCACCATTTAAGTACTTTTATGTAGATAAAATGGTGTTAATTTATAAATAAACTATTATTATAGTTTCAAATATGACAAAATATTTAAAACAATAACATAAGGAACATTTAAATTTCCAAAGTTGGTAACGGAATTGACACATTTGACACCATCTTTGACAGTGACATATGTCGCAATCGCAAAGTTTATTTTGTTAAAAGAGTTGCCTAGACTTGCACTAGATAAAACCTAATTTAAATAAATTATATGGAAAAAGTTGTTCATTATGAGTACAAATAAAGATATAGTTCATTACGATGAGTATGACAGCAATTTTATCAACAAACTTTTGGGTGAAATGAAATGCAAGTTCAATAAATTGGACGAGTTATCAACGAAATCAAACGATAAATCAAAGAATGTTCGTCCTGCGATAGAAGAAGGGAAAACTAAGGAAGAGGCTATGGAAATAGAGGATATTCTAGGATCGAATGAACCCGACGCGGAGTCGCCGAGCAAAGGTAGCAAGAAAAGTTCTCCCAATCGACGCTCTTACAGGCAAAGGAACAGCTCTTTGGACGAAAAAGTCGATGTCGAGGACAATCTCAAGCGGTCCTCCAGAAGGAGAAATAAAAGGTCCGTTTTGCAGAACGCCATCGACAGAAAGGAGAAGTCCTACAACGAATCCTGCAGGCCCCAAAGGCTATCGAGGCAGTTACGGCCCACCAAGAAGGTTCTGGAAAACATAGCTCAAGCTAAAGAAGTCAAGAAATTAAAATCGAAGAACATCGACAAGCCTTACAACAGCGAAAACCAAAGCACCATTGATGGAGACTCCAAAAAAAGTAAAACAAAATGCCACAAAAACCAGAAAAGACTGAAGGCAAGCGATAGCGAAAAGTCTCACTCCGAAGTCAGTTCCGAAGGGGAATCGGAAGTGGAAGTCGTTAAAAGCGTAAGGAAGTCTCCAAGATCTTCAAGGTTAGTTGAATTGATTTGAATTATTTAAAAGTCGAGGTAAAATTCACGTCCTTGTGCTTGAATTACTCGTTTTTGTAGCCAAAATTTGAGTAGCCCAAAACCCCAATTAGTCATTGAAGCTGAAAATGGGTCGCCGATATCGCAAGACAATCCAGTACTCGCTGCACAGTTGTGCTTGTGCTCGGAATCCACTAATTTCTATCAAGCCAACATCAATACAGGTAGTTAGAGTTTCTAAAAATTTAAATATTTAATTTACTATTGGCTGTTTTTTAGATATAACACACTGCTCTGCGATAGATAACATCGACGAGAGGCTCATCGGTTGCAACAGGCAGGTGAAAATAAAAGATTCCCCGTTGTTACGACCGTCTCGGAGAATCCCTTACATGGGTTTGTGCGAGCTCCACCGAAACAGGCTAAAACAGCACAATTGCTGTCCTACTTGTGGCATATTTTGCACTCAGGTTATTCTTTTTTACGAATTTTAATAAATATTTTAATTTACATAGTGCATCCAGCACGGCAAATACCGCAGTGGTGTTTGCGTGTACTGTTACTGTATTTTTATCCAGTTCAAATTTGCTATTCGAGTAACTACAGGGTGTTAATTAAGCCGATGCTTCAGATGTGAATATAAAGTTATTTTTTGGTAAAATTGTAACACCCTGTAGCTCGAAAACTAAGAGGTTTATGACATATATTAATATAAACTTTTTTTCTTAAAATCATCCAAATACTCATGTCTTGAAGTACCGGCACTCAATTAACACCTTGTATAGACAGGGTTTTGATCGTTTTTAAATTGCGAATGCACTATGTATACTTTTTTTTGAGTAAATGTTCTTAATTAAGCGGTATTCTTTAGGGCAAATTTTCAGAATGTGAAGCCAAACACCAATATCATCAAAAATGTCGTTTATCCGTGGGTAATACAGAGTGTTGTCCCCATTGTGGCCTAACTACCCCTTCTAGAGATATCTTACTTAAATTCAAGTGTTCAAATGCCCCTGTTTTTCTTCCTGTCCAAAAATCAGAACGGTGAGAAACTTTCTAATAATCTTTTTTATTTTTTTGTTTTTTTTATATAATGTAGAAAGCTCAGTAATCATTGAATGTTATTGCTATTATCGGTTTTTTGAAATGTACATAATACATTTATCTTGTTACATAATCACAAATGTTTAAATACTTTTATATATAATGCATCAAAAAATGTAATTTATGATTATTCGAATTTTATTAGATATTTATAAGTATGTACGGTTCAGTCATTGCATGCTTTTGAATGGAATGATAGTGCCCATTTTTTGAATTCCAGAAATAGTTAAAATTTAATCCGTTACGATTTGATAAGCTCGCCCTGTTTTTCTTTCGCTAGTTCGAATTGTAGTTTATTATTTCTTTGCATTTTTTTAATACCTAATTGTAGAGTTTGAATTTTTCTTACGTCTCGCGTATTCTCCGAATCTAATTTACGGTTTTTTAAAGTTTTAGCCGACACGCTAAAATGACATTTTCGAAAGCCTGTGACCAAATTCGTAGTTCTACGCCTCTCTTGATACCCCTAGATTCCTTCCAAAATCTCGACAATGCTCTGACCAACGGATCCGATATGATCTTCGACGAAAACGACATTTTGGATGCAATCAGAGAAGAAGACTTTGAAAAACTGACTTCTATTATAGGTAAATTCGATTGTAAATTACTCAAACCTAAGGTGTACGTTTTATCGCTGTCGTAGCTTCGAATTCGATCGATTTGCAATTCAAATTGGAGGATTTCAACGACGGTAACCTTCTCCATTACGCCTCGCACAAAGGCCTGTTGAGGATTTGCCACATTTTAATCTCCATGGGTTCGGAAATTAACGAAATAGATAAGGAACAAAACACCCCGTTGATGTTGGCTATAATAGCTCACAAAATGGACGTCGTGCAATATTTAGTACACGTTGGTGCTAATATAGCTGTGAAGGTAGGTAAAAAAATTGCATTTTCTAGTTATGAATGTACTAAAAGCATTAATCTATAGTTATGAGAGATCAATTGATCTATTTTAAAGGGTTGGTCAGGAATGATGTTCCCTTAAAATGTTACAGAATTTTTTTACTTGATGGATGATTTAAAAAATTATTAGTTCATTTCATTTTGAAACTTTTTATTCTTTTTTTGGTTTTTAAAATTCTTTGTCGTTTTAATAAAAAAACGCTAAATATAAAGTCCTGTGCCTGTCAATGTTACTCAAAATTCTTGATAATTCAAAAATTGGTTGAAAATTGGGTTAAACAACATATTTTAGGCTCCCCTACCCGCCCCTGCTATGTGTTTTTATATGGGACACCCTGTATTAAAAATTTGCTAACGTTTCACAGGGTACCGACGGTATGACGGCTTTGCACGTCTCCGCGAAATGCGGCAACCTGGACGCCTGCAGGATTCTACTGGAGGCGAGCTCTTCCTTCAAAGACTTCATCAATTGCCGGGACGATGGGGGCTGGACGCCCTTAGTGTGGGGATGCGAGAACGGCTTCGCTGAAATCGTCGAATTTTTGCTATCCAAAGGCGCCGATCCGAAACTGAGAGACGTCGAACACAACGAAGCTTTACATTGGGCGTCTTTCAGCGGCTGTTCTCATATAGTAGAATTGCTTGTTAACAGGGGCGCTGATGTTAATACGGTGAACGCACACGGGGAATCTCCCTTGTAAATTACATTCATCTGCTCTAGAAGCGTTTTATTAACTGCGATGCGTTTTCAGACATATCGCGGCCAGAGAGGACCGATACAATTGCGTAATAGTATTATTAGCGAGAAGGGCTAACGTTTATTTGGTAAACAAAAACAACGAAACCCCTTTGAATTGTGTACCTGAGGACGGTGTGTGCTACAATCCTATAGCTTTAAATATGAGACTGCAATCTCTAGTCGATAGTGAAAACAAACCTTACAAAACCATATTATCAGAGTAAGTCGAGATACTTTTAACGGTACATTAGTTAATGTTTCGATCTGTAGGGATATATCGAAAGGTCGGGAATTAAATCCCGTGCAGTGCGTTAACAACTTAGACGAAGATCTTGAACCTAAAGACTACACTTACGTTACAAAATGCTTCATCTCGTCTGAAGGCGTTTGCATAGATACAACTCCGAAGTCGATAAAAAATTGCAATTGCCAGGAACGTTGCTTCGGAGATAACTGCCTCTGCGGCCATTTATCCATAAAATGCTGGTACGACGAAGACAGAAAACTGTCTGCTGATTTCAATTTTTTAGGTAAGTTAAATTTAACTCCAGGTACCTAATTCACAGTGTATCTCGTACACCTACATTCCCTACAGTACTCCCCTATACCATAATTACACTGCAATGTTGCACTGGATAGTTGCATAAACATGTTAAGACTTAGTTGTTGAACTTTGAAACTTGGAACCACTCCTCGTAATTAAAAAGCACAAATATTCCAATATAATTCTTGCAGATACTCCTATAATATTTGAATGTTCGGATACATGTACATGCAATGCTATTACTTGTCGAAATCGGGTAGTGCAAAGAGGAACGCAACAGAGATTCCAAGTGTACAAGACTGAGAGGAAAGGTTGGAGCGTTCGAACGTTGAAACTTATACCGAAGGGTTGTTTCGTTAGCGAATACGTAGGAGAGATATTGACTGATACGGATGCCGATCAACGAGATGATGATAGCTTTCTGTTTGATCTAGGCAACGAGGTAAGAGAGAAGATGTTAGTAGAGTTTGTGGTTCTGTACTGTGTGTTTCAGGACGTGGAAAGGTTTTGCGTAGATGCGCATTATTATGGAAATGTTACAAGATTCATTAATCATAGTTGTGCTCCTAATTTACATCCTATAAAAGTATTTACGGATCATCAAGATCTGCGGTTTCCTAAAATAGCTTTGTTTGCTCTGAAAGATATAGCGAATGGAGAAGAACTGAGGTAAGGGTATACACATATGTGCAAAATTATACGCTATATGGTTTATGGGTGCAACAAAGACAAGTTCCATTAGTCTCATATAAAGGAAAAGGGAAGGTTATTTTGGGATTGCTACTTTATTGCTACCAGTTATTTTAATAATCTTTGTTCAACTCATAGATCATTATATTCGTTGTGGAAATAGGCACGTTTATAACATACTACTGAATTTTCAGTTTTGATTATGGCGGTAAATTTTGGCTGGCTAAATACAAAACATTCTCATGCCATTGTGGATCTAACGAATGTCGGTACTCGGAAGAAACCATCGAGCAATCATTTGCGTATTCAGAATGTGTCGACGAAGATAGTTTATCCAGTTAAACATTCCAATACTTATCTATTTAAGTATTATTTAATATCCCTTTAAGATCATTCTTTCGAAAATTAGTAAATAATGGAATAATTTACTTAAACAATTTTATGTGTTCTAGAGTAATTTAATTGTGTTCTTAATTATTTATTGTAACGGTGCTATAGCTTGTGTGAGAGTGGAGGCAATAAAATTTGTTATAAAATGTACCTTTCAGTTTATCTACTTTAGCCTTGCTAAATTAATGATAAAGTTTGAATTTCAAAAAGTCACTTATCAAATTAATAAAAAAATCGCCTAAAATTTATAAAAAATTATATTTAACAATTGCATGAATACAATTTTTACAATAATTGTAGAAAAAAATCTATTTTAGGTTTATGTTTCATTTATGCCAGTAGCATGTACCAAACTTCAGGTTCAAAATTATCTTTAAATTTTTGAAACATGCTGCAGAAAAAAGTCTTATATTATTAGAAATTACTCTACCCAAAACGTATTATACTAAAGTGATGTTAAATATTTAAAAATCACAGTTTTTTATTGAACTGTTTTCTTCAACGCCACAGTTAATTTTTTAACAAGCTCTTATTATTTCCACAACAAAATACCAATAAAGGTACCAATCGAAATTATTAAGAGCTGTTCCTCATTATATTTATAAACCAACGGTAAAGGTAAATCTCTCAGTGTTCTAATATGGACGATACCTCCTGTCCCCGTGACTACGATTTCCTTCTCGTCTATAACCTTGATTATCTTCTCGCCTGTAATTGTGATTGTCTTCTCGTCTGTAATTCTGATTTCCTTCTCGTCTGTAATTCTGATCTCTGTAATTGTTGTAACTGCCTCCAGGCCTGTCTCTATTGTTAAATCTCTGCCTCCCGTACCAGGGGGCGACTATCGGAGGTGGTGGAATTTCGGAATCAAAAATTTTCTTGTATTCGATATCCGAATCAGTAAAGCGTTCTGAGAACTCTAAATTGCACTCTTCCAGAAAGTCCTTTTGCTCCTTCGTCAGATTATCATTACCCATTTTTATTTGATCACACAAATTACAAAACACTTAAAAAATATAGTAATAGGTCACCTATAATATTTATCGTTCTTTTAACGAATAAGAACAGTATTTTTATTTTTCCAACCTCAAATATTTATTTAGGTTAGGAAACAAAATTGACAATTGACATACATATATTCTTCTTCTCTTTATAAAACAAAACTCACTGAATACACGAACAGTAAAATATTCTAATGTCACTGTCAATTTTGACAGATATCCAAAGTAAGAATGAGCGTATAATTTGACATAAAAAAAGTTGAAAAATTGTTGTGTATATCAAAAATGGTAATTTAATTTGAAGCCATGAGACCTTCATTCCTTATTAAATTGGTTAATTTACAGAATGGTATCATTTTGGCTGGACTAGGTTTGGCTGCTGTAGGTTATGTAGGAAGGTATGCCCTTCGACAAATGCCAAATGCGGCGAAGAACTTCAACGAAGCACTGAAAAACTTGCCCAAATTCGATGCGGCTTCTGTGGCTAATTCGAAATATTACAAAGGCGGTTTCGACGCCAAAATGAATAGAAGAGAAGCTGCTTTAATATTAGGTAAATACGTTTCGATACATGTTCGTTTAGTACAGATCGTTTGCTTGCAGGAATCAGTCCCAGCGCCAATAAAGCTAAAGTAAAGGATGCTTTTAAGAAAGTAATGGCCGTAAATCACCCAGATAGAGGAGGCTCCCCTTATATTGCGTCTAAAATAAATGAAGCTAAGGATTTTTTAGAGAAACATTCTAGACAGTAAAAAATGAAACAAGTAATAGTTTAATTATACGATTGTAAATAAATCATACAAAAAAAATAAATCGAAATCTTACGTAGACTAGATTTTTGTGCCTTTAATGTTATAGTTTAAATGTCTTTACTCTTTAGCATACGTCAAATCATTTATCTTTGTCTTGTATATTATATTGATATCTTAGCCTCCTTACGGTCGTATTGGACAAATTCCCGGATAATTTGAACACTTCCTGAAAATGTTATAAAATTTACCTTGTTGTAACTATAGCTTAATCAACTTACTTGCATGAACTTATGACAATTTATAACAGATTCGTGGTTTTTCATGTCTCTAAAACAGCCTATTAATTCTCCCAATTCTTTGGTTTGTAAAATTTTCTCTTTATGCAGCCTTATGAGAGTAATTGCTACCCTAAAAATAATCTTTGATCCTTCGCTAAATAAGCAGTCCCATATTCTGAACACAGTTTCCGCAGGTAGTACCTGAAATATTTACAGTTCATTAGTAAAGTGTAATATTCAACAGAGATGGTTTATGCGCATTTTTCAAATTGTTAAAGGAATATTGGAAGATTTTCCGTAATAAAAAATGAAGTTTCTTTAAAGCTATCATCAAAAACAATGCATAATTCCATCTCTGATATTAACAGATACTTCAAGATAATTTAAAGCAACTTTTCAGTCTGTTTAAAAGCATTGTCGTATACATATTAATTACCTCGGAATATAAACAAATAAACCATTTGGTAGTGCCCATCGCCCAAGGCATACCTATATTATGTATGTGCCTATGCACGACGGGTTCTAACTTACGTACTAATTCATCTAAAACATCGAGGTCGACCAACAGACCTTTCATAGTGACAATGTAGTACTGAGGCAGGATGGTTTCGACCAAAGCCTTGAGCAACCAAAAGGAAACTTCTTCGTTTTTCGTTGCTAACAGCAGGAGGCCTGCGATGTAATTCAGGCCTTGGCAATAGCCCACTTCTTTGTTTTGATGAGCGAACGTTGCTAGAACGTTGAATAGCATTTTAGGAAGGTGCTCGTTATTACTGAAGTATATGTTTTCTAAAACAAAAAGTGTAATGAATGGTAGAGTCAAAATAAATCGAGTAGTTCAAATTAGCCTTTACCTGGAAAAGTCCTAGGTAAATCAATTTGGATCATATCAATAATGTGCTGTTCTCTAATCTTTTCTCTTAAATTGTTATATGTATAAGGGGAATTGTTCTTTAGGTTCTCTCCTCCGGATACCCGCATCCATACAGTTGATCTCAAATCGCTCGGAATTCCTTTTCTTATAAACCTCTTTAACACTGCAGGTCTGTTGAAAATGTCGTTCTTTAAGGTGTTCCATCTTTGGGCTCTTCTCGTTAATACTCGAATGTATTCAGACATAAATTCATCGTACACATCGTAATTGAAGTTTTCTGAACGTTCGAAACCATATTCATCTACTTTGCTAAAAATGATTTTGTTTAGAAACATTTAATTAGTGTAAATTGTAGAGTTTTCACCTGAAAACGGATTTAGCCATGGCTGTGGAGCATTCTACCTAAACAGTACTTCACAAACAATTGATGCTAAATGTAGGTGACTCATATTTCTGTTATAAATACGATTAAATAAGTAATTTAAACACTATCGTAGGTCAACCTAAAAACTGACACCTAAATTGGTTAATAAAGATCGAATTGGACTATATGAATGAATCAAAATTCCGTTATAAGACTTACTTTTAGAGGTGACTGACTCATATCTCACGCTGATAAAAATTTAATTAAACGTTCACCATTACTTAATATATTATCAAACCATTTATTAATTACTGAACAATGTGGTCAATATTAAAATATTTCCAGTTTCAGTAAATGATAAATAAATAAAAATATTTTTTATATAAATCAGAAGTAGAAAATGACAGTTATCGTAAATAAAACCGAGTACTAGTCATGCTCAAGACCGCTAGTTAGGGAAATTGCACTTTGTAAAAAAATTATTTTGGCAGAACTGCTAATGTCAATATTTGACATTGACAACTTCAAGACTTCCAATTCTTTTCTTTGCACATTTCAAACGAGACGTGTGCTTGTTCTCTAAAGAGCTAAGGCCCCACGGCGACTTGCACCAATTTTTATACTAAAAACTATTAGAAACAGTACAAAATGGCTTCAAACGCTGAACTCGCCTGCGTCTACTCGGCCCTTATTTTAGCTGATGATGATATCGCAATCACTGTAAGTATTTATTATACATAGCCTTATCACGATACTTTACCCTTAAATATTTGCGAAATACGCGCCCATCTAAATATGTAACTTACTATTAACTCTTGTTGTTTTAACGGTGCGTTTATTTTAAGTAGTATTTTTTGTTTATATTGTTTTTTACCATGTTTTTATTCATAAACATTAGAAGTTAGGTTATGTTGACTATAGCGTTAGGATTTTACCCCACATTTTTAAGCCGGCCTCCTTTGATTCCAATGCAATGAGAGGTGTGCAATTTGTGGGTACAGCAATGTCTTTTCAAGTGTATGGTGGATCGGTATCGATCTGAAACCACCAAAGGAAGATTAGAGACATCATAACCATTCTATCAATAACAATGCGACGAAAACTAACCTAACATCTTTTTAAGGGTGAAAAAATCCAGACCATCTTGAAAGCCGCCAACGTAGACGTTGAGCCCTACTGGCCCGGACTTTTCGCCAAGGCTCTCGAAGGTGTCAACATCAAGGAGCTCATCACTAACATTGGATCCGGAGTAGGTGCCGCCCCCGCCGGAGCCGCCGTCGCTGCTGCTCCCCAAGCCGCAGCTGCCGCCGCTCCCGCCAAGGAAGAGAAGAAGAAGGAGCCCGAACCCGAGGAATCTGACGATGACATGGGCTTGGGATTATTCGATTAAGGTTCAAATGTGTTTTTTAAGTTATTGACTTAAGAAATAAAATTTGTTTTTTAAATAAACGTCGTTTCTTCATTCAACGATGGCTCAAACGAGAGTGTAAAATAAATGTATATACTTGTAACAATAAGTTTAGCAACAATTTAGTATAAATACAGCCCCAATTTCACTTAATTAAATTTAAAATTATGTAACTACGATACACATTTAAGCTCGTAACAAAAAGTACAATATTTAAATTAATAAAATGATCCTTATTCCATAAACAGATACGAAACTGCTTCGACAGCCTTAACTCTAACGTTCTCATTTTCGTCGTTCATTAACCTCAACAATCTATCACAGACTGTATCCAGAGAAACTCTGGATTTGTTTTCTGTTGTCAATTGAGAATATAATATACCCGATATAAGCGCGGCATTGCTCTTTATATCGATCCATTGACTCTTAAAATAAGACAAACAAGTCATTATCAGTAAAGGAAATAGATCTTGAAGGTCCTCGGCCTGAAAATAAAATTTAAAGAAAATAAAAAAAGGTACCACCAACGATAAAGTAATACCTACCATAAGTTTAATAAAATCTTTGATAAAATCTGTAAAATGTAAATTTCCTTCATCAATTAAATGCTCCTGTATCATGGAATTAACCTGAGGACTTTCCAAGTACGGGCCTATTTTCCTCAAGGTGTATTTACAAGCCTACAAATAAGTACATTAGAAATGTTCTCACAAATTTGTTAAGAATTTTACCTTCACAACGCCTATATCAGGATCGCTCAAGTGCAGCAATAACGTGATAATATTTCCGTGAATTTGTTCTTTAAAAGCCTCCAAGTTTCCCTCGGTATTCAAAGACTGCGTTAAATCGCCCAGCAATTTAAAGGCGGCCTTTCTTAAATTATCGTCCTCCCTATCCAATAAAGGTTTTATTCTCACAGCTGCGGTCACTTGGAATGAGCTAAATTTAACGCCTTCCATAGCCAGTAACAACTTCGAGAAACTCAACATCCCTTCTAATATAACATCACTTTCATTGCTACAAAATAAACGCTGTTCAAAAACTGGAAATATGTGAACCCCAGCGAACAAAAATCCTTACCCTATATTATTATAGTCGAGACTATTCATCAAAACGCTAAGAATGGGATTACAGTGCCTAGAAACCAATTCGTAGCTGAGATTCTCCGCAGCGTATCCCAAGCCCTGTAACGCCAATTGCCTAACCAGAGTACTGGTATCTCCTTGCACGTCCAGAATCATCTCCAGCAGATTTTCCGTGAGCACATTTTGCTCCGTGTGGCTCTGTTGCAACAAATACGAGAAAAATGCCACTGTAGCAACTCTCTGAGAATCGAAATCCGCCCTTATGTAGGGACCTAAACTAGCCACTAACCAGGATAGCGCTTGAGGATGTTCCATACAAACGTTTTCAACCAAACATTGGACAACCTGTAAGGACAATTTTTAAGAAAAATCAAGGAATTGAATGATCGAATAACTATTGAGTGATTGAATGACTATTGATTGCATGATTGAATAACTATTGACTGCATGATTGAATAACTATTGACTTATTGAATTGATGACTACTGAGTGATTGAATGACTACTGAGCGATTGAATGATCGATATTTGCATTTATTTTGACTGGTTTGTAGATGGCATTTTGTATGGAAAGAAGTGCTTACCTCTAGGAAAAGATTCATATTTTCAAAAGAATCACCACTACTGATAAACAACAAAGTAGCCGCCATCTTCTCGAACTCGCAGCACGTTAAAAACAGCCTAAACGTCTCCACGGCCACTTTGGCTGGTATCAATTTGTAAGCGTCTCTGTTGAAACTGAAATTGTACTTTTCTTTGGAATCCGATTTCCTGATGACGGGCGCCACTGTGCCCATGTACGAACAGACGGTGGTCAATAGGATCGAAAACAACTCGGGGAATTGGTTCAGACAAATCTCCTTCAATTGCGCGTTTTTCAGGAGCTCGTTTAGGGCGCAAATCGCCTGCAAGGGCGTCTGATTCGCTATTTTTACGTCTCCGTTTTGTTCGTCGTCGTACAAAGGGGTCGATTTTATGATCTTCTTTAATTGGTCTATCAGATCGGCCACTAGCGTGAGATCTGTGGAAAGGATGCCCCAACATTCCGATATTACACTGAAAAAAAAATTACCAATCAATTCCGTACTATATCATTTATAACAATTAAATAAACCTACTTATCAAACGGCAAAGATTGCGACAGCAATATCCCACAAACGATTTTCGAATGGTGCATGGCTAAATTCAAAATAGCCCTGTACGTGGTAGACTTAGTTCTCGGGCACTGAATTTTATACAACTTCTTCAACAACTCCTCAGTAATGTGAGCTACGTGACTAACTAACTCTCCGCCTAATAAAAACGAATCGCGTTAACGAAATACACGCTAACAATAAAAATATTCACCTTTATTTTTGAGCAACAGGTTCAGTACGACGCTGCTGCCGTTAGAGCTAGACGATTCGCAATCTAACAACGCTTCAATCAAGCCTTCTATGCAGTGCATAAGCTGAAACGGCGGTAAATTAATACTTATGATGTGTGCTAGATCGGATGTGAGATTATACAATAGTTTAGGTTCGTCGGAATCGATCTGTTGTTGGATGTGTTGTAGGGAATTGGAGAGGATTTTGTCGTGGTCTCGCATGTGACCTTCGTAACGCGCTGCAATGCATAGAATTAGGCTGAGACATTCGACAGCCACCTAGAAAAAAAATTACAGTGAGAATTGCGAGAGTTGCAAATGGCGGAAATTGTACCTTTCGAATGTTTTTATTCGGATCGGTACACCTCGGTATCACTTTGGAGAGGAGAAAACCGGTTTGACCGAACGTGGTGGGACATTCGTAGGCGAATTTCATGTTATCGAGATACGTCTGTAGAACCAAACGCATGGTTTCTGCGGCTGGAAGACGTTGTTCTTGTCTTTTTTTACCTGTAAATTATTGTAAACGTTTACTCGAATCGAATGTTACTAAAAACAATTACCTAGCCACGGTTGCAATAACCACACAATTTCGTCTAGAGTAGCAGGCGATAAATTCTGCAACAGCAAATCTTTAACCAGCTGGTTTAATTCGGTAAAACTTTTCGTAACGTGCGGCACGAGCTTCAATTCCCCGTAATATTTTTCGGTGTTGTCCTGGTTTATTTTGCAGTATATTATGGCCGCGTTGTAAACGTTATCGAAGAACAGCTTTAAAATGTTTATTCTGTCTTCGGATTCAATGGGAAGAGGCAGCCTCACGAGAGCCGTTACTGTAGGAATTATCAACGGAAAGAGTTCTATGTATTCGGGGCCGCTGTGCAAGTGAACTTGAGATGATACTAATCTGAAACCGCAGTGGTATTTGAGTGTTCAAAAATCCTAATAATGTAATTACTTTATAACATTGTCCCTCTCGTTCATTCTAATATGCATGGAGTTTCTGTTAGGATGCATTGCATCGGCAACAGCATTGATTGTTTTCAGGCAAGCCTTTCTCAGTGTAAAATCTTTACTATTGACCAGTTCTTGCATCGCATAGTCCAAAATTTCGCTTTCGATCACTTTTAAAAGTCTATCAGAAGGCGCTTCGTTACAAACCTAAAAAAAAAAATCAAGCATCAAGAATCAATCGGTACTATTTTCTTCACTTATTATACCTGAGCATAACTATACAGTACCGTATACTTCAACCTCTCTAAACCGATCTCGTGTTTCTGATCTTTCAGAAAAGTGAAAAATTTCGAAGACTTCTTCGTCAAGACCTCTTTTCTGATGTGCCCCAATTTATTCAGGACTAACTGCAAGTGGGTTCTCGAACAGATTCCCACAGCTTCGGCACAAGTTTGCGATTCCACATAATCGGTTAATCTGATACTACCCAAAATACTATCTAACGTTTGCATTACAGCTTCTTGGTCTTTCAAATAACACAGCGCTATAGCCATGCACTTTAAAAGAAAGTGCTTCTCCGATTGCTTAATTATGTAATTATCATTTTGGGAACCCACAAACCTGTAATAAAAAATAGTTATAACAATTTGATGTGAATTATACATGAATTATACCTAATACTATTGTAAACATCCATCTGTTTCTTCGCGTTCGAAACTACTATTTCATTGAAGCTTTCATTATTGGTAGTTTCGAGCAGCAAGTTCAGGAAATCGAAAATCAAATCGTGCCATTCGGGGAAGTTTATGTTCTCGAAATTCTGCTCCAGGTATTTCAGCAACTGCGGTATCTTAACGTCCCAAACCGCTTTGTACGAATCGATGGCGCACGGTTTGATGTGCTTCAAGAAATTCAGTATGTAGCAGCCCCTGAAATTGGGCAGGGGATCGGCCAGCAGAGCCAAACATCGAATGAAAGCGGTGTCGCAGCATTCGGGCTTCTCCTTCTTCGAAGCCAAATGCGTCAGGCACCTCATTATGACGACGACGGCGTCGTCGTAGGTCGTGATTAGGAAGTTTTTTAACAGCAAATTCCATAGAACCGTTTCGAGTTCCGGAACCGAAGTGCCGAGCATGTAGAGGGTGTTGTCGGTGGATTTTTGAATATTCTCCAACTCTTGTGGATCGATTATGGAATTTTTCGGCAGCACTTGCTTGCAGCACATTTTTAGAACAAATTCGATATACTTTTCAGGCCCGTCCGGATTAATATCTGCAAATTAAACAAATATATTTACTCAAATAACTAGCGTATTCCTCACCTTTATCCATAAGGACCCTTTTAAGGCACAAAGCGACGATAATTTTAACTACAGCTTTCTTTACTTTCAAATTACTCTCATTTAAAACGTCATTAACACATTTAACGATATCCTTGTATCTTCTCTTTATACTCTGATCTCCCGAGTAAGAAATTAAATGGGTTAAAACTATCAAAGCTTTTACTTTCTCCTTGTCGTTGTTGTTTCTCAAAGAAGATAATAGTTGGTCTAATGTGTGATCGGTGAAATAAAGAGCGAAGCTCTCGTAGCATCTCAATACTTCAGAGTGGCTCTTTAATAATCCTGGCTGAGCGTAATCCGGAGATATACACACTAAGTCGAACAATGTGTTTAAAACGTTGGATAATGCTGGTTCTAATAGCATTCCGTTCACTGTAGTGGATTTTTGGATAACAGAACCCAAACATTTGGTAATATTATAAGGGTTGATGTTCCTTCGATACAAATTCAGTAGAACTTGTATGACTTTGGGGATTTGCTGGGTGACCCTTTCAACAGTCAGTAGTGGAAATATTGATGTTATGGCTTCCAAAACACATTCGACAGTTTTGGGATCCTTTGAATGTATCCAATTCGTGAATATGACATCGTAAGCCATTCCGATTTCAACGTTGAAATTTTCAATAGTTAACGTAGGATCTATCGTTTTTTCGGTATTCGAAATGTACTCCGTAAGAGCCTCACAGAAATTTCCTAAAGCTAAAAAGAGATAAATTAATTTTGAAGTTACGATGTTCAAAATACGAGCATACCGAAAGAAAATGATTGCTTCAGCACTTCAGTTCTCAAACCTCCCAACAGAGGAAGAATGACATTCAAAATATCTTTCAAATATGGTACTACTCCTCTAACATTTGCACTAGCTAATGCTCCCAAAGTGTGAGGTACCATGTGGTGAGGAATCACACCAGGCTTCAATTTTTCTAATAAAGAATCCATTACCTAACAAAGTAATACTCGTAAAGTAATTTAACTAACTCACAATTGCATGTAATCAGCTTACTTGTACGTAATGTTCCCTTCCCAAAGCAACTAAGATTCCACAAGCAGGCATCTGTACCAGTGGTTCAGAATTAATCTGATACGTCATAATACCCAAGCTTACTTCTATAGTTGATATGATCGTATCGCCATTTATTTTTAAGATGTGATCGGAGCACACGGTTTCCATAATAGCTAGTATTGAAGACATGTGCTCCGGAGGAGGTTTGGGAGTTTTGGTTAGAAAATTGCAACTCGAGTTCAACACTTGATTCGGATGCTTCTCGGATAACTTCTTTAAAGAGCATTTTAAAGATTCTATCACCGAAGGGCTCTTATCAGTTACCGCCTGAAGTAACGTTCCAACAGCCACTGTATAACAATTAATGTTTCGATTAGAATAATTCGATATTAATAAATGCATTTCTTACCTTGTAGTTGTGTTTCGGCATTTGCTTTACCATTTATAGCCATTTTTATCAAAAAACTTTATTCTTTATTTTGCATTTCATATGATTTTTGTTTTGACATTAATGACACTTCAGGTCTTTGACATGTTACACTATTAGTTAGGCAACACTTTTAACACATTTATAAAGATAAGCTGTTGCTTTCCATTTTGGAAAAGAAATGTTTTTATCTTTTCTCGTTTTTATTTAACACAATAACAAAATCCTTATATTAAACCTTCTTCTGTAACGGAAAAACAGCATTTTTGTCTTAATAAATCTGGTGAAAATACAATTTCAAATTCCCTTAAAGAATTATCGTTGCTTCTTAGTATCTGGCAACGATAATTTAAGCTATTACTCCACGCAATACCTAAACAAGGCTCCACTTTATTGTTCTCTATATCATCAAGTACCTAAAAAAATTAAACTAGAATTTATATTAATTAAATTAAAGAGTTTCCTTCACCTGATTGGTACAAACGATGGCAATATTATGTTCATTGGCAATTTCATTCAATTTATGTGCGATGCCAATTAAATCTCTACTTCTCATTGCATATTCTCTAACATTGTCACTTCTAAACGGACCTGCTATTGAATCGACTATGATTAAACCTATATTTTCTCTTCTAAGTAACAACTGCAATTCCACGGATAAGCAGTGTTGAAGTTCTGCCACTACAGAAACGTGCTTTAAGAAAACGGAATCTTCAAAATTTTTATTAGGGCAATTGTATTTGCTTCTAAATACGTTTGCCAATTGATGTAAACGTTGCGAGGGGAAAACGCCTTCTGTGCATATGTACACAGCTCCTAAAAATTATTGGTAATAAGTATAGGAACCAAAATAATTCTGTACAAAAATCACCTTTTCCTAGACCATCCATATCGATGGGTAATTGTACTTGAAGGGCCAATTGCAAACACAATTGCGTTTTACCAACTCCACTACATCCATATATTTCTGTAATTAATCCGAGAGGTACGCCATTTTTTAATACGGCATCTATGTTGTTACAACCTGTCTTCAATCGTTTCCAAGAGTTTACAGCACTAGCTACAACATTAATAGTAGCATTCGATATTAGTCCAATGGTAAGAATACTTGCCTTTAATTATGGTGTTAGGTTTGTGGATTGTTTTTGCTATATCGAATTTGATTTTTTCCACTTCTTCTTCATTTGAATCAACGATTTTTGCTAGTTCTAAAGAATTCGTTACGAGAAATAACAGAGCTGTGTTTATGTTAGCTAAAATATTAGAAAATCAGTGTAAACTAAATATTTGAAGTTCGGATAGGATTACCTTGCTTAAGTTTTTGGTATACGTCTTGGGAAACTGCAGATTGTAAGGGAAAATCTTCCATTTTACAACATATAAATTATTTGATTTTTTGAACTAACGAAAACTAATTTTGAGGTTATATTTTGGTAAACAAACTTGAAACGTCACAATTAAAGAGAAAGTCGTTCTCCGTTTTGATTGGTCAAGCAGCTGTCATTTTTTAAAACGCCCAATAGAAATGCATATTGTTTTCTCTTTTTCGAATTGTTTCGAACTCGGGTACAAAAAACGTGTGACTGTCCTTTTTTATTACGTGGAATATAAAAGCGATAGCGATGTGAACGACAACGTGCGTTCTAGAATATTTTATCCAATGAAAAGTTGTGGCAAAACTGGAAAAAAGCCGGTAAAAAGCGAATCCCTTTATTCCCTTTAATTTTAAGGCTAACGTGTAACATGTCTGTCAGGTTTGACTTTGTTTAAAACTCCGTACTTCTTCGTCAGTTTATTTTATCAGCATTTACATTGAGTAAGTTAAAAGTTAAAACATTATTAAACATTACTTCTCCATGCTTATACTGAACTCTTTACTGAGGTTTATTCTTTTTCATTTTAACAGTTCTACAAATATACTGTCACCCAGAATTATTATTAAATCAGGATCATGTCTAGTCAGTAGTTTTTAAAAATCGACATTATATAAGAGAAAAGTATTTCTTGAATCTCATCTCTGTGCTCAAACATTAAAAAATGGAGGGCGCACTTCTAGCAACCCATGAAAGTAATGAAGTTAAAAATGGGGCTAAAAGAAAAAAACCGATACAGAATGGAATGTCCAACAAAAAACAAGAAGCAAACAAGGAAAATGCTAAAATATCACCAACAAAAAGTAATCCGAAAGGAAAGAAAACAATGTTAAAAGAGAAGAAACAAAAGGAATCCAAATTGAAAAACGGCGATCACAATATGCCAGAACTAAAAGAAAAGGAAACTTTTTCAAGAAAACTAAATCCCAGAGACCAAGAGACGCCAGAAGAGGAGGAATTAATGCAGAGAGAACTGCAACGGGTAGAGCGAAGGATGCTTAAGGAAGAGAAGTTATTGCAGAGGAAACTCAAAGAGGAGCAGAAGTTGCGAAAGGAACAAGAGATTGAGGAAAATAAGAGGCTCAAAGAGCAGCTGAAATTGCAGAAAGAACAAGAGATTGAGGAAAATAAGAGGCTCAAAGAGCAACAGAAATTGCAGAAAGAACAAGAGATTGAAGAAAATAAGCGACTCAAAGAGCAACAGAAATTGCTGATGGAAGAACAAAGATTGAAGCAAAGAGAACAAGAGAAACTTCAGAAACAACAAGAGGCCGAAGAGAAAAAGAAAGTTAGAGATGAAATGATGGAGGAGAAAAGGGCGGCTGCTTTGAAAGGGATGCAATACTTGCTGACATTGAGCAAGAAGTATTCCAATTTCCTCAGACAGAAAGTTGCGGAAGGTAAATCTAAAAGGTAAAAATAACTAGACTTTTAAATTTAATTATTAAACAATAATTAATTTTTTTAGGAAAAGTAATCAACTGAAACGAATGATTGAAGAAATTGAAGAGAATGCTGTAGGTGGCCCTGCTGAAGAAAAGCCAGGTAAATTTGGAAATACTATATGATTAACTATGCAGTACTTGATATTTTATATATTAGACCTTCCATTTTCATTTATTCCTTCTCTAGAACACAAATCAATATTTTTATTATAAGTGTATAACAAAATTATTGATGAAAGTACAAAGGTAAGGTGAGAAGTTCTCGACCCGACAATAAAAGAGCGATTTTCACTTGAAAAATTACTTTATTCTTCTTATTAAGTCAAAATCCTTAGTAGTAAACGATTCTGTAGAGTTCTAAATGGTTCTAGACAATTTATATTGTTCTGGAGCGTTCTAAATGGTTCTGAAGCGTTCTAAATGATTCTAGAGCGTTCTATATGGTTCTGTAGCGTTCTAAATGGTTCTAGACAGTTCTATAAATGATTCAGGCCGAGAACTTTTCACCCTACCCTCGTATTGGATTTTGAAATGTATATTTTTATATTAATTTTCAGAGCTCACGGATATTACTGATTCATTGGAATACTTCGAAGGAGGTCAATTGAGAGATTACCAAATCGAAGGGGTTCGCTGGCTTTACGTATGTATTTTTCCAGATGAATATTGCACAAGTAGTTTATTAAGGTTGTCCCGTGACTCGATGAACAGAGCTTTGGAGGGCATTCATTGGTTAATTTTAAGTCGAAATCGAGCCCCCATCGAGTCACGGGACACACTGTATACAAGACAAATTATTTCTCAATAAACTGTGTATGTATACTATTTATTTTAATTTTTTCGGTTATTTTTTAGCATATATTCAAAAACGGAATCAACGGAATACTTGCCGACGAAATGGGCCTTGGTAAAACCGTTCAAGTCATAGCCCTGACGAGCCTCCTGCTGCAGAAGAAAGTGTCAGGACCGTTTCTAGTCGTGGCTCCGCTATCGACTTTGCCCAATTGGAAATCGGAATTCGAACGGTTCGCGCCCAAAATCCCGGTAATATTATTTAGCGGCAATAAGATCGATAGGGATTCGTTGAAAGTAAAAGTTGCAAAAAAATATAAAATGGACAAATCGATGTCGACGCACGCCGTCATTCTAGTTGCTTACCATACTCTCCTGTCGGAAAAGAATTTTTTTTTAGATTTTCACTGGCAGTATATCATCATTGACGAAGGCCACCGGCTAAAGAACCATCAGTCCCAACTAACGATGTAAGTACAATAAATGCATACAGGGTGTTTCATAAGGAATATTTTAATCATAGTTTCAGGACCTGCAAATATTCATATTTTACTAAATATACAGGGTATGGATGTAAAAATGTATTTATGTTTTTTTTGCAATAATTTGTGCATAATTTATCTACTTAGATGGAATTTGGCGAACACAATCAACACTGCAGTGATTAAATTAAATCTAACAATTAATTAGTTGACAACTATCATTTTCATTTTAGTTTTCAAGTCTACTATGTTGAAATATGGTAAAGTAAATTAAATAGATATTGTGGGTAGAATATTTTAAATGCAAATATTTCAATATGAGCTGATTTTACGCTATTAAAATATTACTTAAGCTTATTAATTAAGCTATTGTATTTGACCCACAGTTATGTAGCGAAATATGAATATTTAGAGGTCTTGAACCTATGATTAAAATATTGACTATTCCTTATGAAACACCCTGTATAGGTATTTGTCTACCTATGGTCTTCCAAAAGTTAATGGAGTCGAGTATAAGAATCATTTGTGGAACTCTTCTCCTAGGGGTAGTTACTTCATTCGTTTAAATATCAACGTATTATGTAAAATACAGGGTGTTCTGAACATCGTGCCAACCATCAACAACACGTTGTTTAGGAACACCCTGTATAATGGGTATAATGGGTTTTTTTATAGTTTCGAAAGAAGTTCATTCCAATTTAGAAGCCATAGAAATGTAGCACTTGAAGTAATTGTGATCGTTAGACATCACGAACATTTATTAATTTTAAATTTGAATTACTACTTATTTTTCAGATTAATGAAACATTTCAATTCGACCAATAGACTTTTATTGACGGGCACTCCTATTCACAATAACATTACCGAATTGTGGTCGTTACTGAATTTCCTGATGCCCGATATCTTTTCCAACGTTGATACATTCAGCTCCCTCGTTCTTCTCGATGACATGGAGGTAAGAAAAATTCATATAATTACCTTATAAAGGCTCGTCTTAATTGAATACTAGTATAAGCTAAGTTAGATTTTCACAAACTCTTATAAAATACGCCCAATAACACGAATTTCAAATTAATTTTTTTTTAAGTTGTTTATTGGTGAGCACTCTATTCCACCGTTTTCTTTTAGAATAAAAATAAATTATTGGAGCAAGAAATGAAGACCAACATGTTCTCTACAATACACGAAGTGCTGGAGCCCTTCATTTTAAGGAGGCTCAAAAAGGATGTCCTAGATGATTTAGTTCCTAAGCAGGAAGTGATTATTTCTTGCCCGCTAACCCAATTCCAGTACGAAATCTATTCTTACGTTATCGATAGAAATATCCGCGCCTTACAGAATGTAGAAAAAAAACCAGAAGTAAGTAACTTTGCACATTACAAAAAAAATATGTAACTTTAACCTTCGTTTCAGGAACCGCTGGGTCGTTTCAGGAAAAGGCGCAAAGTAGAATATGCCGAGTTGAACGATTTAGATTTAAGCGAAGATGATATCGTCGAGGTCGATCGAGCCCTTTATAATACTATCGCTTCATACAAACAAAAGGAACGTAAAGATTTCGTAACGCGCTTGACGATGACCAACGTGATTGTAATGTTTCGAAAAATCGCCGACCATCCCTATTTAGTGCACATGCCTTTGGATCCGAACTCGAAGACCCGCCAGTTGTTGATTAACGAGGATTTGATCAATAAAAGCGGCAAAATGATCCTGTTGGACGGCATGCTTAAGAGATTGAAGGCCAACGGTCACAAAGTAATTTCGAATGCTTTAAGATGATTATTTTGATCTAAATTGTTCGTTTTTAGGTGTTGATATTTAGTACGCTGGTCATGACCTTAGATCTGATTGAAGAAATGATGCTGATTCGGGATTACACGTACAGACGGCTGGACGGCGGTCAGAGAATAGCCGAAAGGGAAGAGAATATCGACAGTTTTAACAATGATCCGGACGTGTTTGCTTTCTTGCTGTCGACCGGAGCTGGAGGGCTCGGGCTTAATTTAACCGGCGCTGACACCGTCATATTCTTCGATAGACATTGGGTGGGTAACCGGTGCTTGATCTCTCGATTTCTTTTAACCGATATGCGAATTAATCTCTTTTTTTTTTAGAATCCTCAAGTGGACATTCAAGCGCAAGATCGTTGTCATCGGATTAACCAAACGAAACCCGTCATGGTGTACACGTTAGTTAGCAGAAACACGATAGACGAGCGCATTCTTAAAACCGGAGAGAAGAAGCGATTGTTGGAGAAAGTCATCATCAGAGAGGGTCAGTTTGATCGATTGAATTTGAATATAATTATTTACTGCTTGAATTTTGTGTTTCATTGGTTTGTTTTTACGTTTTCAGGAAAGTTTCAAAGTTTGACGAGTAAAACGCAGGCGGTGCAGGTCGAAAAAGAACTGAAGGAACTGCAGGATTTGCTGAAACACGAAGGCAATCTTTCTCGGGCGATTGCCGAGTCTGTCGAGCAGCTAGACAAACTGATGGACAGATCGAAATTGTACGCCCAGATGAACCAAAAATATGTCTACAAAGTAGTTACCTGATTTTATTATTATTTGTGAAGTTTACTAGTTTCTTACATTCTTGATTTTATTAAATTTACTATTTTTGTAAATTCTTGTTTTTTTATTTCAATTTAATTGCAAGAGATTTTACATTGGTTCTACTCTACAGTTGGAGTCTGAATCTAAATAATTCAGATTCAGAAGTTTTCTCAGAAATTTCTCTCTTTACTCGTTTAAGGGTCAATTGTACACTAAATTTTAATTCGCACTGTTAAATATATTTCAGATGATAAGGGAATTTGATGATTAATTATAGTGAGCCCCCGAATACGTCCGCCGTTTAGAAATGTGAAACAGGTAATTTTCAATTTGTCATTTTGTAATTGACAATTTTAGAAAATTCCTAGATTTTGCAAACTCTATAAAAGTTCGGCAACACTGCCTACCTGCGACGTAGTAAATTATAGGTTGCGGATTTTTTCTACCCTTGTGCAGAAACTTTCTACAATCCTGCTTAGAACAAAAAATGACAGAAAATCCTGAATGTTATGGTAATATTTGAACAATAAAATAAAGATAATTTGTCAATAATGAATTTGCAATTAATAATAATAGCAATATATTTCCAACATTCCTCGGGTTTGTTCGGAAATACTCTGAAACAACTACGCGAAAAGGCCACCAGCATTTACAAAACCAAAAAGAAAGGCGTCAATTTGGATTTCATGGGCAACGCGTTGTCCGATTATCCGGGAACGAATCCAAAATATATCAAAATCAACGAAGATCTCTGGGAAGAATATTACAGCTGCCTCAAGCACCAAGAAGAGAATTTGGGCTCGTATTTATCCATGATCCCTCAAGCCATTCTGGGATTCGAAGGCTCCAGCATAAAGCTCGAATGCAGGATATGCATTAGCCCTTTGGAAAAGGAAAACAAGGAGTTGATACAGTGGGAGTGGGCCCCAATAGGTATAATTGGATTGTTAATACGTAATTAGATAAAATTGAGGCCTTAAAGGCTTCAAAATATAACTTAACATGTTTCCTTACATCAGATGCATTAAGAAGTATCTTCCTAGGCACCTCCACACCACATTAAAACGCTATTAAAACGAAAACAATATTTATTTTCCAGAAGGAAAGCATTTGGAACCGGTCGATTACAACGAAAACATAGTTATTTCTCCCAAAGACAAAACGCTGCACTTGTACAATTTAGAAACCAGCCATTCCGGGCAGTATATGTGCCTTTTAGGAGAGTCCTCAACGACACCGTATTTTCTAACGATTGTCGCCTTAAACGAAAGCGAATTCGTTCAAGTACACAGCCGGACAAATCCGACGGGACCTTATCCAAAAGATTTCGAAAATATCGATCAATACGGCTTGATTTTGGACACTGAGTGGAGCGAATGGTCGGCATGTAGTGCCTGCGATAAAGTTGGAAAGAAGCATAAAATAGGCTCGTTATATTACGTTTTTTTTGTACAGGTTTACTTCTGATGAAGGTAGTGAGCTTCAGCTTAGCTAGAAATGAGCTTCTAGTGAATGCGCTTCTAGTATTCTAGTATTCTAGAAACGAGCTTCTAGTATTCTTAATCTTCTTTAGCGAAGTCTTTAGCGATTTCCCGACTAATTTATCAGAAATTCCGGAATTTTTTTTTGCCTTTGCTTTCAGCATTTACACCAAGCTGTTGCAACACACTTTAAGATTGTACACCCCACTGCCTCATATCATATCCTTCAGCTTTTCAGCATATTTTTGAATCCCAACTTTCAGGTTACTGTACGGTTTACTCCAAAGAAAACCGAGACCTATCGGTCTCATCGAAGGTCATCGACAATCCCGTAATTGTCGACGATACTAATTACAGTACCATTGAATTAATCGAATTCACTAGTTCCTCTACAACCGATTACCCTGCAGAGGAAACCGAATCCACGAAAATCAGCGAGTCCGATTTGGAGCTCTTCACCATTTTCCAATTCGGAGTACCTTGCCAGTCCCACGTGTTGCCCCCGAGCGTCGGTGAACTACCACAAGTTCAGAACAGGAAAAACGAAATCATGTCGGGTTATTGCAGGGAGAAATGCGAGAGGAACAAAATTTTCGTGGTTAAAGATAGGCATGGGAACATCATAGAGAAGGTAAGGAAATTCGCTTCGTGGAAATTGTTTGAAATAAAGTGGTTTTTTGAGGTGAACAATTCGGAAGGGTTGTACTCGTTGAAACAGCCATTGCCACCTTTAGAGCCTCCTGTGGCCAGGACTTTGTTGTATGGAGTGAAGGGTAAAAGTATCGTTCTCTCGTGTCCGGGTAGTATGAATACTGATGCCCCGATTCATTGGCAATTGGGAGATAAGAATTTGATCCCAGAGGTCATTGCTCGAGAATCGAATAGAAGGATTGTTATTAGGTAAAAGGTCATACTGTAAATATAAATATAGTATAGTCCTTTTCAAGATATAGTAGAAAATGACTTTATAAGCTGATGAGTTTACGACTACCCGGTGCTGTTTAGGGTACACGCCGTACTCGCCGGTCGAAGGACGCAGAACCGTATTTTAAGTTTGGTACGTTCGCTGCGGCTAAGCGGCGATGCAAAACACTCATTAAATAACATTTCTTAAGTTCTTACCTGGAAATGTAAATACTGTTTACTACCCGGCCCGACCGAAGTGCTTCAACGTTCCATTGTATTGGTATTAGGAAAGTCATTACTTTATTGCTATAATCCCTAAGCTCTCACGCCTCTTTTCTACTATATCTTGAAAAGGACTATACCTCCTTAATTTACTAACATCTAGTTCTTCTAATGTTTGTATTCTTCTGAACTTGATGGTCTATTCTTCACGATTTATTACATACATTACATACATTCATTTTTTACAGTATTTTTGCATATTAGAGGTGTATTTTGGAAAAGATTGATTGGTTTATTTGTGTTTTATACTAATAATAGTTATTTTGTAGTATTACGGATAAAATTCACATCAAAGTAGCGAAAATATCGGATTCGAATATCTACAGCTGCTGGCAGAAGGAAGAATTGGCTGGGACTATAAGATTAGTGATAGAAAAAAAATTAGAATTCAACTTTAATCATACGATTATGCTTATTGGGATTTTAATAATAATGGGAGTGTTTCTAAAAATTTTTATTAAAGCTATTTTAGGGAGGAAGTACGCTAAAGTTTAATTGTAATAATTGTGTTTATTTTAAATAAAGTTTATGTATTTAACACGCAGTAATTTAGTAGTTGTATAATCTAATTGAGAAATAATAATAAATATCATAATCTCATCATAATCATACCAACACTAACAAAATGCATTATCACGGAGACTGCATTTAGGAAAAAATATATAAATAAAATCTACTGGAAATTTACTAGCGAATTGTTACTAATCAATAGTATAAAAATATGTACAAGGTACATAAATATTTTTCCTGTTTCACATTCATTATCTAGAAACCATTTTAGGTACTTTTTGCAACCTAAAGTACGTTATTTTTAAAGGACTTGTATTGATTAACTTAAGTGCTAGATAAAATTAAATTCACTTAAAACATTATAAAACCAAATTGGAAGTGTGAATAGGTTAATAATTATCGACATTCGATTCAGAACAGTTGATTAAATGACAACAATATGCTTCGGTAAGTTTTTTTTTAATTTATAGAATCATATAATATAAAATTGAGATGTCAGAACCGAAATGAGATAGAGAAAAAAATGTTGATCTACCCGCTATATTTCTGTTTTAAGTTAGGGTAATTTTGTAAAATACCAAGCTGTATGAAGGGAATCATATCCCTTCATTATAATTATAATAACGATTATTACTCAAAAAAGCTCATACAAAATATCTACGTGTGTGTCTATCTTCACAATACTGTCTTCATAATTTTAGAATTTACATTTTGGATTTTTTCAGAATATTCTTTTACTTGATAATTTTGGCAAATTTTGCGTCTTGTGCTGACCATAATCTTTTCAAAAATTGCTCAAGAGTGGAATTTTGCAGGTAAGACATTTTTCTTAAAACTAATTAATAATTAATACCATTAAGTGCAGTTAATTGCAAATTTGTACACAATATTGTCTATGGGTGCAACAAAGACAATATCCATTGGTCTCATATAAAGAAAAAAGAAAGAGATATAGTGGGATTACGACTTTCTCACTCTAACCACTATAGTTTAAATAGTCTTTCTTTGTTCAACTCGTAGAATTGACCATATTACAAACAAATTTTCACTTACCCGTATATCACGTTTATAATTTCTTTAAGAAAATGTGTTTTGTAATCCAATTTGAAAAAAAATATATCAATAATTGCTAATTGTAAACATGAGATAATTTACTATTTTTGACAAACATTATCTAGGCATCAGATATTGATTCTTAAAAATATGTTTAAATAAATAACTGCTTAAAGCAAAGTAAATATATTTTTTTTTCAAGAAAAAATAATTTATTTTCTTTTTAGGTCTTTAAGAGACCCAAAAGTGACTTCCCCATTTAAGCCCCAATTATCTAAACTGACCGTTAACAATGATAAAACAACGGTTATTGTACCAATATCAAACAGCGACAATCAAACTTTCAATGTGTACATCAATCTTCTGAGAAATCACACTGTTAGAATGAAGATTTTGGAAACTGAAAGCGCCAGATACGAGTTAAAGGATGTACTGGATAAGGAACCAACGAAATTGAAGTACCTAAACAAATTATTTTTCCACAATATAATAATAATTTAATTATTCTAGGGTCGTTTTAAATAAAACGATGTATGAAAATGGCTCAGTTACCATCTTACCAGACGGCTCGAAATACTCTCACAGCGTTAACATAAATCCGGATCCCTTTCAGATAAAATTTTTCTATGACGACGGAATGCTGGAGAGCGTCTTCCACGGAGAAGAATTGATTTTTCAAAAAGTAAGTTTAACAAACAAGAAAATTAAATCCTATAATATAAATTGCAACTGTACAGGACACGCAAGCATTCGTATTCCGCTTCCAATTTACTGATGCTACCACCTTACACGGTCTTCACCACCACACTTTAGGCTTGGATTTACCCGACACCAAAGCAAGTAAAATGGACCCGATCCGATTAAGGAATTCCGATATCGCTGGTTACGAACCAAACTCTCCAATGGCAATGTACGGAGCCGTGCCTTTGGTGTACGGTCACACGTAAGTAACACATTTAGTACTCACTTTATTCTCTTTTATTAAATATTGAAGCAACAATGAAGAAAAGAAGTACGAGAGATACTCAGTTTTTGGCTTAATAATTGAATAGAATCTTCATATTTTTAGCGGTGTGTACACTTCTGGAGCATTTCTGCACAATGCCGCCGAGCAATGGGTAGATATAATTCACGATGCGGACTCATCTTCAGCCAGGTTCATGGTTGAAAGGGGAGCTTTGGACTTGTTTGTTTTGCTGGGAAATACAGCGAAAGAAACTGTCCGACAATTCGTTGAGCTGACCGGTCGAGCGCATATGCCACAGGTAAAATTTCATTTCAAAAGGTTGGCGGCAAATAGTTTATATTTTGTACGGAATTTTGTAGTTGTGGACGTTAGGATATCACCAATGCCGTTGGTCGTACGAAACGCAAGAGGATGCTAAAGATGTGGTCGCCCAAATGGACGCCCATGAGTTTCCCATGGACGCCATTTGGTTGGATATCGACTACACCGATGGATACAGGTATTTCACATGGAATCCGGTGAATTTCTCCGATCCCATAGAGTTCCAGAAAAACATATCGTCTACGAACAGGAAACTGGTTACGATCCTGGACCCGCACATTAAAAAAGATCCCAATTACTCCGTATACGCCGGCGCCAAAGGGAAATATTTCGTTAAGTTTGCAAATGGAAGCGATTTTGAGGGTAAGTAAAGGAATTCTCTCATACGCTCAGATAACTGCGCATATACTTTCCTCAAATCTCCATGATAACCTCTAGAAATGTCGAGGTAATATTTTTTATGCATACATTAGGAGTTTGCTGGCCCGGAGAATCCAGTTACTTGGACTTCCTTGATCCCAAAGCTCGAGACTACTACGCCAGCTGGTACTCATATGAGAAATTCAATGGAAGTACACCAGTATTAGCAGGAGTTTGGAACGATATGAACGAACCTTCTGTATTCGATGACTCTCTGGAGAAAACTATGCCCTTCGATGATGCTGTCCATTACGGAAACGTCGCACATGGAAACATTCACAATATCTACGGATTTCTTCAGGTAATAATTACTAATTTTCGTCGCGAAAGGTAGGATTAATAAATTTGTCCAACGTAAGTAGGAACTTCCATTCCCACTAGGTAGTCCAATATATATTCTACTACTACTAATGATAATACTACCTATATATTCACTTGTAGTACCAATATTTGTACTTTCATTGGCGATTTTTTGCACCAAACTTTCAACTCTCATCTCACTACTTACATCTATTCGAACAACACCAAATTTAATCCTAAAGAAGCTACGTTCTATTCCAGACCAAAGCCACCCATCAAGGTCTCATGGAACGCGACAACAACACCAAAAGACCTTTTATTTTGACCCGTTCCCATTTCGCTGGGTCCCAGCGGTACGCGGCCATGTGGACTGGAGACAACACGGCCGATTGGCCTTACCTGCGTACCAGCTACTCGGAGTGTATGCTCTCCAACATAGTGGGTATGGTGTTCTGCGGCGCTGACGTCGGCGGGTTCTTCAACGATCCGGACACGGAGTTGCTGCAGAGGTGGTACCAGGTGAGCTGGATTTTTTAGATGCAATTCAGTATTTACATTAGTTGTTGGTCTTTTCAGGCTGGTATTTGGTTGCCTTTTTACAGAGGGCATGCTAACAAGGAGACGAAGCGAAGGGAACCTTATTTGTTTGGTAATGATGTCCAGGAGGTCATAAGAACTGCTATTAAAACGAGATACAAGCATTTGCCTGTTTGGTATACGTTGTTCTACGAACACACTAGGTATGGGGATCCGATCATTAGGCCTCTGTTTTATGAATACCCTGGCTTGGTGAATAAAGATGATCATATTTTGTTAGGTAAATGTAATATGTATTGGCTAATTGATAATATCTTATCCTAAATCTTAAGTAAAAGGTTTAAAAAATAATTTTGCTAATTTTAATATTTTTAGGTACTGATATTTTGGCAAGACCCGTTTTGGAAAATGGAACAAATAGTGTAAATATCCATTTCCCAGGAGATTCATCGACTTTCTGGTACAGGATGGATGATCATTCTGCCAAAATATATAAAGGAAACGATGACGTGACATTACCAGTCAATATTACAACGGTAGATAATCTTTTCTCTTTGCTCACTATACAGGAGTGTCACACGAGTCTAGGCTTATTTATTCCTTAAGCAATTCTAAAATAATTGTTTTTCTATTTTATTTTTCAGTCGCCATATTTCTACAGAGCAGGCAGTATAATAGTAAGGAAAGACCTCGAACGCAAATCAAGTACTGATATGATTGATGATCCCGTAACTCTTTACATTAATTTGGATTCCGTAAGTTTTTATTTTTTTCATTCTTACACATTAGTTTTGGATTAATTATATCACTATTTTCAGTCCCATAAAGCTACTGGAAGGATGTACGTGGACGATTACACCAGTTTCAACTATCAAGACAAAAAGCATTTTTACTATTTGAATATTGAATATATTTCACAAACGGGCGGATTAGTGTTTAAGTAAGTATTTTTTATATTATATTCTACGAAAAATATTCATTAAAAATACTTGCATTTGTCACAAATTTATTATTTATTTAAATTAGAACTAGTTTCGGTTTACACGATCATCTTCAGGTCTAGAACTCATATAATTTTCATAAAATCCTAGTACCTTAAAAATCAAATTGCTGTATCTCATAGAATAATTTATATGTAATTATTTTAATTTTGTTTTTAGGCAAATTGATGGAAATGCTACCGGTTTCGATGTAGAAATTAGTCATGTAATTGTTCAAGCCAAAAACTCAGGTGGGTAATGCTGGCTGGATTTATCTTATTAATAGTATTACTATATTTGAAATTATTTCTTAAAAAAGGATTTTTCTAAATTTAAATTTCTTTTTAGATGAAAATACATTTACAAGGACCGAATACACAACTCTTGCTAATGGTGAACGACTCTCCAACTTCAAAATTACGCCCCATCTTAATGAAAAGAAAGAAGTATTTTATCATTTAAAGGATACACCTCGTATTACTGATTACGTTTTAAATCAGTAAATAATATTAATATTTTTATTATTGTTTTACTTTATTCTTGCTTTCGACTAAATTAAATGTTTGTCTAGTAAATAAAAATATGAAAAAATGTTTTACATTCATTATCTAGAAACCATTTTAAGTATTTTTTGCAATCTAAAGTAAGTAATTTTCAAAGGACTTGCATTGATTAACTTAAATTCTAGATAAAAATAGATATATTCACTTACCTAAAACATTATAAAACCAAATTGGAAGTGTTAATAGGTTAATAATGATCGATATTCGGTTCAGAATAGTTGACTAAATGAAAACAATATGCTTCGGTAAGAATTTTATCATATATTTAATATCAATTTTGTAAAATACCAAGATGTATGAAGGGATATAATTATCCCTCCCTTAATTATATATCTCTACCCTTTGATATTACATCTTGGATATTATTTATACTTAATCCCTATTATTATTTTTAATAACCATATTTATATAATACAGGGTGTCCCAATGAAAAGTAGCCCCTTTAATGAGCTTGTAATTTGTAAACGAATAATCGTAAAAACATGCGGTTTTCTCAGATATGTTTTATTTTATTATAAGTTTTGTTACAGTGATACAGAAATTATGCATTACCAACACAGGGTGTTTTATCAAAATCTCCTGTTTTAAATACACAGTAACCTTTTTTTTTAATGGAACACCCTGTATATGTAGAGATATTTTGAAAGATATGCTCTTCTACTTTTTAAAAATGTGTTATTTGTACATGTTATTGTACAAAAGAAGATGTCCTATATCATAGCATTTAGTTGATGTAAATTTAAAAGAGGGGGATTTTTGAAACACCCTGTACAGACGATACAAAATTTTTGTGTCACTGTAACAAAAAGTTATAGCAAAATAAGATATATCTGCGAAAACCGCATGTTTTTACGATTAGGCGTTTAAAAATTATTAGCTCATTAAAAGGGCTACTTTTCATTGGGACACCCTGTATATAAAAAATAATTTTTCTATTGAACACACGATTTTTACTCAAAAAACCCATACAAAATATCTATGTGTCTATCTTTCCAATACTGACTTCATAATTTTAGAATTGATTTAAATACATTTACATTGTAGATTTTTTTTCAGAATATTCGTTTATTTGATATTTTTGGCAAATTTTGCGTTTTGTGCTGACCATTATGTCTTCAAAAATTGCTCAAGAGTTGAATTTTGCAGGTAAGACCTTTTGTTAAAACTGTAATACCATTAAGTGTAAAATTTGCTGTTACCCGTATATCACGTTTAATTCCTTATATTGGCATAGTTGAAGTCAATCTCTATTTATTTGCATTAATATAAAATTAGAGAGCTTCATTAGCATGCCACCCTTTAGTTTAGTATGTTCCTACAGTAGAATAAAAATATTAGGAATTTTAAGGGATAATAAAAAATATTGGGTTATTATGGAAACTAGAAAATTTTAAATGAGGAGTTTGTTTTTCAAAATTAATTTTCTTAGAACAAATGTAAAAATGTGTTTTGTAATCCAATTTGAAAAAAAATTATCAATATTTGCTAATTGTAAACATGAGATAATTTACTATTTTTGACAAAAATTATCTAGGCACCAGATATTGATTCTCAAAAATATTTTTCAATAAATAACTACTTGAAGCAATTTTTTTTAGAAAAATTATTAATATAGAGATTTATTTTCTTTTTAGTTCCTTAAGAGAGGCAAGAGCTAGCTCTTCATTTAAGCCTCAGTTATCTAAACTGACCGTTAACAATGATAAAACAACCGTTATTGTACCAATATCAAACAGCGACCATCAAACTTTCAATGTGTACATCAATCTTCTGAGAAATCACACTGTTAGAATGAAGATTTTGGAAACTAAAAGCACCAGATACGAGTTAAAGGACGTACTGGATAAGGAACCAACGAAATTGAAGTACATAAACAAATTAATTTGCCACAATATAATAATTTAATTATTCTAGGGTCGTTTTAAATAAAACGATGTATGAAAATGGCTCAGTTACCATCTTACCAGACGACTCGAAATACTCTCACAGCGTTAACATAAATCCGGATCCCTTTCAGATAAAATTTTTCTATGACGACGGAATGCTGGAGAGCGTCTTCCACGGAGAAGAATTGATTTTTCAAAAAGTAAGCTTAACGAACAAGAAAATTAAATCCTATAATATAAATTGCAACTGTACAGGACACGCAAGCATTCGTATTCCGCTTCCAATTTACTGATGCTACCACCTTACACGGTCTTCACCATCACACTTTAGGCTTGGATTTACCCGACACCAAAGCAAGCAAAATGGACCCGATCCGATTAAGGAACTCCGATATCGGTGGTTATGAACCAAACTCTCCAATGGCAATGTACGGAGCCGTGCCTTTGGTTTACGGTCACACGTAAGTAACACATTTAGTACACACTTCATTCTCTTTTATTAAATATTGATGCAACAATGAAGAAAAGAAGTACGAGAGATATTCAGTTTTTGGCTTAAAAATTGAATGAAATCTTCATATGTTTAGCGGTGTGTACACTTCTGGAGTATTTCTGCACAATGCCGCCGAGCAATGGGTAGATATAATTCACGACGCGGACTCATCTTCAGCCAGGTTCATGGTTGAAAGGGGAGCTTTGGACTTGTTCGTTTTGCTGGGAAATACAGCGAAAGAAACTGTCCGACAATTCGTTGAGCTGACCGGTCGAGCGCATATGCCTCAGGTAAAATTTCATTTCAAAAGGTTGGCGGCAAATAGTTTATATTTTGTACGGAATTTTGTAGTTGTGGACGTTAGGATATCACCAATGCCGTTATTCGTACGAAACGCAAGAGGATGCTAAAGATGTGGTCGCCCAAATGGACGCCTATAAGTTTCCCATGGACGCCATTTGGTTGGATATCGACTATACCGATGGATACAGGTATTTCACATGGAATCCGGTGAATTTCTCCGATCCCATAGGGTTCCAGAAAAACATATCATCTACGAACAGGAAACTGGTTACGATCCTGGACCCGCACATTAAAAAAGATCCCGATTACCCCGTATACGCCGGCGCCAAAGGAAAATATTTCGTTAAGTTTGCGAATGGAAGCGATTATGAGGGTAGGTAAAGGAATTCTCTTATTCGCTCACATTTCCGTGATAACCTCTAGAAATGTCGTGGTAATATTTTCTATGTATACATTAGGAGTTTGTTGGCCCGGAGAATCCAGTTACTTTGACTTCCTTGATCCTGAAGCTCGAGACTACTACGCCAGCTGGCACTCATACGAGAAATTCAATGGAAGTACACCAGTATTAGCCGGCGTTTGGAACGATATGAACGAACCTGCTGTATTCGATGACACCACGGAGAAAACCATGCCCTTCGATGATGCTGTCCATTACGGAAACGTCGCACACGGAAACATTCATAATATCTACGGGTTTCTTCAGGTAATAATTTTACCAATATTGGCGGTAAAAGTTAGAATAAATAAATTTGTTCAAACTTAGGTAGGTACTTCCATTCCCGCTAGGTCTCTATGTAGTCTAATATATTCCCGCTAATACCACCAATATGTTAGTAGTATTAGAAGTACTATTAGTAGTACCAATATTTGTACTTTCATTAGCGATTTTTTGAACCAAACTTAACTCCCATCTCACTACTTACAACTATTCGAACAACACCTAATTGAATCCTAAAGAAGGCACGTTCTATTTCAGACCAAAGCCACCCATCAAGGTCTCATGAACCGAGACAACACCAAAAGACCCTTCATTTTGACCCGTTCCCATTTCGCTGGGTCCCAGCGGTACGCGGCCATGTGGACGGGAGACAACACAGCCGATTGGCCTTACCTGCGTACCAGCTACTCGGAGTGCATGCTCTCCAACATAGTGGGCATGGTGTTCTGCGGCGCCGACATCGGCGGGTTCTTCAACGATCCGGAACCGGAGTTGCTGCAGAGGTGGTACCAGGTGAGCTGGATTTTTTAGATGCAAATCAGTATTTACGTTGGTTGTTGGTCTTTTCAGGCTGGTATTTGGTTGCCGTTTTACAGAGGGCATGCTAACAAGGACACGAAGCGAAGGGAACCTTATTTGTTTGGTAATGACGTCCAGGAGGTCATAAGAACGGCTATTAAAACGAGGTACAAGCATTTGCCTGTTTTGTATACGTTGTTCTATGAGCACACTAGGTATGGGGATCCGATCGTTAGGCCTCTGTTTTATGAATACCCTGGGTTGGTGAATAAAGATGATCATATTTTGTTAGGTAAATATAATATGTATTGTCTAATTGATAAAGTCATATCTTTAACTCTAAGTAAACGGTTTAATGAACAATTTTAGAATTTAATACTAATTTTATCATTTTTAGGTACTGATATTTTGGCAAGACCCGTTTTGGAAAATGGAACAAATAGTGTAAATATCCATTTCCCAGGAGATTCATCGACTTTCTGGTACAGGATGGATGATCATTCTGCCAAAATATATAAAGGAAACGATGACGTGACATTACCAGTCAATATTACAACGGTAGATAATCTTTTCTGTTTGATCACTATACAGGAGTGTCACACGAGTCTAGGCTTATTTATTCCTTAAGCAATTCTAAAATAATTGTTTTTCTATTTTATTTTTCAGTCGCCATATTTCTACAGAGCAGGCAGTATAATAGTAAGGAAAGATCTCGAACGCAAATCAACTACTGATATGATTGATGATCCCGTAACTCTTTACATTAATTTGGATTCCGTAAGTCTTTATTTTTTTTTTTCATTCTTACACATTAGTTTCGGATTAATTATATCACTATTTTCAGTCCCATAAAGCTACTGGAAGGATGTACGTGGACGATTACACCAGTTTCAACTATCAAGACAAAAAGCATTATTACTATTTGAAAATTGAATATATTCCACAAACGGGCCGAATAGTGTTTAAGTAAGTATTTTTTATAATATATTTTAGGAAAAATATTAGTTAAAAATACTTGCATTTGTCACAAATTTATTATTTATTTAAATTACAACTAGTTTCGTTTTACACGATCATCTTCAGGTCTAGAATTTATATAATTTTTATAAAATCCTCGTACCCTAAAAATTAAATTGCTGTACCTCATACAATTTTGTTTTTAGGCAAATTGATGGAAATGCTGCCGGTTTCGAAGTAGAAATTAGTCATGTAATTGTTCAAGCCAAAAACTCAGGTGGGTAATGCTGGTTGGATTTTTCCTGTGTATTACTAAGAGATTTTATCATCGGTATCTCAAAAATAATAATTACTGTCAAAATGAACCTGGCGGTTCCATTTTAGTGACCTGTTATTTACAGATCGGCCACAACATTTTTTTATTAGGTTTTTTTTTATTTTAACTTTATTATTTCATTGAGGTAGAATATTACCTGCTATCTGCTATTCAAAAACAATATTAAATCGTTAACATACAAATTTGTATGTAGAACCTTTTTTGTTCTCGATTTATTTTCGTTCAAATTTGGCGTTCGGGTTTTCCAAGAAACGTGTCAATAAATCTGTGTTTATTATAATGAAATTTCTTTTTAGATGAAAATACATTTACGAGGACCGAATACACAACTCATGCTAATGGTGAACGACTCTCCAACTTTAAAATTACGCCCCATCTTAATAAAAAGAAAAAAGTTTTTTGTAATTTAAAGAATACACCTCGTAATACTGATTACGTTTTATATCTGTAAATAATAATAATTTGTTTATTATTGTTTTACTTTATTCTTGCTTGTGACCACATTAAATGTTTGTGTAGTAAATAAATATAAAGAAAAAATGAATTTAGTATTTTATTATAGAGTACCTATATTTATTTTTTGATAATGATCAAGATGCATATATGAACCGATCAAATTTATATAAATTTTACTTCTTTTTATTCAATACATGTTAAATTTTATTAAATATGTCACCCTTTAAATCTCACCCTTCAAATTGTATGTACAATCTATACAATTTTTATGCAATACTTTTCCAAATTAAATATATTACTTGATAAACAAACATTATAGTAATAAATAGATAGATAGGACTCATTAAAATTTACATACATACATGTCCCGTGAGTAGTCCGAGTACTTTACTCAGTACTTTACTCAAAGATTGATTATTTCAAAAACCACTGGATTTAGGTATAGGGAATGCCCATATGGATCGAAAGGGAATAAGAATCTCCATATTCCACAAAAATGATACTTTCCATTTAAAATAACTTAGTTGACAGTTACTTCCGGTATAACCAGAAGTCACATATGTTTGAAGATATTTTAGGAAAACTCACAACATTGATTATCCTTTAATCCTAAATTTTCAGATTTCTAACTCTTCAGGATCTCCTATAACTTCTAATGGACGGTTTCCTTGAAAAGCACTGTACCTACTTGATAAACATACATTATAGTAATTAACAGATAGGTTGGTACTCATTAAAATTTCATTTAATTTTTAAATTATTCATAATTACAAAACTATTTGAAGAGAAATAAATACGCACTAGGCGTCGAATATAAAAAATATTGGAAAATATAGGAAAGTTTGCCGTTTTATATGTAAAATATTTCCACAAACATCTTTAATTTATATCTTTAAATACCAATTAATTATTGCGAGGGCAAGTAAATAACTTTATTGACAAGATTATATATACATCTACTAATTAATTCTTTGAGAGAAAAATGTAAAGCCACGCCACTGTTTGTAGGGCGCACTTATTGCATAATAATTTCCAAGCTTTATCATAAACAGAACAAAATTTAATGTTAAATATTGCATGCACGTTGTTAATATAAATACATTTAAATAAAACGTAAAAATACATAACAATGTCGTTCGGATAATCTTATTATGTAGGAAGTTCTATAGGCAATAGATTTTATCATTCCATTTTTAGTAATATGTAGAATATCAGTCTTTTGAAAATGGCCTTTTGAAAAAAAACGTAAACATAAACATACTTTGAATGCTAAATCGTGTTAGTATTTAATATAGGAAATCAACATAATTCACTGAAAGAAGCCACGTCGCGTATGGTAAACAAATCGCCGCTTATAAAGGTCGTTACTTGGCAAGAAAACATATAAATTTACTAATTAGACTTGAGTTATGCTAATGTGAAACATTTTCTCGTCTCGCAAATGAAAACTTCCACATTACTCGCAATTCGCATTAAAAATTATGAACAGGAAGGATTTTAACGATTACTCATTTTCATTAAAACGCTCAAATACGATTTGAATAAAATGTAAGTACACTTTACCGCGTTTTAAATACAATGTACTTCTCGAAACCGACTACCTACCCTCCATTAATCTACCTCATTTCCAGCCCATTACATTTAATTAAAATTAAATAGGAATAATTACTTCAGACTTCAGACACATTAGTACTTACTATTGCAGTAAAAATATTCAGAAAACTTGAGGTACACTAAAACAGACATTCGAAAATTGTTTACGATTCCGCAATTCCCATCATTACTTCTGACTAACAGTTGAATTCATTTAATTGTTCTATTTTAGTTATGTTTTCTCGAACATAACGAAAATATTTTAAATTCAGTAAATCCACCTTGGCAGTGCCGAGGTCGTCAGAAGGAAAGTCATTGTACCAGGTTCATAAATTAAACTAATTAAATGTTACAAATTGTATATTTAAAGCTTTGCCTTTGGCCTAACTTTATTTTTAAAGCTTCTCTATGAGTATTTTTTGAGAATTCCTCATGAACTTGTATTACAATATCTCCTTTGAGGGTGGCCTCTGAGATGAGTCCTTCTCAAGGACAAACTTTCTAAGTTATCCTGAATTATGAGTCTCTTTTGTAAGAAAATTTTTAATTAGGTAGCTCTACATTTCGTTATTTTATCACGATTATTTTTGCACATTAACTGTACCCAGCTTTAGTGCCTATGACATTTACAGTAGCTGTCAAGGTAATTAGTTAATATATTAATTTAATGTGCAATTTATTTTTAATACCCATGTATATTTTATATTCCACAACATTGTATATCTACCTGTACGCCGTAGCTACGCCACTGATTTCGATATCGTAACTGAGCACCGTTTGCATTTCCACCACTCTAGAAACATTTAAACAATTCAAAATAACAACAATTTCTTGAACTGTAGTTGCGCGAAAACTGCCTGCCGACGAAAATCGGAATTTCGAAAAGTGCTACAATGAGTAGCCGGTGCAGGGGAGAAATTCTCCTGTGTTTGTTGTTGATGATAGGGGGTAGTTTGGGGCGAGAAAAGAGAGTTTTGGAAAATGCCACTATTCCTAGCGGTGGCAAAAGCGATGGAAACGCAATGTCGGCGATTCAGCGAAGTGAGGCAATTTATCGAACAGGTAAAGAATAATTTATTTGATTAATTTTATGTCGATTTAACAAAAATAGAGCAAGTGACACATTCTTTTAAGTGCGTTTAAAACAAAAATAAATTTTATTCTACTTCTGTTTTGATCATTATTTGCATTATTTTTACCTATCTTACGAATTTTATTGTTTAACGCAATTTTGATATTTTATTTGCAAATTTTTAAGTGTGGGTTTGGTAGAATGTTCATTAATTCTACCACCTTCTATTTTACCTTATTCTACCATAAATATTTGTATTGCACAGAATGACAAAATTATCAGGAAGTGTTTAAAAATCCATTAGAATTTAATTAAACTAATATGATGATTAATTAGTCGTTTTCTAATGGAAGGTTTCTTTATGAATTGTTTTCAAAAAATTTAAAATTCACTTTGTTTTTTTAAGGGAAATAACATTTAGAATTACTTGTACAATCATTTTATGACTCCTTCAATTATCATCATATTTGCCGATTTCTTACCTATAAGTAATTAAAAATTTATTACCGAAAAGTTTAATAGAAACAAATCAATTCATTATTAGAAAGTTTGTGGACAATACTACGTAAAATAAATATAAATAAAAGTTCCAAAGCAAACATGCCTATATTGTAGTTCACAAATAAAACACATTTAAAACAATAAAAACCATAAATTTTGCAATCCGAATGTAATTATTTTTAGAATTTAACGAACCCACGCACGTTTTTAATTACATCGTCAATAAATTAATATTTTCAATTACAAAAACAATAATTTGAATTCAACTAAATTAATATAGTTAACGTTAAAAATTCGGCACCTATACTCAGACATCCTCAATAATTAATTAAACACTTTAAATAATTCTACATGTTTCAGTCGATACCAATTTGAATTCCACTTACTACTTTACACAAAACGAAGATGACGATAATGATGACATTGATTTACCAATATTAGACGACGAGCCTTTAAATAATTCGAATTTTCCTAACAGTCTAGAAGCCATTCGAAGAGCCATGCAAAAGATTAACAATACCGAATGCATTAATGATACTACTAATGTATTATGGGCTATTTCGAGAAGGGAAAAATGGGCTCTTGAATGTAAGTGTTAAAAAACTGTTTGATCTTCATTGTATAAATCCTATACTTTCCATAAAAAACATGCGTTTTTTTCGTCCTAATTCCTAATTGATTAGCCATTTCCCAAACTTTTGTCCATTTCTATTTATTTTTTTTTTAGTATTGGATTCGTTTCCGAAATTCCCTGAAAGTATTTTATACGGGAATTACTACCAATTAGGAAATTTCGACGAGTGCGTCGGCGCCAGATCATACAATAACGACATACAGGGACAATATTGTTTAGCCGACATACGATTTATGAGAAAACACGAAAATAAAATCCAAACGAAACGGTCCGTCAGAAACATGGCCGAAGAGGTATTTCAACATTTTTTTCACTAATCTGACGTTCTTTAACAACAGTTTTTCGTAGAAAAATCGAGGCGTATTCGACAACAACATCATCCACTGGGCCATATGTTTACCCTCATCCTGCCGCTCGCAAGACTCCGAGATTTTCATCGACGAAATCTTCCAATCCTCCGTCAGACATTACCACATACAATCCGTCGATATCGACCCGAAGCAATGCGATTTTAACAAGAAATTACCCTTCACCACCAGCGAGATTATCTACGGGTAAACTACTTCCTCTCGTACTCCAGTAACACAACCTCGCGAAGTGAACCAGACCTCCATTACAATATCAAATTATCCTTTTCCAGATCCGCAGTCGGTATCTTCCTAATGTTCACCCTGCTAGCCACGGCTACTCACGTGTGGCACTTGAAGAAGATCAGAAAATCCGCCATGTACAACGTGGATGATTTGAGGGAGAAGCAATCGAACATCGTCAAGGAGACTCTTATATGTTTCTCCGTCATAAATACGACCGAGCGGTTTTTCCACACGAAACCCAACGATCTCAATCTGGAAGCCATCTGCGGCGTCAAGTTCATTTCCATGGTGACCATCGTTGCCGGCCATTCGCTCATCTTCTTCTTCGGAGGGCCCATGGCGAATAAGAACTTTTTCGCAGAGGTACTTACAATTACAATTACAATGCAATAGGTATTACAGCCGTAAATTCCAGTAGATTCCAGTAGATTTCAGTAGACTTGCAATATGTATTATTGCAGTAGATTCAGTAGATTCCAGTAGATTTCAGTCGATTTGCAAAAGATATGATTTCAGAAGACTCCAGTAGATTCCAGTAAAATCAACTAGATTTGCCGTGGCTAATATTACAGTAGATCCAGTGATTCCAGTAAATTCCAGTAGATTCCAGTAGATTCCAGTAGATTCCAGTAAAATCCACTGGATTTGCCATAGCTATTTTTGCAGTAGATTCAGTGATTCCAATAAATTCCAGTAAATTCCAGTAGATTCCAATAAATTTTAGTAGAATCCATTAAAATCCAATAGATTTGCCATAGGTACCATTTATTGAAGTAGGTCCAGTATATCCGGACAAATTAATTTCCACTAATTAGAGCAGTTGTCAGTACCATGTTTTTGTTTTCAGGCGGTGATGAAAGCAGAAAATGCAATTTTTATCAACAGCCCCATAATAGTAGACACATTTCTACTCCTCAGCGGCTTTTTGATGTGCAGACTCCTGCTGATAGAAATGGACAAACGCAGGGGAAGAATCAATTTCATGGTTTTGTTCATTGCCAGATACATCAGGTAAAACAATGAGTAACTTACAGTGGCTGTTATAGCGTTTAAAATTTCTCCATTGCAGGCTGACTCCGGCTTATGCTGTAGTATTGGGCATGCACACCACGTTGCTCTATCGCATGGGATCGGGTCCCTTTTGGGAGAGCAGGATCGGGGTAGAGAAAGAAAGATGCGAGAAATCGTGGTGGTTGAATTTGCTGTACGTTAATAATTACATCGGAACCGATAATTTGGTATGAACTTTCCATTTACTTGAACTAACAGCAAACATGTAAATTTATTTATTTAAGTGTATGTTCCAATCGTGGTACTTAGCAGTGGATTATCACCTATTCATACTGGCGCCTATTATAATTTATCCTCTGTGGAAAAGGCCTAAATTGGGAGAAACGATGCTGCTTTTGTGTACGATAGCTTCAGTGGTACTGCCATTTTGGATTACACTTAAAGAGAAGCTCGATCCCACGGTTATGGCGTACCCTCCGTAAGTGATCTTGTTTAAAATATTCTGTTTCTTGGTTGTTTATTAATTTACTCCCAGATTCGAGAGTTAGGTGATGAAATTTAGGAATAAGTGCAGATGCTAATCCTTCATGTACTAGCATTTTGGATTTGAGGAATAATTACTATTATCCAGCGGTAGCTAAAACAGAAGTACTGATCTCAAAACTTGGAATGAACGTCTTTAATCATAAAAATACAAGAGTATTACAGCTATTTGCTATTTTAAAAATTTTGGTTTTTAGGGAAGTTGGCGATATTGCGACGAATTTCTATTTCGCTAACTATTACATCAAAACCCACATGCGGATAAGCTCGTATTGCATTGGATTATTTTACGCGTACCTCGTGCACAAGATACAAGGATCGATGTGAGTACCGAATCTTCTTTTCTATAAAATATTTCTTAAACAATTTATTTTGTATAGGTACAAATCCTTTGTTTTTAGGACAAAAATACCTACGTACGTAATAGTGGCGGGCTGGATTTTCGCGATAATTTGCGGCATAGGTTCAATGTATTCTATAATAATTTTTTACAATCCCGAGCACACTGTAAATATTGTAGCGAACGCTTTGTATGCCTCATTGCATAGAGTTACTTGGTCTCTAGCTGTAGGTTGGGTACTTTTCGTTTGCATTACGGATAACGCAAGTAAGAATTCACAATTTTTTTATTAAAACGTCAATTATACCGATTTATTGTAGGTATTATAAACAAATTTCTATCGTCCAAATTCTTCATACCTGCGAGTAGATTGACTTATTGCGCTTATTTAGCCAATGGTTTGGTGGAGATTTACAGTGCTGGTGTACTCAGACAACCCACTCAAATGAGCGTATACGAACTGGTAAGCAAATACATTTATTCTTAAGAATATTTGTTGATCAGAATTTGTTTTAGATTTGCAAAACTAGCGGACACATCATCATAACATTCCTTCTGGCGTTCTTCCTTTGCATATTGTTCGAATCGCCGATACACGGAATGGAGAAGATTCTTCTTAAAAATTTGGACAAGAGGAAAAAACAGGAGGAGGACAAGACGAGAAATTCGGTTCTTTCGGTTGCCGAATTATGAAATTACAGTTGCACAAATGCACATCAAAAATGCAATGTTATTCTCATTAATTATTTGCCAGCCCACTCCTAGATTCTATATTTGGATGATGGTTTATCATTTTTGATGAAAGTTTGTGCAACTGGATAGTTAAATAATGCCTAATGTAGCCAAGACAAGTTGATATCAAGACAATTAATTTGATTGTATAGATGAAATTGTATTATATTTATTTACTATATTTAATAATGCTATTTGCTAAATAAGGATTAGTTTTTTAATATACCTACACAAATTGTAATAAAAAGTAATAAAAAAAGTCGTTTTATTGTTCATTGGATAAATTGAATAATTGCGTGAATTGGTATGTCCAATTTTGTATAGGGCGCATTAACAATTTAATCAAAATTAAATAAACAAAATGAATTAATCGGATAATTCGAAATCGGAAAAACTGTCATCTTTCACTGTACTCTTTTCTTCCTTATGTTCTTCGACATCAAAAAGCACCTTCTTCTTCACGTGCGTTCCCTCTGCAGCGGCGGTTTTAATCGAGCTTTTCGTTTCCAGAACATTCTGCTCCTTCTTGTCGTCCTTATCGCTCGGAAGACCGGCGGAATTTACGTCAGAATCGGTATTCTGCGATTTGTTGCTGGAAAACTTGGATTGCAGCTCCTCGATGACTGCATTGTGGACTTTCTTCTGGTCGAAATTCTTCGGCAAGTACGATTTCATGTCCGTTTCGCTTTCCGTGTCGTAGAGGGAACGATTTTTAATCGTTATGGCGGAATCTGGTTTTGATCTAAATTTTAAAAAATTTAAATTTGGGTGTTTGTTCAAAAATGTTATTACTTACTCGGATTCTAATGGATCAGATTTATGTATTTGTAATTTTACCACATTTCGTTTTGCTTCCTTTGATTTATGTGGACTTTTATTACTAGGTAAATATTGCCTTTTCTTCCTCGTCTTTTTTATTTCCTTACTAGATTTTAGTGATTTTTCAATATCTTGTCTTAACGCATCGTAATTAGGATGATTCTGGTGGAAATAAAATCTAATAGTATCAAAAAGGAAATTACTACGAAATTTATGAATACCTTTTTAGACAGAAACGATTGATGTTTTACAACTTCCATTCCCCTTTCGAAGGTTTTCTTTGGTATACCCTTCCATAATGGACTTATGCCCATTTCTTGTAGACCTAGGCTAATAGATTCATTAAGTTTGGTTTTTAATTTTTCTATTTCTTTGACCGTATCATCTTTTTTAACTGTTTTAGCAAGCGGAGTTCTTTTTAAAATCGAGCTCTTCACTTGCCTAATTTTAGAAATCGTTGAAGTTGCTAAATTTTTATCTTCCACAGATTTATTTCCGCTTCTTGAGAGAGAATCTGAAAAACATTGTTTAATATTACTGTAATGCACAAAAACTTGTTGAAATGTTCACCTTTTTGTTTTACCAAAGTTACAACATTGCTAGGTTTGCTGAGGTTATCATACTCAGAAACCACAGACTCCTCGAACTCTTCTTCATCGGAGATATCATCTTCAGTGGTAGACTCGTACATGTTACTAACTGCCGATTTAACAACAGTAGGCTTCGATTCGAATTTGACGGGGGATTTAACTTCTTCGGATGGCGATGGAGATTGAGATTCGACATTTTCAGCCAAAAATTTATCCAATTCTTGCTTGACCATCTTGGCATTTCTCGACGAGTTTTCCGGGCTATTAGACGTTTGTTTGGTTAACTTCGTTCTAGGTTTAATTTTGGGTTTTTCCGGAAATCGTTCCAATGGGATCGCTTGGATGGTAGCTTCGAAACCGTGATCTCCGATTTTGGAATGTGCTATTTCCACTTCGGAAAGTTTCTCCCAAAAGGCCTGAATTTGGTTCTCGATGTTGCCGAAACCCGTTGAAATCTGAAAATTTTCAATCAGAAACAGTGTAGACATATGCAGTGTGTCCCTGAATGGATTTTCTTCTCTCAACAACTCCATCCAGGGACACACTGTATTTTATTGGTAAGTAGAAGAACTTTTATTTTTCTCTTTTAATAATTCTCTAGATTTTATCAAGCATTGTTATTAACCTTGGTTTCGATGGTTTCTTCGAAGTTACTCAACTTTCTTTCGATTTTCTCGTCAATCTTCTCTTCTGTGGCCACTGCTTCATCGAGTTGCTCCGGTTTACTACCGATAACATCGTGATGTACAGTATAAACTTGGAAATTTTTAGCTTTTTGTCTTTTATCCTCCTGTTCCGAAGTTTGAGTAGTATTCTCGATTTTGGGTTGCTCGATCGCGCTCTTTTTGGGGGTACTTTCCTCGGCTTTTACGGGTTCTTGTTCTTTGTTTTTAAATTGCAGCACGATTTCGAAGAGTTTGTCGTACTTTTCGGTGAAAAAGCTCTTCTCCGTTTGCAAATTGGACATTTTATCTTCGACTTGCCTGCGGAATTTCTCAAAGCTGTCCTGAATTTCACCAACGAGCTTAGTCGTTCTGTCGTCATTGTCTTTATGAACCACTCTCAATGGACTAAAAATAATAACATTTTTTAAAACGGAAACTTTGTATAAAATGCCACTTACCTTTGATAAATATCTATTTCTTTTTCAGTAGGTTTCTCCTGTATGAACTTTTCAGTATTATTCAATCGTTCTTTCAGCTCCTTTATCTCCGATTGCAACTTCTCTGCCTCCGAATTCACGCCGAATTTGTTATGCAAGCCTCCGTTGTGTCTTTTATTTATGTGGCTAGTCAAATGATCTTCGGAAGAAACTATTTTGGAACATATTGCGCATTTGAGCGTAGTCAAAGGGGTGTTTCTCGATGATGAAGACGATATGTGCGATTCGAGTTCTTTCTGTATTTTCAGTTCTTTTATTTCCTTTAAATATCGAAAAACATGTAAAAAAAGGAAACTAATTAAGCGTTGTAGGTGTGTTTTGTGTTACTCTCTAAGTCATGTTAATTGGCCTGCTATTAGTTACATTTATAATTAATCCCACAATATCACTCTTTCTTTTTCCTTTATAAGGGACTAATGCGTCAAACTTTAAACTTATCTATATGTATAGTATTGCAAAAATTCCATGGAAAGCTAGAAGATTTATTTACCTACCTCTTTCAATTTATTGAGCTCCTTTTTAAGTAAAACGACCGTTTTATCTAAGTACTTTTTGCAAAATAGCAAATATTCTACAGATAATTGGCTTAATCGGAAGACTTTGACAAAATTGACGTCGAGAACTTCTGCTTGATCGTTTTCTAAAACATATTGTACAACAGTAGAAATATTTCTGTCCACAGATGCCACGTCCCTCTCTTTTATTATTCGATCTATATCAATTAAACCTGTAAAAAGCGATACAAAAGTCTTATTAATAGGTCTACAAATTGTCCATTTGTAAAATGAGATTTAATTTAATAAAAAGGGACATTTTATTAAACATGATTAGAGCCTGGAAAATACGCAAAATGCATGTATAATGCATATTTCCCTTAAAAATTCAAAATACTTAAGCAAAATAAAATTTTGCATTTTTCAATATATTTTGCCAATAAAAAATTAATATACGTTGAACTTAATAATAAATCATAAAACAAAAACGTTAAAAATTACTTACATTAATAAAATAAAAAAAAAATATTTTATATCTGATTAGTGCATATTTTGAAGGCTTTTAGTGCATATTTGTACTTATGCATATTTTGCCATTTTTTTAGTGCATATTTTCCCAGCTCTAATATCATGATGCATTTTTCAACTCTTTCCCTTAAACCAGGAAATATTCAAATTGAGTTTCTTTGCAATGCTATAGAACGAAGTTATGGAATTGACTTACAAATTTTATTTTTATCCAAATTGGGGTACTTGAATTTATCGAAGCAAAATCCGGTGTCCCATGCCAATCGAGTGTAATCGTAGTGCCAACGGTAATTGTCCACCCACATTCTAGTCCAAATTATTTTTCTGTTGCAATTCGAAACGATTATCAAATTTTTTAACGAAATAATATCAATACAAAACGCATATTTGTATTTGTTTTGATTGTTAGCGCACTGTCAATGACGCTACCAAGTGCGGAATTCTGGTGTTCCACGGTTCCGTGTCACGTTTTATGTAGTATGTAGGCAACACTTTTAACACGTTATTGTTAGAAATATTGCCAACGAAACGTCAAAATAATATTGTAAAACGAATATATCGAGTTGTTTAACAACAACAAACGCGCTTTACAATAATTTAAATACTTGGTACATTTTTTACGGGGTGTAACTAGATGGCAGTCGTAAAATTAGTATTGATTTTAAATTAAATAGGTCGCTCGGCGCGTAGGCCGACTCGTCCTTGAATTAAACGTAGTTCCAACGGTGATTCATACGGGTCGCCCTTCGTGGTTGCGCCAGCGCCTGCGCGCACCGCACTTTTTTCACCCATTCATCGTTTTGTTATTGTATCTAACCAGTGGGCCGATTTTAATTTTAGAGCGCAATCCACGATAATTACTGATTAACTACTTCCCTACTTTCTTCGGCGGTATCAGCGTACTATTTACACCGCAATGGCGTTGAAAAACCAAGTCGGGCAAAGTGAGTATAACGTGCATTTTATCCGCTTATCTGACAGGTAGTTGGGGGCAGTGGATCAATCATTTAAAGATTAGTCACAATTGCCTTATTGCACTTGTATTTACTGTTTAATACGCTGTAAACACTGCAAAATTTACAACGCACTTTTCTTTACACACTCCTTTCAAATTAGGCATCTCTACGTTAATCCTTGCTATGACCCGAAACCCCTACTATCTAAATTTATTAACACATTTCAATAACAACCACGTACAAACTTGGAATATGAATAGGATATTTATGGAGTTACTTTATTATAGAAATAATGAACGAGGTGATAAAACATAAACCCTCGAAGAAGAACGGACCTGCTGTTACGCAGCCACATAATGCGGCCGGTGTTGACTGGAGAATCCTGGTGGTCGATCAACTGGCAATGAGAATGGTATCGGCTTGCTGTAAAATGCACGACATATCTGCCGAGGGTATTACATGTGAGTCACATTCAAATCGAATACAGTAAACTACCTACAGTAGTTGTTTCTTACGGTGCATAGGAAATAGCTGTAGACGCGTGAGTACGATGCGCATTGGTTTGAATGATGCGCAGGTTACGTCTGTAGGTGTTTTGGATTGCAATAATGTTGGTGTTGTAGTGAATGTTTTATAATAATTTGTTTTATTGCAAAATTGCAGTGGTTGAAGATATAATGAAGAAGAGGGAGCCTCTCGCTACGATGGAAGCTGTGTACTTGATCACACCTTCCGAAAAGTCTGTTCATGCTCTCATGAACGATTTCGAGTCTCCGAGGCCTATGTATAGAGGAGCACACGTATTTTTCACAGAAGGTATTTTATGTTTTTTTTTACTCTGAATTTATTTTTGATTATTGAAGAATTTCCTCTATAGGAAATGAACGATTTTTTGTTTGTTTTATATTTTATTTTTTATTTTTATTTTCTACAGCATGCCCAGACGAATTATTTAACAAATTAAGTAAGAGTCATGCAGCAAAATATATAAAAACGTTAAAAGAAATCAACATAGCATTTATTCCGACAGAGTCACAGGTACTTGAAACTTGATTAAGTTCTTTTAAAGGTATGCTTGTTGGTGTTTCTCTCTACTGTCCTATTTTTAACCTAACATATGCTCTTTTAATCACCGTTGTTTGTTAGCAATATCCTCGTTTATAATGAAAGACAGATTACCCCATTTAAAAATGTTATTGTACAGTACTAACAATTCTTAAAAATTACTAAAAATTTTAAATTGATTAATCATTTGTTGAGTTATTGTTTTCGTTTGGTTTGGGCTTTTTCGTTTTATTCTATGTAATATAATGCGAATTTTATGTAACAGTCTGTCCGGAAGAGCTCTTCAATGAGCTGTGCAAATCGTGCGCAGCTAAAAAGATTAAAACCCTCAAGGAAATCAACATTGCCTTTTTGCCTTACGAGTCCCAGGTGTGTGTCTATTTGTGAATCCTTACTAGTAGTTTTCAATGGAGATTTGCTATTCTGTGAAAAGTTTTTTTAATTTGTATTAAATTTCTCAAATTAGAACGTATTCATTCTATACAGATAAGTGCAAATATGTTTGAAATATGGTCGATTGTACTAGTTGAACAAAGAAAGGTTATTAAAATAACAGTGGTTAGAATAAGAAAGTTGCAATTTCACAATATCCTTCTTTCATATAAGACTAATAGGAGTTGCCTTTATTGCGTCCACAGACCATATTTGCACTTACCCATATAGTAATCTTCATTGAACCTAATGCTTCATGTAATGTTTTAACCAATTTTCTATTAACATTTACGCATTTTTTATATTTATATTCAATGCTAGCACAAAAAAGTTTATTTTCAGATACAAATGTGTAGTTTGGAACTAAGTAATAGGATGTTTCAATAAATGTAATAATGCATGAATATGTCTCTTTAATAGTTTTATCAGTTAGTACAGCTTTCTACAAATACAGTTTATATTTGGCTGTATCAAAATGAAACACCCTATTACATTTTTTAGCCTTATTTATTGTATAAATCGCGTTTTGCAGGTATTTTCTTTAGATTCCCCTGACACTTTCCAATGTAGTTACGATCCTTCCTTTGCTGCCGCACGAAACGCGAATATGGAAAGAATGGCCGAACAGATTGCAACGTTGTGCGCCACTTTGGGGGAATACCCGCACGTCCGATATAGGAGGTAAACGACATTCGTTTAATGAATACCAAAAGTGATATTAATAAATTAAAAAAAACCATTAGCGATTGGGAACGTAACGTAGAGTTGGCGCAATTGATTCAGCAGAAATTGGACGCTTACAAAGCCGACGAGCCGACCATGGGCGAAGGACCGGAGAAAGCCAGATCGCAATTGCTGATCTTAGATCGAGGCTTCGATTGCGTTTCGCCGCTACTGCACGAACTGACGTTTCAAGCGATGGCCTACGATTTGCTTCCGATCGAAAATGACGTGTACAAGTAAGCCTTTAAACCAATCCATTTCGCTCTAACTTAGTCATCTGATTTACGTTGAAGATACGAAGCTTCCGCCGGGGTGCAGAAGGAGGTGCTCTTGGACGAAAACGACGAGCTGTGGGTGGAATTGCGCCATCAACACATCGCCGTCGTGTCTCAAAGCGTCACCAAGAATTTGAAAAAGTTCACCGATTCCAAACGTATGACCCAAAGTGATAAACAATCCATGAAGGATTTGTCCACTATGATCAAAAAGATGCCGCAATACCAGAAGGAATTATCGAAATACGCCACTCACCTACATCTCGCCGAAGACTGCATGAAGGCTTACCAAGGGTATATCGATAAGTTGTGCAAAGTTGAACAGGTAACGTTCGTTGAAGTGTATTTGATGCTAGATTCGAAAATGTTGTTGTTTGGTGTAGGATTTGGCAATGGGTACAGATGCAGAAGGGGAGAAAATTAAAGATCACATGCGCAACATCGTTCCGATTCTTCTAGACACCAAAATAACGAACGAATACGATAAGATGCGCATCATAGCTTTATACGCTATGACCAAAAACGGTATAACCGAGGAAAATCTTACGAAGCTAGCTACACACGCGCAGATTAAAGACAAACAAACTATCGCTAACCTGCAGCTCTTGGGAGTTAACGTCATTAACGATGTAAGTTTGTTATGCTCTCGAAATATCGTAGTTTTAAATCGTATTTCCTGTTACAGGGTGGTCCTAGAAAAAAGCTGTACACCGTACCGCGCAAAGAGCGAATTACAGAACAAACTTACCAGATGTCGAGATGGACACCGGTTATTAAAGACATCATGGAGGATTGCATCGAGGACAAATTGGATCAGAAGCATTTCCCCTATCTAAGCGGACGGGCGCAAACCACCGGATACCATGCGGCACCCTCCAGGTAATGACCTTAAAAAATGTATTTTGTCCAAGCACAAAATAGCCCAAGACAATATAGTCCAAGGACAAATAGTCCAAACACAAAATAGCCCAAGACAAATCAGCTCTGACAATACAGGGTGTTAATTAATTAAGTGCCAATACATCAGGATGTGAATATTTGGTAAATAACGATAGAACAGTTATTTTTCTTTTTAAAACCGTAACACCCTGTAGCTCGAAAACTAAGAGGTTTAGGAGATATATTGATATAAACTTTTCTTCTTAAAATCACCCAAATATTCACATCATGAAGTATCCAAGGACAAAATAGCCCTGGAGTCCTAATAGTGCTATTTTGACTATTACAATTAATTTATCGCAGTGCTCGATATGGCCAATGGCACAAAGATAGAGGCCAGCAGGCCGTGAAGAACGTCCCGCGTCTGCTGGTCTTCGTCGTCGGAGGGATAAGTTTCTCGGAAATTCGCTGCGCGTACGAGGTGACAAACGCCCAGAAGAATTGGGAGGTCATAATCGGATCGTCGCATATCCTTACACCAGAAGGTTTCCTCAGCGATTTAGCGACGTTAGCCGGCTAGAATCAGATGAAAAAGGTTACTTTCAATCTGCCCGAATGATACGATTTTACTTTGTTGCCTTTTTACAGTATTTTCTCCATCATCTTACAAGCATGTTCTTTACAGTTAGATTAAAAGAGTCGCTTTAAATATTCCTAAAAGAGTAAGGTGTTGTAATGATTGCAGATGTAAACAGAGGTATGTTTCCGGAGGATATTGTAAAAAGACAAAAATGTTTGGCAGTTTTGTTTCAGTAGCAATCAGCAAATCATGTAACCCAGTTGTAAATTTTATAATATTGGCTGTAAAAATTTGTCTAACCGTTTCAACAATTATTGTTTCCGATTCGGATCGAAATTTTTAGCAATAATGTAGGATTTCACGCGTCGAAGGCGGGTTAAAACACGTTTAATATATTATCTATTATAAAGTAAAGATTTATTTATAAATAGGCGAAAGGTGAGCCTATAGGCTTGCTATTTTCTACTGTTCTAAATTAAAATGCACCATCTGTTATAAAGCTATTGTAAATTGAACCGCTACTTGAATAAAAGGTATTCTGTAACTAGTCATATCCAGTTGCGCAAACATTTAATGGCTTCTTAATTGTAAGTGTTGATAATTCTGAAGTAGCTTTTGAATGTCATCAGACTGTGCAATTGGTTTACTAATTATGTATTTTAGAAGAAACTTAAAATAATCCGTTGAAGTTGCAACTTACAACGTGGATGTTATTTGTATAGATATCTTTGTGATTCAAACTTTAATAGTCGATGGAAGAGAAATTTAACTGATACAAGTAGATGATTTAGTTCCCGATGAAATAAGATCTATGTTGTATTTTAGATTAGATAAATTGTATTTTTAAAATATCCACTAATGTGTAAAATTATTATATAGACAACTTGAATTAACAGCTTCGTTGTGAACTATCCATTTGTTTGTGTTCTATAAATGCATTCCGGGGCTTTTGTGTTGTTTTAATAAAAGTAGTACGATCACATCAAACTGACTGAAATTTTTTTAGCGTTATACTTAAAGTCTTGCTAGGTATATTTTTGTTTCTTCTAGTTTTTGTTTTTTTATATTTAATGTTTTTTAATTCTATCATAAGTTAAATCGTTTTCAAACTAATTTTACTAAAAAGCTATTCATTTCTATGAATAGCTGTGTTCGTTCCCATCTGGTTAGCTTATGTGGCTGTTATTGAAATAGAGTATTGTATCTAAATGTATGTTCTAGTTATTTTCCTTTAAAATATAATATATCATGTCAATTGCAAATGTTAATAAATATTAGCGAACATTAGCACTTTTGTTTTTTTTAATCGGTACAAGTTTTCCTGTACTCTCTAATATTAATTAATTATTAATTTATAACGTCTCATATAAAGGAAAAAGAAAGCGATATTCTGGGACTGCAATCTTTCTTTATTCAACTCAGAATTGACCATATTGGAAACAAATGTATACTTACTCATATGTATACAAATATTGATTAAATAACAACGAAAAACCTAAAAAAGCGCTCTAAAATACATTGCCAGAGAGCCTCTTTAACGTAAACAATCCCTAGTTACTCCATAACAACAATATACAACTGTCAAAACTTTTAAAATAAAGCGCTGAATACGGGTCATTATGAATATTTGATAAACTGGTTGCCTATCTGCTAGAATAATAAAGATGCTAATGTGAAAGCGCCTTAACAAAGCTTTGTTGACATTTTTGACGTTTTTTCATTTTTTATGACTTTGACAAATAAACAAATGTGTGACAGTGACACTAATGACGTCGTCGGTGCCGTTTAAAAGAAGGTCGACGAATCTGCAGCGAGCGAATGCAGTCTGCAGTATTTTCAAAGTTTCGGTGCGAGGTAGGGAAGTGGAACGATGAATCGAATAAAAAGATGTTGAGTTAATGACTGCAATCATTCTTCTATTAATGTCAAGGCAAAAGCATTATGCCTTAAAGTTCAAATAGGATGGTTCGTCGAAACGAAATTTTCGGAATAACGATAGTTGCCTCGATTTGCCTTCTCCTCATAGGGTTCAGCCAGAAGGACCCTACGAATTATCAAAGATCTCACAGGTTTCAGCAGTTGTTGGAGTTAGAAGGGAGTTTTAGATATAAGAATTACACAGTTCCTATACCATCCATGAATAATGTGATTTCGCTTCAGAAAAACCAAATTTACAGAGAATTAAGTGAATACGAATTTCCTGAGGGGTACAATTTAGAAGATTTTACTTTATCCACAGGAGGTAAGCCTATCCGGACTATCATTATAACTACATGGAGATCCGGTTCAACATTTTTAGGTAAGATTATCATTCTATTTATTCCAATAAAATAGTGCTTAAGTAGGTTGTTGTTAATACATATAATTTAAAATATGTACTTAATTTTTTGCTACGCTCTAATTTTCAATAAACCGTTTTATTTTCAGGAGATATACTTAATTCGGTACCGGGAAATTACTACCACTACGAGCCCCTTCTTGAATATGAAATCGTGCGAATTAGAGGCTACCCTTACGCCGAGCGGGCTCTCAGAACGCTCAAGAACCTTTTGCACTGCGATTACAAGAAACTTCGCAGTTACTTGCGCTATGGCAGATCGCACGTTTATTTATTCACCCACAATACCAGACTGTGGGATCAATGCGAGCAATTTCCCTCGTACTGCTGGAATCCAAATTTTTTGAGCCAGTTTTGCAAACTGTTTCCGTTCCAAAGTATGAAGAGCGTTCGCTTGAGTTTAGATTTGGCTGAAAACCTTTTGGAAGACTCTAGGTAAATATTTTATGTGTAGTCAAAATATTTTCATATGTTCGAAAAGTTGATATTTTATTGTGTAAAATGAGATATTACGAAACCATCTTAGCAAATAGGAAATAATAATCCTTTAAATCGTTTTATCTACTCTAATGGATAAAGGTGTATTTTTTATTTGTAGTTTTATTTTTACGTAATATTATCTTGTATTGAAAAAATATTACATACAATCAGTATTAATCTTAATACTGTATCATAAAAAAATTAAACACAATTAATGTTTTTAAATTGATAAAAAGCAAATTCAATTACAATCAATTAAAACAAACAATCCACTGTTTTTTTAAATTGTATCGATTCATTCCATTGATATTTCAACAATAGTGCATTTCGGACACCCATAAAAATGCTATTTTTACAACGATATTTTCGTTTCAGTTTGAACGTCAAAGTGATTTTACTGATAAGAGACCCGCGCGGTACTCTGCAATCCCGCAAACACCGAGATTGGTGTCCGGGGAACCCTGACTGTGATCAACCCTTAAATTTGTGTTCTGACATGGTATCGGATTACTTAGCAGCCGGAAAATTGAAGAAGAAATACTCGGATAGATTTAGGTAAGTAGTCGAATTTGTTTTGTATTTGTAACGTTCCATTTCGTTGTATTTCCCTCGTGTTGGTTTCCCAAGAGCTCGAACAAAAGGTTGTTTTAGTGTTTTAATTACTTGAATTAATGTATGTGTATATTTGTCGAGCCTAAGGTCATGAAATGATGTGTAGTAATTAACGATCGAAAGCCTTGGTGTTAAATGGTAATGTGTAAATAAATTGGTATTAAAGTAATTTGAATAATCAATAAATTTTGATGATGTATTCTAGTTTCTACTATTTTTATATTTTAATCGAAAATGCTAGAAGGAATTTTATATAAGCTTTGGAATTACTTTTAAGCCTGATTTATAAGTAGCTGAGTATTTAATTGTTATCAGTTATTATGATATTGGAATGATTATTTATGTTTCAAATTACACATAAAACTTTAATCAAATTTAAACTAGGTCGATGCAAATGTTTTCAAACAAAGCATTGTAGTACACGTAATTTATTAATATGATAATACTATACATTACTTGCTGACTGTTTGTAAATATTTGGATTAAAAACTATCGAATAAGCCACGTGGTTTAAGTTTGATAACAGCAAATATTTTGTATCAAACTCCACTCATTATACAGGGCGTTTTTTTTATTTATATTGTCTTCTCTTATTCCAGGGCTTTGCGTTACGAAGACCTCTCCCTAAATCCGTACGAAATAGTCCAAGAGCTGTTCAGCTTTCTGGGGCTGCATTTCCACAATTCGGTCAAGCAATTTCTAAATTCCCACACGCGAGTCAACATCGGCGGCGTGTCGAGCACGTTCCGGGATTCGAAGAGCGCTCCGTTCCACTGGAAGACCGATCTGAATTACACCGAGATCCAGGCCATCGAGGAAGTGTGCGAGGACGCGATGAAATTGTGGGGCTACGTTCGATCGAAAAACGCCACCGATGTGAAGGAGTTCAATTCTCTAACCAAGTACGATATTGCCTAAATTTTTTGATGGCGTATTGTAGAGTACACTGTTAGGGCTGGTTTTTAAAAATGCACAAGGGAAATGGGTTACAGAGCAACGAGCATTTCGTTTATTTGTTAAGTAATTTAATTGACTGGAATTTTGAGGTATGTCAATTAACGATTAGTGAATTTTTAGCCAAACACTTGCTAGATGACGTGTTAAAATATGGGATTAAAATTCTTGCTTGCCTTTATTATAGAACACCGATTGCGAGATTTTCAAAAAAAATACTCCTTAACTTATTCCGAGCAAACAAACTGAACTATAATAGAAGACTGTATTGTTTTGCGTTACAGTATTGCAGTACTTAAAAAAATGGAGATTTGTTTTATATCCAAGTATTTATTATATCTAATTACCATAGTTAAGTGAAAAGTTTTACAAATAATAAATCGGTGCTATGAAAATGATTGAAATATAGGCGATTTTGCTACAGATCTTTACTAAGTACAATTTTAATTTATTTCGTCGTGCAATTTTTTGTTCCTCAAAGGTTTTAATTAATTTTAGTGTCTCGAACGTTTTTTGAAACGCTCACATAACTTAATTTATTTCTTAGGTTTAAGTAGGTTTTAAAAAGCTAGTCAATTTTGCTCAGATAGATATTTAAGAATAGAAATTTACCGCATCCAACAAACAGATTGTCTCAATTTATTCTCACAAAATCATATTGTAATTAAATTATTAGAAAAGTGGTATTTTGGGGCAATCTGAATGCGACTCGAACAAATTTTTCGATTAGTTAAGTTCCACGAAATTGAGAGTTATATTTTCACCAATAGCATCAAGCTGCTAGCGTTAATTTCACTTTTCCATACGTTATGATGTACAATGTATCTCGAAACTTTAATTACTGGATTGTATTTTTTATACAGGGTGACTCAGGCAATCTTCAATGTTTCAAGTTTTTTGAATATGGTGATGTACTAATTGCATTGAAGGTGCCACATTGTTGAGTCACCCTGTATAGTGTATTGTTACAATTATTTATTTGTCGAGGTAAGATTAACGAATTGAGGATGTTTATAAGTAGGTATTACTATTGGATACGTGTTAAGACAATATAGAATATGCGTTTCATTCGTTAAAAGAATACATATCTTCGAAACAGTTTTGGAACACAATGTAATTGTGCGTATGTTTTTGTTTTGTAAGGAATTTATCGAGATTCGTTCTCGATGATTTCCCTGTTATGGTCAATTGTTTGGAGATAATGAAACGATTTTTAGGGTATTTTTGATTAACATAAAACGATATATCAGTAGATGCATATCTTGATAGAGAACTGATTTAAGGATAATTTTAATTGTAACGAGAATATTTTAATGATAGGATTGTGCCTTTTCGAAACGATAATATTTAAATACATGGGCACCACATGCAAGCACTGTGGAATTTACGAAACAAACGCCGAACAATTTTGTCCCGTGCAATGATCTGAAAGTATATTTTATTTTACTTGGTTTTAGGGTTAATTAATATTTCAATTATGTATTATTATTCAAAGTGATATGGTGAATTTATGTCGGTTGCATTTTTTGGGCTTATTTCATTAAATGCTTATTGTGTATTGCAACAATACGCAAATTACAATACTATTGATCAAAAATGCACCGTGGGCAATTGTTTGCGCAATTCAGGTACGTTTTGTGAAGAAACTTTTTACAAAGCCTAAACTTGCAATATTTATCACGCCATAACCACGATTCGGGCTTCCAGTATAGACGATTTTGTAATTTTTAAAAGGATTTTTAAGGCTTCAGCGGTTTTTAGTGCACAACTATTACGAGTGAAAAAAATTTAAAATTATATTATCCTGCGTTGTAATTTTGCAGATGATTGTTTACATTTTATATGACTTTGTATGTTGATTAATTTTTTCTTGATTTCCAAAACAGTATTTACGGATTAAGTGTTTAATATTTAATTGGGTTTATCCCAGTTTTTATTAATTAACTTAATCTACACCAATCTCATTAGTACTTAATTGTTTTGTTTATTTGTATTATATTTTTATGATAAGTTTGTGTAGTATTATCGAGTATATATTTTAATAAATTTTATTTATTTGAAAGTTGAAAGTGCTTCATTCACCGAATAGCATCGTGACCCCTCAATATAGCCCAGGACAAAACAGTCCCGATAAAATAGCCCAAAGAAAAATTCTCCCAAGATCAAATAGCCCAAAGACAAAACAGTCCCGACAAAATAGCCCAAAGAAAAATTCTCCCAAGACAAAACAGCCCAGAGACAAATTCTCCCAACACAAAACAGCCCAAAGACAAATTCTCCCAACACAAAACAGCCCAAAGACAAATTCTCCCAACACAAAACAGCCCAAATGCAAATTCTCCCAACACAAAACAGCCCAAAGACAAAATAACCTGAGACAAAACAGTTCCGGTAAAATTACAAGCAAGCATTATTAGATTTGTAGTGTTTTTAAGACATGTTTTCATTCTGTTCTATTTTATGGTGAACTATAATTTCATTTTATTTAATGCAATAATAAATTTCTAGTTGCATTATTAATAGAAATTTCATAGATTATATATTCGAACATTTTCCAGTTAGTATCCATCGGTCCGTAGATGGTTTTGTATACTGTCATCATTGCCTTTGATATTTCTTATTTCATTTTATTTAATGCAATATTTTATAATCTGTAATTTTAATCCCGATGCCTGATAAAGTAACAACTGGGGCTATTTTGTGTTGGGCTATTTTGTGGGGGTACCGGATACCATTAACAACTCGATATCGAATCGATAAAAAAATATAATAATTTATTCTGCTTCTACGACCGAGCCCATTTCGCTACGCTCTAAATGTTATAAGAAATACTTAAAACATCAATACAACAATTAAGCGCAGGTGAAAATAACAACAAGAAATACAAGCATTAATAATTCAAAGATGATCTAATTACTAATCAATTTTATTCAACATTATACACTCATAAAAATCCCTTAATTCATATCGTAGAAAAAAAAACTACTTTTGATGTCGAAATTAACTTGGCCTGACTTCTCCACATGACCTCCGGCCTTGAACGTACCCCGGCCCGTGTTCGTTACACCCGAGCAACCAACCCCTAATTTCTACCCTGCGTTCGTGCGGTGTGCCCCGACGGTCTTTCACGCATATCATTCAGACTGTTCGCTGCAAGCTGTAGCTGCACGAATAACATTTACACTGACGGCATTTTTATCGCATTATCGGTTGTATTAAATGTATGGAGTTTTGTAGGAACGAAATGATTTAATTTATCCGGCCGATAACAATTTCTGTGTGCGGTTTTTGTTTTCAATCTCGACTTCGAGCGATCATAGCTGGTGTTAAATGTCGTAATTGTTGCAGTTGCAGTCAGCGTATTTGCCGTGGGTGGATTTGTTGTTTATGTGGGTGGAAATTCAGCTGGCAAGGGTGAAATTGTTGCATTTTCGAGGAAGGTACGTATCGATTTCAATAGCGCGTTTAAAATAGGATGAAATTGTTTGGTTAATAAGGAAGTGATTATTTTTTTTGACCTTACGTCGGTTTAATTAAAGTATTTGAAACCGATTGTGTTAGTAAATAAGTAGCCTTGCTATTGAGATTAATACCGCAAAGATTTATTTTATTAAATTGGGTAAAGGTAGAGTGAATGTTGAATCAAAAATTGATTTTTCTTTCATAAAGGAATAGCGTTTTTTTACAAATATCTATCTACATGCTTGAATAATTAATTTATTGTTTGTTCTATTATTTGTTCAGCTTTTATTTAGGTAGGTTCATTGATTTAATAATGACTACTTTTGTTTGTCGTAACCCTTTATTTTGGGGGTTTGCCAATGTTCTCCTAATAGAGGTACAACAAAAGGAATCAATAACTTTAATTTAATTACAGTTGGCACAAATTCCTGTCGAGACAACGAAAATTATTATTGCCTTATAAAAAATACCATACGTTCCACAAATAAGTTGAGAATTTTCATATCAACCACTAATTATTCAAACTATTTCAAACTGTAAATTTTCCTACAGAATTCACGTTGGGCTACTCGAGGAAAATCAACCGAAATACGCATTTTCCTCGGTCTATTTTCAATCAGCGAACTTTAATACTTGTTCATCGATAATTGCATAGTTGGTACCACTTTTGATACCATCTTTATAGGGCTTTATCAGCCGACCGTAATTGCTTCATTCATTCCAGCAAACGCTGAAAACTTTCACATTAGATTATCTATCCTCTTCTCCCGTTTATTATTGAAGATTATATCTACTAATTACAGCAAATTGTTCACTGCTGGAACTGTTGACTCCTGCAGAATGTTTCCAAAGAGCAGTAGAGGGGTTATTCGGAATTCAAAGACAGAAGGCAAGAGGAATAAGCGATTGCAATGAATTCATAAAATTTTTGAGTTGTTTCTGGATTTGTTATGTGAAAATGTGAAAGATTAAGATAGTTAAGATACTTTCTTGTAAATTCTTTAATAACTGAAACATGAATTGAAACATTCTACCAATATTCTCTGATGATTAGTCGCCTATTTTTTCATTAAAAAATTGTCCCAGCTTAGCAAAATTAGCTTAATTCTATTCACATATGGGAAGATATATCTAGAGACTTTTCCATACTGAAGATTTAGTGCTTGTGCTAAGTTCTCTTTTTATAGTTCCATAGCAAATTTAAAATTTAAAGACTACAATTTCAGATATTTATAGGCAAATGTTCCTGCTATATTTCAAAGCCTGAATGAGTCCATGTGCCCATAAAACAATTCTACAGAGATTATTTTGAGAGCTTCATTCGCTACACACTCTATTATTATCTACACATTAATAGAAGTGTCTTGTAATTGCAATTTTTCATGCAAGTTTCCACCAAAATAGTTGATTTCCAGCTCTGCGAGTTTTCACTCGTTTCTTGGTCTAGTCTAGACGAAATCCAAAACCAGTTTTGGCGAACTTTTCAGATCGTGCAATTCATTTCAGTGCAAGTGTTTGCCGTTGTGTATTTTCGTGTTGTAATCGAGACCCGATGTTTCATGCTTCATAAAATCGGAGAATTTTTTGGTCAATAACCTCTCGAATCGAGAATACATACATCCACAAGTGCTGGGCTATCAGCTAACGAAGAAAATGTGCTTTTAACGACTCCGCCGCTTTTTGTTCTGCATATTCCCGCACGGCCGATGCCAATGCGTGGTTTATTCGAAACGAATTCGGCTATCTTTCGCTTCTAAACCGAGCGAATGGTATGGTTTTAACGGCCGCGAAAGCCGTACGAACATGAAAAGGTTTCCTAGAATTTAGATGAGAAAAGATGACATCTCGTTATGAGATTTTAATAACGCGGATTTGATTAGATACAGGGTCAAACAGCATTGCAAAGTATGATATGTTTTTTGTAACATATTAAAAAAATTGATTTCTATCCAGGAGAGCCCACTTACTTTTATGATAATTTCAGTATATTTTAATTGACTGTATAAAAGTGTAGGTCAAGATTTGATATGACAGATTTTTTATTTCAATACAGAAATTAAGGAAGTGGAATGTAGATTATGTTAAATATAGAAAATTAAATAACCGATAAAATCAGAAACCTCGTATGGGAAAACCTAAAATTCACTTTCTTTACCATACATTTGCGCATGTCTTGCTCTTTGAAGGAAATACTATCTATTATCTTATAATTTTAGGAGCTATTAAGTTATTATTTTTTCATCCACATTGTCCTATTGTATAACATACTAAATGTTAACTACAATTGATAGGTCAAGAGGTCATAATTAATTATCGAAAATTACATGAGTATCGACCAATAAAATACCAATCATGTAGTCAGGCATTTGTATAATAAAATAATAAAAAAAATCTCTTTTTTTATACCATACCACGTACACAATAGTATAGGCGCCTCATTTATTACCTCGTATTGTTTTTCATTAATTAAGATAATTTTTATAATATATTCCCTAACGTTCGTTTTAGTTGATTAAAATGAAATAACGCGTTTTAATGAGTCTCGCATCCATTATTCAGCTATGAAATTAATTTTATCGCACAATATTGAGAAGAAAGCAGGAATATTTAAAACAATTTCTCATCTCGAAATCACCGGCTAAAACGCACGATAAATAGCTGAGAAAAAGTGGCTTTTCACTAACGTTTCCTTTAAATTGTGCCTGACACGCACCCTGTATGTTCCGGGTGTAAAATTACACCGGGTGCAATTTGTCATTCGTTTACACTGTGTGATTTTGTTAATTAGACACCGAAATTTTTACATCTTTTATTTTTTCCCACAAAAAATTTAGACGCACTACAATAACATCATCATTAACCACACGTACAAAACCTAAAAATGACAGGAAAATAACACAACACCTATAATTTTAAATTTTAATGGAAACCAATTCACAATCGGCTCGTCCAAAGTTGAAAAATCGCCTTAATGAAGAAACAATGTTCGTAGTTTTTTTCTTTATAAACGGGACAGGACATTGCGATTACACACAGCAGCAGCAGAGAATTAATTTCGAGCGCCTAATTAAACTAACGTACGTATCTGCTTGTATTCATTGTTGTAATAAGGATGTTACTTAAGAATTGTTATTAGTGAAATTCGTATCGTTTCGGTTATACTTTAGAAACCGTTTCAGCGAGTCTAATTTAATTTCTTGTCCTTTGATATTTGTTATTAAGGCTCAATGAGGTACGGATTGCCTTCTAATGTTGTGAAATTTCACTAAAGATGGTGGATTTTGAAGAAGCCTAGCGATTTAGTGAAAGTATGCCGATGGGATTTCTTTAATAGTTTGGTATTGATATGGATTTTCAAAATTCTTTATTGAACTTCTCGATTTTTGCGAATCTAATATTATTGATCATCCTGTATATTGTGGCAAGCATTTTACATAGCTGTAAATTATAAATACAAATAATTCAGGCATTGTTGTTTATTCAACAAAGAATTTCACGAATTTTATCTTAATGTGGGCTTTTAAGCGAGCTATGCAAAATTAATTTTCTTCCTCTCTTCTAAAACAATGGTGAATTCACTTTTATTTTATGAAGCGCCGCTAAAACTATAATTATTATAAAGTAATATTTGTTTTTATCGTTATTTTCATTGTATCATAATAATTTTCATAAAACCATGCTTGATAAGGTGTCTTAATGATTAAGACTGTTATATTCCCCTTCGGGCAAATTCCTGGTAACTGAAATTAACTGAAACAGTTCCCATTGCTCCTTAATTAAACCTAATGGTTTTGTACACGAAATTAAATTTAAAGTTTACGCAACGTAAGTATAAGCATAATGTAATGATCTAAAATCTAGAAGATATAACAGATTATATTTTTTATAACAAAAAATTATTAATCTAAATTTGAAGGTTACTTCTTATTCCAATATTAACGGTAACTGTATACCTATGTATTGTTTAGTTTATTGGAAAATAGATAGTGTTTATAAGTCGTTGAACTAAATACAAGTGGAGGATTTCGAGAGGATATAACGGATTTTTAGCACTTGCAAAGTCATGTAAATTAAATGAAATATCGAAATTGCAATCACAAATATGTATTTTCGAGATTGTTTTACGTTCGCAACAAAAGAATTGTTCGAATGAGGTATTCGAGGTATAATTCGCCCGTAATGATTAAGGAAAACAGAATAACTGCGGTTAAAATTTCCTTAAAAATTTAATGAGTTTTTTGCATTGTTAATAAATTCTTCAACTTTCTGTATGAGTTCATCGGATAAATTTCTCAATAATTCGAATACAGACAGAATAGCCGACTGTGATAAAGTTACTTTAACCCTTTATCTGTTATAGTTCATAATATGGGCCTAAAGACAATTGCTATGATTATAGAAATTTATATTTACGTGAGTGCAATGAGGTTTTCATTTTATTAACAATAACAAAAGCATATAAAAAACTTAACATAAACAAACAATTTTGTAACGCTTTTGTTATTTCAATAATAAAATATGTAAAAACCAATTTTAGTTGCAATTAAAAACAATGTTTGGTTATGAAAATATGACCCGAATCTCGATGGCCTTTATTTTTATTCAATTAACGTTTGTTTGCAGTTACCCAAAATCGTCATTGAAGCATTAATAAATTTAATAGGTGTTGAACAATAATTCAACAAATTATGTTGATGCAATTGCAATGCCATTTTTAATAAACGAAGACAAAGTAGTTTGCAACCACGGTTTGTAGAATGCAAACCGTGGTTTGCAACTACTAAGCAAAATTATAAATCAAACAAAATTGCAAAGCACGCGTCGTAAATGATCAATATTTTATTTAGAAATCGCCGTAGGGAAATTTTTATTTACTTTTAAATCTTGCAAGTACTAAACACATTATTATTATTCATAAAATGTATTTAAAAATTAAGGCGTTACAATTTTACCTTAAAAGGATGGCAAAGGAAATCTAATTATAGGTTTCGAATAATTAAAATGCTTAATTTAACTTATTTATAGTTGACGTTGTTAACAGTAGATACATTCAGATTTTATCGTTAATTTTACGTACCTTATCAGCCACTTAATATTAGCAAATAATAATAAAATAAATTAAACGAAAAGTAAGTGCATATCTGCCTGATGCCTCTCTTTATCCGATAGATAAAATTGTATCCATGCATTGATAACTAATCCCTTAGATACACAATGCACGAATTATTTAAATGATTTGGTTTACGTCAACGTAAATATATGTAAATTCTCAGAAATAATTCATTTTCAACAACATCGAATTATATTGCTCATTAGGTACAACAGCCACCCAATCCGCAATCCACCAAGCTAATTATATCCCTCGAAACGAATGGGAATTTCGGTTTTCGTTTTCGCCAGTTCTTGACAATCTCGACAGCTCGCAGGAGAGCCATGGTGGTTGTCTCTCCGCCTCGGGCTCCGCACCTCCTCGACTACGCAATTCACGGAAACCCCATCGCCGATTTTACTTCTACTTCTCTTCTGCCCGGCGGCGCGACAGCCCGATATTGGGCGGTGTGAGAATGGCCGTTACGATAAACCGGGCAGTAAATTTTTTAATAACGTTTAGGGTCAATGGACAATTCGAATGTAAAAAAATGGACTGGTAATGCCTAGTAATTAATAGACATCGCTTTGGTATACTTGCATCTACTGGGTAATGATTCGAGTAGATGAGTGGAGATATTTCTCGAATGATTGCAATATTAGGTTGTTGAATGTAGTGTATTAATCCTTTGCTCGTTCAAATAATTGTACAGATCGTTTTTTTGCAGCTGCAAGGCATACTGTAATACGATGAAATTGTTGTTGTAAAACTGTGTCTAATCAGAACCGATAAAATAATTATAAGTTTGCTGCATTTTTGTGTTTTATGGCAGTTTTATATGTAAAGTACCATTGGATTAGGAGTAGAGTAAATGAAATAGAATTTAGAGTTTTCTTCGTCGAATTATAGGCATAGTGATATAATTGTAAATAATTAGTTTGAAATACAAATAAACGGGGCCAACGAAGACAGCCTTAGCAATTTTATCACCAATACCCGTATTTACTTAATATTTATCTCAACATTAATATCACATATTCATATTTGTATCGTTCATACAAGCGATCAATCACCAGGTCGAAATTTCACTAACGAACGTTTCTTATCGACTATTACATCAGCTCATGTTACTCAGAATAACAACAACAAAAATCCCTTTGATCGTCCGCCATACTGCAAATTCAAATGTGCCATAGATACCTAATCGCAGGGAATCCATCTGCACAAATATCTAATAACGCGAAGTCGATGGCCAAGCCGCAGAGCCGCAGCCACAAAACCACCGGCGAGAGCCATTAGCCACCCAACGACGTGCGAGAGCCGCTCAGGGTCCAGCGATCGCCCGAGACCGTTCGAACAGTCTGCGTGAAAGGAAGTCGTAGTCGCGGTCTTCAGCTCTTTCGACTCGACTCGACATCGACTTGTCCATGCCGCGAAAACAGAAATAGAATATTGAAATTCCCCACCAGGCCGTTCTCCGTTCGCTAACACTTTATACATACACATAACGCGATCTCCTCTTGCGTTTTGTGGAGTAGAGTAGTTTGGACAGGAGTCGCTAATTTAACGACGGTACGTGCTGTTGGCCGTTTTCGAGGTCCCAGTGTTCGCGAAGTGCAGTGCTTGGATTGGTAAACCGCGGTCCGGTTATTGTGGATGGTCGGATTCGATGGAGGAACCGAGGTAAATCTTTCGCCGTTTCGTATGCGATTTTCGTGTGAAAATTAGAAATGTATCGTACGCGAGATTGCATATTGGATGCGGACTTTCGATCGCCGATGGCTTGGTCGGATGATTGAAATTAGATTGGTATTGCGATTGGAACATTCGATGATGAATGAGATTTATTTCGAAATCGGAATGTTGGTATTCGACTAGATTTTAGTTGAGTGATTCAAAAGGTTGTTTATCACATAGTTTGTGATTGTTTTTAATTTAGTCTGCATTGTAATTTGCATACAATATGTTCATGATGGTATGGTGTACGCATACTAGCTTTAAGAAAATTAATGATGAGTTGCAACTGAGAGTAAAAATGAATAAGCGAAGTTTTCGATGAGAAAGCATTGATTTCATAACTTGGTAATTTTTTATTTATCAATCAGTTCTTCATAAAGCTGGATTTTGCAAGGGGGAGTCCCAAAAACAATGTGATTTATTAAAAATTATCAGTTAGTAATTTGTACATTGTCATGAGCTGAAAGGAAACCCAAATTGATACAAGACATACAATAATCAATAACTATCAAAATTTCATATCCTTATTCCTTATTCTGTCCTACAAAGTCAATCAATTATTGATCGTAATATGTTTTCTATTATGTTCATTATACTATTATTACGTCATGTAACATATTTTGCATTCTAATCTGTCGTGCAATGCCCAAATTGTTTCGTGCCAAAACCATCGACTCACTCTGTATAAAAAAACATAAATTCCAAAAATTCGTCACCATAGCCATTAATTTCCTCATATTACTCCACGACATCCAACGTCAAACGTAACAATTCCTTAAATAACAGTGTTGCAAGTTGCAAATGCAAAGTTTGGAAACGATATCATGACAACCGTCGGCGAACGTGTAGCTATATCCAGTGAGCGGCCAATTAAATCTTCGTCAATTTCTTATTGCAGCGGAATTGCGAGAAACTTTGCCTAACTAAGTATAATAAACATAAGCCCACAATAAGACCGCATTTGTGCGGTTCGCACGCAATTCCATACCCACATGCATCCATTTTTGGAATGCCCATTTTACTTTTTACTTTCTTTAGTGTTATTGCTGCACGCCAGTTGGATATATCTAATTGCAATCGCTTTTGGTTTATTTGCGGTATTCTGGTGTAATGATCTACAATCTTCGACATTGTTTTTATTACTCGTATTCTCTTCGTTATATGTTCCTGATAAGTGCCTGCTAGAATTGCTATTTTTCCATACAATGTAATAAGATAATTTAGTACAGGGTATATTTATTTTTATTAGTTCCCTAATGTTCTCTTTACCTACTTGCTGGTTTAATTTTCATTTAACATTTCGCCTATCTACAGTCTACAGAAATTGCTTCTAAATTTTCCTACCTTTCTCCAGTTTACAGAAATTCTTTTCTTAATCTGATCAGTATCTAAAAATCTAAGTTGTTTATTGTGCTATTCTTCAAATTTGATTCTCTTTTCTTCATGACTGAGCAATATACAAGTGCCCCATACGAATTAGAACGGTTCCTAAAGTGAATAATGACTACAGTCTAATGTATTATATCGAAGAGAACATAATAATGCGTTGACTAGTAGTTAACTTAAAGATTTACGATCCTTTTCAAATTAATATTTGATTTATTTCTCAATATGATCTCGGATTAGTCGATGATTTAATTAGCGGTCGATAGTTTTTTATTAGAATATTTTACAATCTACATTTTTGCAATCATTAGGGAAGTTAAGTACTCTGATACATTCTGGTACCTAATCACATAAACGATACTTTGTGCAGTGAATACATAAAGTTTGCCCCAAATTATTTAAGCACCTGTTCAGTACAATTTTAGCGCACCTATACGCAGTTTACAAATTTTAAACCTGTACAGCCCGGTAGTGAATATACCAACCGACCTGACATTTGAAACACAAAACCTGTCTACGCGCCCATGACATCTAGTATTTGAGCCGGAATGTCTTTTAGTGAATAGCTTCTTCCATCGTCGCTAAGCAGGCTATTGCCGATCGCATCGGTCGATTCCATCGATTTATCATGGAAGTACCGTCAACCGGATTTCGTACAAACACACATCTATCGTCGGACGGCTATCTCATCTCGTGCATGCACGCGTACGGATTTTGTCGCTTGACCCGAATACGAATATTTAAGGCTGTTAATTAATTTGCTAGCGTTAGTTTCTGGACCTAGTTCGAGATTTAATTGATGCGCGTCGATAGACTAGATACGAGTTTAACTCGTTTATCTACCTCCTTGCGGTAGGTGTCGTTGAAATCCAGGTGTAAATAAGCCTTGAATGTTGGACGTCGATGTTCTCGAAATAAAATTACCGTTTGATTAATAAGAGACGAAAATAAGCGTACCTACATCGCGGAGATTTCTAACATTATTGTTGCTACATTTGTATCAATATCTCTTTTGTGTTGTACAATGTATCCCACATTGTCGTGGTTGAATCGAGGTCGTTAATTAAGGAATTGAAGTAATTATTGCACAATTGGTGGAAAAATGGCCGTCTTATCATCTGGTGAATTCGCAGAATGCACTTAACAGAATTATTTCCTTTCGGATGTTAGTAACAAGACGGTCTGGCAAAGGAAAGTTCGAAATCAACACATTCGCTTCTACGGCGCTTTTACGAGATGAAAATCGGCAGCAGGGAGTGCCAATTTCACTAATCAAACTAGAAAAGTGAAAATATGCGATCTCTATAATTATGGAAATTTAAAATCGTTGTGTAATTGGCTAATTATCGATTCCTCATAATTTTTGATTATTACTAAAACATCGGGTTTTGATTGGTCAATTACTGTACAAACTATTTTAGAAATTGCTATAGATTTTGAGCCGTTTCCTCCTGAATGATTTTCGAAAAATTCATCAAAAGCAATGGTTTCTGAAGCTACTAATGTAAGGAGCTAATCCAAGGCACTAAAATAAAATGAAGTAACAATAATAACAGATATTTACTTTTTTTCAGATGGCTGATGCATTAGCTTTGAAATGGATTAGTACCTGCATTGCAACACAAACATAAATAGGTAAGAAAGTATAATTAATCCGTTACGACACACCGTATCTACACGGTTAATTGAAAAAAAGAAACCAACCATTGTTAGCATAATCTGCAAGCATCGATTTTCAGCGTGTTATTATCTTTAAAACGAGACCGAATAGCTATCAAGGTCGTTCGTTTTTAATCAACGAGGTGTTGTATAAGAATTCGACTTTCTCTGGAACTATTTTAACTTAAAATAATCAAAAACGTGTCTCGTATACACTGAACCAAAAAAGTACGTGCAGATAATGAAAAAATACATTAATCCAAGAAATTTTTACATTAAAAGTCGTCCAATAAACGATTTCATTAAATCAATGAACGTTTGTTCATTAAGCGATGAAGAGGTACATTAAGTGATGTATAATTCGTTGATATGATGAAATGAAAATCATTGTTTCGATGAATTAAAGTTGCTGACCCAATAAAGAAGTACATTAATTCAATGTAATATTTTACATTGGTTTAATGAACGGTGTACACTGATTCAACAAATTTTAGATTTTTTCTAATAAATGTAGTACATTGATTCAATGAAATGCTTTCATAGAATCAATGAAATGCTTTCATAGAATCAATGAAACTTAGATCTTGGTTTAATGAATTTCTTTTATTGAATTAAGGAATTTTAGCTTTTGAATTAATGAACGCAGTACATTGAATTAATGAATTTGATTTATTAAATTAACGAATTTACATTTTTTGTATTATTGCTTGAAGAAACTGGTCAATCTTCGAAGAATTATTTTCGAATTGTTCCATAAAATTCTTTGCATCATACGCTGGGGCGAAATCCATATCGATCTAAAAAAAAGTAATGGGTTAATATAGTAGACTGTAAATTCCTATCTACATATCCAGTAAGTATATAGATTGCTCCATTGTTCATTGCAACATAGGCTATGGGTGCAACAAAGATAACTTCAATTAGACACTTGTAAAGGAAAAAGAAAGAGTATGATATTATGTCATTGCAACTTTTCACTCTGACAACTGTTATTTTACTAATATTTCTTTGTTCAACTCATAGAAATGCTCATGTTGCAATCGCGAATGAAGCACGGTGTAGGTATACTATTGAATAAGGTACTCACCAAGCGATATCCAGATGGTCGTTTGTAATAAGTTCATTTTATCATCTGAATTTTTGTGCGTTTTTTGTGCGTCACTCAAGCGAAGTTCCAATACATGCTGCATACGTCGAACTCTTCCGATGATAAATTTTCAAACTTCAGAAGTCTTATGCACGTTTCACAAATGTCTTTGGGGCCTAAAAATTTAATATATCCAATAATTTAATGAGTTGTAGTAAAAACCATAAAAACTTACACACATTTTGTATGAATCTTGAAGTTGTTGCACTTATATCTCCCTTAGGCTTTACGTTTGTGTTTAAAATTAAATCCTAGAAATAAAATGTATAAGTATTAACCTATAGTGTACCGAATTAAAAAATGCTTACCTCTTAAAACAAAAGCGCTTGAATTTTCTTCCTTCTGATAATACAAAACGAAAACGAAATTAACTAAACAGAACACTTCCAGTTCAACGCTTCAACACGAAATAACAGGAGAGAAAGAGGGGTAATTAACGGTCAACGCGATTTTCGAAAGCGTCTCTATCTATTTCTTTTTTTCTAATAGAATAGAACGGCATAGATTTGCACTCTAGTGTGTATTGCCAAAATCCAAACTGATATTCATTGACTTAATGAAGAGCGTTCATTAACTCAATGAACTCGAGACAAGAATTTACGTATCCAGTTTGTTGAATCAATGTACGGGCTACATAAAAAATTACGAATGTGGTTTATCGAACCAATGTATATGCATTCATTGTCTCAATGAACTCGAACATAGAATTTATGTATTAAATTTGTTGAATCAATGTACGGGCAACATTAAAAATGCCGAATGTGTTTTATCGAACTAATGATGTATATGCGTTCATTGGCTCAATGAACTCGAACATAGGATTTATGTACTCAATTTGTTGAATCAATGTACGGGCTACATAAAAAATTACGAATGTGGTTTATCGAACTAATGTATTAATGTTTTTGGTTCAATAATTAAATTTCATTAAAAGAATGAACAATTCGTTATATTAATGTACAAGTTACTTTGATTTAATGTATCGAATACATTAACTGAAATATTCGCTTTTAATGTACTAGGTTGTTATATTAATGATTAAATTTCATTGAATTAATAAAAATTGTTATTGAGTTAATGAAATTTTACATTAATAATTAATGTTACAAGAAACATTGAGTTAATAAATGAAATCATTAACTAATGAATGAAAATTTATTGGATTAATGTATTATTTTATTGAGCTAATGAAAACAAGTTGAAAACATGGTGTTCATTGATATTATGTACCAAAATTTTTTCAGTGTACCTTTGGTAACATTACTCGCATCGTGTTTTTTATTATGGTTTTTCCTGATAAATATTTATATTAATTCGAGCGGTCCCGTTACGGATGAAATTTTATTTTTTTCTTCTATCCTTCGGTAATCGATTTACTCGTAAAGCATATCAAAATTAACGATGTAATTCCGTAACCAAAATTTTATTAGTTATATTCACTACATTACACAAATATACCCAACGAAGCGTCGAAGTATTTTAGAAATCATTGAAAATTTGAATTTTTGATAGAATTGATAGAAGGTAAAAGACCGTTAACCTACTTCTATTTTTCCAAACTAATCTAAAAATATGTACGCAAGTACCTACACCAACTTTTATTTAGATCTTAACCTGCGATTGAACCTGGAAACTGTTGGAAATTCCTTCTCAGTTTATACAATACAAAGGCTTATTTTAGGTTTCGATGACATGTCTCCGTTTTGCGATAAACTCGTTTGTTGAAACCATGTTTATATACAGAGGATTTTTTATTGGAAACGCCACCGTGTGAACGATCGTTGCATCTAAATTTAACTTATAAAATAAACATTTTTTTCTGCAATTGCGCTTGATTATGAAAATGCTGCACGTAATCTTTTTCCATTGAACTATCGATTTAACATTGCTAATATTTTTCCACTGAAAATGGGTTTCCAGAGGTGGCGATTGATTCTATTCGTAACGCGCGATTGACCAGATTCTTATGTGTAGTTGAGTTCTTATGTGTAGTTGGAATTCATTAAAAACTAACGAAGTCGTTACTCTTTTTCTGCCCCAATATTTCTATAATACTGTATACTTCCTTAATTACTCACCGGTAATTGCACAGGAAATAATTTAATTGTGCTTTTAATTCATTTTTGATGTAAGGAAGCCTTTTTGGATAAAATGCGCATCAAATCGAGTAGCTTTTACCTTTAAATTCAACTTCTACTGACGAAACCCATGTTGTAATATAATTTTTAGATTTACATTTAGGTGTAATTTAAAAATATTTCACTAATTGGATAATTAATCACAAGAATTTATGGATATTTTTCATCAAAATGAGGTAATGCTGTTTAGTCCTCATTAAATAGACAACATATTATTTTCGTATTCTTTGTCATTGAAGTTCTAATACAGCGAATTTATCACTTTTTCTTGGAGGTGATTAAACGTTATTTCAACATTTTCTTGTAACCTCAAATTGTATGTGCAAGTACACCTAATAAAATTTGTTGAAAAATTTCATCTATGCAACATAGGTACAACTATGGATTCGAATTAAGCGATTTCATTGAGTTGCGGCGATTAACATTGATCTTCAATGCTCCATACTCATCAAATCTCTTCATCAAGTGCCAATATTCTCGCTTAATAGTGCCAATGTTTTAACGATTTCCTTATAACTATACAGCATTTTTTATCATTATTGTGTGCAATTTAAGTCTAAACGGTGTAAACATGATTCAGTAAATTTAATAGTTCAACATACTTTGCTATTAGTCTACTTATTTATTATTATTACCGACAGTTTGCTCAAATTTACTTGCCTACGTTAGGTAATCATAAATAAATAGTAAAGTCAGAAATAAAATAATAATTTATAATAAAAAACTACCTAAATTTCATTATCGACTTTAACGATTTCAATACACTTATTATCTTTGGTACCTATTTAAAATTTAATCGTGGTTAATTAAAATTTTGTAGCACAATACCTGCGCTTATTTAATGGTTTAATTCAAATTTTACGTGGTTTGTTTCAAACACAAACAAAATTATTAACGATTTCCGTTTAAAACCGATCTATAATAATTAATATTGCAGATTATTTTCCAATAAAAAATTCAGTTTCCAATTAAGTAACTTTCCAACCTACTTTAATTGAATTGTATTAGAGAAACAATGATTTTTTGATTGCACCTAATACATTATTGAAGCATCAGGTGCTCTATTCCTGGATAGAGGTTGTATCTGATAAAAAATTTAGTAGTAATATTAGTAAGTAATTTGTTACAATCATCCCGGTATAAATTACTTATGACTACGTTGATGAGTAAAATTGGATCACTGGGAAAAATAAAATGTAGAAATAAAGGTTCAAATTGTTCAGATGTGTTAAGTTTTTCTCAAAGTAAAAGAATGCACATTTTCCTGCATTAGATGTAATTTTAATGTAGGGTAGGGCGGGGCTAGTTGAGCAACTTTTCACTTTAGTGGATATAGCTCATCAATGATATGTGTGAATGACTTGTTATGTGGCTTGATGGATTAGTAATTTATCCCTTAACAAAAGTGTCCATAGTAACTTTTTTGTAACTAGTTGAATTTAAGAGCTACAGCTGTTTAAATGCAGAAAGTCAAGTATGCTCAATGTACCCCATAGGTGAGGTAAGTTGAGCAACGGTATGTTTACATATAGGATATGTTTATTTTTATAATCATCTCTTTATTTTTTGTGATTTAGTGACAAAACAACAAAACTTAAAGTAATTTACGAGCTTTCTGTTTAAAATCAGAATTAAATAGCTTAAAAAAATATTAATAATATATTAGCAAGTTTTGGTCGTTGTTACTGTTGCAATTAATACAAATGAAAGTAAGACCATAGCACCTGGAAGACATTTTATTTGTGCCTATTCCCTGCAAGCTTGGCAGTGAATCCAACTTTCTCCTGGTAAATTTCGCAGTAGTTGCTCAACTAACCCCAACCCCCGCAATTTTAAAATAAAAGTGAGGTCATAAAGAAATCGTAAGAATTATAACCAGAACATCTCTACATATCAAAAGTACAATAATTTTCTGGAATATTAACCCTTACCCCATTGAAAACGGATAATATTTGACTAATACAGACGAAAACTTGCGATAGACGACGTTTTTACTTTTTGGTCACAAAACAAACAAAACGCACGGGGGCTTTACTCGCTTGTCGAGGCGCCACTTGCAATAGCTCTGTGATTAGGTCTCCCCCGACCCCTTCTTTCCGCCATAAGATGTTTATGCGTACGGTGAATAGTTTGCGAGATATTTCGATTGCACAACTTACCCGTATGCTCAACTAGCCCCGCCCTACCCTAATGTTTTTTAATTATCCTGCTCGTTAAATTAGGGCCACATTAATTAAGAAAACAACGGGTGCATTCACATAATTTATTTTTATTTAAAGTCAGCAAACACGCCCATCAAATGTCATGGTGTTTTATTTTTAAACGCCCCTTTCAAATGCAAGAACAAGTCGAGTTCAAAACGAAATAATTAAAACATAAATACATTTAGGACAAAGAAAATCAAATGTGACAACTAATTTAGTCCTTGCTTAAACAGAATTATGTAACAGCAAATTATTGTACGAGTATGGAGCATCTACATCTAAATTTAATGAACTGAACAACTCGACTTTTGTTCTGGCTATTCAAGTATCTAATTTGGGCATGTTCATTAATAATTTCTGATTCGTTTCGAAATAACATTGGTGATAATGGCCAAAGCATATCTTTGTGCGAGCAGGAAATAGGAAATGATATAATTTAATACGATGAATTGATGATAGATAGCAGGGGTGTATTCAGCGGGAGGCACGAAGGCGAGTTGAAAAAAATTATAGGAAGGAAATCTTAAGTAATGTTTACAAATGAAAATTATGGGTTCGTGAACCTCCGTTGGGTTGGGCCTACGTACATTTTTACGATATTTAAAACTGCTGTCGAATAAGTGAAACTGCGGCGAAAGTAGGCACTTAGGTACTAAATCTGCTCGTTTATTTAAATTTTTCAATCCATATTCGGAACTTGATGGTCGTGAATAATATTATGATACTTAAAGCTTGTTCAAACAATCAAATGGTAATGTTTAATATTTATTTAACTATAGTTATGCATAAAATATTGACATAACTCAACAAATAACATAAAAAATTAATAATTTGATTGCGGGAAATTTTGTGATTTTAAGAAATACCTATTGTAATGCATTCAGTGAAAAAATTAATCGTGCAATTTGCTTATTATCTTAGAACTATTTTCACGGTATCTTGTTACGTGTTTTGCAGAGTTATGGTGTTGTCTTGAGGTCTAATAGTATAATACTGTTTTATCAAGAACATATCTAAGCTTGCCTGGAATAGTAATTATTTAAATCTCCTCTTTATTCTCTATTTAATAACCGTTTTTTTATCAATTCAATCCTCGAGAAGGCGTTTATTTCAGAAATTATTTAGATATTCACTTCGAATGCCACGACTTCACTGCTAAGTTATTTATTCAGTTTGTAATTTGTATGGAGTTTGTTTTAGTTTCAATCAATATGTTGAAGTCCACATAGGTTTAAAGTTAATTATTCAATAGTAAGTTATAAATGCAATAAATTAAAATATACATTCATGAAATTTATAAATATGACATAGTTTATAATAAATTCAAATGTAGATGCTTAACTAAAATACTATTTAATGATAAGGATAATACCGTGTGTAATTCCAACGGGTACTTGTAACACTTGTCGTGTATATGTAGATAAATCTTCGTAATATTGTATTATGCGTTTTACGTAACATGCATTGTTGCATTTGTTGAATTACTCGTGGCTTGAAATTACATTAATATCTATATTATTTTGTTCATAATTATTAATTAAACGATTAAATAATAAATGTCTTAATATTCTTCAAAAAATCATCATAATTTTCATTGGCAAATTGCTTTGAGAAGTCGCAGTTAAATTTATTTGAAAATTCGAATTTTCGGTGGTCTTCAAAATTCGAACCAATCGATATTCTGTAAAATAGCAATAAGAATTTAACTCAATTTTATGAAGTGTGGTGGCAAATATTTGAGATAAAACGGTTTAAAAGCTTTAATGGCGTTTTAACAGATATCGCGAATTTAAAATTCAAGTGCATATAAATTAAAAACTCATTACAATTTTCATGTTTAATACAGCATTTTACTTGGAATATGTTTTTAATAGGTCTAATTAATAGAAATCTAATGATATTTAGATGTCATTTTTTTAATATTTTTTGAAACTGATTTAAATAAATTTATCAAAAAAAAGATAAAATTTGACTTGGTACAAACTAAATTTCCTCTGTAATTTTTTTGAGTTTTAATTTACAGTTCATTTTTCTAAGAATTCAAGTAGCATCAAGTAGTATCAATAATTATTAAATAGTTTTTAATAAAAAATTTAGAGAAGAAGCCCTTGTGAAGCCCGTTTGAAGTTAATTTTCTCCTTAATTTATAAACAGGAAATAATAAAAATTAAAATTAAAATTTTACCAATACATTATTAACTAAAATTTAGCACTGACCTTGCGTATACTCTAACAATTTATAATTAACATTTACCCAATTTCTAAATTTATTTTCCATGAATTTTTAACCCGAAAACAAATATTTATAGATTACGTAGAGGATGATATCAATTTCTGCTTAATTTGTTTGTGTTAGTCTACCTGACTGGTGCTTAATTAAAAATTACAATCCAAGGGTAATCATTCCGATACATGTACATATTGAGTCACTAAATTATTTTTAGTAATTTTACAACGAAATTTATTACCAATTCCGTCGTTATTAATTACTAAGGTTTGTGATCGCACGAATCTATAAAAAATTAAAAATGAAGTAATCCTTTTAGACTTATGAATGAACATTTTTTTCCCATGAGCACACTTAGGTAATGCTTGAATTGTAGTATGTATATAAATATGAGTATTTTAATTGATCTATCAACCGGAATTTATTAGTTATTAGTTATTAATTAATTACATGTTTTTAAATGGTACCTATATAGTATCTATAGATAGTAAAAATCACATGGAGCTTATTGAAATTTGACCTTTTAAAATGAATACTATATGTTAGGTATAACACTTTTTATGTTTTCTATAGTTTTCATAATGTCATGAAAAATATGATTTTTAACATAGTAGGTAGGTATGTAAAGAAATTTTTGGATAGTCTAGTGATATTTTCTAATGCAATTTCCATATATCCATATACATAGGAAGTATCCATAAGAACCCTACAAGGTCCATTAATTTTTTTTAACTGGACAATTACTATAAAATCGGTATCAAAATTTTAGTAATTCAATATCGATGTTTATCAAACCGCGATACATTCGATACAGATTGTAAGCACCCGTTTCCCACATCCGCGCAACGAATTTTTCAGCAGCGTCCAAGCGGCTAATTGTTTAATTGAACAAACAACGAAATTAATAATCCCTGACATCATCGCCGGTGTACCACTAGTGGCAAGGCCGCGTCCCTCAGGCCTAGGTAAATATATTTCACGTCTGCCAATTTCTTCATAGCCATTAGCGAGGCGCTCAAAAAGCCGATATTCGAAGAAAAAAAATTTTTAAAGGAGCTAGCCGAGCCCAAGGCAAGGACGCCTGTAGTCGATTCCACGTTTATAACAAAAGGTAATGAGGTAATTGATTCGATTTTACGACGCGCCAATATCTCTTTTTTTGCTTGCTAATCTGTATGTTTTATGGCGCTTTTGTTTCTATTGTTTTTTTAATTAATTATTATAAATGCGTCGTTAGAACCGGCACGTTTGTATTGAGTTTGATTGCTTCAATCGGAAAAAAAACGCGAGTCCTTCTTGATGGAGAATCGATTAAAAACTAGCAAATGTATTGGGATATTTTTAGTATTTCTATCATCGCATCAAGAGCCGTACTCAATGTCATATTAGAATTGTTCCAGCAGTTTGTTCCAAATATGCTCTGAGTGAACATTTAAATTGCATTTCTGAATGCTTGGATTCACTAATTTTCATTTCTGAATTTTTATTTGTTTTTCTTAAATGATTATTTTAAAGATTCTAAAAGTGAATTTAGATTATAGTTTTAAATTGATTGATTTTTAAGGCGCCTTGTTTAGTTTTTATAATTAGACGATTTTTTAGAATATTTTACATAATTGGTCAATTTGTCAAATAATAAACCTATAGTTAATGAAGCCTCGCTTAAGAAAGCTCCATCTTAGCACAGTGTATTACCATCACCATAAGCGTTATTTTTATACTTTATTATAGTACAAGAAAAATTTTACATGTACATACCATTGGAGAAACACTACCTACCGCAAAATACTCATTTCCTATCAATTTATTTTGTAGTTTGTTCATAAATATTATTCATAAAGCATTTCCTTTGTAGCTATAAACGAATGTTAATAACACAAGTGTTGAAAACAGAAATAATTCATAATATTACTGCACATCTGCTTTGCAAGTTGCAAGTCGCAAAAGTACCAACTCGTCATCCGTTTCGAACGGAACATTTAAAGCGCGTGCAATTTACGTTTTTCCCAACAAATTTTTATAGGAAATTCGCAGTTAACGCTTTCCGTAGGAAGTTCGCTCGATTGTCGAAGCCGTTGAACGCCCCATTAGGAAATCGGTATGCAAACGGCGTCGTGCGTCATTTCAATATTTTCTCAGGATGCGTCGAGTTAACTAGAAGCGTTACCGAGAAGGAATGAATTTCCGGAAAATTTGCAAGTCGTAAAACGGCTCGGTGAACGCGATTTTACGGCGCTTCGCCGATTGCCTGTCGCCGTTTTAATTGAAATGGAAATGAAAAGACTGATAAAATGCCTGCTTCCATTAATTTCTAACAATAATGTCTGTTTCAACTTGTTATCTGGAGCTTTCTGCCCCATATTTAAAACGACAAATACAAAATTATTTTTTGCCACATGCCTTGATTGATTTCTCTAGCATTTTATGAAACTTTCAGAACATTAAAATTCAAAGTTAGAGGTAACTACAGATAACTAAAGAGTGTTAGATCTACGGAATATCTAAGAATTATTATATTGATAATTCAGTTTAATTTATTCTTGCAATTATCTACATTTTCATGTAAAGCATTTGTGGATATTTAATATGTATTTTTTTGTTCCAGAATTCAATGAGGGATGACATCTGTATGAAAATATATCAATGAAGAGCGAAACTTGTGCTCAATGGGCTTTTTAAAACTAAAAAACTACTTTTATTCAAGGCCACCAGGAAGAAAAAAGTAGTATTAGAGTGAGTATACATTTGAATGGTAATTCATATTTCGTCACCATTTTTGTCTTTCATATCTATTAATTTAGACGAAATATTTCCATTTTTTATTGCTCAAGGTATACAAAGGTGCAAGTTTATCTAATTTGAATAAAACTTTAATAATGTTAATTAGAATTTCTTTTAAAGAATATGTTTTTAATTATACCGGATTAATACGTAATAAAATATAAATAAGATGAATAGTTAATTTTAATTTTTTCACTTTCATTAAGTGAAATTCAGTAATGTACATGAGTCAGTATCCGTGAAAATACTATGTCTTAATAAAGTATTAATAACAAATGGCCTGAGTAAGTTCTTGTACATATTTCATTTGCTATTTTTCTATGTTGATTTTTCACGCACGAAACAAAAATATAAAAATTAGAATCTATCAGCGTTTGTAGGTAGGTGCTTTTGTATTACTTAATAATTTACGTTAGGTAGGTATAAACATGGGCATTTTAAATTCTTTCTGCAGTTAGGACGTTTTAACGTAAATTTGTTTAAGTACAGGCTTGTATACATTCTTAATAAACATTCCTGAGTGGCACTAAAGACACTTAAGATAGGTACTTACTTACAAACTGTAGTTTAGAATTTAAGATTAATTCTATTGAATACCATCCTCAGACTATTTACACGGAGTTTACTTTTAGTAAATATGTTAGAAAAAGAAATTTATTGCTTAAATATTTTGACTAAAAGAGCAATTTATAATAATTACAAATTTATATCGCTTTTAAGTAGACCTTGGTTAAAGAAGTAATTTAAAATAAGATCAGTTCCTTTAATAGACGTTTCATTTAACCTAAGTATTGGTATATTAACTTAAAATATTTAAATGTCTTAATACATATTTCATCTTATTTTTTCTTTAGTTACATCGCGAACTTCGATTGCTACTAATTTTATTGCTCTATAACAAATCTAACTTTTCAAAGATTGAATACCTGTTAATTTTTAAATTCCATTGATTTCAGAATTTAATAAGATGTATTCGAATCGAAAGTCGTTCGCCATAAAATTAGTAGCCGTAACATGCGTGGTGTACTTATTCATCCACGTGTTCACCAATACCGCCGTACCTGTTATAAGAGAAATGCAGGAATCCGGAAGGAGTCTCGCCGCTTTGGAGAATTTAGATATTCCAATAGCGGACGCTGATAATTTCAAACAGATTCCCACCGGAACGGAGGCTCCGCCACAGCCACATCCACAGAACAATAACGAAGACAAAGCGGAAAGTTCTGATGTGAGTTACACATATTTTTTTCCTAATATTTCTTAATTGCTGTAGTAGGTACTTTCTTATTCTTTATCACAAAATTATTGTTGCTATTATTCTTACTTCTTCTATTACCTAACTAAAGTTTAAGGCTGCAGCAAAAAATTATTATATGCATCCTAAAGCCTCTATAACTTACATATTTTTATAGTAAATTTTAAGCTAATAATTTACAATTAAATATTATATGTGGTTTGTAGAGTTCTACAACTAGCCACATAGATACCGTTCGGACTGAAGTGCTAAATAATATAAAATGTACAGACAAAGCTCTCGAATCAAGAATACAGCAGCGTGGGGATTATTGGGTTCTGTACAATTACATCAAAGCTCTGAAAACGTTTAGGTAAGTAAAACCGAGTTAAATAATCACTAATAGAATTTGTATTTTAAAAAATGATTTATATTTCGAAATGATTGACTAAAAAATCTAATTACAACAAATATGAAACTTACCTACAACTAATCAAAATTAAACAAATAGGCGCATTCTAAAAAAGTTGTTAAACCTGAAAAATAGAAATTACTAATTTGACAAATTAAAAGGAAGTTGATCTGATAAATGATATTTTTTACATTACATGTTGTTTTTTATCCGTTTACTTTTGTTTTGTCATCATATACATAAATATTAAATGTGCAGTTAACAATATCAGTAAAATGTATTGCTTATTTGTGAAGTAATTTATTTACTTATTTACGTAAGCATTTACATGCATGTGCCAATGTCACCCACCCCTTTATTCAAGTAATAATTTATCGATTTATTTATTAACTGCTTTTACTTTTTTTCTTACTTCTGTTAAATAAACACATATGTATGTGGTCACTTATATTATACAAACTCGTTTTCCTCTAACAATTCGCGAATAAAAAATCTAAGCATATTTATTTAACATAGTTTTGTCATTAATACTAATCGTAAACGAATTTTATTAGGTTCATAGTTTATTAGAAACATCATTGTATGGTTAATTGTTTTGATTCTTTTATCTGAGCGTTCATAAATCCACCCTTACAAGTATAAAATATTGTTGGAACGAACTTACAGTAATTGCCTACTTACTGTTATTTTAGGTGTCACGAAAGTATAACTTATACTACACACGCTGATTATTCCTTCATGGATAACCTGGTGCCATTATTGGAGCGATGGCGAGGGCCTATTAGCATAGCCGTGCATGCCCCAGGAACTGATTTCCAAAACACCATGGATTCTATAGCTTACTTAAGAGATTGCTCTAGTCCACTAGTAAGGGAACTGGTCACTTTCCACATCTATTTTAGCACCAAACACGTACCGAACGAGGTAAGCTTGTACACTACGCGGATGTGGTAAGGAATTCGGTATAATTCGGCTGATAATTTTAGGTACCTAAGCCCGACAAAGTGTTCGCAGAGCCGTACAATTGCTCTCTGACGCCTCCGTTCATGAACGTCTCCAGTGAGAACATGTACAAATCCCAGAAAAAGTTGCTGTATCCAGTAAACGTGGGCCGCAACGTAGCTCGCGAAACGGCCCAAACGCACTTCTTCCTCGCCTCCGACATCGAGCTTTATCCTAGTCCTAACCTGATCGAAAAGTTCCTAAAGATGATTGCTGATAACACCGATCCGGCGCTCAGCAAAGATCCTAAAGTGAGCACCAATTCATTTCGCAGCCTTCGAATATCTGCGTAACGCTAAATTTTCTCAGGTTTTTCCTATACACATCTTCGAAGTCGGTGCCAACCAGCAGGTGCCCGAGAACAAGACCACTCTGCTGGATATGCTGTCGAAGGGCACCGCCATACCGTTCCACAAGAAGCTGTGCCCCGGCTGCCATACCGTTCCCAAGAGCAAAGAATGGCAGACGGCCAAAGAGACGAAAGGGCTGCACGTTTTTCACGTGGGGAAAAGGACCGGAAGGTTCATTCACTGGGAGCCCATCTTCATCGGCACGGCCCGCGACCCGCTCTACGACGAAAGGCTCAGCTGGGAGGGTAAAATGGACAAAATGCCCCAGGTATACAACATTTACTCAATTCATATCCCTAATTTCTGGCCTCTACTTTGCTCTGTATGTAGCGGCATCTCCTTAATTCTACACCCCCTAAAGTACATCGGAGTAATAACGAGTGTAATCTCAGCCTTTCATTCCTTTAATGAGCTCTTGAATATTTCATTTCAGGGTTACGCTTTGTGCGTCTTAGACTACAATTTCTTGATATTAGACAACGCTTTCTTGGTGCACAAGCCGGGCATAAAGATATACAAAAAGGATCCCAGGAGAGCCATGCTGGCCAGCAAGACTCACCAGCTCATCAGCAAGATCATTTTCCCGGAGTTGAAAGTCTTGTACGGGACGAGAAAAGGCTGTGCAGTGTAAATGCGACGAAAATATTCGGCGAGAAATTGCGTATGATTTTTTTTTTGATAATTCGTCGGACTGTTTGAACAATTCATAATCTATTTACTACATATGAAATTTCAGTGGCGTGAACTGATTTCTTTATTGAATTACGAAGAGAACGAAACTATTTTTAATACAACGGGGTTAGAAAACTACGATTATGCTACTGAAATTGTTTGTATGCTATTGTGATATTCTGATTATTTTACTCTTCATATCAGAATCTATAAGAACACGCTCTAGCTTTATTGTGTATTACTAAATATCAGTGTAAATTTCATAAATACATAGCGTAGGAATAAAAAAGGTATATGAAATTTAGCTGTTAAAATAAATGTTATACAAATATATAACTTGCAGCCATATTCCTTAGTGAATTAATTTTTTACGGTAAAGCATTTTGCAAGAAATTTTGTTAAAACAAACTCAATAAGAGTATAAATCTAATTAAAATGTTTGATTTGTAATTTTCTAGTAATTGCTTGCTTCACTGAATATTACCAAAATATTTTGTACATGATTCAGCAACTCAATTCACTGTATTATAATAATTATTAAATTTGAGTTCCTATTTATATTTGTTCGTCAGGTTTCTTTCAATTAATTACGTACACGTAGTATTTAATAGCTTTGTTTTCTTCAGCGAATTTAATTTATTTTTGAATCTACTCAACAGTTAAACTTAATTCAATTGCTATTTTGCTATTGCTATTTTGATTATCGTACTAAGATAATTAGCGTAGATTCAAAAGATTCGATTCGTTTAGGTATATTTTAATTAATTTATAGATTTATTTCCAAACTTATCAACCTACTTTTAATGACAATTCAATTACAAATACCGGGTGGTCACAAATGGGGATTTTTTGAGAAGTTGTATTAGATTATTCATGATTTAGTTTCAATTATGTAAAAATTTAAATTATTTTGCACTGCCTAAACTACTCAAAAAAATCTCCACAATTTTTAATCACCCGGTATATTACACATGACGTCCTAATGTAGCATTTGCACCTAATTTATTGTAACGATGCGTAGGATCAAGAAAGTGCCAATAGATAAAATCCGCATTATTTTACAAATTTCTGTACACAATTAATGTGATATCTAGCACTTGATTTATCTGATATTGTGCAGGGTTTCGAGAACGACCAACCGTTTGATCTCTTAGGTTTTTAATAGATATATACTATTGTTTATTCGGAAGCGATTGGAAGCTTCAAAGTCATACAAGAAGCGGAAGATCTAACCCAAATTTCCGTACAATCATGAATGATCATCCCTAGTATTTTTATACTTACTATACCTCTATAAACGCTCAAAGTATACTTATGTAACATTTAAGAATATCTACTAAGGTGGTCTAAAAATGGTTAAAGGCTTAACGATTTTTAGAAAGCTTTACGCGATTTTGCCTTTTGTGTAAATATTTATACAGGTGAATATGATTTTTGGTTTTTAAAACAAAATTCAATGACACTGTGTAAACTTGATGTAATTATTAGGTATTTGTTTGCTCATTACGAACAAATCGAAAAAGTTCACAATTTGTGTACTCATTCAAGTTTGTATACTATATTTTTAGTCAATATTCGTACTTATAGGTTTTAAGTTATTTATTTATATTTTTTGTTTAGTAGAAAAATCGTCCCTTTGCTGTATATTTTACCATTTATTGTGCCTTAAACTGATTCCATATATTACGATAAAATTGTATTATATAATTTTTGTACTGTATACGAAAGGTGTTCTGCAAAATACATAATAAATACGAAGTAAAATGCATTTTGTGGTATTCAAAAACTCGCTTCGTTTGATATCAAAATTTATTCAAATCGAAAACGGTGAATTAGTAAAAATTCATTCAAATTCAACAAAGCTACAATCATTATTTCACTAATTACAGCCTATTCATCAGAAACATTTGGTAGATTTTTGAATAAACAACATATATACAAATAATTTTCTAACCCTAAATTAATGACAATAATAAAAAAACTAAATGTAAAAACTAAAATGACGAAAATAAGATGAAAAATTTCTATACAATAATTTTTGGAGCCGATTGTACTTTGTAAAATTTCCAGGCAACAATAACAACATGTCTGTTCCAAGGGAAGTTCAGAACAAGCCTAATAGTTCAATAACTCAAATACGAACGATCGAAACTATAAAGAATATTCGCAATTGAAAAACCAACCAATCCGAATTATAAAAACCAACAAATTCGAATAAATCTATTCAAAAATCTTTCAACTTCGAAACGCTATTGTCGATCTCCGAATTCACTCCATCCCGTTTTCGTTATCATCAGTCTCTTGAGTAGAATGTGTTTTCATGTGCTGCTGCAAGCTATCCCTCCTGTTGAAAGTGTTATTACATATAGTGCACGTGAAGGTTTTATTTACGTCGTGGATGCGCAAATGCCGCATCATTTTGTCTTTCCTGCCGAAGCTTTTATTGCACCTTGAACAAAAAAAAAACATTCCGTAAATAGCTGTTGTTGTTGTTATTGTTTGCTGACAGGGTTTCCCGCTGTTGTAAGGTCATTGTTTCTGCTGGAGGCCTTTGTAGTGTCTAGATCATTGGATCTACGGCGAGAATATTAAGGAAATTGAGTTCCAAAATCATCATACTAGTACTAGTGACCTCAACATCTCCCGTTAAACCGCTCGTTTGATTTTGTTCCAGTACCATCGACATCGACCAGCCGCTTTAGTCACCAGATGTAGCCTCGTGTGACATTTTTTTTTGTTTCCCAAACTCAAATTGCCACTTCGGGAATCCCGTCTTGAAAGAAAATTAGGAGTTTTGCGTTTTATTCCAAATTTCCGGGTACTTTTTGTCACAGTAGTATGTATACTGTCTTCTTCAGCCTCCATATTGCCTGCTCTACTATTTTGAGACGATATACTTCACTCCGAGTACTTTACTCAGGTTATCACGGTCCAAAGACCAGAGTTCAGTTGCCCTTTTTTGTGAGACCGTTTTCATGAAATTCCTAAATTAGAATCGAGTACAATTGGTGCTTACCTGGGGCATTTAAACGGCTTCATTCCGGAGTGCGTGGCGATATGCCTGTCGAGCTCCCTTTTGCGTATGAAAGATTTACTACAAATGTGACAGCTATAAGGCCTGGTGTCCGAGTGGGTGCTCTGATGCGAGACCAAGTTCTCCGCCTTGGAAAACCGCTTCGGACATTGTGTACATCTACAATAGGAAAATGATTGTATACTTATTTAATTTCTAACGTATGGCATTTACCTAAATATTTTGTCTTTGTTAATTGGACCATCTTGTGAGGAGACTTCCACGTTCATGTTTTCGCTTCTTATACCGTCCGAGTTTTCTCCGTTCGTATTTTCCACGCTTGGTTCGTTTTCCGACAAATCGCCTCTTTGCGGGGTCATTTCTGATGTGTAATCGTTGTGATTGAACGGGTCTAGGTTAATCACCATGTTTTCAGATCCTAAAAAAACCCACAAATAAATAACTAAATTTAAACTAATAAAATTTGGTATGCGGTCTACCCAAATTTATTTCATACAAAGTATTTATTCCAAAGTATAAGAGTAAAATTTTGCAAATTGATCCTTCATTAAGCAAAAGAATAAAATATACTGGTGTTGCATTATTTATAGAACAACATGTGGGTAATTCAATTTACCGAGAATTGGGGAAGTACCAGTATTTATTTAAACGTAAATAAACCTATTTTCATTAAACAAACAAAATGATTTTACTAATATTATAATTTGTATGGAATAGCAGGTGAGTAATTCAATTTATCGAGAATAGCGGAAGAATCAGAATTATATAGGAAGTTTTTTTCGCCGTTTTAGTTCAAGTATCTCGAAAAGTGTTTCATACCGTCCTGTTTTTCCTCCTCTTTCGCCTCGCCCTTCATAGAAAACGACAAATTGTCCCTCATCATCTGCAGCTCCTGCGATTTGTCGTCCTTCTCGTGCGGGAAATGCGTCTTCTCGTGCCGCTGCAATTTGTCCTTGCGGCCGAAACCCAAGTGGCAGAAATTGCAAGTGAACGGCTTCTGGCCGCTGTGGATGACGGCATGCCTCGACAGATCGGCTTTGGAGGTGAACGTCTTGGGACACTTGGGACAAACGAACGGCTTCGTGCCCGAGTGGATCCTCATGTGCTTCGACAGGTTCGTATTCCTCGAGAAGGACTTGAAGCACAGCTGGCAGGTGAACGGCTTCACGCCGGTGTGGACGATCGTATGTTTGCGTAAATCCGATCGCCTGGAAATTGAATGTTACTGAGTGTTATTAAAGCGTGTTGCTCAAAGTCTCTCACCTAGCGAAGGTTCGGTCGCATTGCGGGCAATTGTAAGGCTTGTCGTTCTTGTGGACGCTCTTCAGATGAGCCGAGTAGACCACGCGGTCAGCGAAGCTCATGTAGCAGGCGCCGCAGCTGTACGGTGTCTCGCTGTTGTGGGCGTTGATTTCGTGATTGTAGCACTCCGAGATGTCGGTGAAGGCGTGATCGCAGTACTTGCACATGGTGACGCCCTTGTTCTCGGATTCGGGCTCCGGCTCCTGCTCCACGTCGTTGGTCAGCGACTCGCCGTTTTCGTTGTCGCTGATCACTTGAGGTTCCTTCTCCGATTCCCAGTCGGATTCGTAGTCGTACGCCATGGGATCCACCACCATCACCACGTTTTCATCGCCTGTTATAAGTTATATCATGTGGTAATTTCAAAGGAACAAGGAATTATAGTTGATTAGATAAAAATTGAAGTACTATAGTAGTTTTCAAGTCTTCAATAATGCTTTATGGAAAGAAGATACAGTTTGAAGCATACACAAAAACTAATTATTTGAACTCAATACAATCCAAACACCTTTAAATATCCTCCAAAATACATTAGGCCAATTATATTTTGGCGCATAATTACTCATGTAATAAGTTGTTAGAACATTAGAAGTGAATATTTCTTACCATTTTGGGCCAGCAAATCTGTCGGTCCATTTTCTTTGGCTGCGCCTAATTGTCGAAGGGTCGCATCTGATATGAAACATAATTGACGAAATTCCAAGCAGAATTCTATTTTGTACAAACATCTGTGGCATATTACGTTCGGCAAACCGTCCCCATGTGATATCTAGATGTACACAGAAATTTATCATTAGGTACTTTTGTGCTGAGTCCGCTCCTGGTACTTTATATGAATTCGTATTTCCAAGTTTTTACAAGCTACATTTAATGCTAATTTATTTTTATAAGTTTATAACAAAATATAAATTACGTTTTTAACAGATAAAATTTGTAAAAAAGTAAAGAATAAATTTGTAAAAAAACCTACTGTATATGCAACCTTCTTAACAGTAATGCCATCTACAAATATATTATCAAACTACCTACAACCAATTTGTAAAAAAAAGGACAAGTACGTTTTCAATAACTACAAATAACTGTATAAACTAATTAATGCAAGCAATTCTTTAAAAAAAATAAAGTGAATGCTAATAAATTCCAAAAGTGAATGTTGCTCGAACAACTTTTGTACGTAACGAGCGAAATAAAAAAGTGGCAACACTGTTTAACTGTAGCTTGTCAAATGTCGATAAAATAGGAATCATTCCGAGAAGCCGAGTTTAGCACGTTGTTTTCTAAAGTTTCTTTTCCCTCTTTGTCTTAATAGTTGATACAGAAAGAAACGGATAGATTTGGAACGGGAAAAAATATGTGGGAAATATAAATTTTGGAAATGTACGCGAAGCCTGAAGCGGCCCCGATAACGGTAGGTTAGGAAATAAGCACGTTTTTCAACTAAATACGCGTTAATCGAACCCCAGCGCTGATATGATATAATTCGTATACGTCAAAATAACTTACTTGCAAAGCCGTACAATCGATAATCTTCTTATAAATGCTCCTGTCCTTGCCTTGAATGTGATTAAAAATGCCCAACATGAAGCCGTCCTTCTGAAGGCACAATCTGCACATCGTCGAATACCCGCTCCAATTCTCCATATTTCACGACGGGCGATCCACGCTAGTGCAGTGCTAGGGTTCCAAATAAGGTGGCATAGAAACACCGTTTGTCAAGTTTGTTTGTTGAAGCCGTCGCTCGACGTTCTTGGCAACCGTGGGGCGCCTTTGCGGGCCTTCGAAACGCAACTGATGCCCGAGCCAGGGCGGGTACGAGCGAGATGCGCCGTGGCCCCTTTCCGCGGGTGCTCCGGTTACCGGCAGGTGATACGACTTTCGGCGGCTTTTTTAAATCACCACGCTGCCGAGGGCTCGATGGGGCTCATGTTTGTTGCTGCATAAATGCGATGGGATATATTATTTTTTTTGAAGGGAACTGGGATCGATATTTTGTTCATTTTATAAAGGAAACTTTGCAATTACTGTGATAATATGTATTGTTATTGTAGGTTGGTTTATCTTCAGTGGTATAAAATTTATTTTTGTATTTCAATAGGTATAGTACCACTCTTGAGGAATTATTAAGTGTTTTTATAGTCTTTCCAATGTTAATTGAATACAGGTAGAAAATATGTCGGAGACAGAAAAGCTAATTTAGAGATATAGAGTGCATATTTTATTTTTAAAATGCATTAAATAATAAAAGTACATATGTTATCCAGGAGAGAGCCTTTTTATTAATGTAGGTGTAACTTATTCCCTTGACTTTGGAAAGACTATACTTATAAAAATTGACATTTCAAAGAGAATTTTTATAATACAAAAAAAACTATACCTACATTGATCATTGATTGATTTCGTTGATCCCACAACAATGTATGAGATAAGACTGTAATTAAAAATCCTATACAGGGTGTCCAGAAAATAGATGTTAACAATGCAGGAGCGTATAAATGAAATTACTTCATATAAATTTTGTTCAATAGAGCCCTTCTACCTATCGTCTCATTCTAAAAATTGAAATTTCTCTTAAACCGGTAATTTTACCCACTTCAAACAAGAGTACATTTTTGTTAGTTTATCAATTATAAACTTTATTTACGAATGTGTTTGCCTTATACAGATTGTCCCCATAAAAGTTACGAAATGTTAATTACTGGGCAAAATTTTATATTGTTCGCTTGTATGATTTGGAGATAAAACATAAAAATAAGTTTAAAATTTTCAACTTTAAAGGCCTCTAGCTCAAAAATTGGGGCGAATAAACAAAATTTATATGAAGGGGTACCCTTATTTCGATTTCATCTATACGCTCCAGAATTATTGACATATATTTTCTGGACGCCTTATATACAAGGAAATAAATCACTATTAGGTCAAAATTTGGTACAAAAAAACCAATGAAACAAGCCTAATTATATATTTTTTTGGTCGACAAAATTTACACTCTACCATTAATAATTGTTCCTATAATTTCTATTATTTGCATCGAATCTCCTATCTATTTGGGGGTAAGGTGTTGCGCATCCTGTTACGTTTTCGATGCCGTCACAAGAGTTGGTTATTTCGTTGAAAGCTTGTCCTTTACCGCAATTATACAACCTCGGTTTTCCTTCTATGCAAATGAAGTATTTTTGGCAATCGTTGGGCGATCTAAATAAATAATAGTTTAGGGATTAACTCAAATTCATAAAAGTATTAACCATTTATTATCTGTTTGTGGTATGGTTGGTCATAAAAACATAAATCTTGTCCTGCATGTGACATGCATAGTGACATTGATTAGATTTATTTGGACCAGCCATCGCACAAAAAGATGATGAATGGGTTATTCCAAATAATCGAATCTACTGGGTGTTCAGAGCAGACCTTGCTGTTGTGAATCACGTCCGGGTCGTATCAGTTTTAATTGATAAATCTCACATAACTTAAATTTGCAGTCGTTTAATTTAAAATACGTTTATGCAGATTAAATTGAATACGATTTACCTAAATGATCTGTATTCTTCCTGTCCTAATCCCAATCCTAAAGTCCTGGCATCAGGAGGACAGTTGAATCCCAGGAAAGCTATAGAAATTTAAATCAAAATAAAATTGTAAAATTCTTGTTATATGGATATTTAATATAAATATTATACCTTCCGCATCGCAAGAGGCGACTTTATCGGGCCAATCACATCTGTAACTTGCTTCATTAAACGCCAATCCTTCAGGACAATCGAAAGTGTACCCTCTGCCGTCTACGCAATTTTTGAATTGTCCGCAATTTTGGGCATCTCCCATCCGGTAGTACCCAAACTGGTGAGGGCAATCCTCAGTCTCTTGAGCGGGTTCTGAAACACAATCGATAAATTCATTCTAATAAATTTCTAATTTCTCGTAGGTCGCTTTTGTTACTTACGGACTTGTTCCCGTCCCGTGCAATCGACGTCGATGGGATACTGGCAAGGGAAGGCAAAAACTCCGGCTTTGGGATTGAATAGAAGGCCGTCTGGACATGTTTTTTCCTCAGGTACGCCGTCATTGCATTCTATGTAGCTTTAAAAAATGAGTTTATTGGTTAATAAAAGTAAAAATGATGACACAGGTTCAGAGTACTTAAGGATGGCCAAACAATTTTGTAGAAAATAAAAAAATGGTAAGATAAAAATAGGGTTTTTAGTAAAGAAAATTTCTTACCCATCGCATGTGTCGGTGGGGTAACGGCCATTTCTGTCAGGACAAGTTCCACTCGAGCGAGGAATTTGCGGAGCATTTCTAACGTGGTAATTTTGGTAATTATTTTGGCGATAATTCTGACTGTAGACTGCGCAAACTGAAAGTAATCACATAAAATATTAATGGTGTACTTAACATTATGAAGCAAATGTCTTTAAGTAACTAATCTACTTAATTTATGCTGCTAAACATCTAACAAAAACTTAAACAATGGTATATGAATGATGAATTGATGAAGATATTGTACATTCTACTAAGAATATCATTTGTTTGATTTGAGATAAGTTATAGTTCTGAGTTTGAGTTATCCATTAAAATAAAAGCGAACAGTTCCACATCTATTACCAAATAATTCGGCGGCAATCGATAACAAATCTCCAATTGACATATTACATAACGCATAACATTTCCTCGAGGCTTTTTCGCGGAATAGTCTTCACCAAACTTTCACATCTTTACGAGAAACCGACGGTAAAAATGCCAAGGTGAAGAGAATATTCTCGGATTATCGAATTTCAGTTATTTTTTTCATCGTGAATTAATGTATCGTTGAAATATTTAACTAAAACTAGAAATTGGTGTATAAAAGGTGATAGTTTAAAAACTAATACTCATAAAATAAGTCAATCAGAAAACGCTAAAACTTTCTACTGCTACAAAATACCACGAAGAAATACTCATTTAGATGCTTTATTCTTCTTACTTATTACACATCTTTTTCAAGAATAATTTAACAAATTCTGCAAACCCTGGTATAAACTTCCTCATTACGCCACAGTCCGATTTTCAAATTAAGAAAATAAGAATTCATTGCCCTATGAGGTCATAGCAATTTTCGTTCTAAATAAATTCGGTTGTGGGCTTTTCAAATTACAGATATAAAATAATAGCGTCGATGTGTGATATCAAGAAATTTAATAAATGTCTTTACAAGGCTGTATTAGAGATATGTGACTGGAATATCGAAAAAAGTCGCATTAAAATTGCAGAAAGGGGCATCTCCGAGATTGAGTCATTGACGTACTTTAACAGACGAGCGATTTTTAATAAATTGAAAATTTGCGTAATTTTATCTGCTTAAAAGAGTTACTCGAGTGCCTTTGCCCCAAAGGGATACTGAATTTCAATTAATACTAAAATTTTGTACAATATTAATAATAAATATTTGAAATAATAAATGAATCATTTGGTAATGCATGAATATAAGATTTTATGTTACTCTTATTTTACTTTTAATTGGGTTTTCTCAAAAAAGTTATGGCAAATTGTAACCCATTGAGTACGGTTATGTGCTGCTGATACGTAAAGGTAATGTATTGAATAATGAAAATTTCGAGGAATGCATAAATTGGCAATATTAAAATTTAATTGTTTGTATACGATTGGTAAAATAATTACAGGAAATCGCTTCTTAATTATGTTATTTGAAAATGAATGAGGTGTCTAATACGGTATTTACTGCATTTTCCCATGCGCAAATACGTAGTAATTATGAAAATTGATGTTTTTATGTAAAATATTCGGACTTGCTCTACAGATGTTTATATTACATACTATAATAGTTGTTTTCTTACATGTAAAAGTTTTTATTGAAAAAAATAATAATATAGCAAAATAAAAAATATATTTTCCGGGAAAGATTTGCGATTTCAAATCGTCATAATTTGCAATACGTACCATATCAAAATTTAATTATTTTGTAATTTGTATAACATTTTCTATGTCAAAGAATTATTCAATCTTTAAATAAAAATTTACGCAAATTAGAAGAATATTGTATGCAAAATATTTTTTTTGGACTCTTATAAAATTAACATGATTATTACACTTACTTTGTACAACCAACAGAACAATTATAAAACGACCCATAGTATTTTCAATTACCACTACTTAAACTTTCGAAACAGTCGGTCTTCGGGCGATGATTTCGTGTTAAAAATCAAATTACGAATGTGATAACTCGACTGCTACGATATCCAAATGAAGACGTTTCTTGGCGAGTTCCCCCCGTACATTCAAGGACTTTTTTCAAAATAATCGCGTATTTACATCGCACTGACGAGATACACCATCTTATTTGTTCTATACTTTATAGTTTCGGTAGACCGCATCTGATAGGAATTGCATAATAAAAACTGGATTTGCCCATTCAATTTACGATGTATCTAATACATACATTTTAGTCTACTATTAAAAATTAAACGAAAACAATCGGAAGTTGTGGTACTTTTATTTGATTATTACAAAATTTAAAAAACACATAAGTTAATATTAAATAGTTTGATATTTATTAATAAATACAACAACGTGTGTCGATATTTTTCAGCTCGTTGATTTGCAGTAGACGTAGCGCATACCTCCTGAAAAGTAATAAAAATATGTTTAAAAAATATTTAGAAATATTCGATAATTTAAGGCATGTTGACTCCACCACACATGTACTTCCCAGCTAGATAAAACAAACAATTTCTCCCTGCTTTAATCAGCACAATAAAATAGGCAAGCAACATAAAGTTGTATTGTAATTAAATTTATGTATACCGTGTTGTATTAATTGGAAATTATGCTTTATTTACGGAATAGAAACAACGTAAAAAGTCGGTATCAATTTCGAGGAACTTCCAGATATCTCCGGTACCGCACTCTTAGCAGGAATATTCCTCTCGCTCTGATATTTCTTTAAACTCCCTAAAATAGTCGCAATAATTATTAGTTGTATTGAATTAACAAACGCCAAAGTAAACAATTAAATGATAAAACTCACCGTCGAACAGAACAATTGTTTACTCTTTAATATTTTATTTCAAAAATAGTATAAAACATAATTTAAAATCGTTAAATATGTACGTGTAGAATTTTTTTAAATGTTAAGTTTAATATCTGTCTGGTAATGGAGGAGGCGTACCTGGTGGAGGCGGTGGAGCCGGTCGCGAAAAGGCCGACGCCGGGTTCGATAATCTATATACTGAAACAAAAAATAACCTCTACATATCAGCTCCTAAATTTATACTATTAATTATTATACATGTGATAAGGAATAAAATAGCTTACTTTTCTTTGTAGCCACAGTAGGTTTATTAGGTGACACTAGAGGCTTGGAGTAAAGGCTGTCATTACCTTTATTAGTCGTGGTAATATTGACTTTGCTGGTGCATTCGCTTATAATGTCCAAAGCGGAGCGGCAGGCTTGGAACATCACCATTTTTTCTTTCCTCCTCTTCACTTCTTCGGGAGATTCTTCCAACAATTCAACCTAAAAAGCAAATAAACGGTTCAAAATCCATTACGAGGCAACCAAAGTAAAAAAAGAATTATTCTACAAGTGAATAGTGCAATTGTTGAACGTTTGGTATATTCTATTTTTTCATTATTTACACTAGTTTACAACTTAGTGTCCAACAAGTCCGTTTTAAATAGTTCTGAAGCGTTTCGAATGGTTCTGGAGTGTCGTAAATGGTATTAGCAGTTCTAAATGGTTCTGGAGCGTTCTAAATGGTTTTAGATAGTTCTGAATGGCCCTGGAGCGTTCTAAATGGTTCTGGAGTGTTCTGAATGGTTTTAGACAGTTCTAAATGATGTGCTAGGAAACTATTGTTGGAGATTAATATGGAAAACCGACCCAAAATCATACAAGAAAAATTATACCAGTTTTATTTTTTCCTTACTTGTTCATCGTAAGCGTAAACATTGACTAACAATTCTTCGAAGATGTAGTTTTTGGTATTTTTGATTAGCAAACACGTTATCATTTTCGGCACCAAATCCCTGGTGGCTTTGGTAACAATGGACATGTAGCTTTCGACTAGATTCCTGATCACTTCCACCTGCCTTTTCAGTTGCGGATCCACATCATCTTCAATTAGAATCTAACAAACGGAATAATAAATTAGTAGAGCAAGAGTTTGTAATTAGCGTAATAACTTACACTATCGTCGTCTTTTTCTTCGCCGTTTTGCAATTTTTCCGGATAAACTCCGGCCCTCAGAAACGACGCCTTCCACGAATCCATGTCGTCTATGGAATTGCAGCTCAGTTCTAATTGCTTGTGATCCTGCGACAACGTCGAAATAATATCGAATTTCGCAGAGTAACAGTTAAATTACACACCTTGTAAACGTTCGCTCCGTGCGGGTAAAACAAAGCGAACGTCGGCTTCCTGTTCATGAAACCGTTTTCCACGTCTCTCAATTTCAATTTGTTCAGCGGCAAGATGTATTGTATTTCTTTTTCAGTCTCATCTTTGTACCAGGCCAAGCTGTCGGACGATAAAACGTACCAGAAGCTCCTGCCTTTAATGAAGCTTAAATTGTGAAGCGACATGTAGCCCTTGCGTATCACTTGATTGCCTAAATTGTTGTGCACTGGCACAGTTTTTCTCGCTTGGTTCTCAGCGCTAAAAATTCATTGGGTTATTGCGATTCAAAAATGTATAATCACGATTATAAATACTTGGCGAATCCTATGAAATCCTCGTGATTGGTGTTCATGTAGGATAATTGGCAATTTATGTATTCGACTAATTGGTCCCGGCATTCTTGCTCTCGGTTCCTTATGTGGTTAGTAATTATCCTTTCGACTACTTCTCTTAAGCGGGGAAACCTAGACATCTGGAAAAATGGATAAATGAACAAATAGATTGGCGAGTAAATTTATTGTTGGGTAATACTTACTTGTTCTGTACAGGAATGTATTACATTTAATAATTCTGTGGATACCAAATCGACGCATTTCATGCAAGGATCCTTCAGTCTTGCTATTTGTTTCTTTACTATCGCATCGAAGGCTAAATCTGGAGTGAAAAGTCCTATCTGAAATTTAATGTAAAATTTGTACGATCTAGTGGGAATGTAGAATTTTCACGATTTTCCAAAGCAATTTTTAAAATCGAAATATAAATAGAATAATCTGGAAAGTAATCGATTTTAAATGGACAAACTAGAGTAATTTATAGGTAAGAAAGAAAAATCTTTCCCCTATTGTAGATTTTGAATGCATAACAAGATATAGAATGCCACAAAAATTTCTTTAAAAAAACAAACATAAAATTCTGAACAATCTTTAACTCGAAGAATGCATCAAAAACATTTAAAAATTACTGAAATTCTGTAACTGCTAAATGCAATTGAAGCTTTTTCCCACCTTCAAATATCACACGATTCTCTACGACGTTTGAATAGACTCCCTTTAAAACATAAACAATCACATTAAAAAATATCTCACCCTAATTCCGTGTATATTAGCTATAGCAATAGCTATTTCCTTCCTCAATTCGTTCTCGTCGAATTCCATCTTCACTATTTCGAACGGGAACCTCTCGTGAAAGATGCAATTAATCTTCGCGCCTCCCGTCAGTTCCGTAGTGTTCACATCGTCGGACTTCGCTCCTTCTAAAACCTTTTCGAAATTAATCGCGAACTGCTGCAGCATTCTGAAAATTAAAGACGCTTTTTCAAAACTCCGTTTAGCGAAATTTGTGCGATTTCGAATGGTCGAGCGCTTACTTTATGCTCTCCGACACGAATTCTTTGCAATTCATATCGGTTTCGTATCGATAATTTGAATCGTGAATTCCTCGTATATCACCTATTAATTAAAAACATGATTTTGTAATTGACAATTTCAAAAGGGACAAACATCTGATTGAAATGTTAATGACTTTTTAGGCGGACTCGGGCCGGAAACGGTAATCGCCTTTGAAGCATATTTCATTCGCGATTTCCATATCGCCACGAAACAACTATTTCGAAAAATATTCAAACGATAAAAATCGAATCGATAGGAATTTTATGAATAAGACATTTCGGAATGAAAAATCTTAGCACTTGGTAATTGACTATGTTTTTTTGAGTCCCAATGTTCATTACAATTAAATGTAATTTAAAGGCTTCTCAACTTACTGCAGCATCGCTTTGGCTTTCATTGTGGGATCGTCCGCGTTGAATTTCCTAAAGTCCCCCAGTTCCTTCTCTAGCGTTATCAATTGCTTCTGCAGCTGGTTCCTCAGCGACGGCAGAGTGCTCCGTATGTGGTTGGTAAGTTGCTCGTTGAGAGTTTTCTGCAAATAGGGAGTCCCGAGTTTATCAATCAGATGTCGATATGCGGGGTGACTAAAACAAAAAGCGGACATGAAGACCTATTGACCGATAAATTAGAATTTGTCATGCTAGAGTTCCGTTATAGACGTAGAGTTTTTTAGAAAGCAAATAGCAAGTAACAGAACGAAGAAATACCTATATGTTTATTCGATTTGTTTTCTAGTAGATGTTATACACGTCCACAGCTGAGAATTTACTGTGTTTTTGTTATCAAATTTTATCTTTTATCACAAAAGTCTAAAGTAGAAAGTAGTACACTATCGATTCTTAGTATTGTTCAATCGTTCCGATATATCTTGATATCTACAGTAAAATAAAAGTTTTCTGATAGCGCACAACGTTTCTTACCCTAAAAAGTATCTCCTTTCGGCTTCTAAAGCCGCTTTGATGTCCTTACGCCCGTCTATATCCCTTTGAGATCTGTTAATTACTCCCACGTAACCTCTTCTTAACGGCAGGAGTTTATTTTCTAGTATATTTCGAGCGTCGGTTCCTTCATCCATGATATCCAGTTTTGTTATTACTCCTATCGTTCGGTAACCTGCCGAGAAATGGATAGTTAGTAGTAATTTTATTTTTTTAATTTAAGTTTCTTTGACTAAAAATGTAAAAGATACTTTGTTTATACAACATACAGGTAGCTCCATTTTTGATCGCATCATAGGTTATATAGGCCATGGGTGCGATAAAGACAACTTCTATTAGACACTTATAAAGGAAAAGGAAAGAATGACATTTGTGTCATTGCAACTTTTCACTCTGACAATTGTTATTTTATTAATCTTTCTGTTGCGGTCTAAATTGAAGCAATCGGTATGTAGACAATTATGTAAAATGCTGATTTCATTACCGCTGATAAAATGTATTATAATATTCTCTTATCTGAGGTTTCTGTGGGTAGGTAGAGATAATTAAAAACATATTTGCTCGAGAAGTGAAATATTATGAATATGTTGCATGCAAAAATAGTGCGCATAATGATAGAGTAATTTGAATAGCTTCTTTTTGAAAAGAACAATGGCAATATTGTGAATTTTACAAAATTTAAAGTGAAAATGTAGAAAGTAAAATAATTAGGAAAATCACAGGATTCGTATGAATATTTTTTGTAAAACATTCCTAGATTAAAATTTTTCGGCATCCTAGATATTTTTATGTCTGCATTAATTGTATGATTCACTTAAATAACGTATGCCACAATTATAGTAAGTATTTAGCTAAAAAACTATATCTTCGTAGAAAATATCTTTACTAACTGTAGCGTTATAAGAATGTAAAAAGTTCAAGCATTAACCTATGAATCATTCTTCAAATGCTTAAATATACTTCACAAAAGACATAAACATAAATCCTAATAACTTTTGCATTGCCTAATCTTCATAAACTCTTAAAAGAAAAGCCACTTGTTTCAGAAATTTTGATATTTAACATTGGATATTGATAAATGAATTGCTACTATGTAAGTTAAGAACCCAAATTGAATCCAATTTCCTATTACATCACAACCAAATCATCGAAATCAATTAATTACCATATATTTATTTAAACTACTCGTAAGCTTACCTTGAGGATCGACTTCCCTGGCAATTTGCAAAGCATCTGAATTGGCCAGATCCGTATTAGCAGGAGTGACTGCTAAGATAAGGCACGTGTCTTTGCTGATGAATTGCAGGATCATTTTTTTGATCTGGTGTTCGATATCGGATGGTTGATCTCCGATGGGAAGCTTTGTCATTCCCGGTAGGTCGATCAGCGTTAAATTTAGAACTGTAAACAGGTGTAAGTGTAAGGTCAATGCGAAAATAGAGATTGATTAAAGATTGATTAATTGTTTCATAAATTTGTTATCGTATACCTAGTCTATTGCTCAACTAAAATGTACAGGGTAGGTGGAGAAACAGAGGAATTGAGGATACTTACCATTAGGGGAGAAAATTTTTAAATTAATCGGTAAATTGGAAATTCCTTTGTTGCTGCCTGTTACTCTATTCGTTTCGTTTTCGATTTCTTTTCTAACTTCATCGAAATCCGTGTATTGCTGTTTGTTGTGGAGGAATTCGGCGTATTCTAAAAATAAAAACCGATTTTTAATCCGAATAGTTTCGAATGCTTGAAAGTTCCTCGGAACAATTAAGATTAATTTTATTTTTAAAATTGAAATTGGGTCCCATCTTGAATGTGTTACATTGAAAGAACCCCATACGCATTAACTACAACTTAAAAATAGTTTAATGTGTACATTTTATTTAAGAGATTTATTCCTAATGTTGAAATCATTTTACGTGTTGTTAAATTAACCAAGACGTAATCAGGTTTTTTTATTTCTGTGCGTTTCGACTCGACAACTAACAGTTAAAATGATTTCATAGTAATTATTATTCATAATAATCTTATAAATTAAATACAATCAGGGGGCCCAACTCAATGCGGAATGCAGACGTTTATTTATAAGCAAATGATCAATATTTGAGAATTTTTTTCTTGATTCATGTTTTTAAATGATTAAACTAATTTAAACTAATTAAAGTATTAATTCGTACATGAAGTTCTTTGACACTGGCGCGAATATTTCTTTTTAACCATTGAAATGCGGGTGTCATGTAGATTTTCTTAATTATGCATTTAGAGCAATGATAATTTTTACAAAGTAACAGTAAAAAAAACTTATCTTTCAAAAGAAATTGATAAAATAGAAACCTACTCAGAATTTTGTGATTTGTAAAAGAAATTTTGTAATTTTCCCCGAAATTAACCCATGAAATCGAAGTTCAATGAATATCTCTCATTAGGATGCTAATATTATTTGTGTAGGTTTTAAGAAATATCTCGAATATTATCGATACATTTTTAGCAACATATTTTACTAAGCTGTTTACATTTGGCGAATTCACGGAAGGTCTGCTTGTTAGTTATTGCCTCATGGTAAACTGTTTTTAAAAATTGTGTTTGAATACCATTTAGCAAACAAGTACAGTCTGTACAGTTTTAACGACAAATTTATTACTTACTGTAAATACTAAAATTTTTAGAGGTTTTGGTTAAAAAATAATTATCAGATCAATTAGATTCATCCCAAAAATAGAAGCTACTATAATAGTAGAAATATTTAGTAAATGCATAGATGAAATTCAAATATAAGTATAAATAATTTAAGCTTACCAATGTTTGAGTGGATAAGTTGCAAAATAAGAGGCCTCCTGGTTACAATGCCTGTCCCTCTCGGTAAAAAATCCCTGTAAAAATTCCTTTGTTCTTTAACGATATATGTATTCGGTTTAAATAAATATTTTGACATTGGCCTAGTAATAATTTTAATTAACCACATATTAACTTTTTACGGGTGTAATAATGAAATTTCGGTTTTTTTTATCCGTAAAAATTAGAGTATAAAATTACCAAATATTGATAATGGTGTTCGTAAACGCGGATACGACGTATGTTGGTAATAAATAATGAAAGTTTCGAATTACCATTGTTTCCTAACGGATTTTTAATATTTCCTTTATTTTTACCGTTTGCTTTATATTCGTTACACAATACTTTTAAGACTATACGTCTTTTGCAATTTATATTATTACCAGTAATTTAATTTTAAAAAGTTTTAATTTTTTATTACATTGATTTTGTTATATTGCCTACATATTGATATAATTTTAATATTAATATAAAAACACAATTTTGCTTTTATCTCTACATTCCACATTCAATTAAAATTTTATTATCTGTTGATAACACACAATTTGAAAATTTTTAAATTGTTATTGTCAAGACAGTACAATTTTTTCTTGAAGTTCAACGCCTTCTTTTATTACATCTACGATAATGTCATTATTACAAATTTAAATAAAAGCAATTACGCTATATTATTTTTTAATTTATTCGTTATTTATAATATTTGTTAATTTAATGAACGTACAGTAGAGTAGGAATAAAAGAGTATAAGACTAATGAAAAGTAACCAGTGGATAATTTGTATTGTTTCATCAATTAGTAAAGCTCTAGAAATGTTCCATTAAATCGTTGATGAAAAGAAAGAGCCTGTGAATGCCCGAGAATGAAGGCACACTTAGACAATAACAAAGCAAATTTAGCTCTCCCTATAATATAATTAATCCAAGAGAAAATATATGACCATCATTTTTTGAGAAAAAGAGGGAATGTTTCACTGGATATTCATTTAAATTTTAACATTTGCATATGTAAAAAACTAATGAGAAATAACAAACAGTAAAGAGATAAGAAAATTGTCACCAAACAACGGAATTGCTGGCTCGAAAATATTTCATCCATAATTTATCATTCTTTTAATTAACAATTTAGTGCAGTATGTATGTAGATACAAATGTTATGTAGATAGATTTTTAAAAGTTTTCATTCGTTTATACTCTTTCGCTTCAATATCTTCTTACTAGAAAATTACGTTACCTATATTTTCTCAATCTATTTAGCAATAAGGCTATTTATAATTTTTTTTATAATCTCTGTACAAAGTGAAACTGAATAACTAGCTCGCGTTAGATATTTTCGATCGTTGAAATTATTAACTTCAAATATGCAAAATAAAATAAGTGCTTGCTATCAATCAGATTTGATCGAGTTTTATTAAATACTCCACATAGTGTGTCACTATATTTAATATGTAGGTAGGTATGTAGGAATTGACGAAATTTTGATATAAGAAAATTAATCAATCGTTTATCTACTTTTCTTAAAAACTCAAAGGACATTCTATACAATTCAAAATAACAACATACAGTTTTGTATTACCAATCGTGTTCCCCAAACAAAAACCGAAGGTTAAATATTTCAATGGATACGTAATAAAACCAACAACGAAATCCATCAATTTCGAAAATACTCCAAAAGATTTTACCTCCCCACGAAGTTCTCCAAAACGGAACTCTTGCCCGCACTTTGTCCCCCCACTACGGCTATTTGAGGCAAATCCAAAGTCAAATGCACTCCAAGTTGCGTGAACGCATCCTGCAACTTATTTACGACAGGTATCAATTTTTCCATGCCCGCATTTCCCGTCATTTTGCGTTTTCTCCGAAAAATCACGCGCACTTTGGAAACGAATTCAAAATCGCGACGTCCGCCTCGCACGCCCGACTTTGGTCTACTAGATCTCGAACAAAACCGTCGAATCCTACAGCAAATGTTTGAATCACTTGCTATTGTTTCGTTCGAATGGATTGTGTCACAGATAACGCGATTTTCTCGGTAGAAATCATGCCGTTAATTTCCCATCGGAATTATCCGTTTTTATCATTTAGCGTGCCCAGTGCGTTTTGTGGTGCGTATAAGACCATCTGATCGACTGATCCTGAATATTTAGGTTAGTTTTTTTTTGTTTGTTTTCACTTGGTAATGTGACGAATGATAGAAAGTAGTAGAAGTGGAATACAAAAGTATTTTTGTAATGTAAACACGCTCAAGGTAAAGCGAGTGTCTCGTGAAAACACTAGAATCAAAGTTGCATACCTACTCGTAGGTAAATATTTATGAAATCAGGATCAAGTTTAGTATCAGTTTCAGGATGAGTTTAGAATCAAAATACCTAAAGCTCCGATGCCAGTGCTTTTTGTATTGTTTAGGAGAATACCAGGAACTCAATCAAAAGAACACGGCATCAAGTAAAATCTATAAGAAAGCTTGAGTAATGGATTTGTTTAAAAAAAGTCGAATGTTTATTGAGATAAATTCCTTATTATGAGGAGATGGTTTAGCTTTCTTTGAAGATTAGTCTCTTCTAAGCCAGCATCGAGTCTCCTGAAACTATACGTCTGGAAGAATGATCTCTATTACCACCAGGATACTTGCCAGTAAGAAACTTGGTTCTACCAAACAAAATAAAGAATGATCTAGAGAAGCAATATCCCACACAATGATATCAATAAAGATTGTTTCAACATGCATCGTTTAAACCAGAGAAAATTGAAGCATATCATGCTCACAATTCACTAATTTCTTTGGTCCAACTTTGCTCAGTTTGTTTCAACCAGGTTAAAATTAACTTCATTAAGCTTCGTAATAAACCTTCTGGTTAAACCTAGAAGAAATTTTCACCAATGTGTGAACACCTGCACTTCTCCAATATGTCTTCTACATTATTATTAAATCTGTCTACTTAGAATTTGCAAGACCAAAACCTTGTCACATTGAGGTATCGAGATAATTTTTTACGAGATAAATTCATCTTAAATCTTCTGGTTACACCTAGAAAAATTCTCCACCAATGTTTGAAAACCAGCACAGCTCCAATCTGTCTTTGCAAGACCAAAACTTAGAATCATATTGAAGAATCGAGATAATTTTTTTAGGACTATCACCGACACTAGTGCGCTAAATAATTATATTTAATTTCGTACGCATGGTTGCCTATAGAAAGACGGTATCTCCTTTGATGCAACACATGTACAGTTTAATTGGCAACATGGATATCATTCGTTTAATTGATGTTGTGGGTGTGCTGATTGGGACAGATGGTTTTTTATCACAATTACGTCACTTAAAATTGGAGTTCAAACAGTGATGTTACGAGAAATCTATTCAGTCAATTTAATTTTTTAAATTAACGCTTTGGTTTTCCTTGGAAATAATTCAATATTGTACTTATCAAAATTTGTGTGCAGTATGCAATTACTCAACAGCATCACAAAAAATGTAATTACTGATGCAAATAGCCAAGATATATGAAAAATATTAGTGAGAGTAATTCTCGTTTTTTTACAAGTTATAATATCAAGTACAACGTTAAGTACAAAAAAATCTATAAAAAATTATTATTAAACAGTTCTATTTGGGTCTATCGATTTAGATAATTCATCTACGTTTTCCGACATTATTTGGTAAATATCCTCTTTTAATCTATCAACATCTTTAGTTGTACACCCTTCAGTTTGGATAGCTGGTAAGATTCTGATCCTTATTCGACCTAAAATTAAATTATTTTATATGAACATCGCGTTACTCTATCTCCTATAATGGATATCTTTCATACAATAAATGTAGGTACCTGCTTCGAATTTATTTGGGCCCAAAAAAGTATATCTGGAAACGGCGATCGGTTGAATTGGGCATTGAGAGGCAACAGCCAAATGAAAGGCTCCTTTTTTGAAAGGAATCAACTTAGGACCAAGATTCCTTGTACCTTCTGGGAACATTAGCACCCTCGCCTAGAAGAGAAATGAAAATTCATCGAAAAGAAAATAATAAATTTTGTTTATCGTGCTAATATAAAATTTTAATACCTAGAAGGGTGTTAATTAATTGAGTTTTTTCTTAAAATCATCCAAATATTCACATCATGAAGTATCGGCACTCAATTAATTAACACCCTTTATAATTAAAATTACCTTCCTTGTTTTGATAGTTTCTCCTGTTTTGTTAATAGCATTTTGGGCATCACTCGATTTATTCCTATCTATAAATATGACACCGCATAGCCAAAACGCCAATCCTATGGGTTGGTAATAAAGCATCTCTTTTTTAGATATCACGGTGCATTTTGGAAGCGTAGGCCATAAGTACGACAAAACTGTAACATAAAATAAGCGATTGAGTACTAAGTAAACAAGATGATAAAAAATTATTTACCTATCATATCTATTATACTTTGATGGTTTATCAGAACCACGCATCCGCTATTTCGGACGATGTTCTCTTCGCCTTCTATCGTACATTCTAGTTCTAAAATCTTGCAGAGGGCTCTAAATCCTGCTGAGGGCAACCTGAAAATATCGTTGTTGGTGTCATAATTATAATTAATTAAATTCTGTTTGATTGTACTTACAGCGGATTTCGAGGATCTCTCGGTCTGAACAACCAAAGTGGTATTAAAAGAGTTGTAAGGAAGCAATAGCAAATAAAAATTGAGTACTTTATCAAACTCTTGGCTATATTATTTGTCTTCCATAACGCTGTGCCTAAGACTGGGACTATTATAATCCAGTAAAGTAGCATAATTTACCTATAATGTTATTATTTCGTTGAATTAAAAGTATAATAAAAAGTTTACATTACCTGTTATTATGTATTGTATTAATATGTAAATCTTTTATAGAATAATTTATTTAAATTCGCAAGTTCAGTAAGTTCAATGTGGGCCTGGACACTCAATAACAATTAATGAATAGAAAATTTCAAGGTAGAATGATAAATTTTTATCAGAAAAATACCAAAATTAACTTACATTACATGTAATTCCTATTTAACGACATAGTTCAACTTTCATTGCAGCAAAGTCTACAACATATCGGCACATAATTGTTAAAATTGTGTCAAATTTACTCCAAACTGAGTTGTTTTAGTGCTGCCTTTAGATAAAATGATTGTTTAGGAGGAAATAGTTAAGATTATATTTAAAAATAAAATAGTAAATAGACTAAATTTTAAGGTACTTATCTATCCAAACAATCGAAATAGGAAATAGCGCTTACCTTGTAGATAGATATCGTAATCTTACAATTTTATAATTGTTATTTTGAAAATAAAATATAGTAAATAATTTCAAGAAATTCCAAGGATTTTTAGCTACTAATGAAATTCGTTCCAATTAAGGCATTGAACAATTTTGAACCAGTTTAATTGCATTTTTAGTTGTTAAAATGACTGTGCAAACGCAGTAAAGTTTAGTACCTTTGTTGGAACAAACCTAATAAAACCTCATTTAAAAACAACAAAATTGGTTTACCTACAATTACTATTACGTATTACTCTTGTGAACTTAACTAATGAAGTTTTAATGATTACACTATGTTATGCAATATTAAATTTACCATCACTGACTCACCTTAAGTACAAAACCTCCAAATAAAACAAATCATCTCCAGCTTCGATATCTCGATGAATAAACACACTCTAGGTATAGGCTCTTCAACGATAATACGTGTGTTTAAAACTCGCACATTATCTCAACAATCAGGTATTAATCAATACACACTTAGCCGACCTTCAACACGGGCGTTATCTGAACAATGCAGTTAATTAATTAACCGCTTTTGCCGTACACGCACGTTTGATGAGCCAATCAAAGCCGATTGGTAAAGTTGTAAACTGCATACAAAGTCGCACTAATGCAGTTTTCACAAAGAGCATAGGCGTTGCGTTTGCGTCAACTTATCTGATAGTTGTTGTGCTATTTTTAAAACTGCAATAATCGGATCAAAGATCTCTAGTTCCTGCAGTTGGAATTAGATTTCCACATGTTTGAATATTACATTACTGTGTTTTATACATCAGTCAACTAAAACATTAAAACTTAACATTGTACCGAATGTAACAAACCTCAACATCACACACATTGTTAAAATTTAGAATTGCAACAATCTGTAGGTGCATCGAACTAAATGAAAATAATGAAATAATTTTGCCATATTTTATTAATAAAAACAAGTTAGTACAATCAGCGATGTTCTTAAGGGAGGACAAAATACTATAAAATTATCTTGACAACGTAAATTAGGTACAAACTTATTTAACTAATCAGTCGGTCCAACAGGTCGGTCGGGATTATCTGTTTTCATTGTTATTTTAAACATTACGACCAAATATTTGCATATTTAATACCTACACTTGATTGAAAATAACGGATAGTTGTGAGTTCACATCAGTCACAACTAAAAATATTTAGGATGATGTAATCTACACCTATAATAATCGATAGAAGATTATTGATTTTGTGCTGATGACAATAGAAAAATATTTTTTTGAGACTTTACATTTTAAATATGAATTATTTTAATTTTATAACAGAGTAACAGTAAAACAGTAAAACAAGCTGTAATAGTGATAGCTTTACAGCTCAAAATAAATCACAAATTAGCCTAAGTGAAACCAACAAACACTTAATCCTACATAATAATGGAATGAAAAATTGAGCCATTAGAAGACAAAATTAGAACTCATTGGAATATTATACCATTTAAAATAAAAATGACATTTTTCTTTGCCTTAAATAGCCAAATAAATTTATTTTATTATTCTAAACATTACGAATTTCAGTCACGGTTAATTCTGCGACAATAACTTTAATATCGATAAGATTGTCGTAGACGGTTTAATGTTTGTGACTTAAAAGTATTATCTTTCTGGCATTATAATTTATTGCAGGTGCAATTACAAGAATTACTAGAATGTTAGGTATAATTATCGTTGAATAATAAAATATCTATTAAATTATTTAACGCTATTTAATGGCAAGTCGGAAAACGCATTTTTTCAATATGATAATTTTATTAAGTCGAATTTACGGTTGATACCTGCTAAACCTTTGATATATGTATGCAATTAATTTATTATTTCCTCCGAGTATCCAAATTAATCTTAACTATGCACGTGCGCTCCTAATTTGTTCTTTAATTACACTGATATCATTAAAATTTATGCATTCTTCCAATGCAACTCTATACCTTCCATTGGCATCTAAACGGCTATACAACATTAGACATTGCTTTTTCCAACGTGGGGAAGCATTAATTTTATCACAATAAATTACTTTGGTAGAAGATTCTTAGAAAGATAGGCGTATTTCGATTAGATTAAACTCATTACACCTTAATCTACCTAGCTGTACCGTTTACTTCGATAGATGAAGACACTTGGTTCACGTTTTCCGATAAAATCTTGTGCGTTTCATCTATCAATCTCGGAATATCTTCTGCTGTGCAGTTTTCGGTCGGAATAGCCGGAAGAATTCGGATCTTCACGTTACCTAAAATGTTCACAACGAATTAGAATTTAATTATCATTTTTTTGTGCGATTTAAATACCTGAATCGAATCTGAATTTTCCCAAGAACGAATACCTGGAAACTGCTACTGGCTGAATGGGCACCTTGGAGGCGACTGCCAAATGGAACGCTCCTTTTTTAAACGGCAGTAATTCTTTCTTTCCGTTTCTTGTACCTTCTGGAAACATTAGAACGCGAGCCTAGAAGGATAATAAATAAATTGAACATGCAATTATTCACATGCCCACAATTGACTTTGTTGAGTAGATAAATGGTTCCATAGATAGATAATTGGCTCTTTTGTGTACACAAAATACTTTCTTGGAATGATAAATTGCTTTTCTAAGTATGTTAATTACACGTTGGCGGATAAATTATTTTTTAGGCATATAAATTACTTATCTTATCAAGAAATATTCAAGGTATGCAAAGAATAGAATTGGGTTGAAATGTTTAGTCTATAATATGAAAATAATCCTTCTGTACTTACTTGTCTTTTCCTAATCGTTTCGCCAGTTTTGTTAACTGCTGATTGAGCGTCTCTAGCATTGACTCTATCTATGAAAATAGTGCCCCACAGCCATGAAGCCAATCCAAACGGTTGAAAGTAGAATATTTCTTTTTTCGATATCACAGTAGAATTCGGCATTAGAGGCCAGAGATAAGCAAGAACTGCAATAAATTTGGTATAAACAAAAATCTGGATAGGCTAATGAATCATCATTTTTTTCACTTACTTATTAGATCAAGAGCGCTTTGATGATTGATTAAAACAACAGATCCGCTGCCTTTTACAACGTTTTCAACGCCTTCTACTGAGTATTCTAGGCCGAAAAGTTTTCTGCTAATTCTAAGCAAATACGCTGGAATCCTAAAAACAAACAAATTTACATGTCTTTTAAATTTTTTCCTTAATAGCTTCAATTATCTCTAATTAGCAAAATAAGCCTTAGCGTCGTGACCAATTGTCGTCTAGCCGAATTTAATACACTAGTATCATTATCGCAATATTATACAACATTGTTTATCAAGCTTTGGCTGTACTAAGAATATAAAATTAAATATAGCACTTACAAAGCGTTTTTGCTATCTCTTGGATTTAGCAGCATAATTGGTATGGGAGCACAGGCGAAAATCATGCTCAAAACGGCGAATAGGAGGAATTTTAGCACATATCTGGCGACCGAGCTTACGTTCCATAAAATAGCCGTGAAAGCCAAAAATCCCATCGAATATAATATAAAGCCCATTTCTGAAAAACAAAAAAGAATTTGTAAGTTAAGTTGTAATGCATGGATTTTTAACGAATTAAACCAATAGCAATAACAGTACTAAAATTTTTAATTAAAATTTTCTTTAAAAATTATTATAAAATATTCTATAGAAATGTACAAAGCAGGATTAATAAATGAAACAGAAAACATATACTAGATATTATCAGCTTCTATTATTATCGACTCAAAAAAAATTATCAACAAATACATTATCATTTATGTAATTATTTCGCCATAATTAAGTTTACTTATTTCTACATGCGAAATCGATACCTCGGTTTGTATTTAGTTCATTATCACTGAGCGTGCATTTATCATTCCGAATTATTTTTTATTATAAAAATAAATTCTCCAGGATGTGTAAATATTTGACTGAGTTACGCAAAGTGTAAGTAATAAAATGCTACACAGAGTGGTAGGAAGAATGGAATTTTCCGGAGGGTACATTCTGCTAGAATGAGGGAATTTCTCGAAAAACGTTTATTGCAAACTTTTACGCAAATGTTTATTAAAAAAACTCCAATGATAAGTTAATGGATAGTAAATAGAAGTAAATGTAGTAGTAATTAGTAATTAGTAACCCCTCTAGTAAATGTATTCGGAGTGTTTAATTCCCCTTTGTATATTTTTAAAAACTAATCATTTTCTAATTTCGTAATTTACCTATGTATAATATTTGGACCTTGAAAAATATCACAAGAAATATTTGAAATTGTTCTCTTACACGAAACCAATAAATGTACAAACAATAAAATTACATTTGCGTAATTACGAGATACAATTTTGATTAAACATAACAAGAAATAACGTAATGATCATGTTTAAATGAATATTCTGCTTTATTAAAAGGGAGCATATTTTGATCTATAGATATACGAGTATGTATAATACTACATCTTTCTTGATATTAATTGAATTTTTTTGTTACATTTCCATTCAATGAATAAAAAATATTCCTAAATTGATCTTAAATAATGTACATATGTAACTTATACTGTATAAATATTAAACCTAAATAGATAATCCTCTAATAACCATTGTGTTCAATTTAACCGACCTTAAAAAATTGTGTTAAATTACGCATTCATATACGACATTAACTGAGGTTAATTTTAATGAATTTGCTACAAAGTACCCCTGATTAGAAGTGTACATGTATGCACACGTAAATTTCTACGCATGTTATCCATATTTATACAATAAATTTTTTTTTTGATTATTGGGAGTTCATTTTTTAAGCCATATGAAATGATTTTATTAGACAGATTATTGTTGAACAGTGCAATTGTCTAAAGTTCACCTTGTCAAGTGGTCCAAAGTAACAATTTGATAATGATAAATGGATTATTAAAAAATCGTAAATTACTTACCTTCGGCTATTAACATTTGTACTTTTGTAAACTATTTACATTTTTAATTAATATGGACCGTGATAGAGTGAAAGTGAAAAAATAATGGTCGAGTTTATTTTTATAACTCCTATAATCAAACCCTGTGTTTGAAAAGATGATATATGGGTAAGTGCAAATTTATTTGCAATATGCTCAACTCTATGAGTTGAACAAAGAACTATTATTAACATAACAGTGGTTAGAGTGAGGAAGTTGCAATTTCACTTTTTTCCCCTGTAGAGACTAATGGAAGTTATATTTGTTGCAACCACAGCCCTTTATTGCGTAAAAATTTGCACTTAACTGTATATTTCTATAAAATGAATATTTTTAATAAAATCACCCTGAAGCATATGTTTACTTACGCATAATTCTTACTGACTCAAATAAGTACCTTTTATCAAAAAAAAGTTAACTTAGTTGTCTCAGAACTAATTGTCGTTCGTTATACTCCGATAATGGTTAACAGTTAAGTATTACTTAAAATATATCAATGACTGATAATTGCCTGTAAAATTGCCCTTATAATTTTACTGCAGTGTAAAATACAGGGTGTTCACAAAAATATTCTACTCCGACTGGCTCTATATGAATACGTTACTCTATGATGCTATTAGGCATTTTTCAGGTGATTAATAATATAATTATCTGGTGATTTTCGAAACTTTATTGTCTGTAAAAATAACTGTTTTAAATTTACAAAAGTTGGGTGTGGTTTTACTTTTTTAAAGTCAAATTATAAAAAACAAAAACACTTTAATTCTAGTATGCAATAAGTAGGTACTTCTAAAATATCTAATCTTAAAGGAATTTGGTACACTTATTATTTTTTTTGCAAGAATTAAATAGGTCATAAAATAATCACAAAATTTTTACATAAATTATTAAAAAAACTAGAAATTTTATAACACAAAAAATTCAAGATGATAGTTTTTATTTTGAGGATGCAATCATTGATTCTTGTGATTAAACTTTATTTTATTTATAATAAGCAATAGAAAGAAAACATTTAAAATCCACGCTGATGCATAAATTGGTTAAAAAAATAAATAGTTTTAAAAACGCAATTACAAAAATACTGCGAACATAAAACTTGACCCTATACCTACTGAAAAAAAAAATTAAATTACTTACTTGATATAATTTATATCTGCAAATTACCGGTGCACTTTTATTAAACCCAATTTAACTCAGTTTAAGATCATTTTCGAATGCCGTTCACCGCGTACAATAAATATTCTGAGGCGTCACAGTCGCATGCACGCGCGTTCGCTATTAATGAAATAATGAAATTCGAACGAAATTCGAATATCGGTCCCGTTCCTTGGTCCCAACCTGATGCGATGTGGTGTGTGATGTGTGGTTTGGCGATTTGATTTCTCTATGCTCACGCCGTTCACGCCTCTAATTACGAAATCAACTTTGTACCTTCTTCAACAGTGCCTTTGTACTCTTAGTACATATGACCTAATCATATTTCGGTACGAAAATTGTTATTTGCTATCATTCGCTGTGTCTTTCATCAAGCAATATTATTACCGAATTATGTCTTTAATGTGATAAAAATTGTTTTTTCTAAGTAATACAGGTTTGGTTGTGATGGAATTGGTTATTAACTTTTGGGTTGATGGTTATTGGCAGAAACTGATTTATTATTAAACTCTAAACATAATACAAGGGAATAAAAACATTAACTATTTTTATATTTCGGTGATACCTTTTGTATAAGAATAAGGAATTAAAAGTAATGGTTTTTTTGAAATATTGTGGAATAAGTCTTTTTTTAAATTGTCATATAAAACGAAAATATCTTTAGATAGGCAGAAACCGTTAAGCTCAGCTCTAGGAACCAATTATACAGTGTTTTATTTTTATTTGTAATTACTACAATTTTTAGTAACCTTTAGTAAAATCTGTAAAAATCTGTAAAAAAATTACTATTAAATATATCTATTAAAAAGTAAAAACTCCTCATTAGACACTTTTCTACGTATCTTCGTGCTGTATATTAGTAAAAGATTTTGCTTCAGAAATAGATCCATTTTACTATTTTTTATAACAATTGTTTTCATGATTTTTAGTGGGTCTGAATAACTATATAGTTAAAGTATTCATAATTAGAACTTAAAAGACGAACGACTTAACATCGTTGACACATGACAATGACAGACGTCAGTTTTCTCCATTGAAATCAAAAAAATAATAAATCAATTTTAATTAGAAACATGAATCCCCTAATAAAATCATTTAAAACACCAAAACTCTGGCTGAAAAACAATGCAATATTAGTAACAGCAGTTAGAAATCGTAAGTGGACGTTTGCAACTCACAACCACCTAAGGTTATGTACATTATGTAATATTTTTATTTTGTTTCAGACTGGAACAAGGATTACAAGCCTGGACCGTATCCTCAAACCGAGGAAGAGAGAAAGAAAGCTGCTGCTAAATATGGCTTGACTCCTAAAGAGTACGATGTCTACGCAGACGATGGTATGGGATACGGAGATTACCCCAAATTGCCCAGGATATCTATGGATTCCAAGGATCCTTTCTATCCCTGGGACTTTCCGGAATTGAAAAGAAACTTCAATGAACCTGTGCGTATACGAGTACATAAGTTTATTAAACAAGTACTTCTACTTTGTTGATTTTTAGATGCATGTAGAGTTCGATTTATTGAGAGACGATAGATACGATGTCAACCAGAAATTAAAGTATTCAATGTGGATGCAGTTTGCCATGTTCGTTGGTGTTGTGGGAACCTTGGGTACAATATACTTGTTAATGGAAAATGTAAAAATGTTCCATTCTGCAATACCAAAACAGTACCCTAACAAAGGTAAGACGCATTATACATTCGAACCTCTTGAAACTAGAGAATCGTAATTGGTTTTCATAAAGTGATTTATTGTTAAAATAATAGATAATTTTGAATAAATTAACTCTTAAAGGGTTTTGTTGCCGTTTTCTTCAAATATTAAATAGATTGTACTGAGTATTTTGTGAAAATTTACTTAAATAATAGTAGAAAAATGATCACAAAGAAATCCTTATTCCCACTAAAATTTTGTGCATTATGTATAAGCTTGAATAAATAAAAAAGGAAATAAAAAAGTAAAATAAAACGTAATAAAAATAGATTTAATTCAAATACACATATATACAATCATTATTTCTTATTTTACAACATAAAAATGGACAAAATCGACCTAATTTTTTAATAATACTAAACATAAGACTAGGTTTATTGTTTTAATGTAATTAAAGAAATCAAAATTAGGGTACACACAATTCTAAAAGAAATATTACATAAATAATAAATCATTAGTCTTCGAAATGGTCTATGTATACAAATTTGGAAATAATGAACAAATTTAAAGTTTATGTACTAGCTGCTTTTTCTTTTGCATCCATAATAGAATTGTGTGAAAAATGTAAAAACATATTTGTTTTATCCACTTCTATATCAATGCTTTGTTAACAAATCTTTCAAACTATTCAATATGAAAGATCGATTGACTTCGCCAGATGAGAAATGGATAAAATTGAAATTTGAATCACAGTGTATTTTGATTTTCACTCTCACCATAACGCAACCTCTTTACAAATAAATATCTTTTCCGTTTCTTTGCACCACGTGGCCCCGAATTTGCGATCATTATTAAAATTCTGACTAGAACAATGTATTTTACTAATTCGGTTTCCCGTACGGAGGCCTATCCGGTATCCTTGGTGGAATATTGGGCACAGGTCGACTGAAAAGCATATCAGAAACCACAGTGAATCGAATGTGTTTTATACATGAAGACCAACAATGCGAATTTTTTGTGTTCGAAATTGCAATATCCCATTGTTGGCCTAATAAGTGTATTAAAATAATTCACTACCTACGTCCACAGCCAAAAACCACTGTTAGAAGCAATGCTTGGTTTAAAAAAGCTGAACACCATCACCACAATTTTGCATTTTTGTTGGCATGCTGCGGGTTTTTTTAGTACTGTGCTAATAACTTCTATTTTTTGTGGGTTAATCTTCATAACTCTGTTAAAATTGGTGGTATTTTTTTAAAGTTAAGTTACAGAGATGTGAGATTTAATATGAAGGGTTTCACCACAAAAATGCTTCATAACTTTAAATGAAAACCCGTACAATCACATAAAGCGAAATGGTTTTAGCAAAAGTTTTTGCAAGGAAAGTTTATTATCAAAAAAAATATTTTTTTGATAACGTCACATGTTAGTAAGGAAAAATCAATAAAAAACGCTAGTAATGTTAATCCTATATTTACACATTTAAAGAGAACTACATTTAACGAAATGTGCTCTTCTGGTGCACACGTTTTTTTTTCTTTCAAGATATATCTGTTAAATAGTTTTTATGTATTTGATAACCAGTTGGCAAAAAATATATACTTATAATTTCTTATTTACAACAACCACATTTGTGAAAAAATAAACCAAAAGCGTTCGTTTTATGGTTAATTAACAAAAAACCAAAAATTGTATAATAATTTTGAACTTTACAATGTTCATAAAATACACTAATTAGCGATTAATGATGAAATAAAATTACCGATCATTTTACACTGCTTTACTTTTGTATTTCAATATCCCATTTATTACTTAGTTAATTTGCACTTTAGTGACAGTGTAAATAAAGCCTTCATTAACAACAATGATATACTTTTGTTAATGCAACATCCTGTATACGTTCTATATAACTACTGCCAATGAACTAGAATTAATTAACAATAATGTTACAATAGTTATTACATTATCCAAAGCGTCACAATATTTTTAAAAATGACACTTTGCTATTATCAATTCAGAAATTACTTTTTGTGAATTTTTCAGGCAATGTTTGCACAAAAGTTCTCAATAAGTAGTTTCAAAATTCTAACAAGACAAAAAATGTCAATAATTGACTCTAGCACAAAACCATGAGATGAGGATTAAGTATGCTTTTAAAAAACGAAATGAGTTTTGTAGCGAATACTATGTGGAGATGAAAAATAATGTTTGTTAATTTAGTTAATATTTTATTACTCTAATTTGCCTAAAAATGCCGTTAACATTACTCGTCAAAATATAGCAAAGGAAATAAAAACAGCATTTTTTAAAAATATACCTCTTCGACACCTACTGGCAATGATTGCATATTTCTAATTATGATCTACAAGTTAGTATACCGAACCCTAGATGGTTAAAAAACTCTTCAATTACGCTGTTAAACAACACTAATCGTTACATCTTTTATATTTTTTTGTTTGATATGACGTACAACTTCATTTAGTGCAAAATATCTACGAAATGCGAATCAACATCGAGAGGTTCAAGAATACAAAGATTAGTAACGAGTACTTTGTCTTGCTAAAAAGTGATTCCCTAATTTTTAATGTTTAATTTTTGTACCTAAAATCACGTTATCAGATATTGTTTCATCGAAACAATTGTGAAATTGTAATAAACGAATCCAATTGCGTTTTAATGCTTGTAATAAAAAATAAATCCTAATTTTACTTGGAATTTAATGAGTGAAAGTGAATTAAAAATAGTAGGTACTTAATAGATTTCGATAATGATTTACAAGTAATTTCGATATTTGTAACGCAATTTTAGTGACAATTCTATTAATAGATAAATAGACATCGATTTTAGGCAATTTATTAATCAGCTCGGAAGAACATTATTATATTTGTATACATATGCGTTACGTGAATGCACAACTTTTCGGTGTAATTAATGCAAACGCTCATAGTACTTTTGCTTTATTGCTACTAACTCTACCACTGGTTTAAGTTATCCTAGTTTTAGAAAGGTCTCCTTTTACGTATAAAAATTAAAAACTTTGTTCGTTTTTATGTTGATATCGTCAGTTCTCCGTTGTTATACGTAAAAATTCCCAAGACCTCCTGGAATGTTATCGTATGGTTTTGGTTTCGAATCACTAAGGCATTTTTTTGTGTTTTTCTCAATATTTACATAAATATCATTTTGAACAAGCACTACGACCGAATAAATATATCATGTACCAATTAAATTTTCAACGCATAAACCCTTTAAAAAACTGCATGTGTACAGGGTGATTATCATTACAAACAATTGTTCGAGTTAAAATATAGATTTGCGGCTAAAAAAATTCTTACATTTCAAAAATAGACAACGTACGGTCGATTTCATTATAAAATTTATACATTTCATTCAAGTAATAAGTTAATACCTTTATCGCCCTGTACATATCATTGTACACCGTTCGATTCAATACAAAAATTCGGATTAAACTCAGAAAATGTTAGTAGTTACTGCCAAACAAGTTATTCAAACGAAGCGAACAAGTAGAAGATGCACAAAGGTTATCAAATCAATACCTGTTAAATGTTTAGTTGTAATGCAATTATTTGTATTGACGTTGATAATCCTTGCGACGGGTTAAAAGAATAGAAGAAAATTAAAAACCAAAAAAAAATTACTTATGCATTTTGAAGGCGTTGGATAGTTCGTTGATAGCGGCATTCGTGACGGCCTTACCGACGGCCATCTGCACCTGCGGAGGCACTGCAATGCCCCCCTTCTGTCCAGCGGCTCGACTACATACGAGACAGAGAGTAACACATCACTTACCCGTTGATTTTTCGTTTATTTAAGGGAATATCGTGGACGCGTTTTACCGCATTTTCCCTTGCACATGCACAATTACGTTGTGAGAACATTGAAAAACCAAATACTAGGAATATACACGGTATCTCGTATAGGAACCGACATAGAACAGGTAGTAAAGGGGGCCCAAAATAAGTTGTTTAACCCAACAACTCAAAACAAAGTTACATTCCTGAAAAGTGGAGTTACAAATAAAAAAATTAATATCTCAGCAATACTCAAACTTGAAACAACTATCATATACGTTATGATGGTACTAAGAGCACTAATCGATAGTTAGGAGAGATCAATTGATCTATTTAAAAGAATTCATCAAGGATGAATTTTTTATCTGATGGATGATATTAAAAATTATTAGTTCATTTCATAGGTAATTCCAAATTAAAACTTTTATTATTCCTTTTGTATGTTAAAATTCTTTGTTTCTGATGAAAAACTCTTAAAAATAAAGTCATAGTATACACCATCAATGTTACTTAAAATCGTCGATTTATTCAGAAGTTGGCTGTATTAAAGTTGGGTTAATAATATTTTGGGCTTCCCTACACGGCCCTGCTGTGTCGTTTTTTATACGAGATTTCCTGTATATTATTTTGGAAAAAATCATAATGTGGTAAAACGCTTCAGCAATTTCAAATACATCATTCGTTTGGCAGAAATAGGACTAATTTTCAATGGAATACTTTATTTTTCACCATGTACAATTTTACTATTTAGGTACGTTTAATTAAATGAATATGCTTCTATAATATAAATAAAAAAATAATATAAATTTAGGTAGAAACAAAAAGGAACTAAAACAAAATGTAAATTCGTAACAACTCTTCGCCTGTAAATGCGCAATTTAGGAGGAAATCTCTCTAAATTTCCTTGCACTGCCGAGTAATTTTTTTATTCTATCTTTAATGCTACAAAAAAACAATTCGTCAATGCTCAATTTCGAATCGTTTCGAAACCGTAACAAAGTTTCGGTCCTTGTAGCAGCCCTATTTCAACCACTTTTAAAGTAAAAAAAATTAGGTGTGGAATGTCTTTTTTTAAATATCGGAGAGATCAACTATGGCCAATAAACAAGAAGCACACAATAATCAACAGTCATCTAAGCAAAGAACGATAACAAATAAACTATTTGAAGAATTTAACTTTATAAGTTTAAAACTTTCCACTAAAGGGCAATAGTGAGTTCAACTATTCTCTCAAAAATATTGAGAGTGCAACAATTATGTTATGAGTTGAACAATGAAATATTATTAAAATAAGAGTGGTTAGAGTAAAGTTGCAATCATACAATATCACTCTTTCTTTTTTCTTTAAACGAGACTAACGGAAATTGTCTTTGTTGTACCCATAGCATATATGTATTGCAAACAATTTTGCATCTACCTGTATAATGTAATAGGTACATTCAACAAATGCCATATAATTGTTGCGCTTGGGCATAAAGTTTTAAACTTGCAACAAGTTCCTGTATTTTTGAACAAAATCATTCTTTACTAAAATGACGTATTTTGGACAATATACAATGTTTTAAGCATATCTTTACATGTTCAACAATATTATTTAATTTTTTTTTGTTAAATTTCTAATTTGAAGCAGAACAGATATAACAACATAGCACCCTATCTTTTATAATGTCAACAATCAGCAAAAGTTGCATAAATGATTTTATTATTAATTAAATTAAAACTAAAGTCTTCGTTTTTCAAACTTAAACCCTGTACTTACGTTAGAATAACGCGGTTATTCCAACTTTTCTATGCAATACTTAAAAAATTAATATTAGAATACTGGAAATACTTAGTATAAATTGAGTATTAAAAAATATAAGGAACGATAATACAAAAAAATCAATTATGCAACTGGTTTGTCATTTTCAATACTTTAGTTTAAAATATAATATATATGTTCATATATTTTTATACTGGAAATTTAAGGTGACTACTAATATTAAATGCTGATTTTAAAGGTTCTTTAACGCCTCCTGAAAAGAAAACCACAAGCTCAAAACAACGACACCTGTGGTCAATTTTAAAGAAAAAAATACAGCATTTTGATAAATGTCCAATATTATTTATAGCCAAAAAATATGACTACCGAAACAAATACGAATCTAATCCAACAAGTTATTTTTACGAAACCTAAAAAATTGTATATCAAACAGGCCACAACAAAATGATGTCAAAATTCAAAAATGTTTCCTAAAAAAAATATTCAGACATTTATGAAATGCTATGCGTGAACGATTCCGTTCGAAATTGTGTTCAAATGTGATAAGAGATTCGTAAAAAAAATAAATCTACTTACGTGGGTATCAAAGGGGCGGGCAAGGCTTGTCCTCCGGGTCTGCCGGGAGGCATCGGTGGTGCGCCGCCGCCAGGCCTGTTCGGAATCGCGGGGGCTGGTCTGCCACTACTCGGTGGCGGCGGGGGCGCTCTCGAACCCAAAGAACCTAAAAAGAATTTACAATACTTAACACTTGCACTTTACACATCAAAAAGTGTGTAGATTTCCTCATGAACAATACTCGAAGTCTCGATTAATCAAACATACCGCTGGATCCTACGGCGCTCATTTGCGGAGTGGCTTTTCGAGGACCTCCGGGACTCGGCGGGGACAGCCTGGGATTTTCAAGGCCACTGGCCAGCCAGTCGTTCTTCACGGGTGGAGGAACCGGCGTGGAAACTGTAGCCATGGATACGTCGCCGATTATGTTCAATGCTTCTTTGCAAGCGTGGTACATTCGCAGCATTTCTTCGCGTTTCTGAGCCTCTTCGGGCGCCTGTAAAAATGATACTTAGTCGGTTTGTTGCGTATGGAAACGTTGAACAACGGAATGTGAATTATGCTACAAAATTAATCACCAAATGGTCAAATTATAGGTAAATTTAAGGACGCCACTTCAGGGTATTTTTGAATAGAAAAACATAGGTTCAGAAATTTTAGTAAGATTCAAATTTGGTTTAATTAATTGATTTGAATCTTTTTTTTACCTAATATAGAGACTCCAAGCAATGATATCTTCTATTTTTAATCTCACCTACTTCATTTAAGTGAAATCAAACATGGAACATCTACTAATTAAACTATTCTCATCCCATCTATTGTGTGAAAAACTTAACCAAAATAATTGTAAACGTTTAAGAAGAGTTCCATATTACCCAATGAATTATGAATTGACTTTGGCGGCCTTAATTAGTGAATTAATTACCTCTTCCATCATTTGAGCCTGATCTCCGCTGGCGTAAATGTGAGCCAACAGTTCGCCGTTTATAAAATCTTTGGTGTGATTGATAATCATGTACATGACTGTTTTGGGTACCAAATCGCGAGTAGTTTTAGTTACAATGCGCATGTAACTGTCCACCAAATTTCTAATCGTCTCCACTTGGCGTTCCAACTGAGGATCCATCGAACTACTGCCACTTTCGCCGGAAGACTAAAAAAAAAAAAGAATAATAACCATTACAGCAAACGATCACGAAAGCATTTGTAATATTAAATTCCAGTATTATCAATTGAAATTTAAAGAAACGTTCGCTATAATTTGTATCTCGGTGGTGTTTCGTTAATACCAGAATTTAAACAAGGTTAATATACACTACAAGTTTGTTTGAAGTCCAATAGGTGCACTTGGTGTTCACTGTGCTAACTATAACTACAATACTATTGCGAATTTGGTAGGTGTGATTTTGTGTAGTGTATATCTCTGTAGTATTTTTTGTACAAACCTGACCAGTTCCCTGCAGCAACCAGAAGCAGAACACACAAATACACACCAATTAGGGGTAAAATAGTATTTACGTGATGAAATAATTAACCAATCGGTTATTGAAAATAACTAGCGGATAGAGATACTCTTAAAATTTGGCAAAAAAGAGGAAAATAAAATTAATTAGTCTATTCTACCACCACCTTTTGCTGTAAGATAAGGAAAAATTCACACGCAACCAGATTTTGAAGCGATAGGGTAAAAAAGTGAACAGCACAAAATAAAAAAATACCAAAAAAATTAACACTTACATCTGAAGAATTCTAAAAAAAGAAAATATAATTAAATAAAGAGAGAATGCACACTTATTAAAAAATACAGGTTACATTTAATACACCAATTTAATATCGTTACTTACATCTTCTCCGTTAAGGGTATCAGTTTGCTTTTCCGGATAAACCCCAGCTCTTAAAAATGACGCTTTCCACGAATCCACATCGTCCAAGGTTTCACAACTCAATTCAAGTTGCTTGTAATCCTAAAATATCGTAGTACAATAGAATATTACTCTCTTACTTGTTATTTGTAAACAAAACTTAAGAAATTATAAACTACTACAGAAATATCTTTCTTACTTTGTATACATTCCTGCCGTCTGGATTGAAGATAGCAAACATATGCCTCCTCGACATGAAACCTTGTTCAATGTCTCTCAATTTCAAACCGTCCAAAGGTAACATGTACTTTTTCTCGCGCTCTTCCTCGTCCTTGTACCAAGAAATGCTCTCCGACGTTAAGACGAACCAATAATCCCTCGAACCGCCCTTCATGATACCCAAATTGTGGATGCACATGTAACCTTTCCGAATCACCTGGTTGCCCAAAGTGCCTCGAGTTCCTTTGGCAGTCGCGTTCTCCGATTGACTCTGAGCACTAATATAGAACATTATTAATAAGCGTTCGTGAAAAAATGCATCGGCAACACGTACTTGGCGAATCCGATAAAATCTTCGTGATTTGTATTCATGTAAGCTAGCTCGCAATCGATAAGCAAACACAATTGTTCCTTGCAGTGTTGCTCCCTGCTTCTAATATGCGTGGTTACGATTCTTTCGATTTCCTCTCGTAAGCGAGGATAGCGATTCATCTGAAAATTATCGAATCTGTTAATAACAAAGCTTGTACAAATGTCGTGAAATTCACCTTATCGGTACACATTCTAACAACGTTCGACAGCTCCTGTACAACCAAATCCACACACTTCAACGACGGTTCTTTCAATCTGGATATTTGCTTTTTAACGATTGCCTCGAATGCCATATCGGGCGTGAATAATCCAACTCTTATACCGTGAATGTTACGAATGGCGAAAGCGATCTCTCTGCGCAATTCTTTCTCGTCGAATTCCATTTTGACGATTTCGAAGGGAAACCTCTCGTGGAAGAGTCTGTTGATTTTCGCCCCGCCAGACAATTCCATGGTGTTAATTTGGGCCGAACCCGAACCTTCGATGGTTCTGTCGAAGTCCACTTGAAGCTGTTGAATCATTCTAAAAATATATTGAATTAATCCTGTATTCTCAGTAATTATATCAAATTGACTCACTGTAACATCGCTTTAGTTTTAATAGAAGGATCGTCTGGTCTGAAATGCTTGAATTGTTCGACTTCTTTCTCCAGTTGCAGAAACTGCTTCTGTAATTTGTCTCTTAAACTGGGCAGAGTATCTCTAATGTGATTGGTGAGTTGCTGATTGAGAACCCGTTGTAAATACGGAGTACCCAATCGTTCTGCAATGTGCCGATACGAAGGGTGGCTGAAGTAACAAATACGTTAAGACCACATTGAGCAAGTACTTCCTCTGATTTATACCTTAAGAAGAATTTTCTCTCCGCTGCCAACGCGGCGTTTATGTCTTTTCTGCCTTCTATGTCTTTTTGGGAACGATTAACAACACCAATATATCCTCGTCTGAGGGGTAACAACTTATTTTCTAATATATCACGGGCGTCTGTTCCTTCATCCATAAGATCAAGCTTTGTAATTACTCCGATAGTTCTTATACCTTAAATGTAGTGTAATTATGCATTGAAATTAAAATGGTACAACGAGGGTATACCCTGAGGATCGACTTCTTTGGCCAATTTAAGAGCGTCTGAATTGGCCAAATCAGTATTAGCTGGAGTCACAGCAAGGATCAGACAAGAGTCTCGTTTAATAAACTGCATAATCATTCCTTTTATTTGCTGCTCGATGTCCAATGGTTGATCACCAATCGGAACTTTGGTCAATCCGGGCAGATCGATGAGCGTCAAATTAAGGACTAAAAATTTAAGTATTATAGAGGTTTACATTCAAAGGTATACAGTTATGGTGTTCTAAAATAAATCATGAATTTAAATGTTCAATTATCCTTACAATAGCTTCAAATAACTAAGCTTATCGCGATATTGAATTGACAAAAAACGTAAAACGTAATGAGAATTTCATAAATTCATGTACTCTTTAGAAATAGGTAATTGAAATTGAAGAGTTCCAAAAATAGGGGATTAAATATTTTACCATTTGGCGAGTATACTCTCAAGTTAATGGGAATGTTAGATATGCCTTTATTGCTTCCAGTGACTCTATCCGTTTCCGATTCAATTTCCAATCTGACCTCATTGAAATCAACGAATTTCTTTCCTTTACAGTGGAGAAATTCAGCGCATTCTGAAAAAGTAATATGCCCATAAGTGAAATTAAAGGCAATAAACTGTATTAAAAAAACATAAAATAATTTGTAAACAAAAAATCTCGTGTATTTTTTAATAAATAACAAAATAACATTATGTGTTTTTATAAACTAGCATGCACTCGTAGTACCAGTCAATTAAAATGGAAACAATCCCAAGGTATGCAATGCACGCTACTATCAGGTCAATGATTTCAACCTTTATTTATTAAAAAATAATAGGTAGCTCTTTAACTGACTCGTTTATTTTAATAATCTAGTAATAGTTACCAGTATTTGCGTTAATCAGCTGTAGAATAAGAGGTCGACGTGTAACGATACCAGATCCTCTAGGAAGGAAGTCTCTGAAATAGATAATTTTATCAATCGGCTGTATAACAATAAAATAAGAGCAAACATTTTAGAATGACAATGCATGAAGCATTGAATGAATTGTTTTATATCTGAAAAAAATTAGCTGTATAAACCTATTAGAGGAGTATTGTACATTTAGTATCGATATCGATAACTTTGTGTAATTATTAAAAAGCAATTTAAAGAAATTAAATATTAAATTTCATGTTTTATTTATTATTTAAAATTGTGTTTAATAACAGGGCTTCGACGAAAAATCCAAATCAATTTTCCAGCAAATTTGACAGGTCAATACCCAGGTCATTGTGTCAGAAGTCAAATATAAAATTGATTTTGTAAATCTAATCAATCAATACGCTAATACAGCGAGAAAACTGGCTCGGGGACGATTAAATATTATTAACTATTTACCTTCCGACGAAATTTTCCAAAACAGAACTTTTTCCAGCGGATTGTCCGCCCACCACAGCGATCTGAGGCAAATCTAAAGTCATATGAACTCCCAGTTGTGTGAAAGCATCTTGCAGCTTATTCACGATGGGAATAAGCTGCTCCATTCCCAAATTCCCTGCCATCGTTAGGCCGGAAATTTCACATAAACTATCGAAAAATCAACGAATTTTATTCACCACCTCCGCGATACATCAATGAACATGGCCGATAACAAACTGAGCGAATTTTAAATGCGCATGACTCATGCAGTCTTCTTATTTTTATTATCCAGCTGATTTTTTCCTTTATTCGTGCTTTTTAATGACAGCCGTTCACTTTTTGCGGTCCTTTAGTATTGCATACGCGACAAAAATTGTTCTTATCTAAAATGTTTTATCTAAAAATGATAAAAAACAGTTGTTAGGTTTTTAAATATTTTAATTGTCAATATTCGTGAGCATGCGCATCGCATTTGATAAGCGCAGTTGCCTAGGTAAAAAGAATTCCAGGTGAATTTTAAACATGCGATTTTTATAAAGCACGACTTTATCTGCTGGTTTACTAGCACGATTTTCTAATAACAAAATGTTACATATATAAGTACGCTTTAATTATTAATAAATACACGAAAAACGTAGATTTGAAAATAATGTGAAAATCTATTGTGGCAACGCTGCAATTTATCGATTTCTTTCAAATGACATGACATTAATGACATGACAGTGACATTGACGTTTCGTACTAACTAACCTCAATTTTCACAATTGAGTTTTCAAAGATTTCACTAAAGTTTAGCAAGTTTTTGCGATGATACACAGCTTATTCATAATAAATTCACAAGGGTAAGAGATCTGTGGCTTTGTAGAACTTATCGCTTAACTTTATCTGGTTTTCTAGTGACGTTTTCTTAGAAAAACACTGGAGGAGTATAATTCCAAAATCAGTATGTGATTACTATTTAGAAGCTCAAAGAGCTAATGGAAACGATATCAATCCCGTTATTGCAACTCCTCATCACTATTTGATATCTATACAAAGAGGCGGTGTTAGTTATGTGGCTGTGTGTATGGAGGAAATACAGCCCCTATTTGTGATAGAATTTTTGCACAGAGTAGTAGATATTTTCCAAGTAATTAAGAATATATCAATAAATTTATGATTGACAGTGAACTATACAATTTGTTTTGCAGGATTACTTTTCAGATTGTACTGAGTCGATAATTAAGGAAAACTACGTTGTAGTGTACGAGGTATTACAAAAAATATACTTGTTGTATTATTATAATGAAATCGAATTTAGCTTTTAGATGAAATGTTGGATAATGGATTTCCTTTAGCTACAGAAAGTAATATTCTTAAGGAGCTGATCAAACCTCCAAATATTTTAAGAACAATAGCCAATACTGTTACTGGCAAGACTAAGTAAGTAACTAAATATAACATGATAAAAATTCTATTTAATCGAATTTCCTTTTTAATTTTTTAGTGTAAGCGATATACTACCAACAGGGCAATTATCTAACATCCCTTGGAGAAGATCGGGTGTTAAATACACCAATAATGAGGCTTACTTTGATGTTATCGAAGAAGTCGATGCTATCATAGATAAATCGGGCTCAACCGTGTTTGCTGAAATTCAAGGATATGTACATTATGATTAGTAATTTCTCATACAAGTTTACACAAATTTGGTATTTTCCAGATTGATTGTTGTATCAAATTGAGTGGCATGCCAGATTTAACGTTATCATTCGTTAATCCAAGATTATTTGATGATGTTAGTTTCCATCCGTGTGTTAGATTTAAGCGATGGGAGGTAATTCTAGACAATATTAATTTCTAATAAATAGATAGAACATACATTCAGAGAATATTTTGTACAGGGTGTCTCTAAAAGGTTGGGATATGGCTTAACTATAGACTTCTGGGACAAAAATAAGATGATTTAACCTAACTTACCTATATCCAAAAGTGCATAGTAAAGAGTTATAGGTTGTTAAAGTAGAAAATAAAAAGGAGATTTTTTGATATTAGGACGGAATGGCAGAATGCTTTCTTATGAAAATTTGTACAGAATATTTTTATTTAGTGACCTATTATTAAGTCCTACAAGTCCTTACTATCCACTCTTGGATATAGGTTAAATGATTTTATTTTCGTCCCAGAAGTCTGTACTTAAGCCATGTCCCAACCATTTAGAGACTGTAAATTTGGTTTAAAAAAATTGTTTTTAGGGTGAAAGACTACTTTCGTTTATTCCTCCAGATGGTAATTTCAGACTGATGTCTTATCACATTAGCAGCCAGAGTGTTGTAGCTATACCAGTGTACGTCAGGCACAACCTCTCGATCAAAACTGGAGAACAAGCAAGATTGGATTTAACTGTAGGCCCTAAACAAACCATGGGCAGAACTGTAGAAGGTTTGTTCACTAACCTTTTACAATCTATACTTGGCGCGTTTGGAAGACGGAGTAATAAACACATTAATCAGCCGAAGTCCACTCGGGGTGTAAACGAGTCGCCGTTATCACTCACTCCCCATTGGCCAGCCTAAAAGTTGATACTCTGTGAATGGTTTTGAGTAATTGTAGGCGATGTGCGAAATTTCTATCGATCGAATCGATCATTGTACAGGATTTTGCCGTACAGGGGTAGGGATATTTTGGAACCGCCTGACATTTTTATTACTCCGTCTTCCAAACGCGGCAAGTATACGACTATATTTTTATATTGGATAATATATTGCAGGTGTTAAACTGGAAGTATTGATGCCGAAATGCATTTTGAATTGCGTTCTAACTGCTAATCAAGGAAAATACAATTTTGATCCGGTGTCTAAAGTATTGCATTGGGATATTGGGAAAATTGATGTTACAAAACTACCCAATATTAGGGGATCTGTAAGTAATTCGACAAAGAAAACAAATTCTGTAATTAAAGTTTACTAATACATTGGGACTCATATTATGTTCCGATTCTTTAGAGTTATCTACAGTCTTTACAGTAATCTCAAACAGAGAATTATATCTTTAATGACCCATTTTTAGTTTAGTAAATAAAGTAATAGGTTATATTCAAATAATCAAAACACGGTAATTACATTCTGAACTAACACTGTAAACCACATTCTAATATCTAGGACCACTCAAAACATAATCTTCTTTATAAATAGCCATAAACAATCAACTCTAAAAGATCAAAGATTACTAATAATACAAAATGAGCTATATTTGTAGGTTTACTATAGACAATGGCCCGTATTCAGCGCCTCACTTTAATTTTAACGTGGCTCTAAAGTCGCGTCTATCGCTCGTAGTTACTCCATAACAACAACAATATAAATTACTGTCAATTGGAAGAATCTCCTTAGTTACTCCATAACAACAATGTAAATTACTGTCAAGTCAAACACGCACCTGTAACAAAAAAAAGAGTGCTGATTTCGGATCAATGCACTTTTATCCCACTGTTTGTTAACTGCTGATTATGTTTCTTTTGTTTCAAGGTTTCCTTGGCTACTGGCTCGAATACTGCAGAAATTAATCCATCGATCAACGTCCATTTCACGATTAGTCAACTTGCCGTTAGCGGTCTTAAAGTGAACAGATTGGACATGTATGGCGAAAAGTACAAACCTTTTAAGGGAGTAAAATACATAACAAAAGCCGGCCGATTCCAAGTTAGAATGTAGTTATTATCATGACTCTTTTTTACGATTCTTATAATATATTTTTTTATTATCCTATAATACATATTTATCTGATGTTGTTAATATTATTTTACGTTATTTCTGATGCTTTGTGTACAATGAAATGTTAGGCATGTATTCAAAACACACAGGGGAAAGTCGTTAAGTTTCCGTCAGTAAATCATTAAAGATAACAGTGGTTGACAATCACTGGATAATAGTGTTATTGCACTAAAGCAAATATTTTGCAAGTGCATTTCGCTGCATAACAATTTTTGGATTCGTTGACTTAAGGATTTCTCCTCCATTCGTTTAAAATTATGTTTAAATAATCATCAAAATCACCGATCTCTTTGTAATGGTTCAAATTTTCAGCCTAACTGTAATTTTTTAAAAAGATATTTCATGTTGAGTGATTGTTTCATTACAGAGTCTAAGGCCTAACATTTTTATCATACCTACTTGATTAACGTGTCTTTTAGTCACTATGGACCTAGCACAGTATAAAAACAATATGCTTTGGTCCTAGCATACCAGTTTTAAACAAAATGATGGTCATTTTAGTGTACCCATCGATGGCCCTGTGTAAATAATAGGCATATAATATCTGCTTGTCTGGGTATACCTCTTAGAAAACTGACCCAAAGTAAAAAGAATGTAAACACGGATATGATACTAATCAGCCTAAAGACAAAGAAAAGAAATTTATTCATTTAAACTAGGTAGGCTTTGAAAATGTTGATGATTTTAAAGGAAATAAATATGTAGTACCCATATTTGTCAATATAAATACATTTTTATGCAGTATGCACTTATACATATTCAAAAGCTAGTGAATTTCGAAGAAAAGTGACGAGGTTCTTTAAAGATTTCGACGCGCAAATGTTAGAATCGGACAATAAACATGTCGCTTCCTGTTAGTATAACTCGCGAGGAATTTAAAGATGACCGAGTCGAACAACTTTATCATTGTCACCGAAACCCGAAAAAATATCCCAATTAGAATGTCTGCAAGCGTCCTGCGGAGTCGTTCTTTCATTTTTTTTTCTCGTATTCTTTTTATTTGCATCGGCTCGGTGATTGCAGAAAAGCTATAAAAATCGAGTTGGCAACAGAATTTTTCCACATTATTTACACTTTGAAGAAGGTGGCCATGACCCCCGGTCGGAATTCTCACAGCCACAGCCGCCTAAGTTCTTCTTCGGGCACAGCTTGCTTGTTCTACTGCTGTATTTACTGCCTTTACCTGTCTCGCTTTTCTTCTTTCTCTGCTTGGCATCTTCGCTTTATTATCGCTATTTCATAGTCCGGGTCCCCATAAAGCGATAAAATTGATGTTCTTTTAATTAAAATATTTACATTCGGGAATTATCAGAAATGCACTATTCAAAGGTTCTTTTTTAATGTTTGATAATTTATGCATTAGCAAATACAATGCTAATTATTTTTTAATGTATTCTAAAAGCAGTTAGCAAGTTCGGGACAAGTACTCCGGGTGTAGCCCTGATTTTTTAATTAATTTAATACACTAATTATTATTATTATAGTCCATATTTCTCAATTCTTGGTCCTATTACAGCTGATCTTGTAGCTATAATAGAAATAAAATTATCCTTTCTTCTACCTGTACCAAAGTATGCTGGAGAATAATGAAATTAAAAAAAATCTATTGGGCCTCCACACTAAATAATGCGCCCATATATGGAATAAGAAAGTCAGTGCCCGTGTCGGTTGTCTGTTGTTGGTTGAGTTTGGCAACTTATTAAGATGATTACAGACACCGGTAGTACCTTCAAATGAATGATGATTAATTTCAAAAAGGGCTATTATTAAACGAGCCTTTTTCACTCATATACGAAGTCATTAGCTCCATTCTATTTCAACAAAAAATTACTAATTATTGTTATAAAATGATTTGGGTGCCTACCTACCTACCGCCAAAAAAATTAGGTGGTGGAATTGTGAAATATTTTGTAATAAAAGACTCTTAAGACATAATATTTTTACTAATTTTATGTCCATTTTATTCTAGAAGTATTATTTCGGTACTATTCCTTTACACGCACAATGAAATCATTTATTTCCTTGAAACAAAACATTTATTTTTCCCATAATTTCAAATCTCAACCATAACTACCATAACAACTATAAGCTATACAGAATAAATATTAAAGTTTTCGTATTCGTTTTATCCACATTTTTTTGGAATAAAACCGAGCTTGTTCCTCCGTTACAAAACGACAACCGATACCCATTAATATGTATAAGGAGCCGGGATTTTTCGAAATCCCATCATTACCATATTACAGTCCGATTCAACGAAGATTGCGTAGCGTATTCACACGGTTGATAAGCCTTCCAGACGTGTGGTTAATAAAAATTAAAGTGCATTCTTAACATAAGTGCGAGATTATTGTACGCAGAAGCGACCGTAACGCGTACGTATACATTTTACTTTATAATCTCGGTATGGTATACGGTAGTCTAACAAGTTGTAGTAACCATAGCCATATGGGGCCATCTTCACCAACAGAACCGTATTCGAAACGGGTACCAAAAATGCTGGATTTTTCAACCGAAAGAAATTTTTGGGACTTCTTATACAATAAGTACCAATGTGGCGCCATAATTTGAGTCTTCTTTGGCCATTTCAATTAGTATTTTGGCACTAATATGACCCCCAACTTAAACAATATATTACATAGCATATGTAACAATAGAGAATGCATATAGTGCAAACTTTTTTTTGATTCAATTAAAAATTACGTATTTAAATCAAGTTTGGTGATTTACTTGATAAGTAGGTAAGTAAATAGGTAATGATTTAAGTAGGTTTGAGTGTTATAAATGGATAAAGCGATTCTAGAAAGTCAACAAATTGTTAATCATTAATTATACGTCATTTCACGTATTAACAATTTCATATGATTCACATTTTTTAGGAACAATGATCGAGCTTGTTTTGTAAAATGGCACGATGTCCAAGAACCAAATTAGTGATATCAAAATTTAATTTATAAGATTTTACTTGTGAAAATTTTTCTTTAATTCTTTCCTATTCATTTATTATTTACATATTTTGCAATAATCATTTTATTTATTTCATGTTCTACAAAAACTACAAAACAAAATGATATCAACAAATTCAAGATTTCTTTCTGCGGTTTCAACACCATCAAAAACCATATTGTTCCACAACCGAAACAATTATCATAATTTAATTTATCAAAGTATTTATAAATCAACTGAGTTTCAACTGAGACCTACTTATAAATTTGTTTTTCCTCTTCGTAATGCACTAAATTTTGGTTTGTATTAATTTATCTGCTTCTCTTAAAAACACGATAACATTAGCGGACGCATGTAATTTTAAATTTAACATAACGAAAATATTAAAACAATAACATTTATCTGCATCATATTAAAACCCTATAACGAAGAAATCCTATGAAACACCAAATTCTATCTAAATTGAACTCATGTAAGTATGTATGTATGCAAACGTAGTTTTTATTTACAACAGGAGTAATGAAATGACATAACTTTTTATAGATACAATGCGATGGAAGTAGCTGTATACAAGACCTGCGCGACTTTGAATTAAAAACTATTGCGCATCTTAATTACATTAGTTTCAGTATAGTTACATTACTCTAATTTGTTGATGTAGGTGCCCAACTGAATTGTATCTTAACAGTAATGAAGTTTAGATCATTCGGATACGCCAATGAATGTTGAACAGTTTTAAATTCCAAGTTCTATAATCGCTTATTGAATACTTGACCCTTTGTTGATCTTTTAACCAGTTTATTGAAGACCAATGGCACAAGATAGGATAGGAGCATTCCTTCCAGTTAAGAAATTTGTCATATTTAAATGCACATGGCAAACAGCACAACCTCAATTTGTTCGTAAACATTGAACGATGTGTTTCTTTTACTTTCGAGAGACAATGAAAGTTTACAATTTTATTATCACTCAACGCAAGTTTGCGTTAATAAAAATTAACACAGTGTAATTACATAGATAGGAGCATGTAAAAAATAATATACACCTCCACATTTTTCGAGATATAAGCTGTTTCAATGCAACGTATTGTGTTGCATATTTTATAAAGCGAAAAATATTTTTATAGGGGACCTAAAACCACCAGAAGACATACTCCCAAGTATTAAAGGAATGACAATGGCAAATAAAAATTCCACATGGACCTGAACTGCAAACCGTAAACTAGGTATCTTGTTTTTATTGCACGGTCTTCAATCAGAATCCCAATTTGATTTTAGAGTGTATATTAATCTAGAGATAAAAATCAGCAATCAGGCCATATCAAAAATCCATCATCCTAAAAGTTGCTGTCGATAACTGAAAGTTAAATCCGCATAACTGCGACTGGTTCCTCTTCGGCGTCCTCCTTTTTGTATTCTTTAGCAGTCCAACGTTTCAAGCAGGTAGTCTAATGATGAATAATGACGCGGGCATTCGAGATATTTCTGCATATTCGCCGGTGATAAAATTTTGCTACCAACCACAATTGCCGCTTGTTCCAAGAAAATTTATACGATTAATAAAATTGTTAACCTGCTCCTCTTGCTATGCATTTACTACCTTTATAATAAGAGACGTAACAAATTAACAAAGGAAGTATCCTCGAATATTTAATTGCTTTATGCATATTCATTGGGTATGATAAAATACATTATAAAGTAAAGTATATTGAAAATACAGCTAGATATTTATTGAATCAAATGCTACGTGAGATTATAGCTTCTTTAATTCCACCTCTGAATCACATTTGATGCGATGGTTATCATGTTATCAGGATTCAGGATAATTGACGCCAGCAAATTAAAGAGACAGGAACTTCTTTACCGCGATATATCACAGAAATTCTCCGAACAATAAACTGCTTAGTGCTGGGAAAGAAGGAGATACCTGCTAATATTAATCATCGTAAAATTTAAATAGAAATTTCTACGGGGCAAAAACCCAACGAAATTGGCAGGAGATAAAATTCAGCAGTCTGGTGCTGCTGCTCGATGTCCGCTTTTGTGTTGACGAGACACCGCAAGAATACCAAATAAGACGATAAAAAAAAGCCAAGACATGGGCCAAAAACCGGTACCTACTTATTCTTGTAACATTTAGGTATACCGCTACGTGTTTAATCTATGGCACGCAAACCGCGTATAGCAAGTGATAGAGCAGCAAATTGGCCTTGCTAAAATTAGGAAACTGATTGTTGCGTATAACTTTCGTAGAAATATTATGAATTAAATGTCGGTCACAATAATATGAACAACAATTTGAAGAGATTGTTAATGCAGTTTTTAAGATTTGTCTTGAAGAAAAATAATTGATAAATTGCATTTTTGTGTGAATGCGCATTGTTTTACGTTCGTATTATCAAGCAAAAATGGGATCTAAACAGGTCCAAATGTGTTTTGAAAATTCGAAATCCCTTACCTATAGAAGACGCAAAGACAAACAATAAACTAATTCTGTTTTGCTTTCGAATTTGTTTTGCTTCGATTCGGCTTTAATGTTCGCCTGTCGTCTGTCGGTTTCTTCTCTTGTTTAAAATTCACCCGATCAATTACATCATATGATCATTCCTTATCTAGGACCGTACGCGGTGTTCGTTTCAAATATTCCAACTTCAGCGTTTTAAAATAAACAACCAGTGATCGGATGCCATGCCATACACACACCACGTGGATAAAATTAAAAACTCTACATATGCGTCCATAACGCCTTTGTTTGTTTTAATTAGCCCCAGCTTCTGTATTCTATACAGAATGTCCTATAGGTTCCATTAAGCTTTCTGCATTTCTTTTATTATCTCCAGTGTTTAATGTGCCTAAATTTGTCTTATAGATTTTCATAAATTGCATATTTTTGTTACAAATCTAATGGAAGGTAGTATTAAAATCTTAGCACAGTGAGTACTGAGAAGAAAGCTTAGAAAGTACAAATGTGAAGCTATTGAAGTTGCTAATATTTAGAGTTACAAGACATAATCAAACACGTGTGTTAAATAAACCACCGGTGACATTTTTATCGGCGAAGACAGTCAGTATATACCGTTATTTGCTCATAAAGCGCTGATTCTCGTATTTCGAAGTCTGTTCCTTTGATGGCATAACTATCAGGTTAACGCCTTGCTGACTTCAATAAAATACTAATATTATTCTCGGAGTTATGACCAATACCACACGTTCTGCATCCATCATAATAAATTATTGTCCGCGAATGGCAATGGATTTGTTGTCCTGTTACTTTTCTACAAGGCGACTCAAAATGCTAATTGCATATTTGGTAAAACCGTTATTACATTACTATTATTACATCGATAAAAAGTCACACAAATACTTGATTCCATTATAAATCATTTTTTACCAAGAAAAGCTTATAAATCACCAATAAAACAGTAATAATATACGTCGCCATTATCTCCACACCTACTTAACAGTGTATGTAGGTATATTAAAATTGCAATTTTTATTATTTGTTGAATAGAATTTTTAGAGGACAATCATCCTAGGAGATACGATAAACTAAACGGATATCCTCTTATGGTTCTCATGTTCACTGATGCACTTGACCCTCGCATTCTTCTTATGCGCCGATATTGTGGATAAATAAAAGCAGGTTCATGAAAATAGTGAATTAACGTTTGTTGAATAATTGTTCTGTAAGGATAGTTATTTTAACCTTCAAGGTGAGATTTCGCATAAACTGATACGCATTGTTACTTCACAGAAAACCGCAGACTCGTAATCACGTATTAATGATTCAATTAAAACGATAGAGTACGGTTAATTGGAATTGCGGCAGTGATTGAAAGCGGTTTTGTTTATATTTAGAAGAATCCTGGATTTCTAAAAACCCCATAAATCTATCGCAAATAGATAGGAATGGAAAAAGTGAAAACTGCAAGTATTATAGGCATTAATTATTTTCCTATAGATACAAAGAGACTTTTGGTATTTTGAAAATATGACAGAAAGTGAACAGGACTGAACAGGAGTGACAGGAAACTGACAGAAAGTATAACTTGGTAAAACAAAATTCACTTGCAATCATAAAAATAAAAGTTATGTTGTAATTACCGGATACTTTAGCGCGTTACATGTACAAAAATCGACACTTTCTTATGCCACTTTAGGCTTAAAGGATCCTTTAAAAGTAGATTGAACGAAATCAGTTACATTTAATAAAGAATCCCTTATATCCTATAGTGAAATCGTCCGTTAAATAAATAATAAATATTAATTGTACGAGGGCAAGTCAGTTCACAAACGAAAAACATCTCTCGGTGAATCCGAACCTATTAGAAAGTGAGTGCTTTCCGATCGATTCGACATAGATCGATGGCCGTTATTAAGATCTTACCCGTTCGAATGAATGAATTTAACACAGCGGTTATCCTAAAATTCTATTACTGAAAGAATTTTCGATAACGCCTATAATTATTCCCACAAATGGTTATCGCCCAACAAACCCCGCTTTTTTTAATCTTCGGAATGCGTTTGTTGCCAGATATAAGATACCGTTATCAATGAAGATTTTTACAGCCGATTATTTTATTCATTGAAAGCTTAATTTAGAAGGCTTTCCTTCCAAAATAATTAATCAATTAATTCAACTTGCTTGATTACATTTCTCAAATATAATAGTATCATGGGCAATTGAATAAGTTGGAACACTGTAGAATAATACAAACTGCACAAGATAATAAAAATAATATACGATATGAGATAATGTTCGATAGAATAATGCAATTTATGATAGAATAAAACACGCCATCTAATGAGACTAAGCACGATCAATTTAGAAAATGCTTGGAAGAATGAGATATTTTTCTAATATAGCTAAGCCATATTAAAAAAAAATAAATATATTAAGATAATATATTTAAGAATAAGACAATGCTTGATAAAACAAGTAGCAGGACAATTTAAGTAAACAGAACAATTTACCATCTAATAAAAGTAAAACAATAGATAAAGATTTTGTGCCTATACTGCCTATTATCATTCTTATAATGCCTTATAAATGTCTTATAATGCATTGTCTTATAATCGAAAAGAATAAGAAAATGTAGGATAGAACAAGGAGAGAATATTGGTACCATTTAGAATAATTAAAGAGGCGAAGAAAACTAAAATCGTTTGATAAAAAAATAAACTACGGTTTTTCCTGGATGATTTTCTGATAGTTTTTGAAGAATTTATGAAGAAATAGTTGGCATTAATTTCTTTGATTCGAGTGTATTTGGCGAGCGTTCTCGTCGGAACACCACTGGCAGGTATGTATGCATTCTTGCAACGATGAGGCCGAGGCGAAAGAGCTAGCTCGTCGAGCCGTTCTTCTTTTCGGTACTAAGAGCCGTTTTGTGGAAAAGGTGAGCGGCGGGAGGAGAGGTGGACGGGTAACACGGTGGTTCAAAGTGGGTGGAAACCGGTCGCTGCTGTCTCTGTCTCTTAGGACTCGAATTGTGAACTAAATGAGGAATGGCTGCCTGCCGACCCATTCTTCATTCTTCAACGTTCCTTGGCTCTTTTCGTTTATTAGGTGTTAAGATGCGTGTCTTTTAATGAGCAGCCACGCTCAAAAGTCGGAGTTTCGAGCGATGTGTGTTTACCGATCTGCACGCGTTGCTAAGGCGAAATAAAAATTTAATAAACCTGCTGCATAAAAGAGGGGTCTTTTCATTTACAGCTGTGGTTAATAGCTATGTAACGCGCCTATTAAATCATACGTACATAAGCGACCTTCCTGGTAACAATTAAAGCCTTGATCGAGGCATATGCAATTTTTTTGTACAAGGTGATTTATGAATCGAAAGTACAGAATGAAGATGACAAAATTACGCGGTTTGTTTATTTTTCTAATAATATTTCTAATTTTAACCACACGTTATTTAACCGACTGGACGCGGTTCGCTAAGTAGTAAATAATTAATTTTTTGTTTAAGTTGGAAATTTATATAATTATCCATCCTCGGTTAGATGAAAGAATTAACAAGTACCTATTAATACACACATAACATGTGAAAATGTAAGCAAATATTAGGGGAAAGATTGGCAAAACTGGTAGCAAATGTTATAGTATATAGGCAGAAGGTAATGTACCACATAGGATTGGAATTTTTTTCTTATTAATCTTACCAGATGGAATATTCTATTTGGTTTATATAGTGTAAGCAAGAAAATATTTTAAACCGGACCTGTTAAATTCCTGCATGCCAAAAGTGGAAGAAAAATGAGCAATTTTAGGATAACATTTGATAAATTGTGGCAAATTACATTTGATATCCCAAATATTTGTGGGAAATTAAATGCTTTTGTGCGGAATTAATCAACATCATTAGCAGTTGTATTGATAGTGTAAAATTTCGAACAAACAAAAATAAAATTGTGTTTTCGTAATTCGCATTAGAATAATATTTGCGATTTATTGAACGTTCATTTGAACTTTCAAGTAGAATGATAATGAAATAATTACACGTAACGTAGGATGAACCAAAGGTAATAATTACTACACAAATTATATAATATAGGTGAAATAAATATAGAGGTAAATAATACGAATACCTATTTAAAATTAACTTAAATTTATTCACTTTCAAATAATTCTTACAAACATGAAAAAAAGGCACTTTTGGTTCCGTATTAAAGAATATGTATAAATACAATACATATAGATTAGTATTAATCATAAGTTTGAACACATACTTTTATACAAAATACAAATATAAATATAATAGTAAAACTCTTTTGCTTCCCGACAATTTTTCACTTGGAATCTAATGGGGTTGGCCTTAAAATGTAAAACTATTATCTAAATAGTACTAGCAATCCAATCTATCGTAAATACAAGCAGAATGCAATGAAGTGATTTCATTGTATTTATCTTTTGATAGCCTATTTTTACTATTGATGTTAAACGATCAATGTCGATTGATCACAGAGTTTTTTGCTAGCACTATAAGCATCACATATCCATATTTCCATCGTTAGAGTAATAGGAGCTCTCCACAAATATAGGGTGTCTCAAGAAAGTCATAAGAAAAATTCTAATATTTACAAGTTTAATGGCGCAGCTTGATTAATAGTTCATTTTCACCTAAGCACCTAACAAATAATAAAGTTTATAATACGTTGATAAGGACTTTAACGGGACTCTCCCGCAAATTACCTATTGCATTTATTATTCCCACGAAGGTTTCTATAGTGTGTGGCAAGAAGAGAAACATCGAAATAAAATTTGCAAAATGTAAACGCGTAGAATATAAAAATACAATCTTAAACCGGATCTGCGTAGAAACAATTTGTAACTCAACAAGTGCACTGCTGAAGTCAATTGTAATAATAGCATAAATGTTTCCTCATACGTAGCCGTAATTTGAATCCCTATACTTACACTTTTAAATTTCTATACCTACCTACAGTTATTACGGTTATATAAATTTCCCTTGTTCAAGTGTATTATTTTTACAGTACTACTTTATGTATATACAGGACGGGTTTCTATTGAAAATAAGGTCTCGTATCACATTAAAAAATTGAAATCCTAAATCTGTTAATTTGCAATTATTATCGCAAATGCTCGTTTAACAAATTTCGGATATTTATTCTCATGCACTTTTCCACCTAATTGCACAATAAAATAACTCGATGTGTGCAGAGTAATTAAGTTATAGTGTATTGATGTATGGGTATTGTTCACATATTAGCGAACAAGTTAACTAGGATTTGTAAATATTGTTATGACTTAATTTCAGAGACCCTCTGTAACCTTTTTTACCTATCACAGAGAATATGATTTCGCAAGCTGTTTAGGCAAAATTAAAAACAAATAATTGACCTTTCCATCAGTCTTTTACACAATATCAATATTGTCGAAAAAAAAAGGCAAAATGATGGAAACGTTCGAAGTACTTCGTAGGACATGTATTATTCAGAACGTTTGCATCACTTTAAAAAATAAAAAATACAATACTGCATTAAAAACTTTTTTTTAATTATAGCAAATCTATACATATTAAATTAAACATTTAAATTGCTAGAGAAATGCTTAACAGTTAATTACGCTAACAAAAACTCTCGTATTGTGGCTTTTAAATTATACAATTTGTTTAGCAAAATAATATAATTTCAAAAAAACTCTAAAATTAAATTTAACTATATACACATATACCAGAAAATACTTTAATTCGTTTCAATAACAGCTAAAAGAAGCTTTATTATTGAGAAGTATTCAGATAATTTAAAAAACACAAGAGAATTTAATTGTACAATAATCCATAAATAGCGTTCATCTCGATTACATTGAAAAGGAAGAAGTTAAAAAATCCACAAATTTCGTGAGAATACATACACACAATGCACTTATCACAGGAGTATCAAATTTTTGACCCTTGTTGACACCATTTAGCTGCGAAATCGTACTCATAACTGTTTATTAAAAACTATTTATATAAATACAAAATTGGCAGTTGATTTTTACAAAAAAAAAGGAATAGTAAACAATTTGGAATGGTTTAGTTTGAGCTAGTGTCATTATAAATCAAAAGTTTTATTATTTTTTTAATAATTAAATATCACAGCTACACCTGAAAGGACGCAGCCGGATTGTACAGTCTTTTTCTGTCATCACAGAACTCTCTTTTATCATAAAACTCGGAATTTGACGCTGCACTCCTAGGTATACTCAGAATGTTCGATCAAAAAGCGACTTCTTATAAATTCCAGAGTTACTCTAGATTCTTTACAAGTTACTTGTTCGGAAGGCACAAAACTCAAGTCCTTCGCACGTGACGAGTGAAACCTCACAATCGTAATCATTCAAAACATCTTTATTTACTTAGTACCGGACTGCATTCGATTTGAATATTTTCTTATCTGCGAACGATTAAATGCCAAAATATTTGAAATTTTAAAAATAAATTCGAGCCAGTCGCAACGTATGTATTTTGTAAAAGGCTTAAATCAAAAAGTAATTTACAACTATTAGGTAAATTTAATAATCTTCTATAAGCATCACATGTTCCAGTAGTCGGCGTAGAAACCTTGGCATAAATTATAAAATTGGGTATTATTCTTAAACGATAAATTTCATTCATGAAAATGTTCCTAATAAGACAACTTTTTGTAATTACCTACAATTTCTTACAAGGTCAATTAACTATTACGATTGCAAGTTATTCAATATGTAGGTAAGTACATGATTGAGATGAATCTTAAATACTGATATTTAAAAGCATCTCAGATAGTTGAAATTTATCGTAAATTTTTTAATTTCAAACGTTATCAAACAAATTAGTTCATTAATTTAATAGATTAATGATACAGATACCAATTTTAATATGAATTTTGTACTCAATACTCAAAAACGAGTAAACTGTTTATTTCATTGTAGGAATGAATTATTTACTCAAGCTGCACACCTGTTTCATATCATGTTTTGTATTGAGTTACAATTACATCTCTTTTTTTGTGTCGCAATCGCTGTTAGATGTAAAATTGTTCGGATAAATAAATAAATATATTTAATTTTATGGCCCACACCGAGTATCAGGAAGTAGGAAGTGAAGAATCGATGCAAGGACATCAATAATTACCTTTTTTTGGCATTTTTTTCAGTCAATTAAAAGCGAGATAAATGCCCCAATGTAAATAATAAAATTTTGAAATTAAACGAATCACGTGCGAAAGGACGACGAGCCCTTTTTAAACGACTTCTTTACCTTCCAATTTTTTGGCGAGATCAGATATCACTTCTTTGAAAATGAGCGGATCGATATTTTTACCTAGCTGGTAGAGAACGAACCAGTCCCCGATTTCGCATTTATTGGAGATGGTCTCGATGTGATCCGATGGAGCGATCCTGCATTTGGCCCGGAGAAGGTACAGCCTGATCTTCGGTCCCACGATAACAGCGCATCTGTAGAGCAAAGAGATGCCCGTCAGCACCGTCAGGATGATGAACCAGAACCACAGGAACACGTAGATCTTCTCGTTGACGATGTTGAGCGGCAGCACGCAGAGCCCGTCGAATCTTTGCACCGAACCAGACGGACCGTATTTGTTGAAAGTGCACTTGGTGACTTTCGGAAAGACCTTCGCCATCGGGTCCACCCGATGCTCGGGCTCCATTTCGGTGAACTTGAGCACGTCGCTGCCGTACGTGCTGAACTCGCCGTCCAAGAAGAAGTCCATGAAGAAGATCTGGCCGATCACGTTGACGAAATTCAGCACTTCGCATATGAAAAATCTAAAAGCGTAGAAGTTCTGCATGTGCAGGTTCGAGGTGAAGTAGTCGATTAGAAGTTGCTTTCGGTCTTTCTTGCAGTCTTCGGAGACGATCGGGCAGTTGAGGTCGAGTACCAGCATCTTGATGCGGCCGCCTTCCCAGGTCTTCCACAGGTACCTCGGGACGTAGAAGAGCATCGCCTGGAAGAATAGCACGAAGCACACCCACTGGTAGTACTTGTGGTATTTGACGGTGTCTTTGCCGTCGACGTGACTGGCTACACCCGGCTGGATCATGTCCTTCCCGACGTGACCCGTTAATCTGTCGGGAATCGTGAACGTGGAATATATCCAGCAGTAAGTGTCCATAACGTTTAACGGTATTTCATCAACTATACAGTCTATGGGGTCTCCGATATACTGCCTACTTGTAACTAGAAGAGAGAAAGCCACAAGTATGACCACGGTGGCTTTGTAGTGCAATCGAAAAATGTTGTTGTCTATGCATACTTGGTCGATTTTTAGCAGACCTTTCACTGAACCGAAAACGTCAAACATGGTTCTGTTTTGTTTAACACACTTGCACCGCACTCACAAACAGCAATCAGTGAATTTTTTTGTAAGTATGAAACTTGACGTACACTCGCTTAAACGCCACACCAGATATTTACTGACTAGTTAAACGCAGATGAGCGGTCGAATGAGCGCTTGGTAGGGGACGGAGTGCCCCTCCACGGCGATTGTTTAGCCTCGGCGAGGGGTTAGCAGATGCAAGATGGGAAATAAGTTTTGTGAAACGTTACCGCCGCGTTGCCAAACTTTGCGCTTTTACATTTCAACTACGGAAATTTTTCGCTTTGTTATCTATGCATAATTGCGATCATTATTCAATAGAATTTTTTTTTATTTTTTTATAAATAAAAATACTTCTTGTCTATACCCTTTAATATAATAATTTATTTCCAATCTAATTATTGATTGAAAATAAGTCTGTCCGCCTGTATTTATTATTTCGTCCGGCCCTCCCTCTTAAAAGAATAACCCTTATAAGGGTCGCTACATCGAAAGAAACCCTTATCAATACCTGTGTATATATGATGCTTAAATAAGTAATTAAAAAATATTCATCTTTAATGGGCGTTGTAAGGCTTCTCTGAAACCCACACTGTAGGTATGAGATGTTAATTAGAAATAAAAAATATTATTCATCATCCTTTACTACGGGTGATGAATAATTAATGGTTCATCATTTTTGATGATCCCGTTTTTTGGTATTAAAAAATACAATTTTTATTACATTTTAAACAGTAAATAGAGCAAAGTTTTGGGGATCGATACAGCTAGTATTCTCATAAGTTTCTTTCATTTTTTATTAATAAATTTGAGGAGTTTATTGCCCCCCAACATGGATGTTTTTAGTGGACACTACAGTTAATAGGTCACTGGCCCCCCACTATCTATTTGCGTAGTAAAAATTAATGTGGCCGTCAGCATTAAATAAACAAAGATGTACACAAAAGCAAATTAAAAACATTCGCAAAAATAAAAATAATCCTTAAAACACCTGTTAAAACATATTTCTACTAGAACTAATAATACGCTAACGAGCCAATTCAAAAGTTACTAATAAAATTTGTTCAAACAATAAAACATGAGCAATTTTCACACGTTCACCTACGTGGTTTTTTGTTAATTATTATCGCAAATTATTACATTTCGGTATCTCTATAAATACATAAACCGCGATGATTTACAAAAAACCCGTATGATCGAATTAATACAAGATATGCAATTTATTAGTAATGAAATTTCTTGCATTAATTCAATTAAATGAAATTTGTGCATGGGTTTCTTGGAATTTTCATCTACTCATTTTACCACTCTAATCTACGAAAGAATTGATAATTAAGTAAATAAATAAAAATATTACTAAAAAGGCTTATTTAACTATCTACTTGCATATACATAATTTACATCGAACCACACAGCGATGTGACTCGAGCCATTTATAATCAGCCGATTTTAATAAATTAACGCTAAGGTAATTAATTCAGAGCGCGGCGCTCGAAAAAAAAATCGGCAACACGGCGAGTGCACGGCTCTTCTTTGGTGGTGATTTGTATTGTGCGTCGACTGGTATATTCGAGAGAATGTGCGAAACTTGACCATATATTTGGTGAGCATAAAGCTGACATTTCCACTTCGGCGTCCACCAGGTAAGAATTTTAAATATACAAGGGCCGAACGAAACGTTTGTCGGCGCCGCGTTTAGCCGCTTTAAAATTTAATTGCACGATTTTTTTAACTGCTTAGCGGTACTGGAGGACTTATTGTTTTAATGACGAAAAATTGGTACCTGTACCTAGCACTTATGTTAATTTACTCGCATTGCTCGTGTACTTATTTACTCTTCCTGATGACGGACGAACAATTAATTAAAATAATACAAACATAAAAAATCGAAGTTTCAAACAAGTTGCTAAAAATAATCGCTTGAGTTGAAGATAAGAATCTAATTTTATTTTTATTAATTTGCGTTTTATTGTAATGCAAATAATAAGAAATGTAATTGGAGCTCAATGTAAATATTTTGACTGTATAGAGACTTAAAATTTTATAGACTTTTGCAATGTAATACACATTTGGAGTTTAATATTATTAGCATATTCATTAACCATTAAGGTTTGGCCTTCAAAAATGCAAAAATTGTGGCCCATTGGCTTTAAAAGGCATCAATATTCTGTGCGTATTTGTGTCGGTATTCATTGATATTACATTTTCTCCACACCGCATTGCGAATATATTATTTTCGATCAAACAATACGAATACAACAGATATTATTTTACTTTCATTGTCTGATCATTGATCACAAATTAACACTGATATATTCAAAACGTATATCGTCCCAAAAAATAATTTCCATACGCCAGCTATATTCAAAGTAATTGAAATTTACTGGTTACTTTCGAGCCTTCTTTTCTTAAAGGGAGTTTAAATTTAGTAACAAAAATGAACAGCAGGTTCTAAATTTAGAAAACCTATACAAGGCATATCACAGTTAGAAGTTCAAACTTTAATTCTACTGATTTCAAAAATTAACATGTAAACAACTTGAAGATATACTTATTTTACAAAAATCTTGAATTTCACAACAAGTACTAAATCAAATTTATTCTCCATAAATTAGACCATGATAACCAAAACAATTAAAAATAATATTAATTCTATTATGTTGCATACCTGTATTAGGCATACGAAATATAATTTGATGCAATTAATCATCGTTAAAAACATTTAACAATGTAATTACCTCCGTCAAATTAAAAAAATATATAAAATAAATATTTCCTTAAGATTTTGAATGATTTATGGTATACGTACGTAGTTCCATTAGGTATAGTCCTTTTCAAGATATAGTAGAAAATGACTTTATAAGCTGATGAGTTTACGACTACCCGGTGCTGTTTAGGGTACACGCCGCACTCGCCGGTCGAATCACGCAGAACCGTATTTTAAGTTTGGTACGTTCGCTGCGGCTAAGCGGCGATGCAAAATACTCATTAAATAACATTTCTTAAGTTCTTACCTGGAAATGTAAATATTGTTTACTACCCGACCCGACCGAAGTGCTTCAACGTTCCATTGTATTGGTATTAGGAAAGTCATTACTTTATTGCTATAATCCCTAAGCTCTCACGCCTCTTTTCTACTATATCTTGAAAAGGACTATACTGTCCTAAATTTTTGAAAAACTTTGCATAATGGGGTCATTAAAATTAACCGGTGTCGCGAGTGCTTTGTTTGTAATGAATTAGATTTTTTTTAATACAGGGCCGGTCTGATCCCAAAAAGTACACACAACCTTAAATTTACGACTTCATTGACTTTTTTACTGCCATTTTTGGTATATAAAATAAAATATATCTTTTATTACATTTGCCCATCACAAATGATTTACAATGGGTAGGAATTAATACATTATTATCTAATACTGGGTTGAGCCAATTAATAGAAGTATTTTCAATATGTTCGATAATGTTAGTGTTATTAAATAAATTTAAACACAAACTCGAGAAGCTGTGTTGAAATAATTTGATTAACACTTTATTTTTTTCCATATTCACAGTCTTTAAATTATCTATTAGTAATTGCATTTAATTTTACTAACTTTTTAGGCACTATTTGTTAGTATTTATTTCTATTAGGTAATGAATTGATTATAGCGACTAAGCGTAACCTAATTATTTTAAATTAGAACCAATAAAAATAATTATGTGCTCTTAATTTTTTTTGCCCAAATCAACCTTGAAGGCGTTTAAGAATGAGTACGAAAAGTAACAATTGTAGGTACTGCATGTTTAGGAATTGGGCGCAGTAATTTATTATAGAAAATAAGGTCTGGTTTATTACTTGTTGTAAACTTTGAATGAAATATTTAGACATATCCAATGCACCTTTTTACACTGAATATCCAGTATTGTTATTTTTATTAAACGGTGTAAAGTGTTTATGTCTGTAATAAAAGACATACCTGCTAACAATAGCTTACCTTCTAGTATTTCATATTTATTTGTGTACCTGAACCTTCTGTTAAATAATTTTTCTAAATTTTTTGTTTAGTTGAAGATAAATCCTTTTTACGAAATAAGGTTTAGCCTTGCTGTCATCTTTTTTTTCTATTTAGCTGGAATTCAGCATTGGAAATTATTTTTTATGTACTAATAATAATAATAAACTAGCTAGGAGATATATTTTTGTGGTAACATTTATTAGTTTTTTTATGACCTTCAATTAATTATATAATTTATTGCACTTCCGGGATTATATGGAGTTTGATTTTGCATCTTGTGCAAGTAATAATAACATAATTATACCTAAATTTGACTAAAAATACCATAAGTATTCATTTGTAAAATTTTTAGTGGCTATTCCTAAATTGGTTGATTTTTATTTCATAAAATCTTCCAAAGTAGTTTATTAATTAAATATAAATGTTTATTTAAGTGCTTACTAAATGAAAGTGTCGTAATTCAAAAATAATAATATCGGTTTTTCTAATAACGCGGTTTTGTTTAAGTATTTTGTGCTATTTTCACAATTCAACAGGTAATTTGTTTTTGTTTCTGTTATTTCAATGTACCTACCTAACACAAATCTTACCTACCGATGTTTAAACAAAAATATTCGTTAAATATTTTCAAGTCTAGCTCTTTGTCTGTTCGCCTTGCTTTTACAAACAATGAAAAGTACTTTTAATTACTTCTGCAGCCTTATCTTTGCTTTTATGACAGAATTAAGGCTCATTTTTATGAACCACGAAATATTCGAAAAACTGCTTTTACAATTTAAATATACTTGACAGATAATGCACCACGAAATATTTGTAGAAGATAAACAAATTATTGTGATTTACAAGATAGAATTAACCCTTCTGGTATAGTAATAAATAAAAAAAGTTCTGGTAGGAGGTGAGGAATATTAAAAAGTATGGTGATAAAATACACATGTGCAATTATTGATGGATGCATGTGACTAGCATTTTATGATAGCGTTTTAAATGCGCAATGGTAAGCAAACACTCACAAAGACTAGGATCTAGAATCACCACAAATTTATAAAATTCCTTAGATTATCTGTGAGTGCCCGGTAGATACGGAATTTTATAAAATATTAATGGTGTTAGCTGTGATAATTGCATATTTTGAAACAATACAATTATAATTTTGGACTTGTTTTATTTTTTTTTGATATCAAGATTAAAAAACACTCAACACAGAATGAAATAAGTGCCTATGCAGATAGAGACGATGGGTATGTAATCTTATCAATAATAAGTGTTTTACGAAAATTAATCAAAGCTATTGTTATTTATAACTGATATTATGACGTATAGGAAATTTTTGAAATATATATTATACTCAGAAATTGAGTTTTTACTCGTTAGGTATAATAAAGCACTGAATTAAGCGCAATAAGCATTATTAGGCTTATATTTGCAAAATCCATAAAGTTGAGCTTGCGAAGGGAGCGAGTCATTGACATTGTAACTACAAGCTTATGAAGCTACTTAAAGAAGACTTGTTGCAATAGATATTCCTAATTATTTTACAATAACTCAAAAACCAATAGGATTTTATTTGATAAAAAACCAATCAAATAAGTAGCAGGATCTATTAAAAACCCATAAAAGACCCGATGAAACTCGATGGCCGCGAGTGAGACGATCACAAAAATCCAGACGAACGAAATAAGGTAAATGATACATCATTCAGAAAGGAGAAAATTAAATAAACTGCTAACCGTGCTACTTACTACCTTCGAGAAAGACCCGTCATCCATCGACGAATGGTCGATGGCTACGATGGCTATCCGCGAAGAGAAATCTTGGTCCAGCAACGTTGCCGCTCTCTTAACAATCTTCACGCTCATTGATGTCTTTCAGAGCGAATTTACCCGAAGAAAAATTCCGCTTTTCATGCGTAGATTACTTGTAGTTACTCCAAAAATTCAAGCGATGCATTTTTGAGCTCAAAAATTGGTCTACAAGACGACTATTGATAGGCTGTAAGTTCGCTACAGCGATTCGATATCTGCAATAACCTGACAACGGTGCAGACCAATTCCATTTCTTGGGAAGTGAACAGTAGCCGTCGAGCAGATTGGAATTCTCGTTAAAGAAAAGGACGGGTATTCCTCAACAGAAGGAGAGACCGAGACGGCGCATATGGTCGCTAAGTCGTTTCAAGTCCATTGTGGCTTAAGACGTAGTCAATGGGGAAGCTGGCAGGAATCGAAATTTAAATTTCACAAGATTGGCATTCAAAGGCCGACTTCCCGGGATTTTTCCAGTAAATACTATTTGAGTTTGTTCGGTGGTTTTTGAGCTACAACAATCGTTAGTGACTGATGCTTATTCGATTGCATTGGTGTTGGTATTGTCGAGACCAAATAATATTTTGTCGCAAATCGTTCGATAAAAAAAACAGATAATTTACTAGGTTGTTGCTAAACAACAATAGCGGGTGTCGGGTAAATACTCTTATCTACCCAAATTTCTAAAAAGGCCTTCGATTGTATTAAAACAATGTTGTGTAAACGGAAACAAACACTCGAGAAATTGAAATTCCACTCGAACGTTCTAAATGGTAGCGAAATAGGTGCTTGATGAAAATCATGATCAACCAATCAGTTCTAGCGTTAGACATTTAACTTCTTAATGAAAAGAAGACACTCAGGGCGCCACTGGTGACTTGTAAGTAACCCAAAAGGAATGCAGTTCTATCAATCCGGGTACCCACCAACACTGGTACGCCATAAGTCGGTACGTGTACACCGGGTACCTTTTGTCTGTCGAAGTGTTGAGTCATTGGGTACTCTTTGCATGCTAAGGACTTGTTCAGGGCCGTACCGAAACGAAGAATACCTCTTAAGAATCGATTCTCTTCTTGTTCAGATTCAGCAATAGTTAGAAGAGATAGTACCAATTAACGAGTAGAGATTTCTCGTTTAATGTAAACATGTACTTTTTTTAGGAATAGAAAAGTAGATATCGGTACTATAAATTATGTACCGCAAGTAAACCTGTAGGTGAAATAAAATAATTGGATACAACTCTGCAGGTGTAGATAAGTTTCCCAAGAGGCTAGTTTGGTTTCTTGTTTCTGTCTCCCGATGAAGGAACATCAATTCTCAATTCCTCGTCTTCTTTAGACAAAAACGACGGCTGGTCTTGCAGGCAGAGGCTGTGCATCGAGTAAGTAAGTAGGTACCTTCTCTAAGGCGTTTCGGACCGCTATAATGACTTAATCACCAGTCCACCGGCTATTTTTCAATCAATTAAGGAGATATCTGCCTCCGTGGAGTGACACATATTTCGAGCAGATAACGCTCAACTACCTGAAGTACGTCAAAAACGTTTCAATGAGATATTTAAACAGTTGTAAATTATCCGGAATTAGTCCTCATGGTTTTTCTTATTTTGATAATTATTTCTGTACATATTTACTTATTTCATATTCGACTGAACTAACACGGATTGACTTGTTCTTGAAAAATCTTTCTGTGCTTTGGAATGAATAACATTCAGAAGTATCTAGCAGTGTATAATGGAGAAATTTCTATTATAGAAGTGCCAAATCTATTCTTCCGGTGGGGAATATTTTACAGGAAATACATCAACTATTTTACCTGAATAAATACGTACTTCACACTGTTAGTTAAAAATGTTCTAAAACACACAAGTTACTGTAAAGAGAATGAATGGTAGGATCATCACAGAAAAGAATAAAATGATGTGGCATTTTCTGAAAGTATACCAGGTATTGTAAGAACTGGTGATCAAGATAAGAAGAATATGAAACAATAGTTTATCGAAAATGCAATAAAAATTCCATATGTTATAAAAGATTAAATTTAGAATGATTAATCAGATGCACACCGAAGAGCTGTTGGTGTAAGAGGAATAAAGAAATTAGAAGATGACGATTAAGAATATCTGAAGGAATAGAAAAGGAATGAAATATTTAGCATAACATAGGCAATGCTTGACAGTCCTAAAATCATTTGTAGAATATGGAATGTTTGTCCCAACTAAAAAGTGATTACAGGACAAAATAACAGGTGTTTTACAAGCTTCTATCAAATTTAAGAACAATAACATTACATTATGAGTTTTGAACCAGTTTGCCGTCAATAAAATCACAATTAGTAAAATACCACAAATGAATTAGCGCCGAATAATTAGTTAACAAATAAACCTTATGTATTGAACCAATTAGCGAGCTTTTCTGGTGCCTTCCTCGTTCATACAAATTGGTATCATTAACGATACATTATCATCAGAGCAATATTTAATTTGTTTGCAGTAAAATTTAGCAAATATTTGAACAACGGTTTACATCACTCACAGCATCGTTTTTAAGAGGTCGAAGTCTAAATTTTCACGTTGGGATGCAAAATTTGCATTTACCATTTTAATACGCGACAACTCAAACACTGGCGTGTTTACTGTTAAACCGGTACGGTTTTCCTGGAAGTGCACAATAAACTAATAAATTTTACCTTCGGCGTGTTCATTTTTTTAATGAGGTAGGATTTATTATAAGATAATCGGTCGATTCAATAATTATTTTTACTCGGATTATTACACTGCACTTTTCATTGCACAAATGGAATTGTTAGCAGTAATATAAATGATTATTGTAATAAGACAACTTTCAAGAAACGTTCGGTACACCACTAACTTTGAATAATGTTTTAAACATTGATTGCATTTATCATTGTATTCAAAATTGTCAATAAACGATTATTTCCATTAAATATGTAGTAAATAATTCTTTTATTGTAATAAGTGCAGTCGGAAAAACTACATCAATATGGGAGATATTACACTAATTTGATTTCATTGTTACGTAAAAGTACGAATAAAACTGCAGACAATGCAGTGTATCTCCGTTTAGACTGTTTCACAAAAGGTTGGTCTTTTGTAAACGGTAGTTTAAAAAACGGTTGACAATTGTTTGGTAACAGTCAGTTTCGAAATGTAAGTACATTAACTCATTTAACGATTTAATTTCGTTTGAACAATAATAGTATTAGATTAACTGTAAAGAAAAGTTTAATGGACCTAGAGTGTCTATATCAACACCTAAATGCAAAAAAAGTAAGTACTAGAGAGGATGTGGATTCTATGTACTATATATCATGTGTATCGGAATAAAAATGCTAGAGGACTTTGATTTTTTAATCAACTGTTACTGCGTATTGCACAATGTTTTTTTTAATATGTTTATTTAGTGACTTTTAATATATCGATTTTCTTTATTTTACTGAGATTTGAATAACATTTTATGCATGATTATTAGCGTAGTTACTTTATTAGTTTTTCAAGAGATTTTTAATTTAATACTCGCATTTTCTATTTAACTAATACTATTAACTATAATATACTTAAAATACATTAATTTATTGACTTTATATTTTAGTGCCAAATTACAACTTTCCTTTACCGACATTAATCAAAAAATATTTCACTTACAACAGCAGGTTGGTTTTAAAGAAATAATTATAATAAGTATTTAATTATCGGATATTCAACACTGACATTGACGTAAACCACTATCATTACAACCGAATAAATAATTTGATAAATGGTAAATTTAACAAAGTAGTTTTTAATTATCGTGAGAACATGTAACGGCAAAAGTATTCGATCTTATGAAGTTACATAACAATTATTCGAATGCCTAACTAGTTGCGCAGCCTTTAATCATCCACGTTAATGATCATATAGGCCAGAAGCTGCAAGGCGTGCCGTAACATTTGCGAAAAGCAAAAAAAACTGGGTCAAATTCGAAGTGTTTATTTGATTTTTGTTATTCTATGTGCACGCATAATGAATTTGTAACACAGTTTGATGAAATGTAGAAATGTGATTTTGATGTAAACGATAAAATTCTACATGCCTATAGGCAATGTTTAAAAGGAATTTGTATTCAAATAGTTTTTCTTGTTAAATAAAATGATTAATTTTCTGAAACGCTTTTTTTCCCGGTAGGCAATTAAATAATTATCTCAGCGTTACTCAGCAATAAAAACCTTGAATTATCTTATTGTACATCAATGTGCGATAAATAGTTGATGGCGTACCTGCCTAAAAGCACAATTTGCAACTATTAATTTCCCCATGATACATCAGTAACATGATAATTAAATCTTAGTAAGAATAAATGCCAATTCATTCTAATAGTTTTATCTGTAGTTTTATGAAGAATGACCAGACAGAAAAGTATTTTTTATGTCTATTTCGGATAAAACCTGTTCGGAATTTTATTTTTAGTTTATGCTATTACATAATTCAATATTTGTATTATTCGCACTTGGAAAATACGTTTAAAATCCCTGTTTTATTCTGCTCCTTCGGAAAAGCTAATTGACTAAAAAAGGAATTGTTTAAATATGCACCTATGTATATGAGACAATTGCCATTTAATTTCCTAATTGCATAGCTAATTTAGACCAATTATGGCCATCCTACTGAAATCCAATTCAGAAAATTTCGTTTTTTTCTTCTTCAAAAACACAGGTCATGTGTCGCGTGATTCAATATAGCGACCCGTTAACATGGCTTATTAAATAACAAAATTGGACCAAATTGAAATGACCTCTGCACTTTGTGCCTTATTGTAAGTATCCAGGTTGGTGGTTGTTCATTTGTCGTCTGAAGTACAAGTACAGAAGAAAGAAGAATAATCGTTATAGTGTGAAGGAGAAATGAAAATAGTACATTAAATTTATTATTGTAAATTAAGTGGATATAAAAATTTAGAAAAAAAAATTGCTAAAGACGGTTTGAATAAATTGTTACAGCTTGCTAACACTCAAAGTTGGAATTAAAATATCAGTTTTGATCGATGAGCCAGCTTAGCGTCTTATTGATATACCAACAATCAAGTACGCTCAAAGATTCCATTTGTTTTAAGGTAAATACATTGGATTAAATCTGATAAATTGCGTATTTCGTCATTCCAATCAATAGAAATATTCCTTAACTTCAGTGGAGTATTTTTTAATCTATCGTTAATTTTGAAACTTTGAACTAGTACTGATGTTTCTAGAAAACGAATGTTCCAATGGAACATCAGAGATTAATCAAACCTTGATCCATTTTAAATTCTAGTAGGTACATTTCATAGAGTGCTTATGTGGTTATTTTATACCGGACATCTCAAATTTGTTTGAATAGGGATTGTTTACATCTATTAAAAACTAAGTTCTGTAAAACTGGAAGCTTCGGAGTTAGCAGAACGATTTAGCAGGACGATGCATTTTTAAGTATATGTGTATCTAAAAACTAGAGACTGGAGTATCTGTAAATCGATTTTTCCTGTTAATTTTTGAGATAAGCAATAAATTGAAGTATTAATTGCAATTGTTCATTATTTGACTGAGTGAGATTAGGGTGGGTGTCAATCCCATTTATGTGAATTATCTATTTTTTAACAGATACAAGTTTATTATTCAATTAAAATATAATCAATATACTAGAGGTGGAATAAGTACCTATGATAACGCCATGAATTAATTAATTTCGATATCTATGGTAATTTTTAAATTGAAAAGCTAAAGAGGGCGTATCAATAAATAAATAAATACCTACCCACCTAAAGAGCAAAATCCTATGAGAGCAAAAAAATATAAAACATATTTACTGTTTTTATTATTAATAATAATTATTATACATCTACAGACCTGCGTGGTTTTCTATGATCTGCTCAGAATCAAAATCGCTCGATTCATTTTTTGCCCTATCTTATCTAAACGGTAATTGTCATAGTTCTAAAAGCGCAAGTCCAGGTCCGCCACACTCCACACGAATAATCTTCAATTTACTCTAATTGATGACATTTGTACATCAGATTCGCTTTCATGATAAATTATGATTACGACCGCTTCGTACGAAGGTAATAAATGGGAGATACCGCGAACACATAACAGATCGCTTTTTTCATATTTATTCTAAGCTATCAACCTGTTTCTTTTTGTTTTTAGTTGTGCTTCCTCGTAAACATTAAGAATGCTCCGAAGTGATTTGTAGTAGCAGGCAGTAGTTGATTTGGAACCTCACGTGCTGTAGAAATAATTACCAGGTGAGTACAAATTGTATGTTATTATTTATTGTGCATGGTGTAAATAACCATAGAGAGATAATCATTTTTCTTGACGCTGGCTACTTTATTAGTTTCTGTCAAGTTTCATTTGTATTGTTTGGGAACAATATCGAAATGTGAACATAATTTGGATAGTTATTAATTGTGCAATTTCCCTGATGAAAGAAAAATAAATATCAGAAACGTTAACAAATTTGCAGTCTATTTATAATAATAAAGCGTAGAGTAAGTACCTACATATAGGGTGATCACAAATTGTACAATTACATATTTTGACTTGTTTGTCATTGAAAAAATGTTTCAACTTATTGGATAAAAAATATTACGGAGGGCTGCATAGATAAGTCTAAATTTGTAACCAATTACGTACGTTGTGGTCTATTATTGCAACAAATCCAACTTCCATTAGTCATATAAAGGAAAAAGAAATAGTGACAATAGTCGGATTGCACCTACTCTAACCACTGTTATTTTAATATTCTCTCTTTGTTCAACACATACGAATAGAATGAACCATATCAAACAAATTTACACTTCTCTCTATATCCGGACCGGAAATCAGCGAATCCACTACTATTTCCTCTGAGACTATGATATTTTTAAAGCAATTAAATAATACTAGTTTAAATGGTTTTTATTTCAATATGTTGCAATATGATATATTTAAATGGAACTATTTATTGCTTCGGTAATTACTCCGTCTTAACCATTAATTATCTCACGCACCGGTATAACGTTAATTTGTTTGGTATTTAACACAATTTAATAGGTCTAGAAGTACGATTTATTTTCCATCAAATCAAATGAATAAAGCAACACCTATACTGAAAAACTACACGAGTGCCTTATTGGAAGTATTCCTATAAAAATGAAAAAAATCACTTAATTTTCTCATTATTATTTGTTTTTATTTATAATTTTCCGTTGGCTGGTCTCAGATCCAAATTGCCCTTGAAAACATTAGTACCATTAGAAAAATTATCGACGGAACTTTGCATATGAGCATGTTATCTGTAATTATACAATAGATAGAAATTTTGCGATTCCTACAGAAAAATTAAATTTAAATGTCAGTGCAAGTATGGGACAAGTACAGTATATTTCACATGCATTAGAGTAGCCATTTTGTCATAAATTCAATATGAGTTCGAGCAAAAAAGATGTTCTCAAAACTAGAGTGAGTGTTATTTTCTATGGTAATTTATTTAATAATAGGTTTAACATGTTTGACGTGCGACTATTAACACAGCAGAGGTAAAGTTTACATTACATAGAATTTTTACTCATAATTATGGGTTATCAAAAATATAGTTGCGTATAATTTTATGAATTACCCTTCTGTAAAGTTCCTATTCCTATATGTTATTTAATTGTTTTAGGAAAATATGAGTTTGGTGAAAACATTCGGAAGTATCAAAGATAATTTTAAACTTAAACCCCAACAATACATTATCGACAATTGGGTGTTCAAACTGCACTATAAAGCTACGGTGCTATTTTTTCTAGTCGCATCTATTTTAGTAACATCCAGACAGTATATTGGTGAACATATACGATGTATATCGGACAAAGGAGTACCAGAACATGTAATGAATACGTATTGTTTCTTTACTACCACATTTACAGTAGTAAGTACCTTAAAAAAATTTAATTAAGTACATACATATGGCAATTTTGAAAATATAGAAAAGTTACTCTATTAAGGGAAAGAAGCACTTATGTCATGAATAAATATTGCGAAATATTAAAAGCGTACATATTTTATATGTATACAATCTAATAAAACATATAACACAGTAGGAAATGCCATCCTCATCAAGGTAACCTAAACTATCATTATATGATGAAATATTTTGTAAAAATATAGGTTGTCACGTATTTATTAAAACGAACGCTTTCGCAATAAAAGATTTGCTTGGTGTAGTTACACAGCAAAATATACACAAGTTTGCATATCTTTGTATTGTTATTTTTTTGTATTGAAATTTTATCAAACCTAAGTAGGCAATTCATATCTACATAGTAGACACATTAAAAACATCAGGATATTCATTTTGGCTGTTTTGTTATTCTAGCCCTATGTGAATTCTACCGAAGAGGATCCTGAGGTTTGATAATAATACATTTTAGCATGTATTTCTCATGGAAGCCCAAAATACTCTAAGCTTTCCACTCTATTTTTTATGCATTTACAGAAAAACATGCCTTTGAAATATTTTATATTGTGAAATTATTGTGCAATGGAATAAATTCAAATTTGCAAAATTACTAAAATAACAATGATAAATAAACAACACTAATTCTACTTATGGACTATCTTAAAATGATTTGCATGTCCTCGAGTTAACTTATATACACACCCACTAAATTTTACAATATTGCACAAATACTTTATTTTTTATGAAACATTCTATTTTTATTAATAAAAAAGTCACAATACCCATTTAGGATTTCTATAATAAATGTGCAGAAGTGTTAACATAAATCAAGTTTACATAGCTCTTCCAAAATTATAATTACTAAGTTTTATACTCAAATTACTTTTTCATATTTTTGACTACTTTTCGCTTTATAACAAATGTGCACTGCGCTCTGCGCTTTTTGAATGATACGTACTTAATTATTTAAATTATAATTTTGTTGGTGAATACTATATTTAAGTTTTATAGGTTAAAGCACTGGATGATAAATTATTAGACACTGGTAATTTAGCTCACCCCGGGGTGGGGCCCTATGGGATAGATTCACCTGAACCCATAATACGACATGCGTATTACCAATGGGTTCCATTTGTACTATTTTTCCAAGCAATCATGTTTTACATCACACATTTAATGTGGAAAAAATTAGAAGGTAAATATTTATCTGTTTATTTATTATCTAATATAGAGTTAAGTTTTATAAGGAGTAAGATGAATCTATTACTGTAATGATTTTTAGGTGGTAGATTAAGATTTTTAGTAGACTCATTAAAGTGGACTGCGTTTTCGCTGGAAGATAAAGAAATGAAAGTAGGAGACAACAAAATACCTTCGAAAAGCGACAAGTATGCTTGAAAATTAAGAATTACACAGACAAATGCAAGAGTTTTTTAATTTTCAGAGAAGCAAAAATCATGCAGATCCGAAAACTATTCCTCGACGGAATGTACATTAACAAATACTGGTCAGTGAAGCTGATGATTTGCGAAATTCTAAATCTGCTGCACATCGTACTGCAATTTTATATAACAGACAAATTTTTGGACTACCGTTTTAACGACTTGGGCTCGACGGTTTGGAACGAAGGCCTGGATTCCAGCGTCGATGTATTGGACGAAGTTTTTCCTAAGGTAAGGCCGTAATTTAACCCGCTACACATTCGATTTTCTGTGCACAAAATCGCTAAATAACAACGCCACCGCTGTTACATAAATCCAATCCAACACGATTTACATTTACCTTTATTTATATTACACGTTAAACGTAAGTACTTGCACCTCGGGAAGAACATTTTGTAAGAGGCAATAATTTTGCAACGCCGAATGTGTTTCTGCAATTTTCTTCTCGCATGTACACCATGCACCGTATGTTCAATGTACCGTTCATTTTTCGTGCCATTATGCAAAAATTTAAACTCCATTTCACAAAGACCGAATCCAAATTGTTGTTGAAAAAACGGTTTGTAATTATGTACTGTGATTCAATTCGAAACAATAGGGACTATTCACACAACAGTAATTTATATGTTCGGGATTATCGTCGATGGAATGAATGGGTTGTTTTTTTCATTGAATTTCTGGTAATTATTGACCCATACTCTCTTTTTAAGCTTTCGTGAGGTTAGCATTAGCTTAACAAATTTACCTGCTTCTGGTCTATATAAAATAAGAACCATAAGCTTCTAAAATATGGTAGAAGTTGTGTGTTAATAAAAGGAAAAAATTGAACATTTGTATGCAGGATTATATTTCGTACAATAAAAAAATCCTGTTTTTTAAACAACGTCGGGGTATAATATTTTTCTTTAAAATCAAAGATCGTGTTCTCGGAATTCTTTGCTTAGAATGCAGAATACCATAATAAATCGTCAAGGGAGAATGAAATATGGAACCGAAGGAGCACTTTGGACATTTCGTGAAACTAACAAATGACGAACATGGTTTCTCGGAAACATAGTGAAATAGTACACAAAATTGTCCTTAGATCTTGAAGCTTAAAGAATTATTGAATCATAAGATTCACAAGTCGAATATGACAACTACAAATCGAAGTAATTATTTTGGTACCTAATAATAATCATTCTGGAAACGTAAAGTAAAATCTGTAGAAAGCTGGGGCGCATATTATTTTATCAATTTAACTTATTACGAATATCACCTGCGATGATATTTAATATAAAATGTCTCACATTTTTCTTGAACAATGGTTGGGTTGTTAAACGAGTACATAGTTTCCAGTTAATTTGTAGCACTCGGACATTATGTTAAAGTTAAATACAATAGAAATCCTTGGTGAAAGGGAACATCAATTTAGACTACCGATTGAGTCTTCTGTTCGAACGAATTAGCCGGCATCGATGATGGTAAAGAGTTCACCTTGTAATAAATTGTTCATTATTCATTATGCCTAACCTATCGAAGAGCAACCTTGAGGCATAACGCAGACTAGAGGGACGGCGATGCGGTGGATGTATAGTAAAGTTGAGTCGAAAAGTGCATGTTTTTCGTGATGAATGGGCATTAAAATTCCAACGTGACGACAAAAGATCAAGAGATCACCTGTAACGCCTTACCTTGCTTTGTTTTTGCAAAGGCTTTTCGCGTGCACACGTTGGGAACACACCAGACAGTTTCTCTAAATGAAAATGTTTATAATATTGCTTGTTTCAGATAACCAAATGTACGTTCCACAAATACGGTCCATCGGGAAGCATCCAATTCCACGATGCAATGTGCATTATGGCTTTGAATATCATCAACGATAAAATCTACACGGGCCTGTGGTTTTGGTTCATCTTTATTTTTATTTGCACTGCTTTGGGGCTGTTGTGGAGATTGTTGACTATTGTAATGCACGCCAGATCGAGAGGTAAGTTAATAAAACTAAAAAATACTTAAAAAATTGTTCTAACAACATTTATAGGGTTTAACCGAATGGTGTTCGCAAGTTCATGTCCAGGAAGGTTGAATCCTTGGAATGTTTTGAACGTGTCGAAACATTACAGCTACACAGATTGGCTGTTTTTGGTCTACTTATCCAAAAATATTGATCCTGTGGTATTTAAAGAAATTTTCGTGGGTATAGCTGAAGACATGGAGGAAAAGAGGTCTTTAAAACAACCTTTAATAAACGATTCGATGGACTTGTATTGAACTTAACTTAATTGCGCAATGATTGTGCCTGTTTAATTTCATTTTACTGTCTAATCTAAATCGTAGATACACCATGTAATGAGATATTTGTAATAATATACCAAAAAATTGAACTGACTTGTACTGGTAGATATTAAGAATTTCCTGCCGAGAAGTGATATATAAATGTGACTGTAGGTAAAATTTAATTTAATGCTTCTATAAAACTGAGAATAAGAACATTACAACATATCAATACAGACGTGTATAAAATATGTGTCATTGTATGAAAATTATGTTTTAGAAAATTATGTTTATTTTTTATAATAATTATGGTGTTTTGAACATTTCTAAAATCTTCTAAAGTGAATATGGCTGTAGTTATATTAAGTCAATAAATGTTTTTTACAAAAATGTTTAGTTTCAATGAAGCAAGATTACAATTTTGAAAACCCAAGAGAACCAATTTATTTTCAAATTTATTTTTACCTCTATCGGTTCAATACTTTCTAGGTCTTGTTGATATAGAAATGTTGTTTTAGTGATTTACGATCTGTTGGTTTAGTGATCAAAGCACAAAAATCCTGGTCTCTTCCTAATCTTTGATCCTGGCGTCTGTTTATCTGCATGTGGCGTTACAATTCAGCAGACTCGTCATTTTTAACGTCTTTTTGGCTACTATCATCGATGTTGATAGCTATAATTCTTGTGTACAATACAGTTTTAAATTTACAGCATGCTTTATCATCGCCAAGTAAGCCGGTGATGCGATAATTCGCGCATTTGTGCTGTGTGAAAGTACAAAACGTGGACATTTATTACAAGGTTAGATCGATAAAAGGATATTATTTACTATTTGTTGTTGGAATGCGTTTAATCGAATTTGTTTTATAATGTCGAATAAACTTGTTTGCTGCTCGATGTTTAAGAAAATTATCATTAAATGGCACCTAGCAGTCGGAAATCGATGTTAAAGGCCATTTACTGTACTATTGCCGATTGATGTGGGTGCGACCTACTATTCTCGAATGGCTAAAATCCCAAAATATCCAATAACCTACTGAAATATAGTGGCAGACATTATTTTTTATCATAATGAATATGAATGAAAGAATGAGTGAGCGCCGTGGAATGAAATATGATATTGAGGAGTAAAATACAAAAATAGAAGAATATAATTTACACTTATCGATATTTTGTAGTGTTTAAATAGGTACGGTTAACAAAATTTTTGCTCTAGTCCAGTGATGTGCATCTTCAATTCTTTTTAGAAGATTTTTGTAGCATTCTTGGCAATAAAATTTTACTGCTTCTATTAATTTTTTATGTAGGTATCAATTTAATTATGTCTAGTGTTTTATAAAATCATGCAATTTTAGCTCCTCTTTGTTCATCAAATATTTCGTTTATTAACTCCTTCAATTTAGATCTTCACATGGAGAAAAAGAAAACTTATCGGTTGTTATGAAGCCATAACGAAATTTCATTCAAGGCTTCCATTTCCACGTGTTCTGGGAGACGACGAACCAGCAAGAACCATGACTCAAATCGTTAGTACGCTCGCCTATCAACAATTCAGCATGACTTTCATGAGACAAAAAAATAGGTTATATAATTGCCATGGGTATTACTGTAAAAAGCTCCATGGATGTGGACATTAACCAACACGACCGACGACCGTCGACCATTGTGGGTCTGCTGAGACATCGAGATCGTCGATCTGTCGGTCATTTGCGAACAACGACCCGCAACTGCCTAGCAAGAAATGGATTTTAGACCCATATCCGACGTTGCCGAATTTACCACATTTTCGATGGAAATGCTTAAAAAACTATGGGGTTTGATGATGTGGTGCTTTTACTGATCGAAATGGTTTAGAACTATTTTTTCTGACAGTATAAGGTTTGTAGTAGATCTAAATTACATTTTCACATATTGATAAAATTATAGAAAATTTAGCAAAAATCATCAAATGTTTGTCAAAAAATGTATACAATTTTTGATGAGTTTCTTATATTTTTATTAATTTATATTTGCCAACAACGCTAATGATGATCTATCTGTGCATCAGGAGAGCGATGACATTTTTTCGTGTTTACGTCGAGTAGGGAAATGCCTGACTGCTCGTAATTATTAACTGTTTTTGAATAGATAATTTGATAAAAAGTTCGTCGTACTTCTGGTTTTCCGAATTAAAAAATATTCATACATTGCTAAAGGAAATCTGAAATTATTCAGCTATTTCTATAGATACATATCTACTTTTAAAATGCTAATGGTGCAGCTTATGTAAGAAAGATTTAGAAATATTACTACATTAGAAATGCTAAATAATGCAGTGTAATTAGCTATAAAATTAGCAAAGAAAATGGTATATTTGAAAATCAATGAAAATGTGAATTATACTTAAGCTTATGTTATGAATTAACTACATCTTTTACATATGTAGAAAGGTGGGTAAAATTACAAATTTAAAATTCTGATGGTTAAATATTTTTTTGAATACCTCTATCTGAGGAACGGATTTACTGTTTGCATTTTAATCTAGTGTAAGGTGTGAATCTTTACAGTTCCTAGAATTTCGTATGTAGAACCGCATTTTTGTCTGCTTTCTTTTTTACTTTCGAAATTTTATAAGGCCATAAAATACGTTTTAGAGAATTTAGATATACCTACATAAATTTTAAATATTTATTCTATGACGACTTGTTGAAATGTAAAGTACCTGTACTTTTAATTCTGAAATTAAGTTAATTTGTGAATTACTGCTTTCTTATAAAAAACACACATTATTTCAACATATTTGGTTATAAATGGTTATTAAAATTACAAAATAAAATTCTATGTAACAAAGGTCACTGAACCAGAATATTGCTTGCTAAATTTTACAGGAAAAACTTCTCAAAAAAATGTTTTTAATGTAAATAATGTGAAATTTATTCTTCTAATCGCAATCTTTTATTAATTAAGAAATAAAGGCAAGAGTATAGTAAAGTAATTTGAATCAACAACCATTTATTCCAATATTTAAAGAACCAAATGCTTCATCAAAACTGACAGAATGTACATACAATGGATCAATAAACATAATTAAATAATTTTACAAATACATAACTGGCCCACTGAATTCTCATATATTTGTTCTATTAGCTCTCGTAACATATGTTCTTAATTTTATGGCGTTATCGTTAACAAACATGTGGTTTGAAGATTGCGCAAGTATCTACAATATACTCGAATATGGACTGAATTCTTTTGCTGCCATTTCAGAATGTCTCTCTCGGAACGACACATGGTACTAACGTGCGATAGAACTACATATTTTCTGATAACGAGTTTCTTAAAAAGGAGCACAGAAAAATCTTCCATCAATCTAATGTCAACTAGGTACTATATTCTCAAGCACACAATGAGTAATAAATTTTCTATAGATGGATACATTCAATGTAATAATTAACAACTAAAAACTTTTTTGCGTATACAATGCATTAAAGATATTATAGGCACTTTAAAAAAGTTCATATTACATTTTTTAATTTTATAATTTCCTATCAAGTTTTGGTAATATATTTATTAAAGCAACTTACATAAGACTCTTACTTAAGCTTGCAATTACAACCGTTAATGAATCGATTTTATCAGTACCTACATTACTTAAAATTAAAAACAATAGTAGATAATTCATATCCACATATTCGCAAATAGGCATCGATCAATAGATAGAATACAAAGGCATTAAATTTGTCGCAAAAACCCATTGAAAAGTGCACTTCCTCATTTCAGCGATAAAACTACCATAAATAAATAAATTGCATAAACATTCGACTCTCTATCGATAAAACGTTATGCAACTTTATGAACCATCTTATCTGGGGCAATTAAAGCGTATTTGTTTACATTATTGTATGGGTTTTGTTGTGATTTATCCGCGAACAAATAGCAAACATTAATATCAATAATTATTATTGCTCCTTGTAAATAAAGCACGTGCTCGGTGCTAAAGAATGACGCCCTGTTCATTCAGTAATTCTCTGGATAAGAGATAATAACTGATCAATGTTTTGTAATAAAGGTCATTAAAAAATTTTAATTAGGTATCTACTAAAAAATAAATAATAAAAAAAATAGATGTGATTTGGAAAAAAGAAGTAAACACGCTTCTATTTTGGATATTTAGTGTGGTAAAGGTATTAAATATGCATTTATCGGTAATTTTCATCAGCTATTGGACCACCTACAGTAAAGGGAGAGTCGTAAATAAAAACTAGACGTTCCTTCTCTCTCGCTCTGTGCATTGTTAACGACCGTTTTGATAAACAATAAAATAAGAGGTTTTTCAGAGAAGGTTATTCGTTATTAGCTGATTTTAATCCACCGTGGCTTTACTGCACTTCAGGGTGGTCTTTTACTCTACTGTACAGACCGAGATTGGATCAATTTTGTGGTCAGTACCATCATAAACTGGCTAGCGTCTACTTATTTTTGGTTTTTTGAATATTTAATTTAATTCAGTCTACGATGTACAAACGTTGAGCGGCGTTCGTTTGAAATTTTTATACGAGACGACGGGGATAATGAAGAAAGTGAAAGTGAATTCTTCGTAAATATAGAAAAATTTCAGCGCAAGTTGTAGTATCACCAAAAATGCTACCCGAGGGTGGAGAGTGTGGATATCAGTCGAGCAGATGCAGGGCTGTATTTCTATTTTAGGGTTTGCCCTAGTGGACCAAGCATTCCCTCGACATCTTCCCATTATATTAAAACCTAACTGTTTACACGCCCCGCCGCACGGGTATATTTACCTACCCCGGTAAATTTTTTGTTCTGTAGACAGATGTCTGGTATCTCCGAAAGTCTGAAACTCGGGAGATTATTTTTACGAGTAGTGCACGTTCATGCGGGCTGCACGGTTTACTTATTTTTTATTGCCCATCGAGGCTTTGATCGCAGTTGGGCGTTTATTGCCGGAAATGAATTTATGGTTACTTTAAGGAGCATTAATTTTTATTTTATATGCAACCTTTGGTTCTGTCCAAAAGCTATTTGATTTTGTGGCGCAGCATGGAGAAAGTGGTGTTTTTAAACCATGGCAAAGGATAACTCCAAGGTCCAAATGGAGATTTGTTTAGATAGACAGTGACAAAAAAGTGCCCGGAAGATTGGAATAAAACTGAAGTAAAATTCCTAATCTTCCTTAATTTTTCTCAAAGCTCCTTCAAAATATACTCCTTTTGAAAAATATACTTCCATTTTTGGGTTTCCAAAAAACAGAGTCACCTTAAACATTTGCATCGATGCGGACCACGAAGTTTAAAACCCAAAATATGACAGAAACTCTTTGTTTATTATTTTTGTCCATTGCAAAATCCGCAGAGCATTACTAAGATGAACTGATTCAATCAGCTGCTACATCCAAACTGATTAAGAAATCTCTCTAATTTTTTGCGCAGTGGTAACTTAATAGTACCAAATAGGTAGGTACTAAAAAATATTAAGTCCAGGTAATTTGAATCAGAATTTCCAAGTACTTTTTTTTCAGAAGGTCATTGTTGAGCTTTAGAAAAGTTATGGCTATTTTTCTGTTTATATTCTTCCAAGGCATACTGAAAGAAACTTCTACTATCCCTTTATTAAAATAACAATGAGGTAGGTAATTTTAGGAATATTAGGATACTTTTAGGATAATTACCTACATTACTAGAGCCAGTACCTGGGTTCAAAGTTTCCAGAGCAACATCAAACCCAGCAATTGAATAATCGCAAATTAAAAAATAATAAACCGTCCGAAATTAGGCATCGTAAATGGTAAAAATAGAAGTGCTACTAAAAATAAAAACGCGGCTACCGAAATAAACAACCGAATATAAAAACAATGATCGGCAAACGCACACACGCATACACAAACAGGTGGTCGGTTACCATGGTAATTCATAAATAAAAGCACATGCTTGTGTGAGCCGGCTGGCGCGCTCAAAACTGCTTTCTGCTGTTGCTGATAAAGCGGCGCGCTGATGGTACCCGGCGTCGAGGCTAGGAGGTAAAGTGCGCTACACGCGCATGCACACACCCCTGCACTTTCGGTCGCCTCTCTCCTTCTGACCCGAAAGAACGAGACTTCGGAATATTTATAGGTTCATTGTGTGAAATTTTGGACTCGCTATACCCTTTAACAATTTGCAAAAAAGTAACAAAACCAGCATAAAACCAGCATAAAGTTGCTTGAATTGTCCAATTAGTTTTGTCTTAGGTACAGTAAAAAAAAAGTAGTACAAGTTTACATTTCCAAATTAAACACGTCTCACAGCGTTTTGGCGAAAACAGTCGACCCGTATCACCTGAAGGGCCGCGAAAAAATTGCACACTATAACAATTTTGACGTTTTTGCGTGTTTTTTAACGTCCTCACCGGCCTCAAATTTGGCCAAACATGCTATAATTTCCAAAAAATCATCGGCAATTTCGCGTTTCGCGTAATTGACCATTTGCATTTTTGAACCCAAAATACGTATTATTAACCGATGCTAAAGAAACAGAATCCTAAACGCATCGGGAGAAGTCTATGATACCTCCATGGGCAACTCGTCAATCGTATTGTCTAAAAAGAGTATTATTAAATAGAAGAAAAAGCCAGTAAATGGACCAAAAGAGAAAGTTTGAATTGAGGTTCATGCAAAAACTCTAAATTTTAAAACCTGTTGAAAACTCTTCTCAAAACTAGAAAGAACAAGAAGTTACTACGATTATTCAAACTCCAAAACTAAGTATTGTAGAACTTCTTTAAATCCTTCTTCTGTACGCATAAATTGTTGGTGTAAAACCAATTAAAGACTCGAGATTTCATCATATGACGTACTTTTAAACTGTTAAGCAAACTAAACGTAGGTACTACTATTATTAGATCAATTTACAATAGCACAAAAACCAATCTATCCAATAATGAAAGATAAACGCTTTTCGGAATTGAATTTTCTAAAAAAATTCAATCCACTACCTCAATTGCTACCGCATTCGTTTTCCGTTTCGTAGAAGCTATAATTAACGGTGGTACCTCCAGTACTGAGTATTTTAGTAGTCCGCCACTGCGTTAAAAAAAGTTCTAGACACAAAGACGACCGCTTTAGTGCTTACCTACTATGAGAGAGGCAGAACTGGAAAAAAATCGAATACCAGATGAGATGATTAAACAGAGAAGATGAGGATGTTTTCGATTCTTTATGCGCCTTCCTTTTGTGGATGGAGTAAAAAGAAACGGAAAATTCGAGAAAGAGTTGAAGAATGATGGGTGCCTATGGTGCCCAGCCATGGGAGCGATGGGTGTGTAGCGGTGCTGCCAAGTTTACGACCTTTTAAAAAATCCACATCCTAAAGGAAACAAAACAGTGGGATTCAGAGAAGGATTAAGATAACATAAATTCTACAAGCTTTTAAAGGAACTTTGAATATACTATATAAAATCAAAGTTGGCATCAATGATTTATAGATAGAGATTAAGATGGCAATCTCTATGAACTAGTAACTAATGTTTAGGAATTACATTCTAAAAATATTGACATTGTATTTTAGCTTGGATACGAAAGCTTGATTTAGGTATTATTGATTCCTTTTGGTTACACACTTTTTATGTCTTCTATGTCAATAAAATAGTGCCGATTTGTGGGTTTATAAGCTTGAAATTAAAGAATTTGGTGGCTGCATAAATGGGGAAAATTTGGTTCCTTTTGGCAACGTTGGCCCATGGTGTGTGGTTGCTGGTATTTAGTACCGTGTTGCGGTACTTACCTTTCGAGTCGGAGAAAAATGCGTACCTACATCCTATTTAAATTCATAAATGCCCGTTGGTACAAGAACGTCTGTATAAATTAAAAAGCAGATATACTTATAAACTTTCTCACCAGATTTGATACCTATCGGAATTCATTCCGATCATACATTACTGTTACGACAATTAAATAACTTGCATGTTTATTAATGGGTTAACTGTTATAATCATACGAGGCAATAATATCTACCATATTTGTGGCAAAATTTTTATAAATTTAATATTTTTGTGACTAAACATTAAAGCAATCATGTAAGAGCGACAATTGCGAATTCTTTTCGCGTTAGAACATGTTTCTTCTTGAATTGTCTTTTCTCAGAAATATGAGAATATTTTCGCGGAGGTGATAAATCCTGTAACAGAGGAGGCCGTTAAACTCGAATACATTTTGCAACAAAGCAACTTTATTGGAAAGGTCGGCATTTGAATAAGAAATTTCATGCAGAAACTGCCGTGTATTGCGCATTTTTCTTTAGTGATTCATTTTTTATGTAAGTTATATGGTTAGGAAATGTAGCAGACAAGCTTTACAGTATTCAAACTGTATTTTTTTCTGTATATAGGTTGTAGGTCAGTAATTGTCTAAAATGCCTAATTTAAATAGAACAATATAATACCTTCCTAGACCAAAATAGAACTAACAGACTGACCTTTAACAACTTAAAAGTATAGGAATAGATTATTTCGCAAAATTTTGAATCAAAATCTATTCGAACAATACAATGAATTAACTGAAATCATTGCAGCTAATGTTTAACAATGAAAGGTTTTCTTGTATTCAATTTTTTATTTACTTACCTAGTCGAAATTACGAGTAATCTTGCGCAACTAACAGGTAAATTACTTCCACATAAAAAGAGTTTAGTGAACCCATTTCAAATTTTTAATCTATTTTGCATCACTTTTCGGCGCGTTTTCGGTGAAACGTTACCTGACCAAATCAACGAATAATAGAAATAATCTAAGCGTGCATTAAAAACATTGAAGTAGTAGTTTTTTTAGTTCCATAATAACGATTATGCATTATACAATTTTCACGTAAAGAACGGTAAATGCCTACACTATTATTACTTTGCTATCGGTAGGAATGTAGTATAAACTTATGTTTGTAACGTGGATAGTGGTTGGATAGCATGATGAAAATTACACTTAAAAACAATAACAGTTTAATACAATATTGTGAAATTTTGTTTTAAAAGCAAAATCCAAATTTCCTAAGAATTTGGGTCCTTATCTAATTTGCTAGATATTAAATTGTCTACTCATGATCAATTGATTTGCTCCTTAATTCTGTTCATTAGTTCTTCAGAGGTAAGCAACATATTATCCTTGCGGGCAAATGGTGGACCAGCTTGAAGTTTGAAGTTCGAAAGTCAAATTTAAACTTGTTGTGCAATAATAATACGTGGAAGAAAATAATTGTTTCAGTAGCGAGGCTAAAAGCTAGTTACTTGCAAGAAGGCAGATATTGTTGAAAAATTGCGCAATGTCAATCGAGAGTGTATTACTGGGTTATGGCCGTTTTAAGGTCTGCAAGTTGGCCTGCTTTAGCTTATAAATTAAAAATGTAACAAGTTACGGGCGACAGACAGTGTATGAGTACTTATAAATATTGAAGCAAAGTGGTAATGCTAATTGAATTGCACGGATTATTGCGAAATTCAACAGTTTAATCGTATGAAGCTTTAGAAACTCGTGGAACAAGACATGCGGTAAAAATGATTATGAATCAATAAAATATTGTAATTAATTTTCCAGGAAATCGCCGAGCGAATGACCAAAGTTTATTCGTTAATTATCATTCTAGGAATGAATAATTTCGAAGAAATGCAAAAAATGATTCATGTTAAATTCAAAATTCAATGTTTTTCGTATGTTAGATATCTTTTTTCTTATGTAAGTATTTACATATTTTTTCCAAACCAAAAATAAGTAATTAAGATACATATAATTATAAAAGTTGGAACTATGGATTTCTTTACTTATTGTTAGTTTTATTGCAATTTTGGTTTTATTAGTTTTATTAATACCCTTATCCTAAATTTCTTAAAAAAATGTTTATTTATTTAATTACTTATCCATTATTTTCCTTCAGATTAATAGGTATTGTTTATTACATAAAGTGATAGCACCAATAAACAATTTATCCTCATGCACTGGATTGAATTTTTTTATTCAATGAGGTCACATTCAGCCAACCGGGTCAGAGACATATAAGCAAAAGTATTTGATAATTCATTTTAAATCATTTAAAATTACGCTGTTTTCGTTAGATAAGGAATATATGGGCATTTATATTTTTATTAGAGGCGCATATACATATCCATTAAAATGATGCGTACTCTGTTGACGTTATTTTTATGTCCTCAAGATAATTGCAATTATTTTCGAAAAACTTTTTATGTGTTGGATTATGCAATAAGTATAATTAAGGCGCATAAACAGTAATAAAATCTGTAATTATGGTTTGGATGCTTGGATAATGATTTCATGAAATACCTGTGAATTTTGTATGTATCTATATAATTAATAAATATATTGCAAATAATTTGAATGTGGGATGCACGAAATAAATATATTCATCATAGAAATGAGGCCTGAAGACTAAACACCCATAACGAATGCAAAAGTAACATTTAAAAGTTGTAAAAACAATAATAAATTTTGCAAATTATGGCTAACAGCTTGTTTTGAAAATGGAGATGAGATTGGTTCAAAGGATGGAATTACCTACTAGAGCTGCAGAGGGGATTCATAATGTAATTAAAATTTAAAAAAATTAAAATTAAAATTAAAAACCATAGGCTTTTTTGATGGATATGCGAGTTATAGCACGAAATAAAATAAAAGGTGGGTTGACCTCAGTAGATTGCTTAATTTAAGAGTTAATTAATTCTGTGCTGGATTAGAAAGTATCTTTAATCTTGACGTAGATGTATGTGTCCAAAAATTTTAAAGAAAAGTTATTGCATTATAATAGCACAAAAAATTTCAAACCTTCCTACCGCCCCCACAAAATTTGAATATTATCTAACTTTTCTAGAATTGGAAGATAGTTATGAAACTTGCTATACATATTAATAAAAAATAATGAAGTAAATGCAAGAAGTTTCAGGAAGATCCCAGCACTGCTACATTAATTATACTCGCAGCACTTGCTCTCCAATAATTACTAAAGAATCTCATCCTCATTATCTTTTAAACCAGCAACAAAAACGGTTCATTTCGTAATCTAGCAACGGAATTACCAGTAACAGCCGCTGGTCGATTTTCGAAGAAAACCACCTGGTGACCACTCGCTTAATCCGGATGGCACCGAACCGACCAACCCAAAAATCTCGAAAAATCCGTAAAGATACCCCGAAGGAAAGAACAATCCGTCGATCGACTAGCGCTCCGCCGCTTCCAGCACGAGCACGGCGTCTGGGTCTGCACCAGTATTCCGCTGGGCGGCTGTAAATTGAAAGTGGGGAGGCCACAAACCTATACTCGAGGGGAACAGTCAGTAGCAACTGAAACTACATTGTGAAATCATCGTATAACAACAAATTTTCTCTACAAAATGCAATTTGTGACTGAAATATGACGGTGCGCGTCGATCTGACTTCGTCACACAGTCGAAAAATGTGCTAGGAAAGTGTCCTGAGTCCTGCTCGCCTCGTTTTATTCGACGATTTCCAGGCATTGCTTCCAGGTGATTAGTTATTTGTGCTCATTGTATCTTCATTTTTACTTATTTGTTTTGTGTACTTACTATTTTGATGTTGGTATCCTTGTAGTCAGTTTATTTGAATGTAAAGTTCATAATATTCCGCCTTTTGCATTGATTGGAGGTGGTAGCGCAGGGCCGGCCTTGAAAAATTAAAACCTCATTTCGAATACTTCAACATTCAACATAGTCTTCTTTCAAAATAATCTCATTTTGGGTATTTACTCTTCTATTGTGTAGATCCTTTATCAAATAATCCTTGAAGTTTACCTTCTATTAAATAAAAGTAATTGTCAAAATAAACCTATTAGCTTTATTACGTACTTAAAAAATCGCCCAATATTTTTTGTTAAGTAAAAAAAATATTATTGTTTTGAATCATTATCGGCCAGTTTGTTTATTTCCTTATTATATACAGTAATATTCCTAAATTACACCAACAATATTGCGCTAATGTCGATATTAATTCAGTTTATTTTTTTTAGATAGCGAAAGAGATAAGAAAACTGCCTAAAGATGTACAAGCTTTTAGGAGGATTAGCCAATTACTTCAAATACCGAGAAATAGTGGTTGATTGTGCGATATTTCGCATGCACAACGTGTTCACTTGCGCTCTATTGAGCGCCTGTAGCTTAATTATCACCGCAAATCAATTCGTAGGGAATCCCATACAATGTATCGTCGATGGATTGCCAAATAATGTTGTTAACACGTACTGTTGGATTTCCAGTACTTTTACTATGCCCGATGCCTTCCAGAGACAGGTCAGTATTCAATCACTGGTTTTTACAGAAGCAATGGATTGGCAAATTTGTTCTTCTCTATGATCCCTTCTGCGTTTGTTATATTATTATTCACAAGTTTAGGCTTCCTAGTATTCAATTTAATGTTCCTCTTACTTTTTATCTTATATTTCGCTATTCTATTGATCCTGTTCAATTTAACATTGTTCTATATTTACACAGAAATATTTGGAATATTTTCAAGTTTTGTTTTCTTTTTGAGAATGATAATTATTGAGTTTAAAATAATTCAAATAGTAGAATTATTGAAATTGCGCCCATACCGATTGATTCGCAATTTATGCACATAGGGACAGGGGCGGACTTGCCGGGAGGTGTTGGGATATTTCCTTAAAAATCCGTTATGAATTTATCTAGTTGTATCAGCAAATATTCACGTTATCAAGTTAATGATTTCATTACAAATTCCTGCAAATTCCTGGAAACTTGACTTTAGCCTGATTTAATCTTCCTATATTGCAATAACTTCTAATTTTTTTAATTAAATCTTTCTACAAACGATTCTTCCAAGTCGAAGAATTGAAGTATCAGAACAAATATGATGAATAATGCAAGGTAAAAATATTTCCCAATTTCTAGTACTTTAACTCTTTAAATTTCCAGCACATTCGCCTCTATAAATTAACTTAAATGGACCAACCAAATTCTATTAGGAACAAGTCCATTTTATGTCATCAATTATTTGTGAAGAGACAAAAAAAAAACAAAATTTAACACGCACACACGCTAGTAACATAGTATCCTTGTATCACCATGTTGCCCTCCTTACGATCCATCCCATTATTTCGAATTGGTTAATTACACAGAACTGCATGTCAACGCACGAGTAACTATACGAACATTACCACGAGCCGGACTCATTCAAATCAACAAATTGTATAACGGATGTCCCAAAATTAATATGTAGTTAGTCGCCTATTTTTTCTCCTTATTTCGAATTCAGTCAACCGGTACGATTTACATGCATGCGTACCGATGACGCGACTACCATCATGTAAGTTTGAAGTACACGAATTCATCGAAAAAAACCTTGATATCGACCGTTTATTCATGCAAAATAGTTAGTTTGAATGTATAAATGTTTATCAGATTAGTTTAGAAGCGAGGTTTTTTTGAAATTGTAAAGCGGAATTGTATGGTGCGACAATTAGCTATTGTTTTATTAAATTTCTGCGAAAAAGCGAAAGTGTTTAGACACTATACAGATCAGTGCAAATTTATACGCAATATGTTGTATGGGTTCAATAAAGACAACTTCTAATAGTTCCATATAAAGGAAAACGAAGAGTGATATTGGGGAAATGCAATTTTTTCACCCTAATCATTGTTATTTTAATACTATTTCTTTGTTCAACTCATAGAATTGTCCATATTGCCAACAATTTTGCACTTGTATAAATAAATAATACCTACATTTAGGTCATATAGGGGTTATAATGTAAAGTTTTTGTTTTTCAGGTTGGTACAGAGGTAGCTCATCCCGGTATAGCCAATGATTTTAGTCAAGATGGAGCCCAAAAATACTATACTTACTACCAGTGGGTTTGTTTTGTGCTGTTTTTCCAGGTGTGTATACTTAAACAATAACAAATTTGTTAATAAACAAGATTAATAGGGTATATTTTAATGGGAATTATGATCTGTTTCTGGTGTTATTCATTAGAAAGCGAGTTCCATAAAGCAATCAGTTTCTTATTTTTGGGACAATATCTGGTAAAGAACTTATTGGTTTACACTTTTATAGGTAATAATTGAAACAAAGAGAGATCCAGAGAGAATAAAATTGTACATATAATTGAAATTGGAGTGTTTCACCACTTTATTGAAATATTTTATGCAAGAATTTAATTCAATTATTGCAAAAAACCAAAAATTTTCGATCGAAATTACCACCTTATCTAAAATAGATATTTCATGTCAATAACCCAGAAGATACTCTAATAAATTTGCATTCATAGTTCAATGACTAAAATAGTCATGCTTCATCAACCGCAAATTTTATTTATACTCCATTTTTTCATCGATGATCGAAATGAAACAATACCGTCAACAGTTGTCGCCTTTCTATCACAATTATCACAAATTGCGTGAATCCGATTTCCCCAATTTCTATTCGAAATAATACGAAAAGGGTAAAGCTGCGTTTCACCGCAAAATTCCGATTTCACGCCTCGTTTGTATCGTGTCGTTCGCCTGATTACGTTTTTTTACCTTTTTTTAAACTATTTGTTGCACAGCAAAAATCGAAATTTCGTCGATTTATTGTTCATTCGAAACGGAAACTCTTTGTATTGTTTGCCTCAATTAAATTTTTTTTTCGTTTTTTTCTGTCACAATTACCATAAAAAATAACCAAAACACTCATTGAAAAGGATAATAATGCACATCAGGTGAAACCGGCACTTCAGTATCTCTCCCCTTGGTTGCATTTCAAATAATTAGTACGCCATTATTCTATGAACTAGAATATATCTATGTACTTTACCTAATGCACTTTACCTGCTACTTAGATTAGATAACTTTAAAGCAAATCTAATGGAATGCATTTTTAGGCTGTGGCTTGTTACACTCCCAAGGTGCTATGGGAGGTATCAGAAAACAACCTAATGAGGACTTTGGTGATGGGATTAAACATAGGAGTCGGTCGAGAGAAAGAGAAAAACCAGAAAAAAGAAATCGTATTAGGATATCTAATGGACCATTTAAAAGTAAGTATTGTAATTTGCTAAATTTACCTTAGAATGGAGTCGTTAATTGTCGTGTGCAAGATAGCCTGTATTTTTAATTACGGAGTTAACCATGTAGGGGAAACCGGGGCGCATTTATGGCAAAATCCTAATCGAATGCTGCAATTTTATCTACTATTAATGGTGTTATTAGACCCACTTGAATTGATTAATTCGATTCGATGTTAATGAATCAACAAGAAATCTGGTCAAAGCTTTTGCGTGATTGTGTACTCTTAGTCATTCAATTAAGTCACTTCTTTATTCATATTAACCAAATTCTTTTGTGATATCGCGAATATTTATGCATTATTAATTGTAATAAAAATAAATCGCCAGTTTCGGTATATTAACGTTATCTTTCAGAGTAAATGTATATTCATTACAATTAAAATTCCTAATGTATGACTATTACTGAACAATTAATCATTATATGCATAGTAGATTCTCTATTCTAATTAAATAATATTTGATCATTGAAATCAATGGTTTATTAATTGCACTGGTAAATGGAATAAGAGAATATTGTTCTTGGGAAACTTATGAAATACCCAATTAAAATTCATAAACAGCTTCCTAGAATTAGAATAGTGTGAATATATTACAGAGTATTTTGAAATGGTCTCATTAAGAAAAAAATAATTGAATTATATACGTGTAAAAAATCTTCAGGTGCCTATTTTTAAAACTAAGTATGCAAGTCACCCCATTAACAATACACAATTTTACAATAATCATTATTCAGCACTTATGAGACACTTTTTTATTAGGCAATCCCGTGTATTAAATATTTTAATTCATAAAAAGATTGTCAAATCTAAAACGAGGCCAGTTCACTAATTGTCTGAAAGTAAATTTATTTGCCGATTCATCTCAGGTTATCCAATTTACTAGAAATTGCTGCACGTTTCATATAAGTTTAATGGCTCTATTTGACATCGGATTCTAATAAATTCCAGCCGATCGGGCATGTTTTACACGTATGAAAATTAATTCGAAACTGCTGTGACATCACTCCTTATTGTTAACGTCTCACGTGCGAATATCCACGCATTATTATCGCTCTGGCCATTGTCGAATGCGAAAACAAATTGATACAAGTTTGAATAATTTAGCTAAAAAACCATTTGTGGCAATTGTCGAGTACCTGTAGACAATAACTGTAATGAATAATCGTTGTATTGAAAAGTTAGTGTTTTGAATTTCATGTAAAAATGGAATAATTTAAAGCCTCTTTTGTTGCTCATAGACTCGGACACTATTGAACATATTGACATCGGTGTTGGTCACTTGGTCGCCGCGGTCAATTTTGTCTGCGGGGTTCCATAATCCTACCGGTCACTTAGTCGCCAGTTTTAAAATTTAATGGGTCACTTGGTCGCCGCGGTCAAATCTTATTAAAAATAATTTTTATCGGATTAGACAAGATTGTACATTTTATAATCATCTATAATTTTGGCTGAGATCTTCAGAGAATATGAACAAAATGCAGTTTTAAATGTTAAAATATATTTAATAAGTATTAGTATTAAAAAATGTATACACTGTGTCTAGTCAACACATTGAAGGCGGGAAGTCAGAAGAGTCGTTAGTATATTATGTATTAATCATATAAAGAGTATATGAAAGTAACCGTTCATCGGTTGGCATTATAGGAATTAAATTTAGGCTAAAGCAATCTGCAACTTCATTACTCTCTAAAAATAAAAAGCCGAATATGTAATGAATTTGTATGGTGTAATTTGAATTTTTCGAAACCATGACTGTTTTAAATGAAATCGGCATCCGATAACTAAAATGTCGGGCCAAATTTGCCTTATGCCAGTGTAGGGCTTTTTCAAAACCACAAACTACTTTTGATGGATTCCAAATTAAATTTAAATTGTTACAGCAATACTCCTTTAATATTTTAAATGCAGTTTTGTAGGAGAAAATATGCTAATGGCCATTGTCAATAGCGTGTATAGTAAAAAATTGCACAAAAAATAAGGGACAATAATCAAATGTGCCGTCGCAATAAATTGTGTCACGAGAGCACAAATATGTCAAATTTGATTCGCAAGAAAATAAAATAATATGCGAATGGTTAACATAAACATCCTTATTAATTTGTACGACGAAATTCAAATACTAACTTTACCAGAGAATTTTAAAAATGTAGATATCCCTATCAGTCCTTCCTAGAAACCGTTAATCCAGTATTGGCGACCAAGTGACCTGTACCTTTCGAATCGAGAAAGGATTAAATTTGGGTAAAATTAACCGCGGCGACCAAGTGTCCTCCACCCATTGACATAATATTGAATGCCAAGGATCTCTTTAAAAAAGATCACACAAGCGGCAAAAAAGATGTTAAAAAACTAGTTAAACTAAACTTTCGTAACAGTGCAACATATGCTCGCCTCGATTGTAAACTAACACGATCATTTCTATGAAAAAAACCGATTTATTCCCATAAAGTCAATATCGAATGCTTTGAGGTTTTAAATGGAAACTTGCATTCATGAATCAATATTAATGAGAATTGCCGACGGAATCTTTGAGTATATCGCGCTTTCTTGGAAACAATGGAACAATGCGAATTTTCAGGTTCAGGTGACTGGAAAGGCCTTCGCTTGTTTAATAAATCTAAAAATTGTCCCACTTGAATGTTAATATCGCATTGTTCGTAAAATCCTGTACAGATTTACTAAAGAAACACGTGTGTTATTTTAGCTTGACTTAACCAAACACTCGAAAGTTTATTTTTTAAACAATGTCTAAGTGCCTAAACAAATTACACTTCCACAGGAATAACAAATATAATATAATTTTTTTATAAAGTTATTATTAATTTTATAAACACTTTTGCCCTTGTGCATCTTCAGCGATTCTAATCGAACTGTAGCTAAGTACAGCTAATTGATCAATTCTAATCGTTTGATACAAGTTAATTGTCTCTAATAATCTGGTAATGAGTCTCTTTTGCAGCAAACCTTTAATATCCAGTCAGTTATTGGTTATTACTGTGCATTTTCTTAAATTTATGTTCCCAATTCATCATGCAGTTAAATAAACATTTCATAACTAAACATTTAAAGAGTCGTATAAGGTGGAAGTAAATACAATATTTTTCGATTAAACAGTCCCATACAGCCGGTAATTTAAATACATATTGCAATAACTAAATTGAGGAAGCGATAAAGGCGTTTTTACGATTGTGTGCCTGTTTTATGAGATTGCACTCACAGAGGTTCCTTAAAAAATATTGTAAACTTATTCATGTACACAATCGATTATTACTACGACTTCCTCAAGCTTAAAAAAGAAATCAACACAAAATTTAACCACCCAAACACTTTCAAGTACACAACCAGTTTTCAATGTATTCAAATAGCTCGTGTTTGAGACCGTCCCTGTAGCTGTAATCTTGTCGCATTGCCCGAGTTAAAAAAAAGGTCACATCAGCAGCACCCGGTCGAAATTTGAAGAACCGTTCGCCTTGTGGCCGGTGAAGAATTCGTGGCCGAAGGACAATGACTCCTTTTTCAGACTTGTACTCGTTTCACCTACAGTTTTCATTTATACACAGGTCAGGTTTAAGCGCCCGCGATTCACCGATAAGCCTTTAAAAAATCGACTCGATCCATTTAAAAAAAACCCTATACTCATCCACACACCACCCTTCTATACTCTTTTATACCCTTCTATATTCTTCTAAATCCTTCTACACTCTTCTATAATCTTCTACATCCCTCTACACTCTTCTATAATCTTCTACAACCTTTTACTCTCTTCTATAATCTTCTACATCCTTCTACACTTTTCTATACTCTTCTACACACTTCTAGACTCATCTTCTATACTCCTCTATACTCTTTTACATCCTTCTACACTCTTCTACACTCTTCTACACTCTTCTACATTCTTCTACATTCTTCTACATTCTTCTACATTCTTCTACACTATTCTACACTCTTTTACACTCTTCTACACTCTTCTACACTCTTCTACACTCTTCTACATTCTTCTACACTCTTCTACACTCTTCTACACTCTTCTACACTCTTCTACACTCTTCTACACTCTTCTACACTCTTTTATAATCTTCTATACCCTTCTATTCTCTTCTATACTCTTCAAAACTCTCCAAAAACAGTATTTTTGGAGATATTGGTAACGATGTGAAATTTTCTTCTAACTTTAGTAACAATTTTTCTTCCTTACAGAGGCACAATTTGTACGCCCTTCGCTACTTCGGCTGCGAATGCCTGTGCCTGATCAACATCATAGTGCAGCTGTACCTGATGAACAAATTCTTCGACGGTGAGTTCCTGTCGTACGGCTGGAGGGTGATGAAGTTCTCCGATCAGGCGCAAGAGGACAGAATCGACCCGATGGTGTACATTTTCCCGAGGGTGACCAAGTGCATCTTCCACAAATACGGTGCGTCCGGATCGATACAGAAGCACGACAGCCTGTGCATCCTGCCGTTGAACATCGTCAACGAGAAGACGTACATATTCATCTGGTTTTGGTTCATGATACTGGCGACGTTGCTCACCGTTTTGGTGCTGTACAGGATCGTGATAATCGCGTATCCGAAAATCCGGGCGCGGATCATGCACGCGAAGAACCGCAGCATCCCGATCGAGGTGTGCAGGAGCCTGTGCTCCAAGGTGGACGTGGGCGATTGGTGGATCCTGCTCATGCTCGGCACCAACATGGACCACATCATTTACAGGGAGATCATCTCGGAGCTGGTGAAGAAGATACCGGTGGAGGCGGGCGCGGGCGGCCATTGACAAATACTGAAAATCTGGTCGGTTTGTTGTAAAAAGAAATTCGAGAAATGCGATAACGAAGGAGACGATTGCGTTGTTTTGTTGAACCGAAAATGCGCGGAAAACTAAATGTGTTCATTTATGAAAATGGATGGTTCGTAGGCGCGTGCGAATGAACAGAATTAGTTCCTTTTTTAATTGCTCATTAACAATCTTCGTTAATTTATACAGATGGTTTTTTTCTGTAATGTTGGTATAAAATCGTGTAGTAGAGGTGCTATTTGTAAGTATTTTGAGCACTGGAGGAACCCATTTTAGCATTATATTTCCAGAGTTTATCCATCTATTTAAAACGTTTATAGTCAGGATAGGAGATAAAAAAATGGGAACTCAAAATATTTGCAAATAGACATGAAATTACCACCTATAAGATTGTTTATCCACATTTACAAAATTCACCCTGTATTATTTATGATAGAACTTTTTAAAGAACTGCTTTAAGTACCAAACAAACATTTTTTTTCTGTGCGCCTATTCCAGCAACATGAATGCGAAACCAATGTACAAAAATCTTCGTTTAATGAACGATTTATACTATAAAATGAACAAAACGAATACTTTTAATGCCATGTGATGTTACGATTACATTCCCACGAAAAAGACTAAATTTATACACGAATTTTGATAGAGATTTTTTAGTTAACAATGTTTTTGTAACTCTCTTGTAGAAACGAGGAACTCGAGAGAATTTAAACCGTTTTGGATGTTGTTAAAAATTATCGTTTAGTAGATTTTGTGTTAATATCCGTTAATAGCGCGTTTTACGCAATTTTGACGTACATCAAATGTCATAAATATTAATTAGTGACATTTAAGTTTGCCTCTTAGTTGGCTGATAATAACGTACGTCAAAATTACGTATTAATTATATTTAGGTACGTTTGCTTAGATTCTGGGTACCTATTTGAATATAACAAACCGCAAACGTGTGTAATAAATACGAAAATAATACAAATCCCTGTGGATGTGGCTAGAACACAGTTCAGAATCTCAGTTATAATTTATTCCCGATATAAAATTGTGATATGGACTCGAGCATATGTGTATTGTCGATTGTAGAGGTGTAAAATTTAATTTTTGTTTGTAAAATTATGATGTATTCCGAATAAAAAATAAGCAAAGAAGAGATAAAATTAGTTTTTGAAGTTGCAAGAAAAGTAATTTGCAATTTTTTGTTTTTTACATTCCGTTTTTTGCGATTTTTTTCAACTAATTTAGTGATATTGGTTATTTTTTTTATTTTAGAAATTAGATTCGATATACTCATTTTTTCTTGATTTATACAAGTAATTTCTGTAGAAAATTCAGCATTGTAATTATAAAGGAGGGCTTATAATTTTTCATTTGGGTACATTTAAAATTGCGTTATTAAATTTGCTAGTGTATTGTTTTATTCTCAACTCAATGGTCCTTCAGAAAATAAATCTTATTATACTGTGATGAAGCTTTAAGGAATATCAATTACAATCAATTACTACGGTTATTCCTACTATAATAATAAGCTAATTTGTACGAATAAAACCCGTGATTGAATTTTCGAGGTATTTACAATGATTTTGTACAATGTACCTATCTGTTTACACGATTTCTTAATTATGTAAGTAACTAGTATTTGTAAGAATTTTACAATATTTAGATTTAGGTTTGTAATTTTTACAATAATCATTCGAAAAAGAAGAATAAATATATTTTTTAAGATTATTTATTGCCCTCTTTTACATCCCGCATGAGAACCGACACAGAACAGGAGCCCTAAATATGTTGTTTAACCTAGCTTTTGATTTTTTTTTTAGACTTTTCTAGAGTAAAACGACAAAGAAAAATTGGTAAATAAAAATTTGAATAGAGAAAATAAAAGTGAAAAGTTGTCTCGAAAACCGAGACTTGTTGTATTTAGAACGCACGCATCAGAGACAATGAAAGTACGCAAAATATATTTATAGCTATCAAAACGAGAATAGAATCCAGATTTATGTAGTAAATTAGATTTAAATTGTGACAGCTAGAACACTATTCTAATTATTCCGATCATTTAACCAAGAATTTATTACTTCTGTTACGTTTTTAACATTTCGTGTACTACACATTCTCTAATTTTTCATTTTATAGTCCAATTTGAGGATTTTACGAGGGCATAAACGTAAATCAAAATGAGTTAAAAAAACTTAGATACCTATATAAAAAAATCGGGTTAAAAAAATAGTCAAATTAACTCGTCGATATTTAAATTTTCGCGTGCTTAGTATTGAACTAAACTTACTTATCTGTTACTGACTCTCAAAGTTGACTACTTTATGTTGGAATAAAACAATTTCCATGGGAAACATTCGATCGAAAATGAGCTTAATGCGCTGATAGACGTTTTCCTGTGCGGAAAACTAATGGTCCCGCACAACCAGTTTATTTTTACAGAGCGAATTTATGTTGTTGCCATTCATATTTTATATTAACCGTGTCATATTTAATATGGAATTTCGACATTTCTAATATTGTTATTACTCTTTTTTAATGGATGGATTCGCAGCAGGCCTGGCTCAAGCACAACCCATAAGCACAGCTTTCAACGGAATGTATAGACTTTACTATCATAAAACACACATATTTTTAGATAATACTATATGGATTGGTGCAAATTTGTTTGTAATCTGGACAATTCTAAGAGTTGCACAAAGAAAGATTATTAAAATTATAGTGGTCATAATGACAAAGTTGCAATCCTTCTATATCACCCTTTTTTTCTTTTCTATTATTCTAAAATGGAAGTTGTTTTTGTTGTACCCATTAGAGCATATTGCGTAAAAATTGTTTAACACTGGTTTTTTTGTATAAAGTATGTCTCAGTAAGAAAGAATAACAAAAAGTCTAAAAATTATTATTGGAGAAAAATTAGAAGTGATTCAATTTATTGTTGTATTATTATTTAAACGGAACACCCTTTAAAAAGAACTATAATTTTTCCGCTCTTAATAATTAGTTAAATATTTAACTAATTGTAACTAAAATTGTATTACAAATGTATAAATTGTTTTACTTACTTCTTTATAGTCTCCATTAACACCATTAGTACATCCTTGTAAATAATATGTATTTGTGTATAACATTTTTGTATAAATTCAATGAAAACTTTATGAATGGCTTTTTGTTTGAAATTTAAGTCCAAATTTTAAAATACAGTAACGGTTTCAACACTTTTATAATTTGGCAACATTATATATCATTTCTTTAGGTTTATAATTATTAATATTGCACATATTTAATCAATAAGAAAAAATAATATTTCATATTAAGAGCCCCAAATGCGTTCTTTAGATAGGTACAATTCGATAAGCATAATTGGAGACGTAACGTGCGCGACCTTCAAATGATGTGTAATTGGTACAAATCTTTGCGCATTGTACTCTTACGCCTCCAGTTATACCTCTAGGAACTACACTTTGTTTTTTCAACAAAAAATCTCAGACCTGCACTGTCCGGGTTACATTTTAAAGTTATTTAGTAGTAAATATAAAAATAAGCGTTTTAGTCCGTCAACCAAGCTCAGCCGCAAGTCTAGGTGAACGCGGGATTTCAGAAACAGGGATTTTTTTAAACATTATCCCATGCCTCCTGATCGGATCTGTTCTGTTTGGCGTAGTTTTAGAATTTAGAAATCAACAGGCAGCATTCGGGAGTTCGCTGAAATGAGAAACGGGCGAGTTGACTAATAATTGATGATTGATAAGTTTAAAGTAGTTCAAACGGCAGTGTTGGTCGGGAAAAACCGGTGAATTTAATGGAAAAGTTCGACTGTTTGGTCTATGACTGCTAGGATGTTTTGGTAACACTTTTAAACGGTGAGATTATAAATATATGCTTCGTGTTTTGAGTAGGGGATAAAGATTTAGAAGAAAGGAAGATTACGCTAAAAATAACTCGATTAAAAATTATTACTACTTTTATTTAAGAATGAACTTCCAAAAATCAAAAGTGATGTGTAAATATTGGTAGTAAATTTCATACCTATAATTACTTCAAAGAAGTTTAATTTAGAGATAAGTCGACCTGTCTAAAAAAAGCTCTTCGTAAACAATTAACAATTTGCTCCATAAACTACATTTTGATCATCACCTTTCTCTAAATATCCGTAAATGTAAGTAAACGAATTACTAATTATGAATTAAATGATACATGCAATTAACATTAATGCTGGTTTATATCCTTAAAATATGTAAAAAAAAAAACTTTAAAAATTAATCAATCCTTTAAAAAACTTCTGCAACAATCAAAATAACGAAAGACATTTCAAAAGTCACTAAAAAAAGTTTAAAAAATTACTGAAATAATAAAAAACAATTACTTAAAAATGCTCAAAAAATCTTAAAAATCAACAATCGAAGAGTAAACCTACAATTTTATTGCAATTCTTTATTGAGTATTTATATTTGACTTAAAAATTAAGAAATTACACATTTTCCAAACAACACATTAGGTACATTTAAAAATAATTATCCAGAAGCAATTTCTACTCACCTGCTTATACTCCTGCAGGATATCTGTTTATTTTGATAAGTTTTTATCATAATCCAGTTTTGTTTATGTACACTTCCCTAAACATGTCAAAAATTTTCCGAATAAATTTCCACTATGCTATAATGTTTATGTTATACTTTCAATAAAATTATAAACATATCTATTGTATGGTTTCTGAAGCTTTAGCTATCTCTTCTGCAACCTGGATTACGAAGATTGTATTAAAAAATTTTGGTTTTTACCAATTTTATGGCTAATTTCACTGTGTTATACCAATAATTACAGTTCATACAATAATACAAGCCAGCGCTGAAAGAATATACAAGTGCCTATAAACAATGTATTTATTTTAAATACGAGTTACTCGTTAATGATGGATTGAATTTAAGGTTGAAAAAACGTTTACCAGCACCTTCAGTGCTAATATTATTTTTGGACTCGATTTCTTCGAGATTTCAAAACGTTTATGATGTTAACTAGACGAAAATAAAAAAGTCTATTTGTTGTTTAGATTGCTAACCCATATGTATCGAATTGTGTGTCGTATTTTTATACGAAAACTTGGCATTTGACTCGCAAATAAAATTTTATTATGACATTGTTGTTAAACCGAAAAATTTATATTTTTATTTTGGGATTCGTCTGTCGATGGGAATTTTAGAAATATTAACTCAATCGTTTCTTTTTAGATGGTTTTTCAATATTTTTAAACAATGTTTTACATGAAGAGAGGTCAAGAGATCATTATAGCAAATAATTCAATTTTGGTAGATTTGTGTGTTAATGGATTGCTCATTATTGCCTGGGCTGATTAATTAAGAATTTATAGAAATCATGGATAATGAGAGTGCGGGTCGAATAATTTTCCTAAATTTAGATTTTTATTGGCACTTTTAACGGTTTCAGAACAAATAATCACAAGAAGTGTTGAAAACCGAAAAGTAATCCTCGGAAGCAAAATGAACGTTAAGCAGACAGTTTTACAGCTCTTAGCTAAACAATTCGGAAAAATCTCAAATCTCCTCTGAATTATTATTTACTATTTTCAAAGCGATACTTAATAAATAAAGCCAATGACGAAAGTTAAGTATTGGAAACCGGATCGCGTGTTTCTGTTGGTTTTCTTATAATAAAGTGATTTTGGGAATTTTGATGGCTTTATTTATTTCGAGTTTTGAAATAGTTTTCAAAGAAAATGGTTTACAATTTTTCATTTCTGTCCATTGACCGTAATTTAAATATGTTCAAGTAGCTGCAATAAAAATATTAACACTCTTAAATATTTAGTTTAAGCTTATTCATTTATTCATAAACATGTATTCATTTTAAAGCTTATTTCCGTCGAAAATCTATTCATTTACTAATTTACTTATTTAAAATGACTTTTCTTGAGAACCAGAAAATTATCCTTAAATAACTAGGGTTAAAGGATTTGATGGATTTTCCAATAACAGGCCCCAAATTTGGGACTAGATTATCGAGGAATCTACAAGTCTAGATTCATTAATGCTTTATAAACTGTGATTATTTTCCAGCAAATGCCTAACACAAAGCCTACAGCAGAGTATAAAAAGATACAATATGCAACATTCCCGAAAAAGAACTCGCATCAGGAACGAAATATATTCTACCCCAGTTTGAAGGCTCCAAACGTCCCAAAAAGTAAATCGAGCAGTTTCTTAGATGCGGGCTTCCATCCAAGAAGGGAGAAAACCAATATGACTTTCCCCAGGGATATACTTAGAGGAGTTTACCATTTCACACAAACGGTAAAAGTGCAAATTAAAAAAGCTAATTTATAAGAAGTATTGTATTTATGGAATTAATGTTTTTGGTCATTTTATCAATAAATAACAAGAAAATTGCAATGACCTAAAATGTAGTCGATTTAGGTATTCCGCTGTTAAGAAATACAATTAGATACCAACATTTTCTTTATTGTTTTACATTGTTCTATTTGTGGAGTTTAAAAACTAATTTTTCAGATAAATGGGTATACAATAGATTCTCCTGTTTTTCGTTTAAACACCAATGCAACTGTATTACTGTTGATTACGTTTTCCTTAGCTGTTACTACAAGACAATACGTTGGTCATCCAATCGATTGCATACATGCGAGGTAAGTTGTAATTTTCAAATATATTTGAAAATTTGTCCGTATACCTACTACGGGAATCCCCTAGATAATTTATACAAGTTCAAATTCGTATGCAAATTGCAAACAAATTTGCACTTACCTTTATGCATTTTTAATGAATGGTAAAATCGTGTTCAGCAGAGAATATCTAACTACATCTATCTAACTATATCTATCTAACTCCGTAGTAAGATATTCTGTGTGTTTAGTAAAAATTTTAACTTACTAAAATATTGGCTTACTAAAGTTAGGCAACACAGATTACAGTTTCTGTACAATACAGCTAATTGTGCTGCATACTCATTTATTGGCAGAAAAAAGAATTAATTTAAAATTAATTCAATTAAAATTAAAAGAGTAATTCACAATTTAGAAACTAACTCTGTTCAAAATTAGAGTGGTTCTTCTATCACAACACCTTTTGAATTTTGTTTCCTTCTCTAGAACAGATTGACGAAATAAATTCATCTATAAAATACTCAGAATATCTCGGAATATTATTTAAAATTTATAGTTTGCCCTCGCCTTACACAAAAATACTTCCAGTATCACAAAATAATCGGATTAAGTAACTCTATTTAGCCCAGGATTTAGAAAATAATAAAATTTAATGAATGCTACAACTTCCTACAACATTAGGTATACGTACACGTATTTTTAGCCAGTTCAACGCACTTCGAAATTTTTGTATGCATTAAAAAATCGATTTCGAAAACACATGTTCGAACGTATGTACTTAGAACGCAAGTAAATATGTAGCGATATGTAGAGAATTTCGGTGCAGCGCCAAATGACAAAACCTCTAAAAATTGCATCGCAACAGGAGCACAACGCAGAAACCCATCCGAGACGAAAGCGACTTTTTAAATTTAGAAACATCGCTAGTTGAACGTTTGAGCTCTTTCATGCAAATTTTTAACTCTATATTTGATCGGAACGTGGGCTTGATGTTATTACCACAAGTTATAGTAACTGATCTACTAACTATACTGGTCCAATATTGCATGTGGATCTATTGAAACCCTTTCTAATAAACTTCCCTACTAGTTATCTAGTTATTTTAATTTCAGAGACATTCCTGAAGACGTTCTTAACACTTATTGTTGGATCCACTCGACATTCACGGTCGCGGACGGAGCTAAAAAAAGCGACAAAAGCGACATGTCGTCCATTGGAATCCAAACAACCGGGAAAAAAACCGTCAAACAAATCCGATACTACCAGTGGGTGGAGTTCTTTTTGTTTTTCCAGGTAAGGAAAATTCATATTAACAAAGCATTTTTCGTTCGCTAAAATAAACCTCATTTTCGGACGTTTCTCGCTAAATCCACATATTCTAAATATTTTGGATGGGAATCAAAGTGGAATCGTTAGAAACTTTCACTTAAAAAACTGTTTATTGCTCGCCAAATCAACGCGAACTTTTGTTTAAAATTTCGAAACGTTAACAAATCACACTCGAATACTTGATTATTTAAGTTCATATGACCGCAACTTTTAAGTGTTAGGCGACATACAGGATGTCCACTTTTTCTCACAACATATTGGAAGACATTCTGTAGTCGTATTAGATTCTTTGTAATAATAACAAAGGCAGATTCGTTCCAACCATTGTTTTCGTTGTGCAGTTACACCAGTTACCATTTTTATTTTTAACCTAAGTTGCGTCCTTAAGCCATAAATTTAGTCTAAAAGAAAATGACAGTTTTACGGTGCACTCTCGTTCAGAGAGTATTTAAGAAATAATTGGTCGGAAATCCAAAGGAAATTTTACATAAGAATGTTGGGTAATTGAATGGGAAAATCGAGGCGATTGAAAGGGAAATTAGTTGTGTTATTAAAAAAGCAGGTATAAAGGAAATAAAACACAGCAGGTTTCTGCGAAACAATATAAATTAACCATCGGCAAATAAATAAGGTTGATGCCTACATTTTTAAAGATTAAATTAACGAGTTTATTTAGCAACTGCACCAATAATGTGCGAGATGTTTTTTCTTCCAAGAGTAATAGTTTTACAAATAAATTTTGCTACGAGCAAACCTTGAAGCTTCAGTATTCTTAGACTATTGTAACAATAACAGCATTCTTACTTATTTTTATAAGTATTATTAAAACAAATTATTTTTAATGTAGAAGAAAACACATTTTAATAGATGAAATAGTACAAATAATAAATAATAGAAACGTTACCTTGCCTACAATCACAAATAAATAATGTATATACCGGATGTCTATAAAATTGAAAAATATTTTTTGAGGGCCACCAGGTACAATTCAATCAAATAAGAAACATGACTTGCTATTAATCTATTGTTATGTTCTCGCTTTCCTAGTAAAATTCACCGTTTTTTTTCGATAATACAATCAAATAATTCGATTAAATTGATGGTTATAGCAAAGATTTCTAAACCAAAATCAATCACCTTCTGATTTATTTTGGAAGCTTTGAGTTTATGATACTTTTTGTACCACATCAAACCAAATACTCAACGAAATGTTCTAAATCCAACCGCAATATCCATCATAGTGCAGTGGTATCGTTTCCCGAATCAGTAAATAGGCTTGCAGGTGACCTACTCGCACAATATACACATTTCCAGCATCATTCAACATAGAAATCACCTTCCAGGCAAAAAAACCAGCTCAGCTTACGCACAACTTAACACTCATTTTCTTTAATAATAGCCATGAGAAAAATATACAATTCTAATTAAAAGCAGGTTCCGGTAAACACTCATAATTCTAACGCAACCTGATCCAATTTCCATGATAACACTATCGTTGAAAGTTTACGTCTTTCGCAAACTCTCGTACGTGGTGAATCCCGGGCGAAAATTCGAAATAGGTGAGACATTTGGAACGGCGTTTTGTAAATATTTTGGTGCAAAATAGAAGATGTTGAGCGTATGGATTGGCTTGAGTTGCCGCGCCGTGCGTGCGTGTGCAATCCTAAATATTAATGGCATACGATGGCCGAAAATATATTCTCATCGTGCTGAGGGGATTCCGTATATCGGGGAGCAAGAAATCCCAACGGCGGAAGCGGAAAATACAAGAAAAACACGCTCTAAATCCTTGCTAATTATCTTGTGTTTTAGTGTAAATTGTGTTTTAGTAGAGCAAAGAGCGGAAAAATTGAATTAAATGATATGATATAAAATAAGGACATGTAAAAGAAGATTAAGTAGACAGGAAAAGTGGATAATAAGTAATAAAAATCCAGCACGTAATATAGTTTCGGTGGGAAGACCAGTTTGTTTAAAAAAATTGGTATAAATAATACCTAATTGACAATTATATGAATTGCACTCCTTTTAAAGGGTATCAATACAGAGAAGTTTATATGAGCATAAATGTTATTGTTTTATAGGTCCCATAAAAATTCTGTTTTGATTTTACTGCATATTAATAACATATTTAAATGCAACATATACATATACTGCGCAGATTTATATTCACCACTTTCGAGATTAAAATTGAGTTCCCAAAGTTTTCAAATATTATTTTAACACCAGATAAAACCATGAAAAATTCCCTAAAATCTTTCGAATTTTTTCAAAGTCGTAAAAATTTTATGTATTTTGATTGTCCACATTCTAGTCGCCATAATTTTACTATTTCTCAAAAATCAACAATCATTTCCACCCGTTAAACCACCGCTAATCCCTTCTCGACCGATTGTTTGAAAGTTCCCCATTTCCCTAATGCCCACGTCGACAAACTTGAGGAAAACCGAGGAAATCCAGATTATTAATGAGTGCCATTGACTAAACATTAACAACATCGAATCGAGGAGTATAAAATATTCGTATTTTTAACTCTGCCAAACTTAAACTTTGTCAGATTCGTTTATAAACGTGTAAATGTGTATCGGCACATGCAATGGACGTTTCAGTTTCGAAATAACTCCGTCCCGACGCCGACGCTACAGCTCAACGTTCCGACGCCTCGACGCGGTGCGCCCCGCGAAAAATAATTCGTGATAATGTGTTCGTAAGTTCTTTTACCAGTGTAATACGTACTATAGGTTTGTGCTTAAAGGAATTCGACGGGCCTGGGGAAATTCAGTAAGTACCTAAATTTATATACCTACATATATTTATCTATAAGTACCTACTTGCATTAATACATTTTATAGTAATGTGTTACTCTGATGTGTGTTAGTTAATTTTATGCAAATTTTCTCCACTATTTTAAGGTTAGTACCTACATAATACACCATACTTTTATTAGAAATTTCCATGATTTTCTGATGGTTTTAAATTTATTTATGGTTTTATGATTTTTATATGGTTCATATACGATTTATTATACTAAATAGTTTTTCATTGATTCTTGGACTGGCTTAATATGGTTTTTCTTGGGATTTTAGTAAATTTTTAATTTTTCCCCGTGATTAATTCAAAAATCAGTCAATTTTGTAAAATCAATCATTTTTAAAAATCAGTCATTTTTGAAAAACTCTTGATCTTTTGAACTGAAACTTTTGATACTTCAAACTGTATATTGATTTGAAATATACATACATATCAACTATTTGAATTATTAAACTACTAGGACAAAAATAGAAGGAAAAATATCTCTAATAATTAAAATATTGTATAAATCTCTAAGTAGAACATTTCTTTAGTTCTTTGCTTCAATTCTTCGTTTATAATAAATCAATTCTCTTTAATATTTATTTAATATTACCGAAATTTGTCTCTACTCTATTGAATGTAACCGATTCGCGGTTATTTTTTGTATAAAAAAACAATTCGATGAAAGTAGGCCCGCCGCATTTTTCGACATTTATTTAAAAAAGTTCAGGTGCCGATTGCCCGACGAGAAAAGCGGATGTTTCTAATTCGCCGCTGTTCTGTATACAATCTGAAAATCTGACCTATATTTAAATATACGTGAAAAAAAGTGAGTCAATTTATGAGTCAAAAAAAATGATCGTAGGTAGCTAATAAAACAGCGGATGCAGTTTTTAAATAAAACCCACCATAAATTCCCTCGATTCGGGGAAAATTATTTCCAAGCCAAATGTCCGAATCGTCTGTTCGCTGCCAGAAGGCATTTAGTACTAACGTTTCTTGGAAATCGAGTTAAATATCCATAAGTTTATTGCTACCATATTCACTTAGCTCAACTATGTGTATGTATGCCTCAATAAGATTCATTTGTCCGAGTTTTCCCAATCAAAGCAATTCTTTTATCAAATAAATCAATCCAATTGGGTGCTTAACTTCAAAAAATTGTAAAGTATCCTTTAATTATTTTGCCTATTATAAAAATTGAATTTGACCCACTCTAACTTCATCCAACTTGTTTTATAGTCTATTTCCAAAATAGTAGGCACTAAATTCTCGGAAATTTTGTCGCTTTTTTTATTTATTACATAATCCTTGCTCTTCTAATTATTAGTCTCCTGCTGATTTTCCCGTCAAACACACTTGTAGCCTACGATATTTTCCGTACGCCACTGGGAGAGACCCATTATCTCAATCATTTCTGAGAATTTAGTGCCTACTATTTTGGAATTAGTGTATAGTTTAAGTACCTCTATACCCCAGAGTGTCCCTGTGACAGTATAGAGAACACTAGCTTGAAATATCGAAGAGTTTCAATAAAGATCTCAAAAAATAGATTAAATATAAGCAATAATTTTGCAGGCCTCCAATCGCAATGGTAAAGACTTCACCAAATGTGACCCTCTCCAAAAAAATGGTCTCGTCCACCAGCAAAGCGAAGAACAGAGCCTCGAGCAAAAGATAACCAAAAGATGATCAAGTCATAGACAGCCCCGCGCACATCATGCTGGATATTTTTAGGGGGCTCAAGACTCTAGTGCGGGTCAGCCACATCCACATCGACTCGCCGGTTTTCAGGCTGCATTACTCCATCACCTCGTCCCTGCTGATAGCCTTCAGCCTCATAGTGACCACCAGGCAGTACGTGGGGAACCCCATCGATTGCATCCACACCAAAGACATACCGGAAGATGTGTTCAACACGTTCTGCTGGATACACTCCACGTTCACGGTGGCCGTCAACAAGCAAGAACTGGCTAAATTGAACTTGCCCGGTGTAAGGACTACGCACGACGAAAAAGAGAAGAAAGTGTATAAGTATTACCAGTGGGTGTGTTTTTGCTTGTTTTTCCAAGTAAGTTTGTTGTTGTATTTGTATCGGTAATAAAAGGAAGGTGCTTTGGAAAAATGAGGTCAAAATGTTGCAATAGTCGTTATTATTATCGTTGGGTTTAATAATCCTTGCAATTAAGTGAGTTTTAGATAACTATAAATTGGGATTTTTTATTGAATTTGTATAAGTTTAACTACATGCTACTGATACACTTTTTTACCTAATTATTGCGCTATACAGGGTTGGGCAAAAGTCCGGAATAAAATTATTATCTGTTAAACCAGTAATTTAAACAAAAAACGCTGAAACACGTAAATTGATTTTATATTGTACGGATTTGTTGCCAATAAAATTATTTTTTTTTCTTCAACCCCTTAGTTGCAACCCTACCCAACTTTATTTTTTCAAATGCAAAGGTATGTCGTGTGTATGGTCATTGAAAAGCCCGTGAAAAATGGAATCTAAAACATACCTTTTTTTTTTATTTTTCTCATGTTGTTATTTGGAAATGAGCAAAAAATTCTTTTAAAAACAAATATGTTACAAATACTTTTTTAGTGGTATCGACGTGTGAATTAAGGCTTACTCTACTTAACAGGCTCCAAGGCAATGGTAAAACCTAATATCGGTAGCCTATCTTTAATTCTGAATGAACTTTTATTAAAAGCAGGCGAGCCTGGTCAGGCAGCACACCAAATTTTATTGATTTACCGTTTAAAACTGATAAGGCAATTTAGCATCAACATTCGTTGAAATTTATGTTTTAGGAAAAAACAAAAACATAAAATGGGTTTAAATCTAAGCCATTGTTGATCAGTGAACTTCAAAAAGGAAAACAGGTGTTGCATTTTTGTACAAGTTTTTTTTTACCAAGGGTTCGCCTGTTTTTATTAAAAAGTCATTCAGAATTACCAAATTCATACCAATGCCTGGGAGCCTGTCAAATAGATGGTGAAGGGCATTTTCAACATTGCTACGTCGATACCACTAAAAAAGTATTTGTAACATATTTGTTTTTAAAAGAATTTTTTACTCATTTCCAAATAAAAACATGAGAAAAATAAAAAAAAAGGTATGTTTTAGATTCCATTTTTCACGGGCTTTTCAATGACCCTACACACGACATACCTTTGCATTTGAAAAAATAAAGTTGGGTAGGGTTGCAACTAAGGGGTTGAAGAAAAAAAAATCATTTTATTGGCAACAAATCCGTCCAATATAAAATCAATTTACTTGTTTCAGCGTTTTTTGTTTAAATTACTGGTTTAACAGATAATAATTTTATTCCGGACTTTTGCCCAACCCTGTATACAAATTTCGTTGAAGTTTTGCTTAGTAGGAATACTCGTATAATGAACACAAAACTCGTGCCAACATCAGATGCTTTTTTTTGAAAATAATGTAGCTTCCAGCGCTAAAAGAGCATTTAAACATGGTTTCTTGCATAAAATATCAAGAATATTTCCATCTATTTTGATCTTTTAAAATGATTTGTTTAAAACGAGTCTTTCTTATACCATCAAAAAATCTGCAGGAACACAAATTAAGTCATTGTTAATCCTAAATATTATATCAAAAATTGTATTTTCCTTGAGTCAAGTTGGAACAAATTCACACAGTTCTTTCCTTCGGCTATTTCTGGGAAGTTCTTTTGAGAGTACAATAATTTCGTGCAAGCCTCTTAACTAGAAAATTGGTCTATTTTTCAACGAAGCCATTTCCCAGCGAGTTTTCATCGCCATCAGATTCCAGATTCTGGAGCACGACGTCCTGCGTTTAGCGTTTGATGTATAGTCTGTAACGATCTGTACAAGAAACAGAGCGGAGTCGGTAGGCAGTTGGCATTCTTCAGAATCTCCGAAGCTTATTAGTGTTTATTTTTGGATGTTTGGAAAATAAATAAAAGAAGATGGTTACGACAACTTAAATGAAGAGGAGTGTTTCCATAATTATTAACTAGTTTTTACGACGTTAATAGCGCCAATCTATCCCGCTTTGCCCGCGATGTTTTAATTAAAGTTTGATGGATAGGCTGAGAAAGGCACGCGGGAGAAAGTGATGCATGTTTTTCGAAATACGACATAAATTAAAAAAAGTTAGCGGAAAGATAGATGGTCATTATGCGAGCTATAAATTATCGGGAGGAATCCGTCTGGACGGGGCTCGCGAATTAAAAATAAGGTAACAAAGATGCAGCTTATTTCCAGCAGGAGGTGCAGGTTTAAGATATGTTTTATTAGTTAACTAATAAAACCATTTCCGCATATCTATTAATAACCGGTCATTTAAAACAGAAGCTGGAAAATGATTAAAAATAAAACCTCACAGTCTAGTCTAAAGTACTGGAAATCTCGAGTATAAAATGAAAACTATTACCTTCATGTTAAAATTCGGACATAATTCTTACTTATTCTTGTTTGGTGTTATTCTATTTTTCTTTCTCCTTCTACTTATCGTTTGGTTTGTAGTAATATTTTATGAACCAAACGGTTATTTTTTCCATAAATTTTCTCAATATTTTAACGAAATTTGATAAATACAGCGTTTTAGTTTTATGAGATCTTGTATGTTTATGATTAACAGATCAACGATCTGATTATAATAGTTAAATTCTGGATCATTGCCAAACGATCTCATTTTTTCTCACTAAAAAATGATTGATGTCAAAATAAATGTTACAAGATTCGAAATCGTTTTAGATTACAAATATATCCTGTCAAACCATTACAAATGATACCCGTTTTTTAGATTTAATCAGGACAGATGATTGTTAAATATAAAATTAAAAAAACACGTGTTACTCGGACACCCTGTATTACAATACGCGTACAATCGTACACTTTACTTAGGATAACAAAATCGTATTTTAGCGAGTTTAGGATCGTAATCTGGACAAAAATGATCATTAAATATCGATATTAAAGCGTTAAATATTTTAATGCAAATGCAATTCTGCAATAAAAGTTAAAATAGTCCAATAAACTCGATCTCAAGTTTGCGTTCAGCCGCAGGTCGAGCTTTTGTTGCAAAGATTCAAATTGGAATCAGTTACAGAGTGGAACCTTCTCCAGAACTTGTAAAAAAACTTCAAAATTCAAAAGAACACTCTCTTTAGCAGATAAGTTATTGTTTTTATTACCATTGCTCTAAACAAATATGAAATGATTAAAAATGTATCGGTTAGTAAAGATTTGATTCTATATTTCGATTTTGACCTCGCCGCTCGAATATTACATACATTATACACCTCGAAGGTTTCAAGAATAGAACAAGATAAATGCGCTATGTTCGTTAAGTGGTTGTACTTTTCCAATAATATTAGACGATAAATTTAAGTTGTACAAATGTTCGGTCTACGCGCGTTAATATCAAAATAACATTTTAAAATTGTCGATTGAATGCGGAACGTCGATGCCGCCCGGACTTGTTGAAAACCTACTAAAACGTTAGCATAAAATTGTAAATTGTGGCTATCGAGCCGTTAATGTCGAATTTTATGCTAATAGTTTGATAGATTTTTCATAACTTCTTTTCTTTTAAAATTAAAAGGCCGTAAGATGAAATGCTAGGATATGGTCGTTAAACTTACATTAACGTTTTTGAGCTGCTCCAACCAATTAGAATTAATGTTATTTTTTTGATGAGAGAAATATTGAGGATTATGTTAAGTGTGAGAATTTTTATAATTCGCTGGAAATTGTCATGAAATTAATGAAAATATATTCAGGGAGATTAAAGTGACATGTCGAGCTTTAGAAGCGAGTAAGACATAGTATATTGTCAATAATGTGATACGTCAAAATATTGAAACGATAATTTTATATAAATATACGAAGAGTGTGTATTTATTTGAGCATATAGATTTTTTTCAATCAGCCTTAGCATAAACTTTGAGGCTCGTTTTTGGGTCGGTTGAGCAATAATGCGCGAGATCGTCTAAAATTAATTATATACGCCGAACTATTAGCTGCCAGAAGTAAAAATTATTAATGAAAGCAAAAGGTGAAGGTATACTGAAAATGGTGAACGTGATCGACTCGAGCTCGACTTGAGCATCCGCAGTTCGTTTATATTTAGCGAAAACTGGATTTTACGGGAAGGTAGATAATTAAAAGTGATAATATAAATATTTTTATAAAGCGTCGATTCTTGAACGGGAACAGTTTGCTCTAACCTTGGGCCAATTTTCTGATATAATTCATTGTTTTGATATTTATAGATTGCCACCTACTTTTCCTTTACCTTACGATATGTTTAGTTTATTATGTGTAAAAGATTAGGTATTGAAACAATTCGAAAATTTACACCTACGAAAACAGGAGAGTTTTTGAGATTTAATGAAGGTTCAACACTTGGTAATTTATCTTTTTCCCCGGAGCAAATTTGCTATCAGCATTATTTTCGGATATAGATACGCTAGCAGGATTTTCTGCGCTTTTGTTTGTATGTATGAACTTCCGAAAGACGTTTTGCGATAAAGGAAACGAAACGATTATTCCATATTGGTCAGAGTCAGCGTGCATATTTCTGTTTTCATTGTCCGAAACGGACTATTTTTGTGCAAATAGCAGTTTTTTACATGCGAATACAAAAGGAGCCTTCCGAATTGTGCTCAAAGAAAATATTTTTTTCTTACATAACAATTCTAGATTGATTCTAAAATCACTTACACAGGGTGTCTCACTAACAGTATTAAAAAAAAAACAAAATAGTGACTGATTATTCTAAGTTATATTAAGTATAATAATTACTATCTTCATTGGACATACTATGTACTTTTTAAACGTACACAGTGCCAACAGATGCCAACATTTTGTGATTATGGTATAAATTATTTTTACAAAAAAATTACTTCTTCAAATTTTCTGTTGCCAAAAGTCGTAAATATTTTATGTTTACGCGAGTATTTTGTCAATTAAATATTTATTTCTACATGCATACAGGGTATTTAAATACAGAGATAGATGGTGTTAAAACAACACCGCTTTTTTGGTACACTTTGTACAAATTATTTTAAAAAATGGTATTTATCTAATCATAGAGCACCTTATTACATTTACTCTTCCGGGGAAACGCACGTTGAAAAGAAAACGAACGTTAGACGAGGATTAATAACCTGTCGAACGTGACGAAGTTTCTCTTTTTGCAATTTAAGGAAAAGCATTAAAATAATTAAACATTTTTCCTGGTTCGGCTTTTACCGAAAAACCAATCGCGAGCGTGAATTCGAAATACCCGTGAATTATTCATCATATTTTTCTGTTAGCACCTCACGCGTTCGGTTTTATAATTCGCGGAAAAGTATTGACACTTACGCAATAAAAGATTTAAATACATTCAAGAAAACACTGCTCAACAGTTTTATGGGTGTATAGGTATTCGACATCGTTAAGGCTAGAGAGTTATTACAGCAAATATAATCGTTTCACAGTCAAAAACGCTTTGATCACTCATTTCTTGTTGTTTTAATGCGCTTTTAAAGCTACGTTAAAGGTATTTCGAATTGGGAAACCCCTTGATATATTACCCTAATAAATCAGGAAATAGTTTTATTTGGTTTGGGAATATTATAAAAGTGTACGACTTCACGTTAACTGCCATTAAATACATCAAATGAAAGGAATCTCTCGTTTTTTAAACGCACCTAATTTATTTCACAATATATTAGAACCATTTGGAATTAGATGGAGGCGATAAATTTATTTGGTGGAAACATCTGATTATAATTACCTAGATGTTTAAAATGTTGACATAACGGTGTAATATTTCGGAAGATGATATAACTAATTTTAAATTCAATTGAACTAATATTAATTAACATATACAGGGTGATTCGATAGTTTATTTTGTTAAGAAATCTATTTTTTTCTTACCATTGAACCTTAATGATTAGTTCATTTACAGTAGATCTTTTTGTATGTGTATAATCTTACGTAACGGGACTTCTATTTTAAGTTTCCATGGTAAAACTTCGATTAATTATACAGGTAAAATTATTAGAAGCTACTTATTAATAAGTCTACATTGCTCATCGAATTTCTGAATAATTAAAGACTAATGACATTCGATAGATGGCAAATTAACGTAAAACTTTTTTAACACGAGTTTTTGATTTTTTTTTCTAAGAGCAAGCTGACAGAGCAAACGAAAAATGCCGTGTTTATTTGATTTAACCGGAGTTACTGTAATAAAAGCAGGTTACGTAAACTAAATAGAAAATGAGTTTTGAGATATTTACTCCCGGGCCAATGTTTCCTCCGCGATTATCGTACGGATAATTACAAAAACCGTTCATTTGAAACTGTTTATCAACTACGAGATTGTAGAACATGTCGTATAATTAAGTTTTTTGTTCGACCAATTATATCTTCTAATAATTTCCCCTTGAGTAGAAGCATCCAGTAGCGTCGTTTAAAGGGAGTTTTTGAAACCCGGTTTTTAGAGTAATTGAAAGGTTGAAAGGTTTTTTGTGGTATTAATGAATTTGTTAAGATTTTGTAAGACATTTAAAGTGTAATTTCTTTTATTAACTTTATAAAACAAAATGCAAATTTTTAATGAAAAACACTCCTTGAATACCCGCACATATCTCGATTTCATGCGGTGAATAATTCATATTAATGATTGGTTATTTGTGCAACAACAAACGACAAGTGCGAGTAACAATTGGCGAATTTTTAATTCTAGGCAATCCTATTTTATGCACCCAGGTGGTTATGGAAGTCGTGGGAAGGAGGAAAAATCCACGCCCTGATGATGGACCTCGACGTCGCCGTGTGCACGGAAATCGAAAAGAAGCAGAAGAAGAAGCTGATGATAGACTACTTGTGGGAGAATTTGCGGTACCACAATTGGTGGGCATACAAGTATTATTTGTGCGAAGTTCTGGCCCTACTGAACGTTATAGGTGGGTTTCATAAACTCGTTAATTCCTCTTATCAAAAATCGATTCTCTTCGTAGGTCAAATGTTCCTGATGGACAAATTTTTCGACGGCGCCTTCATGATGTTCGGCATCGAGGTGCTGTCGTTCATCAACGATGACCAAGAGGACAGGGTGGATCCGATGATTCAAATATTCCCGCGCTTGACGAAGTGCACCTTCCGGAAGTACGGCGTCTCCGGCGATCCGGAAACCCACGACGCCCTCTGCATCCTGCCCTTGAACGTCGTCAACGAGAAAATCTACATATTCCTGTGGTTCTGGTTCATCCTGCTGGCCATACTGACTTTTCTGACGGTCGTTTATAGGATAATTATCATATTTTCGCCGCGCATGAGGGTGTACCTCCTGCGGATGAGGTACAGGCTAGTGCGGAGGGACGTCGTAGACACTATTGTAAGGAGGAGCAAGATGGGTGATTGGTTTTTGTTTTACATGTTGGGACAGAACGTGGATTCGCTGATATTTAGGGACGTTTTGCAGGAGCTAGCGCATAAATTGAGCAGGCACGATTTTCACCACGGGCCAGGGTTTAAGGGGGAAATCCAGGAAGCGTAAAACGAGCGGATGTTGTGATTTTTGTATATGTTGAATATTGTAGAAATGATGGGATGATTGTATGTACATGCTACTGCTATATGATAAATTGAGTCTACCTGCAAATATTTCGCGAATAATAAGTGTTAAACAATATATTGCTTCAATCAATATGAAGGGAATATTTGAAATGCTGGTTCAGGATTATTGTAATAATAAGTTTTATCCAAATAATACAAATATGTGTAAGAATTTCTTAGATACATTTTGCAAATCACCTTCAAATTAAAAAATCAGCAAAATCTTTCGGGACAACTTTTAATAAAATATGCAAAACTCTAATAAAATCGCTAAAGAACCTTCAGAAATCACTTAAAATAATCAAAAAAAATTATATAGCTAATAAAATTATTTTTTTTTCAAAATTAATCTTTTAAAATGTTGCTAGATCTGGTAAAGTGATGCAAACACCCTTATAAATATAATATTTACCTTGCTCATTAATTGTAACTTAAACTCTGTTATATGTATTAACTTTTAAGGAACTTTTGAAAACAAAAATTTTCCAAGAATTTGCTAATTTTAAGTGTTTGAGCAAGCATTTATTATGGTACGAAATTAATAAAACAGTAAAAATAATAGACGTAATCTTTAAATTATTAGAGGAAGTAGGAAGAGTTCATGAATTTTGAATTTTATTCCACTACCTTATTACACCTAAATAGAGTTTTCTTCAGAACAGCTGTTATTTTAATTTTGGGTTTACAAATCTATCTACAACTTACTATTAGAAAACCCCATGAATATTTAAAAAATACAATTTAAACACCTATAATATAAATAATTTCAAAACAATCTAATAATGCAAATAAGTTAATTCCAAATTTCTAAATTTATATTGTGCTCAACTGGCAATATTCACGCTGCATTTCCAAGTAATTTAAATTAAATTTAAGTATGATTTTAGTATTTGCAAGTTGACTCAACAAATGGTAAGAAATTAATTTAAGTGGACGTTGTTATATTATGTAAGTAAACGAATTATTTGTCGAAAAGAAAATCATGATTGCATAAATTACAACTTGAATAATTATAAATTTTGCTCTCTAAAAAAGTATTGCCAAAATAGCTAATTAAATTGAAAAAATTATATTTTTCCTGTAAATTCATAAACATAATTACCAGCTTTCATGATCTTTCAATTTTGCGTTGTTTAATAAAAAATCCAAGAAAACATCCATGTAATGAAAACAAAAATTTAAATTTTATTATCAACTTTTAGTAGATATGCCTCTGGTGCTCTTAATAATCTTCTTAAAATATTAATACTGCCAAAGGTGATGTACGAAACGACAGGTCATTGTTGAATCTGTTTGTACCTCAAATACATTCAACAAATATCAATAGTATCTGTTCCGGTCGAATTATTATATTTATAAGTAAAATTAGATAGAATTATAATTGAATAAATGTTGTTAAATAAATTCTAATATTACAGAAACTTTTCATTTTGATACTTAATAAGCCAGGCTATTTGCAGTAACCTCTCTTACTATATGATGCATTTAAATCCGACCAAACTGTATGAATAAATAATAAATAACATTTTAATATACATTCCTAAGGTATAAGTTATAAAAATTTCGTACATCGCCGAGCCATCTTATTAAACATACACAACACATATTAGAATAATGTATTTGAATTTCTAGTTAAATAATTTTTGTATTGCAAGTTTAATAAAAAGCGGATTTGTATTTTAGGATAATGCCTTCGTTTGATTAATTCCACTTATTTGCTACATATTATACAACAATCGAAAACTCGTTAAAATTTTACTCTGCAAAATTGGGCTCTTGAAGGTTTTGTTCCCACAATTTTCTAGATGAATAATGATTATTTCAATTCCTTTTATTATAGTACCAATACATTGTATTAGCAGAAGAATACCTTCCAATCATTTTACCGAAATAGTCTGACCTTGCTGAACACAGGTGAACGACAACCTAGCGCGTTGGCTGACGACCTTATTCTATCTAGTACCACTCTTTGTTTTCAATTAAAAGATTTTATGGCCAGTTTCAAGTTTGTTTAGCAATTTTATTACTACTATAATTCTTAACAAACCATCGTTGTCTGTGCAGTTTTTTCCTCTTTCTATTGATTTTTTAGATTCGCGAACGGTGGGCAGTATTTACAGTAATGTAAAAAATCGTACTGTTGAGACATTAATCTGACAGAATAGGTGGGAAAAGATGGAGATTTATCAAAGTAAAAAACGCGAAAAAGGGAAGTTAACAGTTACTAAACGCTGTTAAATTACACCTACTTGTCGTTTTTTAAGGAAAATTTTGATTTCTAAAAATAATTTGCATGTCCACATCCAATTAGGATGCGATGGTTCTAATTAATGGCACTAAAATCCAACTCCTTGTAATTAGTAGATCTTTGCTCAATAGAATTTCTCTTTGTAAGTACCCCGACATTAAGCTTCACGTCCTGGTGGACAAAAATAAATCCACATCACCAGATAGTCGACATTTAGAGACATATAGCTGCATTTTTGTATGCATCATTGAGCAGCGTCGGGCTGCATAATATAATTACAACTTCACCTAAATCAATTCCGGGAACTTATTGCGCGAAACTTGCCCATCGTATATTTTGGCACATGAATATGCATTTAAGAAGTCTAGACGGAATAGTCGGGCGAATTTTTTAGCGAGCTTTACATATACATTTTTAAGAAGTTGAGAGTATTTTAAAGCAAAAGTTTGTATGTGGAATCATGAGCGATGCCAGGAAAGGGCACTAGCTTTGTGAAAATAAAACACGTTTTCCTTGATTTTAAAAGGGTTTTTGAAACATAATTGCAGTCAACCGGGCAGTCGTAAAACAAAGACATTAACGCAAAAAAACTTAAAAATAACACAAACGAATCGCAAGAATTGCCGACGATGGATTCGTTACGGGTATTTAACTTCACTTAAAGCGCACTCCTTCTCTGCAAACGAAAATAAAACCGATCGAAAGAGAGTTGGTGTTTACAATCTACGTAAAAGTGTATTGGCCCTCGAGTGGCCAAATATGGCTCGGACGTGGTAAGCGGACAATCGACTCAATTCGGCCCACGTGCCGATTGCCATAAGTGACTCATGAAAATAACATTGCCAATAATACGAATTAATATTCAGAAACTGGAGAAATACTTTACATAGCTCTGATTTACGCGTCATACGCATGCTTGCTGCATACATAATAGAGCATTATTGCTTGTTGTGTTCACATTTATTGAATCATTCTGAAACATGAAAGAGTATATATAATCTGAATGACAATACATTCTCTCCAATGAGGGTAAAAATTATCCATAATCGAGGTAAATACCAAGACATGTAAGTGGATACTTTCAGTAGAAATTTTGAACAAGTTTATGCTCACTGGTTTAGAAATTTCATCACGTAGTTATAAAATTTCGAGACTTCAATTAGTGGATAAACATCTTACTGGATTGCTGGTCGAATAAGTAATGGAATTGTTAATATTTACACTCGAGAAGAATACAAAGTGTGCTTTCTTCTACGCACGGAATGCCAACAAAGGAAACACCATTTCAATGGGCATTGTGCGTTTCCAATTCTCGTACGAATATGCTCGAAGATAATTTTGTCATTAGAAGAAAAGAAGCGTTATTTTAGCAGCGTTCTCGACTTATTTTACGGCCGCCTCTTCATTTTCGACCGATCTTCAAGGCTGGAGGAGTCGGATTCTTATCCCACAACCGACTCGGTTGACTCTCGTTATTTTTCAACCACGCTAACAAAACCAGAATTTGTTATTTCGATTCTTAACCTTGATGTCTTTCGATGTGTTAAACGAAATCCCAGCGAATTTGAAAGTCAAATTATCTAATTATCTCTTAATTTGAGCAACATCTCCAAACCCAAACGCATCCAAAATTACAAGCGCCTTCAATTTTACAGTAATGTTTCGAAGAGTTGTAGGTAGTAGTGCTAGGTAGAAATTTTGCAAAATTTCTTGAAATATTTTCGAGATTTTTATCGCATTTTACGATCGTTAGTTCTTAAGCAAGTCACTGTATATTTAAATTCAAGTATACGCCGTATCAAAAGAGCGATCGCTGCTTTACTGCTTTATCAATTTACACGTCAGTCCGAGAGGATTCATTAATGTTGGTTTCGGAAAACGCGGTTGCAGCGATGAAGAATGAAGGTATTAAAAAAATTAAATATAATTCCAGCTAGCCGAAGTCGCAAAGGTCGACCGATTCGCCCACACGCTGCGCCCGCTCGACTGCTGAAGGCCCCCGTTCCATATCAAATAGTCCGGTTACAATATTTTATTAGCTCATTTTCCAATTATTTATCGATAATCTCACTAAATCAACCTCTGTGCCCGTTCGCGATTGAGGCAATTTAAATGCCTTTATGCTGCAAATAATCGCCGGGCATAAAGTATGCTGAATCCGGATCGTTTAATTTGTTCGATTATTTATTACTTTATAACATGTTTTAATTAAGGGTCAATCAGGACTAATTATGGAAACATCAACCCTTTAATCTTCGGAGACTTAATTGTTGGTCATAAATCAACTAGTCATCGATACTCCACTTCTTTTATTGCTAATTTCAACACTTTGGTTTTTTAAGAAAATGACAATAAACTCGATTTTAAATATGGTGACTCAATATTGCAATTAATCAAATTAATTACTCGGAAAGCGCACTTCAATAATCAAACAGATGACTTAATATATTAATTTAAATGAATAAATTAAAGACTTAGTTGAAAAATTAGTTGAAAACAGTTGAATAAACAAAAATTATGTCTTCAAACTAAAAACACAATTAATCAAAAGTACGCCTGAAAAGACATTAATTTACATACTTTTCTAAGTAACTGAATTGAATAATAAAAAACCTATTTTTGTATTAATATGATATCATCTGCAAAATTCCCCAAAAACGTCGAATTTCCATTAAATTTCCTCCTAAAAATAAACCGGGAAGGAATCCTCGTGAAGCCGCCGGACTATTGGGTACTGGTCGTACTGACCCCACCTGTACCGCCGCCGTCATCATCGCGGAGTGCCAGTGCAGGAGATTGCCGAGGTTGGATGTAAAATCCGCCGGAGTCGGCGAGCACCAGGCCAGCAGAAGGCAGAATCGAAAGGAAATCGTGCGTTCTTCCGAGTGCAATTCCTAAGTTGTTTTTTTAAGTATATCCAGCAGCAGAATTTTGTGATTTTGCTTGTGATTTGTGATTGAGTGGAGTAAAGTGCAGTACCTCGTTAGATAATTTGGATTACTGCCTCACGTTTTACAGGTAAGGTGGATTTAGATAATTGTTAGTATTGGTTAATGTTGTTATTAATTTTAATTTTTAATAGATTGTAAGCGTTTATAGTTTCAAAAACTGTCAGAAAATCATGTCTGAAGGGTCTAATTAATTTAACATCATAAATAATACCTTGCGTATAAGATATGCTAATATCAGATCTTCAGATATGCAAATATGTGGTATGATTTTAAAAGGTATTTGGAAAAAACAGATATTTGTTATTGAGTATACATAATTTTAAACTAATTTATAAAGCAATTATTTACACATTTGCATTTAAAATTATAGGTCTCTGACATTTCATTAATTTATTTTTTAATTATTTTGTATTTAGAAATTGTGTAACAATTTTTAACTACAGACATTTATACTACAAATATCTAATTTATTCATTATTCCAGTAAATATTAAATCAGCATAACTAAGACAATGTCAAAATATTTAATTATTCATTAAACTAAAGTCGCCCTGTGAAATTTGATATGAATATTTCATCTTCTCTTAGTTGAAATATTGTGTAAACGAATCTTTAAAATGGATGATTTGATTCGGTTTTAGAGATGAAAATGTGTATCATTTTCTTCTGAAGAATTTCTACATCGCAAAATTACATATTACAAAGTACAGAAGTATTTTTATCTAAGCGAAGTTGCGTTCTTCTTCCCGCGTACTTACACTTACGTTACCTTAAGCAAAAGGCATATTATAGTAGTTGATAATGCACTTATTGCCTTAAATATACTTTGACGAAAGTTATTACTGTTAAACATCTTCCAGATTCATATAATTTACAAGAGCCTCGTGCCATTCTAAACAACGATGAAATCTTATGGAATTTTAAATCCCCGCTAAAGCCCATCATTTTTAATTCGACACAAGAAGAAGGCAAGTTCAACAGCCTTCGAAAGTGTTTAGTTTGGGCCCCTTCCTTATCTTGTAAAATTAAAGCAAATATTAAATAACTTAATAGAATTCAATCCGGCGACTGACGGTGATGTTGCATAACTACACATTTTAATGAATCACATCCGTTTAAAAAAACGCAAATTACAGCTTTTCCTCAAAATCAATGACTATTTAACGTTGCCTTTACAACCGAAATTAGCTGTAAATAATTCTGATTAACCGGAGGATAATAATAATTACGAAACGTATGTAAACGCAAGGCCATTCGGTAGCACCGGTTCCAACTGATCTCTTCAATGGTCGCGATTAACCATGCATAAATGGACACTTTTTAAAGCTCAAACATGTTAACAATAATAATAAGTATAGGTAATAAATCCGAGGCAAATATTGGCGTGAAACACACGCATGACTAACGTGTCGTTTCTTTGAAGACCTCCACACCTTAGATTAATGGAATTCAAAACTTGTCTCCTGCGTCTACAAATGACTAGTTCTAAAAATTCCACCATTCCTACATGGTGTAATAAGGAAATTCATTATTTGCTGCATGTATTAATATTTGATTGTGGTCAACAAGATACTCTGAATCAAGATGTCATTAGCGATGATGACTAATATCTTTATGAAAGGTGAAGGAATTAATTATTTGAAAAAAATGTAAAATTACATAATTAATTATAGCTAGTGATGTAGGATAGTTAAGGATATAGCAAAAATTGAAAATATAGTTAGTATGATTATATGAATAATGAACATTTTTCTCTCATCAAATTACTGGAGCAATTTGTACATGCATTTGTACATGCAATTGTACAACATATAAATTCTAGAGTACTTGTTTCTACCTTTTTTGAATAATTAATTGCAACGTGACCATTACGAGTGCATGTTTATAACTAAATAAATTAAACCTGCATTTCGTATACGATCCACAACAACAATTAATTTGAACAATACGCATCATCATCTAGATAAACACTCCAACGAAAACAATGCATAAAGTTCTAATAAATCCCAACGATCTTACATAAACTCGTACGCCAAATAATACAATGAAAACAAAACTTTCTCTTCTCAGTTCAATCGCAACAACATTCAACTAATTTTAATGGTTTTCGCCATTCCATTCCACTTGGTACTTTATATACCGTTACGCCGGCAATTATTTGTTTATATAACACCATTTTCTATTATAATTAATAACCGCTCGAGCGCCAGAGGTCGTTTGTATTAATAAGTTTTTGTGCATGATTTCTGTAATTTAACCATTGCTGAGGCATCTCAAATCCCAAACAACATAACAGTTCTATCGCACGTTAGCAATCACTTGGAATTCGAAGAGATGAAAGACGCTGGATGATTGTTTACAGCTGAAATAATTCATACAATTATTTTCCAATTTAGGTGTTCATTCTCTAAGTAAACATTTGAAATAATATAATTGAATTTATTTACTTTTATTTATTGTTAAATTGTAGATAATTATGAAGCTTTGTCGATTTGTTTGTGAAAAGAAGAAGTATTTGTTAAACCCCTTTTCACATATAAATTGTTGAAAAGCAAATTCAAAATGTAATAATTAACAGAAAATATTTAAAAGATCAAAAAACTTATGTACCTACTACAGAAATCATTAAAATTTTATAACTCAATAGATTACTGAACCTTAACTATATTTAAACGATTAATAAATTGTTGAAAATTGTTGTATAGGTATATAAAAAAATAATTATATATTTAATATACCATTTAATTGAATAGTTAATGAAGTGCGAATCAATTTAAAACACAAATACCCAGCCGATATTTATGTGAATAACCTAAAATTGGAGGCCTTCAAAAGACTTCAATCGTCGATCAGAAGAGTAACCGCTCTCGAGAAATCAAATGGCTGGTTAATCGACACTTTTCGCTATAGCGTTTTGTTCGTAAAATAGGCGGCAACGACGCAAAGCAACGGAATGTTGAATAATAGTCCAGGAAATGAGTCGTATGCTAAAAAGCGATCGAAAGAGGCTACTCCGGCTATTCGTGACCATCATCGCCGGTTGATCTCCTGAAATTATACCTCGTGGAAATAAATTATTCCGGTGGATGCAGGAACGATCTCGAAATCGCCCATCAATTTTTCAATTCGAAATGTTTTAATTTCCATTAGGTACGCGCATGATGTTTGCTCTTACGAAGTTATGGTTCGAACCAGCTTTCGTGGGCTTTTTATGATGATTGTATCAGCTTAAAATTCTATACGGGCACATTAATTTAAATGACAATCGATAAAAGGCTAATGTTCAGGTGTATTTTCACGGTTGATTTGCTATTTTATTGCGAGCTATTACTACACACGTAAGTTGAGGTTTCGAGCAATTAATGACTCTGTAGGTTGTACAACCATTCATAAAAAAACTTTATATTTGTTTAAAAGGAAACCGGTTATTTTACGTTTGCGTATTTCATTTTTTCGAATTAGCATCCGTTGAAATAACGAATATTTTTATCAGTTTGCGTTTGTTGGAATCATTGGCAATGTTAGGTCAACTTGTTTAGCAGCCAGTCTGAAGTACCAAGTATCCAAAATAATCATTGAAATATCAAACATAATTACTTATTAGGTACTGTTTCAACTTGATTAATTCATGAGATATGTCAGAGACTAAATTGGTATTTCTGAGGGCTTAGCTCTCCAAGCCATCTTTCTACTTCGCCCATGCTAGGAATGTTTCATAACGGTCTCTTCAAATAGCAAAAGCGGTTGTATATGTATTAATTAGTTGTGCTCTAGACTCAATTATTAGTTATTTAGGGTGATATTATTACTTCATTTTCGATTCATTCATTACCTACTATTGTAAATTACATATTATTAATTTATCCAACATCCTCCAATTTGCATTTTAATACAAATGGTCTTAACTGTAAGACAAATCTGTAACAATCGCTTCATGTAACCTTTAATGGTCGTTTAAATCATTCGACTAACGTCACCCATGGTCGGGTTTTAATTGAAAGCCGTTTACCGGTGCATCGTTTCAGGATTCTTTGTTCCAGTTTTACTTAACAAACAGTGAAGATTGAACAAAGACCAGTTAGCCGTTTTACAATGAACAGAAATATCGTTTTGTTTTAGTTTTTGTTGCAGGTTCTTCTGCTGCGTTCTTGTAAGACAATTAAGGTATTCTCAAAACATACCATCAGTTATTCCAAAGTGCATTATAATGCCACTCTTTCGAGCTACTGATGCCACTTTACTTCGTTGCTTCTTCTATTTAGTTTCTGTACTATAGGAACATACTGTACCTACTCATTCGTTTGATTTAATTGCATTTATAATTAACGAAACAAGTAAAAATATTATAACATTCCAGTTCAGAAAAAATCTTATTAAAACTTAAATCGATTGGTGGAACAATTACCGTGTGCTAACGACAGTGTAAGTATCATCTGGCTAATTATCTGTGACTTATACACGAACTGCAAGAAATGTTGTGGGAACTAAAGAGCAGATCTGAAAAAACAAGCACGACAAAGACCATAGGCGATAACAAAGACTAAAATAAAAGAAACAATGCAATATATTACTATAGAATTATTCATAAAACAGAAAGTGTTAATATTCCAGAAATGTAATTAAATCAATCAAATTAAACAGTAGGTAATGCGGAAGCTAAATTATTTAACGCGGAAGTTACGCAAAATAATTTACCTGTATCTGGTAGTAAAATCAAGATATCACAATGACTGAAATAAAAATTTTTCGTCCAATCATTTAATAATAGAAACGATCGTCTTAATAGTATCTTCTTGTCCGAACAGTCGTGACATCATGAATACTGATTGGTTGAATGTCTCCCATCCAATCTGTCTCTTTGAAATTTGCTTGCTGTAATTGCAATGTAATTGTTCTGTAATTCATAGAATTCGAATTTACTTCCTGCGTACAACTTCTAACACTTTTTACTAAACAGATAATCTATATTGAATGTGCCAATTGAGGTTGTGTACACATCTACAAATCAATTTTATGAACAAAATTTAGGCTATTTGTTCAATTTAATACCTGTTGGGTACGTTTCTACGCGTATAAATCCACGATTTTTTTTCAGATAAACCGTAATCGTTAAACAAGTAAATCCGGTACAAATGTTTTCGTTGGCTAAGCAGATATTCAGTTATTTAAATTCGTTGGATTTAAGTACTGCGCAAGAGGAAATAGAAGCGGTAGCAATTTAATTTCTCGAGAAGAGCGCGAGCAGGCTGCTCTCGAGCCTAACTGTAAAAGAGGAATTTCTGAAAAGACTTGCATGATTTATTTTATGTAATGATCGCAGGATGATAACAGTGAAAATCGCTTGTAGTCGAAACGAGTTTTATTTTGTTGCATTATCGCAAAAATCCGCGCTCAGTACTTGGAACTAAAGGTATAGGCGCTGCGTATAAGTACCACGTCTTCGGCGGATTACTTTTTGATTTCTAATAACAGAATCGAATCGCGTATCTCGTATTTTCACGCCGACATTTAGATAGATACCAATCTCCCTGCGCTCTATAGTTATAATTACGCTCCGAGACGTTGGAGATGTTTTATCGAAGATCTTCAAAAATATTTTATTTCTGCTGTCGACGAATGGCGATCCAGCTCTTAAACGAAGTAACACCCAGATCATCAGATTTTTATTCTTGGGGCATTGTTACTTGCTCGGATTCTTCGTAATACAGGGTGTTTCGTTACTACAGATACAAAACTTTGACTCTACGAAGGCCCCAAATAATTCATTACACCCTTCAAGGCTTTGGTATCTAAGTACCTAATTAATCTAAATAACCATTAAAAGAGATCCTAAATAATATACAACAATTTTTCGTATACAATTATTAAAAGTAAGGATACATTTGCGAATAAAACACCCTGTATAGTGCATTAAAAACGCCTCGAAATAAACTATAAATTATTGAGACAATCTCACGGGCGAAATATTTATTATTGATGCTTATTTCAATCCTCAGCTGCAGGTAATAAAAGTTTTATTCGTATCTCCGGCGATATTGGACGTTAAATCGAAGAATATTATGCGCTAAAACATATGGTCAATCTTACATAACATTCCGAACTACAATGTATGTTTCGTAAGAACCCGCATGGCGAATAAGACGAGATATATGGCCACATGTAACGTAAACCTCCATGTATATTCGCTATGGGGTATCGGAATGTTTCTCGTACATTAACTAAAGCAGCTTTTCTCATTTATTAGACTTTGGTTAGCAGAAGATTACACGATCATGTGGATGTTTATTGATTGTGTAAAAATGAATTTTATTTCTATGGCTAGTTTAACCTGCGATTTGTTTCAGAATATCGACGGTTTGAAAATGCTGCGGACTGACCACTAACAAATTTAAGGTACGTAAATATTTTTTTATTACCATGCTAATTAAATTTCCGCATTTTTTATTTATGATGATTGAAATATCCATACAGCATTGAATAAAATACATACATACCTACTCGCTAAAGAAAAAAAATGTCGCAATCGTTTGTGTTTACCAAGGATAACAACTGTTACTTTCTGTCATATCTATATCTGTAAAATTTACAGCGACTGTTTACACGCTTTAATAGGTTCCAAGATTAAAAAGTGTTCGAGGAACAATTAAGTTTGAATTAACATAATTTTATTGAATTTTCCATCAGGGGGAATTCTAGGTTTTGGCTAGTTTACAGGAATCTATTGAATTTATTGAATTGTTGATTTAAAAATTAATCAGATTCATGACATATTATATCTAGTAGGTAATTACTTATACTTGTATGTATCTATTTATTCTACAAACATTAATAACAAATAGATACCTAATAAAATGTAATCTCAATCTCAAGAAACTAGTTCTACACATTTCTGATCATTTATTATGGGACCACTGTTAATAAATTACGAGACACCAGCGAAATCGAAAGTGGTCAGTCAAAAGTTTTACTTTGCGAACTATAGTCGTAGGTATTGGCCTTATTTTAGCGAATTTACGGCAAACAACTTTCGTTTTTTAATCGTAATACGCATATGGATGTTATGCAATATGAAATTTGCAAGATAATACTTACTTAACACCGATTATTACGTTTAACGTGACACGTATATTTCGAAGTTATTGGACGTTCAAGGTTTTTTTATGGTTAACTAAATAAGTATTATTTATTTCTTTATTTGCATTGGTGCATACAAATAGTGCAATAAAATATTTAAGTAGATTTTAGAAATTCCAATGTGCATTGAAGCATGTGGGAGGGAATTAAAAAAATATGTAAAAAGTATGCATATATTATGTTTTGTACCAATTACAATAATTAATTGTCTCCTTATTTTTAATGATACTTTTTATTACAATTCCATTACATATGACAAACCAGTTAAATTTATTAAGGAAGCGAACATATGGAAATGGAACAAGTGTTACTTTCTAAAATGAATTAAAAATACAGAAAAAAATGCTCTAAAAAACTAAGTATATGAAAGAGTACCTGATATTTTTATGCTACATTTAATTACCAACGAAGCGAATCGTAATCCAGAAAGTATTCAACTATTTTATTGTTTCAGAAACGATCGTTTTAAATAAATATGAGAACTTTTATATTTTTCAAACAATTAGAAAAACCGTTAGTTCATTTTCATTATCCTGTGTATTAAAACACGAGAAGAACTAGATAACGAAAATGGCTCAACCGAAACACGACACTGAGGTTACCGTTTTAACATGCTTTTTGTACGGAGAATATACGTGTAATTAACGTGGTAAAATTAACTTTGTCATTGCACGCATAAACTAGTTTCTTCTATTTTCAATTACTGTCATTATTCAATAAGCTTGTGAAAACCCTATCAAAATCATTAAAAAAACAGAAAAACAGAAGGAATAGAACCAAAATTTTCCTAAAAAACCTGAATAAAGCTGTAATTCACCACACCTGGTAACATTACACCAAATGAAAAAATTTTCGATTTCTAGATGTATTGCTATATCACAAAATGCTGTTGCATTTGGTTGATGATCTCATTGGCATCGGGGCAATCGAATTATGCAGATCAAGCCAACAACATAGAGTACCAAGGGGATGGTTTGCCCGAACAAGGAATCCTGGATGGCAAAGTTACCAAACTAGACGACCTAAGTCCAGTGATATTTTTAAATAGGTAAGTAGGCCGCAGCACTCGAAAAGATTGTTATCGAGGCTAAAAATATTTCGATACACCTTTTATAGCAGTGTACACATAGTTAGGTACGATTCAACGAAATCTTCACGGTATAATCCACTCGATAACAATTCGTTTAAGCATGTGTTGAGCCTCACGATTAAACAATAAATCCGTGCCATCTATCACTCTGGGAGTTCGAGAAAGAATCCCTAATAGGTGTATAATCAAGTGAAACTAACTGTCTTTATTTTTGATTTCTTAAACGTGATGTTGTTATGTTGGCCTCCATTCAATAATCCTCCAGCTTCGGCTTATCTTTAGAAGCATCGCCGCGCTTTTTCTTTCGAAGTTATTTATTATTTTAGCTTTAATTACACCTTTGATTTTCTGTTAACAGAACGAAGGCTGCTTTAAATTGCGCGGCGGGATCCATGCAAATAGAGCTCAAGTTCAACGACAAGTTTTATGGGATAGCGTATGCTCAATTCGACAGGAACTCTGCCTGCAGAGTCTATGGAAAGGGAGAATACAGCTACAAATTGGAATTGCCATTAAAGGGTTGTGGAACTAAACAAGTAAGTTTATAATAGATAAGTGTATGAAAAAAATGGTTAGAATTGATTGGGATTTACCTCCCTAACTGGACGATTGTAATAAATTTTTGTTTCTAAATTTTTAGAATCCACAGCGAGTATTTACCAACAACATTATCGTTAGATTCCACCCAGGATTAGAAATTGACGGTGATGAAATTATAACGATTGTTTGCAGATACCCACCGCCGATTGTTCCACCACCGGCACCATTACCTAGGATTGTGTAAGTATTATGCCCGGTTATTTAATTATACACTTTGCTACATTTATTTTAATTAATGCCATTAGGTACTAAATTGGGTAATTATTAGATACGTATCTGCACTGTTTGCTTTTGTATTTCAATGGATTCATTCGATCTAATTTAAATCGTAATATGAAATTAGATATTTATGAATACTACAAAAATTTCACCTGAGAAATTAATCGCCATGCGAAAATAGTAATTAATTGTTAATTGTTCGTTTAGTTTTTATTTCTTTGTTGCGTAAAAAATAATTGCTTGGAAATGACTTAGGTATTAATTACTTTTTCAAATTAAAGTTTCACCTTATTAACCTGTTTTATTGCACTGATATTGCCGAATTGCATAAGAGTTTTGGATTCATAGAATCTGCCAAAAAATAAGATTCAACTAAACTACTATTTAATTACAGATATTTATTCTGGATTGTTTCTGAAAGTAAAATTATGGGTAATAAGTTGTTACGTGTTTAAATTATGCTTACTTATGCTCATTATTGCGTGTCAACACTGTCCTACAATCATGATAATGCCGTAATAGTCCCTAATTTTGATCACTAATTACATATCGTGCAATGAAAATAACTATACAAGCGAGAGTTTAACCCATATATCCAATTTGAACAGTTATTACTCTAGCACTGCATGTGCACTTGAATATTTTAATTTTTTCTTTCAGTCCAGAAGCACCAGTAGCAGCCGTAACTGCGCCCCTCAAGGGATTCCAAATTCTTCTGATCATTTGCGGTATTCTGTTTCTGTCCCTGCTGTTGCTCGGTCTAGGATGTTCCTATTACTGCTTGAGGAGAAGAAGACCTGTTACAATATTCAGGCAACCGTTCTCGTCCGTGGGAACTGGTTCAGAAATTACGAAATTATCGGGTAGTTCGCTGGGTAAGTAAATCATCTAATGATTAATTTTTGCAAACTTTCATTTTACATAATAATCTTGCGAGGTATTTAGTTAAATACATTTATCATTTTGCATTAGACGACTATAACTCGAAAATTTAATGTTTTATATTCATTTTATACTCAGAAACATAACTGATCGTCAAACAATTTAAGAAGATATTAATGTTTCTTAATTTAAAACTAATAATAATTTCTGTCAATGCTTTGTACTGATGTATATGCTGATGTAAAAAGGCAGTAAACGATATAAATTAACTAAAATAATAATAAAATTAAATTAATTTAACATCGAACATTTCATTTTGTATTTTCCTCTTAACTGCGTTCCGCACTGTACAAATTTATTAATTAAAAAGGACATTTTATAATCTATTAACCAGTATTTATACGACTCGTCCTTCAGTGTGAGTCAATCGGAACGAGATTTTGAAAAGGATGAGCAATTATTATCGACGTCAATTCAATGCAAATTGATCAATATTTAACTAAGTACTTCAGCATCGCTTTATTTTCGCAAATGTAGCTTTTATAATGCCGCTATTACTGTTATTCTCTTTCCTTGTAATTATCCTTCACAGCATCTTTTTTAATAATTTTATGCACTTCCTTTCAATCTTCTTATTTATTCTAAAGAGTTATTTAATAATGAATTAGCTCTACAATCTCACCTTCTCTTCATTGGCGAAGTTAGATTACCAAGATATAAAAAATTACCAGAATACTCATGAAAAATGCAAATTATTAATATGGTAAATGTTAGATAATACTCCATAATATAATAAACACTACAGTATTTTAGTTGTTAAAAAATTCAAAGTAATTTTTAAATTTTCAAAAATAGCCAATACACACCAAATGTGTATATGTTTATGATAATTTTTTGTGGTGTTACTTTGGTATATACTCCCCCAAGACAGCCTCTAACTTCGCCCACGCTTCTCTTTACCAATTGGCAATGCTTATAAATCCTCGCAGCATTATTCAAGACAGTACCAGTACTAGCACACTTTGGAATTTCAGGTAATCTTTCAATGTTCGAAGGCTTAAAAATACCCCGAGCGAACGTTCCTCCCCTGATGGCGGCCGGCAGTACGGCCAGCGAAGGCCCCCTAATGAGCGATAACCTCCCTTCAGATTACCCTTCAGAATCTCATTCCGAAATCGACGTAGACACTGGGTCGCTGCCCGTGTCGTCGGCGGGCTCCTATGAAAATCAAGCTTATGTTCAAGATACCTCGAGCATCTACAGCGAGGGCTACGGGCACACGCAGGAGCAACAGATACAGAACGCTGTGGCTAGCCCGACGATGGTGCCCAGGCTGCCTCTTGCCGTTAAAGAGCAGCCCAAGTTCGACGTGCAGGTTAAGGTTAAAAAGAGCCCCCCGCCGCCTCCCAGTATTTCCCTGTCAGACTCTGAGAGCACCATGACCGATAGGAATCTGAGTACTATCATGGAACAGCAGGAGAGCATCAGGTTTGTGAGAAGGTTAATTTTTACGCAGGATCTTCAATTAATAAATTTTCTAACCTTCACCTAGTAGATTAAAATATTATTAAAATCCATTTTTCATCCAACTAATTTTTGGTTGCGTTCGATTGAGTTTTGTAGTAGTGGAAGGTTAAAAAATTTCTTTGGAAAGCACCATAAAAATTGTATAAATTTGTAGATCTTTGGACTCACCTCCTGTTAACGAACGAACGCATTTCACTTACGTACCGGAATTACATGCCCCACCAAAGCATATTCAACCCGCCCCCACATATAATAAAATTCTTCGAAGGCAAATGGAAATGCAGGAGGAAAGGTAACATTGAATTTCAAAAACATTTTATTGGTGTAAAGATACTGGATAAAATGAAAATGATTGTTTCAAAATCGATTGAGAGATACTTCAAGAAATATATTTTTGCCCTGTTTTCATAGAAAACAGGAAGCTTTAATTTATTTATTTGGCTTCTAATTTAACTTTGTTGATTTGAGGTAAAAGAATTTTAGTTACTTAGAGTCCATGTAGGTGCACATACAAATTAATCCTCAACAATTATTCTATCAATTACACTATCTAACAAATCAATAATGAACATTCATCATTCATTTATCAGTTTATTTTTTATAATATTTATCAACAAAATAATCAGTCATCCACTGAATTGATATGAGCAATTATAATTACAATAACAACCTATATACTTGATAACTAGAGAAACTGGTGACATAATAAATCCACCAAAAATTAATTACAATTGCATAAATTAGGGTTATTTTAAATAGGTTAGTAGCCCCGACTCCACCGCCACCACCTCCGATCATACCGAAACGCGAACACATCGTAGAAGATATACCAGACTCCTACGAACCACCGATAGCTGCTTACCACAAGCCCGAAGTCACTTCACACGTTGTCGACGACGTATTTTTGAAAACGATAACCGAAAAGAAGACCATCGAGGACATCGAGAGACACAAGCGATTGGTCACCGAATACCACACCAGATCGAAACCAGTCGAGGATCAAAAATGGGACGTCACCATTAGGTAATTTGTCTTGTGCTTTGTTCTAACTAATCAACCAGCTCTTGTGTTGTGCTCTTGTGTTGTGAATCTTGATTGTTTCAATCACAGAGTTGCGATCAATTAACTAGTATGCTCATAAGCATCGTGACTATTACAGAAATTACCCGGTGGAAATGCCAGAGCCTCCAGACTGGGAGAATTTCTCCGACATATCATCAGCATCCGGACTGACCCTAACGCCCAAATTAGAAAGGTCTTCTCTCAGTCTGCCTCCTCAGAACATCATCGTAGATGATAAATTACCGCTGAATGCGCCTGAAATCGTGGCCAATTTAGGCCAATCTCCACAACCTATAACTAGGTAAATATAAGTCATTTTAACCAACTTTTTTGAAACAAACAAATTTCTGTAGTAGATACACATCCGCCATGGAAATGCAATCGCAAGAGGAGACGTACCTTTCGATGTTCAACGTCCCCCCGCAGAACCCCGAGGTTCCCAACTGGAACGTCCTCATTAGGGTATTCCAGCCCACAGAAAACGAAGAGGGACCGGTTATAGAAAGCGCCGAAACATTTAACTCCCAACTAACTACAGCTGATAAGATAAAATGGCGGCAAATAATCACCACAGAATCCACACTGCGCACACTACTCACCGAATGCGTCGTCAGGGAGGATTACGAGAAAATACGAAGCGATCCCAAATTCACCAATTTGTTCGAACCGCCCAAATGGGACGTTATTATACGAATCCTGGCACCGCCAGATAAGCCTAAAAGAAAATGGGACAACAGGTGAGTTCTCGAAGTTAATCTCAGGCGCAATTTAATTAACTAATCATTAGGAGCCGAAGGAGCAGCTTGCCTACTCTATACGAATACGAATCCGACGGGGAGAGTTCCGTTCGCACTCTCACCCGAGAACCGCTAGTACTTCCGCAACGTTCCAGGAAGAACTCGAGGTCGAGCTACAGAAGCGAAGCTGATTTGAGGTCTATGTCGGAGGTCATTGTAGATTTTGGTAAGTAAAAACCAAGTGGATGAATCGGGTGAATTAATACGAATATTCTATCGTAGGACGACAGGATAATTATTCGGAAACCTCGAGTTACTATCCAGAAAAACGGTACTACGAAGACTCCGAAACCGGCCATCCTTCTCTAGCAAGATCCCTGAGCCAGCCGAGCTTGGCCAGATCGGCCAGCGAGTTTACTGAACGATGGGTGGCTCCATCCAGATACGACACCGCCAGCGAGTTTACATCACCAGAAGGTAAACATAACCATAGGCCAAACATTGGTAGATCACCCTAATTTGCGTTTGATGTAGGCACGCCGAAATCGCAGCGCAGCTCGAGATTCCAGCAGCAACAGCAGCAGCAGCTGCAGCGCAGCAGCGAGCAGCGGGCGGTGTGGCAGGCCAGCCAGGCGAGCGGCGGCGCGGCGCCGCGTGGGGGCGGCCAAATGGTGATCCAAGAGTACAGAAGCGAAGCGTCCGCCAGCTATTCGGGGAGGGCGGCCAGGCCGCCCAAGGGGTGGTTCGGGGACAACGACAGCGAAGCTAGCTACAAGTAATTGCCGTCGCTTCGACTGGAAGCGGATGGTCCAGTAATATCTTATGAAGAGGTCTCCGAATGCTCAATATTTATTGTGAATAAAGCTCTTCTTCGTACCGGCGGAAGATAAGTTCAAGGCGTAATGTGCTTGCAGAATGAATCGCCGAATTAGTTAAAAATTAATGGATTTTATAAATTTGTTTTGTAAGCTTTTTAACGATTTGAATTAATTAGGTGGAATTGCCATGTTTGATTTACTGCCATTTGAATCTGGATGTATACAGATTTTATACTAAATCAATTAATGTAATTTGATCCTAATAATAAAGTACCGACATTCCTTTTTAAAGCGCTAATAGCTACTTGTAAGGCTAATTTTAGTTCCTGCCGAAAGGATCTAAAAAGTAAATTCCTTTATTAATAGTAACTAGCTGTGATAACAATGTAAGGTTTTTTTGGTTCGATTATTTTAACTATAGAAGGGTTTTACCTGGTTTTTCACTTTTCCAAAATGTTCTTGGATAACTGCAGAACTAGGTATTATACAGTGTGTTCCTAATTATACCGTTACCAACAATCAAATATTTAAAAATTTATCGACTTAATTCTTAAAATGAAAACCACAATTAATTTACCATTTATTATCATTCATTAATCATTAGGTGCACACTGTTTTTTATAATTTCGTCTTCTAATTTTCCATATTGTAATTGGAAAATTTCTTGTATCTCTTGACTTTTATCGGTGACGGATTTTTGGGAGCCTATTTTTTTCGCGTTTTACTAAAAACAAATCTGCTCTGTATCTTTTTTATCGAAGTATCTCTCGATAATTGTATAATACTCTTACGGTGCTATTTAATTAATTTTATGTAATCTATAAAGAGACAATAAGCTTTTGATAAAACATTAATTAATTACATTTTTTTAATAAAGTCTTAAAATTTGTACCTTGTGGTTTTTTTTTATTCCCACCAATTAATAACATTATATTTTAATACAAATTTATGATATTGTAATGCGTGATTTTAATGCATAAATTTTTAAATTTATTACCCAACTTTCTTTATTCTAACCTGGAAAAATTGAAACACCTATTTACTTTATTTAAATGTTTTTTTTATTCTCAAAGAAATTGAAGTAATTAATAACATAATTAAACACTCCAAGGATTATTAAATAAGAAGAAAAAAACTAGTTGCAAGCAGTCCGTTGAAAATTAGACAGCATGATGTGTTTAATTGCTATGTAAAATTTTATTTAACGGTGCAAAATCAGTGATCGTTTCCAATGTATTCCTTATTATTAATCAGAGCACCATCGAAAGCATAACGTTAGTTTTCAGTTCGTTTCAGCAGTTCTTTGTGAATTCATCGCCAGCATTTAATTTAACTTAAAAAACCGTACAAAAGTAAGTCGATCAACTGTTAATAAATAGTTTGATTTGCAAATTCGCCAGTTCTATATTTTTGTATAAATTAGGATATTTTGTCAGGGGTCGTTGATTTCAATTGAACTGTTTATTATCAGGGAATAACATTAGTTTTAGTATTATTTTGTGTGTTGTTAAATGGGCATTTTTCTATTAGATTTTACGGCATTTAGACATAAAAAACATTTTTAGAAAAGTTTATTTTCTAGTCCTATTTTGACAAACCCTTACGAAGCTGACTGAACTTATTGTCTACTGAGAAGAGAGAAAAGAAAAATAATTTTCAAAATTAAACAGAAAAATTGTGCAGGAAAAAATACGAAATATACAAAGTAAAATATTTTGAAACATTGATGGGTCGTGAAGGTGTACCTAATTTTTATAAAGCTGATGATTTTATGCTTGTTTAACAGTTTTTTTAAGGAGTTTTTGAAGATTTTTATTTTGATTTTCTAAAATCGCACTAGCACGCACCTGCCTATCACTTATATGGATAACTACCTTAATATTAACCGAACTACTAATTATTAATATTCCGTTACTTTGTTAATTAAAGTTAATCTATAATTCCGTTCAAATAAAGTAAATACTTACATGAAGAAAAGTCTATAAAAGCATCTAGAAATAGCACAATTTACTGAAGAGTTGCATTAAAATTTTACAGCTAAACCATGTGTCAAGACGATGTTTCCGCCCTAGTCGTCGACAATGGATCAGGAATGTGTAAAGCAGGATTCGCAGGAGACGATGCTCCGAGAGCAGTGTTTGCAAGTGTGGTAGGAAGACCTAGATACCAGGTAATCCATATTTCACAGCTGTTAATTGTTCCATTTTCAAGCAAAGAAAATTCTGCTCTTTCAGGGGGTCATGGTCGGCATGGGCCAGAAAGACTCCTACGTAGGCGACGAAGCTCAAAGCAAACGCGGCGTATTATCCGTCAGGTATCCCATCGAGCACGGAATCATCAGCAACTGGGACGACATGGAGAAGATTTGGCACCACACCTTCTACAACGAACTGAGAATTTCCCCGGACGATCACCCGATTCTTCTAACCGAAGCGCCTCTCAACCCCAAGATCAATCGAGAGAAAATGACGCAAATAATGTTCGAAACGTTCAATTGCCCGGCTATGTACGTAGCCATACAGGCCGTTTTGTCCCTCTACGCCAGCGGAAGAACCACGGGCATCGTTATGGATTCCGGAGATGGAGTCTCCCACACTGTCCCTATCTATGAAGGTCAGTTTCTCCGGAGCGAGTCTTCAGCAACATCAACCTAATGATCCATTTTTTTAGGCTACGCTCTGCCTCACGCTATTCTCCGAATGGACTTGGCCGGGCGGGATTTGACAGCTTATTTAATGAAGCTGCTAACGGAAAGAGGCTACAGCTTCACGACGTCCGCCGAAAGGGAAATTATAAGAGACCTCAAGGAGAAAATCTGCTACGTAGCTCTAGATTTTCAAAAGGATTTGGCGGTCGCCCAGACCACCTCGACCTTAGAGAAAACCTACGAATTGCCCGACGGCCAGCTGGTCACTCTTGGCAACGAGAGATTCAGGTGCCCCGAAGCTATCTTTCAACCATCATTATTAGGTATGTAATTAATACAATATAGAGTCTAAAATCATCGTAAACACTGTGGATTCTATTTTATTTAAAGGTATGGAGATACCGGGCATAGCAGAAACCACGTACCTCTCGATAATGAAGTCAGATATGGACATAAGAAAAGACCTCTACGCTAATACAGTGCTGTCCGGTGGGAGTACCATGTTTCCCGGCATCGCGGACCGGATCCAGAAAGAAATAGCCGCTTTAGCGCCGGCTTCGATGAAAATCAAGATCATAGCGCCGCCGGAAAGGAAGTACTCCGTGTGGATAGGCGGCAGCATTCTGGCCAGCTTGACCACGTTCCAGCAAATGTGGATTTCGCGGTCGGAATACGAGGAGGCCGGGCCTGTTATTGTGCATAGAAAATGTTTTTAAATACCTAGTAGTAGTAAGTAAGAATAAATTATAACGCAAGTAAATCGTGTACGGTAATATGTTAATTAATTAGAAATGGTATTACATGTCATTCATTCGTAGAAATTATTCAAATCGATTCTTTTCGTTTGATTAAAATTTATTGGAGTGTGTATTATCATGTAAAATGTATCATGTTAATGGGATGAAAAGTGTTATCCATGCGCTTCTTATGTGGTTTGATTCTGTTTGATAATGATTATATAGTTAATAGAAAAACACAAATTGAAAATGTTATCTGATTATATCTGATACAATAAATAAATATTGTAAAAAACAGTTTAATAAAGAAATATATTTTACACCCGAAACATTCTATGTTATTGTACAAGTTGATTCCTATTTGTTCCTAAAACGACGAGTTTGGAAAACATGTCTAAATTATTGTACATTTTTAGCCTAAAATTAATGAAAGAATCATCTCTTCATGCAGTTATCACCCTGTATAAGAATTTATCAGCATTTAATTTTATTTTGAAAGTGGCACTAGGTACTTGAACTGGAGAAAATGCGATGTGTTTTTCTACTTGATAATCAACGTTGTTCAGATAATGAAGCATTTAAATTGAGTGATACATTTAGCTGCCCCACAAGTATCGTACTTCTCCTTTGATCAGTACGTGGTCATATTTACTAAAAGAACCATGATAAGGTCAGTATGTAAATTAAATACTAATCAATTTGTGTCCAATTTGTGTTCAATTTGTACAGGTGATTTTAATAGTAAAAATTGTTGTACATATTGTAATGTATGTAAAGAGTAATTACAGTATGTAATTAATTATAAAAGTAGAGTATACTTATTAGTTCAGAAAATTATATTAATAAAAAGATTTTTAATGTTACATAGTTAATACTAAAATTCCCAAAGCATTTCATCTATTAGTTGTGATTGAATACTTTTTTGCAAGCTACTCTAGCTTTATTAGAAGAACTTAGCATATTGAACTTTACTGTACAGAAAATATGAAATAATCTAATAAAAAATATTCCTTTCAGGTTCTTCTTACTTTTGTCCGTTTTATCGGCTACAACAATCGCTATTGATAAAACAGTTTTTAAGAACTGTTCAAGAGTGGAGTTTTGCACGTAAGTTCAATTCAGATAAATATTTGTATTTGATTATCTGGCACATATTTTATATTTAGATTAATAGCAACCTAGTTATAGATAATGATAAAAGATATTGATAATAAATGTACTGAAAAATTATGCACTCATCAATAAATAGTGAATTTACATATGTATCCTTGAAGTAAGTTGCGGAAAGCTCTATGTAAAATGAAAAGCTGTATTTACTCAAAAACTTGAGTGAACAACGAAAGTTAATAAATCTAAAAATCTAGAAAATACACACTACTGTTCAAATGATATTCCTGTTATTCTTTCAGTAAATATCGTAACTTTGAGCCAAATGAAAAGGACAAGTATTCTGCTGATCTGAAATCCTTGACTATAGATGACAAAACGAACGTTGTAAAAGTTCCTCTTAAAAATGACAATGGCGATACGCTGAATTTACTTATAACTCTATTGGAAGGAAATAAAGTGAGAACTCAAATTCAAGAACCTTCGACGACCAGGTTCGATTTGAGCGACATTATTCTGGTAGAAGACCTCAAATCTCTACCGTAAGTATAATACAAATTAACCACTAGTTTCTTCTTCTCGAGAACTATTCTTACCTTACTTTTAGGGTTAAAAAATCTTCCATAGGTCCAAATAATGTATACATTCAACCTATAGACACCAGTAACAATCAACGCGTTTACATTGAAGCAGGACCTCCATTTGTTATTACCTTCACTAGCGACAAAGAAAAACGAGTGGTCTTAGATGGAAACAATTTCGTAATGGAACATGTAAGTTTTTCTATTAGAAGAGATCAGGATTACATAATAACCTACGAAAGTTCCTCCTGATTCCTCCATTTTCACTTTTAGACAAGCAAAAGTCAAGTTTTTACGTTCAAAGTAAGCTTTCCTCAAGCAGACAGGTTGTATGGCTTGCACGATCATGCGTATAAAATGAATCTGGGTACTACTAACAATGGCAGTGCTAACACCATGGACCCGTTTAGGTTCAGGAATTCCGATGCGTGGGGATATGAAGCCAATTCACCGATGGCTCTATATGGATCTCGACCAGTTGTAATAGGCTACAAGTAGGTATTTGGGTAGTAAAATAAGTAGTAAAGTAATTAATTAATTATGATATTTAGACCCGAAAAAACGTCTGCGATTTTTCTTCTAAACGCCGCAGAGCAATGGATTGATGTCGCGTCTGACATAGATAACCCATATGCGTATTTTATAGTAGAAAAAGGAGCTTTTGATTTGTTCACCTTATTAGGACCCACACCTAAAGATTTTGTACGACAGTTCACAGGTTTGACGGGCCGTGCTCATTTACCCCAAGTGAGTAAAACTCAATTCCACAAAGATTTCTCCATTAATCGTTTATAATTATTAATTCAGATCTGGGCTTTGGGTTACCACCAGTGCAGATTCTCATACAAATCCCAAGATGATGTCAAAACCGTAGTGGCTCTTATGGGCCAAAATGACTTTCCATTCGACGTTATTTACTTAGACGGTGATCACACCGACGACTACAGATGGTTCCATTGGAATCATACTACTTACACGGACCCCATAGAAATGTTTAACAACATTTCAGCTGCAGGCAGGCTAGCTGTATCCATCTCAGATCCGCACATTAAAGTTGAAGACACTTACGATGTGTACATAGGAGCTAAAGAAAAATACTTTACGAAATGGGCGAACGGTTCCAATTATGAAGGTGATATTTTAAATTCTTTTTTTTATAATTGTACCTACGTGAATATTTTGGGGTTACTCTAGCTGACTGTTGGCCTGGAAAATCGAGCTGGATTGATTACATGATTCCTGAGGCATCTGATTATTACGCAAGTTGGTACTCGTACAAAAAATTCAACGGAAGTACCCCGACATTAGCAGGAATTTGGAACGACATGAACGAGCCAGCAGTTTTCGATGAAACTATCGAAAAGACCATGCCTTGGGAGGTTCTGCATATGGGAAAAGTACCACACGGGGAGATTCACAACATCTACGGCTTCACTCATGTAACAAAATTATTACAATATTGTCAAACACTCGTTTTATTAATGTATTAAATTACAGGTTAGATCAACACACAAAGGTTTGATGGACAGAGACAATGGTTTGAAGCGACCGTTCATTCTGACTCGTTCCCATTTCGCCGGTTCTCAACGATACGCAGCCATGTGGACGGGTGACAATTCCGCCACCTGGGAGCATTTCGCTAACACCTACTCCGAATGCATGAACGCAAATATGATGGGAATGGTATTCTGCGGTGCTGATATCGGAGGTTTCATTGGTGATCCATCGGACGAACTACTACAAAGATGGTACCAGGTAAAACTAGAACTTCGTCTGTAGTAATTCACCTACAAGTGAATCTTAATGTAGGGAGCGATGTGGTTGCCTTTCTTCAGGGGCCATTCGAGTAGAGAGGCGAAAAGACGCGAGCCCTACTTATTCTCGAAAGAAGTACAAGCTGTGTTAAGGAAAGCCCTAAAAACCAGATACCAGCATATACCTTCATTCTACACCTTGTTCTTCGAGCACACGAGAACTGGTGATCCGATTATTCGACCACTCTACTACGATTATCCAGAGGTATACGATGCCGATACTCAAGTTTTAGTAGGTAAGATATTATTATAAATGCCCCTTTGTATTTTTCTCGGAAAATATCCTATACTTTCTGAAATTGTATGTTTTATTTTTTTGTTAATTTCAGGAACGGATATAATGGGTGTTGCTATTACCAAACCCGGTGTAAATCAAACGGAAGTAGTTTTGCCAGGAGCCAACCAATGGTGGTACCGAGCTGATCGTGAATTTATTGATCCACTTCTTGGTGATGGAAAGTTGACTATAGATGTTGACATTAATTCAGTAAGTATCATTTAGTACGGTTTAGCAGAAGTTGAAATGAAATTTCCTGATAGTTCAAGTTCCTAATTCATTGCAATTCCGCATCTGAATTTATTTTCAATTTTAGCATTTCATTAAACATTTTAAATTTGTTTCAGTCTCCATTCTTCTACCGAGCTGGAAGTATAATTTTCAGGAAGGATAGACCCCGAGACACAGCAGTAGCTGCAATAAACGATTCTTACACAGTCTACGTAAACTGTGACCAGGTAAGTTTAATTCTTCTATTCTACTCTACTTTTAAATAATAACAAAACCGATGATTTATTGTAGAGTCAAAATGCTGCAGGAAGACTATACATAGACGATTACTTTAGCTTCGACTACGCTAATAAGGATAACTATTTATACATTAATGCTACATACGACAACGTTGAAAAGACTTTAACTTTGGAGTAAGACTAGTATTTAAAAAATATATTAATATTATAAATTAATTTTAAAATTTTCAGATCAATTGATGGTGATAGCACTGGATTAGATGCAGTATTCGAACAAGTTGTTATAAACAAAGTTAACTTTACAGAAGGTATGTAATTGTATCAATATTTAAAACGTAAATCATCTCTACACATAATTAGAGAATAATAAATTATTTTGCCATTTTTTTCTAGGTGTTTACAAAACACAACAGGATGTGTTCACTAAGTCCTATGATGGCATTCCTCTTTCGGAAATAAGCATTGGTAGTGCTCTAAGAAAAAATAACAAATATACAATGAAACTTATGTAATTGCAATTGATTGTACCGATTTGTGAGTAAATGAAATAAGAAAATGATAATTATATAATTTATTATGTACCCTTTATTGACCCTATCACCTTAAACATAATAACAAAACATTGTAAAATACATTGTTAAATGTTTTTTATAACCTATTAACTTTAGGGTTTAGGTTCTACTTTCTACATTCCTCTTTCATCGATAAAAAAGAATATTTCTAGATAAATTGTTTAACTAATAACATAAGAGTAAAAAACGTATAATAACAATTAATATTAATACCATTTGCCCTACTTGCTCTTGCCACCCAATTAACAAACTTAATACGCTCTTGGACTTCTGTTTATACTGGGCCTGTAAGTTATGAAATTCTTCGTTAAAATTCCTACTTGCTTCTTGTTCCAACTTTGCTCCTTCAACACTTAGTGACATTAACCTGGAGTTCGTAGGGATGTCGCAAAACTAAGACATTTTCGTTTATAAAAAGTCGTTTGTAGAAAATAATTGAGGGTAAAACCAAAAATAATTAAAAAAGAAGGTTTAACTGAAATTTATATAACACATATTTCTAAACATATGTCAATAATTTAAACATTGAACCCATATGAATAATGATAAGGAAAGATACCATCAACATTGTTCCGATAATGAAGCATTAATGACTATTACAATTAGCAGTCCCACAAGTACCGTATTTCTCCTTCGATCAGTACGTGGTTATAATTACTATAACAACCATGATAAGGTCAGTATATAAATTAAATATACAGTATGTACGAACTGATCCGCTGCAAGCATATAATGAGAATAATGAGATAGCTAATTTAACTTTTGCTATGTAAGGAATAAAGAGAACATACGAAATAGTCACGCCCGCTATCCCCGCTATTCGCTAGTGGACGAAGCGAAGCGAATTGACGAATTCTAATATCGGCCGGCAACCGATAAACAAGTTTCTGTTCTTTACTATCTTATAGTATTGATTGAGATTCTAATTCTAACGCTTGCAGCGGAAGAATTCGTACACTCTGTATAATATCCAAAATTTGTGTAGGTGATTTGTATTAGTTGAAATTATTGTGAATATTTTTTTCTGCGCCACTTCTAAAGTATTTAGATCAGCACAGATAAGTATATAAATTAAAGTGTTTAATGTTTATTATTGCTGTCAATAAACTAATATTCCAAAAGCATTTCATCTGTTGTAAGCGTTTAGATACTGTAGGGTAAACGTTTCAAGCAATATTTAACATATTATTCCTTTCAGGTTCTTCTTATTTTTATCCGTTTTCTCGGCAACAACTATCGCTATTGATAAACATCTTTTCAAGAACTGCTCGAGAGTGGAGTTTTGTTCGTAAGTAAATAAATAGATATGTGTATTTGATTATCTGGTACCTACATATTTTATATTAAGATTAATAACAACATACTTAGAGATAATATAATAAATTCATAATGAATACACTGAATGTCCCAAAAATTATGCACTGATTTTTTTTCCAGTAAATATCGTAACTTTGAGCCAAATGAAAAGGACAAGTATTCTGCTGATCTGAAATCCTTGACTATAGATGACAAAACGAACGTTGTAAAAGTTCCTCTTAAAAACGACAATGGCGATACGCTAAATTTACTTATAACTCTATTGGAAGGAAATAAAGTAAGAACTCAAATTCAAGAACCTTCCACGACCAGGTTCGATTTAAGCGATATTATTCTGGTGGAAGATCTCAAATCTCTACCGTAAGTATAACACAAATAAACCACTAGTTTCTTCTTCTCGAGAACTATTTTTACCCTTACTTTTAGGGTAAAAAAATCTGCCACAGGTTCAAATAATGTACACATTCAACCTACAAATACCAGTAACCATCAACGCGTTTACATTGAAGGAGGACCTCCATTTGTTATTACCTTTACGAGCGAGAAAGAAAAACGAGTGGTCTTAGATGGAAACAATTTCGTAATGGAACACGTAAGTTTTTCTATCAAAAATGAGATGATCGTAAAAAAATCATCTAAGAAAGTTCCTTCTGATTTATTCATTCTCACTTTTAGACAAACAAAAGTCAAGTATTTACGTTTAAAGTAAGCTTTCCTCAAGCAGACCGGTTGTATGGTTTGCACGATCATGCTCACCCGATGAATCTGGGTACTACTAACAATGGTAGTGCTAACACCATGGATCCGTTTAGACTAAGAAATTCCGATTCGTGGGGATATGAAGCTAATTCAACGATGGCTATATATGGGTCTCGACCAGTTGTAGTAGGCTACAAGTAAGTCTTTGGTTTGTAAAATAAGTAGTAAATCAATTAGCAATGATACTTAGGCCCAACAAAACATCTGGGATTTTCCTTCTCAACGCGGCAGAGCAATGGATTGATGTCGCGTCTGATGTAGAAAGCCCCTATGCGTATTTTATGGTAGAAAAAGGAACTTTTGATTTGTTCACATTATTAGGTCCCACGCCTAAAGATTTTGTACGACAGTTCACAGCTTTAACAGGTCGAGCTCATTTACCTCAAGTGAGTAAAATCAAATTCCTCAAAAATTTCTTCATTAATCATTTTTTAATAATTTAGATCTGGGCTTTGGGCTACCACCAGTGCAGATTTTCATACCAATCAGAAGATGACGTTAAAACCGTTGTGGCTCTTATGGGCCAAAATGACTTTCCATTTGACGCTATTTACTTAGACGGCGATCACACCGACGACTACAGATGGTTTCATTGGAATCACTCTACTTTTTCGGATCCCACAGAAATGTTCAATAATATTTCAGCTGCAGGCAGGGTGGCTGTATCAATTTCAGATCCACACATTAAAGTTGAAGACACTTACGATGTATACATAGGAGCTAAAGATAAATACTTTACGAAATGGGCGGACGGTTCCAATTATGAAGGTGATATTTTTAATTCTTTTTTTCTATAAATTTTATCTGTGTATGTTTTGGATAACTATAGGTTATAGTTGGCCTGGAAAATCCAGCTGGATTGATTACATGAATCCAGAGGCATCTGATTATTACGCAAGTTGGTACTCATACGAAAAATTCAATGGAACCACACCTACATTAGCAGGAATTTGGAACGACATGAACGAGCCATCAGTTTCCGAGGACAATAACGAAAATACCATGCCTTGGGATGTTTTGCAAATGGGAAATGTAACACACGGAGAAATTCACAACATATACGGCTTCACACATGTAATGAAAATGTTAAAATATTTTCAAACACTCGATTTATTAACGTAATAAATTACAGGTTAGATCTACACATAAAGGTTTGATGGATAGGGACAATGGTTTGAAGCGACCATTCATTCTGACTCGTTCCCATTTCGCTGGTTCTCAACGATTCGCTGCCATGTGGACGGGAGACAATACCGCCAGCTGGGAGCATTTCGCTGTCACCTACTCCGAATGCATGAACGCAAATATGATGGGAATGGTGTTCTGCGGCGCTGATATTGGAGGCTTTATTGGTGATCCATCGGACGAGCTACTACAAAGATGGTACCAGGTAAAACTAGAACTTCGTCTGTAGTAATTCATCTACAAGTGAATCTTAATGTAGGGAGCGATGTGGTTGCCTTTCTTCAGGGGCCATTCGAGCAGAGAATCAAGAAGACGCGAGCCTTACTTATTCTCACAGGAAGTACAAGCTGTGTTAAGAAAAGCCCTAAAAACCAGATACCAGCATATACCTTCATTCTACACTTTGTTCTACGAGCACACGAGAACTGGTGATCCAATTATTCGACCACTGTATTACGATTATCCAGAGGTATACGATGTCGATACTCAACTTTTAGTAGGTGAGATTATTATGATTATGTATATTAGTATTATGATTTCTTTATTTTGATCTCCGGTACATACATACATATATTTACTAATTGTATGTTTTTTTGTTATATTCAGGAACGGATATAATGGGTGTTGCTATTACCAAACCCGGTGTAAATCAAACGGAAGTAGTTTTGCCAGGAGCCAACCAATGGTGGTACCGAGCTGATGGTGATATTTTTGTTCCACTTCTTGGTGGAGGAAAGTTGACCGTAGATGTTGATATTAATTCTGTAAGTACCATCTAGTACGATTTAGCAAAAGTTGAAATCATATTTCCTAATAGTTCAACATAGTTCAACCCTCGTTCATTGAAATCTGCATTCAGAATTCAGATTAACTTTCAATTTTAGCATTTAATTTAACATTTTAAATCTGTTTCAGTCTCCATTCTTCTACCGAGCTGGAAGTATAATTTTCAGGAAGGATAGACCCCGAGACACAGCAGTAGCTGCAATAAACGATTCTTACACAGTCTACGTAAACTGTGACCAGGTAAGTTTAATTCTTCTATTCTACTCTACTTTTAAATGATAACAAACCGATGATTTATTGTAGAGTAAAAATGCTGCAGGAAGACTATACATAGACGATTACGTTAGTTTCGACTACGCTAATAAGGATAACTATTTATACATTAATGCTACATACGACAACATTGAAAAGACTTTAACTTTGGAGTAAGACTAGTATTTAAAAAAATATTAATATTATAAATTAATTTTAAAATTTTTAGATCAATTGATGGTGACAACACTGGATTAGATGCAGTATTCGAACAAGTTGTTATAAACAGAGTTAACTTTACAGAAGGTATGTAATTGTATCAATATTTAAAACGCAAATCATCTCTACACATAATTAGAGAATAATAAATTATTTTGCAATTTTTTTAGGTGCTTACAAAACCAAACAGGATGTGTTTACTAAGTCCTATGATGGCACTCCTCTTTCGGAAATAAGCATTGGTAGTGCTCTAAGAACAAATAACAAATTTACGATGAAACTTTTGTAATTGAAATTAACTTTGTCGATTTATGAGTAGATGTAATAAAAGAATGATATCAATTATAAAAAAAATGTAATCTCCTTAAAGTTCCACCTCTATCGTAACAAAAAACTCCCTAAAACACACTTATTTTATATTTTATTTAACCGAATAACTTTAGGTTGTACTTTCTATAGATCCCTCTATCATAACTCCCTCAATCATAACTTTTTTTGTAGAAAATAATTGAGGATTGACAATAAATAATTGATGAAGGAGATTCAACTTATATTTAAACAATACACATTTTGATATGTCTATAATTTAAACATTGATCCCATATGAATAATGATCAAATGATTAAAAAAGATACCATTACGGTTGTTCTGATAATAAAGCAATTAAATTGAGGGACACATTTAGCAATCCCACAAGTATCGTACTTCTCCTTTGATACGAAGGTGGTCATTATTTTACAAAAGAACCATGATAAGGTCAGTATATAAATTAAATATAAAATATCCAATATTTTTGTAGATGATTTGTAATTACCAAGTTGTGAATATCTCTTTTAGTGCCACTTCTGAAGTATTCACATTAGCACAGATATACATGAATAAAAGTTTTTAAATTTTTTTAACGCTTTTAATAGTAGATATTATTCCTAAAGCATTTCATCTGTTAACTTAGTTAACATATTGTGCAAGCATTTACTGTAAAGAAAACGTTATAAACAACATTTACCATACTATTCCTTTCAGGTTCTTCTTATTTTTATTCGTTTTCTCGGCAACAACTATCGCTATTGATAACAAACCTTTCAAGGACTGTTCAAGAGTGGAGTTTTGCTCGTAAGTCGGTTCAGATAAATATGGTACTTGATTATTTGATACATATTATATACTTTAGATTAATAACAACATACTTATAGATAATATTATAATAAATTAATAATAAATACACCGAATATCCCAAAATTATGCACTCATTTTAAGTGCAATGAATAGTGAATTTGCGTACCCATAAAGCTATTTGGGGAACATCTTTATATATACTCACAATAAAAAGCTGTAAATGTTAACCAATCTAAAAAAAAAAGAAAATCCACACTATAATTCAAATGATATTCCATGCTATTCTTTCAGTAAATATCGTAATTATGAGATTAACGAAAAAGACAAGTATGCTGCTGATCTCAAATCCTTGACTATAGATGACAAAACGAACGTTGTAAAAGTTCTTCTTAAAAACGACAATGACGATACGCTGAATTTACTTATAACGCTATTGGAAGGAAATAAAGTAAGAACTCAAATTCAAGAACCTTCGACGACCAGATTCGATTTGAGCGACACTATTCTGGTAGAAGGCATCAAATCTCTCCCGTAAGTACATATACCTACTACAACAAAGCTCCCAGTTTCTTCTTCTCAAATACTATTATTACCCTCATTTTTTAGGGTTGAAAAATCTACCATAAGTACAAATAATGTACACATTCAACCTAAAGACACCAGTAACCATCAACGAGTTTTCATTGAAGCAGGACCTCCGTTTATTATTACCTTTACTAGCGGGACAGAAAAACAAGTGGTCTTAGATGGCAACAATTTCTTAATGGAACATGTAAGTTTATCTATCAAAAAAAATAAGGGTTATGAAATGATCTAAAAACTATCCTTCTGATTTATTAACTCTCACTTTTAGACAAACATAAGTCATCAAGCATTCGCGTTCAAAGTAAACTTTCCGCAAGCAGACCGGTTGTATGGCTTGCACGATCACGCTCACCCGATGAATCTGGGTACTACTAACAATGGCAGTTCTAACACTATGGATCCGTTTAGACTAAGGAATTGCGATCATTGGGGAGGATATGATACCAATTCAACGATGGCTCTTTATGGATCTCGACCAGTCGTAATAGGCCACCAGTAGGTATTTGGGTTGTAAAATAAGTAGTAAATTAATTAGTAATGATACTTAGACCCAAAAAAACATCTGGGATTTTCCTTCTTAACGCGGCAGAGCAATGGATTGATGTCGCGTCTGATGTAGAAAGCCCCTATGCGTATTTTATGGTAGAAAAAGGAACTTTTGATTTGTTCACATTATTAGGTCCCACGCCTAAAGATTTTGTACGACAGTTCACAGCTTTAACAGGTCGTGCTCATTTACCTCAAGTGAGTAAAATCAAATTCCGCAAAAAATTCTCCATTTATCATTTTTTAATAACTCAGATCTGGGCTTTGGGCTACCACCAGTGCAGATTTTCATACGAATCAGAAGATGACGTCAAAACCGTAGTGGCCCTTATGGGTCAAAACGACTTTCCATTCGACGTTATTTACTTAGACGGTGATCACACCGACGACTACAGATGGTTCCATTGGAATCATACTACTTACACGGATCCCATAGAAATGTTCAACAACATTTCAGCTGCAGGCAGATTAGCTGTATCCATTTCAGATCCGCATATTAAGGTTGAAGACACTTACGATGTATACATAGGAGCTAAAGATAAATACTTTGCGAAATGGGCAGACGGTTCCAATTATGAAGGTAATAATTTTAATCCGATTTTTTATAATTGTACCTATTTGTATATTTTGGCTAACTACAGGTTACAGTTGGCCTGGAAAATCCAGCTGGATTGATTACATGATTCCTGAGGCGTCTGATTATTACGCAAGTTGGTACTCATACAAAAAATTCAAAGGAACCACCCCTACATTAGCGGGAATTTGGAACGACATGAATGAGCCATCAGTTTTCGACGAAACAACGGAACACACCATGCCTTCGGATGTTCTGCAAATGGGAAAAGTAACACACGGAGAAATTCACAACATATACGGCTTCACACATGTAATGAAAATGTTACAATATTTTCAAACACTCGGGTTATTAATGTAATAAATTACAGGTTAGATCTACACACAAAGGTTTAATGGACAGAGACAACGGTTTGAAGCGACCATTCATCTTGACTCGTTCCCATTTCGCTGGTTCTCAACGATTCGCTGCCATGTGGACGGGTGATAATACCGCCACCTGGGAGCATCTTGCTGTCTCATACTCCGAATGCATCAACGCAAACATGATGGGGATGGTATTCTGCGGTGCTGATATCGGAGGTTTTCTTGGAGATCCTTCGGACGAGCTACTACAAAGATGGTACCAGGTAAAACCAGAACTTTGTCTGTAGCAATTCACCTGCAAGTGAATCTTCTTTGTATAGGGAGCGGTATGGTTGCCTTTCTTCAGGGGCCATTCAGGCAGAGATTCGAAAAGGCGCGAGCCTTACTTATTCTCAAAGGAAGTACAAGCTGTGATAAGAAAAGCCCTAAAAACCAGATACCAGCATATACCTTCATTCTACACTTTGTTCTACGAGCACACGAGAACTGGTGATCCGATTATTCGACCACTCTACTACGATTATCCAGAGGTATACGATGTCGATACTCAACTCTTAGTAGGTGAGATATTATGTGTTCTTTTTAATTATTGTTCTATTGTAGTATCTTATATTCACTATAATTCTATGTTTTTTGTTAATTTCAGGAACGGATATAATGGGTGTTGTTATTGCCAAACCTGGTGTGAATGAAACGGATGTTTATTTGCCGGGTGACAACCAATGGTGGTACCGGGCTGATGGAGCAACTATGGATCCACTTCTTAGTGGTGAAAAAATGACTATAGATGTTGATATTAATTCAGTAAGTTCCATTTAGTACGATTCAGCACAATGTTGAGATGAAATTCCTAATAGTTCAGCATAGTTCAACTTCTCGTTCATTGCAATACCGCATCTGAATTAGTTTTCACCTTTAACATTATAAAATTTGTTTTAGTCACCATTTTTCTACCGTGCTGGAAGTATAATTTTCAGAAAGGATAAACCCCGAGACACAGCAGTAGCTGCAATAAACGATTCTTACACAGTCTACGTAAACTGTGACCAGGTAAATTTAATTCTTCTTTTCTACTCTACTTTTAAATGATAACAAAACCGATGATTTATTGTAGAGTCAAAATGCTGCAGGAAGACTATACATAGACGATTACTTTAGCTTCGACTACGCTAATAAGGATAACTATTTATACATTAATGCAACATACGACAACGTTGAAAAGACTTTAACTTTGGAGTAAGACTAATATTTAAAAAATATATTAATATTATAAATTAATTTTAACATTTTCAGATCAATTGATGGTGACAGCACTGGATTAGATGCAGTATTTGAACACGTTGTTATAAATAGACTTAACTTTACAGAAGGTATGTAATTGTATCAATATTTAAAACGTAAATCATCTCTACATATAATTAGAAAATAATTATTTTACTATAATTTTGTAGGTGTTTACAATACGCAACAGGATGTGTTCACTAAGTCTTATGATGGCATTCCTCTTTCGGAAATAAGCATTGGTAGTGCTCTTAAATCAAATAACAAAATTACGATAAAACTGATGTAATTTCAATTAATTGTAATAGCAGATCAGTCCAAGTAATTTGATTTATCGGTTTTAGAGTGCATGTAATAAGAGAATGATAACAATAATTATTTAAGTCCCCTTTATTGATCCTATCACCTCTATCATAACAACAAACCTTCCTAAAACACACTTATTTAATGCGTTAATACTTACTTTAGGTTCTACTTTTATCTACAAGTAAGAATATTCTTAAATAAATCGTTTGAAGAATAACAACGCAAGAGTAAAAAACGTAAAATAGCAATTACAATTAATACCATTTGCCCTACTTGCTTTTGCCTCTGAATTTACAAAACTAATTCGTCCTTGGACTTCGGCATAGACTGGGCTGTAGCGTTTGAAATACTCCGTTAAAATTCCCACATCATCGAGATCCTCTTGCTGCCTATTCCAACCTTCCTCCTTCAACACGTAGTGACCGTCGTTACCGTTGGCCAAGAAATCCGTAGTTACCACCGTGTAATTTTTATTTACATCAACATCTGAGTACGCAGGGATGTCGCAAGACCCACATCTCGTCTTAACGGACACCACTCTCGACATGACTGGCTTCGATCGATCGTAAACGACCTGTAAACCGGACACCTGCAGGAATTCGCCGCGAGATGTTTCTCCATTGCCTCTAATTCCTAATTCTAAAGTTTTAACGAGCGCAGAGCCCTTAAGGGTTAGCGAAACGATCTGGTGGCCGAAAGGCAGGGTTCCCAAGATTTCCCCTCGGGTGACGGTCCGGTCGGGTCCGGGCAACACGCTCAATCGGATCCCGCCTGATTGCAGCAAACCGATCGGAGCCTCTGTCCACATAACCGGCGAAGCTCGGGCTTTGTAGAAAACGTTCGCGTCGGCTATTAGGTTGCCGTAATTGCACTCTTCTAGCCTGCATTTGGCGGCGTTGCCGTCGAGTTCGACTTGCAGAGTACCGACTTTTTTGTTATTTACCTCGTTTACGGCGGGTCTGTAAACGTCCAGGAGCTCTAGCACGTCTTGGTCTTGCGGTATGGAGCTGTCCAGTAATATCGGTTCACCGGAAGAGTTTATTAACTCCCCGCTATCGTCAAATACTAAATTTAATTTCCCTGAAAATGAAAATGAAATGCTTATTTCTTTGTTGGATATTGAATGAAATATGTTGGTAAACAGTTGAAAAATTTATTGTTATTGTAGGTAAATGCAACAAATACAGACAATGTGTAAAAATGACTATGTAGTCGATTTATAAAACCATCACTCATAATAATTATTACTTAACAATAATTTCACTGACATTTTGTTTGGTTAAAACTGGTATGATTTATGTTTAGTAATTGTATAATTTAGTAAAAATAATACTGGGATATCCTTTTCATAAAATAAGTCAAGGAACTCAATAAGTATAGCATTTTAACATAATCATAGAATACTACATAATACAGCAAAGTACTACAAATGCCATCTAGAATTCTACTAGTAGACTCATGCAGAAGGTATTGATAATTGCTGTTATACAAGTAAAAATTAATACAAAAAAAGTTAATACCTAAAGGAACACCTTTACCCTGTGTATAAAATTTGTTAGAACATTTGAATTAATCATTTTAAGCAATGTATCATCACAACCTGATTAATTCTTGAGGCAATTCTAGGCTTAATATTAATAGTTATTTATCTAAAAGAAATTCATAAACAATACAAATATAAAAATTAGGAATGAGCTTGATTTTCTAATATCACTACGGCTTTGAGTAAACATAATTCTATCTTGAACCTCCGCGAAAACTGGACTGTAATGATTGAAATACCACGCTAAAGTATCGATATCACTCAGTTCTTCAACTTTCTTATTAAATGATCTTTCTTTTAATATGTAATGTCCATCGTAACCATCGGCTAGGAAATCAAGTAGCACTATGGAATAATTCTTGGTGAGATCTATATCAGAGTACGTGGGTATTTCACAATCACCGCACCTCGTTTTAACCGAAACAACTCTCGACATAGCAGGTTTCCTCCGGTTGTAAAGAACCTGCAGTCCCGACACCTGCAGGAATTCTCCTTCAGACGTTTCACCGTTGCCTCTAACTCCCAGCTCCAAAGTTTTCCACAGATCAGCCCCGTTCAAAGTCAGGCTGACCAATTGGTTGCCGAAAGGCATGGCTCCCATAAGATCTCCTCTGGATATTTCCCTGTTGTTTCCTGGCATGACGGTGGCTCTGATACCGCCGCCGTTCATTAACCCGATGGGAAACTCGCTCCAAGTCCCAGCAGCCGTGGAAGCTTTATACATTACCATCGCATCTGCAAAAACATTGCCGAAGTTGCACTCCTGCCGCCTGCACTTAAACTGATCGCCGTCCAGCGTCACCAGGAGGCTGCCTTCGATTTTATTGCTCATCTGGTAGATCGCCGGTCGGAATCTTTCCAGCAGGTCGAGGGCGTCTGGGGCTTGAGGAATGGACATGTTTAGCAGGATGGGCTGCCCGGAATAAGACAGAACGTTTCCATCGTCGTCGAAGGTTAGATTGAGACATCCTAGAAGAGAAGACGATGCAAGTTTAAGAAGCTGAGCGATTGCTCAAAAATATCTGGGTTTTGCGAAGCCTTTTTATGTACAGTTTTCGAATCTATCAAACGTGAATATTTCGATGTGATGTAATATACAGATGCTTCTTGGTGATATAATGTTGATGTTGGTGGGAGAAGCAAATTTGTGAAAATAACGAATAATTTATTTAAGAGTTAACAAAATATAAATTTTAACAATATAGGTAACGAGATATATAAATATAATCTATTCCGTAGGTACATTTTCATTTAAAGACGGTCAAAACTATTTTTTTGAGAAAATACCTAATTCAGGGTTAAAACCATGGATATTTGAAAAGGGAGATATAATTTTAATTTAAATAATTCACATTATTGTCCATGGTTTAAACTTTGATCACATAAATATATTGATCAAATGATAAAGTAAAATACCTTTTTTAATTAAAATGTTTCTTATCCATATAGAATGTAAATCAATCTTTTTATCTAACTTTATCATCCAATTGTCTCACTTAGAATAATTACTGACCTATACAAGACTAGTAATTAATTTTATTTACAAATTTATAATCACTAATAACAATTTCCTACAATCTTGACTTAATTACGTTTCTATTATCTGTAGAATATTTATGCGTAATTCAAAAAATATCCCGTTTGTAATTCCTAAATCTACTGATTAATCCGTTTAAAAAATTTAAAACACTCTAAGATTGTACGTAGAAAAAGGAAACGAATCAGTCCCATAAAATCATTTTCATGTTAAATACAACAACCAACAATTTAATAAACACTAGTAATAAACACTGACATGGTTCGATTAAAGCACTTTTTGAATTAACATCATGGCTATTAATGAACGTCAACCTTCCGTGAACCTCCGCGAAAACAGGATTGTATTTTTTAAAGTACCAACTCAGAATATCTATATCGCTTAAATCCACGTACTTCCTATCGAAACTCCTTTCCTTCAGAACGTAATGACCATCAAACCCATCAGCCAAAAAATCAGTGGTAACGATGGTGTAATTTTTGTTCACATCAATCGGTTTATACGAAGGAATTTCGCAGTCGCCACACCTCACTCTAACCGAAACCACCCTCGACATCGACGGTTTCGATCGATCGTAAACCACCTGCAATCCCGACACTTGCAGAAACTCTCCCAGAGAGGTCTCCCCGTCGCTCCGGATACCCAATTCCAGGGTTTCGACCAAATCCGACCCCCTCAGCTTCAGCGAAACCACTTGGTTTCCAAACGGCAATGTAGCGAGCAAATCGCCCCTGGTGAGGCTGCCGTCGCTCAAACTGGGGAGCACGGAGGCTCTAATGCTGCCTCCGTTCATGAGGCCTATAGGGGCGTCGGTCCACGCGGCCGAGGTCACCGAAGCTTTGTACAAAACGTTAGCATCTGCTATCAAATTGCCGTAGTTGCATTCGAGGTTTCTGCAAGCGGCGCTGGTGCCGTCCAGCGTGACTAGGGACCTTCCGACAGTTTCTTTGTTTACTTCGTTGATGTCGGTTCGGTACGTTTCGAGCAAGTCCAAGACGTCTTGGTCTTGGGGTATAGAATTGTTTAAGAGAGTGGGCTGACCGGAGGTGTTGAGTACATTTCCGTCGGCGTCAAATTTTAGTTTGAGAATGCCTGAAATGAAGATAAGCATGCCTGCAATTTGTGCAATTAACGGAATCGAGAGGATGCGCTCCGAAATTTGGTTTGCTTATCTAGTGATTGCCTATCGCGCGGATTATTCCTCTACTCTTCCGAATAAATCTGCTTGTTTGATGGAAACTGTTTTTATAGAGGATATGCTTTCCTTTATGATACTCTAAATTAGGGATTAACTGTTTACAGAAAGAGTATATATTTGTACAATAAAATTGGATGCCTAAATTTTATGACTAGTTAAGGAATTTCCAAAGATCAATGGAAAAATATGTAATGATCCCTTGTATTATTTATGTTAATGGCTTGATTAGTTAATTTTCGATTAGTTTAAAAAAGCGATTTACCAAATTAAAATTTTCTTTGATTCCAAGTGGTTCTTCTGAACCACCACTAGATATAATAATAATGTATTAGTATTATTGGTCTTTAATACAGCTTAACATTAACTTTAAATCCAAATAACTGGATTACTTCTAAAATCACTAGATCTGGCAACGTTATGAAAAGAACACACTGGCATAACACTAATTAACATTGAAGTAGGAACACTCATTAAAAAGCAATTTAATATTTCCGTTTACTATTAAACTTAGCTGTTTTAGTTGCCAGAATATTGTCGCAATAATTTAGCGATTTTCTAAGAAAGCCAACGTAGAAATACCAAATTAATGGTGGGAAATTTTAGGGCACAGTATGGTGGGTTATTTTCATTAAATGTAATTAAAATTTAGCATGTAATTACGCAAATTTAAATTATCACAGCATTACGTGTTTTTCTAAATATGGATTATAGGCAATTCCTATCAGTGGCTAATTTAAATTTTCTTTATTTAAATGCTAATCATCTTAATTTGGTAAATGTAAATTTCGGTTAATTATAAAAAATACATGCAATTTTCTACTAAAAAATTCACCACGTGAATTCATGCAAATGTTTGCAAATGCATGCAAGAGAATTCCGAAAAAACGGAAAAAATTTAAATATATCTAATAATATTTATAATCCATGATTTTTTAGGCAGCTATTTTGAGACCATGTATAAGGGAAAAAATTAGGTTGATATAAGCATGAAAGTGTGCAAATAGGTCTCAAAATTCTATAATTATGAAAGTACCATAAAATATCATGAATAAATTAGTAGTTTAATTATAATATAAATTAAAAGTGCATACCTAAGTACTTTGTGTAAGCGTAAGCTTGGACCACAGGGACTTTTTTCCCGGAATCTTGCGTCACTATTGTCGGGTAAGGTCCTTCAATTTCCTCCGTATCCGGCTTTTCTCCGTTCCATAAAAACGTGTTAGTGTGCCCACCAACAACCACATCAACTAACGGCACTTTCTTCGCAATTTCTTGATCTTTTACGTAACCAGAATGGCCCAAAACTACTATTATTTTTACCCCTAACGCGTCCAATCTTTCACTCTCCTCTCGAACACTTTCCACTTCATCCATAAATATCGTATTACCGGGACTAGAAATTTTTTGGGTTTCTGTCGTAACGTGACCTAAAAATGAAACAAATATGTAATATTTTATTTATAGATGATTAAAGTTAAATAATGATAGTGAAATTAAAATGTATAATTACCAATTACTCCTACTTTAGTCCCATTAACATTGAGCACAACAGATTTTGGTATTTTATCAGTTAAATTAGGAACCTTGGAAAAATCCACATTTCCTCCGATCGTCGGATAATTTAATGCGGAAATGTATCTATAAAGTTCATCTGTCCCTTTGTCGAATTCATGATTTCCAAGGCACTACAAAAAAATTTAAATGATAATTGGTGTAATAAATTTATTTAGCTTTGATTGCTGTTTAATTTTATAATTTGCTATTTATTTGAACAATTTGAAAATTATAGAATTGTCGGAATTTTTACGTTGCATCAAGATCGAGTGACTGTAATAAATTTATCAATACAATGGTATAATAAAATGGCATGTTTCGATTTTAATTAAAATGTTAATTAAAGCGCTTTAATCTGTTTACTTGTAATTCTTTAATTAAACAACAAACGGCAGATGAGAGTAAAGTACTTTTACGTGAACATGCATTTAATATCTTGATTTAAGATGTTCAGATTAATACAAAAGAAAATCCATGAGCGCAGATATTTTAATAGAAAGGTGTTACCGTTCCTAATAATTTATCGTATTTATTTGTAATACTTCAGAGTTGAAAATAAACATTATGATAGGTATGATAAACATTATGTTAGGTACTGATAAAGAAATAATTAAACATAAAGAAACAAAACAGCAAAAAAATACCTTGAACAAATTTAGAACAATGCTAAAGTGTATTTATCTTGTAATTATTTAATGGCTTAATTGTAGGTATTAGTTTGACAATGAAAATATAAAACTATACAAATGTAATGAAATAGGCCAATATTGCACAATTTTAATATTAGAAGTTTTAACAATCCAATTACATTAGAATAATCACTGTATCTAGGTATTGTTAATAGGTAACATTGCATTGTATGCATTCAAATAACAAAGGGAACAAGAATCAACTGAAGAAATGGGTGTCCATTAACTTGAAATATATTAACAAATTTATTGAGGAAACGTAGGAAAGAGATTAAAAATAAGAAGTCAACAGTATTTCCTCTCTTATTGTTTCTGAATTGTTAATAATAAGTAGGCACCTACTTCGGTACGATTTAATAGGTACATCAATAATTCATGAGTTTGTAAAACATTACTCACTTTAACAAATCTAATAATCTAATGTATCTCATTTAGATACAGCAGTTCATGTAAAGGTACGCCTATGAATAGTATCCAATAAAACGATGCCTAGTAATTAGTCTGGTGCACGTGTGGACTACACGTTGGCGAAGCCCATTCGGGTGGAGGACTCGGCGGTTATTTTTATTTTCGATCCCATCGTTCGATATATTACGGACAATTCCATCAAGTTTTCATGGGTAAAAAACTAATGTGTGACCTTGATTGGGCAGTGCTCTAAATTCGGGCAATCAGTCATGTAAATCTGCCAATCATTCATTTTATAAAGGAAGTAATGCCGATATATTGTTGCGTAATATTGTCGCCTACTTGGCAGATTTTTTATTGCAGATGATTGAAAACATTGAACTGGGTTTTGACCTTTTTTTTATAGTAATTTTCAGGAATAGAATTTCAAGAGCATTAGAACAATGAAAAAAAATCAAAACTATACAAGTTTGAAATATATGAATTAAAATTTAAAATATACCTAGATGCGATAATAAAATATTGGTAATTGAGTTTTTTTGTTAAAAACATCTTTAAATTTTACATTTTATCTAACCTAATTTGAATAAGTGATATAAATCGATAGCATTAATTATTTTAAAATAAAATTTTTATAATAATACATTTTCAAACAAAACAAAGGATAACTATTTGTGTTCCTTTCGTGTTAAATGGTACTAAATATGAAATAGCAAACTATAAATTTACCAATACCCGAAAAGTATTGTTTTAAAAAGCCAATAATTATAGTATACATACTTCGTGTTTAAAAATAATTGAGCACTTAAGTAAGCAATAACGATAAAGGATAATTACAAAGGATAAATTGCCTATTTTTTATTGATAATTATGTCTGTCACGTCGAAATCGCTTAAATTAAGTGATATTCTACTTATTTTGACGATAGTATAAAGATTTTTCATTTATTTCATGTGCATCATAATTTTTAAAGTGTGCAGTTCTAAAATAAGTAGGTTCATAAATGAAATAAGCAACGTTCAACTAATTCCTAAAAAATTAATTTGTGTCAAATTTGTCCAATTTTATATGAAATTAATGTAATTGGCGGAAAGAACCTATAATAAAATGATTTAAACGTATTTGACTTTATGAAATTAACATCGGAACCATCAGAAAAATCATTCATACGCCAAACAATCAAAAAGATAAAATTTAGCACACTCCACATAATCAACCACAGGCGCCCAAGTGTCGTAGAGAAGTAAAACAAACACCTAATAAAATTAGGTACTTCAAAAAAAATGATCTAATTACCGACTTACACTAGCATTGATAAAAATAAGATTACGAAGACTTACTTGCACATCAGGCCTGAGCAAGTTCATGAAAGCTGAGGATATATTCCACGTGTGGATGGTATACCACACGGTTCCGATGAAAGTATCGCCCGCATTCAGGAAGATCACGTTGGGCCCAGCGCCGTTTTCGGCCTCGTTCCTGTACTTCCTCACCACGTGCACCGTCCTGGCGAAGCCGCCGACGCAGCTGACGTTCTTGTGGCCGGGCTGGCAGGTCCCCGAATTCCTCTCGGTCTCCTCGAACCTGCCGTGTATGTCGTTGTTATGCAGAATCAAAAGGTCGAAATGGCACACGACCGCGTTCGACAGTGCCAAAATTACCGCGACGCGCTTCCACATGATGGACCCGTTGCCGGCTCGAATCGAGCGCCGAGTGGACGGTGAACTTTAAATAATAAATAATTCGTTGTCGCGACACTCGCTGGTGATGCCAATCATACTGAAACGAAATTCAAATGATGGTGAGGTGAGGAGTCTTTTCGGAGATCGACGTCTTTTACAATGGTAGGTTCCAATTCGAGGGCCTTTGCTTTATGTAGGTAGTCGGGCTGTACCCTTTTGAAGAATTTATCACGGGAGCTGGCCCGGATTGCGTGCAATCGCCTGCAATAAATTTTTTTGCAGGTAAATGCATTTGTTAAAGTGTTAATAAAAATAGAAAAGTGTAATAATGTTATACAGAGTATCTCAGAATAACTAAAGAAATATTAACCACTACATTCTTTTACCAAACACGTTTAATATACTTAAGTACAAAAAGAAGAAATTTTCCACGATATAATATCAAAAGAACCATTTAAGTTACAAAGCTCACAGATAAATTAAATAAACTCTCCCTTCATAACTAATGTCTCGTTTAAATTGCATATACTTTACCTTTAAATCAATGCACTCGACTGCATATCACCTAATAAACTAACAAAATAACTTGAACAACGGCAAATTAATAAAGAATATGTATTACCTGCTGCTATGTTGGTAATTGCAGTACCTATTAAAAAGAATTTACTGGACGTGCGTAATATTTGTAAAAGCTCCAGATAACAACTTGCTGAATACACAGCACATGCATAGTTTAAATGTATGTTTATCATTTCTCTCATTCTTTTGTGTAGGCTAATTGACTTCTACAAATTTAATAAGTGTAAAATTGGGATCGTAAATTGTTAGCAATGATAAAATCGGTTATAAAAACAGAGGTGGATTTAGTGATAATCCATTTGGTTAATTAAAATAGGATTGCAAACGAGTCTATACTAGATAAAATATTTTAACTACACAAATTTAGGACTAATAGAAAAATATAACAATTATTTTGATATATAAGAAATGCAGATTGGTCTTCAAAACACTCTTTATCTTCTAAACAATTTTATTAGCAATCTTATCTTTATAATTTGGGCCGTATGGAATATTTTGACCTCTACATCACATGACCCATATTTCATGAGAATCCGGGTATTGTGATATTTGGATTACTTATCAGCTCTGCTAATTTTCACAATTTGCGTGGACACTGTACATTTTAATGCGTTCTTCAATTATATAACAGTTTAAAATAACTAATTTTACGTTTTTGAACCCGAATAAGTGTCATAAATAATTTGGATTACCGCAAAGATTGTAGAAATAACTAATGCGTTTCGAATATACTCAAGGGCAACGGAAACACTAATTATTTTAGTGAAGAGATAAAAATTCAAATTTTCACGATTCGTGATTGTTGTAAAATTATGTGACCATTTGGTTGCAAAAATAACAACTTACATTAAAAACAACACGGTAGAAAACTTTTTCTTACTAAACTAGAGACACACTTTTAAATTAAAAATTAAAGCCCTTCATGTATTATTTTCTTGGCATAAATTTTATATTTATATTTAATTATCTGTATATTTATTTCATTATATATCTCTGTTTTTTTATAGGAACTTTACAATCGGCATCACAGAAACCATATCAAGAAAGAATCAAAATGCTACATATTATGTCTAATATTTTATTTAAAACTTAGGATTGCATTTAACGTTTGATTGTCAATTAAACATTGATTAGCCAATTGTTATTATTCTAAAAAACTTTTACCAATTTTCTAATGAACTTTTATCAGTAACTAATCAATTAAGTTTACGGTTAATCAAAGATCTCATGAAATCCACCATTAGTGATGCAATATTTCTAGTTTGCTGCAATCAAATTAGTAACATTTTCATACACTAATGTCGGAGCATAATTACTATAGACGAAGTCGATGTGATTAAAAGCATCGTCTTTAACAGATACTAATTGTTTGTTTTTACTGTTAGTCATACCATCGTATAATCTTTGGACATCTTCAACACCCGCTAACCAATCATTTTTACTATAAAATAGATAGACGGGAGCCGTGATCTTACTTAAATCGTAATCAGGTGGAGAAGCTTGTCCGTATTTCATCAAATTTCCTGGAAGTCCGTATTCATACTTTCTAAAATGTCCACTGTTAACTTCTTGACCGTAATGAACAAGTTGTTTTGCCGAACATCCGCTTGGATAGTGGTGCATTAAATTGGGGATTCTATCTAAACTTATTCCTTTAGGATCGTAACCAGCAATCAGGAACAGGACGTCTCGACACAAATTCGCATTAATTTCATTATCAGAGCAAAAGTTTGCGGCGAACGTATAAATTAATCCTCCATAAGGGAGCATTTCGTGTATTCCTAGTATTTGAACTAGCAACAGGTCCAATATTTTTTCGAAAGCAGATAAAATTCTTACCACTGGACCTGCCAAATGGTTCATGAAAGCTACAGGCGCCAAACTGAGTTGCAATTTAATTTTACTGTTGTATTCCGGTTTCTCTGAGGCCATTACATAAAAGACTGTGGTGCCTTGACTATGGCCAACGTAATATAAGCTGTCTGTTTTGGTTGAATCCAGCACATAGTCAATCATGGCTGGTAGGTCAAATATACCAATTTCATGCCAACTGAAATCCCAAAATTTAGCGTCTTTATCCGGATCATACGTGGTGTGATTCCTGGAATAAACGTTTCCTCTTAAGTTGCCCATCCAAACATCCCATCCTTTATCAGCCAAAATAAAGGCAAGTGAATTTCCAGGACCGTAGAGTACAAAATCAGATGATGCAGAGAGTATGCCATGTTGTAGGAAAACCACTTTGCTTGCTGTTCCGTTGTTTGTTTGCGCAGGTATACGTTGCAAACATAAAACATAACCATCTTCTGTTGTTACGTAATGCGTTTCTGATGGATAACCGCTGTCGGTTATAATTTCTGTTACGGTCTTGTTTAATTTATTATCACTTATTGGTGCAGTATAACATAGCTCTGTCGTAACCAAAACTAAAAAGCACCCAAATTTAAAAGCAGACATATTGAATATCTGTCGAAATGTACTAAAAAATTGTACATAGCTGCTTTTATAGAAGTTATAAACATATGTAAAGATATGTACACCTATATATTTAAACTATTAACATAATATATGATTATTAACATATAAAAAAAAATAATTAAAACTGGGTAACAAAGGAATTGAAAAAATATTTTTAAACTGACCAAGAAGACAAACACTTTTGCTTTTTTTTAATTTGATCACATACAAAACAACAATAACAATAAGCCTAAATAGAATACTAATTTTCCAAATTTTATATAAAAACATTCTCTTTATACCCTTATTGTGCTGCAATCAGATTAGTAACATTTTTGAACAATAAAGTCGGAGCAAAATTACCAAAAATAAAGTCTATGTGATTAAAAGCATCGTCATTAACTATTTCTAAACGTTTACTCGTACAGTTGGTCAAACCATTGTATAATCTTTGGGCATCTTCAATAGAAGCTAACCAATCATTTTTGCCGCAAAATAAGTACGCAGGAACCGTAACCCTACTCAAATCGTAACGAGGTGGAGAAGGTACACCATATTTTTTGAGATTTCCTTGAGCCCCGAAATCGTATTTTCTAAAATAACCGCTCTTGACTTCTTGAGCGTAATGAAGGAGTTGTTTTGCCGAAGCTCCTGCTGGATAGTACTGCATTAACAAAGGTATTCTATCTGCACCCAGTCCCTTCCAATCGAAACCAATAAACATAAACAAGACGTTTTGGCACAACTCCGAATTCATACTGTTTCGCGAACAAAATTCTTCCAAAAAAGATTGAATTACTCCTCCTTGTGGTAAAACTTCGTTCAAACCGACTAATTCAACTAGAGTTTCCCATAGTTTGACAACTGCAGATAACACTTGAATAAGAGGAGATACCAGGTGGTTCATGAAAGTAACCGGCGACAGACTGATTTGCAACTTGACTTTACCGTTGTATTCCGGTTTTTGAGAAACCATTACGTAAAAAGCTGTAGTGCCTTGACTGAAGCCGATGTAATACAAGTCGTTAACTCCGGTGCTATTTAGCACGTAGTCGATCATAGCGGGTAGATCGAGTTCCCCGATTTCATCCCAACTGAATTGCCAAAATTTAGAATCTTCATCCGGGTTATAAATCGTGTGATTTCTAGAGTAAAAGTTTCCTCTTGCGTTGCCCATCCAGATATCCCAACCTTGGTCGGCGAGGAAGTAGGCCAGAGAATTTCCAGGACCGTAAAGGATCCAATCAGTGGAGCTACCGAGTACACTATGTTGCAGGAAAATCACTTTATTTGTTGATCCTTGTTCTATTTGAGAAGGTATACGATGCAAACGTAAAATGTAACCATCTGAAGTTGTAGCGTAATGCGTTTCTGATGGATAACCGCTGTCGGTTATCATTTCTTCAACGGTCTTGTTGTATTTATTGTCACTGGTTGATGCAGAACAAAATACTTTTAACATAACCGAAAGTAATGATAATAATAATGTATTTGAGAACATATTGAACGCTAGTAAACGGGTTAAAAAGTAACTATTGCTTTTATATTAATTATAAATAATGCATATACATGTATCTAAGCATATGTACGCAAGGTAAACATTTAAATAATTGGTATATAATGGAATTTGATAATTGATAATTGGTTGATTAAGTATAAATGTTACGATGAAGATTAAAAAAGTTACCTAGCGAAATATGGGAATAGAACAGATTTTTCTAGTTGGTAATTCGTCTAGAGATAAAAGTAAAATATAAATTACAAATTGTGAATACTCAACTAATAATAAGAAACACACTAATAAATCAATCGCCTCGGATTTTATTGGATTTAATGATTAATTTAAAGATGTAAATAATTAAAATAACTAAATAATTAGTTTAATTACAAATATTAGGTGTTGTATTATAAATTTGGAATAAACCCAAGGGCAAATGATACTGTCACTAAAATATGTACCTATATTACCATGACGGTACAAAATGTAAATACTAATAATTTAAAAACTAATAAAATCGTCGAATTAGTGATGTATTTGGGAATTGTCAGTTGTCATTTAGAACATTAGATAGGTACACCAGCACATGTTGAATCATGAAATAATATTAAAAATTAATTTTCTTGCAAAGTGAATATTTTTAGAACCTAATGAGTTTAATATACTATTTAAAAATAATATTAGATATTTATTATTTTGTATAACAGTTAAAAGGACGGAATGCCATGACTAGGAATCCTAGAATGATAGAAATTAACAGACATACACCTGCATTTATTTCTTGTGTATCTACTTAATCACTTCATACATTAAATGCATTTTATTTTAAATTGCTTTGTCGCCAAATAAAATTATTTAAATATTTCCCTAGTCTTCTGGGGAGGCTGTTTGGAAGTTTAGCATGGGAGTCGGTTAACATATATTGTTCATATATTCCATTTTCAATCATATTTGATAGATCGTTGAGCTAAGAATTGGAATCTTAACGTGAGGAAAGGCTAAAGATGTGGCAGCATTAGCGATGTATTGCACATTTGGTGTTTTCGGAAAAACAGATAAATCCCCTTGATGGAAATCAGCACAAACCAAAGAATTCATTTTCGAAATCTAAAAAAAAAGAAAAAATAAAGTAACGCAACTTACATTTTTTAGAATCTTGTTTAAAATATTTATAAAGCACTCGTTAAGAATATTATTTAATTTTTATACATTATGGAGATTTTGACTTGAATATTTAAATAATTCCATTATTATAATATAAGTTATATGAGTAAATTCATTAAAAAACAACAAGTTGTAAAGCAAATTCAAAAAAATTCATCAAACAAATAAATATTCGTCTCCTATTTCTTTTACACCTTAAAATATTAAATTTAAAAGTAGAAGCTTTTAAAAGCAACTTCGTCGATATTAAGGTGTATTATCATTATGTATTAAGGGTGCAATCAAATAATTTTTCTAATAATGAATTAAAAGTTACGTATTGTACAAACTGAATTTACAAATTATGAACATAATTTTAACTGAAATAATTCCAGTATTTCTATAAGAAAATCAGATTAAATACTCTAATAATATTTTTATTGCCTATTGCTATTTACAATCTATCTTCAAGAGACAATAAGTAAATTGGATAAATGAATGTAAGTCGAGGGGAGAACAACTCCATGTGTTTCTAATGAGGAAGGCTTTAGTTTTCTTTGTTTGTAATTGTAATAATTCAAATTTCTTTATTTTCGTGGTCTGGAGCTTCTGAAGGTAGTTGATGTTGTGTATGCGAATTTGTTCTTCTACTAAAATATAAAATTGTTTGATTAATTAATATAACTGAGAAAAATAAATATCACTTAAATATCATAAATATCCCTCAGTTTGGCACTCTGTCCCTGTTTGAAATTGTGTTTAAAGTCAAGTGTTCAAAGTCAAGAAGCGTAAAATACGCGGAAAATAAGGAAATGGAGAGATTATAGCTATCAAAAGATTTGAAACATTTACATCATTTAAACGACTACTATTGATTATAAAACAGATATTTATTAATAAAACTCTATATAAAACTAATAAAAATACAACGAAACAAAATTGTCGAAAATGTGTTGGTTAGGTTTGGGGAATTCCTGCAATGCAAGTTACAACATTTACGATAAATTCTCATCAGAGACATTTTATCCAAATTGTATTGTATAATAATGGCAACTATCTTTATACACAATCAAAAAAAAGTCATCGAAATACTGAAAATTTCATAAAAATTACGTCCCAAAAAATATTGAATGAAACAATTTGAATTATGCGATTTGTGCAAAAACTACAAAAAAGACAAGAGAAATTAATAAATATTTTCTCTCCTTGCCGTTCCCAGTACTTGAAATCTTTGGAATTAACGGTTTGAGGGATATTTTGATTGCAGCGAAAAAAATTATTGGAAATTAACTTACCATTTGATTATACCACCAATTGTGCAGTTAAATACTGATACGGATAAAGAAAGGAAATTTCACTATGTCACTATCACTAACTTGCCCAAGTTTTTCCCGGATACAAGATTTGCAGGAGATGATTAGTAATTGATTTTAGAAAAGTTTGATCGAGCAATTTTCCAAGAAAATCCGGAAGAAACCCAGAAATGTTGATTTCCAATGGAGGTTATCGACATTTCTTCCAACTTTTTTTTCTTTAAATACAGCCGTAAAAATCAATGAACGTCAATGAATCATTGAAGTACATCGATTACAGCTGTATAGTTATCAGAAAAGAGAAGAAAACAAAACTATAAAAAATCAGTCCCATAAAATAATTTTCACATTAAATAAAATATCCAATAAGTAAGAATACTAGTAATAAAAAATGACATGGTTCGAATGTACTTGTACTATCTTGAACGAACGCCAACCTTCCGTGAACCTCCGCAAAAGCAGGATTGTACTTACTGAGGTACCAACTCAGAACATCTATATCGCTTAAATCCACGTACTTCCTATCGATACTCTTTTGCTTCAGAACGTAATGACCATCAAACCCATCAGCCAAAAAATTAGAGGTAACGACTGAGTAATATTTGTTCACATCAATCGGTCTATACGTAGGAATTACGCAATTGCCACACCTCACTCTAACCGAAACCACCCTCGACATCGACGGTTTCGATCGGTCGTAAAGCACCTTCAATCCCGATACTTGCAGAAATTCTCCCCGAGAGGTCTCCCCGTTGCTCCGGATACCCAATTCCAGGGTTTTGATCAAATCCGACCCCTTCAGCTTCAGCGTCATTATTAGGTTTCCGTAGGGGAGAGCAGCCAACAAATCCCCTCTGGTGACGCCTCCGTCGCTCGTTCTGGGGATTACGGTGGCTCTAATGCTGCCTCCGTTCATCAGGCCTATAGGGGCGTCTGTCCATACTTCCTTGGCCATTGAGGCTTGGTACAAAACGTTAGCATCTGCAATCAAATTGCCGAAGTTGCATTCGCCGTATCTGCAAGTGGAGGTGGCGCCGTCCAGCGTGACTAAGGACGTTCCCAGCGTTTTTTTGTTTACTATGTTGATGTCGGCTCGGTAGGTTTCGAGCAATTTCAAGACATCTGGTTCTTGGACTATAGAACTCTCTAAGAAAATCGGCTGACCTGAGTGTGTGAGTAAATTTCCATGGTCGTCAAACGTTAATTTGATCCTGCCTGAAATGAAGATAAGCATACCTGCAAATCGTGCGATTAACGGAATCGAGATGATGCTTTCCGAAATTAGGTTTGCTCGATTATTGATAATCAATCTATGATCATTCGTCTATTATTTTGTGTAACTGTTTTTTTTACTGCATGTCCTATCAATGGCTTCAATTAATTTAAAATTTCTTTATTTAAATGCTAATCATGTAAATTTGGTAAATGTACGTGTATATATTTCGGTTAATTAATCACGTCAATTCCTGCAAATGTTTGCAAATGCATGCAAAAAAATTCCGAAAAGAATCGAAAAAATATAATTATATGTAATAATAATTTCTAATATCTATAATCCATGATTTTTCAGGCAGCTGCACATATTCAAGTTAAAATTTTTGACATTTTGAGACGATGTACATAAATGGGCAAAAATAGGTTGATGGTAAAAGCAGAAAGTGTACAAACATGTCTAAAAATTCTATAATTATGAATATGCCATAAAATATCATGAATAGATTGTTAGTTTAGTTTATATAAATTAAAAACGCATACCTAAGTACTTCGAGTAAGCGAAAGCTTGAAGCACAGGGACTCTTTTCCCGGAATTTTGTTTAATCATTGTCGGGTAAGGTCCTTTAGCTTCGTCTATATCGGGCTGTTTTCCTCCACTCCATAAAAATGTGTGAGTGTGACCCCCTACAACAACATCAACTAACGGCACTTTTTTCGCAATTTCTTTATCTTTTCCGTAACCAGAATGGCCTAAATCTATTATTATTTTTACCCCCATCTTGTCCAATCTTTCAGTTTCTTGTCGTAAAATTTCTATTTCATCCAGGAATACGGTTGCACCAGGACTAGAAATTTTTTCAGTATCTGGTGTAACGTGACCTATAATAGATATGTTTTATTTATAAATGGTTAATGTAAAATTTGTAATTACTATAATGAAATTAAAATATATAATTACCAACAATTCCAATTTTAGTCCCATTGATAGTAAGCACAATTGATTTTGGTACTATTTTATCTAATTTAGGAACCTTGGAAAAATCCACATTTCCTCCGATCGTTGGAAATTTTACTGAAGATACAAAATTATAAAGTTCATCCGTCCCTTTGTCGAATTCATGATTTCCAAGGCACTACAAAAATATAATTGTTAAACGTTATAATAAATGAATTTACCGTTGATTGATATTATTGTTCGTTCCAATTCCAGTATTTTTATAATCCTAAAATTTGTTATTATGCAGGCTTACTTGCACATCGGGCTTGAGTATGTTCATGAAAGCAGTGCATATTTTCCACGTGTGGACGGTGTACCACACGGTTCCAACGAAAGTATCGCCCGCATTCAGGAAGATCACGTTCGGCCCAGCGCCGCTTTTGGCCTCGTTCCTGTACTTCCTCACCAAGTGAGCGGTCCTGGCGAAGCCACCGACACAGCTGACGTTCCTGTTTCTTTCCCGGCAGGCCCCCGTATTCTTCTCGGTCTCCTCGAACCTGCCATGGACGTCGTTGTTATGCAGAAGCAGTAGCTCGAAATTGCACTGGACCGCCTTCGACAGTGCCAAAATTATCGCTAAGACCTTCCACATGATGGACCCGTTGCTGGCTCATCGAACTCCGAGTGGACGATACAATTTAAGTAATAAATAATTCGTTGTTGCGACACTCGCTGGTGATGCCAATCATAGATCCAAATCATCAATCCAAACCATAAATCCTAACCATAAATCCAAACCACAAATCCAAATCATAAACCCATATCATACATCTGAATATACAAATGTCATAATTATTTTATTGCCGTGGAAATTGTAGCAAAAACTTAGATAATAATATAACTAATGTATTACGAATGCACTCAAGGGCAATGGAAGCCCTAATTTATTTTAGTGAGCAGATAAAATTCACTTTATCACGATTCGTGATCGTAAAATTATGTGACCATTTTATTCCAAAAATAACAACTGATATAGCTAGGTACATTAAAAATAACTCTGTGAAAAGGTTGAAACATTTTTTTTTGTATACTTTTGTAGTTTTTAAATTAAAAAGTCATCTTTACTTACTTATTTATTTGTATAATTATTTACTTATTTAATTATGAATCTCTTCTTTTTCCTTAGATACTTAGATGTGTTATAGCTAATACAGCCTCACAGAACCAATTTTAGGAAGAATAAAAATGCAACATATTTTGTTCAATATTTTATTTAAAATGTTTGATTTCAATTAATTTTTGATTGTCAATTAAACCTTAATTGGTCAATTACTCTCATCATTCTTATACAGAACTTTTACCAAACATCTAAATTGAACTTTTCTCAATGATTGACCAATTTAGCTTTAATAATAATAACTTTAATAATTTCTCTCTTTTTGCAATACCTACAATATCAATTCATACAATAAATACATTTTATTTTGAATTGATTTATCGCAAAAAAAAATTAAAATCTCCCTAGATAACAGAAACTAATTTTGAATTGGAATCATTAATATAGATTTAATCTGTATATATCTGTAGGTGCGTAATTTAAATTTTAATAAAGTCAACTGTTATATATCTTCATCATAAAGCATACAAATTTTAATTTATTCATCATTAGTAATTAAATTGACAACATGTTTATGCACAAGTTCCGGAGAATTAACGCCATAAAGGAAATCTATGTGGCTGAAAGAATTTTCCTCAACTAAATGTTTACCCTTACAATTACCCAAGCTCTTGTATAACCTTTCAACATCCATTATATTGGCTAAACGATCGTTATTAGCGTAAATTAGGTACACCGGAGCCGTGATATTATTCAATTCGTAATCCGGTGCGACGATTTTGCCGTATTTTTTTAAATTTCCTATGACTCCGAAATCGTATTTCCTAAATTGTCCGCTTTTAATGCCCTGAGCAAAGTGGTAAAGTTGGTGCTTCGAAATACCAGCTGGAGAGTGGTGGAGTATCAGAGGCACTCGCTCTTTGCTTATTTCCTCAGGATTAAAGCCGCATAACACAAACATAATGTTTTCGCACACGTAAGAGCCCAATTGGTAGGAGCACATATCCTTAGCAAGTAATTGAATGTAGCCAGAGTCCGGAAAAAACTCGTTCACCCCCATCACATTCGTTAGAATGTGAAAAGGTTGTTCAAATATGGATATAGCTTTTAGCAGTGGGTTTGTCATGTGTTTCAGGAATGCAACAGGCGATAAACTCACTTGTAATTTTATCTTACTGTTGTATTCCGGTTTCTCCGAAGCCATTACGTAAAAGGCTGTGTTACCTTGGCTGTGACCGACATAATATAAACTCTCTGTTTTGGTGGAATCTAGCACATAATCAATCATCGCTGGCAGGTCAATTTCACCAATTTCGTGCCAACTGAAATCCCAAAATTCCGCGTCTATATCCGGGTCAAACGTGGTGTGTCGTCTGGAATAAACGTTCCCTCTCGCGTTGCCCATCCAGATATCCCAACCTTGATCTGCCAGAATATATCCTAATGAATTTCCAGGACCGAAGAGGATCCAATCGGATGATGAAGCGAGTATCCCGTGTTGTAGGAAAATTACTTTGGTTTTCAAATCGTCTTTTTTTGTTTGAGGGACGATACGATGTAGGCACAGAATGTATCCATCGGAAGTTGTTACGTAATGAGTTTCTACTGGATAACCGCTGTCGGTTATCATTTCTGGTGTAGTCTTATTTAGGTCCTCATTGTTGGTAATTTCTTTATCTTTTAACTCCTTAATCGCCGCAATAGAAGATGAGATGCTTTCGAGATTTACTGAAACGAAATTTTATCATTGTCGTTTGATATTAAAATTGTAGGTAAGTGTAATAATTCGATAAGTATTAATGGAAATAAACAGTGTATAAATTAATGAGTTCTATAATTAATAATTTAATAAATAAGTTAATTATTAAGTTCTTAATTACTATCTATAATTAAATATCGAATTGTATCCTTTAGTATTAGCAAGCCTCACTATTGGGTTGCTCTGTATGAATAAGTTATTTATGCTAGATAATTGAAAGTAGATAATATTAATTATTAGAACAAGTTTCATAAGATTTTTTCTAATATCTACGTATTATAATGACAGGTATTTTCAGAACCTAATTTCCTCATCAACTAATTCCTGTAACTGAACCTAATTGGAAATTTGTGTAAGAATTAAATTAAGATGATAATTAAGTAGTGTTGCTGATATTATAACATGACTTACTGTAACTTGTATATTTCTTTACAAACTCAAATCTGCTCAACATCATTATAGACACTTTTTTAAGTATTGCAAAAACGTTAATTCTGTCGCGATAGTTCGCTGTATTAAAAAGCACTTTTTGAAGCATAAACTACTTTAGTATTAAAATCTCATGTGCTAAATTTTCGAATCGAAATGTATTTTCCATAATCTTAAATCTTATCATAATTTTTATCGTTTGAATAAATCTGCACGCGTGGTTAAAAAGTAATTTCGATATTATCACGAAATATTCAATACTTTTGTGACGCACAAAGTCATTTATTTATTTATGAAGCATGTAGTAAAATTTTGCATTCCATTTACACATTTTTTAGTTAGTTAGTTACTGAGTATTTTATATTTTTATTTATATAAAACATAAATACAAATAATTATTTTTAGTACATAAATATCTAAAAATCTTTCTCTATAATATCTAAAACATTGCGATAAACTAACTTAGGAGCGTTATTACCATAGGTAAAATCTAAATGATTGAAAGACTCTTCAGAAACTAATATTTTTCCTGCGAAATTCCCCAGCTCATTCTGCAGTCTATCCACATCTTTCAATCCAGCTAACCAATCATTGTGGCTGAAAATCAAATAGACGGGCGCCTTAACTTTTCCTAAGTCATAGTTTGGAGGGAACACACTTCCGTACTTCCCCAGGTTGCCGATCAAACCGAAATCGTATTTCCTGAAATGACCGCTGTCGATTTCCTGGGCGTAGTGCAACAGCTGCTTTGTGGAAGCTCCGGCTGGAGTGTGATGCATGATCAGAGGCACTCTGGTCATGTTCATTTCGTTCAAACTGAACCCGCACAACGCGAACAGAGTGTTCTCGCATAGAAGTTTACCCACGCCGATTGAGCACATGGTTTCAGTGATTAGGTGCAGGAAGCCTTTTTGCGGTAGAAATTCGTTCTCTCCTATGAGATTGAATAGCAGCTCAATCGCGCCTTCCCAGAACGCCATTATTTTCAACAACGGGCTCGTTATGTGCTTCATGTAAGCGATAGGTGCTAAAGCGATGTGTACCTTTATCTTGGAATTGTACTCCGGTTTCTCGGAAGCCATAACGAAGAAACTGGTGGTGCCCTGCGAGTGGCCTACGTAGTGAATTCCATCGACTCCTGTACTTTGCAGGATATAGTCTATCATTGTAGGTAAGTCTATTTCACCCATTTCGTTCCAACTAAACTGCCAGAAAGCTCCGTCCTTGTCCGGGTTGTACTTGGTGTGATTCCTGGAGTAGGTGTTTCCTCTGGTGTTGCCCATCCAAACGTCGTAGCCTTTATCAGCAAGCATGTAGCCCAAGGAAGCTTCAGGTCCGAAGAGGATCCAATCGGAAGAGGTCGTCAGCAACCCGTGCTGCAGGAACACAACTTTTTTGTTGGATTCTCCGTTTTTTCCTTTAGGTATGCGATGCAAGCAAAGTATGTACCCATCGCTGGTGGTTACGTGGTGAGTTTCCACTGGATAGCCCTCGTCGGCAATCATTTCGGGTGTTGTTTTGTCCAAGTCGCCATTACTTACCGGTATGGAACTTACGATGGTGTAATGCAAAGTCAAAATTACCAAACATTGTTTGAAGGACCACATTATTGCAATTACTATCCAATTGTTGCAATTGAACGCCTGAACAATCCATATTCGCGGTTTTATATAGATATCTACGAGTATCGGAGAACAATTATTGAGATAGGTATGTAAACAGTTCGATTATCTATACATCTTTTGCTTAAAACATTGCGGTATTTCGGGAATAGGTACTATCAATAGGTATAAATATGTAAAGGGTGTCCCAAAATTTACGCATGATTTAGAAAACAGAATTTTCCTTAAATAAATTTTAAATTCTTTATACAGCGTTGAATCTCTTCCTTCAATACACAGGTGGTTAGAGGCTTGTTGGCATAGACCTGCGACTTCAAAAATCCCCATAGAAAAAATCCAGTAGGGATAAATCACATGATCTAGGGGGCCAAAAAGAAACAACTCTCTTATCATGTTGGGTCTAATTGTAGCAGCAAAACTTTCACCATTTCTAAAATATTGTTCAACAACGAAAACGCGTTGTTCTATCGTATAGTGCTCCATTTTGAGTAACCCTAAACTATTTGCTGTCAAACGTTCTTTGTTTTTGGTTAGAAACACTTTGCCTCACAAAGTAAATTTTGGGACACCCTTTATGTGCTAATCTTTATATCTTATTCCAGACACTTTCTTATCAGTCAAGTAGGTGATTAAGCGAGTGAATTAAAAAGGGCCTTCTAATTTAAGCCTTGGTGCTTAGTAAAAATGTTTAATATTAGCATGAAATATTTCACAAAAATTTGAATACGATTCCAATTTTTGATTTTTTCAATTTTTATATTACTGGATGGTCTGTAAGAATTTATAACAATACTTTTTCCACAGGTCAGAAACCTATTCGTTTATTGATTTTATATTTACATTGATTTAAAATTCACACAAACAAAAAATTAAATGTTAAGTGTATTTAAAATTTAGATAAAGTAAGAGTGCGATAAAATAAGCAATAACAATATAAATATAAAAATATTGATCGAGCACTTAATGCTATCTGTAAGTAAATCTAAATTGTTCAAAATATTCACAGGGTGTAAGTTTTTGCACGGGTTATAGATGAATATACAACATTAATTACTTTTTATACATGCCTAATAAAACATTGTATTGTTAAATCTCAATTCAAACATGTATTATTGAGCATAATCCAGTAGTAGATGAAGTGTCACTCAAAACTAATAAGTACCAAGAAGGCTAACAATATTACGATACACTAATTTCGGAGCGTTAATACCGTAGATGAAATCTAAATGATTAAAAGAATCTTCCGTTACCACCAACATTCCTCTACCATTATTCAGTTCCTCGAACAACCTCTTAACATCTTCAACGCCGGCCATCCAGTCGTTTTTGCTGTAAATAAGGAACACCGGCGCTGTTATTTTACCCAAATCGTAATCGGGTGGATACCTCCTTCCATATTTATGCAAATTTCCGAAAAACCCGAAATCGTACTTTCTGAACCGGCCGCTGACCACTTCCTGCGCGTAGTGAACCAACTGCCTGGTGGCCGCTCCCGCCGGAGTGTGGTGCATGATCAGAGGAACCCGCGTTGCGTTCATTTCCCTGAGGCTAAATCCGCACAACGTGAACAAAGCGTTCTCGCAAAGAAGTGGGCCTATACCCCCGGAGCAGATCCTTTCGGTCACCAAATGCAGGAACCCGAATCCCGGCATGAATTCGTCAGCTCCTATTAACCGCATCAGCACTTCTATGGCTTCTTCCCAGTTCGCGAGAATCCGCAACAAAGGGCTGGTGAGGTGCTTCATGTACGCTATGGGGGCTAAGCTGACGTGCACTTTAATTTTGCGGTTGTAATCCGGCATTTGGGACGCCATTACGTAGAAGCTGGTGGTACCTTGAGAATGGCCGACGTAATAAATTCCATCAACTCTAGTTCTGTGTAAAATGTAGTCTATTGTAGCTGGTAAGTCTATTTCGCCGATTTCATTCCAGCTGAATTTCCAAAAGGCTCCGTCTCTATTGGGGTCGAACTTGGTGTGGTTTCTGGAATAATAGTTCCCTCTTGAATTGCTCAACCAAACATCGTAACCTTCATCGGCCAGGATGTAGCCCAAGGATTGTCCTGGTCCGAAGAGAACCCATTTGTCCACAATTCACGATTACAAACGGTACGAACCAAGTTCTCTTCATGAAACTCATGGTTGTAGTTAATTGTTCGTTTTGAGAATCGTTCGGGTTTTTATGAAAAATGAAGGAAATCGGTTTTTAATGTATGTATCTAATAGATATGCGCTATTTGCTGTGTTTCGACACCTATTATTTGGTTCAAGTGCTCTTTAAGATGTTTCAAAAATGGATACAATTGGGTGCGTATAAAATATGAATAAAATTATAAAATAACCTTTGCTCTATTTGGTAGGTAAAATTTGTTTAAAAAATATTTGTATACATATAATATTTACCTACAATTTGTAGAGAATAATATTTGCACAGATTCCATGGAATTATATGATCAATATCATACATATCATATCATATCATATATCATCAATATAGGAATTTTCTATTACGCCTCTGCAAAATCCGCAAGAACAATACTAAAATTTTCTTACTTCCAATTTAGACAAATTATTCACTTGCACTTTGCATCCTTTCACATCACTAGTAATAGGTAAGTTTAACACAGAAGTAGATAGAAATAAAAAAAAAACATTAAGCATGCTTCGACAACTATATTTATTATTACATATTGACTACAATTGTTTTTTTTTAATTTCATAAAATTTGTATTATTAACAACATTTATATTTATTTCAACAATTTTATATATTCATAAAACCACCAACGAAATAGCGTCCACATCTTGTTAATCGGATAAACATATTTGAACATGAACATTTTTGAAGATGAAATATAAAAATTACACATAAAAAGGAACATTTTTTAAACATTTATTAAAAGTACAATTGCCCTATTCTACGTTTAGTTCAATATCGATGATAAAGATGTGTAATATTCCACAAAAAGCTTTAAAAAATCATATTGCTCTTTTTTACAGTGCCTCTTACATTTCAGCAATTCATAAAATGTACAATAATCACGTTTTAAAAATTCTGTAATGTAATGCTCGTAGATTCATCTCATCAAATCTATAGAGAGAATTATGTATGAATTTCTAATGTTAAGTATTGTCACGATTATGAATGCGCATTTTTAATTTAAATTAATTTACCACAAGGAGGTAGTGGATTGGCTGCAGTTAAGTTGGTTGAAAATATTTATTGGATATTTTCTAAGCTGTGAATTACTATAATAATTTATAACTTTGTTCCACATTTTTCTCTTTTCTCTTTTAATTCTAATATTATAAGCAACAAAAGTTATTCAAGTAGCTTTTAATTTAAGTTTTTTATATTATTTAACGAGGAACTTTCCACTCATTAATATTCTTTGCTTACATATCCAACGAGAAACTGAATACTACTTAATTTATTGTTTTCTTCTTGTTTTGATACATTTATTGAATAATAGTACATTGAATTTCAATCTTTTTAAAACACCAACTTCAATTTCATTAAGATAAATTTAATGTAACTGTTAGCAACGTTATGTGAGTATAAGAAATCAGAGTTGATGTAGGTAAAATTTCTTCAAAAAATTAGAAATAACTAAATTTCTATATTCTATCTATTTAATCACATCATAATAAATTATTGTCTTTATTAATAAGCCTCTCTAGGTATTTCTTACCGTTTTTCATACAACTTTCCGATCTTAATACACGAAGGTAATTAAAAAAAATTCAAATTTAAAATTTTTTCACTATGTGTATAAATCAAAAACAAATAATTTTGTCACAATAATAGCAAGTTGGAAAAAGGAAAAAGATAAAAAATTAAAAAAAAATATGCAACTGTAAAATAAAAAACGTATATTTTAAATTTCCATTCAATCCAAACATAACAGAATATTATTAACGATTAGTAACTGAAATAATAAATAAAGAATTCAAATTTACACGAATCAAAAAAACTAACGATTGTTAGGAATTTCCAAAAGCGATTGAAATTATTCCAAATTAAAAAACCTTGCAACTTACAAATACTAGTTTCAAACGAAACGACTACTAAAACTTACTAAGCACAACGTCGCTTTTCGCGACATATTTAACAATTAAAATATAAAAATATCGCTAAAACAACAAAAGTCTCCTATTATCATCTTGTGCATATTACAAAAAAAAAATGTTAAAAATTCAGATAGGCGTTTTCAATTACCCACCTACGAATAAGTTCTAGTGATACCGGTAATAAGCACAAGAAACCAACAAAATTTGCGCCTGTAAGAATGTTTAAAGCGAAATAAACATTTAAAAACATTTACAATAAACCAATTCAGCGTGAACTCACACTGGACACGGTACTGTCTGGAAGGAAGGCTGAATAATACCACCTGGACCCGGCAGGAGCGATCTTTCGCACTTCAAGAACTCGTCCACCGCTCTTGCTGCTTGTCTACCTTCAGATATGGCCCAGACCACCAGCGACTGTCCTCGGCGACAATCTGAGAAAATACAAGCAAGTGAAATATTTACTAGAAACTAAAACAAGGCTGTAAATATTATCTTCAGGCAATTGGTATAAATACTAGTAATTCTTACAATCTCCGTGCAAAGTTCTATAAACTCACTGCAGTACCTATCTTATTTATTATAGTAATTACCTCCTGCAGCAAATACATTCGCCACGTTGGTCTTGTAGTTTTTGGTATCGAAATTAGACCTGGGATCCAAAGTGAGTTGCAACTGGTCCCCGATGGCTCTCTCCGGGCCCAAGAAACCCATCGCGAGCAGCACCAAGTCCGCTTTGTAGACCTTCTCGGTGCCGGGCACCTGGTTCATCACCCACCTACCGGCGTCGTCCTTCACCCACTCCACCTTGACGGTCTTAATCCCGCTCACGTGCCCTTTGCCGTCGTCGAGGAACTCCTGCGTCATGATGCTGAACACCCTCGGATCGGACCCGAAGCGCACCTTCACCTCCTCGTGCCCGTAATCGACCCTGAACACCCGCGGCCACTGCGGCCAGGGGTTGTCGTTGGACCTCTTCGGCCCCGGCTCCGGCAGTATTTCGAACGTGGTTATGGACGCGGCGCCCTGTCTCAGCGACGTCGCTATACAATCACAGCCTGTATCACCACCGCCGATTATTATCACATTTTTATCTTTGGCGTGGGGCCCTTCGAAGTTGGCGCCCATTTGCTTCTTCTGCCAGCTCTCCAGGAACTCCATGGCGAAGTGGATTCCTCCAAATTGACGACCTGCGGACGATAATCGCGATTACTTGGATGGTACTTGATGTTTGATTAAAAAATATTACCTGGAAGAGGCAAGTCTCTAGGCCACGTTGCTCCGGTGGTGAGCACGACAGCATCGTACTCCTCGCTCAATTCCTTCGCCGATATATCCTTGCCAACGTTGACGTTCGTCTTGAAGACGATCCCTTCGGCAGCGAGCAAATCCACTCTCCTCTGTACCACCTGCTTGCTGAGCTTCATCGTAGGGATGCCGTATTGTAGCAAACCTCCGATTCTATCGTTTCTTTCGAACAATGTGATGGAATGGCCGGCTTTGTTGAGCTGGTTCGCGCAAGCCATGCCGGCTGGTCCTCCTCCGACGACTGCTACTCGCTTTCCCGTACGCTCGGTGGGTATCTGAGGCACGATCCAGCCGTTTTCGAAGGCGTGATCGATGATCGAGCACTCGATGTTCTTGATGGTCACGCTAGGCTCAGATATTCCTAAAGAAACGTCGGTTGAAACGGTTTGTTAAATTTACAGGATGAATTTTGTACCTAACACGCAAGCGGCTTCGCAAGGCGCAGGACACACTCTCCCGGTGAACTCTGGGAAATTGTTGGTTTGTAGAAGATGTTGCAGCGCTTGCCTCCATTGGTTCTGGAACACCAGGAGATTCCACTTGGGAATGATGTTGCCCAGCGGGCAACCGTGCGAATTGGATTGGCAGAACGGAACGCCACATTCCATGCATCTCGCCGCTTGTACTCGCAATCCTTTGCGTACGTGCGGGAAGTTGTAGATTTCGTCCCAATCCTTCATGCGTTTGTCGGCGGGGCGGTAGGGAGCCGTTTCCCTGGGGTATTTCATGAAACCTGAACGCGCGGGATTATTACTATCGATTCCCTTTCGATTCATTCACTCACCTTTAACTTTGTCGAGAGCTCGCTCGGCTTTCTTCTGTTCTTGAGCGGCGTCTCCAATTGCATCTTCGATGTCCAGAATCTTCGGTTCGGCGGTGTTGTTCTGCACGACCGGCGTGTCCGCGGTTTTTTGCTTCAACGCTCTTTGGTACTCGTATGGAAACACCTTTACGAACTCCTGTCGGCGTACGTCGAACTCGTTTATGAGCTTCTCGGCGACGATGCTGCCGGTGAGCTCGCGGAACTCGTTCAAAAGAGACTTCACGAGCTCCACGTCTTCTTTGTCCTCCAATTTGCAGAGTTCCACCATCTCCATGTTGCACCTCATCGAGAACTTGCCGTCCACGTCCCACACGTAGGCGATGCCGCCCGACATACCAGCGGCGAAATTTCTTCCAGTGAGGCCTTGTGATTAAGAAGATTAATTGAATGTGGTGAAGAAAGTTTCGGGCTATTACCTAGAATTAGAATTACTCCTCCCGTCATGTACTCGCAACCGTGATCGCCGACACCTTCGACCACCGCGGTAACTCCGGAGTTTCTGACTGCAAATCGTTCAGAAGCGATACCTCGCATGTAGGCTCTTCCGGAAGTCGCTCCGTACAAGCACACGTTACCGACGATTACGTTCAAGTGCGATTCGAATGGAGAGGTTTTCGGCGGGTAAATCACCACTGATCCACCGGATAAGCCTTTGCCTGGAAGTTGATTAAATTGGATGTTGGGTGAAGTTCAAGTAGATGAATTAATTGTTGAATTTCGACTTACCTACGTAATCGTTAGCATCACCCTCTAAAGTTACGTTTATACCTTTAGCTAAAAATGCACAGAAGCTTTGGCCTGCTGATCCAGTAAGCTTTATGTTGATTTGACTGCCATCAGGCAAACCTTCCTCGTTGTACTTGCTAAAACAATAAGTTTCCTCAACAATGGTCCTCTCATTTGATTTATTGCACTGTCCCAATGAATTACTCACCAAGATATGTGGTAGCTTAAAGTGGAACCAAACGCTCTGGCTTCGTTGTGGATTTTCAATTCAATATCCACCGTCTTCTGAGCACCGTCAATAACAGGCTTGGCTTTTTCGATCAAAACGTTGTCGAGCCGTTGCTCGAGCTGGAAATCCGCCGCCACCGAGCCTCCTTTAATGTTCACCCCGGGCCTCATGTGAAGGGCGTTTTGAAGGATAAGATTCAAATTCAAGGATTTGGCTTTTTGCGAGCCGGTTTCGACCTCTTTGAGCAAATCGGTGCGGCCCACGAGCTCCTGGTAAGTGCGCACGCCGAGATTCGCCATGTGTTGCCTGACCTCTTCGGCGAGCATGAACAAGTAGTTGATGACGTGCTCGGGTTGCCCGGTGAATTTTTTCCTCAGCACGGGGTCCTGAGTGGCTATTCCCACGGGGCAGGTGTTCAAGTGGCATTTCCTCATCATAGTGCAGCCCATTACTATTAAAGGAGCCGTGCTGAAGCCGATCTCGTCGGCTCCCAGAAGAGCGGCGACGATCACATCGAAACCTAAGTAGAAATATAACAATTAACACCAGTACAAGTGTACAAATGTTACAAAAAAATTACCAGTTCTTATGTTCCCGTCCGCTTGCAGCACGATTCTCGATCGGAGATCGTTCAGTACCAGCACTTGGTGAGTTTCAGCGATGCCCAGCTCCCACGGCAAACCGGCGCTTTTGATTCCAGTCCAAGAACTGGCGCCGGTACCGCCGTCGTGTCCGGACACCACTATGTGCTCGGCTTTGCCTTTGGCGACGCCGGACGCCACGACTCCCACGCCAACCTCCGACACCAGCTTCACGGAAATCCTAGCAGAAGGATTCGCGCATTTCAAGTCGTAGATGAGCTCGGCCAGATCCTCGATCGAATAGATGTCGTGGTGAGGCGGAGGAGATATGAGTCCGACTCCGGGCACCGAGTGCCTAGTTTTGGCGATCTCTGTCGAGACTTTGTAGCTGCAAATAACGTTGTTAATTACTTCGAAATATAACGGAGAGGATCGAAACGTACCCGGGCAGCTCTCCACCCTCTCCCGGTTTAGCTCCTTGGGCCATCTTGATCTGCAAATCGTCTGCGTGGGCTAGGTAAGAGGAAGTGACGCCGAAACGGCCCGAAGCGACTTGTTTAATCGCGGACCTTCGTTCGCTGTTCAAATATCTCTCGGGATCCTCGCCACCTTCTCCCGTGTTGCTCTTTCCACCCACTCGATTCATGGCTACAGCGAGCGTTTGGTGCGATTCCAAGCTGATGGAGCCGAAACTCATCGCGCCCGTGGCGAATCTCTTCACTATCTCCGACGCGGGTTCCACTTCGTCCAGCGATAGCGGCTGGTCTAGGGTCCTTAAGATGAACCGTCCGCGTAACATGCTGTTCTTAACGGACTCCATGTTGGACTCTTTGAATTTCTCGTAGGCGGTTTTGTTGTTGTTGACCGCCGCTTCCTGTAGGGCCGCGATGCTGCCGGGCTCGTTCAAGTGCTTCTCTCCGCCGGCTCTCCAGTGGTAATTTCCGGCGTCTCTGAGCACGAGGGAATCCGGGCTGACTTTGTAGGCGTTCTCTTGCCTTTCCAACGCCTCGGCTGCGAGTAGTTCCAAGTTGACGCCGTCTAATCTGGACGGGGTGCCTTTGAAGGCTTTGTCTACGACGTCCTCGGCCAAGCCGACGGCTTCGAAAATCTGGGCGCCTTTGTACGACTGCAAGGTAGATATTCCCATCTTCGCCATCACCTTGCAGATTCCAGTGCTCATCGCCTGGGCGTAATTTTGGAAAATACCCTCGTCGGTTAGGTTCGTGTCCAGAATGCCTTGATCGCGAAGACTGGAAGCCAGTTCTAGGGCTAGGTAGGGGCATATGGCGTCCGCGCCGTATCCCAGCAGTACGCAAATGTGGTGGACTTCGCGAGCTTCGGCCGTTTCCACCACCAAAGCCACCTTCATTCTGGACCTCGCTTCGATCATGTAATGGTGAGTCGCTCCAAGAGCCAGCAAACTGCTAATAGGTACTCGGTCTTTGCCTCCTAGACGGTCGGATAGCACGATGATTTGGTGACGGTTGGAGGCTTCATCGGCTTCCTCGCAAATGCTCTGCAGTTTTTTCAAAAATCCGGGGACGCCTTCTTCTACTGGAAAAGTGATGTCGATCACGTGGGCGCTCCAGTTTCTGTGCGTAGTGTTCTTCAAAATGTCAAGATCTGGGATTGAAATTATCGGATTTCTCAGCCATAATCTGTGTACCTAAACATTAATAATCCTCTAAACAAATACTTTAATAAACTGAGGAGTACGGGAGTTAAAATTAATTAACGCGAATAAGAGGATTTCATGAGGATCTTGTACTTACTTGTCTAGCACTGGGTTGTAAAATATTGTCCTCCGGACCAATGGGGCATTGTAGAGACATGACATTCTTCTCGCGGAATGGGTCGATGGGTGGGTTGGTAACTTGGGCGAATAATTGCTTGAAGTATTCATACAACAGCGGAGAGAACGAGGATAAGCAAGCTAGAGGGACGTCGTTGCCCATACTACCCAAGGCTTCTTTCCTAGAAATAAAAATGGGTTAGTAAGTGATGGGTAGAAATGTGTGAATACTCAGTAACCTACTTATTGTTAATCATCGGTAACAGGAGCATGTAGATGGTCTCTGTGGAGTATCCGTACAAAGGCAGTCTCTTGTCGCCTAATCCGCTGGTTTCGTATTTAGGCTTAGCCGGTTTGCCAGCGTCCAGATGAGCCTTTCTCAATTCTTCCATTGAAATCTATGGAGATAATAAAATATACTAATGCTGTGTTAAAGGCAAATTAATCGAGAAGAGTTATTTGTTTTAAATGGCAAAGAAAAATATCACTGCTTGGATAGTTGATTCGTTTTTCTTCTAGATGAAGATGGACTGAAACCTGCTGAGATTGAGATCATCTTTGAATTTTGGGAGGACCCAGTGTTTGTTGTGCAGTAGGTGAGTAATTTGAAATAGTATATTTTTGGTATATTTTTGTATTAAGGGTTTGTTACAATATTGTCCAAGCCTGTTTGTCAAGACGAAGTTTTTAATTTATCTGGCTAATTTGTAGAGGCACGTGGTAATTACCAATTAAGTAAAATTTGGCTTACATATGGGAAAATTTGTTTTACTAATAGTCAAAAGAAAGAAATGTAGATTTTATTATTTCGAATAAATCATTTACAAATTAGTCAGTTATTATCCAAGCACTCTAATAAATTTCCATTCAAACTTGAATATTCCAAATTGAAACTAATAAAAAGGTTATTGAATGTCATTTACAATTTGGAATATACAATTGAGAAGCAAACATTCCAAAATTAATATCACTCCCATCTAGTGTAAAAGTTAAAAAAACAAAAAAGAAATAAAAAAAATAAATTCTGTCTAAAAAAACAAAAAAGATATAAAAAAAAATCTGTCTACAAAAACGAAGAAGTTTGTGAGGAAGAATAAAAGATATTAGTAACCGACAACAAAAAACTACAAACCCACATCAAATTTTACACACGTTCTTTTTAACTCACCATCTATGTTCGAAAGTTGTCATGTAAATAAAAAAAATCATTATTATTATAAATACTTTTCTCGTATTGTTCAATAATACTTTCATTGAAAATTACGTTCTTATGAAGCGAGATGTGAAATAAAATTACCTGCTCTTTCAACCATATTGAGTGCGGTCTGGACTGCGCAATTTCTTGTTTCAAAGTAACATCTTGAATAACGGTTTTCTCTTGAGTATCAACCAACAGCATTCTTCCTGGCTTTAGACGGCTCTTCAGTACCACTTGAGAGGGGTCTACATCGTAAACACCAACCTACAAAAGACAGTATTAACTCAGATAAATACATATTTATTGAGTAGATATTCTGATTCTCCATGTTCAATAGAATATTTGAAGAGTCTGGCATTGAGTCCTTCATTAAAGGATTCAAGCTCTTATCATAGCACATTTAGCTTACTAGTAGCCTCTTAGTATGGCAGATTTTAGCATAGCTAGCCTTATAATAGAAATAGTAGTACACTTACCTCGCTTGCCATAATCAAAATATTGTCTTTGGTGACGTAAAATCTCGATGGCCTCAGACCGTTCCGGTCCAAAATCGCGCCGACGAGCCTTCCATCTGTAAAAGAAATCAACGCAGGTCCATCCCAGGGCTCCATAGTACAAGCCGCCCAATGGTAATAGTCGCGTTTTTCTATCGGCATCGTCGGATCGTTCTGCCACGCTTCGGGTACCATAGTCATCACAGCCTAAATAATCATATGTAAAGTAGATTTTAAAGTTCAAGTACTACCAATTCCCTACCTCTGGTAAGGACCTGTTTCCGGCGTGCACCAGAAACTCCAAAACGCAATCGGCCGAACCGGAATCGGATAAATTGGGTTCCACCACAGGGTAGAGCGTTTTGAGTTTATCACCAAGCTCTTCGTTCTTCATCACACCCTCTCTAGCTTTCATCAGATTAACGTTACCTCTCAAGGTGTTAATCTCGCCATTGTGCGCCAGCATTCTGAAAAAAATCGCGGTAGTACGCGCCAATTTTTTTTATATTAAACTCCCTTACCTCAAGGGATGGGCTCGTTCCCAGCTGGGAAACGTGTTCGTCGAGAATCTGGTGTGCACCAAAGCCAAGTAAGTATCGTACATTGGATCCAGCAAATCCGGAAAGTAGATCCACAGCTGATCGGACGTCAGTTGCCCCTTGTACACTACAATTTTTCGGCTCAACGAGCAAATGTAGAAGCGCTTTCCCGGAGCGGGAATCAAGTGGCTCGCCCTTTTGCGAAGAATGTAATACGTTCTGTCTTGTAACGCTTCGTCCGTTGAATTTTTCAAACAAATAAATACCTAGAATAAGATATAAAGTATGTTCCATGGATATGTTCTGCACAGTGCTGAATATTTTAGTTAAAAATAGAATGACTCGAAGATGTGAATAGATTTTTAATAACATCGATGATTCATGCACAGTGTAATGCTTTCCTAAACAGGAGGTTTAATAGGGAATTAAACTTGCCTGTCTCATGAACGGTTCAGAGTTCTTTGCGACGGCTCCTATGGAGGAATTGTTGGTTGGTACGGTACGCCAAGCCAGCACGGACACATCCAGTTCCTCTGCCAGCTCTGCGAATTTCTTCTCGGATTCCTGGTGGTGCAGCTTATCCAAGAAGAAGATGCCAGTAGCGTACTGGCCGAAAGACGGGAGTTGGACGTTGTATTCATCCCTGAAAGCGACCATAAACTCTTAGATATCCAAGCATAAGTACAAATAGTACCGAATGGTAGCTCGCTGTGTAAGGATGTCGAGGAGTGGAAGGGGGCTTACTTAAGTTTAGCAGAATAAAAATCGTGCGGAATGGCAGTGAGCACGCCGGCACCGTCTCCTGTATCATTGTCGCAAGCGCATGCTCCGCGATGGTTCATAGACACAGCCAGGCGCTGCGCATCACGGACGATCTTGTGCTGACGTTTGCCATCAATGGCAGCTATGAAGCCGACACCACAAGCTTCTCTTTCGAACTGCGGGTCGTACAGGCCCTGTTTAGGTGGAGCCTGCCACGATTCAGCCATTTAATATCTGCGATAAATCGTCATAATCAATCATTGCACATCTCTACTCTATTTACATAGAGGATGTAAAAGAAAAATTTGAAATACTTTGGTTTGTGATAAAACTTGAGACTGCCGTAAAATAATGTTTATAGGGTTATTTTTTATAGTATTATCACAAAGAAAAGGCGCATAATGTATTGTAAAAGAAAGTATCTAAAGGTGTCAGGAATAAATTATGTTTTATTTATGAATTTCGACTAAAAGCACACTTAATCGGCGTGTTTATTGTGCTAATCTTTGAATTACCGTATAAGAAATAAAAACGGTGATATGGAATTGTTAATGAGATTCCAACTAGAAAGCAATGAACTTTGAATGAAACGGATTATTCTACCTAAATATAGATTTTTTAAGAACGTAAATAACAACAAACTTCGAATAAAAAAATGGATCTTATCAATGTTCATAATTCTTTAACAAAGTGGTTTCACGGTCAACCTTAAATGTGATAAAAAACGGACCAATTCGATTACTTAATGTTATCGTAAGTTTGCATAATAAATTCATTTATATTGATACATATTTGCAGTAACTATTAGAGGTAATTATTAGATGTAATTTGTAAAAGCAATCAACATACATAATTTAATTATACCTGGTGAAAAAATTAAAACCTCTGTGAGGTGAAAAATTATGCCGCAGGTAAACTCAAACTCCTGCAGGTTCTGCGATTGTTAATTCAAAAACGCGTTTTATGAAAGCGTAAAATGAACTTATGCCTGAATAAATAACGTAAATTAACATAATTTAAAAATAAACGTAAACCTATACGATAAACGTTTACAAATACCAACACGTTCTTATCGAATATACAATTGATTTTTATTGAGTTTAATTTATAAATTATAAAAATGTTATTGCGAATAGTTTGATTAGTTTATATCGATTATAATTTGACATTTCGATGTTTTGAGGAAAATTTTGATCACGGGAATAGTGTGTGCCAGACCGTAATCTCTTTATTTGTAGAACTAATAAATACTGATGTCGCAGTAATACAAAAGTCCATGAAAATTTAATTGACCTGTTGCTGCTGAGTAATTCAAATAAGTGAATTAAAAAATGCGCCAAAGTAAACTGCATTTACAACCTTTAACGCTTTAACAAGCAACTAGGAGAAGCGTATTTGAAATGCTATATTTTAAACCTACAAAAAATAAAATAGCAAATAACGTTTTCAGATTAAAGTAGCATTCATGTAACATTCAAAGTTTGGTTCTGTTTGCGTTATTAGAAGTATTAATGACGTACCAAGTAAACCTGACCCTGTGGGAGTTTTTAATAAGATACTCAAAATTTTTAAAATAAACGAAGCATTTTACAGATAAGTTTTTTTACATTTCTGTATCAATAACAACATATTGTTACACAATATTTCGTCTGATAGCACATCGACGAAACTGTGTTTACAAACTTCATTATAAAATTTTAATAAATAGAACTCTCCAAAAATCTTTGGAATTGGGTTCATCAAAATGCATTCATTAATTTAAAATGTATAATTTTATTAAAATAAGTAAATATTATTATATTTTATTTACATGCATAACACCAACTTTATTACTAAATAGCCTATTACTTAACTAAAATTACTTTTGATAACGTTTACAAGCAATCTTTTCTACCATAAGATCCCCAAGGGACTTATAAAAATTGGGTATTTGGGATAAATTAGATTTTTAGTTTAATATTCGATTGTTAGTGTAAGATATTGTTTTTTTGTATATTAAATACATTCTTTTAACACCCTAATGTCTCAACATTTTAATCAACAAGTTAAAAATATTTTCCGAATGAAGCCAAAAACTTACAATTTTTTCCATAGTATTCCTAAGCTTGCCAAAATATTATTAATTCACAGATATAGGCCAAAATGTTGGCATACCTAATTACAATGTTACATTAGGTACCTATATTCAAATTTTCAGAAGATATTTAGAATTTTCGTTAATGTTAATTAGGTAACTGATTATATTCATTATATACTTGTAAGATAAACTGATTTAAGTAGATTAAAACAAAAACATTTTAATTAAGGCTCGTAGTAACCAATAGACTCATTATTTAACCAAAGTACTTAGTAGTTTGAATACAAAATTTTGCATTTACTTAAGGAGTTTTGAATGTACATACTATTATGTACCCAAAACCACAGGATATATATTACTGGAAAAATTCTTATGCAATTAATAATGCAAATAAAATTAGTAGGTAATTTAATACTTATTGCACTATGTTAATTGCAAAGCCGATTAAACTCTAAACTGGTTCTAAATTTAATATCTAATCAAATCACATAATCTCTATAGTCTAGTCTTTCAATTTCAACAAATCAGATAACTATTGAATGCATGTGGCTTTAGTAAAAACTTAAATTTTGAAATTGCGCGGTAATTTAACAGGATTTTAAATCAAATATTTATTTGCATTTTTACCTTATCATTAATTTAATTTGATATATGTATATTTAGGCAGTAGACGAAACTATGTGAAGAATAAAAACAATGTACATATATGTATGTCAACTACGCAGAAATGATGCATTCAATTGAGGAACACCTGGTGTAAATATTTAATGAATGATTTAGTTACTTTTATGCGAGACGAAAGTATGTAGGTATTGCACTGGCACGTACTTAAAACACTTTCAGAATTCACTAATTACAAGATAAAAATGAGCCAAAATACCTTCATTACTATACATATAAAATAAAATAAAATGACATACATTCTGTATGTACAGGTATTTTTATCTATATTCGTTGCAAACAGATCAAAGTCCACAATAAGTTTTACCTTTATATTATTTTATTTTACTTTCATATGTATGTATGTAAATATCGGTAGAAAAGTTAAGATTCAAAATGAATAATTTCTGTTACTTTCTACAAAATTTTGAAAGAAAAATTTTAAATAAAATATTGAGATCTTCATAAATATAAATAAAACAAGGATCAACTAAAAAACCTTGAGTTGAGTGTCAAAGCATTGCCCGTATACTATAAATTTCCAAATAAATAAATAATAGATACATTAGATATTACCTAACAAATTTAAGATAATCGATGTTTGTTCTTAAAAAGATCATTAGATTACTTGATAAGTATCTATATTTCTTTACGCACAACTTCTACGTAATAAATGTAGATAAATGCAGATAATACCCGAAAATTCACAAAAATTATCTGATTAGATCTTCAAAAAAAATGCACAGAATTACCCAATAAAAAGTATCATTGATAAGTTCGGAAAAATTTAAACGTACGTATAATAACATTCCTCAATTAGAGTAGGTAGGTTACTTAACTAAATGCCTATTAGTTTTTAATATGGTAAAGGAAATCAGCAAGAAGAAAAATAAATTACACATATAAATAGAAGGAGGAAAATGCAGTAGATAATTAAAAAAATCAAAAATTACAAAAATTTTCCAAAATCATCAAAAATCAATACAACATTATTATCGTCATCAGTTTAAAGTATTGAAAAAATCCACAAAACGACTTTTTTGGAAGTTGTTGAAAATTTCTACATTAGTATGTGTAAAAATTGGCAGAAAAATGCAATAAAATGCAATTTGCAATAAAATCCACAAGCTATGTGACAAAAATAATAATCGATCATAAAATTAAATTGAAAACATTACATAATTCAAAAGGAAATTTAGTGATTAAATAATTCTACACAATAAGCAGTAAAAATTTCTTGAAAAACATAAATGCTCAACAGGATTATAACATGTAGGTGTTTGATCAATTAAATCGAGAGCTGACATTTCTTGATGTATGGGTGCCTATAAATATGGATTAAATACATGAATAAATTATGGATTTAAAATTTTTTATGCCAATATTCTCAATGGAAAGAAACTTGTTTTACAAGAAAAAAACTTACTTAATGATTGATGATTAGAATAAGTTTGTGAAATTGTAATTAATAAAATAAATTCGTTAAATTAATGAATTTATAAGTAATTGTAATAATTGTAAGCATAGGTAATTTACAAGGCAAGTTACAAAATTTTTCGCAACTGATTAAAGGGACCAAATATTTGGATATTGATTTTTATTGTATAAGAGAATGCGCCGAGGTCCACACACAATATTCCATCTGCTGTCGGAGCGCTATTAAAAAATCTAATTTTACGCAAAATTAGCGGCGGGTATATTTAGAAAAACAAACATTTCCTAGTTCTCTAATTAATGCTCGGCGAAAATAGCCGTAGCTAAATCATAAACGCCGCGTTCGAAACATGCACTACTTACCTCTAGCCAAAGTAAAATAGGAACCACTGCCGACCAGAAAACCGCACAATTTCTCTCACAATATTATCCCAACTGGCAAATTTTCCGCGAAAAGTGCAAGAATCGAGCGAAGCGAAGCCGGGAAAAAGCGCCTGTTCGAACGGCAAACGATGCGAAACCCACGACCGACGCTGCTACTTTGGCCAGTCAATACATAGAAATTTCAGTATATTTATTAAACGAATTGATAACAAGAGGAGATAGGTAGACGAAAAATATCGCTCAGGCTGGATCCGTGGACGTTGCGACCTTCAATGTGCCGAGTAGCCGAGTGTTGTGTGTGTTGTGTACTTACAAAATGAAAATGAGAATCGCGCACGCGGTTTGCCGGCCCGGCTTAAAGCTGGTCATGCAAGTTATCATATGTGGATTTTGTACAGTGTTAATTTATTCAGAACAAGTCGAAGGTTCGAGTTACGCCCTTTGTTATTCTAATTTTTTTGACCTTACAGAGGAAGATCCACAGAGAATTTTATCGCTTATGACCTACTCGATCACCGGACTTGAACCCATTGGATTATTACTTCTTGAACCATCTAATTTCATATAAGTTTACATTAGAACAAAATACAGTTGAATACAATGGAAAATGACTTGGTTAACTTCAAAATAAGCAACTTTTCAAAAGTAATGGAAGACATCTTGGAGTACCTATACTTTCTATTTTCCCCTTGAATCTTTAATATGTCTAATAAACATCCGTTATTCTGTATAGGTAAGGTATTAATCGATTTTCCTGCCGCTCTACTATAAATAAACAAATAGGCATAAATGAGCAGGAACAGGTATGCAGTAACCATAATTTCCACCTACTGACAACCAGCCCTAAGTCTGGTTAACTGCGCTTTTTCATGCTTTTCCCTCGACTCTTTCTCCTGCAAACATCTTTTTACTGCTCTTTAACATGCAATTTTAATTGTATGCATAAACTTCCGTCCTCCAAATTACTACAATTCGCCCGGAAAATATTTTTCAGAGACTACGTGCATGGCCAGCTATAATGGGTATTCAGCAGCTTTTTCAGCAAACTGCATCGTTCCGTCTCCGTTTCAGGCGGTTCCCGGCTGAAGTTGAAGAGAGACGGGCGCCTGCGGTGACGTTTACTGTTTATTCGGGAGATATGTTTTCTGTAACGCTAGTAGAAACATGGCAGCCGGCGCTACGCGACGCCGACGTCGGGTCAAAGGCGGCGGCGTCGTGACGTCACCTCAACGTCGGTTTTAGTGGGGTATGTAGACCAGCGCGGTGTTTTTTCTGATTTATTTAGGGCGGTGGGTCTGGAATCTGGATCGAATGATCCAATAATAAGGAAAGTAAGGGGAGGAGAAGGAAGAGGGGAGGAGAAAGAGATGGGAATGAAAAGAAAGGACTTCATGTAATGAAGATTTTTTTTAATTCTTCCCTTAATTCCAGGCAATTTGGAATCAAAAGGGTGCATATAGAGAACTGTTATTCACAGGGGAATGTCTGGAAGGAGGATATGAAGATGTAGGTCGCACTGTGGGCAACATACGAAAAAAAAATATTAAATTATATAATAGAGTACTATTACTTTTTTTTAATTTTCCATATTTTCCTCGATTAATAATTTTAACCAATACAAAGCACTTAATTATGGTATCTATGTATGTTTTAAGCAAACATATACATTACATATTAATTTCCTGTTAATTTTCTACCATTTTTTTAATCAATAAAGAGTACAAAAATAGTCTGTTATTTTAGTCTGGTTTCCAATAAATATTTTAACATGCCTTTGATCGTTTGAAGGTTGATCTTCCATTAAATTTGTTATAAATCATTTGGTTACAATTACATTTAGAATTAAAGAATACATTTTGAACACATTAACATTGTAAAACTTTTTCGCAATAATACAGAAGACATTGGGAATATTCTGCAGATATTTTATTTCGTAAAGCCTTATTAACTCACCATGTGTAATAAAAGAACAATAATAGTGAAAGAATGGAATCAGCAATAGTGAAGCTTATTATTAAGAGCTGTAGTATTGATTAACTCAACCATTTTATTACCCATGAAATAAAACCTAACGCTTTTCCAATACTACCCAATTGCAGACAGTCTGCCCTTAATAATAATGTTATTATTATAACCTTAGTTTACTTTACAACTCCTCATTTATAAAACAAAGTTATCGATTATTATTTTCTTATTTGAACCTCCCAAAAATGTTAAATTAAATTAAACAAGAAGTTCCATTCATTTCATTAATTAATACCAATCTTACTTACCTACACGCTTGTTAATAGATTTAATATTTGTATAAAGATTTATCTGTGCATTAAACCGATACAGTTAGGGTATTTATAACCCAAATATTACACGAATCGGTTGTAAAACCGTACGTGATATAACAACAGCCTCTACTACATAATTGTTAGCGTAGAATAAACAAGCTCCAATGTAAACATATTAAATGCAAAATGTTTGTATGTGCATAAACCTATCAGAACAAACACATTAATAATGTATTGCTAAAAATAGTACCGGCAATTGATAAATAATGTGAATAAATTCAAACCTAATGGGGAAGTAGAATTAATCGCATTTGCTTTAAGAATTGGAAAGCAATCGTACGCAAAATGGAAAAATAATAACTAGTGAAAACGCATTTAAACGATACCTAGTTGATATTTTCTGATAAAATGCTAATATCTAACTATTGATTGAATATTAAATATTCGAAGAAGAGATTGGTTATCTACCTACTTTTAGGCAATTATGCTTGCGTATAGCAAATTAATCCATGTAAGTAGAATAGAAAGATTGTTAAAAATTAGTAACATATAAATATGGTAATATGAAATGAGAAATCAATAAAAATAAATTTGGTAGGTAATTATACTAGTTAAAGTTACTACATACTCTGTTCTACAAATATTGTTTTCCTTATACTCAGAATTTTTATTCTAACCTCGTATAATCACTTTAAAAGCCGCCTATTGGCTATTCAAATACTCAACAAACCTACTTCAGATAACATTTTTTTTATAAACTGATAATGGAATTTAGACAAATATTTCACGAAATAAAAAAATATTAAATCGAATACCGCCAAGGTGAATTTTTGCGAAATATCTTCCTTCCATCGAAGACGGCGATCCGCCAAAAAGTAGGCCAACTTTCACCTTAGCTCACCTTGTATACTTTCTTAACGCCAGTACATGGTACCTCGCATAATTTTGTCTTTGTTTTTTAAATAAGTTTCTAGTGTACGATGTCCCTATCAAAACTGGCCGCTGGGATACTCCGGAAGAGGATCCCAACCACCCCATTGTGCGCGTACACGAGTAGATCGAACAGCACCAGCGTGCAGGCGAATCCGAAGAAGCCTGATTGGAACAGGGCCGTCAGCGAGGCCGAAAAAATCGTCGGGTATCCGAATAGTTTTTTAAGTTTAAGGTGGCTGTTGAGTGACGAAATCGCCAATGTGGCGTTGCAGCTGAGGAAATTGGTCGGGTCGAATCATCCCTTACTCAAAACAGCTAAGTAAGTAATTAATACTTTGCATTTTAAAATAGAAACTGTGAAATTTTTTTCTGTACGGAAACGAAATTTCGTATAGTGATTTCAAAGTCAACTGAATGTAGTAGAAGAATTTTAATAAGACCGCTCCCCTATAGGGGTACAAACACATAGAATGTGCTGTTAATAAAATTTATAAGAACTTTGTGATTGTAGATAATTTGTCATTCTATACTTACTACTATTTGATTGACTTTGGAAACACTATATCATCATGAAAGTACTAAAAAATAGTTGTGCTAGTTGCGCCCAAAATGAACCAATCCATAATAATTCATCCTTAAAATGTTTTATTATTCTTCTATTTTTACAACACCTTAGTTAACATTTTACTCCATTATTAAAATAATCCTGAAAATACCTGTGCTACTACATGTATCTAAAAATCTGCACATTTCGATATCAATATCAATTTTTATTTCATTAATTTATTTACATTGATCGTATTATATTTGTTCTGCTTATCACATAAATTTTGGGTACTCAAAATTGCTGCGTTATCTAAACTTACTTGCACTTTAGATCAAAATATCAACATGATGATTTTTATTAATATTCTCCAATGAATTACCTACTATTTCACCATGGTTTATTTTCTACAGAGGACTGTTATACAATGGCAAAAACAACATGCAAGCATGGGGCCTGATAGTCCTGCTGGTATCCAAAGCTGCGGGACACTCACCCGACATTCCCGACATGGAACAGGACAAATCAGCAGGAGTTCTGCACAGCCAAAGAGCTCTGGCCGAAGTAACCGAGATGATCCGGACTAGCCATTTGGTGCACAAGGGCCTGGTGAACTTGCAACCTCCCATTAAAGTGGATGCATTAGGTAAGTCCACAGAAATCCCTTTATGTAAAAAATAAGAAGTCTAATTAAATTTCCGAAATCGCAGGCGACATGATATCGGGCAACAAAATCGCGCTCCTCTCGGGGGACTACCTCCTCAGCAACAGTTGCGTGGAATTGGCCAATCTAAAAAACCAAGAATTGGTGGAATTGATGAGTTCTGCTGTTAGGGATTTGGCAGAAGCGGAGTTCGTGGAGCCTAGAGACATCCAAAACGCCCCTTTGCCGGCCAAACCTCGAAGCGACGGGAAAGGCTACGCCAAGTTCGTCGAGAGCAACATGGAGCCCCTGGCGGTGGGAGAAGCCCTAGGTGATGCTCGAGCTGAGTGGACTATGCGGCATGTTTTGAATGCAGGTATAATCTACAGGAGATTTATTTCGTGCATGTAAATTAAAAGTGGTTTATCTATTTAGGTAGTCTGCTGGGCAAATCCTGCCAGGGTACCCTAAAACTTGCAGGGCACTCGCCAGAGTTGCAGCAGAAAGGCTATTTATTTGGCAAACATCTGGCTCTCGCATGGCAAGCTTGTCTGGACAGAGAACCCTTCTCTCCCGGATCCACGGGGTCTTTCAGCCTCATCAGCGCTCCGGTTTTATTCACTTTGCAGCACAATCCTGATACTTACAGTTTAATTGAGAAAGGTAATTTTAATTCAGCAGTAAATTATTTAGATTCATTTCACTATTTAAATTAATTTAATTTATGCAATGCTCCGGATTCGCTCTAATATGTGCTTAAACACAACTTGGTATGATACTACTTAACCATTAATGAGCGTTTTGATTAACTTTTAGGATTAGACGATATCGAGAAAGTCGATTTCGGAGCAGTCCGGAAAGCCGTGCTGGACGGGCCGGGCTTGGAAATAACGAAGGTCCTGCAAAAGGAGCACTCGCAAGCGGCGCTGGAAGTGCTCAACGAGCTTCGCGATTGCGACGCCAGGACGGCCCTGAAAAATATCATCGTGGCGATGCAAGATTAGATAGATAGCTGTTTTAAGTTACGAGTAAATAATACAAAAATGCAATTTTTCATATATATTTTTTATAAAGATTAAATGGAGTCCTTTGTACATGTTGGATAATCTAGTCTCTAGTCTGATATTTTTCGCTGTAGGTAATTTTGTACGTTGTTTTTGTAAATACCTACTTATCTCTATATACTGATTGTTAGATCAATGTTAGATAAATGTATACCTGCAAAAATGCAATAATTTTAAATTCCTGCAAATGTAAATGTTTTTAATGATTTTAGGTAATGATAAGAATTTATTAAACAATAAATATAATTAGTTTTACTACTGTTTTACTCTTATAGTATTTTTATAAAGGTTATTTTACAAAGAACAGTTTGGTTATTCTTGTTATTTTTGAATATTTCGCTTATTTCAATGAGTATTTTACTCGCCAATACCAGTATTTGCTTTCTATAACGCTATTGAATGATAAAAAATCCAAAACCTTCCCAATAAAAAAAATCATTAATTAACCTACTTATTTTCATAACCACTCGGTATAATAAAGTTCATTGCTACAATAATCCGTCGCGCTTCATTAACGTTACCCCGGTTACATTCCACTGAAAGCAAGATACAAACATGTCAATCCTGCATTGCAGTTTGTGATTGAAATTTAACATTTTTACACAATTTTTTTTGAAAATAACCAAGTACCTGTAAGAGGTGATGACTAGTTGTAGCAGTTCAGTATCGGTACCCTTAAAGTCTACCAATGCCAATGATGACCACAGGTAAGGAGCTTCAAACTCGCTTTTATGTGAAGAAGCTTTGACAAGATTACGAACGAGCTTCTTGTTAAAAGTTAAAATATCAACCAATGAATCAAAGGTTTGGATTAAACGCTACATAATGAATTTACATGTAATTAGCAAGTGCTTATAGCTAGAGAAACTATTAGAGGTTGTTTTTTGTAGGAGTAAAAGTTGTGATTCGGTATGTACAACAAACTCCAGTTGCATTTTGCAGAGAAGGAAACCGAAAAATCCTCTTATGTATGCGAACAGGACGAGCTATCCGAAATTCACCCCTACCAGCAACACGGTGAAGCAGAGGGTGATGTCCGCTAAACTTCTCAAACTCAGATCATTACAGAGTCAATTGAACGACGCCAATTATCACGTATCTGTGAGTGAATTCTAATAAATTACGCTCCATTTGTACAGCCAATTATTTGCAGGAATTGACCAAAGAGAACCAAACTTTAAAGAACCTCCAGAAACGCCAGGATAAGGCATTATCCAAGTAAGATGCTTCTTCTTTAGTCTCAAGTTTGATAAAATATTACGAAATTTGTAGATATGAGAACTCAAACGCAGACTTGCCCCGATTGATACGAGGCCACGAAGAGCAAATACGAATTTTAACGGAAAAAAACAAGACTCAGAGGAGCAAAATCCGCGAACTCGCCGAGATGTTGAAAACCAAAGAGGAGGATTTACTGCGTTCTCAGGAAAGAACGGCGCACCTGGACAAACTGACCAAAGACAAACGTTTAGTAGACAAGGAAAAATTATTAGAGCAAATCGAGGAATACAAGTTGAAGCTCCAGAAAGCGGAAGAATTTAATAGTATCCTAAACAGGAAATTAGCAATAGAAACAAAAATATCCAAGCAGAGATTGAACACTGAATGTATGAGGCACAAATCCACTCACAGGGAGTTAACTCAAGCCTTAACAGAAATTAACCGACTGACCAGTTTATTAGAGGTAAATTTACAGTAGTTTCCTTTTGTAAATTCAATAATAACTTTAATTCCAGTCCAAAAACATCCCCGCAAATCCGAAAAAGAACAGATTCACTCGGCTCCAGTCAGTCTCTATGATAAACTTAGGCACCGAACGAGCGCCGCAGAAGGCCAAGAAAACTGATAAATTGGCGACCATAGAGGACGACGTTGAAAGCCTGCCGGACAAAACGCCCGTTTCGAACGTTAAACTGGAACCCATCAGGTTCAAGAACGATGAAACCATCAAAAAATCCAATGGGATCTTAGATTCGCCTTCGGAAAATATCAAAAATCGGTTGTCGAGCGGCGGTTCCAAGTCTAGGGAAAGCGGCGAGGATTTCAACTCCTCTGGAGAGGATGATAACAATTTTGGTGCATTATCGAGTAAGTGGAATATTTACTCATCATTTGTGTTGTGTTGTCATATTCATTATTTGATTCTAGATAATGGATCAGAAGTGTCATTGAGCAACTATTTGGTGTCTGATGAAAATAAACCAGAAGAGTTGGACGATAGCGACAGTTTAGAAAAAATTAACCCGGAATTGGACGCTGCTTTTAAAAAAGCCGAAGAGAACGTCATCAACGATTTCAACAAAAAAGTGGAGCCCTATTGCAAGGACGTCCTGCATAATGCACGAGAAGCGACGCACAGGGTATGCCAATTTAACGATAAAATATTAAGATTCGAAGTTTTGTGTTTCTACAGGTGAACGAGCAAAAAGAGAGTTTAATAATATCCAAAAAAGACACGAACGTAATCATTGAGGCGTTCGAGAAAACGCAGAAATTGGAGGACAAACTGAACAATTCGTTCCTGAACTTCGATCCTCTGAACGACGATTTCTTGAAATCCTTTTTGACGGAGAAAAAAGCGGACCAGAACGGCAACGAAAAGAAAGATTCGAAATTTGGCGAGCCGGACAGGAAGAAATTGCTGAACACGCTGAAAGCCATCGACGATGGCGACAGCTTCGACTTCGACGAAATACCTTCGCACAAAAATTTTTCTAGGGGAATGAACCAGTTGGTTGGCTGAGGAGTTTGTTTGACTGTATGTTTATTTCGAATTTGTTGTTCGTTTTGGAACAGCCGAAAGGAATAAAATATATATTTATATACCGAAATTGTATTTATGATTCTGGTGTTTTGATAAAAAAATATTCACATTCAAAGAAGTAGGTATGTATTATTCAATTTCTGGAATTAAACTATTGAGTTAATTTTCATTCAAATTCATTCTAGTACTTTCATTGAGGAGTCCTTGTTGTTTTCTTAGGCGTTGGTCATTATAAATTCAAGTTGTTTTTTATGATTTTTCATCGTTATTTGCACTTACCCATATAAAGATTTAACATTCCTTTTTCGAATTTGATCAATTTTGAATAGAATGGAACAAGACTCACACCCGTATCTACATAATACATTATTCTCGTAATTAAACATAAAATTTTTATTCTTGTAGACTTCATTTTACATAACTGTACATACATTTATTTACAATAAATCCAATAATTTTTAAAAATCCTCGTCGCTTTTCATTTTACATTAGTTTCCTAATTTATTATTTACATACACATGATGTCTAAATATAATGTAAAAGACTTATGAAATTTAGGGGACTACCCATATTACTTTACTATTTTGTTTGACAGAAGTTTTAGATATTCTCATATTAATTCTTTTCTTGTTGCAAATTCAATACAACTTATCCAGTTACAAACCGTACATCAATTTATATGGGTCACCCTGCATTATCAAATAAAAGTAATATTACACATTAAATTTTACATCTGCATTGACCCTGTGTGCTTGATTTTGAGTGTCCCACAATTGCCAGTACAAACCAGATTGATTTTGAAGCAACGATTCGTGTGATCCTTGATCACTGACCTGCCCGTTTTCCAAAACGATAATTTCATCAGCGTCCATGATAGTGCTCAGTCTGTGAGCGATGTAAATGCTGGTGCGATCTTGACTAGCGTTTCTCAGAGCTTTCAAGATATTCTACAAAATATTACATTTTAATGTATGCAATTATTAATTTATTCAACTTACGTGTTCGGTAATTGAATCTAGTGAGCTAGTAGCCTCGTCAAACACTAGAATAGGCGAGTTCTTCAAAATGGCTCTAGCTATGGCAACTCTCTGTTTTTCTCCACCGCTTAATTTGAGCCCTCTTTCTCCCACTTGGGTATTATACCCGTTCGGCCACGTTATTATAGAATTGTGAATTTCTGCTAGTTTTGCTGCTTTTAAAACTTCTTCTTCTTTAGCTTGTAGGTCTCCGTAATGAAGATTGTGCCTGTATGATTAAATCATTGTTAATAGAGAATAAGTAAATTGCGTTAAAAAAACTCACATAATTGTATCGTGGAATAAAACACTATCTTGGGGTACAATAGCTATCGATTTACGAAGACTCTCCATATCTACATCTCTTATATCTTGGTTTCCAATGAGTATTCGACCGTTTGTGGGCTCGTAAAAGCGGTACAGAAGACGAATCAAAGTAGATTTACTGGAAGTTTTTGCATTATTGGAAGTAATTGTATTATTTAAAGCGCACTTACCCTGAACCAGATCCACCAACTATGGCAACTTTTTTGCCCGGTTCGATAGTCAAGTTAAAATTTCTCAAAATTTCTTTTCCAGGTACATACTCAAACGAAACGTCTTCGAATTTTATTGGAGTTTTTTTGCGATCTACGTACAGGTAAGGTGCATTCGGTTTGTTCTAAAAAATACATAGTGAGAAGATATACCAAGGCAGGGTATGTGTCATTACTAGAGCTTGGAAAATATGCACTAAAAACTGGCAAAATATGCACTATAAACCTTCAATTTATGCACTTTTAAACGCGTTTGGAAAAATAAGAAACAACCAGATGATTTTTTAATGGGATAGAATCATTTAAAACTGTCTAGAATCATTTACAACGATCCAGAATCTTTTAGAAATGTCTGGAATCATTTAGAATATAGAATATACACTAATTTATACCCAATAAGGGCAACTTAAATACCAAGTGTGTGTTTAATAGCCAATGAATGGTATGAATTGCAATGAGACGAACCTTTACAGCACTTTCCATAGTCATTAGAGTGAACATTGTTTGCATATCTATAAGGGCTTGCCTGACTTCTCTGTAAACGCTTCCCAGAAAGCCAAGTGGTATTGATAGCTGGAATAAAAGCCCATTAACCATTACCAAATCCCCAACAGTCATATTTCCTAGATAAAATAGAAACAATGTACATTGTAAAAGGTTTTCCAATTGTTGTGTCCAATGACACAGAGTTCAATGAGTTTATTTTATTCCTTCTGTAAGAACAGCGCAATAAAACAACTCGATTTTTATCTACTCAAGTTATCTTTACCTTTAACAATTTCGTTAGCAGCTAACAACATAATGCCACTAAGGGCAGCACTGAATATGGCATTTTGTCCAAAGTTTAGTAGAGCCAAACTGGATGCTGTTTTCAAACTAGCATGTTCGTATTTCTTTAATGAACTATCATATCTTTCGCTTTCGTATTTTTCATTATTAAAATACTGCAACAGAAATAAATAGAATCCAACAACTTAAGCGAATGAATTATACCTACTTTAACAGTCTCGTAGTTTATTAATGAATCTACAGCTTTGTTCCCGGCTTCGTTCTCGGCTTTATTCATGTATACCCTAAATTTGGTCCTCCATTGAGTCACTGTTAAAGTGTACAAAGCATATACTCCTACACAGCTCATTGAAATACCTAAAATATAAGAAAATTAGTACGATGTTAGTGGAAATATTATAAAATTTACCAGCAAACACGGCACCGCATTTAACACCGAGAATTGATGAAACCAAAGCTAATTCAAACACTGTTGGAACTACATTAAATACCATAGCAGAAAGGACGAAATTTATACCTCTGGAACCTCTGTCTATTGTTTTTGATAGCGCTCCTGGAAAATTGAGATTGATAAATTATGATAAACCAAAATAATTGCATAATTACCAGTTTGCCTTTGAAGATGAAACGACATATCGAGATTATGCAAATGAAGAAAAACATTCTTGGCTATCTTTCTAATAGAATGTTGCGCTACTTTGGCGAACACAGCGTTTCTCAATTCGTTAAAACCCGCGGCCCCAGCTCTAGCTATACCATCTACAATAATTATAATCGTTAAAGAAATATAGCAATAAGTTAATATCATGTACTTACATCCTAATAATAAACTCGTGGCAACAGTGGCTACCGTCTCGGGAGCCGTATCCATATTTAAGGTATTGCCCACGTTTAAATAATCAACAGAATACTTAAACAGGAACGGGACACATACATTTAATAACTTAGAACCAATAAGTAACGATACGGCTAGTTTAACTCTATCCCTTATTGCTTTATCATTTTCCGGCCATATGTATTGTAGCATATTTTGAACCATTTGTTTGCCAGTTACAGGACTTTGCTGTTTCAAAGGCAACGTTTCCCTGGAGAGTACAGAGGCTCCCGGGTGAAAACATCCTCGTACTGGCTGAGCTTTCGGCGTAAATGAAGCTCTTACTTTACCAGCTATAGCTAAAATGCCCCCGCTGATTGACTTCTTTTCGGGTTTCTCAGTCTTTTCAAAATTACCCTAAAATTTAAATATTAGTCTTACATAACCTATATCATGTATAAGGAATATGAATTTTACCTGTGTGCTGTAATAAACTGCATACTTATGAATGGAAAAGAGGTGCCTATTAACAGTAATTACTTTTACTTTAGTGTTAATACAATTAAAACCTATTCTACTTGAATTCAAGACGGCAGCCATTGTAGCCTAATTACCAAACCAAATGAACTATTTGCTCATTACCTTTGGACTAATGTGAAATCTTTAGATGTTAAAATTAATTTACCATTTCTTTAAAGCAATCAACATGACACAACAAATTGATAATATTGCATCAACAATCTACAAAGATAAACAAAAATTAATTCGATTGTTGACATTTTTGGTGCACGTTTGCGTACTACGTAAAAGTCACCTAATAATGACATATAACCAAAGAAATGTCATACAAAAGAAAAAATAATCTTGTAACATTGGAGAAGTTAGTTACAAATCAATGTCAAAGTCATTAAGTCATTTCCAGTTGAAAATTGTTTTTGTTTTTATTCAATAATAATCGTAACATTTTCATCGAGCTGCAGTAATAATGGTTCAATTTCCTCCAGTCACTCCGGAGGTAAAACCTATAGCCCATCTCCTGAAGCTCGCAGACGAACATGAAGAGAGAAACATAGTAGTTACCTATTGGGGTAAGTTTTGCTAGTCGTAATAGCTATTTTTATCGATTACTTATTAGTGTTATTGTTTCAGCCCGAATGGCAGGTTGTTTGCTGGCTCTACAATTAGTGCCGGGCCACAAATCACCAGCTACGTCCGAATTAATGCGTGCCTTATTGGATTGGCTAGAACAAACAAAGAAAGCCAATCTCGATAACGAGGGAATAACTAGCGAAACAACAGCACAGGCTCTCATCGAGGAGTACGCTTTACGTCTGTTTGGTTTTGCCGATCAACAAGATCAAGCCCAAGTTTTCAACAAGTACGGATTTGTATAGAGACAAGAATGACTGTATACACGTTAATGATGTACTTTTTTAGAAATACAGTCAAAACGTTTTACACAGCGGGTATTCTGATGGACGTATTGGATCAATTTGGGCCCCTGCCTGATGATATAAGGGAAAAAAGGAAGTATGCCAAGTGGAAGGCGGCTTACATTCACAATTGTTTAAAAGCCGGCGAAACTCCATTATCCGGACCTCCTCGATCCTATAATGAAGATAACGACAACGATGGCATTGTGCATAACAGCCAACTTACTCAAGAAGAACTTTCCACTTACACCAAGTACACCGGGCCAGTTAGCTTTGATGGTAAGAGTTTTTTGTGAGACCTACAATCTACGAGAATAATTTTAAATATTTGCGTTTACAGATGAGAAAAAGCCCGAAACACCAGCCTCTCCGCCGCCGGAAATACCGTTTATGCCCCCAAAGCCGATAGTCCCGGGGTCCGCTGATAATTCTCCCGTTAATCCAGTTGCCCCTGAAAAACCCAAAACACCTCCAGCAGTTACTCCTCCCGAAGCGTTCGTTCCATTTGTACCTACTCCAACTCCTGCAGCTCCTGCTCCAAAGCCATCTGCGTCTGGATACACGCCGCCTGCAGACGTTATTCAGAAGGCTCAGAAGTATTCCAAGTTTGCTACGTCTGCGCTGAATTACGACGACGTTAAGAATGCTGTGGATTATTTGCAAAAGGCTATGAATTTGTTACAGTGTGGATCGGAAGAATAGTCAAATCAACAGCTATGTATCTACAGGAATAATTCCATAGAAATTGTTTCTTCCCACTATGAAAATAATGCTTTAAATTTGGTAATAATCATGGTTTTCGAAGCTGATACATTTGTTTAATTGATTCTAATTATGCATTTCACGTCTAATTAACAAGGTTTCTCATTGATAGAGAATGTTGGAATTATTTCTTTAAATTAGTGGTAGTTTTTATTGTTACTGCTTTTACTTTTATAAAAATAATTGTTTTATGTGATCGATAATTAAGCATTCTAACTGTACAGTCCATTAGAGGAGTATTTTTGAAAAAAAAACAAAACCTCAATTAAAAGCGCTTAAACTAATCTAAAGAAATGTATGGCAATAGCACTATTAATATTTTGTTTATAATATAATGTATAGTTTTATAATTGATGCAAATATATAATAAAATGTGTTTTGGAGTCGTTTTCGAACGTTTCGTTTATCCTGAGCCATTGATTTTTTACCTATTAGGAGGAAAATGTAATAAAAAATTGTGATTAAACAAAAATGACTAGAAAATTATATTTACAACTAAACGGCAAATTTCATACAGTTTCAAGTATATTAATCAAGGCATTTTTGGCTTCACTTTCTGGAAAACTCTTCAATGCTTCTAAACTGTTATTGACAAATTCGTTCTTTAATTCTAGAGACTTTTCGATACCATTACCACTTAAAACGATGCTTCTAATCTTTCCGTATTGTATATCATCATTAGTTATGGATTCCACAAGAGTTTTGTAAAATTCCACATCATCTTGGATGTGAAACATCAAAGGTGCACTTATTAGACTGAAGGGCCCAATTTCGCCAGATCTAAAATAGGTTATGTCTTTTCTCACTTGTAACGCTAAAGCTGTATTTCTGCCAAATATGTAGGAAGCTTCTTCAAGATGTCTCGGCTGTTCTGCCAATACCAGCGTTGCCTGTAAATTAAATCTAAATAAAAAAATACCTGACTGAATTACGGGCTTACTTGACAACATTTTCCCAGCAAACTAGCCCCTCCCAAGAGGTGTCTTAACGTCCATTCGGCCTTAGCATTCCCTAATACTTCAGAAACTACCAGCACATCTTTATCGAAATGATGTGGAACTGGAACGTCTTCTTTTTGAGGTACAGGCTCAGCAGGATAGGGCTGATTTTGTCTGAAAAAATTCCACTTTATTAGGAAACATCTGTACGAAGTATGTGGGAATTACTTACCTGTTTCTCGGTTCAATAAAATCTGCTTCGCTCAAGTCTCTAAGACATGTCGATACCAATTCGTTTACTCTATAACAATTCAATCCTGCTAACTCCCGAAAACTTGTGCTTAATAGGTAATCTCCCGTGAGCAATGATAATTTATTCCCGAAATGGAGATCATCGTAAAATTCGTCGTTCTTAGAAATGTTCAAAATACTTTTGTGAATAATGTTACTTGTGCGAACCATTTCAGTTACTTCGGCCAAAACCCTTTGGCTATTTAATACCCCTAAAACATACTGTATAATAAATAAATAATCATAATTTCATGAAACTTCATTACCTGCATTAATATCACACTCGACAGGTGAAAATTTCTTGTTCAAACCCGCTGCTTTCGATATTAATAAGACTAGAAGACCCCACGAAGGGGATTCTTTATTTATTATTAGCTCTCTAAAATGAAATAGGTTCTTTAAAATTGAATTAATGAATGTAGAGCAAGTTACCTGGCAGTATTGATTAGAGGATGTTTAGTTCCAATCAGTTTCTTTAGATTAAACGCAATATTAGCTACCTCATCGTTCAACAACCATCGTAAACTTAAAAAAGATGTTGAATAACCAATAACTTTTTCAGCCTCATTCACTGCTTTAGTACTACGTTCTATTGTGCTCAATTTTCGATAGCAAATGAAAAATGCGCGTTTTGTATTCTGTAATTTTCCAATATTGTCTATTACCTTACATGCTAGGTTCATCTTATTGGAAAAACTATACGTTGCGAACATTAATTCGCATTGTACTATTACACAGTTAATTAAATACTAGTTCTAATGTTCTAGTCGATTCTCTCGATTGCTCATAAATCTACATTTGAACTTGAAATTCTGATTATTTCCATTTTTTTAATTCACCTGACGAATTATTTGAAGCATTTGAAGGTTATCTGGACTTGTACTTATTGAGTTAACAGCAATACACGTGACAAGGTGACCTTCTTCTGCTTCGGCTCTTCGCCCCTTTCTGTGTTTTTTTCGTGCCCTTGGTCTGGATAGAACAATTTGCCCTGATCACAGCAAACCAGATATACTTGAAATTGATTTGATTAAGTCGTAATTGTAATGTTACTGTCAATGTAATTCTTTATTATGTAATTTTTTATTATGTATGGACAATAGTTAGAATATTTAGTAAAAGAAAAAGAAGAAGAGAAAATTTAAAATAATTTATTTTTATGGTGAGTAATTTCGTTAAATTCGGGAAAATTGCGGTAAGATGTTTTGGTATCAAATTGATATTGAATACGTCATCAATTCTATTTGAAAATGTATCATAATATTGTTGGTATCAAATTTTTATGTTTTCGAGTTTCTCTATTCATGCTACTGCTACTATATTTTATCATTTCCTACTTTCTTTTATAATTTTGGTATCCCAAGTGAGATATGTATTTATATTTATTTAATTATTTTATTGCCGACTGCTTGATTATTAAGAGTACATTTGTATGTATTGGTGGTTGCCTATATATCAGTGCCTACACGGATTTTATTTTGTATAAATCTTTCAAATGCAATAATAAAAGAATTGATTTCTGAAATTGCCTCGTTCTACCTATGCTGTTGCTGTTCCTAATAAGTTTATACTTGGAACTACTGATTTTTTTTTATTTATTGGCTCATTAAACATCGAGTAAAATATTACTTAACACATCCTTAGCATCATTATCAGGAAACTTGTTTAAAACTTCCAAGCAACTATTGACTAATTCCGTCTTCATTTCCACTGATTTTTGGAGACCGCTTCCATTTGCAACTAACTCCCGGATACAATCGTATTTGAAAATATCGCACTTGCTGAAAGAATCTGTAATCGTTTTGTAATCGTCCACATTGTCTTGAAGGTGGAACATTAAAGGAGCGTTTGTTAGTAGAAAAGGTGTGTAATTCCCGGGTCGAAATATGGAAATCTCTTTCCTTAATTGCATTGCTAAGGCTAAGTTCCTTCCTAATATGTAAGCTGATTCCTGCAATTCCTCAGGTTGGTTTGCAAGCACTGTAGACGCCTGTAAAGTACAAATCTATTATGTTTCATGTTTTACATAAAGCTTGTTAGCATACCTGGCTAAATTTTGCCATTATGTGTGCCTCATTTGTTAGTTGCCTCGCAATCCATTCGGATTTGGCATTGCCTAATGCATCACCGTACGATATTGAGCCAGAATCAATATAATTACGAATTACCACGTTTTCTACATTAGATTTAGGTGGAGCAGGAATTGTCATATTCTGGCTGCAAATTTAAAACCAAAAATAAGGAAAAATTTAAGAAAATATAAGGAGCACTTATATCTGTGAAAGTTGTGATATGATGCAAATAAATGAAATTACTTATATTCTGGTGGAATAAATGCAGCCTCAGTGAGGTCTCTTGCGGAGCTAAACACTATTTCATTGACTCTCCAGCTACCTAATGTCGACAAATCCAGCATGCACGTGCTGAAAATGTAATCCCCTGATAGCAGAAGAACCTGATTTGTAGTGCAAATTTCTTCGATGCCTTTTTCATGTCTTAGGATGGTTCGCATGCTCTTATGGATAATGTTACTTAATCGAAGCTTCTCCATTATTTTGGTTAAGGTTGTTTGTGCTGAAAAATTGTTAGCTTATTCTGGTTTTTTGTATTCTTAAAACTCCTTACATTGATTTATGGAAGATTCAAATTTTGAGCCGGCTAGTTTTGAGATCAGCAGTAATAAAAGGCTCCATGATGGAAACTCTTGGTTTGAAAACAAGTTTCTGCAAATAATTTTGATTGTGCGGTTAGTTTATAGAAACAGTTTTTCAATTCGCAGATTTACCTTGTATATTCTACTAGAGGATGTTCTGCTACGGTTTCTATAAACGGCGCAATTTCCGTGTTATTCACCAACAACCACTCCTGGTTCAAATGAGAAACTGAATTCTCCACAATTCTTTCGGCTTCTTTTACGACTTCGCTCTCGCAATCAAACGGTTTGGTAAAAATATGGTTACATTTTATTGAGGAATATATGCATTTTGCGATTGGTTTCGATGAACGTCTACATGCAATATTCATTTCGTATTTTAACACTGAATTAATTTTATAACTAAAAATTTTAATAACAAGATTATGAACTGCGAGTTTTTTGGGTATAAACAAATCTACAGCTATTTCTATTCAATTTGTATTATCGTCAGAATTGAATTAAATTAGAATAGTCTTTAAAAATGCGAGTGTCAAAATATTTTTATATTTCATGCATTTTTATTAGTGAAATTTTTAAATAAACATACACATGTACAATCGGACTTTAAGAAACGAGGAAATATACCTATGTATTCTGCCAATTTATGCAAGTATAAAGGTATAAAATTTATAGTGCTATAAATTTATAAATCAGTTTAGGTGGAGGCTTTTGAAAGGCTGGTGTATGCGTGTGAAATTAACATTTTAAATTTGCGAACTTGTTTTCATCGTAATGCAACAAATCCATTTTTCATCCGTTTTTTATTTCGGATTGAAGACAGCCAGAGGCTTAACCCAAATAACGCTTATTAAAAAATAAGTCAGTACTTGTTCGATGAAAATAATTAATAATAATAAATTTCGCTGTATCCGTTATGCATTTTGAAACCCCTTCATATAATATGCAAAAGCCAGCGCTAAATACGGCTATCTGTATCTCATAAATTTTTGAAAAAGAAAATACCACAACGTATAGCTCTACTGGATTTAAAATCCCTTAAGGATGTGCTTTGTAAATAAATTTGCAACTATTGATAGGAAGGTGTATCTTGTTTGCTAAAATATGCATGTATGTAGTTATAAAACGTGTTCCTATACCTATTCCAACGTATATTATCAGTAAGAATTGAGTGAATTTGATGAATTTAACTTATTTTGATCAATTTATTTACCAAAAAAAGGTTTAATTAATTAAATTAAAAGACAGAAATAATCCAAAACAACAAAAAATTCGTATTTAATGGAAATAATAAAACGGTATAAGATTTATTTATAATTACACTACTTGTAATTACAGTCTCTCGAACATGTTTTAAAATTTTTGACCTATATTATTTTTTCATTTAATAATTATAACAATGTTCTAAAGGAAATTAATGATTTATAACTGAAGCGATTTCTCTTTCTCCCATAGGGTGATCAATTTTTCGTAAATATATAATTTTTAGAATAAGAAACGAGCAATAAATCAGAGCGGGTGATTTTTTCGAATATTTTTTCAATACGCACATTATATCGCTCGCTTCATATTTCGCGGATAGGTGGTTATTATCTGTTGAATAAGAAAGATTACTATAAAAATGTGTATCGTGTTCACGTACTTTTTCGTGTTAAAATGGTATAAATCAAGCGACATGGAAATAACAGTGTTTAAGTTCACGGCTAGTGGGTAGGAAAACTGCATTACAAAAGATGAAGATGGGGGTCGGCGTTTTATTATGGTACCGCGAAACGGCCTAGAGTGCACACACCACACCTATCGGAACTTTTTTTCGATATATAATTGAATGCCAAGGATATTTATTTATAGATCTTATTCATTGACCCGGATGGAAGTAGGAAGAAGAATTGAAATTATGTATCAGGTTAAGGTTATTCTATATGAGGCTAAGTTATTATCAAATTAATAACAGATTGTGGCAGGTTAGTTAAAGTACAATGTTAATTTTACCTTTCTGGTAAAATGGAAGTAATGTACAATTGATTTAAGAATTTTAACATGTAGGTAAATGATGTAAGTGAACTTGAATCAAAAAATTGCAGAGAAAAATATTACCTATTAAATCAAACCACTCTTCTATACAAATTACCATATTGGTATTGTGCACATACTTCACTTTCTTGTCGCTCTCAAGAATTACCATTTAACTATCAGTATTAATTAGCTTGTGCAGTACTTACCGTTACTACCTATTAAGTAATTATTTGCCATCTACTTATACTTATATAAGCATTAGGTATAGGTAATAGAAATCAAATCATTTAGTTGTTGATTGATTTTTTATTAATCGCATATTTCAACTGTATTAATTGAAGCAACAAAATATTTTTCCTGAATCAGTTTAAACCGTCTGGAATTTATTATAATTAAAATAATAAAAATGTCTAATTTGAAATTAAAAAAAAATATATTGGATTTATTATGTAAATATTTATAATGTAAATTGGGCAATTAATTTAATGTGATTTGTTGAATATTTTCTTCTTCCTATTACCAAATATTCTGACAACTTTGCCTGTATCTAAATACTCCGTTTTTTATAGCGGTATAAAAATCTTGGGCACATAAAATAAAAAGCAAAATCGGTTTTAATTAAGCTAAAGCGTTTCTTCCATGAGCCCAATCTCCTCCTTTTAGGTAATTAAAGTCGTGAGGTTCTTATGTCAAAATGACCGCAACGTATTGCTCGTTTAACTTTTTGTCTAAAATCACATCTTCTAAGAAAGTGTTAATAATTCTTGCAGCATTGTAACGCGTGACATTTTAGTAATTGCTAGATCTCACAGAAGAGGCAAGAGATAAAAAATAATTAATGTGGAGTACCGGAGTACTCCGGCCCGCAATCGCACGGTTCTCTTTTATCAGAAATGTTTAGGCTGTCGCTGGATCCGACATTTTTACGCGTAGATATTATAATTGGCGTAATTTTCGTTTTTATATAGGTGCAGAAAGCTGGCATATTATTCAGTTAATTTAGTATTCTGGACTATTAGACGAGCCTTGTTGAACGAAATGACATGAGCCGGGTCAAAAGTACTGCTTTGGATATTCTAATTGCTCGTGCACTGTGGGCAATTAATCAAATTGTCACGAAATCATCTACCTACCTATATGAAACGTGGAGAAGAAATGTTCTCACAATCAAGATATTTTTTTTAATTATATTACGCTGAAATTTCAACGACTTACTCGCTCGAATTAAACAAGAAAAATTTTTTAACTCTAATTAAAAGGAATTTATGGATTCGTTTTTGATGTAAATGGGAATATTTGTTAATAAATTGTATGTTAACGTTGGTACAGGATGAGATGATGAGTCATCAAAGTAATACTTTAATTAACATGAGGAGATTTTTATTTTTTTAAAACCAGTTTATTCTGTAAAATACTAAAATGCATAATGTTGGTATGTACCTATAGTTATAGTAGAGATATTCAAATAGTTCAGATAGTTCAAAATTTTTTCGTTTTGTCCTGCGACATTTGTAGACGAGAACATGCTACAGAGGGTTCGTGATTCAATTATAAATCGTGTGAATGTTTGCATTGAAGTAGGCGGCGATTTGTTTGAACACCTTTTATAAATTATTCGTTTTTATGTTTTTTATGTTTTTTATGTTTTTTATGTTTTTTATGTTTTTTATGTTTTTTATGTTTTTTATGTTTTTTATGTTCTTATGTTTAATAATGTTTCTTTGTTACTTAGTTTTAATTAAAGTTTTAGTTGAATTTAAAAATTTTTGTTTTTTATCAATAACTCGGTTATCAAGGACAAAACGAAAAAATTTTATTCTTAAAATTTAATTTGTTTTAGCCCGCTGAATCATATTCTGAAAGGACGGGCGTGAATTTTGGGACACCCTGTATATGCATCCATCTCTTTGAATTTATTGTTTTTAGTAATATTTATATTACTTTAGTAAAATGCCAATCAAAAACTTTAAGGAAATGTAGTGTAATTGGGCTAATATGTTTTAAAAGACTTAAGTGGAAAAAGTCTGAATTAATAGGCTTTTAAATCTATCGAAATCTCTACTTCCTAAGTAGGTAATTACGGTTTATAGGAAATGTAGGTAAACATTAAATTTTAATAATTATTGAAATTCCTTCAAATTTCCTTTTTGTGAGCCCAATGATCGGCGAATGTGATTGATTTGACACATTTATTGATTTATTGCACTACTGGTAGGCAGGTACATATTTTATAAGAGTCGGAGAATTCGTGTTTTTCACAACAAAATCCATATATTGCGAATGTTTAATGTAAAAGCTATTTTATGTTTTTTAGGTACTTTGCTAATTTTTTGTCCATTGTTTCTTTTTAGATGATGTCTTTGCTGATCGAGAAAATGGAAAATGGGGTGACGAAAGAAGCCATAAGATGGAAAAAAGAAGAATTGAACCAATTTATTTATAAAAAAAATTACTATACCCAGTGATAAGATGTTTGTGATGTAAATAGGTAAGTCAAGCATATATTTTTATTATTACCTAATAATGTTAATAGATTGTCTTTATACGTTTTTCTCTTTAAAATGGTGTGGATTTTGTGGTAAAAGTAATTATCTATGATAAGGTAAAATAAAGCAAAAATATCACTCATGAGAGTACCTAACATAAGCACGTACTCAATTCTTTTTATAACAAATTACATTCTTTGAACATCGTAAACCTATAATATCAACGCCGATAACCGTAATCGGTAAAAATTCGCGACCACTTGGCACAAAGCTCTTGATACCCTACATGGATCTCCACCTCTTCGAGTACTACTCTTCCTACTTCTTCTGCTATGCAGGGCACGGTATTGGTCTGATAAGTGATATTTTCTTCTGTGCTCACATTAAGATCCTCAGCAGTTAGTCCGACCTTGCTCACCGGTAGGAGTGCGTCGCTCTTTCGTTTGCTGCCATACGCACGTGGTTTGACGAGTTTACGTAGTTTACGGATTCCGTTTTGATATGTTTATTTCATTGAATTTTAGAAACATGAATGACTAGAATGACTGTCTATAAAAGTCCGTCGATATTTAAGTGCGCTTTTAAAAAATACTTCCATTTGAGTTAATTTTAAAGGTAAATTTACTTTTCTTAATGCTTACGGTACTGTTTGAAATTGATAAAATTGATGAAGCTTTAAGAAGTATATTATTTATGTTAAATATGTATATATTTAATTGATTTAAAATGTAAAAATACTAATTTATTCTGAAATCAAGAAATACGTCTTGACAAAACCTATTTTTAATGGTAAGATGGTAACATTCTCAACAATTTCTAAATTTAAAAAATGCTTAGGAATTTAATTTAAAAATTTGATATTCGGTAGTGAACTATATAACAGAATTTTTGAGAAAGTAATCCATTTTTAAAGAAAGTTTTTAAATTTGTGGGCTTTATGGGCAATCCAAATATGTATGTAGTAAGTAAAAATAAAATATTCAAGTGAGGAAATAAACTCATGTCTTTACAACTAGAAAATTTAGCAGTGGAATTTTAAAATTGAAATTATTGAATTGAATTAAATTTTTATTGTTTATCACGAATTTTTCAAACTCTCTATTTTCCTTTATTAGTGTTATTTTTTTGTTCCCTTTAAAAAATTAATATTTCTCTTTGATAAATATTCTGTTTTCAGAGAAATACTAATAGAAACAGTCATCAGTAAACAAGTCCGTTTGTTTCCCTCTAAATCCATTTAAGTCCATACATTTTTATATGCGTTTGTTGTTTCTTCTTTATATTCTGGTTTCAATTCTTTTGGTTTTTCCATTGGTTATAAGGCAATGTTTAAGTATTATAAACTACACTGAGCGCTTCTTAAATATCCATCATTGGCAGATAACAAATCTGTCGACAATCCGGAGGAAATGTGCCCATAAAAGAAAACGTTATCTTAGAATTTTACGAGAAATTTTTTAATAGAAACTTTTGATTTGTATTCATACATGCAAAGGTAATACGTTTTTTATTGCCACTTGAATTTATTAAGCTTATCTTTGCATCTGTACCATTTCAAGATTTATATTTCATGCGAAAATTCTCGTACAAGCATTCTATACCTAATTAAAATAATTTGTATTTTTATTACAACATTTATTTCTTTTTCCTAGATACATAATGGTTGTTTCTTTACTAACGTTTATCAAAAGTACCTAATAATTGCTTATGATTGACTGGGAATTGGGAATCGTGGGAAACACTCCGTTTTGACTGGATTCATCATAAATTTATTTTCTATCCAAAATTAACGTGTTTACTTTTTATTTTTAACCAGGCATTTAAGATGAATTGATAATCGGATCTAATTTACTATTATTAACTAGGCATTTCATTTTTCAACAACAACAAGGTATTTTATTTTTATCGATATAATAGTTTTATTACCTCTTAATTATCAAGGGCTTGGCTACACATTTTAGTATTTTAATTTAGGATTAATTCTCTTTTATTGTACAAACAACAGCTTCATAATTTACTTTATTTGCAAAAAAATGCTTTGTTATAATTGGTAACTGTAACTAACTTTTGTGAGCGAACATTTTTTGTATATAGGCATTTATAAAGGCGCTTATCTAGATTCGCTGCAGCACAATAGTTAGTTAAACATTTAATTGAAACAGCATTCCCTGTAATCTGATTTATGGAATGAAACTTTGCATAATGACCGTTGACAATAATTAAAACAGAAACCATTTTTCCTAAAAAATTATAATGACGACCTGTTATTAAAACTGAATATAGGTGTCTTGCATTTACTGCTGTGATTAATAGGAGCAATTGATTTTGCCGTTATGTATTGAAAATAAATTTAAATCCGATCCTTGAAATGGTTAAATACAGTCTTGTCCACTTATCATTTCAATTACCGTAATTACTATTATAAGGATGTTACCGTCGTTGCTAACATTTATGTTAAATTAAAAGAAAATGTTAAAAGTTATTACCCGTTTGATTTGCATGTTTCATGAAAATTTTGCTACATAACTACATAGCAATTCAAACTTGACTATAGAGAGATTAAATTTAGGATTTAGGGTGGTTTTCATTTTCATTAACAAAATGTGTTAATGAAACTTCGTTGGATTATTTTTAATGGTTTTATTAGTTACCGTAACAAGTTTTTTTTTAAGACTTCAAATACAGTTTTAACGCTTCAACGCTCACCTTTACAATTTTTCACACCTTCCGCTTGTTCACTTTTCTTATTACTTTTTAATTAATAGCGTGTAATTTTGGAACAATTTTCGAAAAAAAAACTTACAGTTCTTGTTGTTACCTACCTACTGATATTTTTAGCATTTTTTATAAGCATTAATTTCCTTTTTAAACGGTTAGGTAAAAGCGGAATTTGAATTTTTAGATAAAAAGCACTTCTTACCATTTAAATTTTCTTGCAATGCAACTTCTCCACTTTATTTTCAGACACTTTTATTTTCTTATTTTTATTTAGAAAAATATATGAAGAAATTAAATACTATTCAGTTTGTTCATGTATTATATACAGTATTACGTGAATTTATTCATAAGCAGGCATTATTTATATAGACATTTGTTCTATAATAATAGTTATTATGCTATTTTTAATTACATGCATGCACCTAATTGCTGCAGTAACGCTTATACATATTTAAATAACTCATTATTCAACAATAATAATAAAGGCTGGAAGATTTGGTTTGCTCAATTAGAAACCAAGAGAAGTTTTTTTATATAAAATGTAGGTATTTGGAGATACTACTCTCTTGAATATCTACATTAATCAGTTAACACTATTTATTTATTGGGTTACTTACTTCATTATTTGAGCAAAATTAAATGCAGTAAATAATAATGTTTGCAAGTAGATACAAAAGACAGTTTCACTTCAGCAAAAACTTTTTATCTTCATAATTAGCTTATTTGTATTGAGAAATTTTTAGTTTCGTTATAAATTGTTTGGCGAAAATCATTATTATGTTTCAGTCCATTTCTGCAGAACGGTGTTCATGGTTTGTGTTGTTTTTGCTTTTCTAATTACAATTTACTTGTTTGATATTTATGACCCGTGTCCGATATTTTATGGTAGCAGGATGAGCTTTACCAATAACTTGAATCTTAATTATTGTTTTTGTACAATGTTCGTATACAGGGTGATTTTTAATAACATGCTAATAACATGATTGAATTATGTCTGTCGTGAGTAACAAATTAAAAAGAAACAAAGAAATTTTATATTTCACGTTTATGAGGAAAACTGGTTGACGTGTATGCAGTTTATGCGGCCACGTGCACCGTATATTGTGTGAATAATTTGCAGTATTGAATTAAGACCATGACAACAATCGTCACGATGTGTCTTTCAGAAGCTATTCGAGAAGAAACATGTCTTTATTCCAGGAGCACTGGTACACGAATCTCTATACAAAGCATGAAGGAATCGTGAGTCGATTAACTCACTGAACATGTGTAACGGAAGCTGAATTATTTTAATTTATAACTTAAAACTTATAAAATCACTTAATGCAGCTAACGACATAATTATACAGGTGAGATTGGTTCAGGATACCTGGTTTTGCTTTCTTTTGTGTTAGCATGATGCTGTACCTTTCATTATATTCAGCACATCAATAAAATTGTTAAAAATATATTATGCTACATTCATTAATCTTTAAGGGAGTTCAATATTCAGAAGTTAAGACACCATGCTCCATAGAGGGTACGTGTGAAAAATTTCAACTATTTCAGCAATTTTTGATATTGTATGTAATTAATAGAATAGATAGGTAGGTAGGTAAATGAATTAAGTAGGTAGATGAATATATTTTTCAAGGTACCTATTAAGATTAAGCTAACGAGATGTGGTAGAGATAGAAATAATGCTAGCTAAATTAATAATGAACGTAGGACGTTGGATTAATCAACCAGTTTGATTAAAAGAATCCATTTAAATGCTAACGTTTATTTTAAATAGTATCTGATTATAAACCGTTTAGTTGTTTTAATTGGATGATCTGGTTCTGTTTTACTCCATATGTGCTTTTTTGTATTATTTAATATAATAGTTAGAGCTATGTATCACTTACACACGTTTATAGCACGTCTGTAATAATTTACTCAGGCTCTTTACCTTTTCTTATAACTTATTATTAACAGATATTTTTTAAATATACTAAATTAATGACTTTAATTTGTGTGTTTTTAATAGTTCAAGTGCACAAGGCAATTAAAAACACTTATCCATACATATTTATTCCCTTGTTTCATTAAACCAAGAGTTAGTACCAAATTACGTAATAAACTTCAAATAAGTATTGGTAATTAACCGACCATCTTAAGCCAACGTTGCTATAATCAAACGGTCTTTTATTTTAATTGGGTAACAATTTTCTAGTACATGATTATAAAAATTTCATTAGCCAAAATGAACTTCGTTCTTGATGTAATTCTTGTACAAGAATTACTTTATTAAACATGCTTACTTATTAGAATTCTTGTACATGTTGAGACGATTATTAGAAAAAATCAACGCATGTTATTATTAAACAGTACAAAATTACAAATCGGCGTCTTGTTTTAAAGTTAATAAACTTCATTTATTTAATAAGGAAGGAATTGCCACACCTCAACATTTGAGAAATTCTCAAAAATTGATCTGATGCGTTTAACGCCCAATGGTTACTACTACTTGTTCAATTAGTATAAATAAGTATTTAGGCGATAATTGCCGCACCTGCAGTATAGGTAACACGTTGGAAAAAATAACGGGTGTAATTATGCAGCGCATAATATGCAAGTACAAAACGGCCTGGAACTAAGACAGCATAACTAATCTTGTCTACAAATTCAGTTCCGACAGTTTCATGAATGTAGGTAGATACAGGATTGAATCAAATTGAATTTTTTAAAGGCATGTATAGCAGGGTACAAAAAAATGATACTAAAGGCAATTAGGATTTTAATAATTGTACAATGTATCAGGAATGCCACTTAAGTATTAAATCCTTACTTCTGGTACACATCTTCATTTCTCTTTTGCCGCATTTATTGCCGGCAATTAATAAATTATTTACACTTTGTAACACCGCCAAGTAGGTAAAAATAATGTGCACTTAAATGAATTTTTCCCCACCTTTTTATTTTCAATCACCATATCCATTAATCGCCGTAAAAAATCAATAAGCTTGCATTTTTTAAACTCGCATTGCTGAAAAGGATTCGTACGTTTCGTGCCGCAAATGGACAGCATCGTGCACGGTGCAAAAATTCGTTCCGAAGAAACGAATTTGCCCGGTAATTTGTCGGTTTGCCGTATTACGCTCATCATTTCAACGTGATTGACGTACAAACGCTGGATGTATGTAGGTATGCTGCGTTTTTGCCTCTTTGGTTCGGAAAATATTATCCGCAGAATAAGGCGCAATTATTAAAATACCAGCATAATATCCTGGTTTCAAATTAAAGAGCGTCTTATCGGGTAAATACATACAAACAAGTCGGCCGATTTATACGGTTTACTTGGATTTTTAATAATGTTTAATTTATAGTGTTCATTAATTTCAAATAAAATTAATTTTTATTTTATTTCAACGTTCATAAGTTAGCGATGAAGAATATGCTAGGTATGAGTAACGTTGTAGACTTCCATTCGGCGAGAATCATTAAATGCACTATAGTACAAATTTAATCGTTACATTGTAATAGAGTAATTTAAATTAGTATTAAGGAGGTAATAAACATTATACTACTAAAAAAAGTCTAAAAGATAGGTCTAAAAAGCTGTAAATAATTTATTTAAGCATCTAGAAAAGTCCTTAATAGAAAGTTTTTGCAACGTCTTAAATACGTAGAAATAAAGTTTACGCTAGTTTGACGTCCGTTAAATCATTTTTGTCCATTTTTAAATGTCAATCTTATATGTTGATCAGTTTTTCCTACAGCTATATATGGCGAAAAAGCATGTCTAATTAACTTTATTTGTATAATTAACAATAATTTATTACCTTCGATTCATCAAAATCACGCAGGAGTTTTCTTGATTAGCTGACATTAAATTAACAATACCCTGCTGGATACTAAATAAAATTAGTATAATACCTTCTGAAGAATCGCAGATGAGATTAATGAATCTTAAGTGTATATTCAAAGAACTAAGTAATCACGCATACATTGCGAGATTGTAGAGAGCGTTAATTCATTTTTCATATTTCTAATTAGTATAGATCAATAGCCATTTCAACGCAAAGAAAGAAAAATAATGTACCTAGTTGATACTTTATGTTATACTTAGTGGTAAAAGGCAAAAAAGTATAAAAAATACAGTTGAAGGAAATGTTGAAAATCTACATGACAATTTACCTGCTATATTCAATTAAGTCGTAATTCTCGTTGGTTTAAAATAACTAATTGACGGATTACTGACCCAGTAAGCAATAATATTTAATATGAATTGTGCATACAAAAACCTTTATCAGAAGAAAGGTAAGTATGTGGGAAAGAATAATTTTCACAGTTTTAAATAATACCATATTTGAGAAGCTTTATGAATGCAATAAAATTACCAGTTACCAGATTTTTAATAATTTATCCTATTTTAACTAATTGATTAACTGATTTAATTTTAAAACTACTTAATTTTTCAGTACACGAATTAAAAAAGAGAAAATTATATTAACCACAACATTCACGTAAAATTCAATCAGTTCTATTCAATTCAAGATCGCATGTTCAAAATTATAAATCATGACATTTTTAAATGCTATTTTTCGCAAGTAAACAATGTTAGTATGTTAACGGTTTTATTATACTTGTTATTCTTTTGACAAACTGAAAAACTGAAATCGGACAGAGAACAATGTAACCTACTGTTATTTGTTGCAATCGTAAATTCTGGTCCCATTTTTATAGAACAGTCGACAAGCATTTTTAAAGCACCATAAAAATTCCTTTACCTTTAATTTTCATTTAGCTAATAAACTAGCTAATAGAAAATAGAATATGTATAAAAAATTACCAATATTTTTTAGATGCTTTTTTACAGCCGGAACCAAATTAACACCATTTACAGCTATGTATGTAAATGATATCGCCCAAAATCCGAATGTCCGAATGAAACTCGCTAAAAGAATCAACGCAATGACCTATCCTTTTTTTCTCAAATATTTGTTCAATTTCCCCGTACTAACGAGTACAAAGCACGGTGGGCGGAAATAAGGTAAGACAAAAGACGGTTTGTAGACCGCGACAAACGAACAATATTAAATCAAAACACGTTCCGTTTTGTTCCTGTTAAGAAATGAAATCCTTTTCTTGATTCTTTCGTTTCGTCGCTCGTTCGTTCAGAGGTCAAGTACAATACATTGTTAAGAATGCAGAATTTTCTCATGACTCTTTAAAAAAATATTTCAACTTATTAACGCTCTCTTAAACGTTACGATTATGCTAAATAGCTGAAACCAGTGCTTATTTGATAGTGATGGTATTTAACGTACGTTAAAATAGAGTAACAATAGTTAAACGCAACTTACACAAAATAAATCAACTACATTTAAATTTATTACATACAAACACCCTCTACAACAACTCAGTGATATAACAGATTTCAACTAACTCATTAATACGCATAAATCTATTTGTCCAGGAAGTCGTTTTAGTTGTCACAATTAATTAGACTCACTAATAGAAATTACAACTTTTGCGATTCGAGGAGGTGTTAATAACGAAACGAATTTTAATCTTCTCAACCCGACCATCAACAAAGCGTATATCCGTGACGTCTATAATTTTTAATTACACCCAGCACGACATAATTAACACGATTAAACGGAGGAGCAAAGAAGCGCTAATTGATGCATTATAATCGCCAAAGACGTTGACGCCTCGGCAGGAAAATAGATTTGTTTGCTTAACGTAAGACATCATTCACGTTGTCGCGATTCCAGACGTTAAGGTCAATACCGAAAATTGCGGTACGTTATTTTGACATATGCCAGAATAACGTTAACGCCATTTACTTTTTTTAATTAAAGGGTTACTTTGTGGAGCAAATCTGGCTTCATGTATATCTACTATTAATAATGGAGTTATCTAACTTGACAACCTGCAAATATTTTATTAGAAAATAATGAAAATGCATTAACCGAATATAATATACATGCACTCAACTCGACAGCCACGCATTTAATTTAATTTAATACATATCGAAGTGTTAGGAATATTGCAATAAACCAATTACAGCATATTCCATTAAAACTAACAGTTAACTGTAGATATTACAGTAATAATGGCAAATGAAGTATGAACGCGGAGATCGCCATTGTCACGCCGGGACTATTACAATTTTGAAACCGAATGCGTCCATTTCCACCCACTTTACCGTGCGATTTTTGCGTTTATCTGATAGACCTGTTCGATAAGAAGACGTTATTAATGACTGAGTGAAACATGCGAGACTGCCGGCCAGTTACTGTTTAGTTGGATGTTGATGATTTATTATGGAGTAATTGTATTGAAAAATGATTAGTAGGTGATCTAAATGGAAAAATTAAATGTACAAGGTGATGCGATGCGAATCAGATCTCCATTGGGAAACTGGTAATATCATTCGCTATTAAATCAGCGATAAGTAAAAGAAAATTCACGAGAGAATTGTATATTTCTTGACCATATAAAAAGATTTCTTTAAATGGATTTCTGTTATAGTTGAACAATGGGAATATACATTAACTCGATAAAATGACAACGAACGAAAATTAATATTTAAAAGTTGTGCCAAGAGCTAGTAGGAAAAGCACTAGGAAGATAATATTCTTTTTGAACAAACCATTTATACTTGCTAATTGTTAATATTTGATATGCAGAAAGATGTACTCTTCCCATCGGTCATTTTTGCCACAATTTTGATCTGAATTGATAGGGTATAAATTTCTGCCTTCTCACTTGTTAATTTATTATTCCAATCGCATAATCGATGATAGGCCGATGGCGGTAATTCATATTAAATTTATGCGAACAACTTTTTTTAGCAACATAAAACTTGCTTTGAAATATCATTTTATGGCTAATTATAACGCTTGTTTTTATTTAATTATAATATTTTAATGTAGTTTTAGAAATATTTCTTATAGTAAAATTCAATTCAACTATAGGCGGTATTTTAGAAGGAAACAGCTTTATCACACTTATCAAGTGCTTACTAGTATAGTAGCTTTGATTTATAGTAAATAATTTCATCATCTACAAACATCCTTCTTACTTCACTAATCTCAGTATTTCCCTCAAACCTCCTTATTAATCTTCGAAGCTTATAAATGTTAAAAGTCGTCGAGCAGAAGATATATGTTTGATGTCTTCGGTTAGACTCACGGACCTGATTAGGAGGTTTAATGAATTTATAGAGATACCGGTTTCCGTTTGGCATTAGAACAGGGTAGGTAGGACGTGCCGATGGATACTTGAAATAACTCATGCAAATCCTTTCTTATTAAAAACGGTATATTTACGATTACAATTACCGATGATAAGAATAGTAAAAGCCGTCAAAATGATATTTATGAGATATAATAACATTTATAAAACATTTTAAAAGTTGATGTTTTATACGGTAATAAATTTAAAGATCTTTATTGGATAACATAGGGATAAATCACATTTTTTTGATAAAACCCTAACACTATTTCCTACTTCTTGGGTTTTCTTGTTATTAAGTTTTTGCTTCATGTTCCTTTTTGGTAAATAAATTAAGCCTGTTACACAGAATTACAACATTTTTTGGTATTTTGGTATAGAACTGTACAAATACCTTAACAATTGCTCGACTTCTAAATAGCAGTATATTAAATTTATTTCGTAATCAGTACTTAATTCAGCGAGATCAAAGAGAATAGTTTAAATTAGGCACATTCAAAAATACTGCCAATTTACATACAAAGGAATTCAGTATATTTTAATAAGACGCTTCGTTCAAAATCCCTTTTACAGTTATACATGCAGATATTATGGAAACTGAACTGGTTTATAAATAAGAAAAGAAAGCTTATACTTGGGCAGGGAAATGTGTCAGAAAACCTTCTCGAATAATTTAGGAATTTAACAGAACTTAGTATTCTATACAAATTAAAGCTTCGTGAACACCTCTAAAATTGCTATAGGTTGATTTTCAATTATCGTATTTTACGAAAGAGGTTGTGGTTACAATTTTCGCGTCTAAATTTGATGAAAATATAGATAATTAATGTAATGAGTAGTAAAATTACGTGAATCCAAAAACTGTATAACGGTATATGATATTCGTCAAATTGCTTGTTTTTTAAGATATTATTTAGGTAATGGGCCTCTAAACTGTGAATTCTAAGAAGTTGGTGGTATTAGTAATAAGCAGATCATTAGACATATAATTGTTTTGGACATGATTTTTTTTATAAATCGTGCATAAAAAGAATTTTTTTAATTTCTCCTAATCATTTATCTACTCGTGTGAAAAATTTCAAAATTGAATTAGTACTTAATATTCTTTTATAGTTATCTTCATTCTGAGTGACAATAATTTTACATTGGAGAGATAATTATTTCGTACTTTGACTGAAAATTAATTTGTTTTAAAAGTTAAAAAGTTTTAATTTGAATCCTGTTACATTTAATCGACCCCATTCTGTTAATTTACTGTATATGGATCTACATCTGTATTTGCAGTCAGAAGGATCATGGTTACTTGGCGCTCCGTTACAAATTTTATTATTACCAATAAAACTGCCGCTGATAATTCCAATGAGATATAACGGACCGTTTATTTAATTTGGGACAGTCGTCCAAAAATTTAGATCTTTGTTCAAAATTATACCTCGAGTGAGATTTTTGTTCTATTTTTTAAACATTGGATATGTGATTACCATCACATTGTAATGAATACAAAAAAATAAACTTTCTTTCAAGACTAAAACATTTTTTCTAATTTCTACGTGCTAATTTCCAAACGTTTTCTTCGATTAATCATAAACGTTTTATTTCCACAAAACCAAGAAAGTTATTAATAAAAAAATGTTTGGAATATTAACAAACAATGCCTTTGATCCTAACGGTGTTGGTCACTTGGTCCCCACGGTCATTTTTGTCAGCGGGGTTCCATAATCCTACAGGTCGATTGGTCCCCAGTTTCAAAATTTAATGGGCTAATTGGTCCCCGCGGTCAAATCTTATTAAAAATAATTCTAATCGGATTAGACAAGATTGTACATTTTATAATCATCTATAATTTTGGCTGAGATCTTCTAGTTACCTTCTAGATACCTACACAGATAGCTCAGAGAATATGAACAAAATGCAGTTTTAAATGTTAAAATATATTTAATAAGTATTAGTATTAAAAAATGTATACACTGTGTCTACTCAACACATTGAAGGTGGGAAGTCAAAAGAGTCGTTAGTATATTATGTATTAAGAGTATATGAAAGCAACCGTTCATCGGTTGGCATTATAGGAATTAAATCTAGGCTAAAGCAATCTGCAACTTCATTACTCTCTAAAAATAAAAAGCCGAATATGTAATGAATTTGTATGGTGTAATTTGAATTTTTCGAAACCATGACTGTTTTAAATGAAATCGGCATCCGATAACTAAAATGTCGGGCCAAATTTGCCTTATGCCAGTGTAGGGCTTTTTCAAAACCACAAACTACTTTTGATGGATTCCAAATTAAATTTAAATTGTTACAGCAATACTCCTTTAATATTTTCAAATAATCAAATGTGCCGTCGCAATAAATTGTGTCACGAGAGCACAAATATGTCAAATTTGATTCGCAAGAAAATAAAATAATATGCGAATCGTTAACATAAACATCCTTATTAATTTGTACGACGAAATTCAAATACTAACTTTACCAGAGAATATTAAAAATGTAGATATCCCTATCAGTCCTTCCTAGAAACCGTTAATCCAGTATTGGCGACCAAGTGACCTGTACCTTTCGAATCGAGAAAGGATTAAATTTGGGTAAAATTAACCGCGGCGACCAAGTGTCCTCCACCCGATCCTAAACACGCATTATATATCGTTTATTACCAATATTTCGTGGGCCTCAGGCCGTTGCCTAATTTACCGTGAACATACCTCACTTAAGCGTCACGTAAAAAATTAATTAATAACTTTTTACATCTTTATCTATACCTATTATTACGCTGACTCAAATTAATTAGTATTGTCGGTATTAAATATAAGTTTTTTATTCAATTTACAAACTGTTAATTAAATACTTAATTTCTTATATGTTTTTTACAGACTTGACATGGAAAGCCTCATTCGAGAGGGAGCTTTGAGAGTACTTACTTCAGAAAGTACTTGCGATGTAATATTGAGTTGTCAAGGAAGAAGACTGATGGCGCACAAAGTTATATTATCTGTTGCCAGTCCCATATTCAGGGTAAGTTAAAAACCTATAAAAATTGCACATAAAGCACACTCTTTCATATTTAATGCCGTTTTATAGCAAATTTGCTTAGTTAGGTGTATCCTGTTATATTTAGTAGAATACTCACGATAGGTACTTAGTGTAAAATTAAGAATAGTTTATATACATAATATGATGTAAATGTTGTGACTTCCATTGTTCTCTCCTAGTGTTTAATTTGCAATTAATTTACCGGTGAGCTTCTAACTGTAGTCACAATGTTGATGAAACCAAGGAAAGAATGAAATAATAAAGTCTTTCTTCTTATTTGTTCAAGTATGTACAGCGATTTAAAAAAATCGTGAGTTTGAGGTTCAAATAAACTATTATCCTATTAGTTTGAATGAGTAGAATTTGATTAGAAGTCTTAGTCAAAATATATTCTAAAATTAATTCATTTGCTTTACAAGTACATGTGCTACATTCAGAAAACAACAGCATCAAAAACACGAAACCAATACTTATTATCTATTAGCAACAGTACGACTATTTTTCGAAATGGTATTCTTGTACATGCGAAAATTAATTTATGCTAGATAAACTTCTCATTGTTCACTCTGCGTTCATAATTTTATTACGTCATTCCTTGACATTATCCTAACTGTATTTCGCTCATTCTTCATCAATTTCGTGTAAGTACATCCATAATTCACTAATTCGTTTCTTCATATTTCAATCAATGTCAGTTATTAAGGAACGATAACGAATAGTTCATATTTCTTTCGCATCGGCATTTTTTCTTCCTTATTTTCCGGCATAACATAGAAACACGTTCCATAACATGCGGTAGGCTATCGGTATTTTCTTTTAGAGATCTTCGGATCACTGACTGGTTAAAAGTGATATTCATGCTTTAAATTAAAGTGGTTTTTAAATGCATATACGCATATAAGGAATACGACGAATTTATATAACTAATTTTACCCAATTGTTGCTCAGACATCCAGTATAAACTTTTAGATTTAAAAAATAGGTAAATAACAAATAGATATAAAACTCTTACAATTACTTTGTGTAAAATATTTTGCTTTTAATATCAATCTTTTAGATATTCTAAATACATTTATTGATACCTCTATAAATTAAGTTTAAACTAACAATGCGGATCATAAACTTCTATCACGTATCACCTCTAATCCTATAGAGCCTATTTGAAACCAATTACCTCCGTTTGGTTTTATTTGGTATTCGCCTTTTCCATGCACATTGGCCCGACATCGACATGTATCTCATTCAACTCACTCCGAGGTCTTACACGTGGTGTGGCTTTTTTCATTGTAAACTTTTTCTTTCCGATGAAACGCGTAAGTACGCGTTAAATTGCCTCGCACAATACGCACCTCTGATTATTATTTAGTTTCGCAGAAGCCAAGTCAATGAACCACTTTGTTGCTTTACAATTTAAATAAAGTGGAGCGCATTTAAGTACGGAGAAGAGGGAAAATTATTGCCTGTATTCGATTAAAAAATGAAAAAAAAAGCCGATATATTCCGAGAAAAATTTAATTTAGTAGTGACCTCAATTATGTTAATGCGTCCATTAATCTTGCTACCCTTTAACGGAAGTATAATTATCTCTTATTATTCTTCCACCTTACTCCTTATTAAATTACAGAACTATTTAAAAAAATCACAATATTAATTCAATAATCTATCAACTCAGGAATATTGGCATGTTTTTTTTTGAAACATCCAGCATAAATAACTAACTAATGGAACCCACTTATTCAGTATTCACTGATGCAGCACGTTATTTCACGTTTTTTTGTCTACGAGTATATTTTAAACGTATATCTTACCGGATTTCTAGCATATGAAGAGTCCGAAGAGGTGCAAAAATATTGATCTAAAACCTGCCCAGTTAACTCTTTAATCCGAACCATAAATTTCTCCGGTTACCAAAGAATGCAATCTAATAGCTTGTAAACGAGATGAAAATTTTATTATTTATATGTACATGTTAAATATTTCACATTTCGAGAAAAGGTTAAGACAAGAGTTATTTATTTCCGTCCATCGTCAAGTAATATATAACATCATACCACCTGCAGTGCTAAAAGAACCAGTATTATTTTGAGAGTCGTAATAAATCGAAATGATTAAACTAAATGCAGTGTGCAATGAAATATTATCTCTCAGTAAACAATCTACTACATGCATATATTTTGTGCTAGGAGTTATATTAAAAATATTGAAAATTAATTGATTAATTATTTAATACAGATAAAACATTAAACATATAGATTTAATTTAAAAAAATATAACAAATTAAACAAAAAATAGAAATTCCATATGTAAATAAGGAACTGCGTTGAAAAATAGTTTATTACATGTTATCAAACTTCAATCACAATTATGATAAGATGATTACCATAATTATTGATTGCATAGTTTATTATGAGATGTAACGTGAGTGTTTTTTAATTCATAATAATAATGTAGGGTTCAGTAGTATACAGTTACTAAAGTCTTTTAAAATTCTAGTTCAGAAAATTATCACAATTAAGTAAAGAAAAGTTAAAAAAAACTCTAAAGTGGTTACAATCATTTTTTCAAAGTGAAATAAAGAAGAAAGCTCTAAAAAGCTCCAACATTTCATTGTATACAGTAACTCTGTAGTTCAATTTGCAATGGATTGCATTTTATTTAATTTCAGGAACTATTCTTGGACAGCACCGCCGATCCTGCTGTGGTCATTCTTCCCGACATACCCAGCCACATAATGTCGCTCCTGCTGGACTACATCTACTCAGGAAGCGTGATCGTTTACTCCAACACTTTGCACCATTTCTTGAGCGCCGCCAAACTATTGCAGATAAAACTAGACTACAATTTACGTTCGGAAGATTCCACTCAGAAGATCGAATGCAATAGAACCGATGAAGAAGAAGACCCTTACGACAGAAGAAGCACCGTCGATTACAGTTGCCGAAACGATCGAAAAACGAAGTTACTCAAAAAGTTACCGGAACTGATTCCTATTACTAAAATAAGGCGAATGGAGAAGTTTAAGAATACCAGGAGACCTAATTGTTGTTTGTTGCCCAGCCCTTGGAGACCTCGAATCGAAACAGTCTTCGGGAATCCCAGAGATGACTTTGTGGAAAACTCAGATTACTCGGTGAGTTTGTGAGATTTATAGCAATTTACTCAGTTTTATATGAAATTGTTATACGGTATGATTAAAATTTCTTGTCGATACTCCCCCTAACTTACCAATTATTACCAATCTTATTACTTACTATAATATCGCTGACTGGTGATGCGTGTTCAGATCCCGTAATATAAATACCCACCCGATAAATTGCAAGAAATGCGTCCGATGTGATTATGTAGATTCATCAAGCCACATCTAATTACGAATTGCTCGCGCGGATTGTTCCCGGTGATAACGGGGCATTTGAATTATTTGACACCAGTACGAGCGGACTCGCCGAAAAATTTCCTCGGAAACGACCTGGTTTATCGTCGAAGAGGCTACGGCGTTCGCCGGAACATAAAACAATTCGTTTACTGAGCATAATTTTTACGGAGCGTGAAATCGCTGTGAACGCGCTTGAATGTTGCAATAAAATGTAACCAGCTTTAACATGCATATTGTAATGCGATTTTCAGATTTGATACGTGAATGTTGTAGATGTGGTGCTACATTGTAGACAATAATAGCATCACGAATGTTATTTTTGGAGGAAATGGTCTGATTCCATTTTTATTTGCAGGTGCACTTGTCGGTGCAACAATCCAAATTTTTCGAAAACGACACCAACAACAACTTTCAACTTCAAAGCTTCTCGCGGTATCACCAGCACAGCAGGAACGCGCTCGATTTGGTCGAGAAAGCCAGCTCAAACGATCAAATTAGGCAGGCGTTTCAGACGAGCACGGTGGTGTCTCGGCCCCCCGAAGAAGTGGCGATTGACAGAGATAAATCAACGAAAATAAAACCCTGGTTGTTAAAAGACGCCTCGAATCCGCCTCGAACTTTCGTACCTGACGTTGTGAATAATCTGAAGTCGGAGGAGAGCTTGGAGAGGATCAAGGAAGAGGGTAGTTCCAATCAAATCGACGAAAATAGATTTAGTAACGTTAAAACCGAAGAACAGTGCATCGGTGCGAGCAGTGAATGCCGAGGAGTCGATAAAGAAAAACCTTTTAAGTGCAAAGATTGCGGCAAACATTTCAGCCAACTGCGAAATTTCAAATATCACAGGTAAGACGAAATACACTAATTTTTAAATCAAATAATACAATAGTCATTTAAATGGCTTAACAACCAAACACTGTTTTTTAAAGTATATATTCATTTAAGAAGATATCTTAGAGCTAAAATACTAAATATTGTGGGGAAGTTGTCTATTGCTCTTAGGCAGAGGAAAAATACAATATTTGAATTTATTTTAAGGAGTCGCAAGTATTACTTTAGTCTCTTTACAAAAATACCCTAATGCTCAAATTTAATGCACTAATATACCATTTGTAACTTGTCTAACGAAAAACTGTTGATCCGGTAATGTAAAATGATTGTTATCAGAAACAACGGTAGTTTCTTTATTTACGCATTGCGCTCGCTAATGGATTAGTAAATATTGATTTTTTTCTCTCGGACAAACAAATTAAAACGAGAGCTGTCGAACATTGTTCTTGTTATTTTTTCACGAAATAGAAATTTTCTATTAAATTTAGCGACTCGTTAACGATCAGTAGATAGTATTTCACGAGAGACTGACAAAAATTTCGGGCAAACGGAGAATGATGGAGACTTGCAGAATATGGCTTGAGTAAAGAGCAGTAAATTCGAAGATAAACATCCTGACACATTCGCGTATTTTTTATACCTACTCGAAATAAAAATGTGTGGGTATTAAAAAAAGAGGTTGAATTTACATGTGTAATTGACCACGGCATTTAATGTTGAATCGTTATTTGCTCATCAATTATTCTAAAAATATTCTTATCTGGCTTTGAAGTTACCAATTTTCGTAACGGAAAGTGAAACGGGAACACAAAAAGTAAATTAGCCTAGAACTAACAATCATTTACTAATCGGAAATCTTCAATAAAAGCTTTTTTTCTATTCAATATTCTTTCGAATCGGTTTTTGTGTTAATGCAAAGACAACTGTTAATGCAAACACCGAGCAAAGTTTTATTAAATTTAAATTGGCGAAAAATTTCGAAAGGAAACTAAAAAGCCGTAACAAAATAGATAAAATAAATAAAAATATAACATTTCTTTGATATTTTTTAAGTAATGTAGCATTTTCCTTAATAATTAACGGGACATCTTATAGCACAGAGAACCTATTATTTTATTAATCGATTTCCCACAAAAAATTTATTTAAAATGCTTCGAATGCGAGAACAGTTATGTGTTCAATTTACATCCGTTCAATTGTGGTTAAATAGCTTTGCCAAATTTCTAACGAAATTTTTACTTATTCACTATAAATGGAGCACGAAGTTCGTTTTGTTGAAAAAATACTGCCGAAACCGATCTAGTTTAAATCTATTCGGTAAATTAAAATTGTGTGCATGTCTAATTTTATTTTCGATTCGAAAACTCACATGTCCTTTCAAAATGTTCTAATTAGTATTAAAACTCTCTCATTTTGATTTAAACAGAGGCTATATTCTTATATTTTTGCTACTATTAAGACATAACTGGTATAGCTAGTTGTGTTAAATCGATTCTTATGTGGGACACCCTATATATTTAACAATATTTTAGATTTAATCAAATTTTTTCGCATCGTCTAAAGGAAATGTATCCCACAGTGACACATTCTACGAAAGACACCAAAAACCATCGAAAATTAGAAAAGCAAATACCTCCCATTTAGGAACTAAACTTACATTGGACAAATACGTTTTTACGGTTATGCTGTGTCAATATTTAAAAGATATTTTCGGCAACTGCTACACATCACATATTGACGCTTCTAATTAATGAATCGAATTTTTCTCTATTTATCTTCCTTGAGTGGTTTTCGACATTACACATTTCGAATAGATACGTTACCTAAGTAATACCTCCAACACTAGAAATATAAAAAGTCAACAAAGCATAGATCTAAAGCAAATATAGGAAACAGTGTCTAATGCTAAAACTGGCATTATTAGCGTGAAATCAAAGGTTTATTAATTGAATAAACAAACTGCTTTTATCCTTCAAGATCTGTCCACGAAGGTACCAAAGAGTTTGCAGCCAAATGTTCAGAATGCGGGAAAGTCTTCAACGACAAAGGTTACCTATCCAGCCATATGAAAATCCACAGGGACAAAAAGGAGTACGCGTGTCCTCATTGCCCGAAGCGATTCAACCAGAGGGTCGCCTACAACATGCATCTCCGAATACACACAGGTTAGCTAACAAACCTAACAACATTAATAAAAATATTAGGTATTCGCCACAATGTAAGCATCATACTTCACAGCAATCGGCTAAGTGTATTCATTATTAACACTTTATAGGCCTGGTAATGGCGTTTTATGATATCAAAACATGCTTCTTATCTTGTCGCATTGACAAATATACGGGTATTAGTTGGTAAATTAGATGTGTTTTACCCGCCTCACTTATTTAAGTTATTTTACAAAACACGTCTCCTTCTACTCGTTTGACTTCAATGAAGCCGTTTGACAATAAATTTCTTCAATTAAGATAACTTCATATTAGGCGATAGTAAAATCATTTTGCCACACATTCCGCTTATGAGTGAGAGATCGAGAGACGAACGACGGAAACATCGGCGCGGCAGCTTGAGCAGCTTTTCCCAATTAAACGATAATTGTTTTCGCATGGTAAAATACAGGTGTGTTTGCCCACTTCCTCCCTTCAAATACCATTACTTTATTATAATTGACAATCATCAGAATTTGTCCTTGGTCGCGATAATTAGACAGAGATTTTTTGCGACGTTCGGTCGTCTTGAGATTGTGCTTGATTAACATTCCCAGCAATCTTCGCGGTTATTATTCTCCAATAAAATGTGTTTATTGGTGTTTTATAGTAAGCGACACCGTAATTGATGCTCGCTGTACGAATGCTCTAAATTGTTATAGCTGATCTCCAATTTAAACAGGATGATTATTTAGTTGCCGTGAATATTTTCATTAATCAGGATCTCAACGCACGCTGCTTTCTTCAATTTTTGCAAGCCAATTTACTATGAATTAATTCTTTTTTAAATTAGGAGAAATATGGATAATTAATTAGTTTTGATGTATGTATTTTTTTGTAGGGATTAAGCCTCACGAATGTCCAACTTGCGGGAAATGTTTTTCCCGAAAAATGCTTCTTAAACAACACCAGCGCGTCCACACTGGAGAACGTCCTTATTCCTGTCCGGAATGCGGGAAAACTTTCGCAGATCGATCGAATATGAGCTTACACGCTAGATTACACACCGGTAAGATTTTTTAAATACGCTCGAATACCATTACATTGCACTATCTTCTTTAGTTAAATCTACACAATAACTCTCCGCAAAGAGAAGCCGATTCAGAAAAATTATTCATTTCCTTAATAGATTGCATCGCAATTGCTACTTAATAAATAACTTGTGCACATTATAGAGATACCTCAAGTGTGCCATTACCATTAACAAACTGAATTTATCTACTTGGATAAAAATCGATTCATTACCGTAAACGGCCGTCGAGCATTTGTGTAGATACAGATTAACCATTTTGAGCTTGTATCACTTTAAATTCTCTTCTCCTGCAACTTCTTTCTGCATCGGTCTGTTGCAGGCGTCAAGCCGTACGCGTGCAGCATGTGCCCGAAGAGTTTCACCAAGAAGCACCATCTGAAGACCCACATGAACTTCCACACCGGCCTGAAGCCCTACACCTGCCAGAAGTGCGGGCTGGCCTTTTCGCAGAGCAGCAACATGAGGACTCACTACAAGAAATGCATGCTCAAGAACCGGAATTCCGAAAGCGAAACGGCCGCTGAGGAGGAAGAAAACAGAAGAGAAGATCCGTGATTATGATTTTTTTTAATAATTTTATCCACTCGTTGAGGGAGCAAATATTTGTGGTTTAATCTTCTAGATGGATTTAGTGAAGAAAGTTCAAAGGTTTCCTGTATAGTAACGTGAAAATCTTCTTAATTAAGCTCCCTATTGTCTCAAAAATTGAGATCTGTACTCTTCCTTATCCGGAAATTCGAAGAGAGAGATTTCATTATTTCGTATGCTGGTTTTTACAGTTAGGTATCAATCGAATAATACACGAATAAGTGATGTACTCCGGGCGCATTAAAATAATTTTGAAAGTCCTGTGGTGCCTATCGCGGGCGAAATAACGCTTAATCATCGTTTCTATCATCTGCATATCATTCTGATTACATGCGTATCATTGAGTCGAAAGTGTTCAGTAACTACAAGAGTTCGAGACATTTAATAAACTAGTAGAGCCACTAAATCTCAACAATTTTCGGTGGTCCTATATAAATTACTCTCCCTAAGTTAATGCGTTTTTTACATGCAAATGCAATAAATTACTCTAAATTGAACCGTGCCTGTAGCCATTTTTTTTGAAATATCGGACGAGCGGCTTCGGAATCTGGACGCATTTAAATTCTTTTCAACCTCGTCACATTCCATAACGGCCGTAAGAAATGACTCCCTGGGTACTTACTCGCGAACCGACTCGAAAAATAAATCAATCATTACAAAAAAGGCCGGCTCGAATGTACCGTATTAATATTTGTTGTGCGATGAGAAAGGAAATTAATGGGTATTAATATTAAATCGGCTATTAGTAATTTTCGTTGTAATCAAATTCCACCGGCTGTAATTAAACGGCCGTAAAATTGCATGCGTGCTGCACTTTTGCTGGACTCATTGCCTCAAGTCTACCTATGCATTTCGATTTTCCGTCTATAATAACGAACTTGCACTCTTAATTTAATAGTTATAGGCTAGTCGAGTGAAAATAAACCTTTTTTTTACGTTATGTAAATTGCAGCGTGTTCGCAAGTCCCAGTAAACTCGCTTTAACAAGCGGAATAAACCTACAGGTTTAGTAATTTGATCATAAAAATAATTAAGGTAAGTTCTATACATATAACCCTTTTTTTTCACAAATTTTAGCTATTATACAGGGTGTTAATTGAGTGACGATACTTCAGGATGTGAATATTTGGATTTTGCCTCAAAAAAATGTCCCTTAATAATTGTGTACAAAATTTCATAAAAATATCTGGAGTAATACGAAAATTATGATAGAAGTTATCTTCTAAAACTATAACACCCAGTAGCTCCAAAACTAAAAGATTTAGGACATACATTGATATAAACTTTTCTTCTTAAAATCAACTAAATATTCACATCCTGAAGTATCGGCACTCAATGATATAACACCCTATATAACCCTTTTTCCACAAATTTCAGCTACTATACACCCTATTTATTTTTAATAAACATCCAATTTATCTAATTCCCAAGATTCCCAACATACTCGACTTACACTAGAGGTAATTTCTTTAGAAATTGCGCAGATTAAATCTAAATCTGTGGGTGTGACTGACTCAGTTCCCGTTGATGGTCGTTACAGCTCTCAGGTCTAGCATTTTCCCGTGGTTTTTTCGCCGTCGTTACGAAGATAATGACATTATTGACGCTCGAGTCGGAATCGCCTTATCGAATGCAGCAGTTAACAGGGCTTCGTTAACTTTCCGATCATTAGATACGCCGTGTCAATTAATTGAGAAGGAGCCAAACAATAAAAATTCAAGTCAAACAATGCGGCGTGTCTTTGGCCGGCGAGCTTTATCGGCGACGTTAAAGTTGCTCGAAGACAATTAAAAAAATACATTTATTTGCTTAGAGGCGTTTTATATTTTCTTTTAATTATTGTCCCGGTGTTGTGAAGCGTAAATTAGAAAACACCGCTAATTAGTAAGTAAACAAATTTGTCCTAAAGTTTTATTAAATGATTCGAGAAAATCGTTATATAAGCGCGTTGTATAATCTGTAAAAGGATTTTATTACTCAATTTAATATCTGTGATAACTCTTATTAGGGAAATTTATTTTTACTGTCCGTTTGTACGTCGATTGTTCTATTCAATTGCAGAAATCGTTGGAAGGCTTAATTCGTTTATTGATTGATTGCGGCATAATTGAAAGCATAATTATCTACCTAACTCTAATGAAAAATGCTTTCAACATAACGTAGAAAACAAAGACATCAACTTGGAAACGGAAATGAGATTTCTTGCAGGAAAATAGCTAATTATTTCTTTTTGTAAATTATGTATATTATACCTAGTTTAATTTAATTTTAATTATAAATCATGTATTGTCATATTTATGAGTATTTTTGTTATATTTTTCTAATAAATGTAAAAATCAACTAAAGTCATTTCATTAAAGAATATTTTAGGTAATTATTTAAGTAATCTTTTTTTTCCATTTTACTGCAGCATTTTAATAATAAATTTATTTATCTACCTATACCTATACCTGTATGTACATATGTATAAGTTCGCAGAAACAGCGACACAATATTATCCCTGTATAACATATGTTTCTTGCTCTATTTTATTTATGATACCTTCATGAATACAATTTAATTATTAGCATAGCCCGTTAGGATTGCTTTTTTAGAAGACTGGTTGGAATATTGATATGAACCACCTTTGGAATATCAAATATCTAAAAATAATAATTTTAAATATATAAATAATATAATAATTAATTTATGCACTACAAATTTGGATAAGGAAGCGAATAATTAATTCGGAAAAACCAGTTTTCCGCAGGTAAAACAGTGCAAATCGAAGGGATTCTTCACCACGCAAATGTATGGAAATAAAAATATTAACAGTTAAATTGATGCATAGAATTCTTCCAGCGGGAAGGAAACTGGTAGACATTATATACACACTATCTAATATCTAACTTAATGCACTTTCATAGTTTCGATACGAGCGATAGCGATCGCGAAACTTAAAGGACCGTATCTATCTGCTCCATGGATCTCGTGTTTGTGTAAAAAATGTGTTTTCAGGTTCAGTAGGTCAAACGCGCAACGCGAAACTCAAAATAGGTAACATCAAACGATTTCGCTTATCATTTTAATCAATCTGACAGTGAATTGTTTGCTTGCAATTCCTACTTATATTGTTGGCACATCTCGATTTGTTACCTGGAATACAAATTGAAATAATTGCGCGCGTCAATTTTACTGATTCAGCGATTTCTAGAAATTAGTCAATATCACAAACAGGCATAATTTGATTGGTGTACCAATTAATATACTTTTATGTCATGTAGATACAAATGAACTATTTTTGAAAGAATATTAAACATATCTCAAAACATTAGCCTCACTATTAGCTCAAGTTTTCCTTTCTATTTATATCTACTTTATTATTGACGTTCGTTTACTAATAGCTGTAATTATTTCATTTTAAAGGGCGATAAGATCTAACCTATACATCAAATTAAACGAGAATACACCGCGTGAGATCTAAACAATTTCGAATGGGATATTTTTATCACCTGCGTCCAGCGTTTATCGAAAGTCATTTGGTCTCTGCCTTTTACAATAGAGAAATTAACTGCTAAATGTTTAGCCTACCTGTCCTTTTGTAAATATGTTAAGTATCCATACAGTTCTCAGTGCCCCATTTATCAAAAGTGATATTAACATAATTGTGCTCATTTAATGAAGCAATGAGGCATACAAAAATTAAAGCGATTGTAGGTAAGTATTTGCTTAAAATTAGTAAGAGATATTTCTAAATAAGAGGTTATTGGAGTAGCTATGATTTATTGGGATGTTGGGATATTTAAAAATTCAAATTTGCCGTTGTTTACAAATTTATTTGGCTACCAATATAATGAGACTTTTTACATGTGGCAGTGAATTAAAAACTAATAATTTAATGACCTCCAATTCGTTAAAATGATGATTTTACATTAGATTCAATTATATACAAACCATAATTAAAAAACATATGAATAATAAACAACAATGATAATACAACAAAACAAAAATTTTCTAATTAAAAAACTTAAAATAATTAATAAGCCTTTGAAAATTTCGCAAACTAAAAATACAATTAGCTATCCACATATTTGGAATTCGCCTGGTGTTTTATCCCTAAGGCAACATGTCAAGTAATTTACTTTCTTTAAATTTTTCTACCTAATACAGTGCAAAATACGACGAATACAATACATTTAAACACTTATACAAATTAAATTAAAATATCACAAACCGACAGGAGGGTATCTACAAAATATTCCAATGAGTTTAATAAATGTATAATAGTTTCTACTCGTATCTACTAAAACTATTATTACACGTATATTTTGTTAGAGCTATTAAATTATTTTATGTATAAGATCTCATTGGACCCACTACCTAGTTAACTATTTTGAAAACACCCTGTAGTTTTATTTTTTGAAAAATTCTAATACGCATTGGAATAATAACTTATTTTGTCCCATCGAAATACATATAAGAAAACAATTATTACAGACGCAATCGCATATAAACAGAAGAGAACTAGATACTTGCGCTGAAGTAAATATTAGTAAGAGTCGATAATGAAAAAAATATACATTAAGTTTGCGCTTGCGCCTTGATCAATTAAGAATTTATTTTTCGGTAACTTAGTCTTTTGTTCTAGTCTTTGAATATACATATTGCCTATAAATTTCGTCGAGACGATTTTATTCGTGTTTAAAACCGTTGGTAGTCGGCTCCATGAGCTCCTCTTCTCTCTTCTGCAGCTGGAAATACACCACCAACCTGCCGCTGAGCATGAACAGAAATACCAAAGCGGGCGCCGTCCTCTCGAGCTTATCCGCCACCATGTAATGGGAATACACCGCCATCAAGGTAAGCACGAGCAGAACAATATTCGATAAATTTTTTATTTTATCTGCAACAAAGATCCTACATGAAATCGGGGTAAATGATGAGATCGAACGATGGATATTGGGTAGAAAACGGGAGGTGGTGCTTCGAGGGATGTTCGAGTAATGGCAGGTTTTATTTAGATTTCCCATGGGATACGTTCTTAGAAGAGGTAAGGGAAATAAATTATCCAAAATATCTATCGATTTATACATGGTGTTTCATTGGGAGAAGGCAATATTTGAACCCCATACATGTAGAGATCACCCAGGGGATTACAAAAAAATTCATCTTACTTAGTATGCGCCCTTTATAACCGAGTTACAGGGTGTTTTCTGTAATTCATTTGCAATGAAGCGCCCTGTATAAATTTTGTTCATTATGTCTACTCAACACGTATGTTTCCTAATATTAGTAAATTTACACAATTTTTAAAAATCCGTGTGAAAACAAGTAATAATTTAATCTAAACAGATTTGGATTTCCGCTGTAGTTTATAAATAATGTTGGTATAAATTGATGTATGAGTCCTTAACGTAGGGAACCTGTCGATTTTTTTATGTACAAAAATAAATTCTAACAGGAATAGCTCAGATTCCTCAGTTAAAATTAAAAATAGTTGGGGATAGGCATGGTCAATGTTTGGCTAAAAATTGCTAAAAAACAATATAAGACTAACAAAGCATATAAAAGAGTATTATTAAAATAATATTCAATGGAAGGAGAAATTGATGAAAAAATGGAAGGAATCGTGAACTCGTGAACAACTAACAGAACATTACATTAAAATACATTACAAACATTACAGAACTAACAAATAGATTTGGAAATCTAATTATAGATAGAAAACAATTAGGCCATTAATTCAAATTAATTCCCTTTTTTACTAATCATTCAATTCAATTCGAAAAATAATTGTTGATTGAGTTATTAATTACAAGCACATAACACAATCCAGTTTACTCTATAATTATTTTAATTTAATTATAATGTAAGCAGAGATTAAAAATTACTGCACATATAATTCTCTCATCTATAGATACATACGTCAGTAAAGTTTATTTAAATGTTCAGTTCCACTTAAAATCCACTTAAAATATTACGCATCTGGAAATTGTGCGGATTATAAAGAGCACAAATTACTAATATTATGTATCTTCTTAATTCATTCATTCAATTTGTAGCCAAATTATTTACTTTATTATTGTTTTTATTAATATTATTTTTGAATTGAAGAATTCTTCACGAATCTCCCTTGAATTGAAATAGGCAGAGGAGCAATTTTTTAATACAAAGGACATCCACCGCGATTTGGATGAGTTAAATTTATATCAAAATATCGTGAAATTAAATCAGCTTTTATTTGTGGATTCGCTAAGTCGCGTGTTTTATTTTCAGCAAGTTATTACAAAATTTTTGACCGCAACCTACATATTGTCAATGTTACACTAAAAATAAGCCGAAAGGGGGACCGATTTGTGTCTAACAACAATAAATATTGGTATTTTCGTATTTACCTACACTCACTTTGAACGATTTAATTTCACGAAAATTATTTTTCTAATAGATGAAAGGATAATTATTTATACACGATTTTCGTTAACAATGTGGTTTGGTGAGAACGAATTATTACTACTGTAAAGTCATTTCTAAAAAGCTAGTGAATTTTTACTTACGGTTAGGCCAAAAAGCCATTGCACTGCCGCAAATCATTTCTAATCCTCCCACAGTTCTCCTGTACCATTTGGAAGGAATTTTAAAATCTAGCATTTCCGAGAAAGGAAACACTTTGGAATATTTAACGTATTCTTTCCTCTGAAAATTAAAAAATCTATGCCTTACTGCCAATTTTTATTAAATAAATTCTAAAACTTTTCATTCAAGTAGTGAAACTAAAAGATAATTAATTAATCACAATGTGTATGAATAAAAATAATTAGCTGTATTATTGCCAAATTAACATTAAATTAATTTCTCCGTACATTTAAAAATATTTTCGAAAGAAGCCTTGCCAGGCATCAAGCCAAATTTTACAAAATTACACGTACTAATTGTGTAACGCTTATCCGATACTCACCAAATCTTTGTGCAAATCCTTGGAGAGAACACTGGAGATTTTTATGAACCCCACAAATATAAAAAACAATCCTAGCAAAATCGATAGCGATTTTAGCACTACTGAGCCCATTTTGTGGTTTTGATTACTCATTATTAACGTTAGCCGGAATTACTTTAAACACTTTAACTGCTAGCACATTTTTTGCGTAAATTATTCGATAGTTTCGATTAATATTTTCGTAAACAGAGGAGGTCAGAATTTTCGAAATTGCGACTTTTCCATTCGGAACATCGCGACGCTTTGAGAAATCAATATACCAGCGCTTCGCGGCGTCGCGACGGCAGGACCGGGCCCCTAACTTTTATCTACCCAAATTGTATATTTTGTATTAATTTATAGAGTAAGCAAAAGTTGATATTCCGAAGTGGTTGCGAGATGAGTGATTACGTTGAGTATTTTGTAGAGGTATTTAAAAAAATTCACAAATATTCGAATATGATGTCTTCCATACTGTTATTATAAATAATGAATTCATCATACACCCTGTATGTACAATTATCCATGAAATCCATCACAATCTTTACAAAACGATTAATCACCTGATATTATCCAATCAAATTGCCTAGTCAATAAAATTTTGGGTATTAATGGCATTAAAAGTACAGACTTGGATATGAAAAAACATGACAAGCAACATGTCACTGTATAGTTATGCTGTGATTTGTGATTCTAATAAAAAAATGATAAATGATCACGATGTACCATTAAGATTACAGGACATTATACACTACATACAGGACAATAATTAGACGTTAAACATCCTCAAATTTAAAGAGGTTAGACCCAAATATTTTGTAGTTTCTTACAGCTCACATGAACAAGAACAAAGCCGTCTCATTGTAGTAAATTAAACATTTCTTTTGAAGTGTCATGCGAAGGTCTTTTGTTATTTCATTTAAAATCCAATATAGGATTAGGTGGTCACAAAACAACAAAGCTTCTTTTGATCGCAACATACTCGCATAATCTTATCTCATTATATCGAAATGATCATTCAATTTAGTTTTACAGGATTAAAATCTTATTATGATGTTATTATACTAAAGGCAAGTTATCATCGTGATCAATAATTTGTTTTATCCAATGCGTTGGTGGTCGGATCTGAATGAGTTTAGATCAATAGAAAATTATCAAATTCCTTGAGTAATAATAATTAAATCTCTTAATCAAGGCATTGATTTAGGAAATTTATTTATCAACGGTGAAAAAAATTTTAAAAATATTAATAGTAATCGAAATTCTTTTACCAAATTTAAACTTTGGTTTCTAAGTTTGGCGATGTAAAACCCAATTTAATATGATATATTTATTGAATAAATCTTTATAATTCAAAATAATGATTACCTGAACATATGCATTAGTGATATCAATATCAGATAATCAATTTATTAGAAACAAATCAATAATTGGGGCCGGTTGGGGGATCATTGTGGAGAGCATTGAGGCGTTGAGCTTTCCTAAAATTAGAAATATTTTTGGTCATTTTTGTTCAGTAGTTCATTTTTATAAAAATGAAGCATTTACTTTGAAGTAAAAGGTAAGAGGAAAAGGTTTTGCTCTGATCCATATTCATAATCACGGCCTTTTCCTTGCAAGGAAACGCTTCGGATAAATAAAGTAAATGGTACAGAGATTAGCGATTTCGTCAAACTATAGTTGAAACGAGTCTAAATGGTTCTAAATGATTCTAGACAGTTCTAAATGGTTCTGGAGCGTTCTAGATTGATCCAGACATAGGTTCATAGAAAGTTTTTTTCTTAAAATGTGTCGAAGAATCACCCCCTTAAATATTAGCATGCTATTAAGACACACCATGTATACATAAATAAGTGCCTCTAGAAATCGTTGCATTGTGTGAACAACAAAACGATAAGCATTATTTTCTATTTTCAAAGTAAGTACTTGTATCCGATTTGATTAGAAAATATTTTAAATTGATTCTCTACTAACCAGCTCGTTGAGGTCCTACGCATTATCAACAATTCAATATTCTAATGTAATCCTAGGCAAAACAATACCTTTTCTTCACGAATCTCCCTCAAACACGTAAACACATAAATTTGTTAAACAATGTGAAATGGTCTCCGATTTATTCTATAAGGTTTCATTTTGATTTTTTTTTTGTTTTTGTTTGGGTAAAATGCACGGACGTACGACTTTTAGTAGCACTAAAATTTATCGTTAATATTACCGCACTTATCTGCCCTAATCTATAATGATAAATTAAAATGCAACTAAGCAAAAACAGTAATGAAATAGCTACGTGCTTAAAAATCATTGTTTTGTGAAACACAGAGCTGACCAACTTCGACCAATCTCTGCCTGTAAGTAAGTATATTCAATTTCAACATAAAAATAATAGGCGAAGTAAAAAATATTATTACTAACTCATAAATATCGTTATTAAAATTTCCCTGGAATTATTTTTTCCAATGCAACCAAATTGCATTAAAGCACTTTTGTTAATTTACATTGCACTAAAGCATAAATACTTTTATTTTAATTTACAGCAAAATATTTATGTGGAATTCTTGTGAATTCTTTGATCCCAAAACTTCACCATCTTCAACACAACTCATCGAATCAACTCCAAATTTCTACGGTGCATCATCATGGCAATTCAATGGAATCAACGCTTTACGACCAACAAACAAGCCGAAGTCAGTACAAGTTATTCGGCCCGGAGTTTATCGAATTTTCGAAAATCCTCCAAATTTATGGAAGCAAATCCGCGCGCCAGTTCCTCAGCAAATCGCCCAACCAGCGTCACCGAAATACCCAATATACACAGATAATTCACAGAAGAGGGTTCAAGGGCAATGTACAATTAATTCGGACAATAATCAGGATTACTTCAGGATCAGAAGTAATATCGACATGTATAACGAGATGTATTATAACATGTTGAGGAGTTTCCCAACCGCGCTAAAAGTGTCAGAAATCTCGAAGGCCCAACCGGTTAATAGAAACCCACAAATGCTAACAGAATTTTTAAAGACATTCTCACAGCTGGATAATGTTCAGCTAAATTGTAGTGATATTGAACTCATTAATAATCCGGATCAACGATATCCCTACACATTGGAAAACTTACAATCCAGTTGCCGTGAATATCAATTCGTAGCATCACAGTTTAGTAGCACCAACAAAAGTTTCTACACGATCCAGAGTATTCACAAAGTTTTCAATCCGTATTTAATCTTGCAATATAAATTGAAGCGCTTAGAACTGGAATATAACGAGAAAAAAAAACCAGTACAAGTATTATTGTTTCATGGCACCCCCGCAAGTAATTTGGACAATATTTGCAAACTAAATTTTAACTGGAGATTACCAGGTTTGTAACTACTTTGTTTGATTTTTGATCAATTATAATTATCGATGATATCAATTATATCGCACATATTGTTGTCAGGTCTACTTTCAAATTTGTAGATAGTCCATCTAAAAATTGCTAGATTTGTTATTAGACTTCTAAAAATATAAGATTTACTGAGATTTTAGTAGACCTGGCAATGTTGCACACATAGTAACCAACGTTTCTATAGGAAGACACAAAAACGAGCTCGGCCAGGCAGTATATTTTGCAACGAACGCATACTATGCGACCCATTATGGAGACGATGGACCAAATAAAGTAATGATCGTTGCCAAGGTTTTAATCGGGGGATACAACAAAGGTTCAAGATATACGGCCTATCCAATGCTTGGCAACGACGCCTGTTCGTGTCATCGAACGCCACCGCAAGTATTCGCTAAATACGACGACAATAGTTTTTACCCAGCTTACATTATACGCTATCACGGTGTAGACTTTAAGAAGCAACAACAAATGCATTAAAATGACAAAATTTTCATGCTAGATGTGAATTATCATCTAGACTTTTGGGTCGGTATACAGCGCCTCCCTTTAACTTCAGAGTAACTCTAAAGTCGCGTCTTTAACTTGACAGTTTTACATTGTTGTTATGGAGTAACTAGGGACTAGAGACGCGACTTTAGAGTCACGCTAAAGTTAAAGTGAGTCGCTGAATACGGGCCTTAAGTTCAGTAAATAATTAAATCTCTTAAGACATTGATTTAAGAAATTTATTTATCAACGGTGAAAAAAATTTGAAAAATTGTAGTAATCGAAATTCTTTTACCAAATTTGAACTTTGGTTTCCAAGTTTGGGGATGTAAAACACAATTTAATACGATATATTTATTGAATAAATCTTTATAATTCAAAATAATGATTACCTGAAAACATACATTAGTGATATCAATACCAGATAATCAATTTATTAAAAACAAATCAATAATTCTGCTCTATGATTCTATCGAATAAACCTACCTTTATTACAATTTTATTTACAACTAAAATATATGACGGATTCGTCTATGTAAATTACATCCTATATTGCTCGTAGAATGACATTGAAAGCAATTTTTATTTTATCGTCAATTATACAAGGCCTAGATGGCGATGCAAAAGTGTCGATAACGTGATGGAATGCGCAAGTTCCTTCAGATTTTTGCAGAAAAATTTTTGCATCGCCCCGTCATAGAAAAAACGACTAAAATCTATACAACTTTTTTTAAAAATTTTATCCAATGGAATGCGTGTATATAGATACAATTTTCATATTATATTGGTCCGTAAGTGCTACACTATTGCTTCGATAAATTCAAAAACTCCTATATCTAAAAAAGAACAATTCATCCTAAAAATTGACAAAAAAATAGGGACTCTCGATATATAATTACAATATAATTTCAAGATAAACTTTCAAACGAGATATTTCACAGATATACCTAGTAATCACTCTTTAAGCCACTAAGTTTAAGGAAAACTATGGAGTATCCCCGGTTAATTTATTTTAAATATTCGTACGATTCGAAACGTGGTCAATGCGAAATTTCAAATACAACAGTCTTACTTGTAGGTAACTTATTTTGCAAATCCATTTTCTTTGAAGATTTACCCAAAAGTTTCTTTTAATTTATCCACAGAATTAAATAAAAATCTAGTCAATTGAAAGAGCAAATTGCCATAAAATAATAATAATTTGTCATATAAAGTTGAGGAATGGAATACTATTTAATACTAATATATTGGAACTTGAGGTTTCGGCAAGAATATTCCAATTTAGAAGTTTTTAACAGGTTTTTTGTGCCAATTGGGTCCAAATCAATGCACTGCATTACCTATTGCAGTACCATCCCTAATTATTCTATTAATCTTATTAGCACAAATAAGTTTTGGATACTCATCGAATGAATAAAATATAATCTTGGTCGTTGTAGTTAAATAACTATAGCTGCACATTTTTGGACGGTATAGTATTAGTAGTTGCGAATAGTAGATATGCATTAAGATTTACAATTGAGAATTTCGCGTCACACTCAAATAGCGAATACTAAGATGTCACTTTGTTTTAGTTTCGTCTTCAGTTAGGAGTAAACGTTCCAGTAAAGCGTCCAATCTTGCCGGTTGAAATAACGATTACATCGAGTACTGGACCGTTCGGAACCCTTACGCGCCTGCGCAGTCATTTTAACTACTTGGCGCAGATTTGGGAAAGTTCTATTTTTGTCGAAACGAACCTTCTAGCACATCAGCTCGTGATTATGAGGCATGAATTATTAACATAAGTAATCTTCAAATTTGGCACAGAATTACGCAACGGACATCAACGCAATCGATTCAATATACTACCTAACGAAATACTAATGCACCAAATTAGGCGATCCTAAGCTGTCGATGTCCCTCTGCGCTCTGCTGATTTTGCTCTTGTCTTTGGGCGTCTCCTTTTCGCCCGTCTCCATGGCGAACATCTTCATCTTCTCTTTGAACGACAACTTCTCCGGCACGGCGGCGATGAGATTCTGGTCCTTGCGCTGCGCCTGCTCGGCCAGCCGGCGCGCCCTCGGGTCCCTGTACACTTCCTGCGCCCCGATTACACCGGGGGTGGCGGTCGAGGTGCCCGGCGAGGCGTCCGTCGGAGTCACGGGAGATGCCAGCATTGATTCAGCTTGCCGTATGAAGCTCTACAACCGACAATTAAAAACGTTTATCTCGCGTCGTTTGCAGCGGCGAATGAGTACTCACATTGGGATCTTCCCTTACGGTCTCCTCGAGCAGCAGCGTGGTCGGCGGTTGGACGGGCGTGGCGGCCGCCGATGAGTCGTTGAAAGATACTTTCTTCGTGGATTCCTTGGTCCTCATCGACATGACGGCGAAGCTGGAGCCGCGCTCGGGCGGCGGCGGCGCCGCGACGGCGGCCGTCTCCGACGGGGACGGCAGGTTTTGCTGCTGCTGCTGCTGCTGTTGTTGTTGGATCTGTTGATGGATCTGTTGTTGGGCGAGCGCGTTGTTCGTGACCGCGCTGGGTTTGAGTATCGACGTCGGCGGTAACTGAGAATGCGAGTGGGAGTGGGAATGTTCCAGTTTGTTGGGATTTAATGACGTGTTATTGAGCTGAGGCTGGTTGGGGGATCCTTGCGGAGAGCCTTGAGGCGTTGAGCTTTCCTGAAATTAGAAATATTTTTGTTAGTTTCGACTTAGTTAATTCACTAGTGCCTATTTTATTTATTTGTTGGTACGCCGACGGTTTACTGCTTCAAGGTTTTATTACTATATCTTGATGGTGAACAGAGTATAACAATATTGACTTTCGAGTATTATCTTTGTTATGCACTACAAAAGTAGTACCGTATTTATAAAAAATGAAGCATTTACTTTGAAGTAAAAGGTAAGTGGAAAAGGTTCTTGCTATGATCCATATTCATAATCTGGGTCTTTTCCTTGCAAGGAAACGCTTCGGATAAATAAAATAAATGGTACAGATTCGAGATTAGCGATTTCGTCAAACTATAGTTGAAACGAGTCTAAATGGTTCTAAACTGTTTCAAATGAATGATTCTGAAGCGTTCTTGATTGATCTCGACAGTTCTAAATGATTCTGGAGCGTTCTAGATTGATCTAGACATAAGTTCATATGAAGTTTTTTTCCTAAAATGGGTCGAAGAATCAGCCCGTTAAATATTAGCATGGTATTAAGAAACACCCCGTATACATAAATAAGTGCCTGTAGAAATCATTGCTTTGTGCGAACAACAAAACGATAAGCATTATTCTTTATTTTCAAAGCAAGTACTTGTATTCGATTTGTTTGGAAAATATTTTTAAATTGATTCTGCACTAACCAGCTTGGTGTAGTCCCTACGCATTATCAGCAGTTCAATATCCTAATCTAATCTAAAGCAAAACAATATAACCTTCTCTTCAAACACGCAAACACATTAATTTGTTAAACAAACTACGAAATGGTCTCCGATATATTCTGTTGAGGTTTCATCTTGATTTCTACTATGCTTGCCGCGTTTGGAAGATGGAGTTATGGAGTGTTTTTGTTTGGATAAAACGCACGACTTTTAGTCGCACTGAAATTTATAGTAAAAGTCAGGGTATGGGAACTCGTGGCTACTGGCTCCACCTGTTTCGAGCGTCCATGAAACACCACTGCGCATGTTTTGCTATAGATGGCAGTGTATGAAAATGGCCTAGTAAAGTCCCCGTCAAGTTAGTATGTTAGCTATGTAAAGTCCATAGGTCCTATTGGTCCGTTCCGCCCTTTATGGCCGGATTCGCGTTTTTATCTGTATAAAACACCTGTATGAAACAGACTTAACGACTTCCTTCGTATTTTCTGTCGTTTTTGAGTTTTTGGTTATTTTATGCCATTTATGGTTTAACTTCGGACATTTGTGTCTTTATTGTATTTTTACGTGCGTGTTGTGAGTTGAATAATGCTATCGGAATTCGTTACAGTTAGTTATCCTTATTACTGTTTATTAATAGGAACCGTTCTAATAGGTAGTAACGAATTATTTAAAAGGGCCCATGACGAGTATCAAAGAAGAATACCTAAATTTAAAAAAATATACCTTGTGAATTAGACCATTGTAGAATATACCTATTTTAGCTATAGAAGATTGTTGTTTCTTTTATTTTTTCTCCTTCAAATCTACAATTTCATAATAAATTTAGAGGAATTCTTTTTAACTGACCTACTCATTTTACACTAACTACATTTATAAAGTAAAATGTTTATTTCAGTTAAAAGGATTTCCCTCTAAATTTATTATGAAATTCTTATTTAAAAAGTAATAATTGTGTACACAAGATTTTTAAATTTTGGCGCCAATTGCAGAACACTGTAAGTATAATTAGTATTCTGCATTTAATGTATAGACGCGCGTCAAAGGTGTCGTTAGTAAAAAAATTGAGTTTCCCATCTATAGTGTAGGTTATCTGTGGTAAAAGTTACCGCGCTTATCAGCTCTAATCTATAATGATAAATTAAAATGCAACTAAGCAAGAAGTGTACTGAAATAGCTACGTGCTTAAAAAATCATTGTTTTGTGAAACACAGAGCTGACGAACTTCGATATCTATGCCTGTAAGTAAGTTCATTTATTTTCCACATAAAAAATAATAAGTTAAAAATATTATTAATAACTCATATACTGAGGGGTCACTGACTGATTCTCTCTTTTTTAATGATTTCACCATTCGAACTTGGCCGCCCGGTATATCGTTATTAAAATTTCGCTGTAATCATTTTTTTCCGATGCAACCAAACATTAATTCACATTGCACTATGCATAAATACCTACTCTTTTTAATTTACAGCCGAATATTTATAAAAATGGGAATTTGTTGGTCTTTGTGTGAATTCTTTGGTCCCAAAACTTCACCAACTTCAACACAAAACATACCATCAACTTCATCAAATTTCTACGATGCATCGTCATGGCAATTCACTGGAACCAGCGCTTTACGACCAACAAACGAGCCGAATTCAGTACAAGTTATTCGGCCCTCTTCTTCAACAACAAACACACTTTCATCGCGATCAAACGAACCACGAATTAGTCAGCCCACTTCATCAACTACACAAACGGCTTCATCGCAAATCATCGGAGTAAATTTAAGCGCGCAAATCGGCGCGTCAGTTTCTCCACCAATCGCCCAACCAGATTCATCGAAATCCCCAATATGCACAGAATATTCACAGAAGAGGGCTCAAGGGCAAGCTACAAATGATTCGGACAATAATCAGGATTACTTCAAGATCAGAAGTGATAGCGAGATGTATGACAAAATTTTCAGGAGTTTCCGAACCACGCTAAAAGTGTCAGAAATCTCGAATGCCCAACCGGTTAATAGAAACCCACAAATGCTAACGGAATTTTTAAAAACTCTCTCACAGCTGGATGATGTTCAGCTGAATTGGAGTGATATTGAACTCATTAATAATACGGATCAGCGCAATCACTACACATTGGAAAACTTACAATCCAGTTGTCTTGAATATCAATGTATAGCATTTCTATTTAAAAGGACCAACAAACGTTTCTACACGATCCAGAATATTCAGAAAGTTTTCAATCCGTATTTAATCTTGCAATATAAATTGAAGCGCTTAGAACTAGAATATAACGAGAAGAAACCAGTACAACAATTATTATTGTTTCATGGGACGCACGCAAGTAATTTGGACAAGATTTGCAAACTAAATTTTAACTGGAGATTACCAGGTTTGTAATAACTTTATTTGTTTAATGATTGATATCGATGGTATCAATTATATCGCACAGATTGTTGCCAGGTCTACTTTCAACTTTGTAGATAGTCCATGTAAAAATTGCTAGATTTGTTATTAGATTTCTAAAAATATAAGATTTACTGAAATTTTAGTAGACGTGGCAACGTTGCACATATAATAACAAACAACGTTTCCATAGGAAGAAATAAAAACGAGCTCGGCCAGGCAGTATATTTTGCAACGAACGCATACTATGCGACCCATTATGGAGACGATGGACCAAATAAAGTAATGATCGTTGCCAAGGTTTTAATCGGGGGATACAACAAAGGTGAAAGAAACACGGCCTATCCAATGCTTGGCAACGACGCATGTTCGTGTCATCGAACACCACCGCAAGTATTCGCTAAATACGACGACAATAGTTTTTACCCAGCTTACATTATACGCTATCACGGTATAGACTTGACAAAGAAGCAAAAACAAACGCATTAAAATGGCAATTGCATGCTATAAGTAAATTATCATCTAGAATTTTGGTGTTAACTCTTTAACTTACCTTTTCGGTATCTTCGTCGCCCTCTTCGGCTGCCTCCATGGCCCTCCTTTGGAACTCCCTTTCCAATTGCAAGACGCGCAGTTGCTCGTCCTGCTGGGGCGTCCTGTACGGCAGCGACGACAGCTCCATGATCTGCTGCTCCTGCCACTGGCGGGCCGCCTCTCTCCTGGCCTCCTGCTGGCGCTCCTGCTCCTCCCTGGCCCACGGGTCGCGCGGCGGCTTCGCCAGCATCGGCCCGCCGCTCGGGTAGTACGCCATCTTCGGCGGCTCCTGGCTGCTGGCCAGATAGAGCGGGTGGGTGCTGGTCGGGGGCAATTCGGGCGGGTACTCGTCCTGGAACGAATGCTTTACGTGAATTACCGTAATTTAATTTTTTTTGGGCGACACGACGGCGTGATAAACAAGCTTATATACTGGTATTTTTTTATTTTTGAGCGAATGTAGAAGGTGGCCTTAAACTGGTCGTTTCTTCAGTTCAATGTTGGTTTGTTAAAAATGTGGTTATTTCAAGTAATTGCGTATGTTACGTATTCAGTGTTTGATTAGTATTAAACATAAGAACTACCGATAATATTGGACATTCCATAAGGGTACTACCTCACAAAATACAAGCCTGTGGATATGTGCATTCATTTCAAGATTTTAGTGCAAAACAAACAATACTGTGAACAAAGCAGTTTTATATGAAAATATATTTGATATTTTGGCCTTAAAGACATTCTGCTTGGTGCTAAAACGTTTCTATCAAATTTCAAAACGCAATCAGATCAGTTTTTATGTAATTAGTAACGAATTAAATGTTAATAATCAAATCGTATTTTTTTTTTAATTCTACTGAAAACACTAGTGCATAATCAAAGGACGTACCAATTGAACTAACCGTTGTCGAACATTGAACATCAGTCAAATTAACCACTGCAAAATCGAATAAATTGTCTCTAAGAAGTCTCGAATAAACGACAGAACAAACCCACTACAGGATGAGCCATAGATATACGAACAAACTTTCGCAAAAAGTACGGCCCTATATTTCTAAGGTCTGGAAACTGCCTATGCTTATGCATTAGAGAATGTGTCCCGTTATTTGAAGACTTTTTGAGCTTCACTTTTTCGCCGCACCGTGGCGAACGATCGGAGGACCAACTTATCTTAGCCAATCAGCGTCGCGCTACATATAAATCGCGGTTGTGAGATGACAGTTCAAGCTGTCAAAACTTCAAAAATTACTTTTTGACATTTCGAGGAGAAAATGGAGAAATACATTAACCGAAGATACGTGAGGCATGCTGTTAACAACAAAATCATCGCTGATTTAAGTATATTTTGTGTATATTTTTAGTTTGATCCAAACCTTTTTAATGTTAATTCTATATAATTCGTAAGCAAAAAACCGTGATCCTTTACAACATCGCCTCTTAGCGGCCATTTTAGGAACCCTGTTTTATCCTCAAATAACGGGACATTTTTTCGACCTATGTTTCCAGACCTTATAAATATAGGACCGTGGCAAAAAGTAACCGTACCTTTCGACTGGGCTTGGGCGCCACCGGCGGCATCTTATTGAACGTCGGCGACAGAGGCGTCTGCTGCGGATAGCCCCCGTAGGGCGGCTGCTGGCCGATGTTCATGTTCTGCATGCCCTGCGCGTTCTGGGCCATCATCTGGTTGTAATACTGCTGCTGCAACTGCTGTTGCTGATAGTAGGCGTTCTGGTTCGCCGGCTGGCCGAAGTGTTGCGCGCGATTCTGGCGCCGTCTCACCTCCTCGGACATTTCCGCCAATTTGGCGGCGCCGCGCAGGTGCCGGTCCTCGTTGCTCAGCCGGTGTTGGGCCAGATGTTCGGGGTTCTGCCTCAGCTGCGGCGGTTCGGCGGCTTTGCCGTCTCTGATATTGCCGCTGCTCGCGTATCTATTGACAAAATTACCGATTTAATCGCTGATAAAACTCGCGCCGCAATAATCCTTACCTCGTAATGTCGGATTGATGCTGTTGCATGGCGTGTTGCTTCAGCAAATCTTCGCTTTTAGACGACCTCATTTCATTGTATCGGGACAGATCGTTGCTTTGGACAGAGTCTGATATGCGGATGTTGCCTTGGCTTGGATATCTATAAAATAATCTGCGTTAACATCAATCAATCACAACACAAAATGTGCTAGTGAGAAATAAAAAGAAACCACAGCTTCCTCAAAAATATTGCATATAAACCAGTAATATTTTTAGTAAGAATCTTTGAACCAACACCCATTGTTTGTCTCAGGATTAGTAACCTTTATGATTCATTATATATTTTACTATACCTCATAATTTCTTCGTGTCTGGAGTTCTGAGACTGCCTGAAAACGTCCTCTCTGAGCAGCCCGCCGCCGTTGTTGTAGCCTCGCTCCTCTTGCCTGACGCCGGCGTTGACGTGCAGAGGTTGCTGCACGTGATTGGGGTATCCCTGAACCGAGCTGTGTGTGGGGCTGGGATAGGACTGGTTCTGCGCCGCGTACGAATTCCCGTACGGTATCTTCTGGACCTCGTCCGGACTCGGAAAGTTGTTTTTCTGATACGATGGATAGTAGTTCTGGCCGTACTGGACGTTGGGATAGGACCCGACGCGGTTGGAGTCTTCGCTCGGCAGCCTGTACAGATTCGGAGGGCTCTTCAGATTGGGTATAGATTGATGGAGATTGGCGGGGCGGGAGTTCATCGAAGCCGGCGGCGGGTAGTAAGCCGAAGCCGGTCGTTGCGAATTGGCTATGGAGGAGTGCAGCGAGTTCTGGGAACTCCGTAGCGCTGATGTCCTACAACACAAAATTTAAATTCATAACAATCCAACTAACAATCTAAACTTCATCCATCCAACCAACGGAGTAATCAAAACAAGGTTAGACGCGTGATCATCAAGCACATTTGCATCTATTGGGTAAAATAAAAAAGCCTCCTTACGCTGGCCAATCACTGGTGATCACGCGCTGATCCAGCGTCTAATCTTGTTTTAGTTACTCCGTTGGTTGGATGGATGAAGTATAATTATGTATTTACCTGTCGCCCAATTGTTGCGGACTGGGGTTCTTGTTCCTATTGTAAATGCTCAAATTCTGATAGAACCCGCCGTCCTGCTGGTGCAAATTGTGCGTCGATCTGCTCCGCAGAGCCTGGTTGACTCCGACGGGTCCGCCGCCGTTCGTCATCATCTGGCCGTTGTTCAGGCCGTTGTTGAGGTGAGTGTTGATGCTGGTGCTCGAGGAGGTCCGGCTGTAGATGTCGCCGACGGTGGCGTTCGCTCGCGACGATTGCGGCTCGACGGCGCCGGGGGAATGGATTTGATGGAGGGCGGGAACGGATTTTGAAGAGGGGATCGAACGTTCCGAGTCTACTCTAGACGGCAGGTCGCGCTCCGACATCCGTCTTGGTCCTGTCGATTGCAAACCGGGTGTGATTTAGTGAATTGTTCATAAAATTGTGGAGTATGATGTATTGCGATTTTTTTGTAATACCAATCATAATATCAGTTATAATATCAGGAGCATAGTTTGGAATGCATTATTTGAATCTTTATGGTTGGTATTAAAATGTGATAAAACGTTCTAAAACTGCTTTTTTGCAATGTGTGATTGATCCATTGCAAAACGCAGATGTATAATAAAAAAGTATAATACAGAAGCTTAAAATAAAATTTATGAAGCGTCAATTGTACAGCGATCATTCCATAATGTTCAACAAAAATAGGCAACAAATTCTTAATAAAAACGAAAAATATTAAGCTATTGTCGAATGACGAATTTTTAGATTTAGAATAATATAAAAATGCTGCTTAAACTCAAATTTTTACATTACTATTCGCTGAGTATACAGGGTGTCTCATAAGTTGATACTTTTTTTTAACAGCGTATAGATCTTTTAAATCTAAACAACTTTTTCAAGTAATTTTTTTAATATTCTGGAAAATAAAAGATGGACATTTTTAAAATTTCTTTAAATTTCGAATATTTTCGGTGTCAAAAAATAATAAATAATTAATGACAAAAAATTAATTTTTCGATTGTTGAATTGAAAATGGCTCATTTTTATACAAATAATGAATTGGTAATGCTGATTATTTATACAGTGTTTCCAAAGCGTTTCCAATCAAAATGGCCACAATTTTGAACAGTTTCTTTAACTTTTAATGAATTTTACTCGAAAAAGTTCCTTAGAATTAAAAGATCTATACGCAACTAAAAAAAAGTATCAACTTACGAGACACCCAGTATTATTCTAAATCTGATGGCAAAAATCTACGGTAGAAAAGAAAAAGTGCGCAACGGATTAATCGTAATCTTACGACTAACAGCGGCGCCAACTGCTTTTAAAGCGTCTAACCTAGCAGCAGTGGCGCTGTCAATATCGTCGGGCTCGAAGCTGGCGCAGCTGCGCGTTTTGCGGGCGGCGCGCGGCGATTCGCCGCAATTCCTCGACACTGGGCACGTCTTCTTGGCGTACCGGCAGCACTTCCGCACCGGCTTCTTCGACTTGATGTCCGAGCAGGACTTCCAGGCCTTCGGCAGGCACTTTTTCCGCCCGGCGACGATTTTGTTTTCGTTGTTGCCCTTCTGGACGGGTTTGCGGGCGCTGTTGCGGCGCGTCACGATGTACGAATCGGGGAATTTCTTGTGGTGGCCTCGTTTCTGCAGGTCGTTCAGCCGTTCGAGGCTGTCGCAGCGCACCAGTTGGCTGTTGAAGGGTTTCGTGTCGATGATTTCGCTGTGTCTTCGATCGTATTTAGGCTTTCTTTGCAAATTCGTTATGTTGTTGAGGCAATCGAGTTGGTCCGGTGGATCTTTCGATTGCTTTAGAATCCCTTTCGGTTTCGGTTGCGACTTGAAGGCTTCGTCTTTGGTCCCGATGTTGAATATGCAGTTTCTATACTCGCAATTGTGGTAAAATTGGTCGAAATTTGGTTCCTTACTTAACGAATGGTCCGAATAAAACTTAGCTACTAGACTACTTTCTTTACTCTTAGGCGATAAATCCGGTTCCGAGTTGAACTTAATACGCTCCTTCTTCGATACACTCCTTCGAGTAGTATCGCCGATAAGATTCACGTTAAATTCCGATTTCGAATCTGATCCGTTCAAGCTCCAATCGTAGAGCAATTTAAGCACCTCGATTCTCTCGTACTCGGTCAATTTGTCGTTGAGCCGCTCCTCGCTGACGCTCTTGCTCCTGTTCGTCACGTACTTTCGCTGGTTCAAAGTCGGCACGCTGATCGCCTTGTCGTCGAATCTCTTCGACAGATCGGCGGCGTTCCGGTGCCGGATTTCGTACGGCGACCGCCACGTTTTGTGCTTGAGCGGCGCGTCCCGATCGTCGATCTGGCTCAGGTCCAAATTGGACTCGTGCACGCCGCTGTTGATGCTCGACGTCGAGCTCGACAGGTCCTGCAGCGAGCCGCTGACGGGCCGCTGCTGGCGAAAGCGGCGCGCGCCGATGCTCAGGAACTTGTCCGTGTCGCCGATGTCGTCGATGTCGTAGGAACTCTCGTTGATTTCGATGGAGAAGCTCTTGCGTTGGGCGAAATCGTCTTTGGCGGTTTTCGGCTGCTCCGGTTTGGCGCAGTACTCTTCGATTTTCTCCTGCTTCAGCTCGCTGCCCGTCTCGTCGTAGGTGAGCGTGACGTTTTTGGGGCAGGGCTCCGAGAAATCGGTGACTTGCAGGTTGAAAACCGGCTCGTCGGATTCGATTTCGATGCGGGGTATGGTGAACCTGCGCTTCTCCGATTTGAACAGGCTGTCGTCCGAGTTGAAGAATATGTTATTTTTCGGCTTGGTCGCCGGAGGGGTGAAAATTTTGTTGTGATTCTGAGGGCTGTAAAGTGATTCCGTGGAATCGTACGTGTCGTAATAATAACTGTAGTTTTCCAATGCTGCTTGCACAAAAAGAAATACCGACGTTGATTCTTGTTTTAGATTATTTCAAGTAATACAAATGGTAATAGAATAGTTAATAAGTCTCGCTTTGGGTTTATAAACTAGCTTATATAGTTGTGTTTGAGACCAATACGAAATTTAATTGTTACCTTCCACAAAATTGAATTTCATATTCGTCTCTGCAATTAAAAAAATGGAAATATGTATACCAAATACCAAATCTAGCTTGCCTACATTGTTTCATATACTCAGATACTTGCCATATGGGTTAATGTGAATATGTATACATCTACATATTCTTGCTTTGGAGACACACAAAAAATATCATTAAAAAAATCTGTTAATCTCTCCTATTCTAACGTTATTAAATGTGTAATAACTCGAATAAAAAAACCACAAAACTCACCTCTATGCGGCGTAGGACTGGGCTGTTGCAGCAACGTTGCCAGACCGTGGTAAACGGCACCGGCTTTAGCCACCTCTAGAGTTACCGTACTGCCGGTCCTTTGCAGGAATTCCGCCGCCTTTTCCTGAGTGATTCCCAGCAACGATTGCCGATCGACCGACAGCAGCTGATCGCCGGCCGCCAATCGACCGTCCCTGTCCGCAGCACCGCCCGGTACCACCGATTTTATGTAGATGCCCAGTTGTTCCTGGCCCGCTCCTTTAGCTGCCACGATAGACAGTCCCATGCCGCCACCCGCCTTGTGCAATCTTATCACTTGAACCTAGAAAAATGCCAACAATGAAACTATATCAAAGGAGAAAATATACAGATTGCTTCAATTAAGACCGCAACATGGTCGTTTCTATATATAAAATGACAGTTGTAAGAGTGAAAAGTTGCAATGACACAAATGTCACTTTTTCGTTTATAAGTGTTTAATGGAAGTTGTCATTCAAAAGTGAAGCTCAAAAAGTCCTCAAACAACGGGACACATTCTCTAAAGCATAAGCATAGGATGTTTCCAGACCTTGGAAATATAGGACTGTGCTTTAGAGTGACTCTAAAGTCGCGTCTCGAGTCCCTATAAACGAAACTCCAATAAACGTATAGATCATTCTCACCTCAGGTTGCGTGGCGCTCATGGCGGACGGCGGCCTCGGCGCCGACATGTAAACGGTCCAATGGCCCGAGCTGGTGGGCTGCGAGGCCAGCCGGCACAGGCCGGACGCTTGCAGGGGGTGCAGGAAATCGGCGAGGCCGGGTGGGACGCCTTGCACCACGTCGCAGCTGAAACCGTCGTCGGGTAGCAGGAGTTGCAGCGTGGGCGCCGGATCTTCGTAGAGCGTGACCTCGCGTCCCTCCGCCCTGGCGAGCTCGTCGGCGACGCTCTCCGCCGCTTTGGCCGCTTGTTCCAGCAGCGACGGCGACGCGATTTTCTCGCCCGGTTCGCCTGAAATACCACGAATGAACTCTGTATTTTTTTTAATCCTTTGCCGTCGTTTTGATCGAGTAATTTCGAAAACGTGTTGTGCGCGACCGACCCTATCGACGGAACCCGCACGACTCCGGGTATTCCGAATGTTTTCAACACTAATAATATAAAGTTCAAATAAAATTCAACCGTGATAATAGTGGATATGACGTAGAGTAAATATTATTCGCGCATTTATCTACCCCAATATCTATTCTTATCGTTTCCAACAATTGGTTTTAACTAGTGGAAAATAGTAAAGAAACGGTTTGTTGTCGCAGTTGGGTTTCGATCTACCGATTAGTCCTAGTTTCGCGGCAATCGAAACGTAAGTAATGTACGGTTGCCGCAAAATCGAACGTAAAAATCCCGAGTCGTAAAATTATCGCAACCGTATGATGTTATAAATTGCAATTCTACATTTTTACGGGTCGTAATTTTAAACGAGTTCGCTGAAACAACGACTTTACGACTACGAAAGAGCAAATAAACGCCCTAACGAGAGCTTACAAGCTTAGAGAGTCGAATCGATAATGTTTTTCACTTAGCGGAACACGAATTTATTCCAATTACGAGCGGGCTCGCTGATTATTTCGAGCAAGAGAAATAATAAGTAGTTTGGTGGCGCTCGCGTCGCATAATACCTTCCGGAAGCCTCCGACTTGTCATTCAATCAGCCACAGTAACGCCGAGATAACCCAGTTATATTCATATTCATTACCTTTGTATTGTTTCAGTAACGCTCCCAGTTGCATCGAGTTCAACTTGAAGCAAGCGGCCGAAAGGTTGGCCAGATCTTCCGGCGCGTATTTGGGCGCTTGCAGCAAATGCGCGCACTGCACGATCTTCGCCAAGTGACACTCCGCGGCCAGCTCTAATCCTTGCGACTCGGTCCACGCTTGGAGGTTTCGCAACCGATTGAACAACTTCTGGCCGAAGCTCTTCGTGCACAAGTTACTGTTGCTGATGACGTTCGTAAGGGCCTAAAAGATATCCAACGTTAATGGCTGTAGTTCAAATGTACAATGAAGAGAGATGGCAGCTTTATTGACTGGTATTTAAGAATGTTGTTTGTATAGTCGGTGCAAAACAAGTAACTGTTGTCATACTTGCCAAGCATTGTGAGCAACTTTTCAAAATAAATACACAAAATAGATTATACTTAATATCTGCAGAATTTTGTTTAATATTTAACAAGGGATGATAGAAAATGTTAAGGTTTCTCCATTTTTGATCGCAACATAGGTTATATAGGCCATAGGTGCGATAAAGACAACTTCCATTAGACACTTATAAAGGAAAAAAGGAAAGAATGACATTTGTGTCATTGCAACTTTTCAATTTGTTCTTGTCATTTTGCCATTTGATAATTTTTAAACTCTATAAAAGTTCGGCAACACTGCCTACTTATGACGTAGTAAATTATAGGTGACGTGCATTGATATTTGTTTTGCACCGACTATACAGGTGCATTGTAGCCTTTCAAACAATTTTAAAAGTTCCTTGATTGAGTTACGATGAGTTAAGAATATTGCGAGCTTCTAAGTAAAAATAAGCCAGAAAAAACCTAAAATTTCTAGTGAACGGCTACCGTAAAAGATTGCGTATATAAAAAACCTACTTTTGCCGATATCCAATGGAACAACTGCGAGAACAATTGTATCGTCAACGCGGCGTTCACCCTGCATTTCCTCAATAGGTTCATCGCCCCGCTCAGAACGCCGATTATCTCTCTGGGATGATCGTCGCCCGTCACCGACATCAGATAGGCCAATGCCGCGTTCAGCTCGTCCGTCAAACAGGCCACCAGATTTTTGAAAGCCAATTGCACGGCGTCGGCCAAAGTGTCTTGCGCCTGCAGCGAAAACGCGCTCACGTGCCTGTCAGATTTCAAAAAATGCAACAGCTCGCTGGCGTTCGCCAGCCAAAAGGCCTCCGACGTGCTCTCCGTGCTCCTATCTTGAACTGTTAACCTGAAAATTCGATACACAACGTTTAAAACTGGCGAGGAAACTCACCTCAATATCGAAAGATGGCTTACCTAATCAACTTGGCGGCGTGCTGTAGCAGCACCGTCAGCTTCTGCGCCCGTTCCGTGGGCGTCAATTCGGGCCGGTAATGCGTGGACGCCCTGTACCTGGCGCACAAGTACAAGGTGTACGCGGGCGCCAGCCGGAACGTCGGCGTCGTCACATCCAAATGCGTGATTACCCTAGCGAGGAACTGCTCTTGGGGTTCCTCCGGAAACTCCAGCACCGCGGGCAAGATGGGGTCCTGGCCGCGCGGGTATCTGTCGATTCCGCTCAACCTACGAAACCGAATAAAATCGTTGAGCAATCACCGATAGGAAATGAGAACGAGATCGTTTAGGTGGTATTTGAGGTCGATTCGGAACGGCTTCCGGATAGTCTTACCGATTCTCCGACGAAGATCCCAACGATCTGTTATCGTCTCTGGCACCGCTCGCTGTCGATACGGTTTCAACGTTCCCGTCCAGATCGAAAGTCGTTTCGATATTTTCCCGTGATTGCGATTGCGATTGCTCGGTCGGACTTAACGCACGAGGAGAGCGACTGTGTGATGCAAAAGAAGCAAAAATAAAAATAAAAAAGAAATAAGATGTACAAATAAATTGGTTAAAAAAACGCAAAATAAACAAAAATTAGGCCAGGTATGAGGTGAATGTTGTTAAAACATAAAATAAAAAAAGTAGGTGTTTCTATGAGGTATTCAGTAAAATGGGTAGGTGTTAAAGAGGTATTACTAATTTCTAGTGCAGGATGAGTTCTTGCACTTTTTGACCTAAATTTTAAACCCGGGACCTTTCCATGTTATTAAAAAAATAATACTTAGTCAATACCCAAGTGCTTTCAAAACTTCCAGTAGACGGTAAAGAAGGTACAAAAGAAGTGCACATTCAATTACAAGCCAACTTATACGTCGAAAAACCCCATTAACCTCTAGAGATTCTAATCAGCAATTCATCCAGCGGAGATTCGAGATTCTGCGGTCTCGTACCTAAGTATAGCAAAAACGTGCCTCACCTATCGTACATTCTCCCGCCGACGTTGTCCAATCCGCCGGAGCTGCCGAACGCCGGTCGCGTCCGGTCCTCGTGCGCCGGATCCAAGAACCGGTAGGTGTTGCTGTGGCCGAACTTCACCAGGCTGCCGTGCTGCAGGACGGTCGTCTGGTGGATGCGCTGACCGTTGACGTAGGTGTGCGCGTCGGCGTGGCACGGCGTCAACGACGTCGCCCCGTCGGCGGCGTTTATGGTGATGACGCAATGTCGCGGCTGGATGTGCGGCCCGTACAGCTGGAGGCCTATACCGTTGGCTGAACCCACCTGAACGGACAAATAAAAACCGTCGTTTATTGTATGGTCATTGTGGGTAATAATCGCTAAAAATGTGTCAATGATTTCAAGGAAATGTATCGAGGATTTCTGGGAATGATAGTTATTTGAGTTAATAACCGGTAGGCGTTATAGAGGATTCATAATGTTCCTTTGTTCACCTTTAAAGGATGTAAATAGAGCTTTTGGAACCAATTTTAGGTGGCTGTTAGATCCTTAATTAATTACCGAAACGTCGATTTCATTAAGAGGCATAAAGGATATTTTATGAAAGGTAATTGATTTCATAATCAACTAAAGGGTCCTTAAGGCCTAAAGTGATACAAGTCAAAGGGTCGATTTTTAGACATTAACGCGCTAAAGAATCTTTTAAATGGCAGAAATGGTAACTTGGCGGTACAAACTCTTTCATAAAAACAAGACATAAAATAGTATTCTTTAAGTTAAAGGACACTTTAACGTTTTTATAAAACCGGCCCGAGGTAGAGAAGCTTTACATAAAGGCAAAAATACACAGTGTTCTATAAAAAAAAAATAAATACCGAGCACAAATCACCAAAATTTTGAATTGAAAATTTTGAAATTTTTATTTCCTACACGTTCTCATACTATAGGATGAAATAATAATCACTAAAACTGGACCCTCTATAAAACACAATGAAAATAAAATACGCAAAAATGCCACAAAACAGAGAACTGTACCAAAACGCGAAATAAATTATTTCGACGTACGGCAAAGTGAAAAATTAATTGTCGCGATTATGACCGCTAGTAGTTCATTTGACCGCACACGAGCACACGTACACTCACCCGTCGCGGACCGAATGAAAAACAACAAAAAAGCGAAATTAATCCCAAGCGCCTTGTGCGGTTATACAACGCCCGTTCTGTTTTCAATGCGATATATCGAAACAAGCAAATTGAAGCACACTAATAAACTGTTGAATAATAATTAGCTCAATTATTGAGCTCTAAGTCCTTTCGAGGGAAATGCATTATTCCACATTTTCAAAGCATTTCCGTGGTGATTATGGTCGTTTGGAATATTATTGGATCTTTTTAGTGCATTTTAGGGAAGTCTCTTAATGAGCAAAAATTGTGGTTCCTTCGATACACCTGAATTAAAGGTGTTATTCATTAGTATGAATTTATTAAACCATCAAATCGAACTAATGTTGTTAATCGATGGCGCCAAATCGTTAAGTAATTCAACAATGCGACCAAACTGTAGCAAACGACCCGTTCGTTTCCATACGATAATAAATTCATGAATCATAAACAATTATGGTAAATGTTGTTTTTCGTTCATTTTTCGACGCACCCACAAGCAATATATCAGATTGCAATGAAAACGAGAGACTGAAATTTCATTGAAATCAATAGCATGTGGTTTTGCAGCAACCTCTGGGGAAATCTGGAATTTCATTTTGCAGATGGAAAAATGTAAATAATACGCGGCATGTGACATTGTCCTTAAAAAACGGCGAATATGATGTCATTTTCAATCGCTTTTATTTGAAATTGCTCGTTATATTTTTTAGGAATATCAAATTGACACAATCGATATTGCAGATACAAACTTACACAATAAAAAGAAAGAAACCCTTTTTTCAGTGTAGTACAAGAAGTAGAAGATAAAAGTAGAAAATAAAAGTTCTATAAACATCTAAAACGTGCACTTGTCAACGCCCGCACAAAATCCTGTTTAGAATCGTCCGCCGCTCGTTTACCGGCGTGAAAAATCAATCTTAAGACGATGAATGGAATCAAAGCACTCGATATGGAAGCGGTTTGTGCTTCAAATGAAGTGAAAAAGCCCCATAAGAGGGCTCTTAAATCCGTAGACAACGAGGCCTTTGATTTCGCTCGAAGAATAACGTACACATTCTAAGCTTTTACTGAGCTGCGATGTGTCAAACATGTGGTTTATCGACGATTTTCCATGAGAAAATATTTCATACGAATATCACTGTATTCGTTGAATTTATTGATACACGTCGAGCATATTGGACGGAAGCTCCAAAATTGGTATCTTGAAAGAAAATTTTCATGGAAATTGGAAAACCCACGTATTTCTAACTTAGAGAGGAGCCAATTTCGGCATTGAAAAACATTCCCCCTTCAAATCTATTAAATTGGGACTAAGCAAATTGAATTTTTGTGTATACTTATAAAGGCTGTCCCTAACTGTATTCACAATCTACTTTTGAGTAAATCTTTTAATCGCTATTTCACTCGTCTATTTGGAAAATCGCTTGTGCTTTAGCAATGAAATTTGGAATATAATACATACATAATTTGCGTGATATAAAATAATTTATAAATTATCAAGGGACGCAATTATGGGGTCGGTAACTTCTATTCTATACGGGCCAATGAACGCAATTTTTTAGGATAAATTTACGATAAACCTACCTCCATCATATCGCTGGTCAACCGTATTGTCCTGGCAGTGTCCCCGGGATGAGGAGCGGAGCCGTCAGGCCCCAATTCGACCAGTAAAGGTGCCGCGACTTCTCGAACATCCCTCGTACTGGCTGTCTGACCGATGGCTCCCGGTTTCTTTTTCCGCTTCCTTGGGGCGCAATCCGCCGGTCTTCGTCGTACGTGAAACATTATGGAGCCTGCAAGGACGAAAAAGCCATTAAGCAAAAATCTAATTTCATAAACACAACACCGATCAAGTTTTGTAAACACAATTCCGATTTTTATGCAAGAGTAATTTTTCGCGCGTCGTATTCGATATAGGTTAGTTACGTCTCCTTGTCCTACTTAATTACAAAAAACTCGAAACTGCATTAATAAATGTCATAGCTGCTTAAAAAAGCCGGCAATAAAAAGAAGCTACACACCTAATTTTTCCAGCATGCTTTTCATAGCCTCTTTGGTATCGAGTAATGTGTCGCAGGAAGTAATTCACACGAAAGGAAAATTCGCGGACGAAATAACCGATGAAACTTGTATCGAACGAGATATTCGTGAATTCTTGGCAAACGAAAAATAATCGCCAATATAAATACACGCCGAACGCAGGCGAACGACAAAAATTCGCTTTCAATGAAACAGATTTAAACTTTGCTAACGGAGTGTATACAGACTGTCTTGAGAAAAATTAGGCAAGTAGGATAAGCAAAAACCTTCAATATTTTACAATAATGAAGCTTGGAGATTGCGCAAATACTTGTAGTAATTCGTTATATTAAAATTAGATTGTAATGTAAATAGGCCTTGCTTATTATTCATTGGCTGTATGCAATTTTATTCGTATAGAAATAACTTAATTTTAATTTCCAAATAATAACATCTACTAAAACGATAATATGGACGTACCTACTATAAATAAAACATGGCTGAAATTAAATAATTACTCAATTAAAATAACAAGAAAAACCTATTTATTTCTTAAGTAAGATTCAATTAAAACATACGCTTTGCGGGAAAGAAACATGTTAATTATACCAAAGTATTCCCGTGTAACATTTCTTTTTTCATTCGATACTAGATAATATAAATAAAAATTAAATTCGATTACAGGCGGTACAATTATGGTAATTTACGTTTTACTTTTATAAATTTAAACATTACAAGCATGTTCACGGCTCAAGACTAAACTATTCGCGTTGTTTTTGGTAAATTAGAGTTTATTTCATGGAAAATGCGGAATTTATGAAATTATAGAACTTGGAACTGCAAGAGCGAGAAAAGACGAATCGAATTAAAACTTGGCGATTTGTTTGTTTTAAATTAATTTAACGAACTCCGAGCAAATACTTAAATTACTTACCGAAGGCTAGGTACTTTTAAAGTTTCACGATGGAGTTAGCTCTTTCGCCGAGTGTAATAGCACTTTTAAAATCAATTAAAAAAATACTAAGTACTTAGTTTTGAAAAATAAACTTTGGGAAAATTTTGTTAAAGCGGTAGGTAGGCAGGTACTTGCGTTTACAAAGTTAACAAAGTCATTCAATTTACATGAATTAAAGGCCAAAGATCGATCCAAAAAATAAGCAGTTTCAGTTTGTTAAAATAATAATGTATGCACTGTTAACTTACTAAACTGCCACAGAAATACAAACCTCCCCTTTATTATTTATGTAATAGCTATATCGATTAAATCGATTGTATTATTAGGTACCTAGTTCTAGTTAAATACAAATTTAATTTAAAAGTGGATACAAAATGTAAAGTATACATTCGCAAAATTTAGAGTGAAATAAATCGATTGACTAAATTACTCACGAATTTTATACTCTTGCTTCATAACGTCGTAATGTTGACAAAAAACTCCGAAATGCACTACCATTTTTAACTTAAGAGTTAAAAACAGTTTTCAACAAAAAAACAATGCTACACTGTACTAATCCAAAGAGAAACTAGTAACATGAAGCCCTCTGGTGCCTTTTGAAGCCGTAAGCAGACACAAAAGAATGTTAGAAATAAAAGTTATGGGGAAGTAAAGGAAATGGATCAATTGCACGCATATAGTATCAATTATAGTCATTTTCATTGCAACATGAAAATTGAATTTATTTAGGGCGCTCTGTCAATTTTATATTCTTTATTCAGAGATGTATTATTAATTGCTACAGAATTGGTAATAAAAAGAGCGACAACTTTAATAGCTGTACAAATACAGTTAATAAATATTGCGCCTATTATCGATTTATACTTACCATTTTTGGACCGATCAAAAAAATTAATAGATGTAAATAAACATTACGCCAACAATTCACCTAATGATAATAATTTACGTGGAATAAAAAATACAACAATTTACCTACCAATGATATTTTGGTTTGAACAGTACAATTTCAATAAGCTGTCCAAACTTGCTATAAAAACCTGCCGCATTGAATAAACATGAAAATTGTACATTACTATATACACATTGACCTGAAAATGTTCATGTTAAAACGTTTATAGACTGTACAACAACACAAATATTTACATTGGGGCAATTGGTACACGCCGAAAGTATGTTGCAGAGGATTAGAAAGAAATTTAGAGTGGTGTAGGCGATTAGAATAAATGGTTGTTCCTACCAATCTAAGGGCGAAATCTGTACCATTTCCGGCCATCGAGCGATTTATGGCCACATTCCAACTACAGGTTGTTTTACAAGCCGGAATTTTAAACGCCACTACAAATTCATTAATACCGGTCTACTACAAATGAATGACTCTTGAGAAGTTGGAAAAAATTGTGTTTGCAATATTGATTAATCATTAAATGGTGACAAACTTTAATTTAGAACTGTCAGAAACGATTTAATGAAGATAAAAGTTTCTATAAAATTAACAGAATACCTATATAACTGATAATATTTATAGATATATTTAGATTCATTTAGCTCATTTAACTAAAGCATGCAAAATAAGTAATTCTTTCGTAGGCATTCATTATGCGATTTATAATTTTATTCAGACATCCAATTTTCGTCTCCGCTCGTTCACATTAAACGCTCATTTATAATAAAATGCAAATGAAAATGTAAACGCTTTCTGGCTATAATATTAAATAAGAGGAAGAGTAGGTACATCTCGAAAATTACTTCGTCCTCTAACGATATTAAATGCTCCTTTGACGCGTCCCAAATGCAATTGTTTAGTATTCCATGCAGATTTCATTCAGTCAAATATTCGCAATTCGACGTGAATTCGTAACATTTATTTTCCAAATGGGACCGTCGATTCCGCTACACCCACTTGACGTTCATCTGATGCCTTTCCATGCGCGATCTGCATTCGGTTCGCCCGTGACCCGTATTCACGTATTCATATTAAAATTCCAGAAGATTTAATATGCACGTAAACAAGCTCCACTAATTCCCGCGTGTAATAAAGGTTTCCAGTGTTTTCCATCGCAGTGTGTAGGTACAGAAATTATAATTAAAACAATAAACTATGCAGTGAAAAACTTGTTCATCACCACAGTTGATTAATATCCGAAGAGGAGGCGTGCATGTAAAATTAATTTTCGGGTGTGTGTGTGTGTGCACCTCAACGGCTGTCCCAATATGCTATAAAACAGGGTAAATTTGTCTAGGTAATTTCGAAATTAATAAATCACGTGTAGTGATAGATGATAAAATAGTTTCCCAGTTTTTGATGAAAACTCGCTCAAGTAAAAGGCAAGGTAATTTGTTCCGTGAAACACCGTATAGTGATATAGTTCGTTCCGCACGTTTTCTATCAACAGAACAGTTTTTATGCATTTTGTTTAAATGTGTAGAAAAATTGAACAATACAACTCACCTTCAAAATGAACGAAATTCGATCGATTTTATATTAAGGAAACAAATTATCAACCTATAGAGAAAAGTATATCGGTCAGTTGGCTCTCCAGCAATTGTAGGTAGATAAGTATGATTAATTACGCAAAATGCAGCGTTCTGTTGTGACCGATTCGACCCCTCCGGTATCGATTCCGAATTATTAATAACTATCATTTGATAAATGGTGGACGCAAAACAGTTATTCTCTCATTCCTGTAGATACGAACGGTACACGGAATTCGCATACACAAAGCATTTGATTATCGAGAACTTCTAATAACGCCATATCACTTGGGGTAATAATATCCCGGTTATCACAGATGCAAATGGAATTGGCGCGGCATCGGTTTACGTAAGTTATACCTATCTACATATTGAATTTTAAATTCGTATCCGCCGATTTAACTTGTTAAGTAAAACTCGCCGGATTGCTATAAATACCGCACTGTTTATAGTTATTTTTACTCGAACAATAACGGCTTCGATACAATTTTCATAACGAATAAACTGCATGCGGAAAATAAGAGTTCAAGTCGGGACAATTGTTTTAAAATTGCTTTGTCACGCCTTTTTGCAACGTTTGCTTTATTAGAACAATTATTAAGAGCAACCTTTCTTCGTATAGCAACAAGAAAAGAAAATTTTATGTACACCTATAGTTCATTTCAGTACATTCAGTACAAAATATATTACGTCTATCTTATTTTTTCTCTTTAGAATTAAATGTTTATAAGATTCATAATTATTGTGTATGTATGTATTACTCGTTTACTATATTAACCCTCAGTGATATATTAGCATGAAGTCATGATAGTAATTAATATTACAACCAGGCATGAAATTACAAGGTAAATTTACGATAAACGAAATGGGTCTATTACGGGCTGAAGAGACTCGAGTATTGTTATAGGCAATTCATAAAATCTGAGAGACACATAAATATTGAAGCGATCTTCTGGAACATTAGCAATTACCTTTCGACCCAAAGGTTGGATCGAATGGTTGGAAACAGTACGGTCCAACAGACAATTATTAAGTTCGTTTGGAAGTAATATCCAGCGTTGTTTTTTATTAGATAATTTTTTTATAATATTTGAAAAAATATTGAAAGATAAGGATCAAAGGAAAAATCCACATATAAGGATATACGAGGCATATGAATTGAAATAAATTCTAGATAAAACAACTATAAGTTTTAGATAAATATAAGTACCTATAGATTAAATTTGGAATGAGGAAAGATTTCCGAGAATCTCTTAAGTTTTATATGCTCAGCAATTTTAAAGTACACAATACGGAGCTTTTTTAATAATGCGTTCGAACGAATGGAATAGAAAAAAAACACAGGAAAATGAAAAGATGTTTTCCAACGAAGCCCAGAAAAACTTGAAAGAACTATTTTTATGTAGTTTTTTATTCAACAAAAAATGTTCTGTATCCTCGAGTTCTCGATAATCGAATCTACTGGAAACTTCGCTAAAAGCAAAACAGAAAACTGCGGTCCCCGTAAACAAAGGTCAATTAAATACTAAAAGATAACAAAGAGGAAAATACACGACTTCTTTAATACCATAAAATTACTTTTAAAAAGACCCTTTCGTAGATAAAATCAAAGAAACTTTTTAACTTATTTTCGACGTCTATAGGGAAAATATTACATAATTCACATCCCTATAGCAAGCGCGAAGAATGGAAACTTACCAGTAAAATGTGGGTCACTGAAGCATCGTCAAACTTTTCTAAAAGGTTCCGGCGTTCATATTCTAGAATTTAGAATACGAACGAGTTTCCATATTTATACAACGGCGAGTTGAATGCCGTGTCGGGAAACCTAATATGAAAGCTGATTTACAAAACTGACTTTTCTGATATACATTTCAGTCAGTTTAAACTACATTTTACACTTTCTGATGGATATCTAACATTGCATATAAAATGAAAAATTTTAATTAAAATTTCCAGTGATGAAAATATTTTTTTTAAATAATATATTCGACTTCGATCACTAACAACGAAATTAGATTCTACTAAAAGCGAATAAAACTAAAGCGAAAACTCCCTAATAAAATCAACTCGGTCGAATCAACGGAACCTAGTTTGTTCCAACATATTAAATTAAGGAAGGAAGACATTTTATAGTATTTTTTTGTAACGTGAGGCTATTAAGTTACATCGAATAAAAACTTGTAAAACCCCGAGCATCCACCAAAAATTCGAGTTCATTTTTAAAAGAAATGGCGGAATGTGCCTTAATAATAAATAAAACATACCCAGCAAAACCTCGCATTTTGCGTTCCTGAGCCTCTTGTAGGATCTGAAGCCCATCATCTTGACGGCTTTCCTTTCCAATGATTCGGAAGATTTTTCGAAATTCCCAGTGCACTACATTCCGAGATTTTCACGTAAAGGTTCAAATTTGACGTGTTTCCCGAACGCTCGCGCGTATTTGGTAATTTCGGGCCGAACGAAAATAGAAACTGTTCATGTTCGATGCGTCGGTGCGTTTACATTTTTTTTAATTATTTACAGTTCTTACCTAGTAAAAATAGCCGGTATAGGGTAGGTTAATTATGCAATGCTTATACATAGTGGTCATAATAAAATGTAACTATAGGAAAATATTGTTGAAAATGTTAATTAAATGTAATAATTGCAGGTATTGCGCGACTTACTTTATTTAATTTTGTACGAACAATTTTCCGTATTTAATGAATATTTTTAATTAAAGGGTAAAATCAGATAATTGTATGCGCATATAAAGTGTCACAAAATGTAAGTGTTTACAGTAGGTATTTACAAACAAAAATAGAAAATGTAAATAACGGAAATCTAAAATAATATTTGTCATAAAATAAATATTTGAATTTCTAGCCCAATTCACTTTGTGAAAACGTTTTCTATAAATACGAATCAATTTGACATGTAAATAATAAATATAGTAATAATACAGGAAGAACACCTCACAAATCGATCGAGTGACAGCAATACTGTCCAATTTCAAATAGAAAAGTGTTGTGATTTACAATTTTGCCTTGAACCTACGTTTCAAAACAAAACAAGACCCACTTCAATCATAACATGTTATTTGGAACCTACTATTTGAAGAAGTTAAGCAAGAAATATTAATCTTGGAAAATCATAAAATTCAATATAATTTTCTATAGATACAGTAAAAATAAATCAAATAAGAATTTGATTAACTTTTTACCGTAATTATTGACTCTGCAGTATAAAAATTTATTAGTCTGAAATTTTGAGACATATCTTATTATTAATGCAAACTCTTTGTCTGTTAGCAGGTATAGTATATATTACGTATACCTAGTATTGATTAGAAACATAGAAAAATAGGACGTCGTAAATAATTTTTTCAATGAAAAGGCGATCGTGCTACTACGTAGTAATGTTAATAAGGTATTTAATATTTCATAAAATTTTATAAATAATCAATTTTTAGGTCATTACGCTAATCTTTAAATAAATGATGTACAAAGACATCCTACAGTAGAAGTTAAAACTAATTATTAAATTGCAGAAAAACTCTTAAAATAAAAATAAAATAAACTCTTTCGTATTTCAAAAAATATTTGAAACTCTATAAACCTATTCTACTTTGAAAACAAAGTGGAAAAATTAACGGCAAATACATTTAAACGTCAATGCAAGGCATGAAGAGCAATAAATATGCAACTATAGAACAAATTTCAATTACTCTTATTTAATTCATTGAACAAAGCATTAAAATTAATGAAATTTTAATATTAACCGTCGCGTCATGCAATGGGTATATGGATTTTAAACGAAAAACATGCTTTTGACGCAAAATATAGGTCATTCCATATAAAAAAAAATTATGTATGTATCGGTATGTATCATTTTTTACAACGTCCATAAAAAATCGGAATCAAACGCATACATTTTAATAATAAATTCAATGCACTCCAATAAATTTGTCTGCGATTGATGTCCATACAGAAGTAATTTTCCACTATTATCTATTAATGTATTTACAGCAAAAATCGATGAATAATCACACTTTTTAACGGTTAATGGCATGCAGAACAGAATAATTTTTAAAGTTGATTAAATTGATTGAAATGATAAAAGTAAACCACTCCAAAACAACCTATAAAGTTCGTTCTAATTAGAAAGCCAATAGTCATTAACTAACTACAAAAATAATCAATAGCAGTAACTACAAAGAACTAAAAAGAACTGGCTGAAAAAAGTAGAAAGAATTACATAGTCTCATTTGAAATATCACTACTTTCGATATGTATTTATTTAATATTAAAATATTTGTAGCTCAAAGCTCTATAAACACAGATGCCATAAAAATTTATCACAATGTGTCTATAATGATCGTTACTACTATTTTATAGTGATGAATCAGAACGGGAGAATTTGCGAAAATCGAAACGAAGGCAATAAATGTAAAATTGACGCAACAAACAAAGTAGGATTTCAATTCGAGAAGAGATATGCCAGACTTGTCGATGTAAAAGAAGACAAATCCTATAGTGACTTGTATGAGATGTGTGAAATGTATGAGATAATCCCAAAATGTCTAGAAGAAAGCCCAAAGTGACTACACGAAATTCGATAGGTAAACCAGATTGATGTTGTCAATAGCCCGTCTGGAAAAAGGGGAACAATGGGGAAAAAAAGTTAGGTGCGTATTAGGTAGAAAAAGTAAAAATTTCGAATAAAACGCATATTGCATGTGAATATAATTTAAGATGGTAAGTTATTATTTTGATTTTTGAAAACGGCATATTTAATGGATAAACTTTTAATTCAGAAAGTATCTTTTACATATAGTAAATATTTAAATTAAAGGTTAAATTTTGTTAAATAAAACCTACCCACGTTCATTTGGAAATTGGCAGCAATTGGCAATTATCAATTCGTTTCAAATTTGATCATTAAACTGGAAATAGAAGTTAATTCTATTAGCAATATATGTTCAATCAATTAAATACGTTTCTAATTTAAGAGTAGGTAGGGACATTTACGAAAAATTGATCAAAAAAAGTTTATGTAGGGAAAATAGAGTGAAGTCAAAATACTTAGATTGACTGACCTGTTAACTAATAGTATAAAAAACAATATCTACAATCCACATAATTATGTTGGATGAATTATTTCAATTATACCAATACAGAAGAAAACAAGTAAATCGCGCTAATACCTCACTTAAAAATAACCATTAAATAAATTATTTTGAAACCAAACGCCGGTTTTTTTATGAACCGAACAAACCACCTAACACCACTAAAAAAACCGATATCGAATTCGATGAAAACGACGGCGAATTTTTCGAAAAGTGGGCGTTCTCTTCGACCGGCACGTTAGCGTCGCGACGCTCCGTTTGAACTCCCGCCGTTGTCGTCGAACTACACGGGACGCGCGTCCGTCAACTGCAACTACCCCGTCGCGAGTAAAGTAAATACTCGATTTCATCCGCTCTCGACGTCATGCACAGTGTGTCTACAGTTTAGAGCGATTTGCCCTCATAATATGACTCCATAAGAGCGGAGCATGCGATAAAGGAGCACTCGAGGCTCCACACCCCCCGGCGTTTTCGGCAATATTTAGTCGTATTAAATAAAAAAGATTTATTAGTCTTTGAGCGGGATTCGCAACGATCGAAACAACGAGATACTAAAGTGAAATTGGAGTAACTTTCAATGCAGGAATTGATACAATCAAGTTCTTGCGGGGTATAATTATGTAGGTATGGTGATTTTCATTAATCAATCTGTATATGTAGAAATATTGTTAATGACTTCTTAATTATATTTTTTTAGTACCTTACCCAGTATTTTTTTCTATCGACCAATAAGTTAGTTTCTATGCTGGTTTACTATTCAAAATTTGTAGTGATGAATACGGAATTAGAGAAAATTACTTATAATCGGAATAATAAGTTTAATCTTAAGTTTCGCCGAGAAATTTAAACACATCTCCCGACAGGCGAATTCTCTCCAGCATTACAAGTCCTAAACAAGTTAGTTCCGTTCCGTAAACACATTGAGCGTCTCGGAAATTCTCGGAACGGAGCAACTGCTCCCTGAGCCGCATCTTAACTTTCCAATTATCTTTCCGAGATGTAGTTCCACTTTGTCGACGACAAACTGAACACTCGCGGTTAATCCAAGTTCAGGAAACCCTCTTAGGATCGATTCCTCGCTGATAGAGAGCTAATGTCTTATGACGTACGAGACCATTACCTCGGATTTGGAATTGGATTATTTTTAATGTAAAGCCGTCTAATGTAATCCGCTTCTGATGTAAAGCGAGTATTAACATTTTCATCTATATTTCGTTCGCTATTCATTGCTCTATACATATTTAAAGAAAAAATTGAAATAGAATTTGATTGGAAATTAATTTGTTGCAATAGTCAACTAAATCATCATTTATATTTGCAATTGCTCGGTTTGTATAAAATATTTTAGGTACTTAGATATACTGAGTGACAAAAGTAAAAGAACACCAAGAAGCAAATTTTATTTTTCATTCAAACTGTAGAGAGTGTGTACAGCACCACGGTGGTGCAACACATTATTATTTTTTTTAAGTTTTGTTGTTAACTTGATGAATTAATTTTAATCATTTGTTTATTTGTCTTATACATGTAACTAGAATAAATGGCTAAATTTCAACAACTATTGTTTGGTGTTCTTTTACTTTTGTCACTCAGTATATATTTAATTAATTCTTCTTTTAGATTTCTTCTAAAACATTTATTAAAAATTGAACAGAATAGGTCTATTAAAAAATAAATAATGTATCAATCAAATAGAAATAGTTGATTAATGAATGAACCAAACTTTGTTCGAGTTGGCTTTTATAATTATTCAATAAATATTAAATGAAATAGAATTAATAACTCAACGTCAATCAATGCATTCTATAAAAGTATTTCAAAGAGAACTTTAATTAGGTACTAAATTTATTATAGGTAGATAAATTTACACAAATTCGAGGAGATGAAAACCCCTTCAATCACGGTACAAAACGCAAATTAAATCTCGAAGTCTTTGAAAAATACGATATTTATAATATTAACACATCAATCAAAAATATATTTAGCAATCGGGCAATTTCATCGAGCTCTATCATCAAAGTCCTTCCTATTATCTTTAGAGCCCTCGGGCGTTCTGGTCCTTCATACTATTAGATCCTCTTAACTAACAGTAAGTGGCCAAACGATCCGCTACGAGCACATGTTAAACGCCTCGAATAATTATTTGGGGTGTATCAACTCTCGAACTTGCAAAAAAAGAGGATGGAGCCTTTATTAAGGACATTTCAAAGAGGAACTAAATATTTCAAAGGTATAAAAATATTCATAAAAAAGAGCAATTGTGGATATCTTTTCTCCGACGTTCCACCCCCAATTTCCGATACACTGCGACATCTATTCACAATAGCAGCAACTAAACAAACAACAGGTGTATCGAATAAGCAGGTAACTTCCGAATACAACAAAAAGTATTGATTGATTTTTTTTATTCAGAAATTATACCCACTATATTTCGCCACCTGTTTCTATTTGCTATACGTGAGAATAAAGCCACTTGCGCTCAAATTTATGTGCCTCCTTATTAATAACGCGAGAGGGAACGTGGGTAGAACGAAATACTTTATTGGAGCCTCCGAACAAGAGTAGTTTCTTTATATCTTGTTAGATAACTCGAATCTAATTCGTGTTATTAGGAATTAACGCAACGCGAATAGCGGGTAATAGAATGTGAAAGTGTCGACAATGCAGCACAATACGATATATAATTTTTAAGGAACTATAAGTCACTTACTTCTTACATAATAATAAATATTTTTATTGGATAAAAATATAGTAATATAAAAAAGAAAATTGTAAGTTGTTTTTTTGTATAAATAAAATCGATATCTTAACCAATAGATTGAAAGATTTTGTATAAGGAATATAATATTCAAAGGAGCTCAAGTTCGTAGAACTGGAAATTTAGGTACCTATATGGCTCTGAACTCCCACGTTATGTTGTATGCTGTATAGACCTATTCAGTTTAACCTGTGCTGCGCGCGCATACTGTGGACAATTAGCTGGACATCTAAACGAACAAACGAACGCACCTCAGGTAAAATCATAGACCTATTAACTATGGACGCGGTTTAGACAAAGAGGTTGTGTTGTCGATGAATGAGAGAGATGCAGCTAGTTTGGGCATATGACAATGAGAGATTGGACAATGCTTTAGCCAATAGTAAGAAAGCAAAAGACCACGTGAGTTACGTTTTCAGTAATGCAAGGTAGCTGGGGTAGAGGAGGGTAGCTTATGGTAGAATAGGGTTGAGGATTTATTATTTTTTTACCGAGCAAAATGCATTTTTCAGCTGAGCCTAAATCCCTACGCATTTGCAAATACAATTCTTATTTTGTATTGTTAATTGGAACATCCTACCTATTAGCCAGTACAGATTTCGCAATTTAAGACCTAACTGCTTTCTCTTGTAAAAAATATGTTTCTTCCAGGTCATTCTTCTGTCCAAGTGGATACCAAGATATTTTACATCTTCTTTTTGTGGTATTTGGTTTTTTGTATTTTACAGATTAATCGCCTTTTTCCACACACCCTGTATATATTTTATATTTTTTTGGGTCCCGCCTACTTTTAGCCCAAACTAGCTCCATCTCTCACGGACCTCTCTCTCTATCATTGGGAACGCTGAATAACCTCAAAATAACGATTGTGCCGCGTCCATACTTAATAGGTCTATGGGTAAAATACGGTTCTGACAACCAGACAACGACAACTGAAGACGTCATTTGTCATTATCCAACAATCCGTCGGATTTAATGGACGCGGTGACTCGATACAAATTTGTTTTTACTGCCCAGAAAGGGGTTATAGGCTTAATATTTACGTACAAGTCTAAGAAAGAGTAAGAGGGTTAGTACAAAGTTTCCGAAAATGCTTTTTGATCGGTTTGCTATAATATATATTTCAAAAAAATAATCCCATTGACCTATACAAAAAATTATTACCTTTATAAATAAATATACTAAATAATACAAAGAAATACTGTTAAAAAATAATACACACTGAACATAAACAAACATCAGACGGAAACAAAATAGGGTTAAGATTGAAGTTGGTCTCTTCTTTTTTATATTTAAAACAGTTTTCATCTAAGAATCATTCAATGTGTCTGTCAATCAGCAAAGAAATAGGCCAAATATCTCATCTCTCTTGCACTTATGTTTGCGCAGATTTTAAATGGTTCCACAGATTGCGCGTGAAACATATTTGTTTCTTTTATTCTCTTATGTTGATCAAATAACTCCATCACTCTCTTTCGTAAACTGAATAGGTGTATTGCCAGGCTCTTTTTTTGTGTATAAGCGTGTAGTTGACATTAAATCACATCAAAAGTTTTTCATACTCCCACGTAGCATAAAAGTACCTCAGTCATAGACCTATTAACTATGGACGCGGTTTAGACAAAGAGGTAGTGTTGTCGATGAATGAGAGAGATGCAGCTAGTTTGGGCATATGGCAATGAGAGATTGGACAATGCATTAGCCAATAGTAAGAAAGCAAAAGACCACGTGATTTACGTTTTCAGAAATGCCAGGTTGCTGGGGTAGAGGAGGGTAGCTTATGGTAAAATAGGGTTGAGGATTTATTATTTTTTTACCGAGCAAAATGAATTTTTCAGCTGAGCCTAAATTCTCACGCATTTGCAAATACAGTTCTTATTTTGTATTGTTAATTGGAACATCCTACCTATTAGCCAGTACAGATTTCGCAATTTAAGACCTAACTGCTTTCTCTTGTAAAAAATATGTTTCTTCCAGGTCATTCTTCTGTCCAAGTGAATACCAAGATAATAAACAATATTTAAATATTAAGCGTATAAATAATTTAACAGATTAATCACCTTTTTCCACACACCCTGTATATATTTTATATATTTTTTGATCCCGCCTACTTTTAGCCCAAACCAGCTCCATCTCTCACGGACCTCTCTCTCTATCATTGGGAACGCTGAATAACCTCAAAATACCGATAAAGCCGCGTCCATACTTAATAGGTCTATGACCTCAGTCAATAATACGATTGATGTCGAAAAAAATTCTATAAATAACCTAACGAAACAGACAGGTAGGTATGATATAATTTAATTAAAAGTACTTGGAAAGTATAATGGTTAGTAAAATTCCGAATATTTTCCTATTGCTTTTCAGATATTTTCGAGACCGAAATAAAAAATTCGAAATCATAATTGCAAATTATAATTAAAATCATAAGCACGTTGTTTAAAGAGTCTTTAAAGAGATTTTGTAACTGTAAAAGAGTGATTAGAGAAAGAGCCTAAAACAATTTCCTTAATTGATTTGAACGTTACTGAAAACCAATATCCCTTTAATTATATAAAAAAATACAAGCAAAACTCATAAAATATTACTAAGGGATATCCTGCAATCATGTATAAATGAAGCCAAAATTGAAATCTAATCGTTATTGGAAATGAAAGGACTTAACATTTATCCTTCTTTAATAATTAGAAAAGCTAGGGAAAGAAGCAACATAATAGTAACTACAATATTAAAAACATAATTTAAAGGTTTGAAGAATCACCTATACATACTACTCTGTAGGGTATATTACTTATATTATTTTTTAGAATATTTCTGCTATTAGACATTGTTTGGAAAATGTTTCAAAACGTAGCACGTATAGAAATAATGGAATAATGATTTTCCCGTTTCGGTTGAAGGAACGAATTGCTCGAAGGACGAATCGCCCTGTATTGTTTAGCGTTCGAGAACAATGAATCTTGGAACCCTCTCGGAAACAAAGAGGCCGAATGAGAGACAACGAGAGACGGACCGAAACGAAATCCGGTTCGTAATGTCAAAGTTCATACTGACACTTCCATAATCTCCGTTTCGGGTTTTAGTTTCCAATTTTATTCGGATTTTACCTATTCGATAGCACGCGAACGCCAATTTCCGGATCGAATATAAAAGAATGTTTATGGTTAAATGCATATAAAATCTGATCGGTTCAGTTATAGAATCTGGATAGTATATTTTTCTCCGGTGAAATAAAAAGTAGAATTTAACCGTTTTTGGGGAAAACGTATAAACTGGTAGAAATAAAATATAATGCGTTATTTTATCGTGTCACTAAACATACATATAACCAGATATCCTTTTATTCAGGGTTAAATAAATTAGTTGTAAATCTCCTTAGGGCTGTTATATTTCACTTATAAGGGATAGAATTCCTGATTATCCTGAATAAAATATGCATTAGGGTAAGGATTGTTTTATTCCATTGAGAGTAGAGTTTATGATTAACATGAACAACCCTTGTCTAATACCACATTTTCTTTCGATACATTTTTACTTGGTTACCACAAAATTCCCAGTGATTCTGCATATATTTTAAAATTAATTACCCTACGATTAGAATGCCTCTTATGTTTAGAGCTATTCCTGACAATCTGTAGGTATTAGAAATTATTTATTTATGCTCACCAATTCGAACCTTCATCCACTACTTACCTAGAACAAAAAAAACATTTTTTATCAACACCTTCAACATTGCATTGATACTAAATTAAGATTTACCTAATGAACAATAAACATTTAATTATCATTAACCACCCTCTTTTAACACACGTAACCGCAACCCCTTTAAAATCAGGAGGTTGATGATAACGCCCGAGCATTAGGCATTAAATTTCAGTTTACAAGTGCTACCCTTAGCGCCTCCTTATATTTATCAAACATACGCCGAATCGAATAAGCGCGTGCACTACCCTTTAACAAATTCGAAGCCAAATTGGAGCTCATTATTCAAAACCGTCCCGGTTTCAAAGCTACATCACTTTTAATTACACATCGTCGAGCCTACAGACGATACGTCTTCATCACTCAGAGATATGAAGTTAATACAGTTAAGGCACAGAACCGCATTGATCCCATTTATTATCTACAATAATTTACTTAAATATGCTGGTAATTTTCAGTGGCGTACCTTAAATTTTGACATAGTAAATTTTGACATTGCCAAGTCCATTCATAGAGCACTTCCTGACGTACAAAGATGACTCTTATAGATTCATAATTGAAATTGTTAGGTAAATAATAAATGAAGATACGTTAGGGAATGACTAATTAGCGTTACTAATAATTTATTTATGTTTAATCTCATTTGTTGAAAAAATCTCAATCTTTTAGTCGCTCAGTGTAAGAATTGCGTAGAAATTTTGCTCAAAACAGGCGTGTAAATTTTTGACCTACCTTTTTATTATTCAAAATAATTTTAAATTCGGGTCGCTTAATACGTCCCTGATGGAGACTCACCGTGCTAACCAGTGGAGTTGAAAGAGATAAATGTTTTACGTGCCGTTGGAAAATAAGGGTAATTTCATACAAATCGCAAAAAATCTTGTGAAAAATTCAGTTTATAAATGACAAGATGTTTTTTTATGCGCGCTTTTCATAAATAACTTAAATATCCCGGCATATAGAGGGGAAATAAACGAGGTGGCAACTTCTAAAGTCGTAGAAAAAAAATTAAATTCCATTGTAGATTACTAACTACAAATGTCTTCAAATATTACACACCAATCTGAACTAGGTTAAATACGTGTTTATTCCGCTTGTGCAGTTGTAATTAGAGTAATAAACAATTTAAGAGAAAATCTGGACTTTGCAGAATTGCTACAAATTCCCAGGCGACCAACATTACGAACCGAGAAAGAAAAATGGGTACACACAAGCGCTTACTTAGTCCTAATAAATATGAACGACCATGGCAAATAGCCCTGCGACGACCGGAATAGAAAATAAAGGAGAGGTTCTTGATCGAAAGATTCATGGTTTTATTGTCTACAAAATAATAAAAGAAATAGGAGGTAATGGGAATAAATCTATCCTTAAGAATGAAATAATGTTTCGGTAAATAATAATTAATTGATGAATTTAAGTGTAATCCGCAGTGAAAGAAATATAATTTTCCTGTTGAAGAACAAACTGTATAGGGAATGAATGTAATCTCTTTGTTATTACATGTTCTAGATCTCTATCTAATTTTCAGAACACTAATAAATCAAGACGGATTATAGAGAATATGCTGGCAAAAGAAAATAAATAACATTTTCATTAAGACGAATGATGTAAGAATTTTCTTAAAGATCAATACAATTTCATAAGCATATATTACTAACTTTTTAGCACAAGAATATTATTTTAACATATTATAAGGGTTAAAATTTACTATTTAAATTCTTTCATAGCAATTATTTTAATCAATGTATCTTACTACCGTAACGATTAAACTGATAAAATGTAGTATTAAAATAAAAAAAGTGTGTCAAACATTCTCACTTATTAGTGCGGCGTTAATTAATTCGCATGCAAAGTTTTTCATATGGACTATCATCACAGGTGGTTTTGATCAAATCTGTTAATTTAGCACGCAATGGCGAAAAATAAATTAGATCTAGCACGCTAAAGTTAATTTTAGTATGGCATAAAACATTTTCTATATCCTTACAGGCATATCTTAACATTTAATATAGGTATTTGATATAATTTAGATGAAGAGGTGATATTATTTCAAAATTGACTTCTTTGTGAATCTAAAAATATTATATTATTAAATTAGCTATCTGAGGCAGTAATTGGTCTACTCGTATACTGTTTTATTGCTCTGCAGGTTCAGGAATGAAGTGTACGTAACGCTTTAATAATTCAATAAAATAATCAACAGTAATTCCTCTGCTTAGGTAATTTTAATTAAGATCCACATCTTAATTAATTTAGTGCCTTATCGATAGAAATTAAGCACCGAGTTTGGCGTAAATAAAACAAAATCCGTGGAGTTCACAGAGAGCGTATAATTCGTGGAAAATTGGAGTAATTGTAGCGGCGGTCGGTGTGGACGATTTTAAGCGACCTAATGCTCTTTAAATTGGAGATCCGTACGAAATTTACTTCCTTTGTTTGTCGCATTTTCCCTGAAGACATTTTAATTGACACGCGAGATGATTTGCTATACCGTAATTCGTAATTTTATTACGCTGACGAGTAGCGATGAACACGCAGTGACAATAAAATCTCGCAAAAATACAGGAATGTTTCTTCTACACAAAATCGTGAATGTTTGGCGAAATATTAAAGCATTCAAAAACAGTCATGTAGGGTGCATTAATTATAATTATAATATTATTCAAGCTTAAAATTATACAATTCGAAACCATATTTCACGCATGAATAATTTATGTGAAAACGGAAGTTATTTTAAAGCCGCATACGATTTCATGCAAAAGCAAAAATACGCTTTAAAGCTGCATAATTATCCGCATTCTCGCAACTAAAAATAGTGCCAAATGCAGGCATAGGAAACCAAGTAGTTTAGTGTACATTTTCAATTATAATAAACATCCAAATGGAGATCCGGCTCCGACATTTCATTTCTTACTTTACGATGGAAACGTTCGAACGACGTTTTCCTGGCAATGCTGTTGTGTTTTTTTAGCGTTACTTTCGAAAATAGACTGATACTTGTCGTAATCCACCTTGTCCTCATTACACGAATTCTCTTCGAGTACTCAAGTTGTACATGGGAAGGATATTTTTGGATCTTAAACCAAAGCAAATTAGAATGAGATTAATGAGAAGTAGAGACTTCTAAATTTGGATATTCTGTTTGGGAGAAAGTTTATATGGTGAAATAAGTCTTTCTTAATTTAAGAAAAAAATGTATTCAAAATTTCCTGAGGTCTACAAAGCTTCGCGATTTAAATCCAATTTTATTTAAACAGAAAGACAGAGAATGTAAATGAAAAATTTTGGAGCGACTGAAAAAAATATATTTTATTTACGTTATGTTTCCCCTTTTCATAAATAAAGAATATACTACTATATTATTCTTTCTACAAATGTAAGGATTTGAATGATTTAAAATTCAAATTTGCTACTGTATAAAGTAGGAATAAACCCAAAAACTTAAAAAAAACATCACAGGAAGTTTTCTAAAGCTCTGGATATTTATTTAATTAGACGGAATGAAAGGAAATTCAAGGTTTGTTTTTCTTGAATAAACCATTCGAACATGCTCATGTTTTCGTTGCATTTCAGCTGGAAATTAATTTGCTCTTTGACAGTTATTAACAAGTAGCAATTTCTTATTTGTTTCCAGAAGGTTTAATTTTGCTATCAACCTTGAACTTGCAGCTAGAGGAGAGAATTTACCTCTTCTGTATTAATTAATTTCAATAATAATAGTTCAGCAAATACCACATTAATGACAATAATTTAAGAATGGAAACTCCTCAGAACTAATACGAACTTGGTAGAAGAACTAACTTAAAAAATATTTCCACTCTTTATAAAAACCAACTTTCATAATATTTACTTCCATAGCCCATTTTTTTAAGAAAAATATTTTTTATTCCAGCAGTGCAGACTTTTCCATTTGCCTCAATTTAATAAGAGCGTAGACACATCTTTTCAAAATGAATTTTCTCGGGTTATTACGACGAAACGAAACGCATGAAAAGCAGTTGATTTCCTCACGATGTAGACCATCACATGCTTTTTTTTCAGGTCGCCTTGAAATTAGATTGGTAACGTGGAAAATCGATGGTAATTCGCTCTCTTAGAATATCAAACGTCGTAGTTAATCGAGCTTTCATTTGGCAAATTGTCCAAAAAATTCGGATAGTTTGATGGCATCCTTATAGGGAGAAAGCGTATAGAATAATCACATTTTTGTGGATTGCGAATAAATTTATGCTGAATTGGTTTCAATCAATTTCTGACCACCTGATTGTTTGGGAAATAATCTACAGGCTCGTTAGGAGAAAAATAAGGTCTGTCAAAGCGTGTGATTATAATTATTTATTGACCATGAGAAATTCAACACTAGCTAGGTATTGTTGCCCTAGTAACGCCGGACATCATTCGCTGGCAATGTTGTCAAACTGATACGAATTGCATCGATCCAATAAATTATATATCTTGGCAATTTCGTCACAATAAATCGAATTTTTTCAACGCCCGTGTACTGCTATAGGTTTAATAAACGGTAATAAGCGCTATGCTTTTAGTACGCAATATTGATACAGATCCACAGGAATATTAAAAGCTGCTAGAATTGGAAAATAAATCCATTATTGCTGCCTTTTTTTCGACCAACAGGCAACAAGCTAACGGTTTTATTAATATTTTATAAGCTTTCGATAAAGATTTATACGCTTCAGAATAATGTTTTACCAAATACATATACATACGTATGTGAAAAATTTGTAAATGACTTTCGTGCGGGGAAAAATATTGACTGAATATTACCTGTACATAAAATTTATTGCCCGACTGAAAAGGAATTAATTTTACAGTGTAAGCAATTCGATATAAATGATTATTTGAGCATGATAGATTGATCAATGATCTTTCAAAAAATTCCACAGAAATTCTTCAAAAATTAATGAAGTTTATTTTCGATCGTCGCGCGGGAATTATTTTCAAACGTGTAGGTTGCATGGTGAAGTCTGGAACCTTTTTTGTAATTAAATATTTAAACGAAATAAAAATAAAGTAATTGAAAATGAGACTTTTAAGGTCAAGTGATCATTATTATTAATTTATTATTTCCACAGAAAATGAAATTAAATATTGATGCTATTATGAAAATATAACGCCTTAATGTGAGCAAAAATTAGATATAGGAGTTAATAAGATGAAATACCTAAATAATAAATTAGATCAAAAACTTTTGAGTGGATAAATAAAATCTTTTAATACGTGTTTGTTCCTTTTAGACTCGGAAAACCATTAAGGAGATTTGCAGAAATTTTGCGTGCTAATCCTATCAAGGGGGTGAAAGATTATTAAGACTAAAATTAAAGGATTATTTCAACTTGTTTGATTATAATTACTTCTAACATTTTGCCAATATTTTCTTCAGTATTGAAGAAATAATTAAATTTCCAATTAAAACACACCCACTCGTACTTTTCCACACTATCGAAACTAAAACCATCAACAATAAACTATTTTACATAAAGAGAAATGTTCCCATCCAGGTACCAAGCCAACCGGTAAACAAAAACAAAAACTTCCCGCTCGTGACTACCACCAAGTACAAATCAACAAGAAAAAAAACGAATAAAAGTGAATCGAGAATCAGCTCCACGCATATCGGCGCTTTAAATAAAAAACCCGTTTGTTTCCAGCACGTACCGGTCGATGATAGTGATACCATAAGAGAAAGAACAACCATCGCGGGTAAGTATGGACACTGACCATCGCTGAAGCATAGGTCAGGGCTATTTTCTATGATGAAAAAAAATATCAGGTTTACTTGAACCCTGTTACATTCGAGTATGTGGAAAATTTGGTGTTTAAATTTTAATCAACACGAGAATTTATGTGTTTGCTAAACGTATCAGTTTGTTGAATCATTAAAATCAACATGGGATTTTTAACTTTGGTCTCGTCGCTTCATCGATGTTTTATTAATTAGAGGATGTTATCGGTGGATAAATCAATATCAGCGGGTTTGTGACAAATTAAACAGAAAATTTGTTTTAAAATATTGTAATTAAGTAAAATAATTCATGTTATATTGAACCATGATATTTAAAATGTACCTTATTTTGGATCGATATTTAAATTAAGAAAAAAAACGATTGGATCATTTTTTGATTGCTCCAAGGAAAGTTTCTAATTAAAACCGTTTTTGTAAAGAAACAATAGATATACCTATTTGCTAATAGAAAACAATTACACGCCAATAAAAACCATTTTGTAAGAGTACATATTCTACGCGTTAGCATCTCATTGTTTATTTTATAATTGACCACAACTGGCATATTAATTACAACCTTTGTAAGTTTCTAAACACAATAGCCGCAAAACACATTGTGGACTGTGTTATAACTTTAAAAACATCGACACCGATATTAAATTCAGCTCAGTTTATAGATAATAATAAACGCTTTTATGCTTCAAATTCAAAGTTGACAATGATTATTTACACGTTACGTTTGTTTCCTGGACATTTGTATTTACTTCTATTTCTATTACACGAAGCGGAAACAGTAAATTCCCGGAGTTGAAGTCGACTTCTCGACCATACAGTGGATATTAAATTATGTATACATGGAATGTATAGTATGTATAGTGGAATGATTATACTCCCTTGACGGAGCTTATTAAAAAATAATCGACCATAAGAATAGTAAATTCCTCCCGATAAAGGACGAGAGACGGTTCGAGGATTATACAATATGTTAGAAATTATTGAGGAAAGTCAGGAAGAATTTACAGAGAAATTAATCAAATCTCACCACCCTCCATTACTTCACGTCTCTTCAATTTTCAATATTCTGTAATGTCTCATCATTTCCTGATTCTTAACTTTTACGACGTGTTTGATTCAGACAAGATTTATTCACAGGTTCAATGAAACACGACTGAATCATGAATGAGTGCAATATTCGCCAACATTTTCTATGCAAGTACTACTCTACTGGTTTATTACTCTTTAATATTAAAGAGTTCTTTAATATGTATTATAGCAACCGAACATTCCTGCTTATTTAATGGAGAAAATTCGTTCGAAACAATGGCTTTGTTTAATATGCGCTCAATTATATTTAATTAAGTAGTTAATCCTATTGATGGACAATATATCGCCTATTCTTACACGGTCATAAACAGGTGATAAAAAATTAGTAATTGGATTCGATAAAAACGAAATTAGCGATTAAATGAATAAACTTACGTCTAATGCCCCAATCCATCATCTTCGAACTTCACATTTTCTTTCCCAACCGTCCGGCGACGTTCAACCCCCGAACCTCGAATCGCACCGGACACCGGATCCCCTAACGACGACTACCATGGTACCCTTCCTGTTACCTGTCACCGCAGACACTCCGATTAGACAACGGGAGGAACGTAAACAAAAGCACACGACGCGGAACGCCAGCCGAGCAGAGGGCACAGAGGAGAGCCGGTCCTTTTGGTTTGGGGCCACGGGCGCGGGACATGCGAGCGCTGGCCGACGACCGTGTATACCGGCGGCACGGCGAAAGTCTTTTTCTCCGTTTGGTTAGAAACGGGACGGCGGTATGCGCGGATCCGGCTGCGCGACGGGTTATCGTGGATGATAGGAGATGCTTACGGCTTACAGGGCGGTGATGGTCGGCCGCGAAGAAGAGGTTTTCATCGCGATAAAAAGTTTTATTGCATCGTTCGTTGAAGTAGGGATAATGCTGCTGGAAGTTCGCTCGGCAACGGTGGAGTTGGTTGCGGTAGCTTTTTTTGGAAATCCGCGAAAGTTGCGATTTGGGATTAAATGATTTTGATAAAAACTGGTCTGAATGGTCGGATTTGTACAGAAACAGTTGAACTTTTCTGTTTTTATGCAGAAATGTAGGTGGGTAAACCAAAAAAAATTAAACTAATGTTAGCAAACATGTTTTAACAGTCTTTATGCAATGTCCAGGAATATAATACATATGGGCACATATTAGTAGGAGTCATAATTTGCAAAGTTAAAAATTTTATAACAGGATATCGAGTCTTCTCTAGTTTCAAACGATTTTTTACCCTCTTTTCTATAATACTCGTACAGAGTTTGTAAAAATATTGTTTATTCAAGTTATTACACTTATTTTGAGTTATTAAAACTATAACTCGTATACTAAAAGTATACAAAAAAAATTCTGATTTAAATTACCTGCACTTGATATTTTTAACTATTTCAAGTTTCTGTATATATAGTTATTACTATTGTATTGTTAACTAACATGCAAAAAATTAGAGAGATTTCTCAATCAGTTTGGCTGTAGTAGCTGATTAAATCAGTTCATCTCAGCAGTGCGCAGAGCACTACAATTCGCAGAGAATTTGATGCTCATTTTTTTATTTCCCAAGCTCAAATTGCCACTTTGAGGATCCTGTTTTGTTTCCATAAATGCCACCAAAGAAAATTTGCAAAAGGAGCTACAAGCCGTATCAAAAAAGGCCCAAAACTTGCGATTATTGGAAAAGGCGTTTGACTATGTGTATCGCTTCAGAATAAGCATATTTTGAAGAACACTCAAGAAATATTAATAAAGGTTAGGAATTTCGCATTTTATTCCAAATTTCCGGGTACTTTTTTGTCGCGGAATACATATATGAAAATTTACTAAATTTAAATAACACACATCTGCTATACCTGTCGAAATTACTTCTTATTTCATTAAATATTACAGATTCCAAAACTGGAAATAATGCAATAATACATTGAGCTGGATTTTCTAATGCTCTATAGTAATTTATGAGACCCCAACTGCATCTAATCGACTGGATTTATGGCTACACGTTTGTAATATAAATAATAAATGCATACTAGAATGCCTGAGTAAAACCGGAATCTAATACCACATCAAATTTAACCAAACTAAAATATTCATAAACCCTTTTACATTTTTTGAACTTTAGAGACATAATACATTTAAATAATCATTGAAACATTATAAATTCTGCATGCACGCCTCTTGTTATCAACATTTATTAATTGTTTATTGATTCAATCGATATAAATTATAGTAAATAATGGAATGGCTTGGAAATCAATACTTGCTATTAGGGAGTTAATAATTTAAAATATTATTTAGGTGTATAATACCTTCTAACAACTTACTTAATTGTTCTATTAAAATTTATTGGCACACACAACACTAAAACAAACCTACTGATTCCGAGAACCTTCGGTTTTGTCTATACATATTTAAAGCGGTGTCCTTCTGATTCTTTCTGACTGATTGATTTTTAGTCGCATATACTACGGGGATGAATACCAGTTGCACATTTATTTATATACAAAATATCGATCGCGCTTAATTTTTTTCTAGAGATTAGAAAATCAATAGGCGGTTAATTAGATAAAATGGATAAAATGTCGTGTTATTGCTGGTAAATATTTAGGTCAGTCCTGGTTTAATTTCCGCGAAAACAAAAACTCTTAAATAGATTCGTTAATTAAGCTTTTTGTGTAGTGCCTGTTTAGGTAATGATAATGAAACTTATAGGTGTAGTATTGACTTACTAGTTAAATGCAACGGTACAAAACAATAAAAACGATGGCAGGAAGAGGAAACAATCAAAAATTAGTACAAACGAAGCGTCAGTAAAAAATGTTTCTACAAAATAAAATGAGCCGGAACAAATTCAACTGAAATCAAATGTCGCAAAGTGGATTATAATTACATGCCTAAGTGAAATTGCATTTTGTTCTTCAGTTAACATTTATAGTCCATTTTCGTTTAGGTTATTCTTAAGTATTCTTTTTCACCATTTAAGAAACAAACAATTTTGCAATAGCTCTTTAAGCAACCGAGTTTAAAAAACACGATTCAATGTTTAGAAGCATTCAAAGTACGAATTTCCATATAAATCGAAACAAACAACACATTCATTTCGTCATGTTTCACGTGTCAAAAGCCGGCATAAAATACATTATATTTCTTCGGCTTGGATATTATGTAGATGAAATATTGACCATTGTTAGTCAGATGTGAGAACGTTTTACATCCATCTAATATTTATTCGTCATATTCAAGCCACTTTGTTCAAATGTTGATAAGCACACGCCTGTAAGAAAATTAGTCCTTTGTTCATGGTTTTCCCCCTTACATATTGTCTCAGTAGTGTCATGTTGATTTGTACACTTCAATAAATTCATTCGATAATTTATAGTGAATGGAGTGCAATTTTTCCTTATCAGTATCTAAATATTTAATGAAACCTACTTCTTATTTTATAGGTATAAAATCTACGTCTTATTTGTAAACACTATTTTTAGACCCGACAAATCGATTCGTTGGAATAGGAACATTTTTTTTTATTATTATACTCACTTCAACGTCACACAACATTATGTATAATGTTATTTTTATTACGCACGTTGAAACCCCAATTTAAAACGAAAAGTCCTGTTTAGTTGATCTCATTATAATGAACCACTTCATAGTCTTTGCGTAGCCTATTGTGTTCTTTAAAGGTTGTTGTCCCACTTGCACTGGTTATATTTCTTTCAAATTAACTACAGGGTTATTCTCTCACGATGGTTACTCAAGTCGTTTCGTCGTCGACGGAAATTATCGTTAAAAAAATCCGAATACAGAACAATTGTTGTCGCAAAGAATTTGTCATACTTGAGATTTCAACCGAAAAATCGCGTTTATTCTGTTTTTATGGTAGTGCTTCGGGTTGGAGCTAACTATGTAGATGGAAAATAAAAAAACCAAGAGAAAATCTCCTTCCTTTTAAGTAAGTGGGTATGAATATTTTATCGATTCATTAAATTTTAATAAGGGAGAAGAAAAAGAATAATGGTAAAGCTCTCCTACTAAACTTTCCCCATGCCCAAAGGTAAATTATAAATGAAAAGAGGTATAGTATTGTTCAACTGATTTAAAAATTGATTATTTTTTTATTATGAGCTAGTAAGTGCGACGATAAATACGATTTCTTATATTATAAACGTAAGAGAAAATAGTATATACCCAACCTTATTCTGAAAATACATTTTTTACGAAACCATAGAATTAATAGAAAATTTAATTACCTGGTAATGCCCTACCTTGATTATAATTATAGAACACAAACAATCCACCTTATATGCCACAAAAATAGACATTCCTAGCTAAATATACTTATTACTTATTTTACTCATATTACAGTAATTATCAATTAATTTCTTAGAAACCCTTAGGTAAATATAGTATTAAAAAATTTTAAATAAAAATTCATTCATAACAGTGTTATTTTATGAATGAAACGCGCAGCGACATCTCTCGACTGGTAGTAAAGCGCTCGAATAATGAAATCGCAGAACTTCTTAACCGAGTGAATAATATTATCGAATTCGCGCGAGGATGGCAACACTTATTCAAACTGTAAACTTTTTCGAATTTGTAAAAAAAGTTAATAAGCAAATATGCAAATACAAATATAATCTTTAAAGGTACTGTTATGTAACTGTACGGGACAGTTTACGAGCCAGTCAACATCCAGCAGGGCTAAAATTAAGTGATTTTTAAAAACCCATTTGAATATAATGCACCTGTGATAATAAAAATACATGCACCTAAACATTCAATGCTTTTCATTTGATTATTATGCTACAATAAAATTGCAATACCGATTGTATTTAACGACGTGGGCGGTACATTACCGATTAATTTTCTTTATTTTTCTTCTAGTAGGTACCCAAAAATTTAACGATAACAAAATCACTTACCGGTATTAGGCGAACTCATCAGTATGTTCAAAGGGCACTCGTCGTCGTCGAGTATGTACTCCGTATCAGGACAGCCGGGCTGCTGGGTCACTTGGACGAGGCACCACTGAGACGGGTCAGTTTTGGTGAAACCGTATTTTTCTAACATTTGTCGCACTACAGTCCCCGCACAATCGCGCACTGATAACAACAGAGTTTTGTACGGAACGTCTTTGCAAAGGGCCTCGCCGTATATTTTTAATGTACCACCTAGAAACAATTCATTCGTTATTACACCAGTAATTATTTTACATGTTTTATTTAGCAGAATTTTACTCTACTGTAACTAATTTGTCTTCGGGCTATTTTGTCAGAGCAACTCGATCTTGGTCGATTTTGTCATTGGACTATTTTGCCATTGGGCTATTTTGCCATTGGGCTATTTTGTCATTTGGGCATTTTGTTTTTGGGCTATTTTGTTGGGGCAGCTCTATCATATTCTATTTTGTCAGGTCACTTATTTGTCTTAGACAATTTTGTTTTTGGACTACTTTGTCATTGGGCTATTTTAAAGGGTCACAAAATGAGGTCCAAATTAGCACACATACGCTGGATTAAATGCAGCAATGATATAAGTACAATAAGCCCTAACAGGTGGCTGTTATAACAATATAACCCAACCAGACGGGCGCAGAGTAAAAAAACTCCCCCTATTTACTCATACAGATACATCGCATTAACAGGCTTAAAAGGAGCATATTTCTGCTGCATCAGTTTTTTAAACCACTGCGATTAGAACGTCTCGCATTTTCTCGATTCGTTTCGTGACCCGCATTTTCGTCATTAATCTGGTTCCGATTCAGAAAACCGATAGGAATCTCGTCCGATCGGATTTTCGACCCAATCGTTTCACCGATGGGCAATTAAAATCAATCTGCGAGAATGAGTAATCACGAATGCAAATGCGGAGCGCTAATTTCTAATGGTCAACGGTTGCGAAATCGAAAGTCTGGTACGGAAAGGAAACGCGCGTTTGCTTAATTTAAATTTTAAAAGGAAAAAGCGCAAATGCGGACTAATTAGGAAAGATCAGAAACATAATTACGATACTAATTAACAATAGTACAACGCCGCGTTTGGTACAGTTAGCTGTGAATTGCGAAATGCCGGACTATAACAAAACAGAAATCAACATAATGGAACGTGTATATTTTAAATTGCATTGTTTGGTTGTATTTGTTCAGATAACTGACACTGTAATTAACAAAAGGCGTTTTCTAAAATAAGGTGCAGCGTTTAATTTGTAAATTTCTGCTACGCTTTTAAAAAAATATTCCACACTAAACACTCGTTTTTAATAATTATAATGAAGAGTCTTACCCGTATCTGGTCCGCCGTCTTTCGATCTGAATTGCTGCAATTTCTTTTCTAACTCTATTTGCCTCCGTCTCCTCATAACAGCTTCAGGATTCGATATAGATCTAGTGAACGATGTTTCAGGTAACTCTTCAAAAAAAATAAAAATAAATTCAATTTACGTCAGTACGACTTCGTTTAATTCACACCCTTACCAGTATAAAGCTTCTCGGCAACGCCGTCTTGATCGTGAACATCGCCGTTCTCTATCTTATTCGTCTTCGACATTTTTTCTTGCTTCTTTAGCTGCTTCTTTTCTCGTTTCGATAATTTTCGTCTAAAACTGGCGTGCGTGTCGAGAGGCCCCATAGTATTTACCTGTAAAAGGCGCTTTGAAAAAAAATATGTTCTCTTCGTTAAAGATACTGCTAAATCCGCTCGAAAAAGATTAGGAAGGCACTAAACTGTTTTGGTCATTTTCAGACAAAGAAACAAAGGTTATTAACCAGAAATGTCGTGTAGAATACTACAGGAAATGTAGGGTAGCATGGTAATTTGTATTTTTAATTTCATATAAACCCGATCCTGGATTCTGTAGGCATGGGAAACAAAGTAATTGCAAAACCAGATACAAGTTGACAACTGGTATGAATTTTTCAATTAAATAAATAATTAATGGTAATTTAGATATACTTATCATTTCAATCGCAGATAATTGAGGAAATTAAAGTCATATAATAATAAATTATTATCTCTATTACTTAACTGTATAATATAATACGATAAGAGGTTGTTCAAAACAGTGAATATTATTTATCACGACCGAATTCCGAGGAGATGGAAATATTTTAATAAAGTATGAAAAATGCAAAAATTAAAAAAAAATTGATAAATGTAATTTGATTGTAAAATTGAATCACAAAATAGAACTTACTGTTTTGTCATCATCTACGTTCTTCAGGAGAAACCTCCCTTCGCGGTCGTCCACGTGCCATTTAAGCTGCACCAGAAGGGGTTTTTCGTCGGGGGACATTTTCCTTTCGGGGCAACCTTCGTGAAGTTCGTACAGTGCATAACAAGGTACGGAAAGCATCCGCATGTCCGGCCTAAATTTTTCCACCAGGGTGCCGATGACGTCCTCGACGGTCGCATCGGAAGCCACCCTGATGCACTTGGTGGCCACCTTTTGACCGGAGTCCTGGAAGTAGAAGCGCATGACGCCGTGAAATTCGAGGTCCTGAAACAAGATGGTTTTTTAATAACCTCTGGTATTGATGGGATGGGACAATGAGGTATCGAAACTTCCGAATATTTCACGTTTAGTTTCTAATGCGGGACGCCCTGTACATTGTAGGTAATAGGTGTTTGAGACGAGAGACAAGTAGTACCGAATACGCCAAATTTATTTATAAAAAGAAAATTATGAGTAATGTGTTATAAATAGCAAGTGTTGTGTTTACATTGGACCTCACGTTTCCTTTTCTGATGTTTACAAACAGTACAAATAATTATAAATGATGAAGTCTGGGAGCCAGATTGCCGTTTTTTTTTCTCGAACCGAATTACTTTTTTTCTTTATTGGTCCGTTGCCCTCATAAAGCTCGTAAAGAGGCAAAATATTTTTATTTTTTCGGGAGGCTAAAATTAATTAGCCGGGCGAAATCGAAGGAAATGAATTACCAAATGGTCCATTTCCATCAGTCAACGGGCCTAATAAGTATTTTGCGCTCAAGTAATTTCCTTGTGTTTTCACAACCTGAAACAACTCATTTTTTATGACCAAACGTTGTATTACTAAAAGCCTTTATGAAAAAAATAGTAATTGACCCCAATTAGTTTCGAACGATTTCTAGATACATTTTTAAACGAATTATTTACTACAATAGCTAAATTTAAACAGTTTCACTTGACTCATTCATTCAGTTTCTCCGTTTAGACGTAACCTTGCATCTGCGCGAAGTGACTGTATCACATCCTCTCTACACCATTATTATAATAATTAAAATTAATAACACACCAATTAAAATTCACGACATTCCTCGGCTCGCATGCAAGGCATTCCCATCACGGTTTTCTGCATTTAGCAATATTGCGTTGATGAAAGCTTTCCCCGGTTTCTGCGAATAAAACTAAAATTTTCACCGCTAGTGCATCTGCCCTCAAAATTTTATTCCTGTATTCCTGTTTTTCGGGACAATTCTGATGAGAAGTTTGTTTAAAAAAAATGACTACTAATTGAACTTCCGGTCCAAATTATTTTGTTATTACTATTTTGTATTACTTTAATGAGTATATAATGGTAGCACCAAATTATTAGAAACTTCTGAAACTAAATAATATATTTATCTACAAATTGGAGTGTAACATAAATATACAGAATGGATAATAAAGTAAAAACGTTTGAATTGTTGAATTCTTCCCAAATTTGGTAACTCATTCTTCATTTTTTTAATAAATTTTAAGGTTTTTATAAGTGATTTCTTAAAGCTTTTTGTACGACACCCTGTATATTAATTCTGGATAAACCAAACAACCATTTTATTATTACATCTCAATTACTTGTGGTCATTAACAGTAAATTTCGTTGTAAATATTCAATGTCAACAATCTTAGTGGGCGAATAAAAATTTTTCGCTCAAAGTTTAGTCCGGTAGTTAACACAGAATTAAGTTAACAAAGCAATGTTTTTATTGTTCGTAGAACCACTATCGCCGGCGTTAACATGATGTAATTAAATTAAAGAAGAGCTGCTGCTTGCCTACTTGACCTGGTGAATCAGATTCAAACTCATCTTGTGCATCAATGAAATAAAAAAAATCCACAAGTAAATTCTTTACTTTAAATTGATATATTAGGAAAAAAGCTTCCGTTAATAGAAAAATGTTTTTGTTGTCTGTAAGTAATCAGCCTATAGTTGATAAAATCATAATGAAGTCCTAACGTCTTATTCTTTTTGTACACAATGCACGAATTCAAATTCGAATTCAGTGGAGTATAAATTAAAACTAAAAAAGATTTATTCACCCTATACTAATGTTATGATTATCTCGATCATTCCCAGAACCTCTGGATGCTAATAAATCAATTTATATTCACTAAATTCGTAACTTCCTGAGAAGTGCAGATGGCCTCTTTACTTAGACTTTTATCATTACTATTATTACTGCTCTTATTCATGCTCCTAAACTGATTATTATTACGGTATTATGCTATTTGAAAAGTTAGTACTGGAATGCCGGTTGTCCGGTCTTTTATTTTTTGAAACCTCCTATACAATAACAATAGACCCATTGTGGTGATTTGGTAATTACAATTACAGTGATTTTTTGATTGATGTTCAAATAAACTAGTATGATTCCAGCATTTAATTAAGGTTAAAATAAACAATTTTCGAATTCATTTATTTATATTCGATGAAGCAAATAATTTTTCAATAGTAGTAACAATCGCGTTTCGAAATCAATTATTGAACGTGACAAAATGGATAAGTCTATGTACATTATATCTCAGGAGATAACTACATTATTATCGTGGATATCGCAATTACCTATGACAAGATTAACCATGTCTCGGGCGATGAATAGATAAGAAAGTGCAGTGTAATAAGTTATTAATAAAACATTTGGCTAATACAAAAAATAATGAATTAAAGTAATTTTTTAAACATTTTACTGCAATTATTTTTTTAAGACTTTATTAGTAAAAATATGTTTTTGAAATTGATGCTATAACTAAATATGAAACTATACAAAGCAATAAACAACATACATTTAAATTGTTCTAATTTACTGATTAATCGTATCTTCATTAATGATTTGTTGATTAATAATTGCATTAAATTAAAAACAATATATCAGTTTAACTCTAAATGACACCATTTCTAAAATTTCTAAATCAAAACATCTTTGTGCACTATTAAGGCAACGTTAATTTTTTAAAACATCCGCTCGATTCTTCATGTTAACATTAATTGATTTTTTAATTTATGATATATAAAAGCGGCATTTATTTCAAAAGGTATTCATGCCTGGTAAATTAAATCTAAAACCTATTAGTTAAAAGTGTTATGGCAATCGACACACATTCACTTCCCTTGTTAATTTATCAATAAATGATCATTTCCTCTTAAATCTATCATTTACCTTATCGTATATGTTTTAAACTATCATTAAGAGCGAAGTATTGCTACATATTTTTTCAGCAAAATTATACATAGTAGTTTCCTTGTATGTCTAGTTACAGTATACCTACACCTATTCATGAGCGCAGCCGTTAAACTTGAAAAAGAAAGCACTTAAAAGCCTGCTATAGAAGATGGAACTAAATATTGCAAGTATACACTGCCACAAAAAAATACAAAAAAAAAGGAAGCAACCAAATCGATAGCTTTTAAATTTCATTTATTCAATTAGGTAAGTGAGTTGAGGAAAAGGTATGGAAGTTTTCCTAGAACAAATAAATTGAATTTAACACCAACGCTTGAAACGAATACTAAAGAACATAGGTGTTGCTTGTAACGGCGAAAGTCGTTAATTAAATTGGAATTCTAACATTACCAACATCTCAAAAAACAATCCCATTCATGTAATCCTGCGATAACTCGAATTCACGATGATAACACAATTGTACGAAGATCCAGCAAGCTACGCTCAAGACCGTGCATACCTCAAAACGTGACGTAACCCATAATTACACCGTTTAATTGACTCCTTATTTTTTATGGGCAGTTTACAAACCTCCATTCCTTAGGTGGCAAGACGTAGTAAGCAGTAGTATGTTCTCGAATACGAATAGTAGGTTAGAGACTAAGTGATAGAAGTGGCAAGGTAGAGACAGAACATTGACCTCGTGGCTGTGGCGACTCGGTTCACAGCTTTGTCCTCACTTTATTTTACGTTATCCGTAATCGTAAGCCGTAAGAGAAGCGTATCGCATCGGCAAAATGTAAGGCGATACGTATGCGACTCCGACACGGGATACCCCAATCTTCTGCGTGATGTGATCGAATTTTTATATGCAAGTATCGTTACTAGGTGTAGATTGCTGATAGATTCTCAAAATGTTAGATAAGATCAACGGAAAAAGGGGTCCCGCTGCTAATACTACCGTTAATAATTCGGCAACTTATCGAGTTCGAGAAGTCGAAAGTGAAGCGAAAGCGCCGAAACGGATTGAATTAAAGCGACTGGATTTGCATCGAATTCGTGCATATTCCGGGGAACTAAATCGGTCGAGTCACGGTCCGGCGAATTCTTTATGAAAACGCCAAAATGCTCATCGTGGTCCGCAGGAATAGCGCCCGTTTCGGCGTCAATTTCGATTTGGTCGTTAGAAATAATAGAAAGTGGTGTAAATCAATTAACCGTATCAATGACTGTGAGATCCGTTCAATGAATAAACCCAACGTTGTAAATGCGATAAACGTTTGTTCGTCTGAGCGACTAATCGATTCGTAACAATAGGATAATAATTGCAATAAAAACTAGCATATTTACTAGCGGAGAGCTTTGAATTCATTGCAAACTTTGCAACGAATTTTTAGAGCAGAGCAGAGCAGAGCAGAGCAGAGCAGAGCAGAGCAGAGCAGAGCAGAGCAGAGCAGAGCAGAGCAGAGCAGAGCAGAGCAGAGCAGAGCAGAGCAGAGCAGAGCAGAGCAGAGCAGAGCAGAGCAGAGCAGAGCAGAGCAGAGCAGAGCAGAGCAGAGCAGAGCAGAGCAGAGCAGAGCAGAGCAGAGCAGAGCAGAGCAGAGCAGAGCAGAGCAGAGCAGAGCAGAGCAGAGCAGAGCAGAGCAGAGCAGAGCAGAGCAGAGCAGAGCAGAGCAGAGCAGAGCAGAGCAGAGCAGAGCAGAGCAGAGCAGAGCAGAGCAGAGCAGAGCAGAGCAGAGCAGAGCAGAGCAGAGCAGAGCAGAGCAGAGCAGAGCAGAGCAGAGCAGAGCAGAGCAGAGCAGAGCAGAGCAGAGCAGAGCAGAGCAGAGCAGAGCAGAGCAGAGCAGAGCAGAGCAGAGCAGAGCAGAGCAGAGCAGAGCAGAGCAGAGCAGAGCAGAGCAGAGCAGAGCAGAGCAGAGCAGAGCAGAGCAGAGCAGAGCAGAGCAGAGCAGAGCAGAGCAGAGTATTTTTCATTCTTCGCGTCCAATTTACCACCTTTCCCTATACTACAGAATATATTTTTCAAAGTATTAAGAAAATACACAATTTAAAGCATTGAAATCCTTAATGACCCGTCTGATTTATTGTCGTGTGAAACACCTATTTGATAATTATTTCACCCTTTTATTTTGAGAATGAAAATTCACACCCGAAAAAAAGAAAGCCGCTTCCGGCAATCCGGTGAGCCAGCACGCGCTTTGTTACACGTTTGTAACATTTAAATCTAGACTAGAGAATTAATGGACTACAATAAATGATCTTAAATCCTTTTCCTATTCAGCCGCCATAAATCCCAGATCTTATCGCGCCAACTGAAAGTAACGTTAAAGAAAGGGAACACGACACTGCCGACGCCGTAGTTTTTTTTTTGCTGTTAATTTTGTTTTGAAAGGGAAGCACGCTTCAACGGCATGGGTAGGTCTCTCTGCCGGCTTCCTATTCCTATTTCGCATTGTCGAAAACCAACTGGGCGTGAACGAGGTACTTAGACGAGTAGGTACCGCTTTTTGTGTCCCAGATATCATAGGAGACGGTTGAACAGCGAAAATCGACTCGAGAAATGATATTATAATTTCGGCCGGGTACCTGACGATTGTAACGAGGATTTAGAAACGCCTCCTCGGCAAGGTGCGCAAGGTGTTTCACGCTCTAAAAAACGTTGAAAAAAATTCGAACGTAACCCGCTGTACATAATCTATTTCGCAGTCGCAAATGAAGCGTTATTTTTTATCTTAAAAAATTCATCTTTCAACACAAATCTGAGGAATTAATTGACGCGAGGTGTCTCTCATCGCCTACTTTCTTCGCACATTCTTAACTTTAAAAGGGAAGATCAACGTTCACGAGTTTTTTGTAACTATCATAGGAGTGTGAAGTATAGCATAAATAAACTGATAAAATATTAATGGGCTCGTAGACATTAATAGTGAAACGAAATTGAAGCAAAAAACTAAAGCCTCACCTCATTTGGTTCCGATAATTCGAAGAGATCCAATCTGTTAGCGTTCCATTGGTTAATAACATGACGCAGGGCTTCTCTTTCGAGAGCCCTGCGATCGTTCAGAGTCCCTCCGTGCATCTACGTTCCTGAAAATCAAACCATAGCATTAGTTAATATACCAACAATAAATATAATACGATTATTAGTTTCCTTTGGACACAAAAAATTATCCAATTTCAAAATTACCTATTAAAAAACAATGAGCATTGCAATAATATTATTAGGAGATTACAGAACATGTGTAAATAATTCTCATATTCGATTTTTGTTTACAACTAATGAACGTGTTAATGCAAACGCACATCAAGGTAAACTACTTATAAAATATATCTATTGTTAATTCCACATACTTGCGTAATTTTATTGCTAAAAGATGAATTATGGATTAATACTTTGCAGCAGTATATTACCAAAAAGGCTTGAATTAAAGAATTTGTCGAGTTTGTGGTTTCCCTTGTAAGATAACTTTTATAAACAATCTTATAAAGGCAATAGTTGATATTTCTGCATTCAAAATAAATCCAAGAACACGTTTTGCTGAATTCATAAATAAGTAATTTAATGTGCAATCTTTTCTAATGAAAATATGGTGGGTAAAATGCTTATTAGCAGAAACGGATTTTCTGCGAAAAAATTAAGAAAATGAAGTCAAATATCAAAGGTAATGTTTTTGAGGTTTTTAATTCATTACCTTGTCCTTAATAAAAGGTCGACAGAAATAAATTCCTTAAAATGTTGAAAACAAACCTTCAAAATCAATAAAACGACTGAACAAATTATTACCTCTTCCTAAATTTCACTGTTATCTAATATGTTGGTACACATTTAAAAAAAACTACTACAACTAGAATGGGCAACGAACCATTATTTAAGAATATTGTGATTCTATTATGACATATTTCCTCGTTAAAAAAATTCAAAAAAGCCCCGTTTCATACCCGCTTCCGAGCAGCGTGAACATGAAAATCAACTTGTTCCCTTTCGAGCCCTTGATGTGTCACTATTGGAATTTTAATCCGTCAACCTCATTGTGTTCCTAGCAAATCAACCTATTTGTACGGCCATTGTTAACATCCTCTTCATTGTAGCTTATATTTTTGAATATTTTAAACGGCCCGTTTCTTTTTTTAAATTCTCTTTCAAGTTCATGTGAACTTAGGTCATGGTTTGTGAGTTTTACGGAATGTCAGCTGCTCGTTAATTGTAATTTTAGGACGGTGAAACGTTGAGTAACGCGTCGAATTTAGCATGGCTTTGAATTTGTGATTTTATGCAATGTTTTGTGTAAGTCTATTAATTTTTCATCGGGTTTAACACACTGAGATAAGGTTCATTAAAATATGTTTGTGATAAACATCGTGTTGAAATTTTGAACCGAGCATTTCCATATTAACGAATCTATTTAAGTTAAATAATAGAATAGGATTAATTAATTAAGAAATTAAGAATTAAGTTAACGACAAACGTTGTTTTTATTATGAGTAAATTCAGAATCGTAATTCATTAGTATTCTTTGAAGCAAGTAAGCAAAAAGGAACAATACAAAATTCGTCGAACGGCTTTCTTTTACTGTGGGAATACCTACTATTCCGAATTAATGCACTTCATTTCGCAATTGCAGCAGACTATAAAACTAATTCATTCAGCATTGACCTAATAAGCATGCGAATATCTTCTTGAGAACTAATTAACTTATTAGAATAAATTTAACTACAGCGTTTTTACGAGGGATAAACAAAACATATACCATAGGGTATATTTTTGGTTCAGAAGAGTTTCAAAAAAAATGTTTGCCTATACAACTAATCCATCACCTAATTGAAAAAAAACCCTTGTCTACTCAAGAGAGTAAATTATGTACCCAAGAGAGTCAATTACCTGCCTAAGAACCAATTGAGCTCCCTTTCCCTATATTGACCTAAGTACTTAAGTTAAACTATAATAAAGATCCTTATAATGTATTGATTGATTGTAAAGGTATTAAGGTTTAAACATTCAGTTTGGACCTCGTAGCGAGGCTTACACTCGGATCAACTGATTAATTCATTAATAACGTTAGTTTTGATGTTAAAGAGGAGTGAGTAGGTATTAAATAAGAAAGCAGGTGTAGTCGCGGTTACGCAACACTGCATGGGAATTGTTACGGTAGAAGAATCCAAAGGGAAGGAAAGGTTGCGAGGTTCGTATTTGCTTGATGGGTGTATCGTTGTCTATTAACATTCTACATGTGTATTTAAGCCTCTCGAGCTGTTTTACTGTCGCTTCTAACGAATCTACATAAAGCACCCACGGTCGTTTAATGACATTTTCTTGTGCAATTGCAATAAAAAATATTTTTCCACAATTACTTGTATAAACTATTGCATATAAAAAATTAAGAGCAATTTTGAAGTAACTGCTAATAAAAGTTAAAGCATCGAATTAATTATATACCAATGAATTAATGAAATAGTTTAATAAATTAGAATTAACTCTGCGAACATTTATCAAGCAGTAGAGGCTATAAAGAGCAAATGATTGATAACTCGGTCGTTTGATGTCACATAAACTTGCAGAAGAATTTTAAACGATGAAAAAATAGGAGAAATAGGATAACAGAAACTCGGGCACTTAAAGTGTCTAATATAACGGCATCAAAAACGGTTTTAAAAGCACAAAATTGTATGGGCATATTCGAATGAATTGTGTCTGTAAATGCACGCAGGTATACTACACATTAACCCGAAATTTTAAACAGTTAATATTTGTAGATTCAATACTATAATCGGTGTTAATAGTTTTGTTGACATAAAAAAGATCTTTATGTTAACACAAGCGACTATTATATTCACGGTATTTTCTGTTCTATAACCGCCACAGCGATTTTACATCGACGTTAACTTTAATGTATTTTATATCCACAAATCAAGTTATTTGCTCAATTTAAATTCAATCTAAAAATAAATTGTCAATTCTTGTATGCGTCTATCGAAATAAATCGAATGCCAAAAAATTTGTCTCTTATCATATTTTGTCTGAAAATGTTTAACGTATTAAATCATCAAATTCAATTACAAATTAATTACTTCCCTCTTGCCATCGTTTAAAGGTCGTTTCCTAATTTTCAAGGAAGGTCAATTACGTTATTTCAATATTAACTCGAGCTCGGACAATAGGGAGGCGAAAATCTACGAAACCACCATGACCAATCGACCAATCACTGCGGGTTGCTTTTAACTAAGGCCTCGCGCCGTTCCTCAATCATCGTTTAACCGATTTAATTAGCTAAGGAGCCCCGTTCGATTGGGCCTCACCGAGTCGTTGAACTTTTTTTTAACACGAGATAATTGGTAATGAAAAGTGACATCAGAAATTGTTTTTGTCGCAGCAGGTAGGTGTGAAGTAATGCAACTCTGGTGTCGGGAATTAAGGCATTACATGTTGCTGCTTTCTCTATTGGTTTGCTTTGCATATTCCGAATTAGGTACTTTTAGATTTTCGCTCGAAATACCGTATTTTGCGCAAGAACTGATGATAACCAGTATCTGTTAATGGCTAGTATTCCACGCAGTCCTACGTGATGTAGTCAATTTAAATGGAAATTCACGAGTTTGAAGCTTAGAAGTTACGAGTAATTATTAGTACCTACAGTAATGAACTCGGTGAAAATAGTCCATAACAACATTGACCCCTTCATAGACATTTAGTTTTTGCTTTGGAAACCTTGATAATGCTAGACCTTCAATTAGAATTTCCACTTGATTTATTCGAACTTTTGCCAACTTCATCCAATTCCCATTCAAAAGTACTATTCAAATTCTCGAATTCTCCCAACTCCAGACTAGCAATTTCGTTATTTTGTAGAGCGCAATACGTCGTAAAGCCCTCAACACGTTTGTTGGTTAGTTATATGCATTGGCCACAAAGCGAACTCCATAACTAATTCTACCGTGTAACTTTCTTTTTATAATACCATTCTTAACGCAACGGCGATTTGAATATGAATACGAAATGACACGCTAACATAAACAAATCGAAAATCATAGACGCGATTCGTTGCGAACGTTACTCACCGCTGCCACCGCTGCTGGCCAAATCCAACCTTGACTCCATCAGAATCCATGTCAATCCTGAATCTCATTCCAACAGATGTTGAAGATTCTAATCTGCCACGATGTAGGTAATTCATTACAGTCATAATGGTTGTTGTAATACGTGTGTACGTTGGAAATAAACGATACGTGAGAGCTAGTAGTGCTAATTGATTTTCTAAATGTATTTTAATATGGGTTAAGTGCCCGTAAAACGGATTGGTTACCGCTAAAAAATTTTACACTCCAAAATTTTTGGCTTATGCGGTCGCAATGTCTCGGCTAGGGGAGTAAAACTATGGTCGTAAATGTATTTTTACTTTATATACTTAGTAAAGGAATATAACAATAATCTATAAGACACAATTTTACACACTATTAGCATAATTATATTAATCAACTACTCACAATTTTTGTATTTGTGAATTTCCCCTATTAGTAATAGGCTATTACATTGAGTCGATCGAACGACATTTTCTGACCCAAATAAGGATATAATTTTCATTTGCAGGCGCACTTTTACGTATTTATTAACCATATAATCATTTCTACTTACTTACTTATAACATATTTAATTTTCGAAGTGAAAGTTTCACGCATGGTTCGCTCAGCGCGGTTCTCAAGAGTTTTTAGATGCATGTGTTAAAGGCGGTTCAGCGTCCTGGCGGGTTTTTCGTATTTGTTTTAGTTAAAATTGTTAGGTTGGGCATTTAACTATCGCTCGACCATGAGATGAAAGTTGGAATCAATCATTTAATTAGACAGCCAATTATTTAATTGCGAGGTATCAATTTTTTTCACATGGGAAGTAGTTGAGTGGATATCGGTTTATTAATGGCGATACGGTCAAGAGTTAGATGTTTGTAATTATTATACGAGAAAATTACCCTTTGCTAAAAATTACTATAACTTCACGTAGGTAAGAGAAGTTTAAGAAAGCGTACTGTATAACATTTAGTGTGTTTATGGAATTTGTTGTAATTATCTTTAGTGTACATATAGCCTTAGTCATGTTATTCTCTTAATAACAAAATAAATAAGGTATATTCTTAGATCGTTGGCCTCACGAACTTGTCTACCGTTTGCTATAAATCATCTTTGGTTATTACAAAGGAATAGCTAATTTTTGTATTATTATTCCTGAGAAGTACGATATTTAAATGCCGTTTTCGTTGTTCTCTTGAATCGACATACTTCCATACATTCCTGCGATTGTAATTGTCAACTGACAACTGTCCTTGTTATTGTTATTCAAATAGTTACATATTCCCATCACACTCTTTAAGTATTGTTCTGCAAGCCCACGCGTCATTTTTTATTTAGTTGATGGACACCGCATCATTTCGCATTAATTATAATCTTATATGTTATTTATTTCTGTGTACGAATAATAGAATAGAGAACTGTTTTTGCTGATACATGCACAATGCTTAATCCGAGATAACAAAGATGCATTATCTTTATGTACCAACCTAAAAATGCTGATTTTTATTTACCTTTTCATTGATAAGTCTCCTCTGAAAACGTACACTATAAATAATAAGAAACTCCACCTTGACCCTTCTCTGGCATATTTCTTGCACGATGTTATATTCAGAGTAGCTTAGATAAAATAAAATAATGCGCAATCTAATGCCAATACAAGGTCAGACCTATTATAAATCTTAAGATATACGTAAGTACATAATTAAAACTGAGGAAAATATTATTCTAAGGAGATAATGCGTTTTAACAAATCGAGATCCTTATAAAGGCGTTTTATTGTGGATTAGATCAGATTAATCAAGACTTCGATAATAAAAAAGGCTACTCACTATTTTTGGGTGCAAATAATTTATCAATACTTTTTAGGGATTGTATAGGTAACCAAACAAATACTATATTGATTATCAAAAAATTGATTTAACACCGAGGTGTGGTATAGAATTTGAATAACTATTGTATCTTTAGAGATAAAGAGAGCAGAGAGACAAACAGCATTGTCTCATGTATGCATATGTGTGGCTTTATTTTAACTGCGGTTGTTAAAAAATTTCACCACTTAAAACGGGCATTCTCGAAGGATGAGTCATCACCGTGTAAGGTATTATTTGTATGCACGTATCATTTTAAGTAATACCTACATTTTCTCTTGCCTCAACACCGGTAGATTCATTATGAGTCGCTTATCTGAGTTATGCATTTTAATGGTAAAGTATTGCTCATGACCATAAATAGTGGAATTAAATACTAATTTCAAAACCCCATATACTATTTTACTCGTATCGGGTAAACATTTTTCAATGGGAAACTATGTATTTTGATCTTTTGGTGTTTAATTGATGCGATTGCCGATGACCTTACCTAAATAACCAATGACCATAATGCGTGGGCGTAGACCTAATCGCGTTGCAATTCTTTGCAGTGAAAATCGAAAATTAACGTGCCCAACAACCGGAATGCCATAACGACCAGCATAACAGAGACAGATTAATTGATCGGAAACCATTAGAAAATTGAATGCACCTATGCGAACTTTCTTGAAAATTATAGTCATTTGAGAATGTGCAAAAAATATCGTTCTGTCGCTTTAACCTAGATATTCTTCGGTAGTTCTTAATTTACCAATAAATGTGCACTTTAACTGTTGTGTTTATTTATAGAAAATATGATGAAAGCATGGAATAATTCCAATCCAATTTAGGAATTTATTTTAGTTGGTTCCAAAAGGAAAAACTGAAAGTAACACTTTCAGTAAATATTTATTGTGAGATTCGAAGAGGCTGCAAACATGCGTAAAACATCCACCGCGTAAAACAAATAGAAACGGTTCATTTTTACGGAATATTTACGGTTCGTTGACTTGCAATCATATTATTTCTATTTTTGTGCAAAGATTATTTTTTCACGGTGTCGAATACGGCTGACTTTTTCCTGCTGCAATTTAATTTAAAAAATCGCTCATCGCGAACGTAATAAATCGGTGAAAATCTGTGAAATCCAGTTAGCCGACGTCACTGACGACCCGTCGTTGTCGTTATAGACAAATTTACTTCCCTAATCGCATTTATGTTTCTAATTCGACTGAAATTGATTTTACCCGAGTGATGAACTTCTAAATTTAAACGCCCTCGTTAATTTGCATTCAAAATTTACACCTTACGGCTCAAGATTCTAAAGAAAATGCTGATGAAAAAAACACTATTTCAACGTAATTAAAAAACTAATAATTCAAACCCATTCTCAATATTTCACGTTTTACATTATCGTTATTGTAATTTATTACCTTTTTACATGAAGCTTGAAACGTGAGCCTATTCAAAAAAAAACTTTCTTGTAAAGTAACACAAAGACCATTCAGACTGAAACTCGACAATGTAAACAGTTAAATGTTGATACAATTAAACGGGCATTTTGTCTAAAATCAAGCCCGAACGCGAAAAACGTTCCAAAAAATTAACCGTTTCCTACATGCACTCCCTGTGCTAGTATATGAGGAGAAACGGTTATTACAATACGATTTGGGTAGCAAGTTGACGGCATGGTACCTGTTAGTACGGATTATCGAATTATAATCAAATTGCTATTATAGGTTTGATAGGGAATCAAAGAGAAACGAATTTTATTCAATCGAACCAATCTCATTCTGAAATAAGTAGGTCATTTGTCAGCGAATTTTCACGGCGAAAAAAATTATTTTAAACGATTAGATAATAAAATTATTGCTAAGAAATTATGTATGTAAATTAATAAAAAAAACTTCAATTAATCTGTATTCAGATAAAGTTGATTGTTATGAAAAAAATAACATATTTTTTGAAATACGTGTTTTTTTGTGTAGATTTGTATTATTCCAGTGGGTATCTTCTTAGATAATAGAGGATATATTTTACATTTTATATATGACCTAGTAACTTTTTTTCGTGTAACTTAGTTTATTCAACTTCCCGTCGATTGTGCGAGCAGATATCAGACGGCGACCTCCAAAGTAAAAGGGGTCGAAACCCGCTTAACAGGAAGGAAGAAATCGAGCCATTAGGGGTAGGTACTCCGCGTACAAAAAAGGGCAACCCCGATTTGCTTTTAATATCATCTATCTGTTGTTGTTGGTGCATTATAATATTCACATAAACCGAGTGTAAATGGGAGTTTTTATGCCCAAATCTCCCACTTGTACCTAATTGCGAATAAAGTACCCTTTTATAAAGGAGATTTACGACGGTTGTAATTATTATCGTTAATCTCTGTGGTATGTGAAAGTCAAACACGGAAAGGTGCGCTTTCCGATGATCTGTTTAGTTTTATCTCGCTCTCGACTATTTTTAGGAATGGGGCACTAATACGCTCGAAAGCCGTATCGGAAACATTCAAGAAATTTATGACATCAGCGTCAAGTGGATCTCAGAAATATTCAGAAAATTCGAGCCGACTGATAGATGAAAGAAATCGAGCTTTAAGTGGCACGATTACAGATGTTTGAAAATGCGTTACCTACCTATATTGAGTTGTTTTTCAATTGGGAAAAATTTATAGCTTTTAGAACGCCATTAATTTGTTGGGGAGTGTATATCTGTAATAGGAGAAAATAATTCAAATCGTGGCTTTTAAAATACAAAGGTTTAGATTCCCGATTCAAACGATCACATAGTGGGTTTATAATAGGGAATTCAAAGCCAATTGAATTTAATTAAAACCGTTTACGACTAATAGATGTTTAGACTATAGTGAATTTGCATAATTTTTCCACTACGCCAAGATGCTGCGCAGCTTACAGAGTAGATACACAGTAAAAAAATAATCAGATGGCACAAAAATTCAAATAGACCTTCAATGTTCGATGTAAATTAAGTGGATAACGATGCTAATAGAAGGACTTCATTACAGAACTAAAACTAATTTATTTAGAAAAGTATTTTCATGTTCCTCATTCCGATGGAAATTGTTTAGCTAACCGTGCTCTAACTACATAACGCGGTAATTACTCAATCTGGGTAATCGTTAAAGGTTAAACATGTGTTGAGTTGATACGCCAGCAAACTATCATTTAATGACTTTCGCTCATTACCGATATGTGTTTATTGTTTTTTAATGAAATACATCAATTTTAGGAGCCCGACACAAGAGCACGTTTTCTTGTAATATGTATAGTAATAAAGTAGGTGTACTTTTTTTCTGTAGGTTTAGTCTAATTCTTCTCTAAGTCTCCATATTTTGAATTACCAAGAGTGTTATTATTACAATAGGGTAAATGAAGATTATCCTAAAAGTCTGATAACTACGGGTTATTTGAAATTTAATGAAGAGTCGTGAATTTCTAGCATCGCCTCCGTTTATGGTCTACTTAAAATTTGAAGTTAATTATCCAGTTTGAAACAGGTTGGGCCCTTAAATATAAGTGCTAAAATTATGAGCAATTATTTAAAACGAGGCGAATTTATAGTTTTCCTCGAATTTAATAGATAATAGGTTTGCTCACAATGCAATCCACAGACGAGTCATATAGTCAATTAAAATACTTTTATTAAATCATCTCAGGAGTTTGGGAAACCCGGATTTAATAACTTTTTTAATTGAAAAAATTATGAATAGGGAAACATAAAACATGAATCATTTCTAAATGTAACTTAATACCTGCCTTTTGTAACAGTTAAGTAGACTATTAAACCTCAAAAATAAGTTCTAAAACTTCCAAAGTCAGCTGTATCTCCCACAAAAAACTAGTGTGCAAATATTTGATTACTTTTCTTCAGAATTTTAAATTGCTGGAAACATTGTGATTCACCCGATCAATTCTTGTGAGTAACACATCAGACAGACCGTTTTAACAGTTTGTTGAATTCTCGTTAAAACTTTCACAAAAAGGTAAGAATAATAATTTACTTTTAATCAGATAAGATAACGGATATTTAGCATGTAACACGGGCATATTTTAAGACTCTAAACCTAGACCAATTTTTATAGATGAAAGTTCTCGAGATGGTCGATTTTTTTTCTACCTGTCTTTTTGTAACAAGGATAACTTAAGTGACTTTCCTGCACCGATACATCTCATTCATCATAAAAACCACAATGAATGAGTAAAACTACTAACCTTGTACAAAATTACGAATTCTTGGAAACCCGATTTACACCTAAGCATAGGTATTTTAATATTTATGCGAAAAAAAAACGCTTCTTTCGTCCTTTGTCTCGTTATTTGTATTCCAAACGAGCGGTTTTAGCTAACATTTGTATTCATAGTACTTCTAATTCTCGATAAACGCGAAAGGAAGCCTTAACGAGGCTGACCCAAACTGGACATTTAAATCTAACGCGGTGAATTCCACTGTGTGAACGCGGCTTTTACCTGTCGCCGATACTTTTGAACTTTTCCAACATTTTAATTTAATCGCTCATTGTTCGGAAACTAATCGCAAACTCCTCTCTGGGCCGCACAGCGCGTGCAACTCTACATCTTAAACCGGAAAAACATGTACCGAACGATTCTCTTACCTGTTGTGAAGGCACCACCACGAAAATTCGCACTAACAAACAGAAACATTTAATTACAACGCGAAATCCATCAACGTCGGCCGTTCCAACACTTCACCCACTAGAAACTGCGGCGCGGATTGCGTTCTACATGATTTTCCGCCGCTACGGAACGCCGAATTTTCAAATTTTCGCGAGTCTGCGTAAAACTTTTTCACAAGGTGTGATCGTGTCAACCGCGGTCTCCGACACTTTACAAAACAAACGCAACGGTGGAATGGAATGCTGTCAAGTCAACTTCACTTTCTCGCGTCGATTCTCCGCGCATTGCCAGACATAACCGACTTTCAAACAACGTTGCCAATTTTTTTAATCACCGACTAAAAACCAAGAAATCGCTCAAGTCACTACACCTCCTCCAACGAATAATAACTATTTAAAATAATCATATCATAAATATTCGATAAATACAACTTACAACAATATTTATTTACAAAATATCAAGCGATAAATAAACCTGGCAACGCCGGAATCGTTCTTTGACAGTTTGACAGTTCGCCAGTGCTGCCAACATTACTATTTTTGAAAAAGTGCACCATTTATTGTTGATGTTTGTGTTATGTTTTTGAGTTTTCACAAAATTAAGAAACGTATGGTATATTCTTAATTTATTTGAGTAACCACCATACATTTATCCAGTTTATAAAACAGTACGTTGTTTACAATACAATCAAATGCGTAATGGATCCGCAAATAGAAGCTCACGATGATATTGATATTTACGAAGAATTGGATGATTCTGAATACGATTTAGGCACGAAAATCGAAAATGTGAGTAATAAAATTATCTAGCAACAAAACAACATAACCTACAAAAATAAATTCATCATTAATATATTTAATTTTAGTGCCAAAAGGAAAACGAAGAGTTGCAGAAGCACATAGAATCACAAGAAGCCAATTTGATAAGATTAAAGGAGGCCCTAGAAGTAGTGCAAGAGGAAAAAGGAAGTCTGGAGAAAAATCTATCGTCTCTACTTAAAACTGCGAAATCTGAATTAGAAAGGAAAGATGCTATCATTGCAGATCTACAACGACAACTAGACAACATTACGTTCAGAAGGATATCAAATTTTAGAAATAGAAATATCAATGTTGATAAAAACCGTGACAACAATGTTAATAACATTATTAACGAGAATGTTGACTCTAAACTTGTCGATGATAAAGACCACAATAGAAATATTTTCTCCGATCGTCAAGGACCTGCAGTTAATAATAAAATGAATGCAACAAACCCTTCTAGAAATGAAAATTATGGGTTTCAGTCTAAAGAATATAATAAGACTGAACATACAAATCATTACGAGAACTTAAAAAATACAAATTCGCGATCAAGACCACGAACAGCAGATACAATTACGAATGATAACAGACATTCGAGTACCATTGAGAGTAAAGAAAAAATTGGTAACGAGGAGAATTACAGAGACAAAAATGCACGATCCAGATCGAAAGATAGAACAAGAAGGGTAGTCGAAAGCACAAATAATAAGATAGATACCAGTTCTAAAGACTATATTGAAAATAAACACAGAATTGACCATGAACGAAATTACGACAAAAGTAGGAAAGAAAACGCGAATTACACGAATCAAACAGAAAAATACAATAGTAATTATACTGAAAATACTAGTAAAGAAACAAAATCGCGTTCAAAATCGAAAGAGAGAGCGAAAAAGCCTGAAACGATTACAAATGATAAAAGACATACCAATTCTAAAGACTTTGAGAGTAAGAATCGACTTGAAAATGAAGAAAGTGAGAAACACATGAATCAAATCGAAGAATACGCTGTTAAATATTCAGACTGTTTTGATAAGGTTTTTGAAGATATTAAATCTCGATCAAAATCGAGAGACAGCATGAGAAGCTTTGAAACTAGTTTAAATGATAAAATAGAAACCAATTCTAAAGATTCTATTAAGTGTAGAATTCAAATCGAAAATGAACAAAAATATGACAAAAGGAGAAGAGATAAAAGTAGAAGTAGAGGTGAATATGAACAAAGCCACAACAAAAGTAGAGATACAGATGTGAGTTGTAATAGCCATGTCGAAAGGGATAAAAGTAGAGAAAACAATAATCGAGAATACAGATACAATAATAGTAGAAAACATAAATTTGTAGGTGATTTGAGGGATCACATTGAAAGGAGAAAAAGCAGGGATACAACTGAAAATGAACAGTGGTTTGAACAAAGGCAGCTCGAAGGGGGGTAGGTATAATTTAATAACAAATATCAATTCAATTTCAAATCAATTAACAAATTATTTCGTAAAAAATAACACTAAAATATTTTTAATCTTGCAGGCACCGAAGAGATGTTAGTCCAGGCTCCAACGCAATTACAAAAGATCAAGAAGATACTAGACGAGTTAATGAAAATTTAGAACCAAAACCAAAGAAAATAAGCGTTAAAGATTACTTACAAAAGCAAAGTTTGTTGAGAACTTTCACTCCTCCGATAGAATCATTACCTAAAGAACAGTTAACAAACGGAAACGCTAAAGACACAACACCTAAACCTGTAGAAGAGACTAATATCCTTAATCACACTCTTGAGAATGTTTCCAGTGACGAGAGTTTTAGCCACATGGATGAAGTCGAGATATGCGAACTGAAAAAGAAAATCATAAACGAACTACTCCAAGAACAACGAAGTAAAAATATCCCTGAAGAGAAGAAAGACAAACCAAGACGATCGCCTAGAAGTGAACTGAAAAGTTCTAAATTCAAGAATGATACTCAAAAAGCTGATACGAGAAACGAACTAGAACAAGAACAAAAGACATCAAAAAATGCATCCCGGCTAAATCGGGATTCAAGCGCGAAAAAAGAGAATGTACAAACTAAAAATGATTTTAAAGAAACCTGTCGAGAGCACAAAGGAGATAATAGTACAATTCAATCCTTCGATGACGAAAGTGGTCAAAAATCTATCTCGAAAAACACACGTAGTGTAACAAAATCGGTAGTGAAACCAGTCGAATCTCCCCAGAAATCTTTTTCGCCCCTAGAAAATGTCTACGCGCTTCAGGATGAACACGAAAAAGCTAATTACACTAGTCGAAGAACGAAATGTTCCCAGATTACTAAAGCTCCTTCACTATCATCCACTCGTAAATCATCAGAACGTCCACCTGAGCCCGAGAAAACCATTCTGAGTACACATTCGAATGATCAACAACAGACTAATTTGAAGAATAAGGAAACTAATTCTCAATCTGATAACATAACGAATAAACTAAATACCAAATCACAACTTGTTATAGAGAAAAATGACTGTGAAAGTAAAAGTTCTAAGGAAACTTTAGACGAGGTTTCAATGGGAAATATAAGCGATTCAGCTTTACAAAAAGTTTCTGCAGTAGCACAAAAATCTCCTCTAAAAAATAATAAAAGAAAACGCAAATCTGCATCCCCTATCAAAAATAATTCAGTTACTAAAAAGAAAGTCAAAGAAACTAATATCGAACGTACTAGTAAATTGGAAGATGATAGTAATCAATTGGTGGAACCCAGTATTACAAACGTGGAATTAAATAATAGTAATAACAACATTATTATTCTAAGCGATGTTACAATACATTCCGAACGACCAAATATGCCAGATAATAGTAATAAAGTGGAAAATGATTTAATCCTATCACAAGCAAAATCTACAACAAAATGCCAAGAAGAATCCAATGCAACTGAAATGCAGGACACAACAAAATCAACTGATTCTAGTGACAAGATTGCAGATAAACCAATCCCTAAAGAAATCCAAGATCAACGCTCTCCTCTCGACCTCTCTTCGAGCTCGCCCAACAGGAAGATAGAAATAGACAAAGCTAAGAATTTAGAAGAAGAAATTAATAAAATCAGAGAGAAACAATCATTGGAAATCAACAATCCTCCAAAGAAGCGAAAAGTTGAATTCGATTTGAACGACCAAAAACAACGACAGATCGAAGATATCGAGCAACAGTTGAAATTAATGCATGATGTTGAAGAGAAGCAAAAAACGCCAGTAAAAAGAAAGTATAGCAAACGAGTTAAGACGGAAACGATCACTGTACGCAGGAAGTCGTTAAGACAGATGAAAAATTCCACTCCCGGAAAACTCCCTGAGAATTCTGATGCCGATTTGAAGCCTTCGGAACCTGACAAAGCCAGTACTGACACTATAGAAAAATCTGCAACTGATCTACCTCTAAAAACCACAACGAATGAAAAACCTGTTGCTAATAGCAATACAAATTCTTACGTCTCGCCTACATCTGATCAACTACTCAAAACCCGCAAAAGAATCACCCCAACGCCAGTTAAAGAGGCGCCGGTGTGCTCGTTTAAAAATATCCTGGACAAGAATAAAACCGGCTTCAAAATTTTCTCCAAAAATTTGGTGATGGAATCCACTCTGAACCTCACCGATGAAGGAGACATACCTCTGCTTCATATAGAAGAGAACCATTTCAACAACATGGAGGACGCTACTCAGAAGACCTTCGACAGGAGCATTATGAATTTGTTGGATACCATGAACGTGTCGAATTTGGAATGCAACATGTCGAAATTAAACGAATCTGTTGATAACAAGGAGGTAAACCCCAAACCTGTAGAAGAAGCGGCTAAGATAGCTATCAGTACACCCATAAGTAAACAGGAAAGAGTTGTTTCGCCGGGGAAAATTCCTAATTCTTCGATTCAAAATTCCAGTAAACCAAGTTTAAGTAATTCTACCAGTGCTCCCAGAAGATATAGGAGAATATGTAGGATAATAGCAGTTAAAAAAAGTTAGTTGTACAATGTTTTCCATTGTAATAATTCAGTGATTTTATTTATATTACCGTTGAATATGCTCAGTTTCATATCAAGAAAAAAATCAGTTTGGTACATAATCGAACAATGTATTTTAGTTTCTTTAGAATTAATGGAGAAAGAGCCTTTTTTACGAGTGTTAGTTAATTTTTGTTTTAATAATAAGTATCTATAATGTTTTTCTGTTTTTGTAAAAAGCGTTCTCTTCACTGTATAGTGTAAATATGTTTAGTTGCCATTTTTAAGAGTTTCTCAGTATTAGACTAAGTATGATTATTAATTTATTATGGAAATAATCCTAGTGGAATATGCAAAAATGCAATGTTTTATTATGTATAAGAACTTGATATTTTTGATAAAAGTGGGTAAATTATATTAATATTGATACCAGATTTTTACATGTTGAATAAAAGTTGTTTTTACTTTTGGATAATTGATTATTGAATCGTCTTCAGTGTTCAAATGTTATTGAAATGAAAATCTTTTTTGGAACCCTACAATTTCAAAATTTTTAATTTTTTTTTGAAAAGGGGAACTCGTAGACAAAATAAAAGATATCTTTCTTTCTCCATGGGATAATTTATAAAAAAGTCAACAGCTATTGGTAGCTGTTTTCCTCTAGAGGAAAAGGACGAAATATTTCATAAACGTCAACAAAACATAACCTATAAATAAGTTTTTTGACAGTTTGCAAATTGTTTTTTTGAACTTGAGTAGAAAGTAAATATCGGCCTGTGGAATTAAATAAACTGATAACAAGGCACTTGTTCGATACTTACATAAGTTTATCTATATAATTTCGTAATTCTTTTTAAAAATTTACTTTTATTCGTTCCTTTCGCTTCGCAAGTGTTCTCTTCAACATTTCCTTGGTTAAAATGGGCAAAGTTCCGACAATCAAATTCAACAATGGTAGGGAATACCCTGTTTTCGGCTTGGGAACTTGGAAGGTAATCTACTAATCATTGTTAATGTTCTTTTCAGAGTTTCAAACTAACTTATAATCAATTTAATGTATTCGAGTGATTTACATATTGTATAAGCATTTATAAATATCAGTTATTTCCAATATAGGCATCTTGTTAATACTATTTATTGAATTTTTTAGTCAACATACAGTCGAAAATTGCTTAATAAATTACCAGCAAATATTAATTTTTAATACCAAAGTGGTATTTATTAGAAATTGCAGTTATCAGTATCTAATTTTATTGATTATATTAAATAAATTTCAATTAACTGATTATAGTGAAGTGGTATATTAATTTATGTAATATATGTTACATTAAATGAGATAACTAGAATTTTTATGTTCCATTCGCTATTGTAATAGGCTACACACAATAGAAATTTATTAATAAAACAGTTTTATTATCAATATTCTACTATAATGTTTCCGTTTATTATTCTAAAATGGTTAAATTCTAACAGAAATTTGTGACATTGATTCCACTACACATACATATCTAGCTTTATCATTTCACAAGAGTATCAGCAGGGTCATGATATATAGGGTGTCCCCTATAAGAACCGATACAGAACATCAGGGGCATGTAGGGGAGCCTAAAATATGTTCTTAAACTTAACTTAACACAACCAACTTTTGAATTATAACTTTTGATCTCTCCTATAACTATCGATTAATGCTCTTAGTACACTCATAACTTATACCAAATTTACTTGTTTTTGAGTATTACTGGGATATTCATTTTTTCATTCAATTTTGTATTAAGTTGGGTTAAACAACATATTTTGAGCACCCCTATACGCCCCTGCTCTGTGTCGGCTCTTATGCAAGACACCCTGTATAAATTTCCGAACTGATTTTGTATTTATTTCACCCAGTCCAAACCAGGTGAAGTAGCTCAAGCTGTTAAAGATGCCATCGATATCGGCTACCGTCACATCGATTGCGCTTGGATCTACGGCAACGAAAAGGAAGTCGGGGAAGCCCTTAAAGTTAAAATATCAGACGGTACCGTTAAAAGAGAAGATCTCTACATTACCAGTAAATTGTGGAACACTTTCCACCGACCGGACTTGGTAGAGAAAGCTGTAAGAGACACTTTGAAGAATTTGGGATTGGATTATTTAGATTTGTATCTCATTCACTGGCCTATGGCTTACAAAGTAAGATAAATAACACATTCATTACCCACATTACTTGTAAATATTATACAATAGGAAGAAGCTGAGAGTTTTCCAAGAAGAGAAGACAATTCAATAATATTCAGCGATGTTGATTACGTTGACACTTGGAAAGAAATGGAGAAACTCCAACAACAAGGTCTCGTCAAATCAGTAGGAGTGTCTAACTTCAACAAAAGGCAACTCGAAAGAGTTTTAGCTATAGCTAAAGTAAAACCAGTTTGTAACCAGGTTAGTAATTCCTCACATTTCCAACGGCAACTCCTTAATAATTATTATACAACTTATAGGTCGAATGCCACCCGTACCTCAATCAGAAGAGGCTGATCGATTTCTGCAGGTCTAAGGACATTGTTATTACAGCTTACAGCCCACTGGGGTCTCCGGACCGTCCGTTCGCCAAGCCGGGCGATCCGCAACTTTTGGACGATCCCAAACTCAAAGAATTCGCCGCTAAACACAAAAAAACTCCCGCTCAGATCGTGCTGAGATATCAAGTAGAGAGGGGCCTCATCGTCATTCCTAAATCCGTTACGAAAGCCAGAATTCAACAAAATTTCGATATCTTTGATTTCAGTTTGAACAAGGAAGATATGGCTTACATCGACAGTTTCGATTGCAATGGAAGGTTGCTTCTTTTGGATTCGTAAGTAGTGGTAAGTGGTAGCTTTAAAATGTAATAATTTGTACCTTTTTCAGTGCTTATGGCCATCCTCACCATCCTTTCCAGAACGATGAATTTTAAAAAAATGTATATTAATGTTATACATTCTATTAAATTGCATTCCAGTTATGTATGTGAATAAATATTATTTTGAGCACTATAGTATATTTTTATAGGATATTTTTTTGTCTAAAACACTTTCCAAAAATGCATACCTTATAAATTATTCTTTACGACGATCTCCTTAAAGATTTCTAAGCGGTTTTTGTAGGGTGACTGTTAAAATGGTCAAAGGTTTTTGAACTTGTGTTGAAAAGCTTTTTATTTTATACAGGGTGTATAGAGACAATTAAGGGGAATATCAAACGAGACCATTTAAAGTTGCATCCGTCTCTTCTTAAAGGAAATACAGGGTGATTCACTAATTTTTACGAAATTTTCTTTCTTTTATCTTGATATAAGTTGAAATTATCTTGACAAAAAAATTTTAAATTATTTTCAAAAAGAGAACTTATAACTAACAAGACAACAGCCACTTGTAGCTGTTTTCCTCTAGAGGATTAGGACGTATTATTTATTATTTCATAAACGTCAACAAAACATAACCAATATGTATAACTTTTAACTTTTTTAACTTTTTTTAACAGTTTGCAAATTGATTTCAATTTTTTTGAGCTTGAGTTGAGTAGAATGTATGTATGTAAATGTAAATAAGTATCGGCCTGTGAAATTAAATAAACTGATAACAAAGCACTTGATCGATATTTACATAAATTATGTTTATCTATACAATTTAGTAATTCTTTTTAAAAATTTACTTTTATTTTGCGATTCGTTCTTTTCGCTTCGCAAGTGTTCTCTTAAACATTTCGTTGGTTAAAAATAAAATGGGCAAAGTACCGACAATCAAGTTCAACAATGGCAGGGAGTACCCTGTTTTCGGCTTGGGAACTTGGAAGGTAACCTTACAAATCATTGTTAATGTTCTTTCCAGCCTTTTAAACTATCTTATTTATAACAATTAATTTAGTATATTCCAGTGATTTACGCATTGTATAAGCATATATTTCCAAAATAGTCATGTTCTTAATACCATTTTATTGAATTTTTAGTTAACATACAGCTGAACACTGCATATTAAATTACCAGACACAAGTCCTTGCAGTAACTATTAATTCTTAAACCAAAGTGGTATTCATACTATTCATTAGATATTGCAGTTATCAATATAAAACTTTCAATAATGTCATTGGGATTGGTCGATTTTAAACCTCTTTATTTACCTAATTAAGTTGAGTTAAACAACATATTTTGGGCTCTCCTACTTGCCCCTGATTTTGTATTTAATTTACGCAGTCCTCACCTGGTGAAGTAGCTCAAGCTGTTAAAGATGCCATCGATATAGGCTACCGTCACATCGATTGCGCTTGGCTGTATGGCAATGAAAAGGAAGTCGGGGAAGCCCTTAAAGCTAAAATATCAGACGGTACCGTTAAAAGAGAAGATCTCTACATTACCAGTAAATTGTGGATCACCTTCCTCCGACCAGACTTGGTAGAGAAAGCTCTAAGAGAGACTTTGCAGAATTTGGGTTTGGATTATTTAGATTTGTATCTCATTCACTGGCCTATGGCTTACAAAGTAAGGTGAATAACACAATTATTAACCCCATTACTTGTAATTATTACACCACAGGAGGGAGCTGAGGTTTTTCCAACAAGAGAAGACGGTTCAATAATATTCAGCGATGTTGATTACGTAGATACTTGGAAAGAAATGGAGAAACTCCAGCAACAAGGTCTTGTCAAATCAGTAGGAGTGTCTAACTTCAACAAAAGGCAACTCGAAAGAGTTTTAGCTATTGCCAAAGTGAAACCTGTTTGTAACCAGGTTAGTAATTCCTTACATTTCCGACGGCAACTCCTTGATAATTATTATACAATTTACAGATCGAATGCCACCCTTACCTCAATCAGAAGAAGCTGATCGATTTCTGCAGGTCTAAGGACATTGTTATTACAGCTTACAGCCCACTGGGGTCTCCGGATAGTCCGTTCGTCAAGCCGGGCGATCCGCAACTTTTGGAAGATCCCAAGCTCAAAGAATTCGCCGCTAAACACAATAAAACTCCCGCTCAGATCGTGCTGAGATATCAAGTAGAGAGAGGCCTCATCGTCATTCCTAAATCCGTTAACAAGGCCAGAATCCAACAAAATTTCGACATCTTTGATTTCAGTTTGAACAAAGAAGATATGGCTTATATCGACAGTTTCGATTGTAACGGAAGATTGCTTCTTGTCGACTCGTAAGTACTAAATGTGGATCTTATGTAAGTCTTATTGTGGTTTATTTCAGTGCTTATGGTCATCCTCACCATCCTTTCGAGAACGATGAATTTTAAAAAAATGTTTTTAATGTTATACATGTTATTAAATCTCATTCCAGTTGTGCATTTACTGTTTCTTTAAATTACTTACCTCAAATAGTTTTTATTATTCATCAGAACGTTTTAATAAAACCATGAATCTATCGATAATATTTTATTAAAACCTTACGAAATAAACGGAATACAAAAATTATATTGCACATGTATGAATTGTAACTCTACGATACATACATCTTATATACAACATGAATTTGGTGTCAATTGAACGAGCAGTTGAAAACATTCATTGAGTGTTTTCTGAGCTCATTGCTAACGAGGTTATTGCACTGCGTCGGCCCGGAGTAACTCCCAAGTTTTCCCAATTTATCCAGGATAATCGAGCGGTCAAATCTGAAACCAAACATTATACGCTGAATATTTGAATTAAAGTATGTAAAATAGAGTAGAGTGGCCAATATAAAGAGTGAGTTGTCAGGAATTGTACATACTTTAAGAGTGTATAAAGGCACTTTAGGGTAACATCAAATAAGCATTTAAAGTGGCAGCCAACTCTTCCTTAAGGAAATAGCTGGTGAACCAGCAACACATTGGCATAAAGAATTAAAAATATCCAGCACCGCCTTCAAGAAAAAGGTAAATTATTTAAACCTAATATAATTCACCCTGTATACGCATTTTTTTGTAAATTCCCATTTGGTTATTGTAGAAGGTACAAGTAACTCGTATAGCCTGACTATCGGAAATTTTTGCATCTCTTTTATTAAATTTTCAATTCAACAATCCACTTTAAAAAATCATTTAGGATTATCTAATCTTTTCCATTAAAATGATATTTCCTATCATACAAATTTTAATGAAAATTAATAATAACGACTAATTACTTTTTCCTTTCAATGAATTAACTCAATAACCGTGAATTTGCCAAAAAAATTTCACCACCCTGACGATATAAGCGAAAGAAAATTTCTTAAAAATTTATAAATCACTCTATTTCCTTAAAGAAGAGGTGGATGTAACTTTTTATGGTCGTTTGATATCCTTTAAGCCGTGTATATTAAATAAATATTTTATGTAAAAATCATCCCTCTTACCACTAGTATTCCAGTTCGCCCTATCGGCTTTAATTTCTCCTCTAAGGCATCTTTCCACGTAAGTCAAAGGATCACAGTCGGCAGTGAGGACTTCACGCAGGAGAGCTATGTACGCGATGGCCAGTCTGAGCGTATCTATTTTGCTGAGCCTCTTCTCGTAGGGGAACGTGGGCACGTGCATTCGCAACTCGTCGAATGCAGAGTTTATACTGCTGCAAACCAAACTCAAATAGAATATTTGTAATTTCCTCTCGTTAGTAGTGTTGTTTGGTAAAAATTGTGTAATGCGCTTGAAATTCCCATTTGCTTCAACAGAAGCTGGATTATTTAGAAAATACAGTGTGGAGAATTTTGTGATTCGTATTTTTCTATTAGGGAATTTGTTTTACTGGATGTCATCACAGAGTGCCTCCCCAGATAGAGTTGAAAAGAGGAAAAAATCCCTTATACTCTTATTTTAGATAAGACATTCTTTATAAAAAGTCCACCTAAACAAAATAAGTTTTGCTTATTAAAATCTGGAATGTAACTCTGGAATGGTAATTCTCATTAACGTCATCCTGGGACAGACTGTGTATCCAATTTTTAATTTTATCAAGAATAAAATCAATTCGATGATGATGATGATGAAAGCATCAACAAATGGGAAATTAGTATTACATAGAATTAGATATCTAGTAGATGTAGCATCCAGAGAAATTGGAGATAATTTTCATTTTTATGGAATAATGTCATGAATTCATTGATAATTTCAAGCAACATTGCGCAAAAATAACAAAAAAAAACAAGCTACATGCTTAAAGTCTATCAAAAAACCTCAAGCTCTACTCCACGAGCTCAATATTAAGTATTTCTTCAATAATAATTCAAGCGTTTCGATAGACCCAAGCCTTATCAAAACTAAAAACAAAACAATACTACCTACACACAGCCTAGCATTCTCCAAAATTAGCAAAAAAAAGCAAAAAATAATCTGCAATGAATCACATATCAAGACAGGTGTACCCGGTGGGTCCAATAGCAGACCTCAGCATCCTTTTCCGTTCCCTGATGTTAGCCGCATGTCTCTGGACCCTATAAGGAGACGATCCATAGTAATCTGCTGAACTGGAAAGACCACCGCACTGGCTATCTGCAAGCAACATCAAGAAATATTAAAATTAAAAACCTACATAAATAGTAAAAGACTATAGAAATAGTAGAAGGCAATAGAAATAGTAGAATAGTAATGAGTGTTAAATGGGTACGATGCGATAGTAAAAGCTGGGTACGGAAGATGCGCAAGTTTATTGCGCAGGTCACATTGATCTTCTTACAATGTGCATTAATTGCATGGGTTGCAAAGACTAATCCTTATAGAATGATTGGTATTATTTTTACCTGCATTGTGATGTAAACCGGTCAAGTAATGGTGCTGCAATCCGGAATTCGAAGAGGGCCTTGATGCGAACGCGCAACTCGGCAAATCGGACACCTCGTCCTCGGACAACTCTCCTGCACTATATCCAAATTGTAAGCTTAAAAATAGAAGGAAGGAAAGTGCGTTACACATAGGGACAACATCCAATAGGGTGGTGCATCGGAAACGATAGTATGTATACATATGAGTATTTCAATTTAGCTGCCTACAGACCTGCAGGAATAGCGGATAATTCGCGACTTCAGCTATTCCTGTCGAACTGTAGCTATAATTTTACTACGATTGTGTGTTTTATTTATTAGTAAATCATGCGATGATTTTATGAGAATCTAGAATCTAGAGAATATAAAATAGGAGTTGTACAGGATGGCTAGTTAGACCAATATGGAAACTAATTAATAATTGGGTTAATTGGCATGCAATATTGTTTCATTAATTATATTTAACGAATGAATGAATTAACTCTACAATAAATTGGTGATATACATATACTATATTTATAAGAGCTGACTAAAAAAAAGAAAAGATGGAAATAAAAATACAATTTAATAGGATGATTAGATATACAACGATATACAAGATATAGAATTTTTGTGTAATGCATGCGAGTAATAAATAATAACTAAATAATTTTCCTAAAAAATTAAACATTTAGGTAAATATTTTCTACTTATTAAATATTATTAAGTAATCGAACTAAATGCAAAATAACAAGTACATTTAGACACTGTTAATACTTTTCGATTCTTCGAATTTTAATCAAATTTTCGGTATAAAAGTTTGTATAAAAAACAACTAGGCACTTACGAAGGTGGTGATGAAGATGAATCTGGTAACTGATGTCCTCGGTTGGTCATTTTTTTGGAACGTTTATTCAAAAACACGGCTGGAGCTATATTGACTATTTTCCGTTTTCCTCTTTATCACAAAATACCAAAACACTTCAAATTTCTCACCAAATTGAATTATGTTTTTCCAATGGGATTTATCACGATTAAACTGAAGAATAATCCCTGGGGATTCTGTTTATATACATAAACTACCCCGAATTGAGCACACTTCTCAACAGGCCAACAACCCATAATTTTCAACTCCATAAGGTCGAATATTCTCTATTGATTTAGGGGTGGTTTCCATGCCGCACGTGAACCAATGGAAATTCCCGAAACGATTACTCCGGCTATTACGTTACGGGATTGGCGCCGACGTAAATATGGAGTAAGGGCTAAGGGTTGAAATATTTGTTGAATTATGTTCGTTTGAAGCGGTTTTGGTCCTGACAGGTCCAAAAACGAGCCATCAATTGCAGATATTCCTTGTTAATAGGAGTTCCCAGTGGCTGCGAAAGGAAAACTGCACACCATTTATAGGAGTTTAAATGTTTAAATTGTTGTTACTTTGTCTAAGAATATGCTTTTGTGTGTAAATTGTAAATCTAGGATGATCTGTGTATCGAAATATTTTCGAGTCTCTAAACTGGATCTACAGAATTTATGTATTGAGGATTTTTTATAGAACAGGTAGAAAAATGACTTCTGACACACCCCGGAAGATTCAATATTTTAATGGTATTTGAAGGTATAATTATCCTAAAGTGCGTACTTTTACCGGTACACCGAAATTCCGCACCAAAATAATAATTAATAATTCATTTTTAGGTGGTACTTTACTTTATTCCCTTATCGGAATTCCATATCGAAAAATAAAAATATCTACCTAATTGAGTACCTGAAAACTTTAATTTAATTTACCTACCAACTAAGAAATTTTGAAATATGTGTATGTAATATTTTTTGTGATCGAAGTAAACTAATTTTAGTCTATCAAAAAACTGTACATATCAATTGTACGTAGGATGAGTGTTAAAAACTACAAGCAAAATTCTTGGTGCATTGATTTATAAAATATTCCATTGCATCAGTATAAGAGTAGATTACACTAAAATATAGAGCAGAGAATACTAATAATATAGCAAATAATAATAGAGCAAAGATGATGAAAATTAGAAAATTGCTCCTAAAATAACAAAACCCTAAAACACCTTTCCATCATGTTTTTAGGTAACTTTTCAATTTCTTCAACATTATAGACTTCTCACAAATACATCCCACACTTACCATTGATTAATTAATTTCCATCAAACCTGTTACGTCCTTTACATAATAGGATATTTTTTATACGCGCATTTATCGCCCCTAATAAAAACCACCCGAACGACGATCCGTGATAACTTCTTTCCGGAACTAAACCCATAAAATGACAGTAATCTTCCACACTTGAATATGTCTGCAAACAAACCAGCAACAATGCGTAATAATAGTATTTCCGCAACTTTCCCAGGGGAGTCGCGACCCCGCACCCTCTCCGGCGCTGCCCAAACTAGGGCTATAATATTTTCTGAATCGAGCCGCTTTAACCGCCGACCCTTTGTCATCGACATATTGCTCGCGCTCGCGGGAGCGTGGCCTCGCAAATTAGGGGTGTTTAAAATGCAAGGGACGAGCGCTAACTTTTGAATGGATAATTTTTTTTAAAGAGTTATCATCAAATTTTCGAAATGTTACTAACAATTAATAGCAGTTTTTACTCTGGTCTCATTTTTGCTCACTTACAAGTTAGTAGATGTTTCATTGCTAAGGGGGTTATTCTATTGAGTGGTTGTATTTTTAGTGATTTTTTAGAGAAAAAAAATGAGGTAGTTTTTGAGCTATTCTTTTATAACATTATGGAGAGCTTTGTAAACATTTTGGATTTTTGATGCTCCTTTAAATTCCAAGCAACACACCCCCTTTTTGGCATGGTTAATATTTAAACTGTCGTCACATTTGGGTCCCCTCGCGCCGGCAGGATACGGTCACGTGTCGGCTACATCGCCCGGGAAATAGGCGGAGATCCTTATTGATTCGAAGGAAGAGCAAACGTGGAATTTACCACCGATTTCACGGCTACTTGAATTCATTTTCTGGCGCTGCCTCGTTGGGATCCGTGGGTTAATTTATTATCTGGAGCTGATGCTGGTGCATTCGATTCGGTTGTGTTTGTCCCGCAATTTTCTCACAGTTTAGATAGCAATTATTATTACTTTCATTGGGATGATTTTGGTTGTACTATCTAGGGATAAGAAATATGTAGAAAATATAAATTTATTTAAATATTTACAGGATTTGAAGGATATACAGGACTAAAGGATGATAGACCAATCAAATAGGAAAAAGAAATAATAGGAATATAGAGTTCTGAAATGTGGAACAGGAATTTTAATTCTCTCTGTTCAATTTTTCTTTGAATATTTGAGAAAATCATGAATTTTATTATAAATTCCTTCCTGTCTTTTTCTTAATCCAAATTTCTTTAAGAATCAAAAATGCTCAAAATTCAATACCTATTCCAACTCTTCAACTCTCAATTCTCCAATTTTTATGCATTAAATATACCAAAAAAAATATTTATTCTCTATAGTTGTTTTCGAATCTACAAGGACTAAACAAACAATCGAAATTTAATTTTTTTATATATACTCTTAGATTAATTCGAATCTATTCCCACCGAATTAATACCATGAGAAAATCAAATTGAGCGATCAATCGCGAACCGCTAATTTGAATCGTCGGTCGAAATCCCATCAAAACCCAGATTAAAAATTAAATAAAGATCACACACACTTGCATAAACCAACAAACATACTAGCAAATAACATTCATGACGCGGCGCGGAACAAACGAAAAGCTCAATCCTATCCAGTTGGCTTATCTTTCCGAACAATTGAACCTCGCCCGGTGGCTAGATGCGGAGGAGCGACGGGATAGAGCAGGGTCGGCCGTGCCGCAAAACTATGTTTGACACATGTAAGTGGGGCCTCTCGTGTACGGCACGTGAGACGGTCACGTGGCCGTGCAAATCACGGAACGTAAAGACGATTTGTCACCGACAGGCATAAGTGTGCTTTGAAATTGACACACCCACAATGACATAACCTATTTGGAAAAGTGTGCTCGGTAATTGTCGATCGAGAAAAATACGATAAGCCTCGGGGGATTGTATTTTTATCTTAAAAATCCAATAGAAAATTGCGTTGTTGGATAATTCGATTCTCGGATTCTTTATAAAACTATAAAACTAATATTCCAGCAAACTAGCAAAGTATGTAGTAAGCTAGTTAACTAATACATTAGTTAACTAGGAAAGTTGTAAACAATCAAACTGGTAAACTAAGTCGACTAGTAACATAGTAAACTAAACACTAGTAAACTGGAAAAGTTAAGCAAGAAAACTAGTCAACCAGCAAATTAATATACTAGTAAACTAATCGACCAACAAACCAGTAAACTAATAGATTTAAACTAGTAAATTAGTAAAGCAGTAAACTAGTCAACTAGCAAACTAATTAAGAACTAATATTCTAGTAAATTGGCAAAGTAGTGAACAAGCAATCAAGTAAACTATAGTGAACCAACAAACTAGTAAACTAGCCGTCAGCAAACTAATACACTAGTCAGCTAGCAAGCTAGTAAACTAACACACTAGTAAACTAAACTAACATACTAGTAAACTAGCAAACTAACAATCTAAATAACAAACTAAAGAATTAACAAACTAAACTTTCATTCATAAGTCACTTTCAATTATATTTGATTATCATTCATGAAAATTAATTATGTATCCTTTAGACTAGAAAAAAACTACAAGTAATTAGTTTTGATTGGTATCGGGTTGTTTTATTGAAACTCATCTAAATTAAATAATTAAAAATATTTATTAATTTTAAAAAACAAAAATTAATAAACTTACCTATTCAGCTTGAATATTACAAAATAATCGACCGTACAGTAAAATATCAGTTTTGAGTATGTATATGAGATATAAGTATATGTTAAACTTTATGTAATAATAAATACTGTGAAGTTAATTTGAACAATAAAAAAACGTGATGGTATATTTAGACAATAGTATTGTTAAAAATTTTTGATATATACAACACAATACATTTAAATAAACTGCGCGTGTTCTACTAGTATTATAAAAATTCTACAAATATATTTACAATAATAAAAATAAATCGCTTCGTAGGTATTTTAAAATGACTTATTATTGCTTTACATCCGGCATTTACATTGCTCCACAAAATTTAAGGAAGCTCACAAATATTGAGATTAATTTAAAAGTTGGAGGTTTTTTGATCGTTTTTTGATCAATTTAGTATGAGTTGGAGAGGTAGGGACAAAAAATCCACTCAGATATGAGAGAAAACATTTAATTTCGCATATTTGAAAATTCGGTGATCAAAAAGTCGGTAACTTTTAAAATAATCGCAAAATTTGCGAACTTCCTTAACTTTTGTGGAGCAGTTTATTTTAAACGATTTTTCTTAACAAAAACCCTGTATTGTTTTCTCCGACTCTCTCACTCCAAGTCCGAACGATTAAATAATTCGACTCCGATCCACTTTTCCCGACCTTCGATTTCACTTTTGTACCAGCTCAACGTAGTTAGCCGGGAAAATTCCAACGTTTCCGCCGCACTCGCCCAGCCACCAGTTGTCGTCCTGCTGCCGATACACCGTGATGATGTCGCCCACCTTGATAGGGAGCTCGTCGTGAAGCAGCGGCTTGTACGCGTAGATAGCCCGACAAGTGGCTATGGGATCCATCGGAGAGTCCTCGGACGTGTGGAAGTTTTCCCCCGCGCTGCTGCAGTTCGAGGAAAATTCGTCTGGAATGGAAAATACGTTTAGTTAATGCGAGTGCGCGTTAGGATTGGTTTGTATTCGCGGTACCGAAATCGGAGTCGTGTTGGTTCGAATTCCCGTCGGCGGTGCCTCTATCTAGCCATTCTGAGTCGTCTACGTCGTTGTTGTGAGGATCGGAATTGTCCGATTGGTTCGATTTCGTCGATTTTTGACTTATTGGGCTCTTGTTCAAATCGTTCCATTCGTCTTTCAGCCATTGGGGAACCTTTAGAAACAGCAATTGAAAGATTACATGAGTACCTACAGTGTCTTAGAATAGTTCTAAACACAGAAGGTCCGAAGAGTTGTAAAATATGATAAGTAATGTTTTGTAATACCTTCTGACATAAAAGGACCCGGAAATTCTGATTTAAATTACCTATAAATTCCATCAAACAAAACTTACAGAAGGAGCTAAAAGGCATACCAAAAAGGGGCTATAAAAATGCTTCGATGATTCGAAAAGGCGTTTTATTCCAATTTTCCGGATACTTTTCGTCACAGTAGTATTGATTAAAAATGTACCTTTAACACGCTTTGTTGAAGTCCAGATTTATCTCTCGTGATGGTTATGTGTGGTGCAAAGGGATGCTCATCTCTTGGTCTGCCTTCCAATTCCAATAGCGAATTCTGCACTTTGTATTTCGCCCCTTCCAGGTACGCCAGCATTGATTTAATCTACAGAAAATGCACAAATTACATAAATACCATACAATCAAAGATTTTTGTAAGCTTGTACCTGGTACAACTTTTCAGCAACCTTCTGAGTATCCTCCGATCCGAAACGTTTGATAGCTTCCGTGAGATTTTCTAACCCGACTTTGGATTTTTTCTCCCGGTCGACGTCGTCTCTAATCAATTTCAATAACTTCAGCAACGCCTGGAAGCATCGAAATTTCATAATTTCGCAACGAAAGCGTTCATTTCGCGACTCACCTGTTTCCTTCTCTCCGTGTTCATTGCCAATGTGGTGTGCTCGCAGTAGAAATCCGGCAGGAGCTGCTCGGACACTTGCTGCGATGACTGCCTCAAATTCTGGAAGGTGGTTAAGTCTTTGGCTGGCTCTGCTTGGTTCACGGGGCCTTTCAATCTCTGCGAGGCCTGCAATAACAAGCGTTATTCGGGCGCTACGATGTTTATGCTTAGTACTCACTTCTATCAATCGCGGTCCAACGAAATTGTTGTGGTGTAAGTAAGAGGTAAGGACAGATTTGAGATTCTTCAACCTCTCTTCTTCCAATGCTTGGAACGTGCTAGCACCGCGAAGGACCGCAGATTCCCATTCAAGTCTATAATTACAATATTATTGGAGATCGAGTTTAATTAAATTTACCCTAAAGAGAACCGGCTTCATCGCAAATTATTAAATACCAAGAATATTTTTTTAAGTAGATGCAGACGCATAAGTGACCTTAAGGTTTTATTTTGGTCGCGACTGCGTCGCTAAATCATCGCCTTAATCACTCTATTTGCCTTGCGAGGAATTTTTATGCGGGAAAATTAAAAAGAATCGAGTACCTTGCTCTCTCTGCTCGCACGCAAAGCATGTAGTATTCCTCGTCGGCCTTTTTAACGGCGTCTTCGGCTTTGCGCTTCTTCCCCTCCAACTGGAACACGAATTGCGAGGTAAGCGAAACGAAAATAATAATTATCGAATAGCGTGTTATTATTACATGAAAATTCAATTCGATCGACCGTCAATTTATGCGCGCTTATAATAAGTACCTGTCGGTTTTTTTTGAGATTAATTTACGTGAAAAGAAAACGTCCTTTTACCTTTGAACCGTCGTTGTTGTTCTGCTTGATTTGCGCCAAATGAATGAGACTAGAACTTTTCGAAATCCTGCAACGGTTAATGAGAAATTAAAGGTTCTGCATGTAACTGGAAGGTGATAAATTAGATTACGTTTGTTTGCCGTACTTGGTTGTGTCCAAGACGGCGGCATCTTGGAGCTTTTCGTTTTCCCTCGCGCACGAGTGGCTGTTTTTCTTTCCTTTCGCTTCGCTCGCCCGGTAGTCTGATAGAAGTTTCGCCGATTTGTCCACTCGGGCTTCGCATTTTTTCCTGATCCTACAACAATAGTTATTAAACGTTTAATGTAGGTGCTAATTTGGCTGAAATTGGTTGTTGGTGATGAAATAGTTAGTAAATATGTGACCTGTGTTGGTTTTCGGTGAGGGTTCTGAGGGGCTTGGCGGTTTCTTCTTGCAATGCTACACCCAGCAGCCTGTGCGCCTCGGCTTTGGTTTCCAATTCTATGGCTACTGCTTTCCAAGCTTCGTTCAAACCGCCCACGTTTTCCCGGCACGCCCGTGAAAGTTTGGTGCTTAATTTGGAAAGGCTCTTTGCATATTGAGACTCCACATCGATTCTGCAAGAGAAACAAATTCATCGAATTTAAAAGTGTTTTTCATGCGTAAACAATTTTATTCTCGTTAAATTTGTAGAGCAAATGACGCACTGGCATGAAATATTATCTAAAAAAATTGAAATAATTGTTGGAAGTTAATTTTTGGGATCGTTAAACAAACGATTTATTAATTAGAATTAAATATATTTACTGGAAAGTACTTAATCGATATTTATGTTGATTTTTCCTTGAAGAAATTGAAAGAAATTTAATACCAATTAATATAATTTCCTATCGTAATATGGAAAATAAAGGTCAGTGGTATTACTTATATGATTTTGAAATTGCAAGATTACCTTTCTTGTAGAATCTGCGACAGTTCTTTGCAAAAATCTTCCCCTTGCTTGACGTATCTCCTTAAATCTTCAAATCCGTTTTGACCCTGTAACACGAGCAAAAATAAATTAGAAAAATCACCAACTGTTACCTATAAAAAAAATTAAAGCACAATATACAAGTCGCTCTCTGAATTTACCTCAGCATTTTGCATATAATACATACGAAGCTCGCCCACGAAGTTCTTTAAAATCCGATTGTTAATTGACATTTATTGTTTAGTTAATGCTTTTAAGAACGATACTTTAATATTATTTGTCACGACCCCGCCTACATTTGTCGTTCTTCATCTCGATAACAATCCATTATCGAGGATTTGTATTATATCATCAGTTTAACGATTTTAATGTATCGATCAGTTATTCATATTGATCGACCGATCAAAATTTCATGCAAATGTATTCGTTTAACACATAGGCGAAATCTGAGAGCTATTCCAACGAGTAATTTTTTTGGTAAAATGATTGTATAACAATTGATTTAGTTAACTTTAGTGTACCTAATGATCGAATCTGAATTAACGACGACAATTTAGTATTTTCTTCGCTACGATCGTGATAAAACTTTCAGTCAAATTCACTACACTACTAATCGAAACGGGCGTAACAAACCAGAAACACTCAAGAATCGTTTAATAATTAAATAGCAATTATAATCTAATCTAGGTGAAATTTGAAATTTGTAATTCCAAAGTAACCATCAGTCAAAGTGTTTATTATAACAGTTATGCATCCAATGTTGAATATCTGTTTGGTGTGTTTAATAATTATAATCGAAATAAACAGAGTCACGCCGAAAAAGCACCATAAAGACCACCACCACGACGACCATCATCATCAAGATTATTTCTGGGACGATTATCCGAGCTACTCAAGGTACGATCCTCTCCAGGAACCGTCCCCATTCCGATCTCGCTTTAATGATTTCTATGGTTACAGAGAAGAATACAGGCAACAGCCAGTAAGAGGTAGTTATAGACAACAATTACCAACAAGAAATGGCTATAGACAACAATTTCAAATGGGAAATGGTTACAGACAACAATTCCCAACAGGAAACTATTACACACAACAATTTCCAACAGATGATGAGGGTATTTGTGGATTAACACCTGTAGTCAATAAGCTGATAGTGAACGGACAAGACCTTGAAGAAGGCACGTTTCCATGGTTAGCAGCTATATTTTCGGTGAAAACCGACGGACCTAGCTTCATCTGCGGAGGGACGTTGATCACTTTAAAGCACATAGTAACAGCGGCTCATTGCGTTAGATACAGCAACAAGCAAACGGCCAATCCGAAGGACCTGCTGGTGGTGCTGGGAAAATGCGACCTGTCCGGCATGGGGGCGGCAGACATGCTGAAAGTTGCCAGCATTCAACCACACAACGACTACAAATTTCTATCAGCCGACGGGGACATAGCCGTGATAGAACTACAGAACGACTTGGTGTTGAACAAATCGATCAAACCGGCGTGTTTGTGGTCCGGCGACGACAGCATCGAAGCTGTAGTCGGAGAGGTAGGAGTGGTGGCGGGTTGGGGCAAGACCGAGAAAGGGGTGCTGTCTTTGAGCCAACCGAAATTCGCGAAAATGCCGATAGTGTCGCAGGAGCAGTGCCTGAGGAGCCATCCGCAATTCGCGGCGGTCACCTCGAGCAGGACGCTGTGCGCGGGAAACAACGACGGATCGGGACCCTGCAACGGGGACAGCGGCGGCGGATTGATGATCAGAAGAAACGGGCAGTGGGCGCTGAGGGGATTGGTGTCGCTGTCCTTGGCTTCGGGCGTACCAGTGTTAGGGTGTGATTTGAGTTTGTACGTTGTTTTTACCGACGTTAGTAAGTACTCGGATTGGCTGTACTCCGTTATAAAATGATTTGTTGCTGTGGAAATTTTCTGGAAATATACTACACTTTCGGATTTGGTGTTTAAGTCGTTATATTTTTTATTGCGTGTTAATAATAATGTACAATACGAATTTGTTTCAATAAAATATTGCCACACAATGAGTTATTAGCAATGTAATAAAAAACACAAATTAGTAATCAAATAGTATAATGTGTATTTAAGTAAATTTAACTTGTAAATCGCCACATAACTTTTAAAGAAAATATCAAAATAATATATGCTAGAGAGATAATTTAAAGTTCAATTGAAATACAAATATGTACATCTAGTTTGTGCAAATTTACGTATCAAATAACTCATAAATAAAGTAAATAAAGTAGTTTCTAATTAATTAAATATGACTAACAAAAATTCGGATGTTAGAACGTAGGATGAAACGTAGTGAGCTTTTAACCTCTTCACATTTCGGCCTATTCGGTCTGCATAATTAAATTTCTCTTTTATTAAATTTTATCGCATTTTAGATAAACATCGCCTAGCACGATAGGTCAAGCAGATTAAGTTATTTTGTGATTATAATTCATCGATCATATACAAACCTGTTGGCCGGTCAACAAAGCGAGTGCCTAATTAAAGTGAAACGTTGAAAAATGCGAGGAAAACGGGTTCCTCCCGAAAGGCTCGAGTAAACCCATAGAATGTAATAAAGATTAATTGTTTAATGATTGAAAAAAAATGACAAAGTTAAAGTGGGAATCTGATAAGAAAACAATCAATTTTTCACAACGTATAACTCACCTCCTGCGAGTGGATTTTTTTCTTAATGGCATTCTTTATGGCACCAAAATCGAAATCGTCCTTCTTGCTGTCTTCCGCTGATACTTTACTCTCGTTCGAGAAACTACTATCGTTCAGGGCAGTTCCGTTTAAAGAAATTTTAGATAATCCCGTATTGTTCAAATCAGTCTCGCTAAAGGTTCCGTTGCTACTATTATGATTGCTCTCGTTAACACCGTTACCGTTCTCTTTGGCACTAGTCGAATTATCACTATTAGCACTATAGTTGAGCATATATTCAATGTCACTAGCCTTAACTTTCCGCACAAAGGCGGGATCGGAGCTCGCCATGTCGGGTTTCTTCTTGAACATCTTGCTGGTGTTCCCAAAGATCTTTTTGCACTTAGTTTTCGAATTTTTGTACATTTCTTCAAAGTTGATGGTGAGCTTTTCCTTATCATTGAAGGCGCCCACCCGCTGCTTCGCGGCCTGCTCTTGCATCAAGGCGTTGAATTTGTTCTTGAAGTAGTCCCAATTTTCGATTTTTAGTATTTTCGGTTTCTTCAGCTTCGGCAGTTTCGAAGCGCTTTTGGAATTGTTGGAGGAGATTCTGGCGGGTTCTTCGGAGATGTTGATGATCTGGCTGGCGGAGATGTGTTCAATGCTGGATAGGCTCGAGTGATTCGATAAGATGACGAGGTCCGGGGGATTCTCCTTGTTGATGGTATCGAATTCTTTTAGGGACTGCGAGAGCCTGTTGGTGACCTTTAGAGGCCTAGGGACCTGGTAAAAATCGTCCTCGTCCTCGACGTGCTTGATGGTTATCGCGAGGTTAGGGTCGCTCCCTGCCGATTTTAGGGCGGTCACGGGGATGTCCTCCAAGCTCCTCACGAACATCTCGGTTTGGGAAACGAACTTTTCGCTGGGATGACACGGCGGCAGCTCATCGTATTCCTCCAGAAGCTCCTCTTGAAGCGAAACACAGTCCGGCACTATAACTGTTAACGTGTTGTTTTCCGCTACCCTCAGGGATATTTCGTTATCGGTCTCATCCGTGTTGGTTTCCAAGGCGGTTTGGTCGTCTTTACCAAAGAATTTGAAGCTGATTTTGGGCACGTCGTACTCGAACTGGCCGTTATTCTCTTCCGTGTTTTTGGATTCGATTTTGGCGCAAACCGTTTCGGGGCGCGCCGGGAACTCCAACTCCCCTTTGGCGTCTTCGAATTCGCACGACGACGATGAGGACGAGGCTGCTTCCATGTAGACGCTGTTAGGCAAGCTCCTGGTCTGATCGTACACCTGCTGGGCTTCCGCGAAATCGTAGAACCCGGAGGAGCGCTTCGACGTCTTCTCGTCCTCCTTGGACGGTGACCGCCTGAATATGGTCGAGTTGAGATTGGGCACCGTGATGCGCCATTGCTGCTTGTTAATTTTCGTCGATATGAACTTTTTCATCGTCGCTTTCGGCCGCCCGTCTCATTCTGGAAATGCGGAATACGCTCGGTTTCAGCGCGAGCATTTGACGGTACTGAATGCTGGCGCAAAAAGCTGTTTGACTTGTGACGTGCCCGACGTGCTCGCGAAAAAAGAGTACGAGGTACAATAAAATAAACAATATAATTGATAGTGTGTACCAGGTAGCTCGGCATGGGCGGAGATGGCGGCGATTTTCGACGGCGGTTTTTTTTTGTGCCGGCCATTTTCGATTTGCATAAGCGCGTTTGATGTAATTGCGGCGCGCGATGGGAAACAGGAAATTGCCCGACGTCGAGCAGTGAATGCCGATATTATTGGAGACTAATTAACAGTGCGTCATAATTGTAATCTGGTTTAATTCGATTTTGTCACTGCTTTATCGAAGGGAATGTTCGTGATGTAATTAATCGATCTGCTGGGGATTATTTAATTGACAAGTTAGTTGCGCAATTTATGCATCAGTTTCTTACAAAAGTGTAACTTTTTTCTTTCTTTCGCGTAAATGTAATTCCCGGAAACCTATTTAATTATTCATTGATTAACTCGGGAAGCTACTAATGTGATTTTTGTGGCGGAGAGAACGTTTTATGATGGAAAATTTGAAAAACTTCTTTGAATTTTAGTAACCCATTAAATTACAAAGTTAATTGATTTTGACGAAGAAATTAATTGTTTAAAAACATCCAAAATCATGTAGTAACTACCACATAAAACCCCATAAAAATTACAAAATGGCTACACCTACTGCCTATCTAATTTGTTGTCATAATAATAATTTATTAGCTAAACGTTTGATATTTTAGTCTCCTCGAAAAAAATCCGTTCTCCGTGTATGCGTACACTTGCTCATTAGTAAGGTACAAAAATCATTGGGAAGGTCACCAAAGTATTGTTATCACTATTAACATTATTACCTATTACGTCGGGTAATGTTGCCATTCGAACGGCGGTTTTGGATTTTATTGTATCGTTTTTGTTTAAACATTTAATGAAAGTATGAAAATTACCTATGCACTGAGCAGGGAATTTCGTAATGGTTTGTTAGATATTAATGGTATTTGAATTTAAACGTTGTTTTTCAGTTTTAATTGGTGTACGGCATATTATAACAAACAAATAAAGAAGTTATTTTATACTAAGTGTAGTTTTATTGAATTTTGATTTCACCTAATGAAAAATATGTTATGGTATCGAAACGGTATGTATGTTTATACGAATTGTTATTATTAAATAAGTCTGATGATATTGTTGTTTTGTAGGTAAGTATATTTTTTAATTATCAACATTTTGATAGCCGCTTTTCAGTTTCTGTTGAAGGTGTGCATATGCGAAAAGTACGATAAAATTATACGCGGCATGTTAAGTTGAACGCTAATTAATGAGCTAAAAATATCTACTTCCTTTCATAACCTTCATTTCACCAAGGGTATTCTACAAAATATTTAAATTTTATAACAAAATTTCGACGAAACCAAGTTAGGAAAGTAGATCGTAAAATTATTATATATTCTTTTTCTGCTAGAAGAATTTATTGCAGCGATTAACTCGAGATTTATTTATCTACTGCTTGGAAAATGATGCAATATACGATTAAATTTAAAAATTACAATTATGTCAAAATCTCTCAATTAGTACGATAAATTTGGTAGGTATGTAGCTAGGTACTATTTACTTTTTCATTGCATACAAAAATAACAGTAGTATAATAGATGTAAATATTTAAATCATTTTATCTCGTTTGGTTAAACATATTAAATAAATTTACTAAATCTTTCTGGTGGAACTAATATAATAATTCGTCACATTTATGTAACATTCTAATTATCTTGAGCACAGTATGTCAATAATTAGGAATAAATCAAATTTTCCCATAATATTCGCGTAGATTGATAGTGAAACAGATAAAATAAAATTTGAATTGTTAAAGATATTGTAAGGCTTAATTTATGTGTAACATTCAAAGAACTTTTAAAATAAATTCAACTTTGGTGGCGATCGTTTAGTTATCATCACGACATAAAAATGCCATCTAATTAGATTTTCTGGATAAAAGAGGAAATAGTTAATTTAATTCGGCAGATAAAATAGTTTTTTTCGTATTCACATTTAATGATATTTTCGATAGGTTATGCTTAAAAAGAATAATTCGTTTCATATGGGTTACTACAAAAAACAGATTAGTACATAATAAAGCAAATACTTTCTGTATGTACCTATTATTACTCCTTATTTCTCAATATTACTAAAGTTTTATAAAATGCTCTCTAAATTTCAAATCAATATAAACAATGATAATTGGTTAATAATACCACCAAATTCGTATCTTATCTAATTTTTTTAACGTTCATTATTGAAATTTTATTATTTATAACAAATTAATACTATTGTAATAAATAATAATAAAATGAATCACTAAAATTTATCTAAAAGTTTGAATAAAAGATTTGTTTAGAAAAATATCAAAATATCAAATCAATACAAAAAAATGATAATTGGTTAACAAAAACTATTGATCGTATCTAATTAATTTTTTTACGTTGACTATTACAAATTTTGTTATTTTTAACAAGTATGTAGATACTTTTGTAATGAATAAAAATAGTAATAAAATGACGCACTAAGTTGAAAAATAATTCTTGCAAATTCTGTTATCAAAATTAAATTATTGTCAAATGATAATATGATATTGCCAAATTAAAAAAACATGTTTCCATTTTATACTTTTTAAGAAACTTTCAGTAAACAAACAAGACAACTTAATGAAATTTAAGTTATGAAGAATTAAAAATTTCAAAAAAAAAACTGAAATTTTCTCGAAATGTACAATACACACAGCCTCTACTGCTTGGTATTTATATAAAATTTATAACACAAACGACTACAAAAATAAACGATTGCAGCATAAAATCGTCCCGAATTTTCAAAAACTTGGCGAAGCAGGTCACAAGTAAATAGCTTTTACGAACCGATTTCGTCCGCAACAAAAGGCGCTAACAGCACTTTGCACCTACCAAAATTCAAAAAAAACTCACGCCGCAAACTCGCAATCGAAAATTTCACTCGAAATCACCACTTGCACCACGATTTAACCATTATTCGCGTCGCCGTCGAGTGAAATTTCGCGTTGTAGGCCATGCCTGCGACAGGGGACACCAAAACCAACGCAGTGCTTCTAGGATCTAAAATAAATGCGTGGAGTACTATAATTATCACACATGTGAGTTATACTGTGTGTACGTTCCTAGGCTTGCCCTCTTTCCAGCCGGAGATGGGAACCATGTGCGGCAGAGGCGCGCACAGGTGATAATGCTATCGGTCGAAAAAAAAATATGCAATCGAAAAAAATATAGAGAATTTTATTTTGATTTCGGGATTATTGTCATAAATTGCTGCGTGTTTACCTAACATTTTTTTCGATTTATATAGTCACTTGCGATTTTGTTTCGTGTATATCTTATCAAATAACTAATTACAATTCAGCTGGCAGTTTGTGTTAAAAAAACTCTTAAGTAGTTAAGTAATGAGAGGGCAAATGAGGAGGAATCGGAGGAACCGGTTTTACTTCCGGTTTCGCAACCTCCAAAACCGGTTCCTCCGATTCCTCCTCATTTGCTCTCTCATTACTTGATGGATAACCTTTCTCTTTTAAGTAGGTCACACAAAACCGGTTCCTCCGATTCCTCCTCATTTGCTCTCTCATTACTTGATGGATAACCTTTCTCTTTTAAGTAGGTCACACAAAACCGGTTCCTCCGATTCCTCCTCATTTGCTCTCTCATTACTTGATGGATAACCTTTCTCTTTTAAGTAGGTCACACAAAACCTGTTCCTAAGTAGGTCACCCAGTTTTAAGTAGGTCATACAAAACCGGTTCCTAAGTAGGTCACCCAGTTTTAAGTAGGTCATACAAAACCGGTTCCTAAGTAGGTCACCCAGTTTTAAGTAAAACCGGTTCCTCCGATTCCTCCTCATTTGCTCTCTCATTACTTGATGGATAACCTTTCTCTTTTAAGTAGGTCACACAAAACCGGTTCCTAAGTAGGTCACCCAGTTTTAAGTAAAACCGGTTCCTCCGATTTCTCCTCATTTGCTCTCTCGTTACTTGATGGACAACCTTTCTCTTTTAAGTAGGTCACCCGAGGTCATTAACCCTCCCTCAAGGTTAAAGGTTATTCAAGGTCAAAGGTTATTCGAGGTCAAAGGTTATTCAAGGTCAAAGGTTATTCAAGGTGAAAGGTTATTCAAGGTCAAAGGTTATTCAAGGTCAAAGAGCTATCAAGGTCAAAGGTTATTCAAGGTCAAAGATCTATCAAGGTTAAAGGTTATTCAAGATCAAGTTCAACCAAGGTTTAATATCATTCAAGATCAAAGATTGTTGGGTGTTAAAGCATAAAGAGGAGTAAAGAAAGAGTGTATACCGGACTATACTGCAAACGAGACTGATTATCATTTCCTTCGAAAAGGAGAGTAAACTATACTTGGCGCGTTTGGAAGACGGAGTAATAAAAATGTCAGGCGGTTCCAAAATATCCCTACCCCTGTACGGCAAAATCCTGTACAATGATCGATTCGATCGATAGAAATTTCGCACATCGCCTACAATTACTCAAAACCATTCACAGAGTATCAACTTTTAGGCCGGCCAATGGGGAGTGAGTGATATCGGCGACTCGTTTACACCCCGGGTGGACTTCGGCTGATTAATGTGTTTATTACTCCGTCTTCCAAACGCGTCAAGTATAGAGTAATTATTTTACTCTCTATTCAACTATTACACTATTCTAGTGTTCTAATCTACTAATCCTCTATTTTAATCTATTCTAATGTATCAACTATCTTCTTTCTAAATAAATCGGTTTTACAGAGAACTGTATTAAATAAAATTCAAATATCTATTAATGTTTTATTTTTATATATATTAAGTTACAAACATTATTATATTTACAACGAGTATAAAAATATTTATATAAAAAAGGTTAAGACCACTTTTATCAACTTTTTTATGAGAAGATTCCAACATCTTAGCGTAGCTGCAGTAGGGACTATACTTTATGTGGTCATCAATCACATCATCAGTTAATTTCCATCTAAAAACTTCAATACCGCAACAAAAACATCTAACACAATCTTCAATTCCGGTATAGTAAAAACCAGCTAATGCTAATTGGATTGGGGATACAACACCTTTCCATTTTTTAAAACTTGCTAATCTACTGTCGAAAGAATTTGAAAACTCTTCTTCAGCACACATTTGTAACAAAATTCACAGATTGAAAATATTTTTTCAAGTAATAATATTGTTAAAACAAGTGCACTGTAGTAAGACAACCACTGAATTGAATTATTTTTAACTGTCAACGCATTTTCTTTCGTTTTGAATAAGGAGGGGTATAAATTTCGCCAATCTGTCTCTTCCATTACATTATTCAATCTAATTCGTAATTTAAAGACTGTGCTATTTTGTGGTAATTTGACAGTATAAAGATGTGTATTATTTGGTGAATAATTAATCATTCTACTCCAATTATCCGGCCAGCTCTCATTTTTAGTTCCATTTTTATCGAAACAAATAAACACTTCTCTACTATTATATGGGTGGTGAATATAAAAATAATTAAACCAAATGGCTTGAAGAATTAACATATGTGTTCCCATTATCACTATTAGTAAAAATGTGTTAATTTTTGTTTATGATGGTGTTTAAATACTATCGAAAACTCCATAATGTTCCAAATCTAACGATTTTTATTATTTTAAATTCAATAAATTGCACAATAACATTTCATAAAAAATTTAATAATAGTATTTACAAAGTGTCTTGACAATGATTTATAAAACGTTTAATAATTTTTCTATACATTCGACATTTTTTATCATATCTGTCACGTTTTTCCATATATCGTTTTAATTTCTGTTCAAAAATACCCATACTGTTATACATTACTTTTACATATTGTTTTGTTTTTTCATCGATTTGACTTTCAGTGTCACTGTCATCAATATGATAATTCTGCTCAGTAATTCTAGAAGTATCATGCTTAAAACTATCACTTTCAGCATTAGTATCATTCACTTGTTGATTTAGACCATCATCATGTTTGATATTCGTTTCAATAACTTGCTCTTTTTGTTGTTGCTCCTCGGTTTCTCCCGTTTCTTCGTTGGAAATATTATAGGAATACGTAAAACCAATTGGTTTTATTGTTTCGAAACATCCACTGACAACTTCTACATCACTGTCAATAGTCGTTGATAGTAGTTCATTAGAAATTATGTGTATATTCTTTTTTGGTAACATAGGATCTTTAAAATCTCTTACAAATGTTTTCATCTTAACTAAATTTTTAAAAATTGATCTGAGTATATATAGTAATATCCACCTTTCTCCACCAAAAATTATTAAAATTTAAGTAATCACACGAAAAACATTTTGACACTAATTATCCGTTTCTTTCAAAACAAGATGTTGTTAATAATACAGGTAAAGTCGATTATTTCAATTATTTCAATTATTTTAATTATTTAATTATAAAAATCCAGCAAAATTACGTTTGGGTAAAAAAATATGTAACACTTTTTATTCAAAAATAAAATAAAAATATTGAACTTAAGTAATCACACGAAAAAACATTTTGACACTAATTATCCGTTTCTTTCAAAACAAGATGTTGTTAATAATACAGGTAAATTCAATTATTTCAATTATTTCAATTATTTTAATTATTTAATTATAAAAATCCAGCAAAATTACGTTTGGGTGAAAAGATATGTAACACTTTTTATTCAAAAATAAAATAAAAATATTGAACTTTCTCAATATTTTTTTGAGAGGGCACTGTATAAATATCCCTGAACATAATCTCCACAATCAAACAGTTTCACAGTAAGTAAACATACATGGTTTATATAGTTTATTTAATAGTTTCTATTATAGATGCATATGAACATTTTCGAACTTTATGGTGACCAGTTGGAGTGGGTGGATGAAAACAAGTAAGTTAAACACAATCATTCGGATATTTTTTATAAATTTATTTTATTTTCAGTAATTATTTAATTGATGAGGATACTATATTGTAAGTGGTTTAAACATCTATCAATGAAATATTCATTTTATTGATTTTAGAGCTGATCCACGCATTCCTACAGAGTGCGAGTGTCCAGACTTTAACGTATGTTATTGTCCATGGGGAGTTGATGAAATTAGGGAGGAGTTGATTGAACAACTCTATGAATATAGAACAAATCAATAATGTAAGTTTTTATTCCAATTAGACGCAAATTATTTTTATTTTAATAACTCACATCGTTTATAATAATTTCTTTTGTTACAGCCTCCTTTACCACCACTAGCGCCATAGTCACCACCATTATCACTTAAATATTGAAACATTAAAATAATATTAGTTTAATAAAAATATTTGGTAACTATTATAAACCGTTTACTCATTAACTCTCAAACCCCCACCATAAAAAAATACAATAAAATTTCCCCCCACACAAATATGTATTATATTTAAGAAATTGAATACTAAAAACTATCAGTTTCCAATAGTTATAATGTGGATGGCATATGTAAATTATACAGAAATTTCTGATTTAAACAGTGGAATTACAAATCTTCGAGAAAGATTTCACAATTTACAATTTGAAGCAGATCATGAACAAGTTTACGGATGGGTTCGATCGTATCAACCATACACCGAAGATGAGTTAATTGCTTTATCAAGAAAATACAGGAAAGGATATGAAATGTGTTCATCATATGCAAATAATAAAATTTGTCTGGGATGTTTTGTTTCAAATATGCGAGCTGCTGATTTAAAAGGTTACTTAAATTGTATTCAAAAATATTTACCAACGTTTTTGCGAGAACCTGATTATCGAGAGTGTGACCAAAAAGAAGAAGGAGAAGAAGTAGAAAAAGAAGGGGGAGAACCCACCACTCAAGAAATATTAATATAAATGTATTTATGTTTGTTATATCTTTAGTTTTAATCATGAATTGTAACAATAAATACATATGTGAACAAAGATTTAGTCTAAATCCATCAAAATCCAAGTTTATTTCTGTGTGTTTATGTCCTAATTTTAATTGGGCACCATATGTTCTAATTTCTTCAAATAAAAACTCTAACATACAATTCAGCGAAAAAGAATGGGGTGAATTTTTATCATACAAAGATGTGATTAACGACTTTATATATTCAACAAATTATTGTTCGACCATAGAAGCAACAAGTTTTGTGTTACATTTTGAAAATTTTGAAAAATCTAAAGTGTTAAAAATAAGTTCCAACAATTCCAATATTTGGTTAGGATCTTCATCACTGGAAGAAATGTGGAAAATTTTACCATTAATAAAATATCATCAAGAAAATTTTAAAAATCAACATATATTAAGTACTTTACAAATATTGAAGGAGGGGAAAAGGAATGATGTTATAAATAATTCTCTTATGATAATGGAACCAATTAAAAATATAAATCCTGTGACTTATGGAATAATAATGGAGGTGATTTATTTATATCCAGAGCTTTTATGAAAAAGGTGACATTTAATGAAAATTTGAACCAAGATCATCACATGTATACATGGAATTATGCATACAGAGCTGCTCGAAAAAGTGAATGGGAATCAATAGCACTAGATCGTTTACGTTTTTCAACACGCATTACGGAAGCTTCAATTATTTTAAATCCTATATTAGATTTAGTTCATAGAAATAATGTACTAAAAAAAATAAAACATTTTTATGATTTATAAGCTTTTTATTAAAAATTAAACTACATCTTTTTTATTTATCCAAGAATTATAATTCAATCCCAACCACTTAACATAAAGTTTGTTTCCTTTTCTTTTTAACACCTTTTCAATTAAATAAACATCAGGATATTTTACTTTTTGTAATTCCTCTGTATAAAAACCACCTTGAATTTCTTCTTTTTTATCATCTTCTAAAATATATGTTGTTGGGTTGGTTAATTTAACTTTCTTAATTTTAAAAACTTCGGTTGTCCAATTGGGTGTATAACCTTTTGTAAATGTATGGCGATGCTTACTTATACGAACAAAATCACCGTTTTTAAATTTCGGTTTTTTAGGGTCAATAGTTTTTAATTGGTTAAAAGCAACAATATAACCAGCGTTTTTATCTGTAACTTTACTAGGTATAGCACCTGTAGTTGTATGTCTTGTATTATTATATTTGGCTACAATTTCAGGAAGAATTTTTAACCATTTGTAAGAACCTTGTAAACTAAATTGTTTCCAAAGCATCGTTTTTAGAGTTCGAATAACTCTTTCAACTATACTCGCTTTTAAATTGGAAAATGTGCTGTAGTGATTAATATTATATTTTTTCATTAATTCTCGAAAATCATTATTGTAAAATTCTTTTCCAAAATCGGTTTGTAAATTTTTAACAGGTGGCATTTGCAATAATATTTTATTCATCGCTTTTGTAACATCACTACCTGTTTTTCGTTTTACAGGTTCAGCCCATACATATTTACTAAATGCATTAATTACAACTAATATGTAATTATATCCTTGATTCTCTTTATTATAAAGAGACATTATAGCTAAATCACCCTGAATTAAATCGTGTAAACCTTTGATTATAACATGTCTTCTTTTATATTTTTGTCTTGCCGGCTTATGCAATTCTTCTACAACATCAAATTTACTCATATTCCACTGGTACTTTTAAAATAATCTGAATACATGCGTACTCGTCATAATCATCTGTAGAAAATAACGTTAATTTATCGCCTTTATATATTTTTTTATTAATTAAATCATTTTTTTGAATCTGCTGATAATTTAATAAAATGCTTGCATCGATAGGAATTATTGTAATTTTTAAAATTATTGCATCAAAAGGAAATTGAAAATATGCTTGTCGGTTTAAATCCCATATTTTATGATCTTCTGGACTGATCAAATTGTTTCCTTTTCTAGTACTTGTAAGAGTTACTATTGATTTAGTAAATAATTTTGGTTTGTTGCAAATGTAAAACGTGGGTGGAAACGTGGGAGGAGATGTGGTAGAAGCATTTGCAATAGAAGAACCATCATCGAGGAAGTGACTACCAAATTTATTAAGTGGCATTTTTAAACTAAGTACATTATTAGATTGCACGAGTATTTATTCAATTATCCCACCCTCACGTAATTCTTCAATAATTGAAATAATTTCATTTTGAACACCAGTATTACCAGCTGTTTCAGAAGCTACTAGTAATTTTAATCTATCTATTAATTCATTATAATCATCAAAATATACGTAATCAATTTTGTTTTTTGAATATTTCTTTAATGCACCTCCTCTTTTGCTTCTCATATTTCTGGTTAAAACACCTTTTAGCAAACTGTTTGGAGCTGAATTTGATCGTCTCCTATCAACAGGTTTAGTTTCTAATGTTGGTTTAATTATAAAATCATACTTATTTTTTATATCATGAGGATAACTTTTTTTAATGGGTAAATTAGGATCATAATCTGTGTGAATTAAATTTGTTCTTCTAATTATATCAACAAAATTTTCTACGTCTTTTTTCTTATACCCCGTGGGATTTTTCTTGAATAATAATTCATAAAGCCCAGGAGTTCCCTCATATTGCAAATTATTAATTTTTAAATCGGGGCCATTGAAATTTATTTCCGAATTACCAATATAAAACTTATCGGTTGTAGGGTCATGATAAACACCTAAATCGTGATCGAAATGTCCATCAACATCCCTAATCATATCTTCAATGTATGCTCTAGGTAATGGTGAGTTGAATTGTTCAAAATATTCTCTCAATACTTCGGGGTTAGTTATTGTTTGATAAAATTGCGAAATTGTATCATCTATGTATTCATCTGTTGGAGATACTTCACCATGGGATTCATACGTTTCAACATCTCCTAAAAATGATGGAGTACTAGATTCTTTCTGAGGTGGAGTGTTTTGAGTGTTAGGTGTTGAAAATAAAGATTTTCTTAATTTTTTAATCGGTTTAATATCATATGGTTCTTGTTTTTCCAAAACCGAAACTAATTCTTTTATGGGTTGTGTTATAGGTTGATAACTTTTTTCTAAATGTATCTGGGATTGGGTTATATTTGTCTTTAAATTTTTATATTTCTTTTTTAAATCTTTTCTAGCCTTTAACAGCTGTTTAGTAACTTGTGGATTCATATCTACTAACTGTTTTCTACAAAGAAACTATTTATATAAATGTGTCCAAATTTTTTCTATATTTTCCAGCTGAAAGGGGGCAATCTTTATCAATTGTTAAAAAGTCAAATTTTTTTTTCCAACAATAAGAACAAATATTTTTAAATTCTTGAAAAGACATGTCTATGTTTACATGATCGTCATAAACATGTTTTAAATTTGTTAAATCTTGTTTAAAAATTATTAAAAAATTAGCATTATCTCGAATTAATTGCTTTGGAATAGATGAATATGTTTGACATAAATAAAAGCAATCTGTTTGTTTGTGACGACCGAAAGAAAAGTATTTTTGTATAATATTCTGATCACATGAGGCTACGTCATCAAAAATTATAATTGAATTATTTTTTATATTTTCAGGAGAAATAATATCATCCGAATTATCGAATTCTTCGTAACCAATTTCTTTAATAGGTTGTAATAAAGTCTTTAAATATCTATATTTTGGTTGTTGTAATGATTTTGAATATAAATAAACATTTTCAAATCGCAATCCATTCGGGTGTTCAAGTAATGATATTATAACATTTGTTTTTCCTGATGCGCTCGGACCTACAATTAAACCCCGTTTACATTCACCACCGAATAGAGGACCATGCTTATTAATCTTTATATCGTTTACTATAAAATCGTGATTTTTAACTGGTAGTAAATGTTTGTTTTTCATTGTGATACTGACTATATAAATATAGGGTTGTGTCATATATATATGCTAGTCAATGTTGAAACGTGGGCGTGAACACCGAAAAGGTAGAGGATTATTAAACTCTTTGATTAATAAATTACCGTTTGAACTACATATACCCGGTTATAATTATTGTGGACCCGGCACGAAATTACAAAAACGATTAACTAGGGGGGAAAGAGGTATCAATCAATTAGATTCTGCATGTAAACAACACGACATAGCTTATTCTAAAAGTAGTAATCTTGAAGAAAGACATAAAGCAGATAAGGTATTAGAAAATAAAGCCTGGAACATTGTCAATTCTGATTCTAAATTACCTGAAAAAACTGCGGCGTGGTTAGTGACGTCAGCAATGAAAGGTAAACAAAAATTCGGCATGGGATTAAAACAAAAGAAAAAAAAGAGAATTATTAAACCTCCAAAAACCGGTGGATTTCTACCACTTTTATTACCTCTCCTTGCCGCTCTCGGTGCAGTGGGTGGAGGAGCGGCGAGTATTGCAAAAGCCGTAAATGATGCAAAAACAAATAAATTAGAACTTGAAGAGCAAAAACGTCATAATTTAATGATGGAAAAATCTGGAAAAGGAATAAAAAAAGGGAAAGGAATAAAAAAAGGAAGAGGAATAAAAAAAGGAAAGGGTTTATATTTGAGACCATACTCAAAAAACTAATTTTACCTAGCAGAGCACTAAACGATGTTGATTTAAAAAAATATTCTAAAAATATTCCATATTTTAGAGGTGTATTTATGAGAGACAATTTACCAAAACATATACATAAATTTGAAACTGGAATAGTAAATCTTGATTCAAATATTGGTAAAGGTACTCATTGGGTGGCTTATTCAAAGAAAAATAATAATATTATATATTTTGATAGTTATGGCAACTTACAACCACCTACAGAATTAGTTGATTATTTTCATAGTAACGGAAAAGTAAACATATATTATAATTACGACCGAATTCAAAATAATTCATACATGTGTGGACATTACTCTCTGTTTTTCTTATATAATCAATATTTTTAACAATTGTTTTCATTTCTTAGTAAACTATTGTTGAGTTATGTCTTTAAGTTTCACTTTAACTGGAAATTCTTCCATTTTAAATTATGATTTTAATGATCCAATATATTTAGAAGATGACTATGAAATAGGTTTGGTAAATTTTTATAGTTTTAATACAATACCAAATATAGATGAAACAAATAATGTTTTTTATTGGGGTAAACCCGGAGACAAAGTATACGAATATAAAGTGCCTGTAGGAGCATATGAATTAAATGATATAATACAACTTATTAAAAATAACGTAAAAATTGTTGATAGTGATGCAGTTATAGATATAATTCCCAATATAAATACATCAAAAATAACAATAAAAAGCAATCGCATAATTTATTTTAAATATAAAGTAAATTCTATTGGATCCGTATTTGGATTTGATTTGGAAAGACTTGATCCTGATAAAACATACATTTCTGAGCATCCTATAAAAATTTTAAAAGTTAATTCTATTGGAATTGACTGTAGTATAGCAGCGGGTTCATACTTAAATGGTAAACCTGTTCACATTATTCATCAATTTTTTCCGACTGTGCCTTTTGGGTATAAAATAGTTGAAACTCCTCAAAACGTTTTGTATTATCCAGTTAGCGTTAAAGCAATCAACAATATTACGGTAAAAATTATAGATCAATCTGGTGAGCTTATAAATTTTCAAGGTGAAGAAATTACTTTAACTCTACATATAAAAAAATTATGGTCTTAAAATTTAACTATATAAAGCAATTTTACAATAAAAAAAGTAGTTATTCAAAATCAATCAGAGTAATAACACCGACAAATAAAAATTTTTTAATTTCTCTTGGCTTAAAAGTTTTGGTTTAAAATGGATATTTTACATGTGACAAGTCAACCTTTCAATGACACTAGTATTGAAGAATATCAATTTCACAGCTATCAGCCAAACATAACGGGAAATGTAAATTATAATGATGAAATACGAATTTGTATTCAAGATTTAGACGCTTATACATTACCTTCAAATAGTTATTTGTATATTGAGGGTAAATTACTTACAGAAAACGATCAAATTCCAAAAAACCTAAGATTTATTAATAATGGAATTGGATTTTTATTTCGAGAAATGAGATATGAATTAAATGGGGTTGTTGTTGATTCGGTTAGAGATTTGGGTTTGACAACAACAATGAAAAATTATTTAAGTTTAAATGAAAATGAAAGCGTACTTCTACAAAATGCTGGCTGGTTTCCAAAAATTAAAGATGAAAAAATTTTGGTAGATGCTGATGGTAATTTTAACGTTTGCATTCCCATGAAACATTTATCAGGATTTTTTGAAGATTATAAAAAAATTATTATGAATATGAAACAGGAACTAGTTTTAATTCGTTCCGCTGATGATATTGATTCGATTATTAGTATCGATGAAAGTGAAAAACCTAAAATTATTATTTCAAAAGTATTTTGGAATGTACCACATATTAAACCAAGTTTAAGTCAACAACTTAGATTAACAAACATTGCTAAAAGTAATAAAGAATTACCCATCAAATTTCGCTCTTGGCAAACTATTGAATATCCATCATTAAATAATTCTAGTAGACATACTTGGGCTGTAAAAACTAGTTCAAAAATTGAAACTCCTAGACATGTTATTATTGGTTTTCAAACAGATAGAAAAGGAAAAATGATCAAAGATATGAGTAAATTTGATCACTGCAAACTTAATAATCTAAGAATATTCTTAAATAGTGATCGGTTTCCATACCATGATTTAAATTTAAATTATGATTCAAATAGATTTGCGACGGTCTATGAAATGTTTGCAAATTTTCAAGAATCCTACTATCAGTTAACACAGAATCAACCTATTTTTACTCCCAATGAATTTAAAGATAAAGCTCCTTTAGTTCATGTGGATTGTTCTCGACAAAAGGAGGTGATTCAATCGGGTAGTGTTGCCTTAAGAATTGAATTTGAGACAGATGTTGCCACATCTACCAATACTTCAGCATATTGCCTTATAATACACGAAAAAGAATTTTCTTATAACCCCTCCACAAAAATTGTAAAACAGTATTAAATAAAGAGTTTTGTAAAAATGTTACAATGTACGAGCAACAGTTGCGTGAGTTTGTTGACAAATTGTTTAAACTAAAGCAAGACATTGAATTTTTGGAAAGAAGAAAATATGTAGAAAAATTATTAAAAAAATTAAAAATATGAGACTTGTAATAGATGTGCAAGGATTTAAAATTGAAAACAATAAATTTATAATCAAAGAATTGGCGGCGTTTAATGGACATCAAATAAATCATTATGTGTTTAAACCACCATTTCCTTTAAGAATGCTTTCTCCTGAATTACACCGTCAAGCTACTTGGTTAATGAATAATCATCATTGCATCGAATGGAATTCTGGGTTTACACCTATGCATCATTTTTCAAGCATAATGCAGCAATTAACAAGTAATGTGGAGATGGTGTACGTAAAAGGGGCTGAAAAAGCTGATTATATTAAAAAATATTGCAACGTGCCGGTATATGAATTTGAAGAATCACCCACACTTGAACATATGGAACCGAAGTGTTTTAATCACACATCTAATAATTGTGTTTGTGCTCTGTCAAATGTATTTTTTTTATATGAAAATTTTATAATAAACGAATAAAATATTTTTAATGTATTTTTATTATAACCAAGTTATACATATTGTCTTAACTACTTTTATAAATAAGGTAGTATATCATCAATAAAATCACTTAAATCTAAATCTTCTAAATTAGATTCTTCACTATCTACAAAATTATCAATATTAATTATAAAATGCCCCCATGCTAAAGTATTTACATCACCTGGTATTACATGTCTTTTATCATCATGATGTGAAAGTGCAATTTTATTTTTTAACTCTGTAAATATTGTATGTAAATCTGAAACAAATATGTACATTTTTCTAAAAATCACACCTTCATTTTCTACAATTTGTACATAGTCATTTAATTCTAAATTATGTTTAATAACTGATCCAGAAACTCCTTTAGCTTTTTTAATTAAATCACAATTTTTTAAGGGTTTACTTAATTTTATACAATATGCTTTAGCCCCTGTACCATAAAAAGAATCTATGGGAACACCACCAAATTCATCTTTCATTTTACCGATTGTTGATACCGTTTTTGGAATATTGTAAATATTATTTTCCGGATAATTAGAGGTATCGTAAAATTCAATAGTATTCTTTATATCCTGGTAAAAATCCTCTGTAAATATTTCTAAAATTAAAGAGTCCGTGTCTGTATAACACAACTTAGCATTAGATTCATATTTCCCCTTAATGTAATTGTAATAAAAATCGTAAATTATTGTTTTTGAAATATCTAAAATTGAAAAACCTACATAGGATGGTTTATCATAATACATTTTTAATTTATTTAATTGAATTGCTACGAGGTTGTCACAAAATATTGAACACGAATTAAACTCTGGTTTGGCTATTAATCCACGAGCTCCTGGAGATTTTGTTTTATTTTCCCATCTTGTTACCAACCGAATATCTTTTCTTTTTTCTATATTTTCCATAGTTTTTCCAAATATTGAATTTGTTAATAACTTGAATAAATCCCGTTCAAATTCATTTTTTGAATTATTTCGAAGAGTTGTATTTAATTCTATGTATTTCTTTAGCCATTGTGATTGTGAAAATTCGATTATCCTATGAATTTTTTTCAAATTTAAACCATTTTTTAAACATTGTTTTAAATTTTTGTAGTGAATAATATATTTTGTTTTATCGTATAAATTAGGTATAAGTTTAGAAAATTTACTATTTGGTGGGATTAAATTTTCTGGGCAAAACGGTAAATCATTATGGAGATCGTGTAAATCTAAAGGATATTCCAAATCAACTTCCAACACATATCCTTTAGGTGAATCATCTAATATGGAAAAAACATTAAAATTTTCAATTTCGTTTTCACATAACCATCGAAAATCACTTGTAGGAAGATAATCACTCATTGCAGCTCCATATAAATTTGTCGCATCTAAATACATTATATAACTATTGGGTTTGGTAGGATCATAATTTTTTAAGTATTTATTATTAGCAACTGCTTTTCTTTTACTACATTGTGCAACCCCACCTCTTATTCCTTTTTTAAAAAAATGTAGCATGTCAACATCTGTTAACAATTGCAGTTTTATTTGCGTGTGTTTTAACATTGCATCCCAACTTAGGGATGGGGCTGTAAGATATTGCGCTGGATCTAATTTATATTTATCTAAACATACTGTTCTAAAATTTTCAAAAACATCTGCCAATAACAAAACATCTGTTTTTAAGTATAACATTGAGTATTCACCTAAATTGTTACAATTAAATGTATTCCAAATTTTATTTGCTCGTTTATAATCTTCATCAGAAATAGATTCATTTTTTAATTTATCATAGAATTTTTCCTTGCATGGTAAAAGCTCATCATTTAATTTTTCATATGAATCAACATATGAATATGGAAAAACACCTTTCTTTCTCATTAAATTAAAATTTTCTTTAAAATATTTTTTTATTTCCACACATTGAGTTGACTCTAATGTTAAACTAAGTTTATCTAATGATCTTGCTAAAAATCGAAACGAATCAATAAATTGTATTTTCATGTACACATTATTTTTCTTTATTCTTTCAACCACTATACTTTTTGAAAATGAAATGTATTTTTCTTTTGTTTGAGCAATAGCAGAAAGGGGTTCCTCATTTATTGATAATTCTTTGATAAATAGGTGACAATCGTAATTTGTGAGGTTGTGAAAAAATACTGGTACAAAAGTTGGTAATTTATAATGTAAATTGCAAGCGTTGTGAGCCGGACCCCTATATTTTCCAGTTAAATGACAGTGATCTCTTACTTTTGTATCAAAATTATCAAATGAGGTGTCACAAATATAACAATTTTTTGCATTTGTAAACGTTTCCATTTCTTCTGTAGTTAATGGAAGCATTTTTTTTATAATTTTTAAATGATTGTAGATATTACGAACTGTTTCATCCAACTTTTGCACAAACACTTTTGCAACATCTGGTCCTTTATACATTTCAAGTTTAGATAAATTATCATCAAAACTACATTTAACGTAAAAAGCAAACGCGTACGGCTCATGTTCACACACTTTTACGGAAAACGATTGTTCAGCTGATTGTTTGGCATAGTCTATGGGTTTTAGAAAACTTTCAAAATCCGCATATATCACAAAAGGCACTTTTAGTTGTTTTTCAATGTTTGTAAATTTTAATACGTTAGCCGGTATTAGTTCACCACACTTGTTTATTATTAAATCACATGATGGTAATTTTGTATATATGTGAACACAATCATGTTGTTGGTGTAATTTTAACTTTTCAGTCGAAGAAAATGATTGAAGACATCCATCACAAAAATATATTTTTCCATTATGTTTAGTTTTTTGACTTTTAATTAATTGGGCTAAGTCGGTGATTAAACAGTAATGATTTATTTCATTATTGGAAATTAATAAAAGGTTTACATGTGTTGTTCTACGCTGAGATGTGAAATGTAAAGGTCCTACAATTTCATAAACAATTTTTGATTTTTCATAGTATGAATCAATGCCGTAAACGTTGACAGAGATGTTGTTTATACTTTCAAATTTTTTAATATCTGTTAATTTTACTGGAAACTCTATTCCTGTAAAATTTAATAAAGTATCATATGGTGGGTATGATGCAGGATTTCTTGGATCTTCATTTGTTGGAAATATTGCTGCGATAATTGAATACGCAAAGCATTTGTTATCATTATTCATTAAATTTAAAACAGCTCTTTTTTTTGATATCTGTTTTGGTAACGGAATAAACGATGAAGCTGAAATACTGTTAAATCGGTTTATATTAACATCCAAAAATAATATTTCCTTTAAGGCCCAGTTGGAATCTTTTTCTTGAAATTCTGATGCTTTGTTCGCAATTTCATCCTTAAATTCTTCAAACAATCCATTCAAATCGGTAGAAATGGTTACAATCTTGTTGCAGGTATTCATAGATTTGACATCTGATAAAAAAGTGTCCGTTTTGATATATATTCCAAAACTTTCCATATTTATTTTAAGAGTGCGGTGTACTTGTAGGTATTCACTAATTTTCTTCAACACTTTCACTTTAATTTCTCCAAAAAATTCATTGTAGTCTATAGATTTCTTGTTGATGGAAAAACGGTAACTTGCTATTCGGTTTTTAAATGCGTGAGATAGTTTACTAACGTTACTATCCAACACTTCAACATTGATGGGTTTTAATCTTTTTTTAGGTAGTTCATAACAATTTAATTGATGACGATGTAAATTGGCGTCTGTTGAAAATTCACAATTACACTTATCACATTTAATTTTTAAACCACATCTGTGACGTTGTAATTGATATTTTTTTTTAAACTCGCAATTACATTTATCACATTTTACACCACAATTTACCTGGTGGCGATGTAAATTGTATTTGTTTGAAAACTTACGACTACAATTACTGCACAGCATTTTGAGTTAAACTGAAAAATTCAATTGTAAACCTTATTTAATATATCCCATTATTACCCAAGCGGTTATGCAAACTTAATAACACGTTACTCTTGTTTACGTTTCGTTTTGATGGTCAACTCGTTTGACAAGTGTTAATTTTACAATTTTAATGATTGTCTGGTGGTTACGCAACAACTTCGTGTTACTCAGTAGAAAGTGTTACTCTCCTTTTCGAAGGAAATGATAATTAGTCTCATAATATATAAATATATACCTCTGGCTTACTTTTCGTTTCGAAGGTTAACTAGTCTGAAAAGTTTTAATTTTACAATTTAATGATTGTCTGGTGGTTATGCAATAATACGTTACTCTGGTTTACTCTCCGTTTCGAAGGAAATGATAATCAGTCTCGTTTGCAGTATAGTCCGGTATACACTCTTTCTTTACTCCTCTTTATGCTTTAACACCCAACAATCTTTGATCTTAAATGATATTAAACCTTGGTTGAACTTGATCTTGAATAACCTTTAACCTTGATAGATCTTTGACCTTGAATAACCTTTCACCTTGAATAACCTTTGACCTTGAATAACCTTTGACCTCGAATAACCTTTGACCTTGAATAACCTTTAACCTTGAGGGAGGGTTAATGACCTCGGGTGACCTACTTAAAAGAGAAAGGTTGTCCATCAAGTAACGAGAGAGCAAATGAGGAGAAATCGGAGGAACCGGTTTTACTTAAAACTGGGTGACCTACTTAGGAACCGGTTTTGTGTGACCTACTTAAAAGAGAAAGGTTATCCATCAAGTAATGAGAGAGCAAATGAGGAGGAATCGGAGGAACCGGTTTTACTTAAAACTGGGTGACCTACTTAGGAACCGGTTTTGTATGACCTACTTAAAACTGGGTGACCTACTTAGGAACCGGTTTTGTATGACCTACTTAAAACTGGGTGGCCTACTTAGGAACAGGTTTTGTGTGACCTACTTAAAACTGGGTGACCTACTTAGGAACCGGTTTTGTATGACCTACTTAAAACTGGGTGACCTACTTAGGAACAGGTTTTGTGTGACCTACTTAAAAGAGAAAGGTTATCCATCAAGTAATGAGAGAGCAAATGAGGAGGAATCGGAGGAACCGGTTTTGTGTGACCTACTTAAAAGAGAAAGGTTATCCATCAAGTAATGAGAGAGCAAATGAGGAGGAATCGGAGGAACCGGTTTTGTGTGACCTACTTAAAAGAGAAAGGTTATCCATCAAGTAATGAGAGAGCAAATGAGGAGGAATCGGAGGAACCGGTTTTGTGTGACCTACTTAAAAGAGAAAGGTTATCCATCAAGTAATGAGAGAGCAAATGAGGAGGAATCGGAGGAACCGGTTTTGGAGGTTGCGAAACCGGAAGTAAAACCGGTTCCTCCGATTCCTCCTCATTTGCCCTCTCATTACTTAACTACTCTCTTACTTATTTTGCCATTTTCTGTTGTATCGAAAATTTATTCGCGAGTTTTCTCTTGTATTCTACGTTACTGGCGCGTTTAAAAGTCTTCGGAGGAAACCCGACGACGGCGCGTTCGAGTATCTCGCTAATGATTTATAGCGGAAAAATCAGGGTTAGGTATAATTGTGAACGGACAACGAATTGACCTAATAATAATTAAACAATATGCATCTTACGTGAATCATTCTAAGGCCTAATAAGCCAGGAGAGCGATTAAGGTTAACTTATTTCGCCTCAATCAGCTATTTACTTAAATGGATTTTATTGAGAGAACAACGTGAGCTTAATAAGTAGATTATGGCGGTATTATTGGTGTATTTCTTTATATGGATGAAAGGGAAAATATTTTTATGTTTTGTATATTGTGATAATAATAGGTACGTTTAACTATCAATATTACAAATTTTGTCACACATGGAATCGCCTAAATTCTGATTGTAATTCAATAATCATTAATATTTCGTTTGATTAACAATACTAACAGATTTCAAATCTACCCTGTACATCTTTAATAATCAATTATTGTTTTGTTTTCAAATAACACATTGTTATTAAAAACACTATTAATATTTTATTTTTAATTGTTGTCGAAACAATTTCGCTCAGGAAATTTTTAAATTCGAGTGATTAAAGTAACAAATGTTCTAGTAATTTCAATTATAAGTTAATAAAAATAAATTAATGTAGCATTTTCAAATGCCTATTGAACTTTTAATACTGCTGCCAATGAACGTTTGACTAGTTCGCCAACTTGTAGTGAACACTGTTATTAAATTTATCTGCGCAATCACTAACTAATTCTACTGTTAAATTTTAAATTTGAATGGGAAAATGCAGGCTTCTAAAACTAAAATCCAAAAATAATAAAATATAAAGGTTTTTCAGGATTCCAACTTTCCCCTTCACTGGAAAACAAACTACCTAAGCAGTAAGTAGATACCAAGCGATCATTACTTTTATAAATAATGAATGTTTATAAACATCTATAGCTTGAGTGTTTTAAGTGCATCTGTATCACCTGGTTTGTTTACTGACTCGCCTTCATTTTTCTGTTTATGTTTAGAAGACAGTGAAGATGAAAATAAAACACAAAAAAGTAAAAGTAAGTAAAATGGAAATCAATTAAGGGTATTTTGGAATGTTGATGTTAAGACATTATCTTCGATTTGCCTAAAAGCTTCATTAATAACTGTATTAAAAGAGTGAAATTTTCTACAAGAAATTCAATAATCGGTTCGATTTTAAAAATCCACATTTGCGTTAACCATATGTCCATTTCTGAAAGAATATCTGACTCCGGTAAATACTTTGTTGGCTATATTGCAGGAAGAGAGAAGATTCATATCAAAGAATCTACCGGTATAAAATTAGTATAATAACTAGAATATTAGCCGGTATAAGACGTAGGTCTTTTGCAAAAATTTGCTAAATTACTGCATCAATTTTGGTAAATATTTAGTATACTATACCTAGTTATTAATATTTGTACAATTATGTGAATATTGCGTTACGTTATTTTAACGTACGCTAAATGCCCTTGTAAATTTAGCAGAAAATATGGAATAAATTCACTTTGTATATATTTGAAGATGTTTTGTGGATGTTTGAGTTATAACATTTCCAAATGCCTGGTATAAAACATACTGGCGTATATTCTAAATATGAAAGCAACAATCAGATAGCAAAATAATGCATCAAAATAATATTAATCAAGCGAAACCATCTTGTACAACTAGAATGGTAATTTCTGACATTCACGAGACAAGAAGGCCAATAGCACTACAAAAAGTCGCAGATTAACGTTCAGAATTCTTCTCGGAACAACTTATTATAGGACAAAACATCACTTGTCACCTGTCTCTACCGGTAGTTATTATTTATAATCGTAATAATCATTACCATAAAGTGTCCTGAAGATAAATAAACTACAACACCTTATTAAATCGATTAGATAAGTTATCAAAATACCTGCATAATTTACCGAAAGACCTAAATTAAATGAAGATATTAGTAGATATAAGCAAAGCAAGATTATGTATTTAATTAAGATATACCGCAAATGTTAGCTCAATAAAAGCGAATTAATAGGAAGCCCAAGTACCTTACCACAAGAGGATTAGAGATAAAAATATAATTTTCAGGAAAATTCACCACCAAACTTTCCGACTGTAAATCGCGTTCCGATTTAAATTTCTTCTTCGAAGCCGCTTGCAAGTCGCCTTCTGAAGAACTTTTCTGAAAATATTTATTCGAATGTGTAAAGAGCAAACAAAGGGCCGCATCGGGTGCGAGTTTGAAAAATTTTAAAATCAATTCGTACCTTTTTAGCGTGCAGTAAATTGGCTAACGTTACGACGGTGCCCCGGATCATCGGAAAGGTCGTTAGAAAATCTTGTTTCATAATTGTCAAACAATCGAAAACAACTAAATCGAAAACCGATTGAACTGGGAATATCGAATAGTTCGAATTAGAAGCCGGTGATTCAGTATTTTAGGCAGAAATTCTTCGGATGCACGCAGATGCATATAGAGATAAACCGGGCATTCTTACATCGTGAAAAATCTAATGAAGTTTTTTATACCACTATTTAAAATTCCTTTAAACTTTAAAATTCCATAACGATAGTTCCTTTTCTTACAATCCTAGCAATTTATCGAACAATATTTACTAACAAACAGATCGATGTTGTGGATGAATATTTTATTCAAAAAAACTGCTGTTAATAACATGCTGTTTGCATCGAGAAATTCGATGCTCTCGTTGGAACTACGAGCGCAGAAAATGCGGGGACAAAAGGCGCTGGCGATGCGAAAGAAAGTATAAAGTTTCATAAAACTTATGCTCACCAGAAGTCACTCTAGAGGAAAAGATCGTTGACGTCACTTGGAGAAAAAACACGATGAAAATAAGTGTACAACAGCTGGTTGATTTAAGTGGTTTAGAAGTTGTGAATTATTTATTGCACTTGATTTATCGATGCGCTCCTTAGTAAAGTGTAATTTTAGTCCGTAATTAAAAAAACCGCGTGAAAGAAGTAAAGTAAGCGCTCTTTTTGCTCCATAATATTATTGATGCAAGAAAATTAACCTTGTTAAACGGTGTGTTAACGCAAAGTCGCAGAAGAGTGTTCATGGTATAAGAGTTAAGTAGATTTAACATAGGTAAAATGGAAAATTGTATTAATAAAATAAAATTGAACTATTACTAGATATACCAACCCTTTTTAGATTGTTAAATTGTTGCCCTTTCAGTTTGAAATAGATATTTGATAAGGAAATTAGAATGACCACCTGGGTAAAAATATTTTATGGAGACCGTACAAATGTTATTGAAGAAGCGAAATTCCTGAAATACCATTAGACGCTATCCAATTTCGTTTTGTAGCAAATTTAATTTATCTAATACATTTCTAATACGAATTTAATTTGTTATACATAATACTTGGTAGTAATTTATACTTGTACAAATATCCATATAATAATTAGAGATTCCCCAAAATACCTTACTTACCTACTTCTTTCCTGTATAAATCTTATATCTTTGAGTAACTGTGATGTGCTTACCTAGAATAAAAAAAAAGAAATTTTATTACTTTTAAATATTAAAAAAAGTTTATTGCAGTTTTAATGTAAATTAAAAAGATTAATTGTAGATATAACAGCTTCACAAAAAAATAACTTTTATGTAATAGTTTAGTAGTAAAAATCGCAAATAAAAGAATCGAAATGGCGGAAAAAAGAAAGTTTGCAACTATGTATAGGTATGTATTTCCAATTGTTATTTGTTATTCTAGCAGATTCAGAGAAATTGCATAAATTCCCATCAAAACTACGTTCAGCAAATTCTAATTATTCCGTCTATTACGAGTGAAAGGGAGGAGACCCGAAAGAAAGTAAATCACTTGAAGACTTGCCTATCTTCTGTTCTTTAACTCGATCTGTTACGCAAATTCGAATTTACACTAGATTAGCATTCAATGTAACTATACATATTCATTGTAATATTCATGAAGTTTCTTGTATCAATTGTATCCATTCAATGACTACTCTTTCATTGCAATAAAAAGGAAATTTTAAAATTTTATATACAACTTGCAATGCTATTTTGTGTAGATAGAAACAAGTTGCTCTTTAGATTTTTTTTAACTTCATTTAGAATCAGAGGAGATTTAATTTTATAATTTTTTGTATATGTAGATTGTTTATGTAAATTTATTGGCTTTTATTGGATTTTATGGAAATTATTGAAAATAAATCAAGAAAATTTGTTTCCTTCTCCTTATAAACTAGCGATTATTTTCATAAATTATATCGCTCAATCAATCATGTCTTACATAACCCATCTGACGAGGATGTGTATATAATTAAACTATTTCCAAACAATATAAATGCGTGAATAGATAAACCTAAAAATAAAAATAGCCAACGGTCGTTGCATTTCCATTTCAAAATACTTCTCTGTCGATGGATCAATGTCTATTTGTTAATACCACATTACTAAATAAGACAAATTTATACCACAATTTTATTGTCGTAACGTTTTTATTCCTAACTGTCTCAATTACTTTAACAATACTTCAATTAATTAACCTAATTGGACGTGTTATAGATAAACTCTAAAACTTTAAATCCAATTCGTCAAAATTAACATAATAACTAAATCATATATGAGATTACCATCATTAACATAGAAATAAATTAGGTAATGACAAACTAGGGAATTGTGTAAGAGTTAGCCTTTATAGGCGAGTTTGTGAACAACCTGTTCGTAAATTATCGAACTTTTCTTAATGGTCCAGCAAGATGGTTCATTGGATCAAAGATCCGATGATTGATTGCGGCATTTGCGCGGCTAAATAGTGTGGAAATAAGTGTTACTACAGCCCACATCTGTACGTTTTTAGACATATTTCACGAATTCTTGTTCTGCTGGTATAAGAAATAGAGGTCGTGAATATACGATCGAAAGTTACACGTATCAACGTATTTATAATATGATTTGTTAATGAAGTAACGTGTTTGTAATATAAGTAAAGCCTTTACGAATGTTGTTATTTGTGCTCACGGTTTGTTCTCTTAAAATGCGTAATGAAAATAAACATCGAAACTTCTGAGAAATAGAACTGTCTGTCTATATTAAGATCAGACCCACGCAAGATATCTCGCGAATATTACCGTACACCTGTAAAAATAGGTAGGTATACAGGGTAATTTAAATGGAATTGTAGATGATATGTAACAAGAGTTAAAACACTTTTCGTAGGTGCTTTACACAAGATGAAAAAATATTAGTTTACATTTTGAATTTTCCCCTGTATAAGTTCCATTAACAACAGTATGCACAATTCATTCGCTGTCCAAAGGCATAAGACAACAATTGTGTCAATTAAATAGTATTATGTTAACGGTGCAAAAATGTGAAAAATCGCATTCAATATGCAAATAGGCGCCTCCTACAGATCCATTATGTACCACAAGTAATTTACTACAATCACTCGATGATAATAACAATCAACAAACAATTTAATGATTTAATGAAACTCACCTGTTGCGATAATTCTTCTACTTCTACTGATGCTATTTTATACTGGGAGGGTGGCTTGTTGGCTTTAATGCACGATAAATTCATAGTACCTACTCGTTGAAGTCTGTTGTTGATTGATTGAAATCAGTGGTTGAATTGAAATTATAGGGTTTTCTAATTAATTGCGATAACGATATGCGTGAGTTTAAAAAAAGTAACGAGATCTCGATTGTTATTGTTTAAAAGAAAGTATTGCGATATTGATTGCGATATTTTAAATAGTATACAGATATTATCGCGATATTGCAAAAGATACTTTAGAAAATTAATTAAAAAACTTAAAAAAATTATTTCAATTTGAAATTGCTTGTTTATTAATGGTATGATTTTTAATAGATACACGAAGCAGGTTCATTCTATGTGGTAATGTAATCATTAAGTGATAGGTGGAACAAAACCTTACTTATATTTCAATAGGTAGGTAAGTACTAGCAATTGAAAAGTTCCTTCGCCATTTTTTTAATTGTGTGTATAAAATACAAATTTAAATTATTTGGAAGATAGGTGATCCTTTTTTGAAAAATTATAGCGTATATTACATCTATTTCCTTTTGTAAATGTAAAAAATAAAATTCAACCTTCTTGATCAAACCTACAAACCTCTATATATTAAAGAAAAAATCGCCTCCCAGTAATCAACAAACCTATTACATCATTAACAAATTTGATTCCAACTTATATAATCCAATGCACGTATTCGATTAGGCCCACTTATGAACTTCTTATTAGCCGGTTTAACAAACATTAACTAACAACTTGTTGTATCTAGATCGCGCGAGTAAATATGAACTGAGCAAACAAATAACATCGATTGAATAAATTAAACAATATAAAAACGACGTGATTGTGGGTTTGCACATCACTTGCGATTATTTGTCTTCCATTCCGATCTCGCGCGTGGGCATATTTCAACAGAAGACGGAAATCACTGGTATTAGAGATGTTGAGTTTAGTTTGGAGAACGTGCCCAAAAATAAGGTACTTAAACAAAAAATGATGCATCACTAAAATTGAGGATAATACATACATAAAGATGTGCTAATGAGATCTTTCTATATACTTAGTCGAATTTAGCTGGTTAATCGGGAGGTTTTTGATTTTAATAGTTTCCTATCGAATAAGGTGATTGTAGAGATGTTTATAGTAAGAAAGAGGGTGTCTAATGCTCATAAAATACAGGGCGTAGTTAAAAAATTGGGATACGGCTTAACTGCAGACTTATGAGACAAAAATAAAATGATTTAACATAACTTAAGCGGTTAGTAAAGTTACAGGATGTCAAATTTAAGCCATATTCCACCTTTTAACGACACCCTGTATATTATCTTTACAGTTCTAGTTGAATAAGGAACTTAAGTATAAGAGAAGAAGTTGATTAGTGAAATTCTTCATAATTTTTACATCATTTGCTTCCTAATGAACCACTTAAACATAATTGCTCTATACTATACCGAAGAAATTTCAAATAGTTATAATAATTCACGGAAACGTTTTCTACAATAATTAATTCTAAAAATGATATTAATAATTGTTAATGTTCGTACGGTACAATCCGCTTTTATTACGCTTTTTCGCCTGATTTACCGCTAACAATCATAGCCGATTTCTACGTTTCAACTACCTATATTAATTAGAACACGACCATTAATTAAAAGAATCGAGCGACATCTAGTAAAAGCGAACTCATCCAGATGCGCGGTTGATAAAAAGGAAAGTACCTACCTGCTAGCCGGCGAATAATCCGAATTCATTAATCATTTGTTTAAACAGTTAACCGACCGTGGAAAACGGAATTAAAAAAACGTCACGATTTCTGCAAAATATCGCACTGGAATAATTGCCCGCCATCGCAGCGTGATCGGAGGTTTTGCCTCTCTTGCGGAGAATAATTTTGTAATAAATGATTACACGTAAAGAATGTGTGCAGTTAACTTTAAAGTGAACGCGAATTCGCGGATTATGTTTAACATTCTTCCTGAATTAAAACGCAGGGGAATTACGCCTTCGCGAAAGGTCAAATATGCATGTTAAACAAAAACTACCATATTAGAAAAACAGATCATTAGGTATGATATAATTTATACATCCTAGTAATCATTCTCTTCTCCACTATGTTTTAAATTTACTCGAATGTGGTAAATTGCTTCATTAAAGCGCATATTTTTCAATAATTTATAAAAATTCTGTATGATTTTAATTTTTTGTTTAGCTCCGTTGCTTCACCGAGTTATACATTAAGATTATAATGCAATCCTTAAACGTTCGTTTTCACTTTTGTTTATTATCTACGCGAAATCTTCAAAATCCTTTTTGCCGGTTGCATTAATAATATTCGAAAGGAAGAGTAGGCAACATTTAGAATAAATGTAATATCAACAACTAATGCAATATCATCCCGTATTAACATATTTTCACACGTTCATGAACACGGTAGACGTTAGAAAGTTTTTTAATTCTTCCGACTTAATTGGAAGACCGTTAGGTATTTTATTTTACGTTGCAACAAGTTCATGATACAAGTGTAGAAAAAATGAAATTGCTGAAACTCGGAAGGAAAAAATTGCATTGGAGAAACGACGCTCGAATGTCCTGTCCTATTCAGCAGCTTTTTCTTTTCTGGTTTCTTTATGTATTAGGTATTTCCTTTTACAACTCCGAGGCACTCGGAATTGAGTTGTAGTTTTTAACTTACATGTTTTATACATACAATTCGACAAGAATAGCGAATGTCGCGAGATGCACAAACATTGAACAGGAGGATGCGAAATTCTAAATATTTGGTTCTATTTATTTAAAAAAATGATTCTCTCGAATACATAAATTGCTCCTCTAAGCAGATAAATAGCTCTTTAGATAGATTGATCTAGAAGAATCATTTATAACCACCCGACAGAATAATTAATATTCATTACTACATATTTTAGGTTGTTCATCAAGTGTAATGAACTTTAGTCATTGGAATACAAATCTGTTTCTTTTATTGACTTCTCAAATCGTCGATTTGTTCATTAGTATCCAAACTGACAGTTTCACTCTTCACTGTTCAATTCGGAAAACCATGAAATTACTAATTAACTTTACAATCCTATTTCAAGCGGATCATTAATTTTGTTTTAAGGAAAGCGCTCATCGAAATTAATTATAGTATTGCAATAAAATTTGGAATAATCTTTTTATCAACTCAGCTATTGTTGAAATTTAATGTATGTATATTGAATAATTAGCTGTTGCGTAAGAATCAATATCTAAAGTTGACTGGCAATTTTCCATCGTCACTTTCTATAAAAAATTGATATTTCAAAATCCTCTTCCGGTTGAACGAAGGATAAAGATAAATTTAATTAAATTCTGTTTATTCGGAATGCATAAAAAGGGTAAAAGTATTTTCTTTGTAATACCAAACAAAAAATCGTTATAATTACTAATAGAATGATTGCAAATTTGTCAAGGTCTTTTTTGAGAAATCAATATTTTTTCAAGAATAATTTCTACAAAAATATTGGATCCGTCGAAATTTAGGTATGTAGGTACCCCTCCAAATATTTTCTAAATTTGACTGGTTTTTACTTATTCAACCGAAATTTCAATAACAAATTTAGGCGTAAAATTAACAACAAGCGATTCGTTACACTTCGTATTTCTTACCAAAGGCCTAACGTGCCGCTGATAGGTACAAAGAAGAAAGTAAATCTGTTAATAAAGCTTAATATCAGGACAGTAGGTCATTCTTGTAATTTGCAATATTCGGACTTCTTTTGTGGAAAAAAATTTCGAGATTAAATAACTCCGCCGGAAACCCAATGAAGGTCATGGTCCGGTAATTAACTACTTTTACCATTTTTTTATCCCCATAAGCGATCGAGGACTCGACTGCAATCCGAGGCGTTGCAATTCGGCGGTTTTAATTTAATCTACGCGCAAAAAGTGGATGTTACGAGATAAACGACAAAATTAATTCGTGAATTATGTGCGAATGTCCGCGCTTAAATCGGAATATTATGCAAAGCGGTATTGCCGCAGAAACTAGAATTTGAAACTTTCTACGTGTTTTTTTAATTAAACCGAATTTTATAGGCGACTCTTCCGATTTGTTGAATTTTAATTTGCTTATTAGTTAGTGCTTATGCAATTCGGTTCAAAAAGTACATGAATCAATCGATATAAAAGTTATTTATTGATTATAAGAAACCAATGTTCATAAAGAATTTGAAAAATGTTTAGTTAGTACATACTATGTAAGGTACCTGTGTTTATGTGGTTTTTATTTTATAATTTATTAATTTTAAAGGATGGTTATTTTCACTATTGTGACAGAAACATTGGTTTCCTTTGTTGCAAAATAGTGCCAAATGAGTACTTCTTAGTTTCCAATTACCACTTGATTTACTATCGGAAAAAGAATAGCCAATAAAAAATTCTCAAACGGCGCGGCCTTATCGATTGTAATTGCAAAACAACAACAACAGAAAAAACTCGCAGAAAGACTTTCTCTGGCGGGTTATAAAATAGACAAATAGCTCACAGTTTTATGCTAATTTTATGAGAATAGAAAATGTTTAGCTACTCGAACTACTGTTCAGTTTCCCATCACCTGTAGCCGTCGGACTTCCGGTGGAATAACAATAAACGGTATTGAAAGACAAAAATAAGTGTTGACTTGCGTCATTTAAGTGTAGCGGGCGTGAAAAAAATGTAAATTGGATTGAACTAGACAAGAACTAAGCACGTTAAATAGTGTGTTTAGCAAATTTGCCTAAATGTACAGCGTGGACCAATAAAATTGAGCTAAAATAAAATCGTTCATTCCAATAAATATATATGACAAGTTAATTGCAAAACCTATTTCAAAACATGCATTTTCACGGTTAAAACGTCAGTAAAACCGTAGATAAATTTCCCATCGAAACCAACGGATAAATAAACGAGATAAATCACGTTTCCTTCATTTAAAGCGTTCGATAAATAGGTGTTTTTTCATTGTCAATGGTAAGAATTTATGAGAACTAAATGCAGGGCTTTCCAACCGTTTGTTGTCTAAAATAGTGTGAGATTCGAGGCATTTCTCTTGTGTAATTTTGCCTAATTAATAAAATGGATCTCTATCTGGTTTCACGAGCAAGGTTTCTTCCGGATCACGAAAACGACTGACACCGAGAAATAATACCGAGAGTAATAAATATTTCTATTCAAGCGGAATTATTGAGTTGTATCAAGAAATTGTGCTTTCATGAAATAATGGATAAATGAGAGAAATCACTCGATATATTTATTGGTGTTACCTTATTATATTAATTTATCATATTATGCTCGTAAAGAAGCAGCGTTCTAGATTTTTAAATATCTTTATACAAAGTGTAGTAATATAAACCTTTATACTTTTAGAAAAAGATAAAATACGATAAAATCAAAACAATTTGTACAAGCTCAGATGCCTTTCTAACAATTATTTCGATTCTTTAAGTTCATATGAAATTTAAACAATCCCTTTAATTTCTTTAACTTGACCCAAAAATTATGTTTCAATCGAAAATTAAACCTGTTGTTTGATATTTTGTAATTTAACACACTTGTTACGGTGTTATGATTGTCGATATAGATCTGAAGTAATATTACACCTTTTTCCTTAACGGCCTTCGGCTTGTGTCAAAATACATTTAACTGTTACTTATAGAATATTCAAAATATTAATAGAATCAAAGTCAGATTTTAGCCAAATAACGGTTGCGGAATTGAATTCAAGGTTTCTTTTAACTATAACCAGATTAACATTTAAAAATTTTTGTATACCTACCACTTAATTAGTAATTTGTTAATTTAATTAGTAGAAATATTCTTTTATAAAAGAAAAACTTTCTCTCATAAAACTTTTTCATGTAATCAAATGTAATTGTACCTTTTACATTACGTTCTCGATTTGCAAAGAAAGTACCAATTTGTTTTAAAAACATTTTAGTATTACTTTTATTATTACTTACAGCACGACTAGAATAATTGTAGACGTGTCCTGAGCGATTTTTAAATATAAATAAAAGTTATAAAACAATGCGCATGGTTCACACACGTCTCCAGTTATTCCTTTCGCACTGTAGGTTCATTATAATGCAGTTAGTATTTTGCTTGAATAAAGGTAAACTTACATAATAATTCCAATAATCAAAACGTAATTTTAATTATACAATTCGCGAAGACAGGCAAATTAATCAAAGGTGTAACCTCGCACCGTATAAACATTAGCATTTTCAATCTACCTACAAATTCTTGTATGTGTTGCGTTAGAAGTCTGCAGTATCTGGCTCGCAGATAAGTGCATGCATGACATTTACTTAATAATCATCGTAATTGCTGAAAATCACAGTCTCTAATCAGTTACAGAAGTGTCTATTACGCAATTATAACGACGCCTTTAGACTACTTTCGTCAGCGACGGGCTTAAAGAGCAATGCGAATTTAACTCGTAAATGGTTTCAATAAAATAGGAAATAAACGGGGAAATATTACGCTGATAAAAATGATACATTTAGGGGAAATTAAAAAGTTACTGATGAAGTGGTTAGGCATAAGTTTTGTTAAATTAGATACTATATTTTCAAGTTTTAGATAAGAATCTTGAATGTTATAGTTGAAGTACGTTGGAGATATACATAGACAAATTTGCTAATACACTAGGAGTTACAACGAATTTTAACTTATAAATTTGAATTTATATGTATATATTTTAATATTAATTTAATAATCCAACATAATAACGTATAGCTACTATATTACAGCAGATAAGAGCAGAACAGAGATCTTGGAATGAAAGCAATAAAAGGAGGAAAATTTCAAACATTTAAAATTTAAATGTTGGAAATAATAATTATTTAATAAGGTATTACATAAAAAAGCTTTACTTTACTAAATAAGATTGAATCGATAAATACAATTGGCCTTTCTAATTTCTTCTATATGTACTCAACTATAAAAATTAATAACTTATCATTTTAAAAATCGCCTTGTAATAGTATCCTTAATTTCGTAATTGCATTTACCTTCTACATCTGCCTATCGATTTTTTTTCCACAAAATTCAATAATAGATATTAAGATATTACCGTTTCGATTTTCGAAGGATATTGAGCAACGTTTCTCCAAAGATCCCGTGTATTTTGTCCAGTCGAGCATTACAACGATCTTGGGCTCTTGCGCAATTTCCTAGGATATTAAACGGCGAGTTTTTGAGGCATGTTTTTATTACGGCACTTATGTCAAATGTGCAGTTGAAACGCTTTGTTCGTAAGTAGAATAAACCGTGTGGTCAATATACGCGCAGCCGATAGACCGTAGAACAATTGGCTGGAATAATATTTATAAAATTCATAACAATTATTTCTAATTGCTGTTTGCGTTGGTCGAATACGCTTAGCTGTATTTTTGTGCGTAAAGAAATTGCTACTTTCGTTTTAGGACAAATTAAATAATTTTAAAATTGTATGGTACAACTTACAAGCAAGCGTAACAAAATCTCGTAATAAATTCTTCTTTAATATATTGCAAGTTAATTTTTTGTGAGCGACTACTATTAATTCCGGTATGTAAATTTTGAGTCAATTTTCCTTATTATTAAATTGATGTTAAGTCCTTTCTTGGCTCTTTATGAGCATAACATTGCTCTTATTACATATTGGTGCAACCACACTGAAAAAATTTTGGTACATAATATCAATGAACACCATGTTTTCAACTTGTTTTCATTAGCTCAATAAAATAATACATTAATCCAATAAATTTTCATTCATTAGTTAATGATTTCATTTATTAACTCAATGTTTCTTGTAACATTAATTATTAATGTAAAATTTCATTAACTCAATAACAATTTTTATTAATTCAATGAAATTTAATCATTAATATAATAACCTAGTACATTAAAAGCGAATATTTCAGTTAATGTATTCGATACATTAAATCAAAGTAACTTGTACATTAATATAACGAATTGTTCATTCTTTTAATGAAATTTAATTATTGAACCAAAAACATTAATACATTAGTTCGATAAACCACATTCGTCATTTTTTATGTTGCCCGTACATTGATTCAACAAATTGAGTACATAAATCCTATGTTCGAGTTCATTGAGCCAATGAACGCATATACATCATTAGTTCGATAAAACACATTCGGCTTTTTTAATGTTGCCCGTACATTGATTCAACAAATCTAATACATAAATTCTATGTTCGAGTTCATTGAGACAATGAATGCATATACATTGGTTCGATAAACCACATTCGCAATTTTTTATGTAGCCCGTACATTGATTCAACAAACTGGATACGTAAATTCTTGTCTCGAGTTCATTGAGTTAATGAACGCTTTTCATTAAGTCAATGAATATCAGTTTGGATTTTGGCAATACACACTAGAGTGCAAATCTATGCCGTTCTATTCTATTAGAAAAAAAGAAATAGATAGAGACGCTTTCGAAAATCGCGTTGACCGTTAATTACCCCTCTTTCTCTCCTGTTATTTCGTGTTGAAGCGTTGAACTGGAAGTGTTTTTAATTTCGTTTTCGTTTTGTATTATAAGAAGGATGAAAATTCAAGCGCTGTTGTTTTAAGAGGTAAGCATTTTTTAATTCGGTACACTATAGGTTAATACTTATACATTTTATTTCTAGGATTTAATTTTAAACACAAACGTAAAGCCTAAGGGAGATATAAGTGCAACAACTTCAAGATTCATACAAAATGTGTGTAAGTTTTTATGGTTTTTACTACAACTCATTAAATTATTGGATATATTAAATTTTTAGGCCCCAAAGACATTTGTGAAACGTGCATAAGACCTCTGAAGTTTGAAAATTTATCATCGGAAGAGTTCGACGTATGCAGCATGTATTGGAACTTCGCTTGAGTGACATAAAAAACGCACAAAAATTCAGATGATAAAATGAACTTATTACAAACGACCATCTGGATATAGCTTGGTGAGTACCTTCAATAGTATACCTACCTATACACCGTGCTTCATTCGCGATTGCAACATGAGCATTTCTATGAGTTGAACAAAGAAATATTAGTAAAATAACAGTTGTCAGAGTGAAAAGTTGCAATGACATATTATCATACTGTTTCTTTTTCCTTTACAAGTGTCTAATTGAAGTTATCTTTGTTGCACCCATAGCCTATGTTGCAATGAACAATGGAGCAATCTAGGTATATACTTACTGGATATGTAGATAGGAATTTACAGTCTACTATATTAACCCATAATTTTTTTTTAGATCGATATGGATTTCGCCCCAACGTATGATGCAAAGAATTTTATGGAATAATTCGAAAATAATTCTTCGAAGATTGACCAGTTTCTTCAAGCAATAATACAAAAAATGTAAATTCGTTAATTTAATAAATCAAATTCATTAATTCAATGTACTGCGTTCATTAATTCAAAAGCTAAAATTCCTTAATTCAATAAAAGAAATTCATTAAACCAAGATCTAAGTTTCATTGATTCTATGAAAGCATTTCATTGATTCTATGAAAGCATTTCATTGAATCAATGTACTACATTTATTAGAAAAAATCTAAAATTTGTTGAATCAGTGTACACCGTTCATTAAACCAATGTAAAATATTACATTGAATTAATGTACTTCTTTATTGGGTCAGCAACTTTAATTCATCGAAACAATGATTTTCTTTTCATCATATCAACGAATTATACATCACTTAATGTACCTCTTCATCGCTTAATGAACAAACGTTCATTGATTTAATGAAATCGTTTATTGGACGACTTTTAATGTAAAAATTTCTTGGATTAATGTATTTTTTCATTATCTGCACGTACTTTTTTGGTTCAGTGCATTAATTCTCTAAATTAAGTGATCGTTAATCAACACTAATCTTACTGGTTTTACGGCTTTTACGCCCACAAACTTTGTAATTAAAGTTATTGAAAAAATGTAATATTCATGATAAAATTGGGAGCGATTATAATATAAATTGGCAATAAAAATTCGCTAATGTAGAGATAAACTGACCTTTCCATGGCATTAATTTTAAACCTGTTACTGACATAAACTGTAACATTTTTTTATTCCTTATATAAGGTGTTTCATCCCGAAATTAGTCCTTAAAATTAGCTAACAAATAAAAAGGTTTAAAGTTATATTGGGCTACCCTGTATAGCTAAAAATGATCGGCATTTCATTCTCTAAAGTGTTTCAGTTCGAACCGCCGCGGAACATAGAGAAATTAGCTCTTGGGGCTCCGTTAATCTCTTTTGCTCACTAGGTGGAATAATTATTTTAAATTGTTGACAATTACTTTGCATCGGGTATTTATTCGATGCTAATTGGCATACATTTCCATATTTATCGGCCGTTGTTGAATAACTGCGGATTTGTGCAATTTTGTAACGCATTTGATTATATTTTTTGTGTTTTGTTAGAAATATTTTGACAATAGTGAAATCACATTGTCATAAATTAGTGCAATATTTATAAAACTATTATAGATAGATAAATTGAATGTTTTTTGATTGGTAAATATTTTTAATGAATAATACCTAATAGCTTGTAAATTTGTAATTAATTGGTATGTATGAATCTGTAAGATAAAATTATTATCTAATTATTTTTTTGCAAATAAGTAAAATATTATATTAATAAAATATTATATTTTTTGCTAAAGTTTATCGGTGACTAAAAGTGTGTTTATATCTCACCAAATTTTGATGAATCCTTAAAAAATTATCTAGTATAAGATACTCGTTGATAACTCGTATTAGATATGTATTCTCTCTATATTTCCTTCCATACATACAACACAATTAACATTCAAAAGGAAATAGGTGGATAAACTTTTCGATAATTAATCCATTTTTTTAACAAGCAATAAATAAAAGAGAGAAATGTTTTTTAACGGTAGAACATCCGTTCTATCCAGTAAAAATATCGTTAACAAAAAACCGATGCTTGCAGGTATATGTTACTGCCTAGTGCCTTACTTTGTTTAATGTTTACTGCTACAAATAAATCTCTTTTTTTAAATAACTATCATTACTCAAGATGAAGTTTATAGGTATCCAAGTGACTTAATGAGCTAATTGCTTTTTATTTATTTATACGGTAAATTTTTTGTACCTATACATGAAATAAACGCTCATTTAGTGAACAAAATTTAAGTTTTTTATGCTCATAACATTCAACAAGATACGTTTAAGTTATGAAAGCTGGCAAAGAAAATCTGAAATATTTGTTAAACTACTGGTAATAAAGTAAACCAATAACTTAGCTTTAGGAAAATGCCTCTGTTGGTTTAGAATTAATTTCCTTCGTCGCTTCTCTAGGTCTAGAACGCCATAAAAAAGAATAGTAAAACAAGAAACCGTAGCATCGCATGCCCGCCAATTACCCACAACCTGATAATTGATTCCAAAAACGTATAGCACAGATAAGTAAATAACAGTTAGTTACTATTTACCATCGAGATCACAAAATGGGTTAGAAGGTATCGGTTCCGACTGTGTTCGGAAAATAAATGTCCGTGTGACGCAAGTGTGAAATAAAAAAATGAGCAATTACGGGCCGGGCAGATGGCCGGCACTATTTATAATACGCAAGTACCTAATCTAATTCGAATGTAGGTACAAGAAATTTAAATTGATTTATTTCGCAACGGAATTTTCTGCTGGTTTAATTGTAAACTCGGTCTGTGGTGTCTGATGAATAAATTAGCCGCTAAAAATAATATTTGTATAACATTATTTACTGCGCGTTTACATCGCTAATTGGATTATCCAGATTTGTGCATGTTTTTAAAATTGTTTTAATGGACTCACTTGAAACGTTCCTGGAGTGTATAAAGGAGCATTTATTCTTCATATCAGGGACCCCAGATATATTTAGCAAACATTAATTTATTGCAGAACCTATACGTATCCACTAGTGGATTAATTTAAGTGCTAAAAATGCTTAATATTAGCAGTCTTAAAGCGTTTTCCACTTAAATACTGTATAATGAAAACGAATCTACATATATTTTACTCAAAAATCCAATTATTTCTTTGTGAGAACCTCGAAATCGTCGAATATACTCTTATTTCACCAATTTACTTCCATTCTCCTTCCTTTATTTAAATAAGAAGTAAGTAGGTACAACAATTTATTTTTGCTCATTACTAGTTCTGATTGCTTCCCTATAGTGTTCGAGGTCTTTGATCTGCTCCTATTTAGCGAATTTCGTGTTCGTCAATCGTTTATAAGAAACCTGTATTTAGTTGTAAATTGTATTTGTTGTATAACAGTTTCTGTTCAAATGAATACATCTCACGATTTAGCGAATACATGAGAATTCGATCTAAAATATAGTTTAAATAAATTAACACCTGTCCAATAAGTAACTGTTCGGGTAGAAACGGCTGGTGCACGAGTAGAGGCTGTAATAAAATCTTGACAGGAATGCATAATATGATTCTTGTTTTCTCTAAAAATTTCGTGCTCTTTTATTATCTATTTAATTTAATGTTTGAAGGAAAATTTGGTCTAGATGTGCATGTATCCCATTAAATTATTGTTAATTAAAATTATTTAATAACTGATTCATATTGATAGTTTACCTTGGGCTTCCTTGTTTTCCTTCGCATAACATTGGGCGAGCAAATTAAAAAGAAACAATACCGCATTGTATTTAATGGATGGCAATTATTAAATTAATATTAAATAATCCTCATTTTACTTTCCTTTATGTTTGCATAATGAGCATGCGATACACTCGAAGAGCATCCTTCTCTTCCTTTTAATTAAAAATTTTATTCCGGAAGGTTATTGGCATATCTGTTTGATTTTTTTAATCATTACGATACTTAGCGGTTTGATTTATTTATATAGATGGAAAAGTTGATGTACTAGTAATAATTTCGTAAGAATATTCGTAATTACCGAAAGGATCCAATTTGAAATTTTAGAGATAAAAATTGCTTTCGTAACTACTCTTTTTAGGAAGTAGGTGCGCAGTTCTAAACAATTGCTCGAAAGCAATTCGAAATAAAGGTATATTTTCGATTTTGATGAAATATTTTTTAGGCTATTAGGTTTAACTTTCAAACGAAATTAAACGCCGACAAAAAACCATCTACTTTCCATACAGTCACGCTTCTCTTTCACTAAACTTCCTCTATAATTTTAAAAACATTAGTAAAATTAGTACCTACATTGTTTTTACTCAAATTGAATGTCGCAGGCCAGAAAGAGATCGTCGTTTAAACGCATATTATACTTTAGATATGTGGGACAAGACAGTTTAAGTTTACTGTCATACTAGCATGTTCTTGACCTTACAAGCACACACCACAAATTGCACAAAATACGGTCATTGTTCAGTTAAACGGTAGCGAAATGAATATGGTAATTTATCGCAAGTATTTTATGTTCAAATTTTATCGCTTACCCATGCAGGAACACTCAAATGCTACAATTAAGCACGCGATAAATACCTGGTTAATTGACCTTAATAGACGTGCACTCCGGTATTAGTTAAACCCGACCTTTCTTCAAATTATTCCAAGAGAAATTGTAACATCCCACGCGATTTTTTCCGCGCCGTAACTATCCCGATAATCGAGTGTCACGAAGTCAACCAGTAGGTAAACCATAATGGAATGGGTGTTATTGTTTTTATCGCTGCCCACGAGCTAGATGTCCGATTGTTCGAGACCTTTGATGCGCCCACCCGTAAGGACATCTGCAATTCCGCATAAAAATCGAAACCCCATTTAAATATCTATCGTTCGCTCCAAATATTAGTTCATTAATGCTGAATTTGATTTAATAATTCACATTTTCGAACTATACAATTATATTCAATTTGGTTTAGAGACAGTGGAGTTTCTCGTAGTTGTAAAAAGATTAGGTTCATACCGTAAACTGGCAAAAACTAATCGATCAAAATTTACTTTCTCCGCAACAACGAATTTATATTCGCATTAATAAAACATAAATGTAGCGGGTCGGTTTCAGTTCTGAGCTTTCCGATTTTTCTATGGAATAAGGAACGACGGTGCCCCAAGGGTCTAGAACACACCGTACGTATTTACTTGCAAATACAGAACGGTTTATTCGCTGTTATGCAATTACAATGTACGCGGATCGGCGGTTTTGTAATAATATGATTAATTTTTACGGTAGGTTTAAAAACAACAATCATGATGGATCGCATTGTTTAACTATTCGAACCTTATAAATTTGGAGTCAATGAAAAATCTGGTCTACAGGAAAGTAAAATAGAATTTTAGAGTTACTACCGGTCTCACAACTAGGCATGTAATCGATTTAAGGTAAGCATGAAACAATCGGAAAATCGATGTTAAATATACATACGAACCTATATTTGGTAATATTGATAGAAATCTTTTGCTGAGTAAAGATAGACCAGGTTTTGTTATATAACTGCGGTATAGTAAGTACCTGCTAATCACGACGGGGTTACATAAAAACTAATAAGAATAAATTAACATTTATCTTTTTAATAAAGCATAATAGGTATTCGATCGACAGAGTTTCATAACTAAATTAAATAATTACCTATGGGCATTTTTCCCTACGTTTTATGGATAGTATAATGTATAGTTACATTATTTTATTCTATTTTCAATTGTGCAACCATTCTCGCATCTGATTATAATTATTTAATATTTAATAACAAAGGAAGTAATAAAATATCTATCAATACAAATATTTCTCCCTCTCTACAATTTCTAATCCTTTCCCTATACATTTTCTTACCAATAATTTATACAAGATCGAAATTTTTTCGATACCACGATATTTCCGAATATTTCACATTAGGCAGAACGCGTGGGCCGTATAACTACACGGTAAGTTATAATTAGATCCATTTAAATTACCTTTTAAGTATGGGATCAAGGTTGTATTAAAACCGGACTCCGTATATTTTATAGCCATAAAAATGCGATGGCCACTTTCTAAAGGTGAATACTCCAACCGGCCCAAACGATGTATTAAGCGCGAAAGACGAGTGTTTGTTATTCATATTGCAGTGGGACATATGGATATGTGACAAAGCTATCGGTACTAATATACTATCAACAATAATTCAACTTCCGCCAAATGTTCCACAAAGAGCGGATACGTTCAATAATAGATAACTGTAGGTCGTTGGTTTTACCTTCAATGAAGTACCAGATAGCAGAATTAAAAATTGTTTCGTTTATTATGAGTACCGGGTGCATATTTGAGGAATCCATAATATTGGGAAGAGAGGAAGGATTAAATTATCATTTAGCGAGTGGAAATTCGCATTAGAGCAATTTTACAAATATTTAAAATCGCAAAATACATACACATATCGTGTAAAGTACCCTGCTTATCGTGGAAATGACTATTAGACCAATTGGATTAGATACTATAAGGCATATGTATTAATCATTCCATTCAGAGATAATGAAGATTCCTGTTAAAACCGCAAGTTTTATCGACTAATAAAAAGTATTAGCGGTAATTTACACTTTTTTCGACGTCATGGAAACAACAAAAATTGGAAATATATTTTTTAGACGAATAGTAACAATTACCACGTTTAAAAATGTTACTTAATTAACTTAAAATTTAATACAAAATCATTTGAGAGGACGTGAAAGTATACTTACCGATAAACTGAAATAAGCAAATTATAATTTATGTATAGTTTATAAGCGCACTATATTCGTATTAAATTGACACAAATATGGGTATAAATTTATAAAATAATTAGATTCTGCTGATAGAGAAAATCGAGAATGTTGTTTTCAACTCAATATAGTCATATCAGTCCAAATAAATAACTAAATATTAATTGAATTATAAATAAAAATGTGCAATTAATTTTAATTTAAATGCTTTTTGTCTCCAAGAATTAATTCAATTAGGTATAGAAATATGGTATATAGAGCTCAGTGAAAGTACCTGTTGAAAATTATTGTCAATTCCATGTCATAAATTATTATTATTTATATGCTTTAGAAAAGTATTAGTTGAAGAAATAAGAATTTTAAAGAAAATGTTATTATGGTGATACTTAGAAGTTTTTTTGCGCTTTTTTTAATTTGCCTAATGATTGTTTTAAATAATAATTAAGTAATTACCATAATTTGATTTTTTTACCGAATATGACTGTTCTAAAACCACAAATATCCTGCTGTAATAACTCGTTCAATAACATGCCGACATTTTGTATAAAAAAATTTAAAAAAATATAAAGGACGCAATGATTATAAAACGAGTTTAAGTAATTCATAAGTCAAAAAAATAATTAAATAGCAATACTTATATGTATGTAATTACATTTCCTACAAACGGTTGCATAGATATACTAAGAGCGAAAAACAAACAGGACAAATTACTTTGCATCCATAATAGCTGAAGGTCTAAGAGTGAAATTATTTAACAGGATACTATTTACAAGTGTATGTGCCGAAGGCAAGGTTGTTATTGATACCTATTAGTGCAAAAATAGATAATAATCAAAAATTGATTTTGTCGAAAAAAAAATAGGTAAATAAATTAATAGTTCAATTACTTCTTTATGCTTATTCAAAATGGGATAACTGGAAAAATATAGCACAAATAGAGCCTATTGAAATTTTCTCGAAAATGTTTACACAATTATTTATAAAATTTGAAAATATTAGAATGATTCATAAAATATAAATAACAAATAGATTAGTGTTAATTAATCATAACAGTTAAGTTATACATATAAGTTTTCTTTGAGTCAATTCTAAAATCCCGAATACAGTTTATTTTCGTCTAAAAATGCTATATAAAATGAGACAAAATCAGCCATAGGAGTGTAAAATCATTCTTTTTTGGTCGCTATGACGACAAACTGAGGGTGGGTAAACTTGTTCCTTTATGAATTTCCCAATAAGGCGATCCCGCCATTTCATCACAACGTATTGTACTAAATGAGTTAATATTTTTGAATATTACAGTTATTCATACTATTCGCTGGAGATATACAGGGATGTTGAATTAGTTACGGATGAATGCAAACTGCAGCAATTCCAAAATAACTCGTGAAGATTTTTGAAAAATATAACATAAAAGATTTCTGTAGAGATAAAGTTGGATTAAATATAAGTTCTAAGGATAACTCTAATTTTAGATTGCTTATGAGGGTGTAGCTTGGTTGACTCGCCCTGTATAATTATTTCTAAGTCTTTTTAACTTATCCCAACATTAATTTCAAAGTAACTGAAAATTGAGGCGAACATTAATGAAAAATCAAAAATGTAAAATAAGATTTCTGTAGAAATGAAGAAGGATTTAATATAAGTTACAAGGAAAACACTAATTTCATATTACTTAGAAGGTTGTAGGTCTTTAAAATTGACCCTAAATATACACTAAATTTCAATGTTAAATGTAGATATATCAATTGCAGAATGAAAAAATTCATAAATAATTAATAACCTAACTAGCAGCTTACCAAATTGTTATCTTTGAACATCGACATTTTCGTTGAGGCACTAACTAAACTTCTCGGAACGTCCACAATTGCACATTTCAACTCAATAAAATCCACAAAATACCCGCGCAAAACAGCGCTTTTCGATTTTTCAAACCGGATCAATCGAGCGCGCTCGATCGAATAATTTCAAAAATAACCGCGGAAACTAATTTTCACCTCTTTGACAACGGTTAACAGAGCATCGTACGAAAAAGTCCGTACAATTTTTTCGATCGAATTAACCGATTTTTCTCGATTTACAGCGGCTGCCGGAGCGGACGTGAGTATTGGCCGTGTTTTTTTTATTGGACACCGAGCGGCATCAAAGTTTGACTAACTTACAAGCATTATATCCATGATACCGAAACATGCGAGCACTTTCTAAAGTTGAGCGAGGAGGTGCACTAGCTAGCACGTGGTGGCCCCTCGCCGATTCTGTTTACTGTATTCTCGCTCTGCCGCGTGCTATTGTTAAAAAAACTCTATTGGATAAACGCGAGACTTGTGTGATGCGTTTCGTTAAGGTTGACGAATTTTCACGTATTTTTTTTGTATTACCTGCCTATTTTTTATGTAGATATACGTGGGTAAAGATGGGCAAACGTGCTGCTAAAAAGTGCTATAGCGTTGTCGGCGAGGAAATGCCGAGGTGCGTGAAGATAATTTATGATTTCTCACTTGACTGATTCGGAAATAACGCATATAATCGGCGATTTTTTATTACCAAATTGGGTTTGTTGCAAAAACAGATTTTGTTTGGTTTTTGAGTGTTGAAAATCAGGAAATAGATGTTTATTGTTGGCAAATGTTTTAATGAGTATTATTTTTTACCTATGTATATCTTTAGGAAACTCTCCTCCCCTTCAAAACACTTCCTGTACAATTTAATACTTTACATATTGCTCCTTTGAAAATTAATTCTTACCTTTTGAGAATAAAGAAGTGTTTTAGTACAGGTACCCAATGAAAAGTAGCCCCTTTAATGAGCTTATAATTTATAAACGCCTAATCATAAAAACATGCTCTGTCTCGGTTATGAAGAACACCCTGTGTAAAAAGTGTAATATTTTTAAATCAATTACCTAATTAAAAACTGAAAATTAAAAAAAAAGGAAATGTAAATTTGAATCATACTGATATAATTGACAGATTAGTCATTATCAATCGAAATATCCTGTTCAACCTTGATATTAACCACGACAGAACAAAAAAGTTATCTAAATTTAAATATTTAAGGTGCCTTTTTAGGAATATCGAGAAGAAAATTATTTTTCCTACTAAAGGCCTACTAAAGGGGAAATTTTTCAGGCCTTACCACAATTAAAAACTTTTAATTTCGACAGTCCTCTTTTTATACGGCGACTTGCATTTTTTATAAAACCATGGAAATGGCTCGGAATGGAAAACAGGGAAGGGAAACCCTCAAACATTACTCTAAAATTTCCCAATTACTTGACATCCTGCGACATCTCTTAACATTTATGCGAAATAAACTTGTGGTGTCGTAGCCACCAAGGAAGAGGCCTCATTTTGTTTCCAACAAAAAGAAGAATATAATGAATGGCATTTATTCCCTGTTGATTTTTCATAAAATTATATTAATATTCGATGATAATTTGTAATATTGTTTGTTTTTATAAAAAGTTTTAAGTGTAACTTTAGTTTTAATAGTAACACTAAAATAAAAGCAGTAGTTAATTTGATTAGTCAATCGTTTGATAAATAAAGAAAACTATTAATTGAAACCGCAAGTGCCATCTAGTGTCTAAAAGCGCAAACATAAAACCACGTTTCGCTTCACGAGAAACGTCGGCCATTTTCACTTATTTTCCATGAGAGCATTTTTATTTTCAACCAACCATTCGCATCTAGCAGCCCGTGCGAAAATCGTGCGATTAAATTTCTTCGAACAAACGCGCATTTTGACGCTTGTCAGTGATATTTAATAATTTTTAGATCGAAAATAATTCGGCGCATTTTGGCGCAACATTTCGAAAATACTTGGGACTATTCGGCGTATCGATCAGGCCTGCAAACTTATCGCGGAAAAACAACTTTATTCTTATTGGAGAACCCGGTGAATGTGTTTAGCGGAAGCAGGACTTCCAATTTCAAATACCGCGTTTAATAACATACATAGAAAATGACTGAACAACCGTAAGTATTCACAAGTATTCTCTTTAATATTGCCTTTCATTTCGTTGCGGAGGAATTTGAGTTTCGCATTTATAAGACGTGTTAATTACTGTTAAAACTTACCGAGTCAACGGCCATGTTGCTTAGGAATCTTGTAATCGATTCTAGAAAATTCCATTCGTTTGTTCTTTTAGTACAATATCGTTGTGTAATAAATTTATTGAGTTTTCTTCTGCTGGTATCGAATTAAATTTAATTTATATATCTGAGATTGGATAAATATGAAGCTAACCTCACTTTTGCAGTTTACCACCTCCAGTAATGTGGGCCCAACGATCTTCAGTAGTCTTTTTAACGATAAATTTAGAAGATGTTAAAGACCCAGAAATTAAGTAAGTTAACTCTAAATTTACTGTAATTACATCTCCCTTAACGCCGCATTTTGCTCTAGATTCAACAAAGACTCGGTATATTTCAAAGGAACCGGAGGCGTAGAGAACAAAAATTACGAAGTCACCATCCCTCTTTATAAAGAAATAGACCCAGTGTCTAGTAGAAGCTTCAATCGAGGAAGGTACGTCGACTGGTTTGTTAACGGATGGTTTCGTTAAAGCAACCTTTGGTTTAACATGATTAATTTTACAAGGTGAAGTAATGAGATTGTAATAATTGCATTACGTAATTCTTACATATTTTAACACAATTTTGCACTGGGTTCATTACATTAGCTAGTTTGAAATGTAGATGAACAATTTGACGGATCATTATCTTAATAGTCACATTTCGAAGTCCTTTCTTGAGCTATTTGGGGAGCTTTATGCTTCATTACTTCACCTTGTTTATTCTGGATTATTTACTTACTGTTTGTACATAAATGTTTGTTTTATTCGATAGGTGTATCGAATTATTAATAGCCAAAGCGAATCAAGATGAGCCCTACTGGCCGGCGTTAACGTCTGACAAAAAGAAGCACCATTGGTTAAAATGCGACTTCAATAAATGGCATGATGAGGATGATTCTGGAGATGAAGGTGTCGGAGGTATGGGCGGTGGAGATTTCGAAGAGATGATGAGGCAAATGGGTGGTTTAGGTATGTTCTGTATACTGATTGTTTTATTAATTTTTATTTTAATGTGTATTTTTTGTTTAGGTGGATCGGGCGGTAAACCAAACTTTGACGATTTGGAAGGAGATGAAGGAGGCGATTCGGACGACGAACCCATTCCCGATCTTGAGTAGTCTCCCTAAGGTTTACATTTTTTTTTTTGGAATTTTGTATGATTATTGTTAAGTTATATTAATAAAAGTTAAGTTTTTAGAGGTGACACACTTCAATTCCCTTCTTTTATGTTCTTGACAATATATTTCACAATAGTTTGTTCGATTTTACTTTGCTCTCGTCAAAATAGTGTAGATTTTTACAGTTTCTAAACGCTAGTATTTAAAAACTAATACTATGTAATTTTAAGATATTTTTAATTGAATGTAATAAAAATACAAACTTCTCAAAGGCTCTTTTTTTTTTCAATAAAACTTATTGTCGACTAAATTAACCATTTATTTTCAAACTTGATTTTCTGTATATGCGAATCGTTTAGTAGTTAGTGCTGGTAACAATTAACCGTTAATTTCCTTAGATTCTTGTTGCTCAAATTTCGGATATTTGCTTTCTATTTCGCCCCACGATTGCTTACTGTAGGCCAAATCGTGCACCACTTTTGCTATATCATCAACCTGAAAATTAATCACATTAACAACTATTACAACATAAAGACATATTCTTATATTTACAGGAATTCTAACTTGTCCCATTGAATCCCTTTCCCTCAGCGTTACGCTGTTAGGTTCTTTGAACGTATCGAAATCGATAGTAATTCCATACGGTATGGCAATTTCATCCGTTCTAGCGTATCTCTTGCCAATGGAACCCGAACTATCGTCCACTTTGTGCGACACATCAACTTTAGTCAATTCGGAAGCTGCAACAAAAACGACAATTAACGCAAATCTAATAAATGAACGTGTACTTACAAATCTTCTTGATGAACGGTACAAATTCTTGATTCGAGCTAAGAGGTAGTACACTGCACTTTAGCGGAGCTACAATGGCAGGCAAGGAAATGTAAGTGCGTTGCTCGTCGTTTTCTCGTTGCTTGAAGTTATGTTCGAAGATTGAGTACATAACTCTTCCAACACCTATAAAAATTTTAATAATCAGTGACTATAATATAAGTATAAGTACATTTTTGGACAAGTAGAATCAGCAGGGTTTAAAAATTACTAACTGAATAAGCACTTACCAAATGACGGTTCAATTACACTGGGAATAATCTCTTCAACATGCTCCGTTTTCTTATACTTTTTAACTTCAACCATATCCTTACTGAGATTAAATGTTTTATCCCCCACTGATAAATCGTATGCACTGCAAAAACCACATCAACGTTATGAAAAAAAAATAAACAATTAGTAAGCAACACGCACCCCTGGCTTTCCAGTTTCTTCTCCAATTCTTCCACTTCGTCGATCTTCAGCTTAGCTAACGATTCCGTGATAGCTTTAGCGTCTTTTTTGAACGTCTTTCCTAGCAAACCTTTATTCGGCTGAGCTTCGACGACGTCTAATACTTTCGGTTCGGCGAGTTTTTTCTCAGCAGCCAGCCTTACGCCAGTGGCGTTAGTGTGCTGGGTGAGATCGAAAGCCGAACGATCAGCACAACCCACGCACTCGATCCATCCCTTCATAAAAACAATAATTAGTTTATGCAAATACAGGAAGGATCCATAAGGTTGAGACATAGCTTAATTAGCGTAAACAAGGTACACAGTTACTCTAAAAAAATGTACAACTGTGAAGTTGTGTAGACTCTTTAGAGCGCTATTTCAGGAACGCGGACCAATATAACTTATAACTCAGCAGTAGGCGAGTATTAGAAGTCTCTTAAGCTCTGTCTCAGCCTGTATTTGTAATTAATAATTACTAACATAGCTAGTTAAGCATTCTGCATCCCAACAATCGCAAGCATAATGGGCCATTTCGTTAGCCATGTGTTGCCTAAATCGCAAACGAGCGGGATCAATGCCGCATTTAACCAAAAATTGTTGAATCCTCGCCATGAAGTATCCAAGAGTTTCGTTGGCAACCAATCCCTAGAATGTATTAAATGTTACTCATAAAGTATGACTTGGTATTAGCTTTAATTTACGTTCTGTACTGCTTCGCCAATAGTTTTCCTCTCTGCTGGTTTTCCGTCCATTTGATTACAGGCGGAGTACAGCAGAAGCTTGACGTCTTTAACATTCTCAAATTTAGGATGTCTTTTATCGTTCGGATCGCAAAAGTGTTCGATTTCCGCCATGGTGAACTCCCTAACTCTTATGAGACCAGACCTTGGTGAGATTTCGTTCCTAAATGCATTACCTAGAAGGTAGATGAAGATTGATTAGAAGAAAAATAGGAGAAATATTATATTTACGCACCTATTTGAGCGGCAGCAAAAGGTAATTTTCCTTGATTAAACTCTAACAGGCGTTTGAAGTTTACAAAAATACCCTGTGCAGTTTCGGGCCTCAAAAATCTAAAAAATAAATGATTAAAATCTACACAAGTATACATTGTTATCGATAACGTACCCCTTGATAAGTCCAGAGGGTCCTATTTGTGTAGCAAACATGAGATTAAATTCAATGGGCTCGGTTAAATCGTTACCAGTAAGTGGACTTTTCATATTATATTTTTGCATGACTGCCGCCATTTCTGCTTTATTCATACCATCCAACTAAAAAATAATCAATTCAATATTAGAGTAATGCAGCAACTGTTAATTTTAGTAGAAGTTCTTATATTTTTTTTGCTATCTGCAAAGAGAATAATTGAAACAGAAATAGAAACTTTAGAAGTAAAAACATATTTTTTAACGAGCTATTTTACTATAAGTGTATTCTATTGAGAATATTTTCGAACCTTAATAACGATATCGACACATTCATCCTTTGTGGCCTGTGAAGCCTTTTTATCAGCAGCAACTTTCTCCAAATGCGCCTTTATCAGATGATCCAATCTGAAGCATTCACCGGTTTTTGTATCTTTCACCATAAGATCAGCAAATCTGTCGACGTGACCTGAAGCCCTACAACATATCGTTTATTAACAATAACCCATTGGTCGTAGAATAAATAAAGTACTTGAGAACAGGTTCTGGAGTTAAAATGGAACAATCCACTTCCAACATCTGCTCTTCCAAAACAAAGAATTGCCTCCAGGTTTGCAGTAAATTCGCCTTGAAAGCGCATCCCATCGGCCCGAAGTCGAATTGACCTGTGATACCGCCGTAGATGGCGAAACTCTGGTCGTAGAAGAACCTCCTCTTGAGGAGATCTTCCATCTTGGCTCGATCGAACGTGACATTCGGGGCTAGGCTCAATTCCTTGTCTTCCAGAATTTTCTTTCGAGCGTTCAACTCGACTACAGCCTTTTTCACGTCTATTATCGGAGCACCTTCTGCTTTAAGTTGGCGCACTAAATCACCCTGAAAAGAAATGTAATTTAATAGAAGTGAAATTATCTGCGGTTGGGTGAAAAAATCCTTATCCACTGATGTTTATTTACTTACTCATTTATTACACGTTTATCACACCTTTATCATCACCTTATGGTTCAAGTTAATAATGTTCTAACCTAAAAACTCACCTGTTCTTTAACACTAGCTCTCAAAGGAGCTAAAACAGCCTCCATTTCCGGGTCTCCCATGGCTTCGAAATACAGGTTTAATTTAACGTTTCTGTGTTTCTTATTTTTACCCCACTGGTCCAATGGATGACCGATGTAAAGTGTTCGGATTGTTGCGGGAGTCTTCAATTGCTTCTGACAATTACTTAAAATGTCATGCCTGCGTAAACTTACTAGCCTACAGAATGTTGACACCAGTCTCATATGGTTAATTAGCCCGATAAAATTTGCCACGAAGTCGGCGATTTACCGATATACAAAGTGAAAGGATAAAAATTAAAAAATCACATTTCTAACCTTATTCAATTTCGTAGAACACGAAAATTAGTTTACTTAATTGACACAAAACATTAACAATAGACGAATAGACAGACACTGTCAGAATTCTTCTTCGTATGTTTTTGGCTTTAGGTGACAAGGCTATTCGGCTATTATCAGAAGTCTGTAGTGATTAGTGACAGAAATGTGAATTTTTGATAAAGTAACTTGTTAGAGATGGACAGGTCTACTTAATTTTAAAATTATTGTTTTAAATTACTTGTTTAATAGTACTTACTAATCATAGTAGAAATCCAAATTTTAAATTCGCAAAAAAATTGAAACAAGTAATAACGAAAATCTACAAGTCTACAGGTTGATTCATTTTAGTTTGCAATAAAGGTTGTATAGGCTATAGGTTCATTAGTATACGGTATAACTTATACCAATCTAAAACCATTAGGTATGTTATAATTGTCGAGCACTACATAAATAAAAATCAAAAACACTTTCAATTTCAATCTAGTATGTCGTGAAAAACTTTTTCCCAATTTCCGCCATTTTTAGTTTAAACAAACGAAAATGGCGTTAGCATTAATGAGCGGTAACGTGGGCTTGCGAAGAACCAAATTGGAAGACCTAAATCCGAACTTAGGCAATATCTTGGTCGTCGGGATAATAATTGGCAAGCAAAAACCGCACAAATTTACAAGCACAGCGGCCTCTTATGAGGGCGTGCAAAAGGCTGTGTGGAATTTCACGTTGAGGGACTCGGTTCGCGATTACGCGAACGTTACTTACTGGGGATCCACTGAAGTCGTTTTCCAAGCCAACGATCAGTTTCACACAGGAGATGTCGGTAACTATACGAGCATAATATTAATTTAATAAACAAAAAATGGTTTAAATAAAGTTCATCCGCTCTAAAAAATCAGTGACGTCACGAGCCAGCTTGTTACTTGTTACAACGTTGTCGGGTTGTAATTGAAATTGTTTATATTAAAGATTTTCGAATCATACCTTTAATTAATTGAAGGTTACCTATAATTTAAACAAGAAAAAGAATATCAGGAGGAGGTAATATGAGCTGGTAGGTATTAATTTATTAAATGAATAACTTTTCTCCGTTCTTGCCTACTAGCTGCTTTTTCCTCCATCTTGTGATCTCCAGCTTTCTTAGTTACTTCTCTACTTCATCCAACCACCTCTTCTTATGTTCTCTACTAAATTAATCAAGGAAATTGGATCCATTTTAATGTCTCTTTACTTATTTAGTGGAAATTATAAACCCTCAAATTGATGTTAGAGACTTGAACGACCCCGGTGAAAGTTACCGTCCAATGGTCACATCTCCCTATAGATTAACGCTGAACGAAAAATCGTCTTTAATTAGACACGAGGGTAACTTAAGGAGTTTTCTACAGCTCCTTCGGCTCCCTACCAAACCACTAGCTGGTTTTGTTCCGTTGAAGAATATTCAAAACAACGGCAGTAACATAACAGGTGAACTCCAATACAAACGTTTAGCTTCTCTACGATTTAAATTCGCTAAATTTTAGATTTGGTGAACATCCTTGTCGTAGTTAAGGGCATACGGCCCACGCGCACTGTTAATTCGAAATTCTCTAATGAAACATTCAGCGTCAGAACTGTAGAAGTTTTCGATCACACCAGTCCGAGTTTCCAAATTGAAATGTGGGACAACGACATAATCCAGAGGTAGATTCGTTTCACCAATATTTTCCTTTAAATAATTTTCTACAGCTCTTAAATAATACCCTTCACCTGCTTTAGGTCCGATCACTGGGTACCGACAGTTACAATTCTATTTATAACGGACCTTAAAGTCGTTTGGTCGAATTTTTTACGGCAGTTTTCGGTTAAAGTAACAGCTCGTAGCATCGTTACCGAAAATCCTGAAGGTAAGGAGAGCCAAATGCTGGCGAACTACGCCAAGGAAGCTCCAATTGAAACATTCGATATAGTCGGTCAAATTGTCACCGCATTGGACGATCGTACGTTGATTTTAATAATTAAATTTTATGCCCTAACTTAACATAAATTCCCAGCAAACATTCAAGATGTAATGACTGTAAAGCAAGTACAGGACAAAATTAACTCTTCATCGATGGAGAGACAGTTCACTGCTGCTCTATACGTTTCAATATCCAGTTTTGATCTGGACGGTCTTTCCAAAGTGTTGCTAGTAAAATGGTAGATAAAATAATTATTTGAGCGATTTTTGAATACTGAGATACTTGTATGTTTTAGTGCAAAGTGTAAACTGGAAGTTAAAAATTCGAAATGCGAAAATGCACAGTGTCCCACGGTTTACGAAGGAGACTCTGCTCTTTTAGAATATAATTTCGATATTCGATTGAATATTTCGGATCATACGGGGACGTTAATGAATTGCAGGTTGAGCGGACAAGCTGCTGAACAGGCTTTAAATTGTACTGTAAGTTTTAGATATTTGATATAATTAGCAACTGAGTTTTTAGAAGAAAATAATATTGTTTTATGTACTTAATTTGCGTTTTAAAGCACATTTATTGTAGGCGAAAGAATTTTCAAATTTGTCAGATGAAGAAAAAGAAATGCTCAAGTGGAAGTACCTTTTTGAGAAGTGCGCTGTAAATATTGTAGTTTTATATATTGGCAATCAATCTCCTATAATTTCCGTGCTAAAATTGAAGCGAGAAAACGTTTTGGAAATTAGCAGAAAATTAGCAGTTTATTAATAGTGTTAATTTATCATATTTTTGTTTCATTGTTTGCGTTAGGTTCTGGTTTGGTTGTTAATTCATCCTTATAAAACTTTTCCAAGTAAATACTTTTCCTTTGTAATTTTAGGAATTCTAATAATTAAACTAATTATGGTAAATAAAACAACTTGTTAATAAAAACATAACAAATTATCCTCAATAATATACAATACCAACAAAAACAACAATAAAAAATTATATAACTTAATTGGTTTGGTATATCAATCAGTTTTAAAATGTTCATGAAATTTTAGATCTTCAAATGTGTCAACGATTTTGGACAGGAATAAAAGGATCTGCACAAAACGACATAGCGACATTTAAATCATCTTCATATTAAAACAGGTTGAAATAGATTAAATTTTATTATTGAAAAAATTAATCATTTTCAACTATTGAACAAATTTTAAATTAAGCAAAAATTACAAACAAGACATTCTATCTACTTTCTGATGTATCAATAAGTGCTCATGTAACAATATGGTTTAAGTACTTTAATATTAGTTGATGCCCAGAAGACGAATTAAATTGTTGTTGTGCAGATCCTTCTACACTTATTTACAAGCTAAACAGTCATTTATTTATTCCTAAATCACACGCATTTACCTACTTAAATTTTAGCTAAAAATTTTTAAGTACTTTAAACTTAACTAGTTGTATATTTTATTTGCAATATAGTATTGCGTAGGTATTACAATAAAAATTTATGAAGTAAAACATACTTGGAAATACTTTTGAAATTTTTGTATAGTCCATGCGCCAATCCTGTAGTGTACAGAGAGAGCCAAATACTTTTATGACATAAATATAATACGTATTTTCGAAGATATATAGTGTGAGCCAATAAAGCGGTTTCCTGCGCTACTCCTGGCTCATCCTGTATATTATTTTCTTACTCTACAGGGTGTCTAAATGAACTATAACTTTTTAATCACAAGCGATAAAACATAAAACCATTATGTGTTTCTTAAATACTTGTATAATTTTATTATGAATTAAAAAACAATAATTTAATATAAAAACAAAATACCTACAGGTAATAAGTAGTATACACAATAACGCTTTAAAAAGTTGAATCTATCTACTCAATAGAACTTATAAATTATCACATTTTAAAAACAATAATTAATTTGACGATCGATTCAATAAGTCAGTTGAAAATTCTAAAGCTAGTTAACCTATACGGGAATTTTCGTAAAATCGGTAAAATTCAGTAAAAATTTGAAGACCCAAAATTTCAATATTAAACGAAATCGGTGCGCCTCCAGGACTTGTGTGTACACACTCCGGGGCCCCTCCACCAATCGTTCACGTCCTCGTAGTGCTTGGGCGAAAGGGGCGCGTGCATCATGGCGCACAGCCGGCACCAGAAGTACGTATTGATGAATTCACCGGTGCCTTTCCACTTGAAGTACGAGTTGTAGAGGGCATTGTCGTTGTCTAACCTATGGAGGTAGGCGGCCAGTTCTTTGGGATTATCGAACTCGTCGACGTGAATGTAGGAACCTGGATGAGTTTGGTATAACCGTATGCGTTTTGTAACTATAAATTGAGAGTAGCGTTACCTTCAGGTGCACTTTTCTGGTAATCTTCAGGTCTGGCACCCATCACAATAGGAATTACGTCGTGTCCTAAGCCATTGACGAAGAGCTTCTCGGTGACGTAATCGCGACAATTCGAGTTCTCGAATGCCAAGTAGAATTTGTAGTCTTTTTCTAATGTATCGAAGCATTTCCTATCCGACCTCGGACACTAAACTTAACAGTTTACACTCAAGTTGTAATTGCGTTTCTGCTAACTCACCTTAAGAGGTCCGCACGTCCCGTAAATGTCTACTGGAATATATTTGCCAAGTTCCCTGGCATACGTTAGACGGCCGTTACGGGCGCCGCAGTTCGATACGAACCAAGCAACTTTTTTCGTCTTGTTTGCAGTGTAGTCTTTGTTTTGCTCTTTTTGACGAACCTGCGGATTTGCACGTTTGCACTAACTTGTGGCAAAGAAACTTAATGTTTTGTTACCTGTGGATTGAAGTAAGTCCATCTCTCGTAGGGAGCTACAATATCGCTATCCCGACGATAAGTGGCAGTCCAATTTATGAGATCGGCGAATTTTACTCCTTGCGTATGGTACGGACATTCCAGAAAGTATAAAATCCATATCTGAAATTAAGTATATTTTATAAATAAAGCTTGTTATACATGCAAATAATTTTGCATATAAATTATGCTAAAAATATGCAAATATAAAATATCACAATATAAATAATGCAATAATAAAATATTAACTGTATCTACTCTTGTTATTCGTTGTTTTTATGAAATTTGCATCAAAAGATACTACTCCCTTTGCCCATTTTTTTGTCAGGCATGTTTAACCTGTTAGCATTTTTTTCTAATTTTATTCTACTCAAAAATTGCTGAGTTTCTGAAAGAAATATGCAAAATAGACAAAAAATGCAGTTTACATATTCGAGCTTTATTCATAAATAATCAAGTATTTTGCCACATACTCTATGCTATCTTGCAAGCAATAAAGTTTTACCTGTTTCATGGGTCGAGCAACTCCGGGATGTATGAAGTGATCCTTGTACAGGATAGCATCGGCATCTGTCGCCTTGCTTCTGTCATCTGTTAAGGAACACCTACTAACTGGACACCCGTGAAAGGAGCCCGATCCCGATTTTTGATTCCACGTGCCGAGTCCGTTGTATGCTAGAATCACCTTCTCTGGCGTATCGTATCCTGGAAAACAACGATTTATCTTCATAAACAAATTATTAGAATTCTTGTTTTGACTCAATTGTAGGTCAAACTTTTGAAAGTAAATGAGATATGAGATAAGTTGAGAAATTTGGTTTTTTACCATAAGTATGAAGTAAGAACTTGAAGAAAGTTAAACATGAAAATATTAAATATTTCCGTTGTTCAAAGAATTTTTATTAATTGGTATCCTATTTCAAACGTTCATCTAACATACTTCCTCACACATCCATTTAATTATTCCCTTTCATTTATAATTCAATCCAAACTCAATTATCACCCATTTCACGTAACTTGTACTTCATTACTAATTCAAACAAACTTTCCTGCTGAAGGAAATAGGTCGGAATAATCGCAGATATACCAATAGAATAATCGTTTACTTAAGAAACCGGCTCCGGCGACGGAAATGCATCTACCTCAGCCATTCCCGTAATATCCTATCAAAGAGACATCTTTAATGGCCCATTTCTGGTAAGCTTTCGGAGTATAGCAAGCAAAGAAAGGTTGGCTTACTTCCTAGTTACACACATAAATTTAGCCCGTATACGGGATAATCTGAATTTCGACGGCAATTTCGCGTTTAGGAGCTTTAGATGGAATTTGGCAAACGTTCAAAATTGGTTTTGTTTATTTATAAAAAGACGCAAGGTATATACACAAATTTGTTACATCGTATGCAAGAAAGAGCATTCTTACTGCAATATTCCAATTCTCCTTGCTTCAATAAATTTACCAAAAGTTAATAGAATATTTGATATACCACAAAAAGTATCCTATACAAAAATACCAACAGAAACATCTACAATAATTTATTTAATATATTATACTAGTAGGTATACGCTTTATAACTTTAAATAACAATATCTAAACTTCATAATTAAAATTGTTTTATCAGTAAACTAGGTGAATTTTCCGAGTTTATTCGACTCAACACAAAGGTTTTAATCATTGGGACGTTGTCAACTCTGTTTTCAATTCACTAAAGGAGAGGCTCGTTTTGCTCGCCAAATTAAACGGCGCACTTTACAGAACAAACAAAGGACGAAAACCATGTTTTATCGAATGGAAAAAGACAATGTATAATATTGCGACTAATCAATATTCAGCGGGATAAGGAGAGTTAATGGAAAAAGAGCAGCCAAATCGAGCACGCCATGTCACATTTTCAGGTTGAAACGAACGGACACCAAATTGCATTAGCATTTTGGCTGAACGACCATCACTCGTTGTCGAATGTGAACGAGAAAAATACGGGGATTTATAAACTGCGCGGATGAGATTAATGCCATCAACGTGAAGTGGCAAGGATAACGAATCAAATTATATTTTGACCAAAAAGATTTATAATCCAATTTATCGAATAAATTTAATAGAATGAAATGTGTTTCATAAATATAAATTGTGCTTGAACTTCATTTTTATTTTATACACGTTAAATAGATGAAAATAGCAGTTATTCCTGTTGACACGATTCTGCAATTACTTTGTTGACCTATTAATGTTTCTGAGTATTTACAATTATTGCACACCCTTAACGCGATGTCACCGATGTTGATTGTTTTATTTCTGCGTCCTTGTGGAATTTAACAAAATCAATAAAATATTCGGTCTTTATGTTAACATGACTATAAATAGGTAAACATTAATTCCGCTTTATATTGTTCATTTGCACTAATTTTAGAGGTTTTGGATGGTGAGAAATTTTGATCCTTTTGTGTAACTTTATTTTTTATTTACAAAATTTCCATAGAAGTTTGTTTGGACTCCCTTTTTATTTATTTTCTTTCGTTTATGTATATTTCTAACCTTATGTACGAAAGCTCAGGATTTTAAAATAGCCGCCAGCCAATATTAAATTCTTTTATTATTCAAATATCAAATCAAGCCGAACAAAGCTCGCAGCGAATTGTACTCCCGCCTTGAATATTTCTACATAGAAACCCGGAATAAACAGCGTCTCGGCGTGTTGCAGCTTGCATCTCCATGCACCGGACCAAAAAAACCAAAGAAAACGAAGAAACCCAGACGTTTTATTTTGCAAATAAAACGCTCTCCTCGGTCCGCGCGATACGAGTGGGGAAATAAAAGAAACTCCATTACATCCGTTATCCGTTACTCCGGGTTATACGGACTGGAAACTTTTATTTAAAATTCCGGCGGTCCGTGATCGAAGAAAAATCCGCGAAATTCGTCTATTTCGAGGCTTAAAAATGCGAATTGTCAGTTAACGCTCCGAATAGAATTTCGATATTTCGACGAAAGGAATTTATTTTATACGGCGCACTGAAGTTCAAAATTCAAGAAGTTTCCGGGAATACCAATGTGCTAGAGAATATTTTCATACTTTTTTACACTATTTGGTTAATGCAAAGGGTTTGTTCTAGTCAATACAATACAGAAATTTTCTAGAGATCGTTTGTATTATAATGTTCAAAGAATCTTAAATAATCTTGAATAAAGCGACCCAAGAGCAAACTGCCTTATAATAGTAAAATATTTTCAACCAAATGTGACTTAAATTATAACATAGTTATGGTGTAAAGGTATCGATTAGCCATCTAGATAACTCAAGAAGAGAATTATGATACACTTTTGTTTATTTCAAAAACGAGTGTGTTTGGGAAAATATTCATATGGATCGAAATGGCTTAAAAATGCCCATTGCTTAGGATTATCTATTTGAAATAACAAAGTTATGGCCACTATAAGTTGCACAAGTTAGTTAGACAATTTTAAACGCCCTGTAAATGAACCATGAAATCTCAGTTTAGTTTCATTAAATAAATTAAAAATGGTGTATTTTTGGTATATGATGTTATTATCAAAGTCTAGTTAAAAAGAGCTACATAATCCAAAAATGAAGTCAAAAGTGATAGATACTCCTAACTTTTCAGGTTCGTGACTATTATGGAATTCCTAAAAGTACTAATAAACCCAGTAAAAAACCAGTAGTATCTTACGGTAGTCTATCACAATAACCCAGCGTATAACTTTCAATACATCAACTCTTACCCTGATAATCTTCCGGTACGTACATCAGCTGCTCGACGATCCTGTCCCCGTCGGCCTGGTCGGGAAACAAGCGCGGCGGCCCCTTGTAGTTCCCCGGAAACTCGGTGCCGCCCGTCATGAACCACGGCTTCCCCTGCTGGTGGTCGCGCGCCGTCGGTTCCGCCGCCTCGTCCTGGCCCTCGGCGGCGACCTCCAGGCGGTTGGGCTCGCTGGCGACCACCAGCAGGTCCACCACGCTCAGGTCGTCATCCTGAAGGGGGACGCGGATCCAGGAGAAACGCTGGTGGATGGATATCAGCAGCGAGACGCTGAATAGAAAGAGGAATAGGAGGAACAGCCTGCGCGCCGATAGTCGCGGGGGCATTTTCAGGGATAATCCATTACCTGCAAAAAATATGCATACTATACAACTACAGCATAGATAAATTATGTCGATTTGAGAGTATGATGCGCAATCATGCCACATGTGCGCACAATTGCGCAGGTTACGTCTACAGCTATACATGCTAGATTGTAGGTACTATAGTGATATTTTAACTTTTTTATTATATTTGTGTGTGCTCAATATATCTCAAGATATTTCAGTACTCAAGTATTACTGTTAAATGTAAGTTGTGTTAATTACACAGTTTTTTTTATCGTTTGTTAAAGTTCTAACTTCTATCTTCACACGTGATACTCTTTCATTATTTTTGATCTAAAATTGACTGTGTTTTACGTTGAGATAGGTAAATCTAAAATTTTCGAATATCATATCATCGCATCTCGAGTACCTAACTAATATCGGTTATAGCTCCAGAGAATTAGACATGAAACACGTCTAATTGTTTGAACATAAAATTTTCATTACCTACACCGTGTTTTAAAGGATCGTAGTTACAGCGTTCGTTGAAGGCTCCCATTTTGTTAGCTTCATTAAAATGTTTTGTGCGATTTATGTCGAGTGGAATAGCGTAAAATGGAAATTGACACGATTGTTTCAAAACGGATGAAATCGAATTTGAACATTGAAACGCTTTCGTACGACTGCAATTTATTCCTGCAACGACTAATGCACTCGCTATTTTCGAGATATTAATTAGATTTAACGTTCTGAATCATTTTCGGCATTTTTATCGACAGCATTACAGTCATTTTTTCCCAATATTTCGAGTAAACTCTTAGATAAGCAGCTGGGCTGTTAATTGATTTGTAGTGTACGTAATATTCGAAATATCTAATCAAATTTGGAACATTTCCAAGCATATGCTGGGTAAAATATTAAAATTGTTAAATTTAATTCTGAAATTAAGTTGCAGGACTAAATACCAAGTGATAACGTAACATGGATAAAAACAAAGTATTGATAAAGTTCTCATTTGCATTTACATACTACTACTTACAAACTATACAAACTATTTAAAAACCTTGCATGTTATTTAAAAATTGAATGGTTTGTTTTTATACATTGTTTTTTAAATTGTATTCATTTACTTAACAGGAAGTTAATTATCAAAATTGCTAAACCCTCTTTATTCCTCTCGCTGGATTACCGGCATACTAATAAAGAGGGTGTATAAAACATTAAGTTGCGATAATTAACACGTAAGTATATATTTATAGCAAAATTAATAGCTTTTTATTGTTTAATAGTGTTGCTAATCACCATATTTTAATGGTTTATATGTTGCCTTTTACCAATACGTTAAACTAAAAGTTAAAATAATTTCCAAGCAAAAGCACATACAAAATGGTAAAATTACTGATACATTTACTTGTGAAAATATTTTAGGGTTAAAGATATTTTTTAATAATTACCTTACACATCTAACAAGAGAATAAATACTTTTCGGCCCTTGCTCTTCAATGGAAAGCACTAAAAATGTGGATGCGATGTTCATATATAAAAAAGTACTTAGGTATTGATTTAATGATAAATTTCCTGCTATTTGTGAGCATTTATTCATATATGAACAAGATAAGATATGATTACCTATATTTTTAAGAGGTTTGTGAAAATGACGAGATAATAATTATTTATCAGTCTTCGGATGCTATTGAATTTTTATTGGGTCAGAGATTTTCTGAAATTTCCTCATATTTCGCAAAATTATTATCAAAAACAATTATCAAAAAATTAAAATAATTGGAAACAGCTTAAGAAATGTGTGGAAATAATTTCGAATGAGTTTTAAAAATTTTAAGAATAAGGATAATTTTTAAGTTTTAAATAACAAGAATGCATTTTAATGAATTTGAACGTATGCACTTTATTATATACGGAAGTTCAATTGAGGCAAAACAACACAACTAATTAATTTAAAAAAATAATAATAATATGGCAGTTTTATTAATTGTCAGGAGCACTATTTGCACAACTTTTATTATCTCTTATTTATCTATATAATTAAAAAAATAAGCTTTAAGCAAAGATTTGAAAGAGATTGAGATTTGGTATATTTCCTGTATTGAATGATATATTAAATATCTAATCAAGTACATACAAACAAACATACAATACGATCAACCTTAGATTGATTATTTCGCCACATTACAGGTATTATTCATTCTAATGTAATTAAATGTATGTATTTCTTTGAACATGTCCTACCTATTCAATATAATTATCCGTCTAAACTAAAAATAATCTTTTTTTTTTCTAATTAAACCCAAACGAAAACGGCATTACGATCAATAATTCAACCTAAAAAGCAGAATATAGCGTGTATAGCGTTCACCAAAAACATAATCTTTTGGAATAAATTATGAGAAATACGCTTTATTGTACAAGAATAATTTGATTTTGATTTATTCTTACTCCTTGGCCCAAATTTCTACATTAACAAACGACAGAAAAAAAAGAGTATAATTTGGACACGATAAAAAATGTATATACTTTTGGAAAGCACAACTGCCCTTCTGAGGACAATAAAAGCACTTAACAAATAGAACTTTCACTGAGAACTATGCAAACTTTATCATTTTTTAGTTAACTGGGTTTGTGTTTCATTTTAACCAATATCGAGTGGGTTTAGCAGCAATTAATTTTAGCATATTGACAATACACACATACATGTACAATTGAATTAATTTTTTTTCTAATGCGCTTGATAACGATGTTCAAATGCGATAACATATAACAAAAATTATATGTAGGTAATGAATTATAGTTCAAATATGTAGTATATCCAAAATAATCATGATTAATGGCCACTTTACGAAAGAATATGACTATTAAAGTTGTATGTTATTTTTCAATAAAATACCTACAGTTTTTCGTTGTGATTTTAGAGAATTAACTGATTAAAGTAACTTCAGAGAGTTTACATGTAAGTTACGCAGATAACTACGTAGGTAGGTATTTAAAAAAACCATACATCTGTATGAGGACCTACGTACATGTCAGGTGAAACAAAATACTTATCCTCTATACCTACATACATCATTTCCTAGGGCTTAGAGCCAAATTTAATAAAGGCGAAGTATAAAAAGTATACAAAGTTTAAAATACCAACTATTTTTTTAATTTAGCAATATTAAAAGTGACTAGGGCAAAATTTAGTGCTCTAAGATAAACTGTATCAAATGTAATTCATTAAACTAATACGTACTCATTTCAGGTGCCCGTATAATAATGAAAAATCCACCTACTACTACAATTCTGTGCGCGCTTTGTATGAACTTACCAGCAATTTCGACATTACATTTGTAACATTTAATAAATATTTGTTTGTAAAAAATCCTCGAACGATAAAAATATTTACTATTTAAATCAATGCGAAACATACATATAAAATTATATGCATCACATCATGATGCACATAAAATTAGTTGTTCGAATAAGTGATAAAAATGTACACTTACAATACGTGTATTTGATATAAACAAAAAAATGCAATTAAACTCTTCGAAATTAATTTAAATTCAATTGCAGCAATTCATTTAGTTACGTATTTATAATTAAATTACCTCATCTTCGAATAAGAACCATAGATGTATGTTAGAAAGATATTCCAATTCACAAAGCGTCACATCTCACATCACAGCTTTTCGAAATTCGATACGATTCAAAGGCAAACCCCCATCAATAAATTTCGATACAAAAAGTACGGATTTTTGGTCATAACGAGACGCGGTCTGTTATTCACATACTACTAACCCGCGTTAATCCAAAGTTACAATTCAAATTAACATTAGTGATAATAGTGATAACTGAAACCGCAAACAATCTAACCATATGCAAGATATTTAGTGATATATGTTGTATACGATATAAACGGAGGTTACTCAACTCTATCAGTCGTTTGGGACACTTTTTGGCATTCTTTTACAGACAATTAAAAAAGTAATTACAGAAGTAGATATCTATAGTAAAATTTTAACAGTGTCGAGCAATAATGATTGAGTCTTCCATTTATTCAATACTATTAAACAAAAGTATTAGAATTTAGACAATTTAAGATACTTTGACGTCATTTGCCTTGTTTTTTCAGTTTAGTAGGTAGGTATATAAAAATAAAGTCCTATAAAAGGTCCTACAAAAATAGGCTACAAAGGACACATAGGTTTTGAACCTAAAAGTATCCTTTATTAATGTTTTTTCAGGTCAACAGAAAATTCTCAACAGTAAAGTTCTGCCGGGCGACAAATGCACATATAGGGCACTAAAATCAAACAGTAGGGACAAAGTTGATGAGGGTCCGGTTCTCTCAATCCCGTTATTGATGAGTAGGTTTTGTCTGTGACCCCTATGTCCACGCCTCATCAAACTACTGAATAATTAGGGCCCAAAGTTCGTTAAAAATTTAATTCATGCGATGTACGAATAATCATTTGAATACTTTTACAGCTTCGAAACAGAAGCAGATGAGCAGATTACAGCATATTCATGAATATCTAAACTTGGATTACGGGCGTTTTGAATAATTCCATGAGAGAAAAGGGATATAAAATCGATGAGGGTATTGAGACACTTAAAAAGAGAGTACGTGTATAGGTTTATATCGAAGCTATAAATTATGTTTGATGTAAGAGTTTCTAGTATCTTATGGAGGACTATAAAATATTCGTAAATTGGGCAGTAAAATAGTAAATTATAGAGTCTTGGAATAATGAATGAAAAATTATGCAATTTTGGATGGAATATGATGGCATCGAAATTACGGTAATTTAAAAAAATAGATTGAAGCAACAAATTTTGCTAAATTTTCCTAATAGTTAGAAATCCTAATATCCATGAATTGATTAAAAAATTACAGGTCCAAAAGAATTACAGGTTCAAAAGTTCAAGACTTAAATTTGGAAATTTATGGATTAATACCTATAAATAATATATGCTTATAAGTAGAAACTAGATTAATATTTCTTTGTGTACAAATTTTTCCTGTTTGAATTTCAATGTTTTAGAAATAATGGAAAGTCAGGTGGTTTGTCTAGCTATTAAGATAATTATTTTTGCGATACTTTTAAGGACATAAAGCATAATTAAAGTGATTATATAAAACAAATATATTTAGTATATTTGTTTTCTTGTATTACGTTACCTATTCTAACAATTTAAAATTATTTACTCAATCAATTAACAAAACAAAAATTCAAAAATCTACAATACTTTTAAATTTACACATAATTAACACGAACATAAATCACCAAATTGTGTAAACTAGAAAAATTTAAAACCCCAAACTAGGTTTTTATTTTGTTTTCCTTCGGTTTTCACAACAATACCAACATTAATTCGCGCTTATCTAGCATTTATGTACACACGCATTATCACCGTCGGGGTCGAGCATTAATTACTTCAATAAATTCATTCGCATTTTCCATAAAATTCCCTATAAACACATATATAAATAAGGTGACTCACCTCTTCAAAGGGTTGATACACCTTTTAGACATGACACCGACTGTCTGTCACTTCGTTCGCTCGCCGAAGAAAATCTATATTTCCACATTGCCATCGGAAATTCGGCACATGCGCGATTTTCGCGAAAAAGAAAACTGCGCGAAAGCGACCCGGCGTTAATCGGGGGAGAAAATTCGGATTGTCGCTCGTCGAGAAATGAACGCTTTCTTTATAGTTTCGCGTTTTTTTTTTCTCATTCGATTTTCTGCTTTTGGTTTCGTCTTTTAATTTGTATTGTTTGTATTCACGATTGTGTGACAAAAATTGACGTGGTTTAATTGCATGGAGTTGTTTTTCGTCACTTTTGGCGGGTCGGAGATTCGCAAAAGCGTTTCAAATTTGTTAGGATTTGATTGCCTCGAAAATGACAATTTCTTTTTTTAAATTTTGATTTTGTCAATAAATAAGGTGTGGGATAAATTTTATTTAAGAGATCTAATAATGCTTTCAAATATTTTTTAAGTATTTTTTTCTAATATCGGAATGATTTCAAATCTCATTCCTTCGTAGATGCAAAATTGTTTGTAATATAGGCTATATGGGTACAACAAAGACACTCTCCGCTAGTCTCATATAAAAAAAAAAAGATTGATATTTTGTGATTGCAACTTTCTCACTCTAACTACTGTTATTTTAATAATCTTTCCTTGTTCAACTCATAGAATTGGCCACATTGCAAACAAGTTCGCACTTACCATTATATGATTTTTACAAAATTTCGATACAAAAACTTCTCAGAAAAACCTTTAAAAAGTACTTTTAAAATTTCCAACCACAGATATTATACTTAAAGCACTTTAAGGGAAAAAATTAAATAACTAGAGCAACTGAAAAAATATTTAAGAACCTAAATATTAGTAAAATATTAATTTTTTCCAAAGTATCTAGTTTTCCTTGGAAAGTATAACTGACCAAATTTCCATTGAATAAATGTATTCAATGGCAAGACCATTTGATTTTAAAATTAAAGAAAAATTATATTACCCAAATCAACTCGTAAAAAATTCTGGGATTCCTCCTTAAATCACCGAAACCTTGCCATCTATCAATAAATTTATTAACCGCACTTACAGATTTCGCCATCATCGAAAAATTAATGACACGACAACTGACAGGTGACTTTGACGTTGTCGTTGTGACATTTGAATTTGACATTCCGTAATAATCAAAACAATGAATGTCGATAACTAAAGTAACACGAGTTTTTCATCTAATATAAGAACAATTTTTTGATATATCGCAAAAATGCTGAAGCCAAAAGTCCTAACCGAAGTATTAAGTCAAGCAAATACGGGTGGCGTCGAGACAACATTGTAAGTTGAAACCCTCCGCCTACTAGCTTATTACATCAGTAAACATTCCTATCAAAACAAATATTTTTTATTTAATTGTTATCCCGTTTAAAATGATTGGAATTCTTGGTATTACATTTTTTCTAACTATTATGTAAATATTTGAAATATTCAGTTCCTAACTTCCTAATTCCTACTTTATACGACTACAATAAATATACCCCATATTCATTTTTCATCTCAAGCCTGTTTAATTTTTAACATTAATTATAGGCTGCTCACCACAGAAGGCTCTCTCTTAGCTTACAGCGGATACGGAGACAAAGATGCCAGGGTAACGGCTGCCATCGCCAGCAACATCTGGAGTGCCTACGAAAGGAACGGCAGAAACGTATTTAGAGAAGATCACCCCCAAATAGTGCTCATGGAGTGCCAGGAGGGCCGCATAGCCATCACACAAGTAGCCAATCTCCTTCTATGTTTGTACGCCAGAAGTATTGTCGGTTTCGGAATGTTGAAAGAGAAAGCCACGGCCCTGGCTTTGTATTTAGAGAATCCTTTGAAACAAGTAGCCTCTTCTAACATGTAGTATTAAAGTTATATTTTTTTATTACAACTATAAGAATTTATGAATAGCGAGTTAGTATATTATCTTTTTTTTTATTTAAACTTCATATTTAAGGTTGGTTGTTTAATAAAATGAAAACGAAAATTAGTCTCATTTATAGTTGTTTTAGTAATTTAAGCAATAATAAATTTTGGAGATTTCCATCAAGAACATAGACAAATACCAAAAGTCTACAAGAAGTAGAATGATCAAGAAGTAGAAAATATTTTCAATGTGCAAGTTAGTGTCAGTCCCTTAAAGTTAGGCAACACCTTCTACTTCTTTTTCTCAACGTTTGGTATTAAATATGAGTTACAAAATTCATGTATTTGTATGTAATTAGATTTTTTACGCATTTTAAAGCGTAATAAAATAAAAAATAGTCATAACGGAATCAAAATATTAGTCACTAATACGTGATAGGCCGAATGAATTTAGGTCAGTGTTACAAAAATTGACATTTGACGTATTCATTTGACGTTGACAGTAGGTATATTGTTTATTTTTGATTTTGTTTTCCTTTGTGATTTTGAGAATTTAGAGAAATGTTGTAACAACCTTGCGAGGTAGAAGTTCAAGGACTAAAATAATTCGCAATACTAAACGAGCTTATCATTTGAAATAATACATACAATAATAAAAAGTGTATGATTAATGCACGCACGAGCAGTCCTAATCTTCAACTAATTATCGCATTATACTTCATTTACTTCAATCGGTGTATGTAGTTCGCGAAGAAAGGTTGTAAAACTTTCCAAATTTCGAATTCGAGGAAATGCTGGTTGTGAGCGATAACGAAAACGAAACCAAACAATATGAACAACACAGGTGAATTTTAACATTTTCATAGTTTTCTCGTTCCTTATACATTGTAAGTATTATTGCAATAGAAATAATTCGTTGAAGATTACGGAAATGAGGTTATTGAATAAATTGTTTCTTTTTTTTGCTATCCCTTGCCTAAACGCAGTTTCTCGCGTTTATTGTGCAGTTGTAATTACAGTATTAAGGTAACTATAAATAAATCCTCCTATTTTTATTTCTTTATTACATAATTTTAATTTTTCTTTATAAATTACAGCTGGGTAAGCCCAAATTGGTTGTCATGGAATAAGTATTCCGAAAGTATGTTAAGATCTTTGGAAAAAAGAATATTGAGCAGTAAGTTTTGATACTAAAATATTGCAACATTTTTATTTATTCCAACTGTTTCAGTCGTTAAAACGCCCCATAAAGGATTCTTCGTTGATATTGGCCCTGTAGTAGGTCCAGCCGATAAAATATGGACGATATCTTTGAACGTGGAGTCCCCAAAAACCCCACTAGTACTCCTACACGGCCTGGGGGCCGGTGTAGCTTTGTGGTGCTTAAACTTGGACGCTTTCGCCAACACAAGACCTGTTTATGCCATTGACCTTCTAGGTAATTCAGCTAACATTCATTATTAAAAAAGTGACCCAGTTTTCAATTTACTAGAATTCGTGTCATTAGGTAAATTTTGAATATTCGCAAATCACTTATAAGATTAGTCACTATCTGTTTGGTGTACAATTTTCTTATCTCCCAATTCTGCATTGTAATTTAATTACATATTATTTTGTTTAAAGGCTTCGGTCGATCGAGCAGGCCAAACTTCAGCACGAACAGCCAGGAAGCCGAGCAACAACTCGTCCGAGCCGTGGAAGAATGGAGGAAGGAGTTGAAACTGAAGGAGTTTATACTCTTGGGGCACAGCATGGGCGGCTTTTTGGCCGCATCGTACGCTCTCTCTTATCCGGACCAAGTCAAGCATTTGATCTTGGCCGATCCTTGGGGTTTCCCGGAACGTCCTACCGAGTACAAGGAGGTGCCCCTTTGGATAAAGACCATCGCTTACGTCATGAAGCCTTTCAATCCTTTGGCTGGTATCAGGGCTGCCGGACCTTTAGGTAAAATAAATGTCATAAATCCACCTGAATTAGAACTAGAAAATTTTCCTTTGGGCCTCTTAGATTTACAATGTTATCAGTGTTATCTTAAAATATCTAATATCTCTCTAATATCTTATTTTTGTGTTTCATTTTTGATTCCTATTTCTTCGTATTATATGATTTTTGATTATTTTTAGGACCATGGTTTATAAATCGAATTAGACCGGATATTTCAAGAAAGTACGCTTTGGCTTTGGACGATTCAAAACTCATAACTGATTATATTTACCAATGTAATTGCCAAAATCCCAGGTTTGTAACTCAAATGGAAAATACCTACTTAATGGATACATTACAGATAAAGCTAGATAAACAAAGAAACCCAGGTTTAGCCGGGTAAAGTGCGAAATACCCATAAAACATTGGTAGGGTAAGCTAAGATAGGGTAGGGAATACCCTGTTATGCCACGAGAAACCTGCCCTACCCGCTTTTCGCATTTTACCCGGGTAAACCTTGGTTTAGTCGTTTATCTAACTTCACCCGTAACAGATACATCGTAAGGTTGAATGTAACTGTAAAAATCTTAAATTTTTATGATACCTTTCAGCGGGGAGAGCGCTTTCCACGCAATGATGTCCGATTTCGGCTGGGCGAAAAATCCAATGGTCAATAGAATAGATAAATTGAAGCCCGAGGTTCCTATTACGTTACTGTACGGCTCCCGATCATGGATCGATCATTCAGCCAGCGATATAATCAAAGAGAAAAGGATGAAATCGTTCTTTAAATTACAGGTAAATCAATTTTAATTACTTCATTCACTTTACTTGGGGCTCTGGTGTGCTATCGAAGGGCCACGTAGAATGTTTCTTCTGTTCTTTGGGGATAATGTTTTGTTATTTTTAGGTGGTAACGGGGGCTGGTCACCATGTATACGCTGATAAACCTGAGGCGTTTAATCAGATCGTCCTGGATGCTTGCCAGAGCGTCGATTCTCTTATTAACAGCGATGATTCGAATGTGCAATATGTTGAGGAATCGGACGAGCCGGAGAGTGACAGCAAACAATAACGGTTTCGCTACTATTAAGTAAATTTTTTTTATTTATATATTTTTTTTTGTATCGAGTTTATTTCTTCGTTTTTTATCGTATTTACTTAAATTGTGGTTTAGTGGTAGGCTTTTTTTTATTAATAGTAAATGCTGTATTTTCTATTTTTTTCTCTTAAGTATTTTTTTAGTTAAGTCGGTAGTGAAGGAAGGGCTGTGACGCAGTACAATGTTAAATAAATATTTTTCTAATTTCAAGATTTTATTGCTTAATTAGAAATAACTGTTGATAAGTTGCAGGTACATTTTTAACAATCCGAAGCAGGCTTGTCAAAGGAAGCTACTTATCAAAGGGCTGGCTCAAAATTAAAACAATTAATTCCAGTTAATATGGCACTACTGGAACACATTTTTTAACTTAAAATAAGACAATAATGTTAAAGGACGTGTATTTACAACATGAATTATAATCAAACGATGGAAACAATGATAGGTACTGAAAGTTTAACTTCATAATTTACAATATCACATTTTAGTTTCGACAAGAGATCCTCTCAAACTGATTTTAAAAACCTTTGAATTGTCAATACTGGCCTACAAATTTTTACTTTGCGCTAATTTTGTTGGTAGATTTCCACAAACAAGAAAACAGTTGTCTTTGGTACGAATCAAATGAAAAATTTCCCAATCAATTTGAAAGTTTACTGGTTTACACATTTAGGGAATTAACACAATTTTTTAACATTCAACTGTGATATTTGATGGATTCATTCGACAGGTGTTTTTGCAATACAATTCGTGCACATATTTATCGGTGATTTGAAATTGGTAAATGGATAGGTTTCGTTCAGCTGCACAATAGGTAACTAGTGCTCGTCGGGTAGTAAATGTAAACTCATTGCTCTCTAAAGTCTGGTGTTAATAATTTGCATTCCGCTAAAATCGTCTTCGTCTAAATAGTCCTCTATTCGTTTGTCCCAATCAGTGTATTTTGGATTTTTGCCGTCGAAATCTTGGAATTCCCGATCATCAGTCACTTCGCAAATTCCTTTTACCGTGTTGTTGAATAATTGTGGCTGATCGGCGTTTATATGATGCCCTGCATTGGGAATAATCTGGAAAATTATTCATTTTTTAATACTCACATCTCCCAAACAAAACATGATATCAAAAAATGCCTAAATCCGTTTGCATAGTGAGAAGGTGCTCCATCTTGTTGGGGGTGAATTCTTTTTTATAATTTTTATGTCATTTTAGTTTTCCCTTCATATCCTAGAAACAGTTTTAGGCGTTTGTATACTCCATCAGGAGTATCTTTGCTCAATGAAATATGGTTAGTGAAAATAAATGAAAAATTACTTCTATTTTGACGTAAGAATTGGGTCGTTTATTTTTTAATTCTGCTTCTGGCGTTTTTCTTATCCACGATTTTTCGCCATAAATAACCGTAACCGGTACGTTTTGGCGTAAGGTGTGGTACCTGTGCATCATTGGGTTCTTTGCCCAAGCAAGTCCTTGTACCATGGAATGGAAAGCCGATTCGCCACTAAAAAATAATTATTATTTGCCAAAATTTTAACTCATCTAAGGGGTAACTTACGAAGGTTTCTGCGAATTGCAGTGGTAAATATACTCGGTAAAAACGTCGGTATTTTCTATAATTGAACTATATTTTGCTGATATATCATTTCGTATTTTTCCTATAAGCCACGGACCTAAAATTACACCATTTATGAATAAGTACATCATTTGTATTGACTAGTAATTTCCCCTTGCTTTGCCAATAGATTGTTTCCAAATACTATTTCACGATACAAAAAAATCCGCCTTAAGCAAAGCGATGCAAGTTAAAAAATACACTTCATATTTACCCATGGGTCCAGCTGCTCTGATCGAAGCCAGCGGATTGAACCACGTGAAAGGGTATATCACAATACTAGCTAGTTTAAACCACAGGGGCACGTTTAATTTGGGGGGCTTCTCTTGGAAACCCCACGGATCGGCGAGAATGAGATGTTTCACTCTATCCGGGTAATTGATGGCGTAACTGGTGGCCAAATAACCGCCGAAGCTGTGCCCCAACAGCACGAATTTCTCCAAGTTCATCTGGACTCTCCATGCTTCCAGCGATTTGACCAGCTGCTGTTCGGCTTCCAAGCTGTTGCTGCTGAATTTCGGCCTAGAGGATCGTCCGAAACCTGGAAGCATTTAATAATTAATTTGAGTAGTTTTTGCAATTAAATTTGCATTTAAATTTATCGATGCATCGTTGTGAAAGATAACCAAACAACTTACTAATGATAAATTGAGTAAATGTTACCTAATTATTTAATAAAAAACCGCTTGTTTGATTGGCAATTTTGCGTCCTTAGCGAAGCTAATGGTAATATTTAAATTAATTATTATTTACCGTTTCTCAATGATATTCAGTTGAATTCGCGTGGAATATTTAAACATTTCGCAGTGGTTTGTTGAAAAAAGAATAATAAAACAGTTTGGAGACTATCGAAAAGCGGATTCCAGTTGAATGAACGCCGGCGGCAAACTTTATGTTTACAAAATCTACGTATGTTATGAAAGGAAAAATTTAATTTATTCTACAATTCTACGGATTAACCGATATTATGAATAATTTCGACTGATATACAAGTAATATGTATTTCGCATCCTAAAGAGATTGTTCAGATGAATGATTGCTGATTGCATTTCAAGGAAGAGAATGAAGGAAAACATGTTGTATAATGTTTTAAAAAAACCAATTTCTTACCCAGTACATCTATGGCATATACAGGCCTATCTTTGGCAATGGCGTCGAAATTCAGGATCCAAAAACAGAGGCCAGCGGCGAATCCGTGCAGCAACACCACCGGAGTTTTGTTCGCTTTTTCGTTTAAAGCGATCGTCCACACCTTGTCGTCTTTGCCTACCACAGAACCGATCGACACAAACCATGTTCTGTAAACTGTTTTTAACACTGCAACAGAAAAAATTGTCTCAAATTTGAATTCTAAGTCTCCAAAATTTCATCCAATATTCTCAAGTTTCGAGAGTAATATCATCCATTGTACTTAGGAGAAAGATGCAACTGACTGCTTATTGTTAGAACATAAAATCTTCATTTAAATAGAGAGATTGTGTACAAATTTGTCATGTTTTAGATAACTAATTTTACTATGCATTGACTCATTGACAAATAATAATGAAGTATAGTTTGTGCTTCTGTATTGTACTAATATATTGAAATCAAGGAAAACTAATCTGTTTGTTCTTAGGGAAATCACTTTATCAATTGATTCATTTGAGGCAAAGTAAAAGGGCAGCAATTCTATGCAATAAAAATGATATGTATAATTATTTTGTATGTTTGGTTAAATTGCAATTGTCCTATTAATTTTTCTACTTAACCAATTTATTCCCGTGCCAAGTGAATTCTAGGAAAAGCTAAATTAAACTTGCCAAGACAATAGGAACAGGTGAATAAATAAAATATAGGAATTCATCGTGTCAGAGATAAATATTATACAATAAGGCAATTTTATTTTTTACAGATAAGAAATTGTATTATCTTATTCACCCACTTCAACTCGGAAGATATGAGGAAAAATTGCGCAATCTGGTAAAAAAATCGTAAATTCCCCACACTTATAGCATTAGCTAATATGCATATAGCAAAGAACTAAGCTGTTGTAGATGCACTTACCATTCAGAATTTCTCTTTCCACTTGAATCAATTTGCTCTCCGAAAATTTGGTCCAGTAGCCGTTCCTGCTTCCATTCGATATATTATCCTCGTCGTTCTTTGCCATAGTTCTTTCTACTCGAATTGTTTAAGCCATGTGAAATAGGTATAAATATGCGGGAGACACACAACGAAAAATTTTGTGACGAAATTGATGCAACTCGAATTGATAAATCGAAAATTTACAAAGGACTCATGATCGGGCGGATGACAGTGCGAAATTTTGATGTTGATTAGCCTCGCTTATCAAAAATTTAATCGTCCGTTCGACGCGCCAAACACACCGACATTACATTGGTCGATTGCAGTAGGTGTTTTTTAAATCGAATTGAACAGCCTTGGTCGAATGTTCTCTCGTAATTTGGCTGTCGACCTTGCCTTTAAGCGACTCCAAACAGAATTCCCCACGTCGCTTAATTTTTTTCGTAATGATTCATAGCGATAAGGAGCCTTCCAGAAAATGGTAAATCGATGGCATGATGTTGATAAAATATATTGATATTCATTTTAGCTTCTAATGGTAACTTTGTGTTGGTATTGTCGTGACATAAAATGTAATTATATAAATAGCAGGCTGCAACATGCGCATTCCTAGCATTTACACGTGGTTTAGAAAAACATAGGAGTGACTAAAATTGCGTTCTACGTTAGTGTAATAGCTTCGAATTTGCCGAGAGTGGTCAATGCTCCAAGTGAGTAGATACTTTATATTTTATCTACGATATAGTACAAATCTTAGTACAACGTCTTTTGTTCTGTATTGTCCTATTATTAGGATTTGCTAATGTCTACTAATACAATTTTCTCCCAAATTCATTGAGACTGCTTTCGATATTTTGTTGAAATTTGGTAGGCACCCACCATGCATGGAAACATTTTTTGGGGTCAAAAATTAATGTCTGGAGTAATAAGAAAATTATGATAGAAAAGTTATTTTTTTCTAAAATTGTACCAACCTGTAGCTCGAAAGTTAAGAGGTCTAGGACATGTAAATTGATTGAAAACTATTCTTCATAAAATCATCCAAATATTCACATATTGAAGTAATTAATCACTCAATTAATTAACACCCTGAATACAGTGTGTCCCTGGATGGAGTTGATGAAAGGAAAAGAATAGTTATTTTTAATTTTAAAAAGAAAAATCATTCCTTATAAAGTCCATTTTTTCCGGTACACAATCTATTGTCAAAACATTCTTAAAAGACGCGTATTCATACATATAAGCTAATCTTCCTAATGTGTGATATAAAGATAAATTGGAATATTTACGTTTTCATTGATAAAAAGAACCACTCGGACTGTTTCGTGTCCGTAACACGCCGATAAATCAGCGAGTGAACGATCATCGTCAACAATTTCACGAATCCAAAACGGTCTCATAAAATGTTCGCCTCACGCTCAAGACACGAAACTCTAACTCGTCATCATGGTTGTGACAACTCTACAGTTGAGTAGAGAGTATGTGAAGATATACTACAGAAATGATCCTGTGAAGTATGATCTTAACTTACTCCAATATCACAGCCGCCTATAACTCCTATCGCTGCGAGAATAGCAGCGAGAGGTAACATTTACGACGCCATCTGTGAGAGTAATCATGAAATTATGGTTATACAGGGTTTTCCACGGTAGCCGTGCATTATAACTTTTAGGAGTTCCTGAAGAGTTACGAATCTGAAAATTTAGGAGTAAGGTATATACAATGTTGACCGTTTTTCTAAAATTTTCAACGAAATGTGATTTCCGGTTATACCGGAAGTAGATGTCAACTTCATTATTTCAAAAGGAAAGTACCATTTTTGACTTTATTTTTGAATTCTGTGGTCCTTTTTAACCAAACTAAAATAACACCTCGTGCCAAAAATTCAGCATTTTTAAAATATTCAGTTTTTTTTGAAAATTATTGGAAAAACGGTCGAATGTATTTTCTATGATATCTCTGTTAATAATGCACGTAGAAGTATGAAATTTGGTATAGGTAATGTCCAGACACAGTATTAAATGAAACTAAACTGAATTTTCATGGTCCATTTACATGGCGTTTAAAATTTTCTGACGAACTTTCTTCTGATGAGCTCTTTAGATCCATATGGGTATTCCCTGTACCCAAATCTCGTCGTTTTTGAAATAATCGAACTTATGTTCATTATGCTATGAATTCTTGACTTATGCTTCGAGTTATCGGTACCTAAGTTTATTAATTATTTATTCTCAACTGATGGCTTTTGTATTGATTTAAGTATTTATCCGTTTAATATTATCTACTGTGATTAAGCTGCTTTTATCCACTTATGACTTCGCAAGAAACTATTAGGAGCACTTGATACAAAATTTCTCCAATTAAATTGCAATTTTGCGTACTTTATCGTTTCACAAAATACATATCGTGAGTTTGAATTATCAAAACAAACTACATTTTTTTTATAACTAAAAATAGTCTACATATAACCTTCTATCTTTTTAACGGCCTTTTTAATTAGGATGTAGTTTTGAAGTAATCTTAGCTTTATCTGGAATTATCGTTATTTTGAGCAAACTCGCGAGTTAGCATAAGGTCAATCAGTGTTTATTCATTTACGCGAAAATACACACAGCATTATTTTGTTCTTCTTTTGTCTGGAGGTCGAAAGGATAACTTTATCAAATAACTGGAACAAACTTGATGATGTTCTTCTGGCCTAAGCTAGCTAATTTCATTATTCAAAGATTATCCTTTTTAGTTTTTTTCTTTCGAATTTACTTCTACTCCGATAGTAAATTTAATTTGAATTTTCTGTTATCGATAGTTGTAGTTTGGAGCCAATTGTATTTGTTTACTATACTCACGTACACATTATTAATTAATTATAAATACTACAGATATCTGCTACTTTTAATTTTATAATGATGATTCATTTATTAAAATAACTCGTGAACGAAAGAATAGATAATAAACTTATAGAAACGCATTTAGAAAATTGCAAGAAATTTTGTTTGTTCGCTAAATCTCGCTAATTTATGTGAAAGTACTTAGCGCATGTAAGTACACTCTGCGCTTTTTTCAACATTATAACTTAAATGTTGCACTAAGATTTAGATTTTTATTTTGCTTTTGTGTTATCTGAGTTTTTGTTACTTCTGCAAATGAAAATATTTGATAGATTTGAGGTTATAAAGTTCAATCAATTGCGCTTCGAATTTAGTATAAATTATTGTTATATAAGAATGTAAAAAAAAACAATTATTATGTAAAATCCAAGGTTACGCTTCGCCAAATCACCAGAGGATGCGAAGTATGAGAAGATTTTTGAGACATTTTGCTCGGAATTTTCCTAATTTATTTTTAATGAGGACGTATTTTTCTAAAAAAAATCCTGTTGACAATTTAGGAATCAATTTTGCGCTTATTTTTATTTATTATACTAAAAAATTCATCTACTTTTTTAATTACGTTTTTTTATTAATTTTTTATGCAAAACCAGTAGAGTAATTGATTCAACATATTTATTTTTCTAGTAAGTACAGGAAATGTCATTCCATTGCTCAAACAGTAATAATACATAATATTAACCATAATAAGAGATTAATACTGCTAAAAAAGCGTATTAATATTAAACACAAGAATTAATCCATTAATAGTCAAAGCTCATTAACCATTAATTTAGAATCCCAATCTCTTGTGAGTGGCCGGCACCGTATCGTCGTACTGCGCCCCGAAGAAGTTCCCCGCGATGGGCGCCCCCAAATTGTACTTGGCCGCGAAGCTGTTCGTGTTGAATTTCCCGCGATTGCCGTCGTTCGCGTTGTGCAGGGTTTCGTGGAATTGCACTTTTTCCGGCTGCTTGAACAGCAGGAAAACGTACCTGTGCAAACCGGACCCCTTCGGCGGGGCCGAGCCCACGTACTGGCTCAAAGTGTCTCCTTTGGAGATGTCGTTTCCGGGGATGTTCACCACCTTAAACACACATTTACCAATTAGACGCCTCGAATTATATAGCACCTCTGCAGCTATCGATTCTTTGGATCCAATTTTCAATCGCTCATTCACACATATCGGCCGGAATGTTGGCCTCCAAAATAGTTTGAAAATTGGATCAAAAGGATCGATGGGCTCAATATTCAAAAGATTATATAGAGTTTCCTGTACTAGATTATTGTTCTTCACTTACCAACCAATGTTGCCATTCCCTGGCTTTAGGATTGAGTCTGCTAGGCGCGTCGGGATCGGTCATGATCAGAGTGTAGAAGGCGTTGGCGTCGGCGTCGTATTTCACGGTGGGCGCTGTGAGGACCTGCTTGGGAGTCAATTCGTTGCCGAATTTCACTTCCTTGGCCGATGGGTAAATAACTTCGAGCGCCTTTTCCGGACCATCGGGGCACACGTCCGGGACGATTTTGTTCTGCTTGAATGCCTAAACAACAATCATGTAGCTTCAGTTCGGCGAGGCCTTTAGGGAGATTTATTTTGGGGTGTTTTTAGTGAAATAAAATTAGGTCTTACTGCGGCCGGTTTAGACATTTTTTAGAGGGGATTTCAAGTTGTTGAAGATATCTGTCGTTTTGTGAAGACTTATGTGTCATTTTGACATGAAAATGAATGTGATTGTTAAGTCTTAACAAATTCAATTTATATAATCTATACTATAAAAAAATCTGCTAAAGTGGAATTCACTCCATGTATCATAATCAACATTTTTTATAGGTATTAGAGCTTTATTTTTTTAACAACAAACAACGAAAAATGCGCAAATTGCGAGATAATCACACATTATTACAATCATTCCAATTATCTCTATTATACACCAGCATTGTTATTATATAATCTCTAGATTGCACCAGGAAAAGTCGACCAAATAAACATAATTCCTAATAATTCCAAAGGCTTTTTAACGCTATGCCTCCATCACATTAGAGTCTATTTGGTCGACCTGTAAATTCGTTAATTACATTCATTAATAATAGCTCATCAGCACATTTTATACCACCGTCGATTGCATTTAAAATGAGAACGATGTAATCTATATGGAGCTTCAAATTTGTTGATCTCTAACCGTCTTTTTGTTCCTCCCGAACACGGGCTTTGCATTTTAAAATTACGAGTACTGCTGCAAAACGGAAATATTTTTCTAGGGTATCTTAAGTTTGTTGAAGATGATCCGTTAAACTGGTAATTTGTTTGGTTCCCTATCCCTATTGTCATTAGAACCTTAAAAATTAAAGTGTTATTGTAATTATAAGTAAAAAGAGAAATTATGGTGTTTTTGACCATATACAAACAAACATTTCTCAATTAGCTACTTGATGGTATTTTCCTATGTGTAATTAATAAATGAATCTCCACGAAAAAAATACTAAACACATTCGCAAATATTTTTATGAGGCATATCATTATTTCATTACTATATCAAATATGTAAGTAATTATGTACATATTATTAAAATAATCATATTTGTCTCTTTAAGCTTATCACTAACATAGCGTGTAAAAAATAAATAGGTATTAAATAATGAAAATATTGTTTAACATTTTAGGAATCTGTTTATTAAATTTAATTATTAATAGGAATTGATAATTTAAAGGACATGAATAAAAAAAATAAAATGAAAGATATTTTTAAAACTACGGAAAAGGAGTTTGCAGAGAAAAATAGCTTGGTGAACGCGCCAAACAGCATGTATGTACATATCTATGTATTTATAATTATAAGCACACGCCACAATAAAATGATTAAATAAGCATTGTTTGGATCAATCTGGTCAAAGTTCATTGAGCAGAATTTAAACCATTAATTTCTGATAAGTTACATTAATTATAATTAAAAAAAATCATAAATTCCTGAAATGAATCCGAACTGACGGATTTTCGAACAAAGATGATTCAAAGACAAAATCTTAAAAGAAATTTTGAAATCTTCACTCCTAATCTATCACGTTCTTAAACAATACAAATCATACTGTCTCGTATATTTTTCAATTGCGATAGTCTGCATTAGTTTGCAATAAAAGTTACGATTCGATTATGTTCGACAAATCAGAGAACACACAAAAACGAAATTGCGAAATGTACGAAAGTTTTCTTGAACTCTCCGACCTACTAACAAGTTTAAAGCGGTTTATCAAAATTAGTGTAGAAGTTTATCGATGAATTAAGAATTAAGAATGTGCCATGTGCACTAAAAACTTTATGCGATATGGAAGTTATCCAAATTTTGATAAACTAACAACTAACGACATTTTATCTGGGTTAAAAATTTTGTTTAACAAACGCTTCAGATATATTGTATCTAAAAAATAAGCTAAAGTTTAACAACACTTTGTATAATTAAATGTTGCAAATAGACTAAACAATAGGTACTATACTAGTTTATCAATAACTGAATTTTAATGATTTGTACAGAACATTTTTAGATTTTCTTATAGCTTGTCACATGTTTTATGTACTACATACTACATTTTTCTTAGAAAATGTTCACATTAATATATTTTTTCTATTTCTATAAATATAACCTTTTTTTAAAAGATTCTGTAGGTACATGGAAAGCAATTACATACCGGATAACCTTTATATAAATCCCAAAATACCGAGTTTACTCACAATTGCAACATTTCACAAACTGTTTATTTTATCCTGAATGTATTTACAATCGTTACTGGAAAAAATGATAACCAAACGATGGTTTATTATTAGGTAGATATTATTTTTTTTTAATGAGCAATTTGGAATTCCGTTTAATTAATAACAAATTTTTACAGAATTTTTCCGACCGAATATCGAATAATCAGCCAATTAAAGTCCGTTATTTTATTTTTTTGTAAACTAATCAAAATATTTACTGTTTGCGCGCAAGAAATTATAGCGAAGTTGTAATTGCGGGAAACTCATGTATGTACCAACGCGTGTAAACATATTTAATTGGAAAAAAAAATCAATTTAGGAAAATCCTTTTATCTCATTGTTCGAATTGCTGTATTTTATTGAATCCGACTTTTTGAATATCCGGGAATCACGCTTTTGCACTAGAGAAGCGACTTTTAATCTTCTACATATCGCTTGCCATAAAAAATAGTCAACTAATTATTAAGAATAAATGGTTGACTGAAAAATCAAACACTTTTATCTCTTCATTCTAATGCGAGTGGCGTTGAACTTAACTGTTTCCATGGGCCCAGTGCGATATCCAACAACATTAGTCACGATAAAAAATATACTTGATATCCTTCCCTACTATCTTAATTATTAACAGGAAATTTTAAATACTATTACACCCCCATTATTAGTTATTAAATATTAAGTAAAAATCCTTATTAATTGACACTGATTGGAAAATAGATGAGTAATATATTTCACTTGCATTAAAAAGAAAATTCTAAAATGACTATTTCGGACGGAGCATTGTAAACTGTTTAAAAATGTGTGGGAAAACGCAGATACATATCTCTAAGATTAAATAATCGACACAAGTGCAATCAATCAGTAACACGTTTTATAAAGAAAAAAGTATAACATAATTAATCATACACAATTATCGGTTTGCTGTACTCCTTTTATCAGTTTGAACTACATCGAGGTTATAAAAATGTATACAGATAAGGCTGCAGACTGTATAAAAGTTAAAAGCGTCTGTGAAGAAGATTAGTAAGATTCACGTCTCCTTGAAGGCCAGATATTTTTTTTGGTTCTAAAGAGTTTCAGTTCAAAGTGCCAGAGTATTCGAGCCGAATTTTTTAAAAAAAGGTAACAATATTTTTATATAATCTACAAATTTTAGTGATATTTATACCGTACAGTGGTGGTTGTTTCATTGATATAGTTTGATAGTTTGATAGTTTTGAAATTTTGAAATCAAAACACGAAAGACACCTATACGTACAGGTATGCATTGCTTTTACCCGACATTTTTATAAAATTAAATAATATTTGCGTACATACCTCAATTGGAGTCAATTCGGCGTTCGGTTCTCCAATAGTAGCCCTCGGGAAAGGATTGCCCAGCTGTTTCTCGTCGGTTTTGACTTCCTCGTTGAGTTTCTTCGCGAGTATCACCGACAAAAAAGCGACAAAAATCAGCAAACTTTTGACAGACATTTTTCGAGGTTTAATTCGAACGACAAGCCGCAATTAATTCAACGACAGGTACTGATTAATCCGATAGATTTTCCGATATTTATACACCGAGCCGCAGCTTGCGGTTTTATCGCTGTTTCAGCTCATGAACGCCCGTTAGAAAAGGTCAAGGCGAGTTTGCGGCCGTTATTAATTTTTTTAAGAAAATCTTAATGAAACGAGAAGCTGACAAATTAGCAGGTCAATGAGAAATATTGGTGAAAAAAATGTGAAAATTTGAAACAATTATAAGTTGTTGCTGTTAATGATGCGATATTTAAATCGAGTACAATCCAATAGTAATAGCTGCAGAATTGATTAAAAGCTGCTCAAATCGCGTCTACAGTTATTCATATCGCACTGTAGGTACTTGTAATGTTTGAAAAAGTACCTATTAAGGGTCAAAGTTTAGGTCAATATTAGAAAACTTTAGGTAGATAATTCAATAAATTTTAAATTAAAGTTATACGATTCTTTGTAGTTGGCATTTTTACTTATGCAGTACCGCCAATGAGTACTTATCGTTTTCATTGTTGCATTTTGATTATGATTTAGTCCAGTGAATGTATTAGAAATATTAGAAATTCAATTTCGAGACTATACTTGGCGCGTTTGGAAGACGGAGTAATAAAAATGTCAGGCGGTTCCAAAATATCCCTACCCCTGTACGGCAAAATCCTGTACAATGATCGATTCGATCGATAGAAATTTCGCACATCGCCTACAATTACTCAAAACCATTCACAGAGTATCAACTTTTAGGCCGGCCAATGGGGAGTGAGTGATATCGGCGACTCGTTTACACCCCGGGTGGACTTCGGCTGATTAATGTGTTTATTACTCCGTCTTCCAAACGCGTCAAGTATAGACACATTTAAGAAGAAACAGAAAAAAATCACAATTCATCAAAACATTTAAATAAAATGCCCCATACCATTGTAGATGCATCTCTTTTCGAATCGTCAGTTAGGGCTCCGGCTGCCTGGAGCATTAGCTTCTCCGGATATCCTGCTTTCTGGTCTGGAACTAGTCTTATTGTTGTCGAGAAGGCTCTAATAGTAGGTCTAACAGAAGAGACTGATACTGAGGGTCTAGAGCTCTCCTCTGCCAATACCATGGCGATGAAACATGTTAAGAATAGCACTCTGATAGAAGACATTTTCGCTTTCGAATCAAATTTGTTACTTAGTTAAATGGCAGCGATGTGCTCGGTTTATATAGGTACTGCTATACATAATCGGAATTTTTTCGAAAGAGAACATATAATACCCCACTCGATTACTTTACTTGAAAGCATCCGAGGAATTTTCGTTGGGATTAAAAATGCTTAGAAGTTTGCTATCGTCGAAAAATATTTATTACGAATTAGCCTTTTTGATTTTCTTTGTGATTTATTTTTGTTAAAATTATTTTTCAAACACACTGGGCTATTGGTGCAAAACGAGCGGATTGATTTTAAATTAATGCCAATTACCTAAACGACCATAACTAAGCGCTAGAGTGCATATCAAGCATAAATTGCGGTTTTTACATTGATTTCAGAAATCAATGATTTATTGTTTTTAACTATTAAATTGCATACCTAGGTTGTCATTAGATTTGTAGCTAAGTAGGTACTAAGTACTGGGTAGGTACATTATGATAATGGTTAAGTTCCTTGTTTTACCCGTTTGCGTATAACGGAAAGACTTTTAATAAATGTTTACAAGGAACATAGAAGTTGAAAAATTGGTACCATTATTACCAAACTTTTAAAACTCAAATAATTTGTTATTTACTCATTTTTTAAATAAAAGAGTGTACTTGATAACGAAAATAAAAATTAGAATATTCAGAATGAAATTAACTATAAAAGACATTAACATCTATTTCACAGTATGAAATGCCTATAAGTCCATTTAGTTACATATCTATACAAGTTCTTATTTTGAAGTTTTTTGTCTGTGACTAAACATTTTTTTCTTTAATTCCATTACGAAACAGCCGATATATGTGGATTAATTATCTGCCAAAAAATATTCAACAGTATATTCATTGTGGTTAATTTGAAATCACAATGAGTGTCTATACCGAAAATATGCTTCTGTTCTATTCGAAGTATAAAAACTATTATAATAATTTACTTTATTTTAAATCACGGAATCCTTTTACGAATTTTTGTATGACAGATGTTTTAAATAGTTTCTGTTCGGAATAAAATAATCACATGTTGCATTACTAAATATATAGACAATTAAAAATGGTATAAATAGCTAGAATGCCGTTAGAAATTCTACGTAATTTCAGGAATATTGTAAAATAGCCCATGTTGTAAAATAATGTGCATTTGAATCTGTTTTACCGTCTACCCCGTCATAATAAATTCGTAAAATTTTTGTCCACTTTAATAATAATTTGTTTTTCGACTTATCTAGAATATTAAATAACAAATGATTAAATAGCAATTGATTAAAAATTCAGTATATTTCAGTCATGTAACTTTCAATAAGTTCTCTTGTATTTTAGAACATATCACGTCGGGGTTTCCTCGAAAGCAATGCTGAAAAATGCCGGTTCAAAATGTTGATCTATCAAAAACTTTAATTAAACCAATTTTTATTTGTCAAAAAATCCTCCATTTGTCATAGGACTGTTTTAAATTTTACCTACCCAAATTAATTTAATTTTTTTTGTTTTCAGATTTTGCGATTGACCATTGAAAAACCAAGTTCAAGACCATAAAAAATTTACAACTGCGCAATCAGCCAACAAACTCAGACCAGTGAAAAAATGGCCGCCGTAATACCAGCAGTAACGAAAATTTCACCGCGAGTTATCAGAATCTTGGGATGTAACCCGGGAATTATGACCCTCCAAGGGACCAACACGTACATCGTTGGAACCGGAAAAAGGTAAGGAATTTGTTTTCCCGGAATCGGAATAAGTTTATTTACTTTCAAAAGCTCAGGTCTCGCGAGTTCAAAATAGATAAGATATAGGACGTGACATGAAGTGGCTAAGCACTCGGACCACGGGTGTTTATTTTTACCTCATTTTCAAATAAAGTAGAACAAAAAAAGGAATGTGGGGAAAAGGGAGAAAATAGATAAAAAACTAAAATGGGTCTAGTCTAGGGTATATTTCATACATCTTTGAATTTCTTTTGAACATACAAATTATATAAGGAAAATTTGATTTTAATTTCGTTTTATATACTGAAAAATAGATGATTTTATTAGCTGAAGTTCTATTGCCGGTCATTCCCCTATTGTTTTCAATCTTCCTACTTTCCTTGGCCTTTCCCTATATAGCACTACAACTAAGTTTGGTGGATACCGAAAACATTTTCCAAATTAGAGATCAAGTATTCTAATCCTTAAATCCCCAACAACTAAATCTTCAATGATGTTAGACTTATTTCCTTTCAATTTATCAACTAGTACAAAAACATTTAAAACTACTCCCTTGAAGTAAACCGAAGACCTCTTGAGGCTTAAAATTAAGCATAAAAAATCCTTTTTTGTAGGAGAATCTTGATCGACACCGGCGAAGGCGGCGTTCCTCAATACATCAACCTCCTAAAATCAGTTCTAACATACGAAGGCATCGATTTAGCCCACATCTTCATTACCCACTGGCACCACGACCACATTGGAGGGCTATCAGAAATTCTCAACGATCTTCAGGAAAAAACAAGTAAGTGCAAAGGCCACGTCGAGCAGATAAATTTAAAACAAACTATTCTTTGAAACCTAATCAACGGCTTCGTTCGATTTTTACAATGTTTGTACGTTCAGATATAGTCCTTTATCGCTCGTTTCTAACGATTGATATGGCTATGTAGTATCGTTACGAAGTCGATTATTCGTTTGAACTTTGCTATCGCAGAGGATTAAATTAAATTAACGAAAACAATAACAAAAAATTATCTCATCGGAAGGAGAGGATTAACTGTTATACTGAATTAAAAACGCTATTCCGGGTGTTCTATTCTACAATAGTGATTATCGTTTCCAGAGCACTGTCAAGTCTGGAAGTACCCGAGCTCCAAGGACGACATTAACAAGAACGAGAAGATCGAGATGCTGAAGGACGGGCAGGAATTCGCTGTGGAAGGAGCCACGTTGCGGGTGCACCACACCCCGGGACACTCCGATGATCACGTAGTACTGCACCTGCTGGAAGACAACGTTCTATTCAGCGGTGATTGCATTTTGGGCGAAGGTACCGCCGTCTTCGAGGACTTGTACGATTACATGCGCTCCTTGAGCGATATAGCCGATTTAAAACCGGCCGTTATCCTCCCAGGACACGGAAATGTCGTCCAGGTAAGCAAGCCCCCGTAAGGGGATGCAAAGTAAACTTATTGTGTGTGTTCTTCGCAGGATCCTATTGAGAAAATCGACTTCTACATCAGCCACCGCAAGGAACGCGAACAGCAAATCATCGAGTTTTTGAATTCGCATCGCGACGAGAGCTTCGACGAAGCGGATTTAGTGAAGAATATCTACGAGGATCTGCCGGAGAACCTCGCGAAGGCCGCGCAGAACAACGTCGGGCACCATTTGGTGAAGCTCTTCAGGGAGCAGAAGGTGAAGAAAATGAACGATAAATGGATGTTCAAGGAGAAGGACGAGATCAAAAGCCGTTGAGTATTGCATTTTTCCTTGGGAATGTAAAAATGCGACGCAAAGAACTTTGTTTTAGAAGGGGCTTTTCGAGGTGTAGGTGGCTTGGGGAGGTTTTTGTGATCTAGTCATAGAGTGTAATTTGATTTAATTTAATGGAGCGAGGAGAATGTGTAGTATTTAGGTAGAATATAGAGGTTTTTTATTTTTTGGAATTTGATGCCTTACTTTTTAAATTGTATACAGTGAACTGATTATTTAAAAAGTATTCCGTGTTGGTGACGGGTGTAGCTTGTTTATTTTTGTCAAAAAAATCTAACCGACATATTGGCGTACTTTTAACAGTTTAATCGTTTTTGATTTTCTTTAATTTTTCAGATGTATAGTTTCTGAGATAAGCAAACTTTATGCGCTGCAATCAACAAGACAGTGAAAATATTGGTTGTGAAAATAATTTAATTGCAAATTGTAGATTTTATAATGCCTCGGAATTCAGAATCCATAAAGCTCAACTGTGTTTTTAGAATTACATTTGTCCTCTGTAATCAGAAATATTTTCAATAACCGCAGAAGACTGGAAATAATTTAGAAAATACGAAAAATTTTCTGATGCACAATAAATGGTTAACTTAATTTAGTTTAGATTTCTAATTAAAAGTATTGTAAGTTTGTATTTTTTATTAAATCAAATAATTCAACCGAGCCATGAGAGAGATTCACATTTACACTAAAATGATCCTTCCTGGCTTGAAACCTAATTATACCGTTTTTTATGTATTACTTTATAAAAAGTTTATTGGAAAATAAATAAAGAGTTTAAATATTCTTACAATGTCTATCTCTTGATCTTCTTCGATGGAGGCGGCATAATGTCAGAGTCATCGTTAAACCTGTGCTCATTTATGTAGAATAATAGGATTTCCTTTGTAACAGGATTTTTTATACTATCACCTACAGCTAAAAAATAAAAAACATTGCCTATTCAGTAACTTTTGGAATATACAAAAAAATTGTAAACCTATACGAATAAAATATAAATCTACCTATTGCAGTATCGTAGCTATTTGGAAAGTTTTTATCCGTCCTTTCCCTCATAAATACCCACTGATTATTCTCGTATTTGCATTCTACTATTTTCCCATTATAGTCTTTTAATTGTTTAGTATACTTCATTTCAGCTAAACATATTTCTTGCTTGCCTTTATTCACAAAGAGGGAAGCTTTTTTCACAGGAAGCAACCTAAGAAAAATGCGAAGGAAATTAAATACAACTAGGTATCGCGCCTTAATAACACCTACCCCATTCCAGAGGTCACGACAATCTTCAATCGAAAATCAACAGAATTAAGGCTAAGTGGTTTCCATTTCAGGACATCGTTGCAAGGACCAGCCGTGTAAGGCTGCAAATAAAAAGATAGTTTTTGACGAAACAAAACATTAGTGTACCACAAACCTCCTTAGCTGGTTGAAATATAAGCCCGTCGGGCTCGTGAGACAAAGTTTTGGCGAACTTTTCCCCTAATAAACTAGCCGCCTGAGTAATTGGCCAAAAATCTTTTTTCCTCACACTGAACGGCTCGGTTTCTTTCCTAATTAATCCTTTTTCCATAGCTAAATATCTAGGTTTAATTACTTCGTTTTCTATGCATTGCAACCTCTCCGGATGGTCCAATTCTTTGCCCACTTTTTGCTCTTCGTATTCTATTATATCGTACGCTAAATACCTAGGGATGTTTTTCCCGTTTACTTTATCTATTACCATCTCCTGCAAAAAGATGAAAATTAGCAATAGGCGAGCGAAGAAAGTGCAATTTGCACTTACCCCATCTAATAAAGTATTTCTAATGTATCTCTTAATGTTTGTTCTATGTACAAATTGAAGGCCATTAACTTTGAAAACGCTGTGATTACGATCGAAAAGGTACACTTCATCTTTACCATCAATAAGCATCAAATACCTAGTACCATCAGCTTTCCATGAAACTCTATAATTTAATCGTTGCATTAAATATATTAGGTAAATAATTAATTTAGTACCTGTAGGATTTTTGCCCTAGAAGTTCTAAATTGTTCATGTCCATAGATACAGGCTGGCTTCCTGGAAAAGTCGTGTGTCTCCATCCACACATGGTAATCACTTTCTTTTGCAAATAAGAAGATTTCGGTTGTTCTTCGAACGAATCGACTCCAGGGACTCCCTCCATAAATTTGGGGTTTTTAACGTTATGCCTACGTTTCTTCTTATGCGAACTCTTTTCTGTGTGGCTGAAATTAGAAATAAATTAGATCACCTGCCGCAAATGATTGCATAATGAATGGATTACTTGGAAGTAGAAGCTCCTTCTTCGCTCGGATCGTCGTAATCATTTAAATCATCAGATCCGTACGAATCTTCTCCTTCGAAACACCAATCAGGAAGAGGCGGTGGAGGATAAGCGTCCTCTTCGTCATCGTACCTTCTGTACAATTCTGATATATATTCTTTTTTATATATACCGATGGGTCTGAAATTACATCGTAAAACATAAAAACTCACTCACAAGAAGAGTCTTAAGATTTTACCTTGCTTCGGCGAACATTTGCAATGCCACGACAACGCTATAATCCATTTTTTCCACCAAGTAGGAAACAATTAGAAATCCAGTCCTGTTAAATCCGTGCGTACAATGAACAGCGATTCTCTCTAAAGGATGGTTTGTAATAAAGTCATGTACAACCCTAATAAACTCTCTTGCTTGATCGGTTGATGGTGTTTCGCCGTGGCCTTTGCATTGAAGTTTAACATATTTACAATCGAATTCTTTGATAATTTTATGGTTGTAGAAACGAGTGGTGTTTGTCAAGTCGATCCATAGACCAAATTTGACCTGTAAACGTTGAAATTCGAAGATCAAGTGGATTATTTGTTACTTACTAGTACCTTGTCTCTTTTAGCAGTGTCGAATATCATTTTTGGGTTGAATCGAAATTCTGGTGGTACTTTATCGTCGAAATCGGAGCTTAAGGGTGTTTTAAAAGCAATAAATTTGTCGGCTATTAGCTTTGATTTTCTGGGGCATCGCAACCATCTAGCAGGTACTGGTCCTGGATCTCTTCTGGGTCTCGACCCGTTCATTTTACTTTAAACTGGGTTTCCGTTTAACGTTTTACCAAATATTGTAATAATTGCGTAAATTAGTTGAATTGAACATATACTATGTGGTAGATTATGTTAAAATTTATTTATTTTTACCTAATTTATTCACCTTTTATTTTATGTGAATGTACCATATACATAAAAATATATATACTGCTGGTATCGTTCAGAAAGCGTACCAATCATTAGAGTGCAGATATATATAGGTCGGCGCTATTTTAGACAAAATTGGGTTCTGCGCTTGCCCTGGTCATGTGATATTGAGCCGTGATAACGATTGGCTATCGTTTCTTAAAAGTTTGGTTAAAGTGAATATCTGTTTACGTTTACATGCTTTCGTTTTCGCCATTTTTATTGTTTATAGTTTTGAGTGAGGTTTTTGGACTGTTTTTGTTCGGAATTCGGAAGTAATTTATTTGGGTAAGAATCATAGAGAAAGAAAGATTTATTTTGTCTATGGTAAGAATCTTGAATTAATATAAATAATGATTAAATTAATGGATTTAATTTTTTTTTAATTAAAATATATAAATTATGTGATTCTAATTAACTAAATGACTTTTGCCAGTCAAATATTGTTTTTAATTCCCTTATTTAAACATTTTCAAACAAATTCAACCCATTTTTAATAGCTTTTCATTCTTTTAAGCAGTATAATTTGTGTTTAATTTGGTGTTCATTTAAAAAATTGACAGTTGGCGGTAAAAACTGTACATGCGCACTTTTGACTAAAGTCTAAAATAGTGCAGCGTTTTCATCGGACCTCTCTCTTTGATTGGTACGCAACTATCTCATTGCTGGGGTAGGGAGTGAGATAACAATATTTCTACAGAATAACAAGAGAATAACAATTATTCTACAAACCGTGTATGGAATGTACATTCCATAAATTAAATAGACAGAAGACAAGAATTATAATGTCAACGTCAAACAACACTGTTTAAATGCCAAAATTTTCTTCTTTATTATCATAATTTTGACGTACTTATTCAGCCAGATTTATCATGCACCCCTTGTCAGATAGAACTACTTAAACATTACTGAGCACAGTAATGTTTTAATAATTTTTATTAGTGTGACTTAAATAGTAGTTATTTTTTAGGAGATTGCATTATTTTTACAATAACAAAATTGGCTGTTTTGCTACATAAAACAGCTCAAAGAAAATTAGAAAAAAGAAGAAGTGATGTCAGATGCATGTCATATGTCATTAGTAAAAAATATTTGTTACTGTTTCTTGGATTTTACAATTATTATACAATTTTACAATATGTTTCTAATTTTAAATTTTTTTAGCCAAACGGAATCTTTATATTATATATAATTAGACACCAAATCAAAATTGCTAAAACCTTGATTTAAAATATTTCGACCGATAATTGCTCCTAGTCAAGGAAATAGTCAAATTGGAAAGTGTGGTAATTTTTATTCTAAAATAATGGGAAACAATAAGAATAATAAGATACCAAAAGGATGGCTGGGATGTCCGGATAATGGATCGTCTTTAATTGCTCGTAGATTCATGCCCCTTAAGACACCCCTAAATGATAAATACTTAAACAAAGTACCACCTGGTAATGAATACCCACCGAGTGAAATATTTGAAAGGGCTGAAAATAACCGGGTATGTTTATCTCATTAAAGGTCACTTTTTTGTTACAACAAGTTTTACAGGTTAACATAGGTCTGTGGATAGATTTAACTAATACAGACAGATATTACGATAAAAGCGAAATCGAGTCGCGAGGATGTCAATACGTGAAATTAAGCTGCCATGGTCACGGTACCTGTCCAAGTGTTGGTACCACAAAAAAATTCATTGCAATTGTAAATGATTTTGTTGCCAACAACCCTCAAGATTGCATTGCAGTTCACTGTACCCATGGCTTTAACAGGACAGGTTTCCTAATTGTTGCATATCTAGTGCAAGAATTGCGTTTTGATGTCCAAGAAGCAGTCGAAGATTTTGCTGAGAAAAGGTAATACAAACTTTAATATAATCAAACTTAGTACTTACCTTACCTTCTTTGGACTCCTTTTACATTATATATTTTTAGATATCCTGGAATTTATAGAGCAAATTATATTAGAGAATTGTTTAAGCGTTACGGACCGCATATTCGAATGATTCCTAATGCTCCACCCCAACCCGAATGGGCTCGTAAATAATTTTACACTACCTCTCTAAGTGCAGGTTTATTTGCAATATGGTCGATTCTATGAGTTGAACAAAGAAAGATTACAATAACATTGGTTAGAGTGAGAAAGTTGCAATCCCACATTATTTTCCTCTATATGACACTAATGGAAGTTATCTTTGTTGCACCCATAGACCATATTGCGTACAAAATTGCACTTATGTGTTTAGAAATCTATAATACGAGTACAAATAAAGTCTATACTTTATACATCAATTATATTAAAATATACATTTTTTTCAACTCAATTTATATTGAAATTATTTTTCCTACAAATTGGTGTTTATTATGCCATATTTTATTAGCTATGGCCGATTTAAAGTTCATTACGAGTAAAAATATTTTTTATTCATTTTTTTCAAATCACAAACGAGGTTTGATTCAATTTTTTTATTAATTGGAATGACATAAATACTATTATTTTTCCTAGTCTTGTTTCAAAAATTACGTTTTCATACTACCTTCACCACATATCCATAGACACAATCTATCGACCAAATATGATAAGAAGAAATCCGCGAATAACACTTGGATCAAGATGATTCGGAACTAAAAAATTAACCAAAGAACATAAATTGTTACTGCTCGTTCATTTAATACACTTACATCCGATGGAAAATCGATTATTTCCAATTGTTCCGACAGTTCAGGAATCAACCCCAAGGCTAAAGCCAGAACGACAGCTCCAGATCCCAAAATGCTATATAACAATGCCCTGTTTTCTTTTAGACTTTCCATGTAAGGATTCCCCTAAAAACATCATTACTTAATACGAGTAATCGGTACAATTAGCGAAGTGTAATACCCTGTAATTTATGGCGAAAGTAGCTATCTGCAAAGCCATACAAATGATGTACACAGAACTATTTACAATGTTTGGTTTGAATAATTTGTCTTTCTCCTCCTCAGACAGATCAATTGACTGGTTCGGCGGTAACGGCAATTCATCCCTGAAAGCAAACGAATACAATTTCTTCTTGCACATTTAGGCGAATATCTTACGCAGGTATCCTCAATTTCGCTTGCTGCACGAGGAAAATTAGGCAAACGAAGTGCACGGAAAATTGCAGGATTACTGTTAGAATCGTGTACCAGTTGAATATGTTCGGCAGTGGCCTTTGCTTCGATAAAACTCTCAAAGGCTAAAAAAAACACACATTTTTATACACATATTCATGTAAAAACGTTACAAAACTACCTTTGATCTAGAAATGAAGAGGAAACTGGCCGCTAATAGAAGACCTTGCAGAGTTGCCTGTAAATCCCTCAACTTTATCCCATCCAAATATAAAACCGATTGCGTATAAGCCAAAATCAGGGCATTCAATGCTAAAATCTTGAACATCTGCAAAGTGGTGACCAGCGTGCACCTGCCTTGTTTAATTATATGACAAACTAAAATGTAAACATTAATTAGAATAGTCTCATCAGCTAATAGGTAGTACTAAACAGTTCGTATAAAAATTGTTCTATGACTTCTTAAGAAGTTCTTGCTCTACTAATGTTAAAATGACACGAATTACTTTAGTTATATTCTACAGATGTAATAGAGCAACCTTTAGATATTCTGAGCTTATCGGTTCCTAATAGATTTTTAGAAAGAAAAAAACTAACTGCACATGATTGACGACAATTTACTGGTAAACGGGGATGCGATACTGGCATCGCCTAATTTGACTATTTGCAGTTGATCTTGCTCTTCCAGTTCCTTCACCATTTTATCAAGTTTCGATTGCATTTTCTCTCGATGATTGATCATATTCCTAACGTGATTAGGCCGTTGATTCTGAATGGCTTCTTTCAGTTCCTTTTGCTTCTTTTCGCGTTCCTTCTCCAATTTCTCTTTTTGTACCTAACAATCCAGCAAATTGAAAATAAATCTCATGTTTTTTTTGTACGCCAATCTTACCTTTGGATCTACTAATCTCTCGGGAGCATTCGCAAGAATTGCTACGCCGACATCGGCATGTTTGAGGGCTCCCACATCGTTGGTACCATCACCGCACATCAAAGTCGTGTAGCCCAAGTGCTTCAATTGAGTCACGACAAACTCTTTTTGCTTAGGAGCGAAACGCGCGTATACGGTTATGTAAGGCATAATCAATCGCAGAAAAGAACTGTAGTGTTCGCGCAAATAATTCAATCCGTCTCCGGTGATGCAGAGATCGTATTCTTTGACGAGATTCTTGTAGTAGTACTCCAATGGAACTTGTTTAGTTTCGCTGATGCTCCTAGTAAAAACGCGTTAGAACAATGCCAACGTGTAGTTTAATATCAGAACTTACTTCCAAATGAAACCTCCAGGGTTAGGAGTCAATATTAACGTAGTTTTTGTGGTAAATTTCAGTTCTTTAGCAACGTGGCATGCGGTCAATGGGTTGTCACCCGTAATCATAACAGCCCTGTGCGATGCATATTGGAGTTCTTTAATCACAGCCTTCGAGTCGATTTTAAGTGGACATGAGATAATGACGAAACCGGCGAATTTTAAATTTTTCTCCACATCGTCGCGCGTCAATTCTCTGATTTCTTGAGGAGACAGCTTCCCCATTTCTCTAAAACCTACCAGAAATCCCAAATGAATTAGGCTCTAATGGGTATCATTGTGCATATACCTAATGCTAAGACTCTAGCGCCTCTTCTGGACAGCTCCAAGTAAACTTCATCGTACAATTTCGGTGTTTCAGAAAACATGGGTTTCAATGTCTCAGGGGCACCTTTCACGGTCGCGATGTATACGGTATCCGTCGATCCTACGGGATTATACCCGGCAATGACGGACATCCTTTTCAAAACCGACGAAAAATGAAATCTACAATAATCAATGATTTATACTAATAACCGACCATACACTTACTTAAATTCACCTGTGGAAGATTTTCAATCCAGACAACCTTCCTTTCTTGGGGACTACAGCATCGGCTTTCGTAACGTTCCAATCGATGGCTGTGAGCGTGGCCTTTTCCAGCGGATCGCCCACCAAGCCGTCGTCCAATTGCGCCAGCGAATGGCAACTAGCCAATACTTGAACGGTTTCGGCAGGCAGGTCCGCAACAGCTGTGGCTGAGGAGTCTTTCTCGGCCAAGGCCACACCTTCCACTATCAGGCTATCGCTTGTGAGGGTTCCGGTTTTATCGAAGCAGCAAATGTCTATTTTACCAGCGAATGGGATTCTGAAGGGTTCAGTACAAAATATTCCTAAAAATAATGAAAATATAAATGCACAATTTACGGTAAGGCGAGATAAATTAGTACCTAATTTCGATAGGGCCAACAGGGAGGAATTAACGGCTAACGATAATTCAATAGGTAGTTCGGGAGGAATAACTGATGTTAAGATTAAAGTACACTCCAGGAATAATTTATATCTACTTCTCTTTGGATCTTCGATACCTTTCATCCAAACGTAGCAAGCTGCCGCAATCGCGAATATTAGCAGGAAAATAATAAAACCTACAACCAATTGTTAATTATCACAATGTAGTTTATGTTATAATTAACTTACCAAACGTTTCCTTATTATTCGCTGTAACTCGTTTTACTCCAAACAGAATAGTTCGTAATAATTTTCCTTGTGACGTATTAAAGCCCGTTCTTAGAACATAAGCTACACAGCCGTTGTCTTGTGGCCTTAATCCTGAACTAGTTTTCGTTGGTGCAGTATTTTGTACGACTTTAGTTCCTTGAAAATGAAATTATACATACAATTTTGGATAATAGAAGTGGAGAAAGAAACCTTACCACCAAACAATACATGAAGTTTACCGTCCCCCTCAGGGTCCAATATGGTCTTTTGGTCAAAATTTTCAATCGACTCTTTCATCTGAGGTACAGACTCACCAGTCAACATACTCTCATCGACAATGCAAGAGCCCCTCAGCAGCAGAACATCGCACGGTATCAGATTATCCTTCTGCGATCTCGTGATGGAAATAATATCACCAGGTATCAGGTCAGTTGTGGGCATAATCCTCCATTTTCTGCTGCGATACACGAGAATGTTGTACGGTTTGTTGCCCATTTTGCGAATTTCGTCCATGTTGCGCAGCTGCTGTTGCACTAAAGTGCATTCGAACAGCACCAGCATGACCAACGTGAACAAGGAATAGTACCAGAAATCGTCCAGGCACCATAAACCCACGCAGAACACTTGAAACACGAAGAAAGGTGCCGTTGCTCGTTCCACGAACAGTTCCATAAATTCCGGGACAACCTGAATTATAAATCGAATGGTAATATTTAAAGAAACTAAACTAACTCTTTAACTAACCATGTTTAGTATATTTCTACCATAAATCTGTTCGGCTTGTATTATATCAATGTCTTCTTGTAAACCTTTTGAAGCGCTGTATTCTGCGAAGCTATTGTGTATAGGAAATTCCAGTCCTCGAAACATTCTTTTATCAGGGTCCCAAATATACTTTGTTTTTTGAAAACTAAACCACAATGTTGTCTCAGAATCGGCCTAAGAGTTAATGTAAAATGAATTTATAAATAAAAATCTTGTATCAAAAGCAAACCTTCGCTTGCCGGAGACATATAAGCTCCGTGCTGCCATTGTTCGGAGTAGGAACCACCTTTGCTACAGTGGCTTTAAAGGGGTCCTTTTCCTAAAAATTAATAAATAGGTCACAAAAGCATGTGGTGAATAATAAATTATGGAGTTAACATACTTTCTTACAGCTGAACAGGCAGCTTATATGAACAGACCAGTAGCATGCTAAGCAGGTGAGTATCTGCATACATCCGATAACGGCGAGTCCTACGAATCCCCCTTCGTAATATTCTTCGAAACCGTAAATTCCCAACCAAAGGTATAACCATGACGAATAAATTATTAAAAAAGGTAAAACATATAAATGAAGTAAACTCGGTCTTACTGTGTACAATGAAACTGATTGAATTAAATCGTCTAATTTGGGCTTGTAACTCATTGTACTTGTATAATTTTTAAATAAAAGGATTTTTCTTTTGAGGACACATATGCAGTGGTCCTTTCCTGCACACAGACGTGTGTTGACGTTTAGGACTAATGACGTGACGTGTGTGACAGAGATGGAGATGTGTTGCTCATTTCAATCAGTCAGTTGTCATTTTTATTTTTTTATTTTGTAATTCAGTCATACCAACTTATTTCTTTTTTAACTTGATGTTAAACGAGTTGCCTATAAAAAAAGTTGAATAGTTTTTAAATCTCCATCGAGAAGTCAGATTCATCATAGATTTTATTGATATTGATATTGATTGATATTTTATACTGGCTTTTATTATTATTCTTCGTTGTTTACTGGACAGTCGTTTTTCTTTTTCTTTCGCCTTAACCAATAAAAAGAAAATCTTACTTAAAAGGTTTTATGTATTTTATTACCATTTTCTACAATCAAAAAATTCAAAAATAAATATTCAATTGCTTAAAAATTATACATAATCAGTTTATTAAAAATATGAAGAAAATAAGGTAACACAATATTTGAATTTTGTTTAAAAATACAATTTTTATTCCCTTAATTCTAGTATCACCTCTAAATAAATAGATTTACAATAAACGATGGAAATGGATCACAGCAAAAACTATAATATGTATGCTAATCTCATTTAATAAAATTTTCATAAAACAAAAATATAAAAAAAAATAATAGAATTGCTTCGGTTTCTTATAAAAATGTACATGAGTAAATTCATCTTATCACTAAATCAGTTATCTATACATCTAGTCAAAATTCTTTTGATTTTCACTGTTTTTAATCTTACACGATGTGAATGCATTTCTGAGATTCTATTAAATGGTGCTGAGGAATCACTTTCTCAACCACAATTACTACTTTGCAACTTCTTAACGGTAGAATTACACAATAGGAATTGAGGAGTTTTGCAAAAATTTCTTATTACTTTCACAATCACCTGTGGTGATGATGAATATATATCCCGTTAAGAAATTATTTTTTATATCAAATTTAAAACGATGCCTTTATACCGAGATCATATTACTGAAGTGCACAAACATTCTTCACATTACGCTATGGATTGAATAATATGAGCATGATTTTGTATTTACATTATTTAACCTTATTAACCTACTTATTAATGTTGAATTTACCTAGATAATCGAGTGAAATTGATTTGAATACAATCAGATAAGTGATGATAATTTCGAGTTTTACTTACAAATTCATCGGGTAATTAGAATATTATCTTTGTGTCTACGTCATAAGCTGAGGGGAGCTGAAATAAAAACATGCAGAGATTAAGTAGGTAAAAATCGAATCTGTTAGAAACTGATAATTCAGATGTGATCGAACAGTGATTATAGTTTCATTATCAGTTTTTTAACAGATTAATCCTGCTCCCCTATTAGAAACTTACAGGGGCACCAATTCTGGATAAATACCTATTGCGAATTTGAAAATCAGTGTTTGGTTCCAAATCCGAAGAAGAGGGCGCGGCTTCTGCGTTAATAAGGACATCTCGGTCACTAGGTAATCTGAAACAAAAGGAAAAATGTCTTTATTGGTGATGAGATTTTTTAAACACATTTTAGAATATTTCCTACAATTTTAATGATGTGGCATTTTTTTAGGTACTAAAATTTTCGAAGAAATTCGAAAGTAGAGAAATGTAACGAGAGTTCTAAAGTCGTGTAAGTTTTTTGAGAAGTTAAAAAGTTTCATTAGGTGAGTAGGTGAGTAGTTGTAGTAAATTGTGTACTTTCAGTCATCGAGGAAAATCATAAAAAATATTTCTGAAAATAAAATGTGTTGTATATAATGTAGTAAATTTATCAATAAATATTTTTCTGTTGTGGTGTTTTATTTCAATCCAAATTGAATAAAAATATATTATTACAGAGAGAAAATATAAGAGCTATTTTAGCTACAAGTTCACATAATTTTGCACAGGAAGAAAATTGTAAGAAGTTTTGATGGATAATAGAAGACTAAATAAAGAAGATATAATCATGAAATACTTTCATAGAAGAAACCAACCTTCTGGTTTAAGGTTTACCGAGCTTCGTACGTACTAAAGAATAAAAGATTAAAGAATTTCTCCTAAATAGTAGTAAATAAAGATCAAAACCTCTATTAATGCGTACTAAGCTCCTCTGAACAATATATAAAAGTAAAAAGAGTTAAGAATTAAAAAAAATTATATGTCTTATTTAAAACATTTGTAACCTTCGATAGTACGTCCGTTAATTCTTCAAAATTGTCTTCTTTCAGTTCTTTGTATTGTGACAACTTAATAAATTATTTTTCTTACAAAGTTCTTTACCCATAATCTTTCAGGTGAATTGATCGCGAACGTATATTGCCCTAAAATAATTGTTTACTATGTGAGTTTCGTTGATTATCAAGTATTTTTCGAACCTTTCTCTAAGATAAAAGTACAGCTCAAATTGCATCTTTTAACTCGAGAAACGAAATACCAAGAAACATTTAAGGGAAAGGTAGAAATTAGTAAGGTGTAAGATTATTTGCTTTTATTTGATATACTCAAGTCATCAATACATGGCTTAATTTTTTTGCTCATTTGCCTCATTCAATCTGCAAATCAAAAGGTGGAATATTTACCAGAAATGTTGATTTTGATTCTGATGAATTACGACATAAAAATGAAAACTGTATTGATATCACAAAAATGCAAATGTCCTTTTTAAATGTTTAAAACATAGGGAAATATGTCTAAGAATGGAATCTTACAGGTGTAAAACAGAACGAAACTCAAATGAAAAACAGAAGCTGTTTCACAAAAAAAAACATAAAAGTACAAAATAAATGATAAACCTTTATCTTGTGCTTAAGTTTCCAGCACATTCTCCCAATAAAATTGTCAATAATTTCTGTTATATTTACTATAAATTTGTAAACATCTAAACCACCAAAGATGCAATAAGACATAACAAAAGCATTCCAAAAAGATTAAAAAAAATTCCATTCGAAAATCGCGTATTCAAAATTAATTGCAACAGATAAAAGCAAGAATGCAGTTAAATATTTGCTTTTCCATTAACGCGTTTGTTTATATTTCAATGGCCTAAGTAGCCAGTAGACTTTTCCAAGTTACTATCGAATAAATAAATAAATCTAGAACAGTTTACTTACAATTGTAATCTGCTTCTTCCACCAGCAGTCATATTCAATGATTTGTCACCACTGCGGTCTAGTATCCACAAAAAGATCGTCGATATCAACGCCACTAAAAAATAAATCAATATTTAAAACACTTGTATTTATAGAAATATTTAGAAATGTTCGAAAAATATTCAGCTTACCTATTAAGGAACATATAAAGAAAATCTCAATGGCAACATAGCCTAAATGATCAACAATTAAACCAGTAAATATAGAAAATAGGGCTAAACCTAAATTCTGAACGGATCCAGCGCTGCAAAACATTATTAAAAAATTAAACAAATTTTTGTTAATTACATAAAGCATTAAATTCGAATACTTACACTCCATAAGCTGTACCCAATTGATAATCAGGAATAATCAGTGAAACCAAAGGCCATAAACTACTAGCCAGGATCGAATAAGCAACGCCCATTATGATCTAAAACAAAAAATTGATCAAATATCAAGAATTTTTAATTACATATTCGAAAACATGCAGGATTTCAAACTAAAATAATTCTTACAATAGGAAGAATCGGAGGGAGCGTCGTGAAGAAACCCAACAAAACGTGGGCCACAATGGTTCCTGTAGTTCCCACCATTATCCAGAAGATATTCATTCCCACTTTGTCAATAAATAATCCCAAAATCGGCGACGAAACGCCGGAAATGACATAAACAATACTGGTCAAATCGTTAGCTTCTTGTGAAGTGACATTAAATCGTTTTTGAAAGAAATCCCTAAAAAAATACACAATTATACGTTACCCCACATGTATACTATCAATTTAAAACGGATATATTTTTATAGTAGCTTACTTTGCTATAGTAATGAAGGGGAAAATGGCGCAATAGAAGGTAACGCAAATGAGACAAACGAGCCAGAAAGTTAACTTGAAATTCTTCACGTCCGTCAATTTAACAGTTTCCCCTTGGACGTTGTTGCTTCGTCCCACGATAGTTTCCACTCTCTTGTCGAATATCCCTAATATAATGGAGCATATCCACGAAATAAGACACGTCGTAGCGGCTGGAACATGCGAATATCCACGTGAGATCAATTTCGAAGAGATCAATGTACTTCCTATTTACCTATGAACAAGACGACACCCAGAATGTACTGTCCGCTCTCCGAGGGAAGACCCTTCGTTACTCTGTTGTACAAACTTTCCATTACTAAGAAATTTACGGTACTCCCGACTCTAGCGAAGCTGAGTTGCAAACCGAACACCATGTTGAGTTCCTTGCCTTTGAACCACAGTACTGCATAGTTGTTTTGTGCTACTGTCAATGATTCTGCACCGATACTAAAAAAGGCCGAATATTCGGGAAAATTAACTATTTTTTCCTGCAGTAAATGGGCCAGTTGTAAGAGGAGAAATTGAAGAATTTCTCTTGCTCTTTTTAATGAAAGAATAATGTAGGTGTGTAATAAAACTTATTTCTTAATATTCAAATCCAACGTATCGACAATTCATTGTTAATTTAATTTAATTGATCTTTAATCTTTATAATGATGACTCGTGTATTTATCTACTTTATCGAAATTATTTATCTTTTCGCGAATTAAAAAAATTATCTAAATTAAATAGAACATCAATTGTGATTTCTATTATTTCTGTAACCAAGTATAGCAAAATGTATATTATAATAATATTGGATATTCTTACAAGTGCCTCTTACAAGATCATAGAAGATAAATGAGACAAAAATTAATCAAACTCTATCTAATGATTGTACTTACCCGAAAATAAATCTGGCTACCAACATGAGCCAATATTGGTTGAAGAGGACAGAAGTCGCGAAAATTATTTGTCCCAATAAGGCCAGTCCGACGTAAATATTTGATCCTAATCTAATACCGAAAACCCTAAAAATATGGGAAATACTTATTATAAAAAGTATTTGTTGAGGACTGTTTACAAATATTGCGACCACGTTCAAAAACTAATTACAATGTAACAAGTTAATTGTTATTTATCTTGTTTTTTGGAATGCGGTGCAAATAAATATATTTGTATTGTAAGCTTAAAGTGCATCACTTGCCTATCTATTAAAAATCCTCCTACTATATTTAAAACTACGTTTGGCCAAGAATATACAGAATACAAAGAAGTATATTGTAATTCGGTCAAATTTAGATTAGTCTTCATTTGATTCTGCAAAGCCGCGGGATTATCATAGCAAAAATAGGAACCTAAAATGGTATAAACAGATTATAAAAGTATTTATCATTTTAATGAAAACAATTCAATAACAAAGAGATAAAAAGTGTAACGTTTCATATAACATTTTTCTAAATACACCTTCATCAATTAATAAAAGTAAATGAATTATGAAACATGCCAATAAACAAGTAACGCAATAAATTACATGACTAATTGTAAATTAAAACAAGAGTGAAAGTGTTGAATTGTTTTTAAACAGAATTATGACCTAATTTAGAAAAATGTACAGTTCTAAAGGTCAATAGTTTATCTAAAACAAAGCATTAAAACAACGTATTAAATAGCATTGATCCAATATAATAAGCTTTATCTAAATTAATAAAATATTTTAGTGGGAGTTTCAATTTGTAATATTAGTAATAAAAATTCTTACCGAAACTTAAAAAGCACATAAAAAATAATGCCACAAAACGGTGACCCGTACCCAGGGGATGGAAAAAGAAATTCAAACATCCTTTAGGCCTATCTATTTCATTTTCTTGTTCTTGCCTTGGATTGTTCGTTTGGCCTTCCATTGTTAATACTGATTTGCCTCAAGCTCAATAAGCTGCTCGTGATTCACCCTCTATTATATTCCCTTAATAGAATATCTACCCGTATAGTCAATCGATTAAAGATTAAAATTCATTCACTTTTCTTATTTATTTCCTCTATATTTGTTGTTTTGACACTTAAAACTTACACTTAACCCAACTTTAGATCATCTGCTTGTTATGTCACTTCTTAACTGAGCGAAGTGAAGTTTGATACAATCACAGCCACAGTCACAAAGCAACTGTAATTGAAATCAAAAATCAACTGGTTGTTCCGTGTTTGTATATTATCTACTTGCGAGTCATCACTTATCATTTATCACAAAGTCAAATTTGATTTGAAATAATAGCAGGTAGACCAAGGATGCCACTGTTGCCAGTTTATTTTTTCCTTATTACTATTTTCTTTCATGCTTTTGCTTTCAGAAGTTTCCATAGATAAAATATCTAATTTTGTTTTTAAAATTACAATTGCTGATTACCTAATTAGTTTGTCAAATTAGGCAAATATTTAAATAGATAAGTAGCTCACGTCATTATTTGTAGTTAAAATAAAATAAAAGAAGAAGAAATACTTTTTTAAAACGCTAACTTCACATTAAAACTACTATTTGCAGGTTATAATTACAGATTTGATGTGTATTTGTTTATTTTGCCAAGAAGTTCATTACAAAGGACAATGAGTTCTGCAAGCAAGGTAAAATAATTATTCAGAGAAATTCTTTAGGTTAATTTTCTGTTTTTAAGGTCGGTGAAATTTTCACGGCAGCCGGGCAAGCTTTTAACAGATTAGGAGATTTAACAATGCAACTTCATCCCAATGCAGAATCTCCAACAGGGTAAGTTTATCGTTTATTCCTATTTAATATAAGTTTGTTACAAAGTTTTGCTGCTTATTTTTATGTTGTTAAATGTTCTCAAATATGTTTGATTTTGATATAATTTTAGTTATCAAAGAGGTACTTAACAAAAATATATCCAGTTCATCAACAGTAAATGATTCATGAAAAGAAACTACAAATTATAAATGCTATGCAATAAATTGTTGTTTTTTTAATATGATTTTGGGTCACTTTCACATCCAACAATTTAGAACGATCGACAATCATTTAGAACTGCCTAGAACTATTTAGAATGATCCAAAATCATTTTGAACATTCAGAACCAATGAGAACGCTCCAGAACCATTTAGAATTGTCTAGAACCATTTAGAACAGTCTAAAATCATTTAGAACGCTGCTAAATCATTTAGAACTGCAGAAACATTTAGAAAGCTTGTCAGAACCATTTGGGATGCTCAAAAACCATTTAGAATTGTCTAGAACCATTTAGAACGATCCGAAATGACGACTTAATGCAAATAAGGATATGGATGTAAGATATAATCAGAAGCAACAAAAATATTTTTCACCTAATCTTCTCAATATGTAATTTTGAATTGTAAACATTTATAAACCGCTAACTAGATAGTGATGTAGAAATATCTGTATATACATATCTTCAGTATTAATACCCAAACTATTGAAAGCTCTTCAAATTTGTCTAGAAAGTGGACCGACGAAGAAATTGAGATGTTGAGACAAGTAGTTAAGCAATTTTCGGACGGATTGAACCAAATTAGCGATCACATTAAAAGGCGAACGGTGTAAGTTTGCTCGTCGCAATTTCTTCAGAAGTACAATTCGTCCTAACGCGACTTTTTTTTATTAACGTTAGATCACAAATTAGGACGGCGTTGAAGAAGAAGGCGTTCGAAGACGCCGGCCTGCCGGTGAGGTCGGTGAATCAAACGACGCCCGTCTCGACGCTCCAGCAGAACTTGCAGACGCCGATGATTAAAAACGAGGTGACCCTTAATATGTTGAACGCCGCGGAGTCCGAGGTGGACGTCGAGGGGCTCCACGAGGACGTCAAACTGGAGTTCGATGGGGGCAACGAAGACGTTCCGACGTAGGTGTTTCTCACTGAATTTCTAACGAATTTGTAACATTGATTTAATTTTATATTTCTTGCTAATTTTGGATTAAAATGTAAGTATTTTTATAAGTTGAAAGTTTTATTTCTGATTATCAGTAGAATATCAGTAGAATACGAACTGACGGGTATTTTTATCAAATTTACATTCATTAGCAATACAAATATTATTTTGTCGTTACGAAAGCAAATTTACGTTGTGTTTATATTTTTAGAAAAGACCCTAGTACAAAGCCTGCCTTACCGGGAGTATTTTAGCATATGACGTGGCAACGTGAAGACTTGTAAATACATAGGTACATTTTTATTTAATTCAATTAAGTTCATTATGTGTATATTTTTTATTTTCTACAAAAAATTGTTGGTAACGTTTAGGAGCTTTTTAGGTATCCTTCAAAATTGCCATTTAAAATTGAATAGTTTTTAAACAATTGTAGCGAAATTAAGTGCAGTAAATTTATTTCATTTAAATATTACTTTTATTCAGTAAACATAATAATATTACAATAGTGTAGAATTGAAAATTTGTAGTGTTCAATTAATTTCATTAACATGCCTAAACCCTTATTTCACTAATTTTGCAATTATATAACTTTACCCGTGCTTTAGCGCCAGTTTACAGAAAACCAACTAAATTTTATATTTTATTAAACTATTTTACACATCATATTCACAAGCATTACAATTTCATTTATTGATTTCCTTTTCGTTTACTTAAATATAAAACATATAGGTAACCCTACTTTAATTCTGGGCTTGTTGGAATTTCTTCATCCTTCCTTCCAATTCCGGTCTAAAATGCCTAATCAGGCCTTGAACGGGCCACGCTGCACCATCACCTAGAGCGCAAATCGAATGACCTTCTATTTGCTTACTGATCTCCCACAGCATGTCGATTTCCTCGGGCTTGGCATTGCCATCGACGAAACGGTACATCATTTTGTTCATCCAATTTACTCCTAAAAAACCACATTAACATTATTTTCAATGTACATTAGAAACCACAGCTACCAGATAATCCATTTGCAGTAGTAAAATAGATGCCATAACTTGATGGAGTTTGAATTACTGGTAAAATACTGAAATTGGACCAACTTTCTTCAGTAAACAGTTGTTTAATGCTTTAATATTACTATACTGTTGTACCTACCATCTTGTAGATCTCAACAAGACGAACCTAGTGGCATTGATAACTCAATTTTGTAAAAAAATAGACACATCAAGTTATATCTATCCACAGAATAAATCTTTCTAAACGTACCTTCTCTACATGGCGTGCATTGTCCACAAGACTCATGCTTGTAGAACATTATTAATCTAGCAATGGCTTTTACAATATCTGTGCTTCTGTCCATTACAATAATAGCGGCTGTTCCCAAGCTGGTTTGGACGGCTACCAAACCATCGAAATCCATTATAGCCTCTTCGCAGGCTCTGCAAATTAAAAAAAGTAACATTACAACCTGAATACACGAAACAGGACGATGTATTACTTTTTTGGAATCAAAGGAGTGGAAGAACCACCAGGAATAATGGCCAATAGATTATCCCAACCACCGGTAACACCACCAGCGTGTCTTTCTATCAGTTCCTTTAAGGGTATGCTCATTTCCTCTTCCACCGTACAAGGTCTATTGACGTGGCCGGAAATGTTAAATAACTTGGTTCCGCTGTTACGTGTTCTGCCAAACGAGGCGAACCAGGTACCACCGCGACGGCAAATCGCCTGAAAAATTAACAAACATTGCATAAAACACAGAAATTATTCACTCAAAATATCAGTATCGTACAATGCTTTGAATCACGGCCCTATATTTCTAAGGTCTGGAAACTTCCTATGCTTATGCATTAGAGAATGTCCCGTTATTTGTCGCGCTACATATAAATCGCGGTTGTGTGAAACGACAGTTCAAGCTGTCAAAACTTCAAAAATTATTATTTGACATTTCAAGGAGAAAATGGAGAAATACATTAATCGACGATACGTGAGGCATGATGTTAACAACAAAATCATCGCTGATTTAAGTATATTTTTATATTTTTTATCTATTTTTAGTTTGAATATAACCTTTCTTAATGCTAATTCTATATAATTCGTACGCAAAAAACCGTGGTCCTTTACAACATCGCCTCATAGCGACCGTTTTAGGAACCCTGTTTTATCCTCAAACAACGGGACACTTTTTCGACATATGTTTCCATACCTTAGAAATATAGGACCGTGCTTTGAATCAAAGTTTACATTAACCAGTAGAATATAGTACTCACTGGTGATACAGCTACTGTTTCGACGTTAGTAACAGTGGTGGGACATCCGAATAAACCCACGTCGGCGGGAAATGGGGGCTTTAGTCTGGGTTTGCCTTGCTTGCCCTCCAGCGATTCGATTAAGGCGGTTTCTTCTCCGCAAATGTAGGCTCCCGCGCCTCTGTGCATGAATACATCGAAATCGTAGCCTGATCCACAAGCGTTCTTACCTAAGAAACCCGCTTGGTAAGCCTATAACAAATTAAATGAATTTTTAGATAAAAAAAGGAATTGGCTATCGTGTTACCTCTGCAATAGCAACTTGCATATTAGATGCCTCGTTGTAGAATTCTCCTCTAATGTAGATGTAAGCGGCTTTTGCTCCCATTGCTTTGCCAGCGATGAGACATCCCTCAACGAGTTTGTGCGGGTCGTGTCTCATAATTTCCCTATCTTTACATGTGCCAGGTTCTCCCTCGTCGGCATTTACGACTAAATACTTCGGCCTTCCGTCTCCGGGTTTATTCATGAAGGACCATTTCATGCCTGAAGGGAATCCTGCACCTCCGCGTCCCCTCAATCCCGATACTTTAACTTCATCTAAACAAGGCGTCAAAAAATTAATCTATAAATAAAATACTTGTGTAGTGTGTAGTTACTTATTATCCAGTCGGCGCCTTTGAGGAGGATTTCCTTGGTTTTGTACCAGTCACCCCTTTTGAGGGCTCCCTTGAGCCTCCAATCGTGTCGACCATATAGATTAGTAAAAACTCTGTCCTGGTCGGCTAAGGGGCCGAAGGTGGTCTTGGTTTGCGGGGGCGGCGTGCCCGGCGGCGGTGCCGAGTAGAAGGCTATTTGAGTGTTGCATAAAACTGGGATAAATTGCCCTGCGGAGTACAATATGAATTATATAATAAAGGTAAAAAGTGAGGTTATCATGCATTGTGAACTATTGTGAAATTCCTTTGAACGTACCAACTTGGGTTTTGGATAAATTTGTAATGCGCCCCAAAGCCGAAGCCATCGTAAAGTTGTTATATTTTTATTTTTCCAAATGAATTTATTTGACCAGCTGACAGGAGTGACAAGAAGAAATGACAAGAGACAGGAGTGAGGAGAGACAATGGCATTGACAAGAATGACAAGTGAGGGACAATTTGTAAAAAATTAATCTTCTTTTTTCAAATATTATTTAATTTCATTTTTGTTTCATTTTATTCATTTCTGTGTACTCTTTTATATATTTGTACTAATTTTGTTAATGAATAAGAGTTGAAAAAGACATTTACTCTTTTTTATTTTAATTACTGTTTCTACTTTTTATTGTCCTTTCACAGCTCAGTTATTTAGCCACATTGACACGAGCGCGTAATTTAAAAATTTTGTAATTAATTCAAATTTTGGCTCACTTGTTATGTTTAAAACCACGCAAGAAAATTGTAGAGGTATTTTTTTATCATTAAAATTCGAATGTCCATAGTAAATCATAAATAAATAAAAATCAAAGTAGTAAAAAACGTTTTTTTTTATTATTATGAACAACTGCATAATATACCACCGATGATATTTCCTCATAATATGCGAAGCTATTTACAATGATTTTTACAAACGATATATATTAACTAAAATTATGCATAAGTTAAAAACGAAATATACAACGAATTTTATGTACAGGATCAGTTCAAAAAAATATACATAGTATGGTCGAAGGGACATCGACCGAGATCACAATACTAATATGCATCACGAACATTATTTTAGTGTTAATTTAAAAATAAGTTTGTAAGTTTAGCGTTCTTTAAAACTTTGGTGACAATTTAGAGATTCCATAAAATTTTGGTAAACTTTTTCAAAAACGAATATTTTCCTCATATAGATGGTAAATTTATATCTGTTTGAAATACTTATTCAGTCTTGAATCAATTAAAAACATTCGCGTGATGCTAAAACAATGAAATAAATAAAAAAATCAGCTCCTCTGACTGATCTATATAATCTTTTCTCTTAATTAACATTCGGCTTTTGGGATTTCATTTAAACAAATAGAGACCCTACTTTCACATAAATCTGAATCAAAAAAATTTTCAGGTATTTGATTAAAAATTAACGCTTAGTACATAACAAAATAAATATTAAAACATACCAGAAAATTTTTTTTCCATAACAATTTTCAACAAAAAAGGAAATAAAAGTAAACAATACCACAACTCTCAAGATCTTAAAGCTAATGAATGGCTTTTTTTAAATATAGTTGGTAAGTAAAAGATTACAGATTTGTTCCAACACAAGTACAGCACCGTTCTGAAACTTTATTAGCAAAGTTTCTTAATGATTCTGAATTCATCTTAAAACAAACCCGACAAAATAAAATAACCGTACGGTCGATGAAATTAGAAGAGATTCCGATACTTCGTTATTCATTAAACATTCAATTGATGCAATTTTCACATTTAAACCTCAAGCCGAAAACATTTCCATCTATCTAGTTCGCTAACAAACAGCTGCCATCGAATAAAAATTTTTCTAATACTCTCGTAATTCCCGTTTGAGCTCTCTACTCTAACCAACCATATTTTCACACTTATCCTAAAAACACAGCACAGGATTTGCACTTTGCACGATGTTCTCCTTCGCGCGCGGCGAAGAAGATGAGGAACTAATCGTCAAAAAGGGAACATTCCGGCACGAGTTGATCACAGGCTTTCGAGGTCCAGTCCCTCTCCTCCTTGGCTAACCACGGATGGTACAGGATGTCCTCGGAGGTGATGCGCTCCGAGGGCTCCCGTCTCAGCAACGACCTGATCAGGCATCGCGCTCTCGCCGTCAGGCATTCGGGAATGACGAAGTGCCCCCGCGTGATTTTCGCGAACAACGACGCGTGCTCCGAATCGTTGAAGGGATATCTGCAAAATAACAAATTCGATATTAATATTAATTGCATTTTATTTATTTATCTATTGCATGAAGTCCCTAGCAGATTTTAAGCGCTCGCTTTAGGCACTTGCTTTAGCAAAACAAACAACGATCTTAAAGTGAAAGTGATTAATTACGCAAGGCAACTTTTGTCGCAAAAACGCGGACATCGCCAGAGACAAAGAAAAGATTGCGCGATGGAGAGAAGCGCTCGTCAAAGGCCGGTCGCGCTACACCTGCCCCGCGTCGGTCGATGTTTTTTGTTCCTTTTTCGGAGCCCCCATGGACGAATCTCCGGCTACTGGCAAGTGATGTGGGGCGGCAGGTGCGGCATTCCGCGTCGCATAAATAAAACGATCATCATCTCGGCCCCGAAAGGGGTGCTACGCGCTGTCCGATAAGGGAACGGAATTTCGATAGGCGCTCAGGAGTCCTCAAAAGTTCCATCTGATTATAGCGCGATTGACGTATAGAAATGATACTGCGTATTTTGTTTATCAGCGCTATTTTTTTGGTTGTTGTTTCGTTGTTATCTCTCCACCTACGCTTATTTATTACAGCGTATCTATTCGTTTCCGGCGCTTGAAGATAAGGGGCTGTACTTAACCCTAATGATTGAGAATACCGGTGTACGTACATTTAAATTAGACAAGTACTAATGGCGTCATATGTGTCTGAAATTGTAATTCTAAGAATTTCGTAGAATTATTCAAGCGCATGGAAATCCTTTTTCTTGCTTCCATAAATCAGCGGTGAGGTATCGGGTGTTTAATTCAAGAAAATTATTTATGTATAATTCTTGTGCACTGATTCATTGAAATTCAAGACAGGCACCCGATCCTATTTTTTAGTGAATTGTGTCCAATCAATAAAGATTTCGATCTAACGCTTAACTAATTCATTAAAAAGAATTCGTAGCTTTTTTTTTGTATCGAATAACCACAAATACCTGCTCGGCGAGGACCAACAATTTTTTCATCCCTAAACGAATTCTTTTCCTATTCGAATATCTACAATGGAAATTCCATTTCCTGTCGAATACTAATCGGATTGCGAGAGACATATGTTTTATTTCGGCGGATTTTGTACTGAATATTTATTACCTTTGAATATCAATATTTTTTAAGCAATCGTAATTGGCGCAAACTTTCGACTACAAACGTAAGTTTAGCGAAATAAATAAATAAACAATAACTGTTTTCGAAGTCATTAATTCGAAACAAAAAACGTTTGCATCACAGGCAGTAAAAATCCCAATTTCCGAGCGCGTACGGGTCGCCGCAAAGCCTCCGGCATCGGGCGAACGTAAAAAAAATCGTGAAGCACGCAAAGCACCTGTCCTAATTAATGCCCTCTTCGAGAAATCCAAATGATCGTAAGAGCTACGTAACCCCCTAAAAATCCGCACCTGCTCGTAAAAAACCCTTCGCGATGCTCCAGGTATATCCTTCCATCAGATACGCGCACCAACGTGCGGTTACAGAGTTCACAAAAATGTTCTAAGCCGATTTCAAAGTAGGTATTCATACCGAATAAAATATAAAAGATTTTTCCTAACATTTGCAAACTTACGTTAAAATAACGTTGCTTAAAATTTAGTACCTATCTACAAGTCAAATATCATTATTACCAATTCACTTGGGATGCAAAATTCAATTTCAATGCCCAAACTTACAATTAACATTATTTGACGTAAGTCAAATTAACGTAACGCTATTTCTACGTAAGTGTCTACGTAAATCTTTACGAATTTAGCAACGTAGACATGTTATGCAAATTTTAATGAAATTTTCGGGTATCTACCAAATAGTTTCAACCTATACTTGATAAATTTAAATAAAGTCTGCAAGTATTAAGGACAGGATTTCCTCATTCATACGAAGGAATTAATACGAGCTTCGAGTTGATAAAAAGTACGTGACAACGAAATCGCTCTTGCGTATCGTTTAGAGTAACCCAGAAATGAATAATACATCGTGCGCCGGTAGAGGCGAATTAAAATCAAAGAGAAATGGGGAATTTTTGGAAGAATAACTACTAACGAATAGTCGAGTTGATTGAATTATTGTATCATTAAATTATTATTCTTTAATTGTGCTTAATTACGATCAATCAGACGGAATAAATTGGTGGGTAATTTTTGATTCAATACATCGATATTAAATGTATATGCCCACTATGGTATAATTAAAGTTAATGAAAATCATGTAACAATAGGGTATAATTGAATTTATGCAATGAACGGGCAAAAATCAACCAATAAATGAAAATAAATTTAACAATAGAACTATTATTAAGCTCTAATAAACTCTAATTGATGTTTCGTTAAAAATTAGTGTAAAAAACGTGAATAGATAAATTGAGATTAATGTGAGAATCAGATAACTTGTAGCTCAAAGTATTAAAAAAAAATCAAGTTCGATTTTTACTAGACAAACTAAAGCTATTATAAAGTATTTTGAGAAAAAAGTAGTCAATTTTGTTTCAACTGGGATCAATCAATTAAGCAAACTTGATAATGTCATCAGTTAATTGAAATTAGTAATTATTTTGAAACATTATTTTATACTAGATCATTAATCCCAATGATACAGCACACAGTGTTTTTTTGTGTGAGTCATTCAAGTAAATCTCGGTGAATTGCAAAAATCCACCAACTTTGATAGTTAATAATTAAAATATGCCTACATACTGGCGTATGAACTGTAGAAACCATGGTTAGTAGGTCTGCTTCATGGATGGATTCATCTTTAAAAGTACGTACATTACGGAACGCGATTTTTACCATACTTAGTCACGGTCTGATGGGCAATGTGGATGGTTTAATTGGACCTTGAACTCGGTGTAGATATATGGTTAGATGAATCATGGAAACCATATGATTCGAGCGAACGAGAATTTTGGACAAACCAGAAAATAAGCTATAATCAAAATCAAGTTACAACTCGTTCGGGTTTGGCAGAACAAGTTTTATTGTACCTACTCGAAATAAGGCGTTATCTTGAATAAACGTTATAATGTAGATATCGGTGAGTTATATTTCGGACATTTTTCATTTTGGAAATTCATTTCCTGATACACGACTTGTGCATGTTAATAAACGCAAAGCGATAAATTAACTCGAAAAAATGTAAACCCGACTAATGGTTTTAACCCCTCGTTTTCGACTTGATAATAAAAAAAATACGCGAATTCTCGCTTCCGGTTGGTTAAGACGAATTTACGGGAAAACGACCGTTATCGTTCATTATTCCGGACGAAACCTCCACGTCTTTTTATTTCCCAAGCTTTGATGCGTAACGGATGAGCCATATGTCGTTGAAAATTAGTTTAAAACCCCCGATACCCGGCACAGGTGTACTCCTTTCTTTTTAATTCCTTGTTATTATTTCCTCCGATGTTCGAATGCAATCGCATTGGCGCATCTCACTTATTTTCGACAAGTATTTCATTATTTATTTTGAAAAGTAGCCAAAAACTATGAGATTTTTTTAGAGACAGTAATTAATAATTAATAGAGTAATTTTCTCTAATGAAATAAGGCATTTATTAGTGATATAATAGTTTCCTTTAAATTAAAATTAGACATGCAATTTTTAAACTTTTTCTTTTATGTAAAATATTTTTTTAAGTTGTGTTTTTAAAATCTTCAGGTATAAGAATTTGTAATTTTCCTTCCTATTGGAGATAAGAGGGTGGTTTTTATTTAAATGTTTCTAATTTATGGAGAATAGAAGAATTTTCTGAATGAAGAGAATTTTAAAAAGTATCTACATTGAAAAATGTTGTGATTAAATTGATAATTGAGTTGTATTAATTAGCAAAAATAATTTAATAAAATCATTTCCATAATTTTGATTTTTTATGAATCATACAGCACTTTTACCTACTATCTTTTGAATATCTAATGATTTAAAGCGCCTTTTCGAGCATGAAAAATCCCATCCGTTACGGCTATGGCCACAATAACAGTTGCTCGGTGAAATAATTCCTTTTAAACACAGGGTTGATTGTATCTCCGGCCTAATCGGTAGCCATATGGCGGGAAAATCGCCTTGCTTTTAAACTTTTTCGCCAAACTCGCCCAAGAAACGAATCCACGACGGCTCATCGAGCTCGAAAAATCGGGGATAAATATTTTTCAACGACTTCCGAACGAGAAATAACCGCGGACTTATTCACATCGACCGATATCACTCTATTTTTTTCGTTCGTTTCGGATTTTTGCGTTTAATCACTACATTAGTAACGAGATTTTTACTAAAACAGAAAACATTTTCTCCGCTGTACTAATTCGATCGAAAAAATAACTAATTAAACAATGACCTAATGCAGCTCGTCGCAAACAAGCGCAGGTGAAATTATTCGATCGGATGATTTAATAAATTCGTCACGCATTTCTTCATCACCTTCGTACGAATTTTTTACCGTTTGTGTTCTCACGAACTAGCGAGTTTTCGTGAAGAATAGAAATTCTAATGCAGTGATTGAGTTATTGAAGCATTCCGCAGCGCCAAATGAATTTCGTAAATGGCATTTCGACAAATGTAAACAACAATTTTTACTGGTACGATTGTCGCATGTTTTAGATTTATCTACGAGTGTAGCGTACAAGATACAAATTAAATATCTTGTAAGCTTATAAATCTATTAGATAATTGAGATAAGGCGACGAGCAAATACTACGCTTGGGATTTAATTTATTTTTTTAGCGATTTTTTTCGATCTGTATCGTATGAGAACGGAAAATACATGCGATAAAATTTGAGTGTCGTATCCTGCGAAGGAGATGTACATAGGTGGAATATTAAAAATGGTACGCACCTGCCGACTAGCATCGTGTAGAGAATTACTCCTAAACTCCACATATCCGCGGCTTTACCGGAATAGTGGGCGCCTGCTTTCAAAATTTCAGGACTAACGTAAGCGGGACATCCTCGTTTATCGTGAAGCCAATCGATATCCGGCTCTTCCAGGACTACTGCATCTTCTAACGATTCTAATTTGAGCTCCGTTCTGCAAAGAACAAACAAAATAAATTAACGACTTTCCCGCAATAAAATTCGCAAATTTAGTTATCTTCGTCATGCTTATTCGGTAATATTTTTGAATGATTTGCCTAATGGCTCGTTTTCGCGTGTAAAATGCCTGAATTTCATCAGCTGTGTGCGTTTTTTTGGTTAATTAGATTCTGTTTTAAAAGGATGCTATCACTGGGCTCATGAATGTAAGCTAATAAACATTTCGCAAGGCAATGTCGATTGAATGTCGTAGGGTTATTGAATTGCCAAATTTTAATAGACCTTAAATTGCGTAAAATGTCTAATGGAAAAAAACCTACAAAAATACCCGATAAAGATTGATGATAGATATTAATGATTAAAACCGAGTGATCGAGTTCATTTTTATATAGTATATACTACGCCACTGTCGATTTTAATTCCAAATCCCTATAATAACTAATTAATATTAGTTAATAACGTGTGCCAACATTGTAAATATGTTGCCAAACAAGAAAACATACAGATTACAAAATTGACTCGTTTAGACTTCAATTTGTTAACATTTATACCGTAGGTAACGTAACACAGCGCAATAGTTTACAGTTTGGGCAATAAATTTCGCAAATGATTTTAACTCAAATGAACTTTTGTGAGAAACGTCTAATGGATTTAATCGAAAAACCACATTTATTCTACATGTCACCGTGACTAACACAATTTGATAATATGTAACCAATTCTTTATGGAAGAGTAACCATTTAATCATCAGATTCCCAATACCTGACTGAATGCCGAATATGAAGTGATCTGTTGAACTATTACTCGTTTAATTCCTATGTAGTACTCCCAAATGTATAAAATTGTAGATGAGCTCATAAAAATAGATAACAACAACCTTTTACCAGTTCGTCCCTTTATTGACCCTAAAATAGTTTAATTTGCGGACTGTTTTCGAATGGAAATAAAAATAAAAATAATAAATATCAGCTCGACCACGTATCGCCGATAAACATGTTTGTCGTCATGTTCTATCATGTTTCCAACCTCGATTGAACCACAAATTCATGATGTATTGTGTATACCGTTGCCGGGGTCAATTACCGCGAATGCTCCTACGAATTTGGCAAATTTATATGCCAAACAAAGAGTATTGTACGAGCCCGATGTTACGTTTTGTGCAAAATTCGTATTCTATCGGTGCCGCTGTCGAATGCAGCACTCCGCCGGATTTAAATAGGGTTTCATTTCGCGTTCGGATAAACTTACGTCTCGTAAATATAAAACGTACAGTTTATTGTTTAGATATTTTATTGCCCAACAGCCGCGCAACCTATATAATATGTGTAGCAAAATTTAAAAAGGGGGCAATAAAAAGCCGTTTTTATTGTTCGTCCGGCGCAAAAAGTTTCTGTTTTACAGCTAGGCTACCTTTATAAATAATGCAATTACGAGATAACGCCGTAAGGGTTTTAATAGAGAAAACCCGCGTTAAAACTTCGGGCTATCCAAAAGTTTATATTGGTTCGAATTGAAGATTGCTTGGAGTTTTAAGTTTATAACTATCTGATTTTATGGTAATGTAAACCAGATAAACTTATTTACAAAAAGATAGTTGCATTCAATGTTAAAATTTTGGTAACGCAGATTTTTCACTTCAATTTTCGCATTTTAAATTAACTATTTGTAAATGAACCCAAAAAAGGTCTTAAAGTAAAATTTTATGACGACCTAATACGTGTTTAAAATTATCTTTCTGTTTCATCTTTTTTTTATTATTACATTGACCAAAATATTAATAACGCAAACACAATTGCCAAAAATGAACTTTAATATAAGTTATTCTACATTTCCGAGTTTTGTATTAAAACCAGCAAAATTACCATCAACTTCCACAGATGCTATTCCGAAGTTTAATGAATACGAAGTATTTACAGCAGGTTCAAATCGCTCGTTAATTAATTTAAATTAGAAATAATTTACACGAGTGAAATGAAGTCGTGGGTGAAATTTATAAATACAGCACGACCACGTTTATGCCGTGTTTTCGGAATAGTTTGGTTATTTTTGCATCGCAAATGAATTAAAACACTTCCGACAAACGCACGGGGTATTGTCGTTTAAAGCATGCTTCACGCAGTGATAAACGTGATTTTAAGTACAGAAATACTTCATTGAACTTGTGACATTTCCATAATTGTTTGCAGTTAGCAATGTAAACTGTTTAAATAACTAAAATGTCGTTGGAATGTTAATTTGAATTTTACATCGGGAATTTTTAAAAAGTAAATTTCATGAAACGTGACAATCAATCAAAAAAAATTCATTAAGAAAGCAAATAAATTAAAAAGGTATTTTTACAGTTACTTAACGCATTAGAACTTTCTCCGTTTTCATGCCAACGTCGACCTACCTCAATGCTTTCCTTTCTTTTTTTTTATCATAACGAAATTTTTCGCACGGTAAATACCTCTGCCATAACCGACGTTAGAAATTCATTATATCTCTCGATCAAAGTGTATAGGAAAACTCCTTCCGTTATTTTATGTAAGAGATGACAATAATTCCGTACGGGAACTCAAGCATTACACCTAAAGTTCAAGAATCTATCAAAATTGCACAACTAGGTGAAAGCAGAGGCGGGTATAAAAGATCCCCTGAGCAATCCATCGATCAAAATTCAGTGGTTTTTTTTTGGATGTGTCGATTGATTTATCGATATTCTTCCTTATTGCTAATAGATTTGCATAAAAATTTAAATTGAAAGGTTTTTGGATATTTTGTGGGTTTTTGGTGGCCACGTAAATTTTACACGATGTATTCGATAAATCAGTATTACCAATACAAAGTTTTGACTAATAACTTATTAATCGTTAGTCCAATCGATCACGAATCAATTTCAATACAATTTTATAGTAAAAAGTAAGTGTTTTTAACACAAACTTGACATCAAAGTGCATCAAACTTTGTTGTGCATAAACTTTGGGTACGTTTTATAATTTAGACAAAATGAGATGATTAATAATTCGGTTTGGATCGCATGCCACTGGCGATGGCGGATCGCACTTTTCCGGGGCTTTTGACTTCGAGCGTTTCGTTCAACGACCTAAATGCGGTTCGGCCGGAGAAAGCAGTATGGCTCCCTGATCGTTATAACGAAAGTTTATTATGCATTTCTTCGCAATCGTTTCGTTGCAAAATCAACCAGTCATTACCATCTCTCGGTATTGCTACATTGTCAGATCCAATTCGAGCCTCCTCGATTGCTGGCCGGCAAAGACGCCTACGATTAAAGCACTAAATTGGGAAATCTCGCCTGAGCTACTGATGTAATTTACATTATGTACCTACAGTAATTAATTGCTTAGATGAGTTTTTTTATAAAGTGGCTGTATAATTTTAAAATCAATGTACTAATATCAAACACAATTATTCGAGTAAACAGAATTATCTGCACTAGATCCATAAAAAATTTCACGTGTACAGGTCTATCTAGAAAAGTTTGCAAAATTTTTGTGGAAAGATAACCAAAGCAAATATTTTCGAATGTTGCACAAGTACAATTTCTTTGTGTAATTTTCAGCAATTTCATTCGCTTACGAAACACTTGATCACCTGTGTGAATGAGATAAAAACGACGCAGATAGGGAAATATTTATCTTCTAACGCGTAATATTAATATAATCTATTTACTTTGGTATTAAAAAAATTATACGATCGCTAGAATTGTGGCAGGTTGCGAAATTTTCAAACAGGCGCTCTTAACACGATTTTTCTCGGTAATGAAAATTTCACAAAACATATGCGAAGAACTATTGAATGAAGTGGGTTTTCCCATTATTTTAATTTACAAGTACCTATGCACTTCATTAGACAAATCCAATTAATATTTTCCAGGTACCTCTTTAATCCATTATTCAATTCCTTGAATTGTTATCGTTTGTTAAAATAATTAATTATCGATTTTTCTAAGTTAAAGTATAATTACTAGCGTCGAGTGATAAGCTAAATTTCAGGAAATTTCGCACAATCCTTCACCCGTATCTATCTCCTTGGTACATAACGCTTATTAAGTTACATATTCATTCGCATTCTCCTATAATTATTGTCGTCAACACGCCTATGCATAATGGCAACTTATCCTAGCAGCAAACGCCTTCATCACACTAATTAACTTCGCTGGATAAACGCGAATTTAGCGAACGGCAATTTCAACAAAACGCAGTAATTCGCGATGAAGCAACGCGATATGTATCAATTTCGCCGCCCACACCGTGTGTGCCCAGCATCGCTTCGGAATCGATTCCTTCGCCATCGGACAGGTGCGTTATAAAAGCGGCCTTTTACATCACCAGATATTACAAAACCCCCTCGTCAATTTTGAAACGAAGCCCATTCGCAATAATTATTTCATTTTCGAGTACGACGCCCGATCTCCGCGAACATCTCGATAGAAATTCGGCCCGATGGGATTTGGTGTGTTTACAGTTTTGTCTGGTTGAATGTAATTGACCTCATGATGGTCGGATTTCGCAGATGGTATCTACTTGGAAAATAATTATTCAATATCATCAGCGCCTTGCGAATTTCGGTGTACCGTTTTAATATAATATCTCCTGCTTTTTATGCGCTCTAGTAGGATGTTATACAGTTAGTACTCGGATTATAATGGGTCTGCATTAAAAATCGTATCGTTTTTCGCTAGGTTCAATAAACTAATCTAACCCAATGCATATAATTTAATCCGGATTAGTATCTAGTTTTGGAATATGTATAAATAATTAATACAAATTATAGAAGTTATGAATTTTGTGTGTTTTATAGTAGCATTAAAATGTAACAAATATTCATTCATCGAATGCACCTACAAAATATCTTAACATTCGATTTTATTTAACTTTAATAGCCCGTTTAATATTACGCCTCGTTCAATCTGTCGTAAAATACAGCTGCAATTTGCGATGCTCTAGAAGATATAAAATTCGCCAATAAATCTAAATTGAACGGAGTCGCATAAATCTTAAATTTCATTCTATTATCATTCGAGCGATTCATAAAACCGACATAATTCGGATTATGGGAGGAACCGGGGTATTCTTCGAATTAAATTTTTATTATTCCTTCTCCTATATTATCTATATGGACTTTTTAAGTCAAGCATGCTCTTCTAAAAGTCAATTTAAAACGTACATTATTCGATGGTATAGTTTGGGATAAAAGTATTCTCCACAAAATGGCACAGAAATAAAGATTTTACGGTATAAAGAAGTGAAGTCTTTATCATTGAGTTCTTTAGTAACCCGACAAAAATTTAAATTGATTTTGGAAGGAATATAACAAGTGCATTTATTTATTTTACTGCAGACTTTCCTGCAGAATATAGAGACACTAAATTAATGTTTGCTTTGCTTCTATCTCGTCTGAACGTTTCGCACAATTTATTTTAATTCCCTTTACATGAATTTGGAGCTCTAAACCATCGTCATAGGAATATATGGTTAACAGCGATTTTCCATTCCCATTACAGTAAAATCTAAAGCAACCTTAGAATACGGTTTTGGCCGTTATCCCAACATTGTATCGTTATTACGAACAGTAGCGTGGAAATACCAAGATAAATTTTATAGACTAAACCCCACTAAAACTAACCTAAATTTCGTAGCATTTAAAGCAACAATGCATACTAAAATTTTCGAAATACCTACTTAATAAAATAAAAAGTAGGTAGGTAATTACTGGAAATTTTGCTTAGTCTATTATCCTTTATGGTACACCAATGGGAACATTACAGACATCCTTGGGGAATATGTTATAGTTCACGTGTGTGTCTGTTGTGTTATATCTGTTCGGGAAATGCAAGCGGAACTCGGAAAATCCGATAGTGTCTGGTATTTTCCATCCGGTGGAGGCTGGAAAACGACCTACTTCCCACTTTCGGATATCATTCGGGACGCCATTACCATTAAACGGCGCCTGGGGAGCGAATATTAAGCGGACAAAAGACGGTCTGAGTAGTTGGGATGTGTTACGGTCTGATAAAATAGGCTCGCCTGGATATATACGATATTATATAGTAGCTGAATTTATATAGAAAAACTTTATTTGCTTTCGTAATTTTATACTTAACATTTATTTACCGGTACCTAATCGAAATTAAATAGACTAGAATTACTTAATCAAAACTTCGTTAAACGTAACCATGTGAATACCCAATGCATAGCGGAAGGTATGAATGCAATAATGAAACATAAGCAATATATTGCAATATGTAAGTACACACTTACATAGACCGATTATGCAAAAACCAATTGCACCGAATAACATAATCAACAAATATGTAATAATCGCATTTTGCTGAAAGATATGCGAGTGTTAGGTACATTATGCGTGGTCGTTTCACCGATTGTTGCCTAAACTTGGGCAAATGCAGGCCGATTAGCACTCGAGTAGGTAAAATGGGCGAGCGAATGCAAATTATATTCAATAGAAAGTCGTCAATTGTTTCTAACTGGAGTATCGATATTGTAATCGAGTAGGCGCCTTTTGCCCAGCCTACTATGAGACACAGTTATTTTCCGGTAGTTTAGTGAACAGTTGGATGTTAATTTTCGCCCAAGTAGGTGGTGAAATTGCGCGTAATTGCACTTTAATAATTCTTTGGAAACATAGCGGCGATCCTAACATTCGTGAATATTCCGACGCGAAACGAAAACCAAAAAAACCACGCAAAAATTTACCGTCTAGCCTAGCAGATTGAAGACGTAATCACAGTTTCTAATTCTGCAAATAGTGCAATGAACTGGCCTGCGCGCGACTATCGTTCTTAACCACAGCCAACTTATTAGCAGATTAGTTACAGTCCCGGGGTCAAATCTCTCTTACAACAATACTACCAAAAAACAACACAACTTTCATAAAAGAAAATCACCCCTACGACAACCGATTTGATCGTAAGAATAATTGCGCAACAGCCCCATAAAATTGTCCGCGAGTACCCGGACTATCGAGCAAGACAAAAAGGCCGGTTGGGCCATCGGGCGTCCGCAGATATGCGGAAGTGGTCTCATTGCATTCGTTTGGTACACTTGACAGCTCGCGCTCGCTCGCGGAAAGCCCGGCCGGCCGCCGAGGAGACCGAACGGCCCGCGTGGGAGGCTGCAAACAACCTAATCCTAATAGGCAAGGTTGACTTGAGTGGATGCCATCGAACGTCTTCGGGTTGAAGCTCGACTAATTGATGCGTACGGATCGCCTCGGCGGCGATGGGGATATCCGGAAGGCGCGCTGATTAAATCGTTTGCGGGAGAAATGGAAACTCGGGAGTTAATTGACCGATTAGAGTCAACTCGGCAATTAAGCCGGCGATTTTCGGAGCGGCGGGAATCGTGTGAAATTACTTGGGAGTTTCGAGTTTATTGTTCTTAATGTTGGAATGTGCCTACCGGAGTTTAGAAGTAATATTCGTCTTAAACTCATTAAACCTACTTCTCTTCAAGCATACAAACACTATAGTATAGTAAACTCGAATATTCAATGAGATAACGATAAGGCAAGGAGATCAATTCGAACTCGTGCAGCGAGTGAGACATTATATTAGAAGAAGATTGAGGGATTGTCGTTACAAAAAATACCAATACTACAATTATGTTGAATTCTATTAATTTCACCATTTTTTCACATTTTCAATACCCACAAATTTGGACAATTTAAGACACTCATAGGCCTCTACGCAAACAAGATGATGTTACAGTTGCTTCACCCGAGATCAATTTAACAGCTTTGCAGGACAATGGAAACTATTTACCAATAGAAAGCTAAAAAGTCCAGTTTTAATAGCATTGTAAAACTCTTTTGCAATACGAATTTTATTACAACGGCTCGGCAATGGCGGTTTTATTTGATCGAAACGCCGCTGCTGCGGAGCATTTTTAAAAGGATCGAGGTGTAAGGACGGCGGTATTTGCAGTTGAGCAAGTGATATACACGCCCAAGTTAAAGTACGAACGGTACAAATGCATAAAGTCGGCAATAATAACAATAATGACGGGCCCACTAGGTGCCCACGCCCGGTGTGCTGCCCTCACTCCAGTTGACCATTAAACATTATCCGCTGGGTGTTGCCCCATTTGCCTAACGAGAACGAGAAGGTGCATACCGAACGCGGTTTTTAATAACTTTCTGGTTTACCTGTTCTCGTACTCTCCTATTTACTAACCAGGTGATTCCTGACATTCCGGAACGGTGATGGATCTTTTTCAAAGGGCGCTTGATTTCAGTTCGAATGTTTTACAAAATGTAAGCAAGTTATTGCTTTAATCTATTGTTTATCTGATTTCGGTATTTATTACTATTACGATTCGCGTTTGTAATACCAGACACGATTTCTGTTACAGGTGCACGAGATGTTTCGCTGCGATTTTAGTTCTTTACAAACCAACGTCACGATATCACTTCACGAAGAAAGTTGGTACTAATTTGGTATACATAAAATACATATGTTCTTATTATGTGCAATTTAGAAATTAATTGACTTACGGGTCATTTAATAACATTTTCGATAGTCAGTTAAACCTTGATTGTTGGTCAATTAGTGTTTAAAGTACAATAGAAGTTGTGATTGATCAATTAAGGTTTTAATTCGTTATAAAATGATTCAAGAAATTGATTTATTGTCCGAATTGGTAGAAGGAATTAAAATATTATTGGATTTAAAATTATTCTTGTCAGATTAGGGCTATTATATACAAAATAGATTCGATAAAGAAACGAAGACAAAATTATGTACGTAATACCCCAAAAATAAACTTTCTTCAATAGGTCTATTAGTAACTCAAATTATTTATTGCCCAAAAACCTGCTCAATAACGACCGAACAAATCGAATGATTTATAATTTAATAAGAGATTCGGAATTCTTTTTTTTTTAATCAAGCACATCCACTCTCTTTTTTTGTCCTGTTGACTTACTAAAAAAAACACGTTTGTTTGCGTGGGAGACCCGACATTTTTTATTGAGCACGGTGAGACAAACACGGACCGTTTTTTTTTTAATTTTAGAATTAGGATCCTTTGCGTAGGAGATACCTACACACTGTGCAAAATAAAAACAAGTTTCAGTGAGTCACATCGTCTCCTAAAAAGTTCAATAATTGCAAATAATAATAACAACAAAAATACGCCATTTAACCAATAAACTATTAGATATTTATAGTTATAGTTAAAAACCGATTAAACATCTAAATGCAAATAAATGCGTGTCGAAATCATGACGAAACCTTAATACCTTATCCGATTTAATATCCGATCAGGAAAAAAATCCGAAATCCCATTTTCCGAAAACGGTAAAACGTCATGTCGTACATCGAAATTTCTGGGTCAAAATCGTAAAATCGAATTTTTCTCACCTCGTTACATTCAATGCTTTATGGCCACTCAATTTTATTGAACTAGAAGCGATCATTCCCGACTACATAGCGAATTTATGGAAATTGCCAATACAAGAACATTGCCGTACTTACCCGCATTACGAAAAGGTACAAAGTGTTTTCATCAAAATATTTTATCATAAATAAACAAATTAAGTGGGTAAAACAAATAAATTTCTTCTATTAAGATGATTTGATATTATTAGACATCTACTGTACTTTTGACTTCATGTAAACTAGTGTATTAGTAAAACGTTTTTGATGTATTTTCCTAGAACTATAGTGAGTTTCGCAAATTAAATTTGCATCATCGACAGTGTACGAAATTAGCTCGTGGAACGCACGTTTCAGCATCCCAAATAAAATTAACGTGTATTTCGAATGAGACATAGACATTTCATTGCGGCGTTCGATGTACCGGACTATTCCAAGTAAACAATTCGTTGGCAACTTAAGGGCTTGCGAAACGTTTTAGCTGCCTATAAATCAATACTGTTATTTATTACAGTAGAGCCTGACGAGAAGCAAACGTGGAACTTTTGCGAAACGATCGGGCGCGACGCGTTTCATTTTTATCTGTCGAATTGTTCCGTTTCGAAGATATTCTGTCGGGCGAAATGTAAGAGGTTCCGCGATTAGCAAGAGTTTCCGCGTTTAATGAATTTATAATTTATTCGTAGAAATTGCCGATGGTACTTAAGCAAGGTACTTAGATAAGTGGTACGACGAAATAGTAGCGAGTATTGCACTATTAGTCAAGGATGTCAGTGAACTCTCTACTTTCAGTCTATAGGAACATTTCTCACATTTCTTTCGCTTACGCCATCAATGGCAAGAACTTTCTTTCTGGTTCTTTGCAACAGCCGTCGAGTCTGTGCGATTAGACGAAAAATATAATCCTAATCTCCCGCTATAGACGTATTTTCTTTACTCGTAATCGGTGCACTATCTCTTTAATTGGCTTATGTCACTGCAGCGGTCTTGCAAAAGTACCTTACATATACATTTAAGTGATCGTTTAATAAACACAATAAGTATGCACTTATAATTACATAAATTTTTACTAGTATTTCAAAAATTAGTAAATATTTAAAGTGTATGATGAATTGTATTGAAAATTAAGCCCATAATGAAATTATTTCCATTTATTTCATTATTATTGAATCATGATTACTAAACAATATAATCATTCGGCGATATCAATAATTGATTACAATAATGATTTATTACCAGATACCGATCCTTGATCCAATTACGAGTCGAAATTGCGAACTTTACTGTTTATTGTAAAATCTTTTATATCGCCGGCCTGCCAACGTTTCGAGCTGAATTTTACAACGAAGCCGAGCAATAAGTTAATAACAGCAGTGTCGCCATCCTTTTGTTGGCGTATCGTATGAAATTTTGTTTCCCAATTTTTTCCGTTTCGTAATAGGTGTTTTGCATTGCGATGACAGGTACTGTTAACGGGTCTTCTACGAGGTTGCCAGCTCGAAACTACATGCATATCATTGCAGGAATTTTACACAAAAAATTGTTAAAATCGTATAAAAAATTATGATGTAGGTACTGCCACTTTTTTGTCGCAGAAAATAATGGTATAAAATTCAATAACAGGCAATAACCTTTGCTTTGTATAATTTGCACAACTTTGCAAGTTTTTGAAATGTATAAAATTCCACTCGTTGGATCGGAATTAGATATTATTCCGATTATTTTACATTAATGTAAAAATCATCCAATCTACTGAATACTCACTAAACCTGGCAACCACGAACATTTATATGAAACTTGGCAAGTATTGCGTTTAACTAACGAAAGAACATGTTTTCTTTTAATCTGCTATTTCTATAGAAACTATTTAATTTGCACAATTTGCTCTATATCTATTAGATTTAAATAAAGCCAATTAATTGGCAATGATAAATACATGTATGGTTTTCCTTGATATATTGTTACCGTCGATGGATATTTAATGGTGTATGTATAAGAAGTTTTCATCATAAAATGACCCTTAAGGAATGACACTCCTGAAACTTCTATCGGTATTATTAATGAACACCCTACGGGCTGCTACATAAAACCATCGAACCGATCAACAATTTAAATACCCTAAAGTGTTGTTACATTCTCAGAAATTATAGAAATTTATGGAATCGTTCGCCTAACCGACGATCGGTAGATTCCACCCCCAGCTGTAAACACAAACTTTTCGCAACCATCAGGTTGAGGTGCATCTCTTGCACAAACACACACCGATGTCTCGGTTGTTTGGGTTCGAATTTTCTAGCAGATGCGCCAAATCCTCGGGCATCCTCTTTCGATAGCACCCCGAGCGGACCAGGCGGATTGATGGGGCCGCGAGGGCGCAGCCTTCACGCGTTCGACATCGCTGGTCCGCTGCGGTTACGGTACTACCATCTGCATTGTCAGGATAAGGCCACAATGCGACTATTGTAGGTGTGCAAGGTAAAATGGCCCAGCTGGTGGACGAAGGGACGCAAAAAATCGTATATAGGTAGGATTTCGAATTTTGGAATAGAATGAGTTTTGGGTTGATTTTAAGGGAAAACGTAAATCCGAGATAGGACACGTGTCGATTCGGTACAATGCTGTAATCGATGCGACCATTAAATTTAATGTGTGTTGTAAATGCTATACACAAAAATGTGTGTCGTGCGTTAAGATAAGGAAAAATTATGTTTTTTTTGTCGTTGTAATTAAATAGAAAATTTAACTGGTTAAAACTGGAACTAGTTAGTGAAGGTTGGCGAGAAAATCTTTTTTTCAATAAATAAATTATGAATTAGTCCTCTTCAAAAAATGTTCCAATAATCTTTAATAATCCCTCTAGCGAGAGCAAGTTTAATGTAATCGATTGCTATGCAAGATAGAATTTTTAATAACTTACAAGGTATTTTAACGTGTATAACTACATTTTGCAAGAGCACATTTTTAATGGTGTTTAATCGTATTTTCGCAACCATTCTAATAGCGAGTGTCTGTATCACTTAGCACATGGAAATAAAGTAACATTTTCCGAGTTAAATTCCGCGTACGAAAATTGCGAATGCGAAATAACCGGTGCAATTATCTCGGTAGCCGAAACTAAAAACGGCGACCTACTCGATGCGAAAACCCGATTGATGTTGTAAATAAAAACCGCACGAAATTGGGACGAAAGATCAGCGTTGAGGCAATAGGCAAAAATTTACCAACGAGCACAACATCCGATCTAAATCGGAACTACTTTCGTCGCTCCGTCTCTCTTCGCGGCTCGCGGGCCCCGGTGGGTCCGTTTCCGTCGAGCCGGCGTTCGTTTATATGCAAAAAACCTCGAGTCGAGTGGTCGAGGCCTTAACCTACATACCGTGTGAACTGAGTTGCATTTTGTTAGACTTGGCCTTCTTTTCTCGATAAAACGCTTGACTCTAAGGTTATCTGCTCATTTTTGCCGACAATTATTACTGTCTGCGCTGCCGTTTTCTTTAGCGCTGCATGAAGTTTCGATGAAGTGCATTAATTAATCCGAAATGTAACGAGACCAGATTATTGCTAGTGTATCGTGACTGGTCAATTTCGGGATTTATCATTACCATTCGTTCTCTTGTATGTGTGTGTATTTTGTTATTTTTAGTGCATACGTTATAGGAAAAAGTATACCTAATTATTGAGTTTTAAAAATTTTGTAAAATCATCTAAAAAAAATACTAATTTAGCAAAGTAGGCATTGTAAAATATCGTTAAATTTCTATTTAAAATATATAAAAAACACCTTAAAAAACAAAACCTAAATGTTCAGAACATATTTGGAACAGACCCTTTGAAAAAATCTGACTCAATTAATTCAAATCTCACTTGTTTTTATTTATTTACAGAACAATATGCGCTCCGGCTTTAACCCTTCGAGCCGAAAGCACCCCCTTAATTATCCGCTAGATACTCGTAAATCGTCCACATGTTTCCTGTTGAAATAATAAATGAATCAAAAATCAGGATCAAACTGCACAAATGCGTACCACCCGTATGTACCCTCATCCAACATCTGCCTTTATGCTTCCTTTCTACCTGGTCCAAATGAAAAAAAAGCTACGAAAAAAATTCACTTTTTGAATGAATGCCCGCCGGCTATGCGTGGAAGAATAAGAAAGGAGATTGGGTTCTTCGCGTTTTTTTGATTCTTTTGTTCTTTTGGACTTCTAAACATCTGCCACGCGTCTCTTTATGGTAAATTAGAGTTTTTTAGGGCTGAGAGATAAAACTGGAGGTGTACGGTGATTACAGTAATTTGAAGGAAAACTGTAAAGGTATATGCGTATGCATTCAAAATGATGTTAGTATAAAATGTGCAGGTATATTATCGCGAGTATTTTTAGCCGAAAGGCATCATTTCGCGGTGAAAATGCTGCTCGTACGAGTTTCGAAAAATATTTACTAACCTCTTGGATTTTACTTTCCATTTATTTCGCGATTAAACAACAAAGAAACGAGGAGAATTTCTACACGATTAATATATTTCTTATGTCGATATCACGTTTTCATCATTTATTTCCTGCAGCTGGAGAAATTTCATTGTTTTCGCAACGTTCTGAATGACAATTAATTATCATTAACTGATTGGTATTGAGAACCGGTGTTTCATAAGATTTAACGATCTATTATTAATTCGATCGCTACTGCAGTAACGGTGAAAAAATTCGTAATGTGAAACCGTGAATTTTTGTGTATCAAAAAATTATCAAAAGTAATTTAAAGCGTATTGATACCGTGTGGAATTTAAAAAATTAAATTGGCTGTTGCTCGATATTTCGAGATAAATTTTAATGAAATATTGTGCATGGGATTAAAAATGCCAATGAAATGCAACTACATTTCAACATCTTCGATGTTAATTTGCACGAAATTAACACAACGGTCGATAAATATGTATCGGAATGTCGCAACTTAATGAAAAGCCTTGTGTACAAAGTGAAGGTTTCTATTCAATCGCTTATACACCTAAACCCGTCGAAATATTCGAGATAAAAAACTTCAAACTACTGCGAATAAAAGTTTAAATATCTGAGGGACACCTACTGTTTGGGAAATCGACTTTTCTGGAAGTCCTCGACGACCTTTTGTCCCTTGCACCCTTTCGATTCCTTCAAACAATAACCCAGGGCTTTTATCCTTTTATCCCTCACAAAGTAACCTTACGAGGTCCATTCTGAATATTTCAAATACTGGGATTCTTCAAACGCAAAGAATAAGACTAATATTGACTCCAACACAATGACTTTCGGCCGACTTTCTCGAATAAAAGCATTCTTGCTCTGTATGAGAAAAAATTCGGCAGATTTTTTGCGATAATAAATCGAAAGTGGAGCAAAACTCCGCCGTATTTAATGGGCTGAAGGCATTTTGTTGATTTATGAGCAAGTTTTCAAAAATCATGATAGCTTTAAAAGAAATAATAAGTCTTTGATTTTTGATAAACCATACAGGTAAATTGCAGGATATCTTTCATATTAAATTATCAACATTAGGTATTATGCACAAACTTCCTATCTTTGCACAGTCAACTCTTGCATTATAATTTAAGTTGTCAGCATTAACTGCTGAATATTAAACAACCCATTATTGTGCAGCCACCTAATAATAAATAAGGACAGTCCAAAATGACTTCATATAATGTCATCATATAATGTGTAATAAAACGGTAATATTCCTAGTAAAACCTACCGTTAATCATCTCAAAATACCATGACGAAACGCTTTTAGTGGGTTGGGTGACTACACGTCCGTCGGTAGTTTAAATATAGAAAACCGCAAACCCCCTATCTGATCAGTGATATACTTTGCAAATCCTTCGTGAAATTGAAGGAAAAAAAGTACATCTCTAAGGTGTGTCAACCCAGTTTCGTGTTTTGTAACTCCGACTCGAACAATAGGGAATTTCTTCACAATAAAATGGTTTCCAAATAGCGCGAAGTTCGCCGTATTGGCAATGCCATGTCGCTCGTATGTAGCGCAAGAATCAGCAACGCCAATTTATTAAATCATCGTTTTCCTACTTAGGCTCTTTTTTTCGAGACGACACAGGAAGTGTTTAGAAATTTCGGAGATTATAATCGAGTTAACCGTATTCCCCACGTGCATGGCGGAATTGGGCAATCTCGGAGCCATTGCTTCACATTTTGGATCTTCGAATCTTAGAACGAAATTGTTTCTCTATTAGTACGAGAAAATTTGTTAGTTTATTTATTATCAAACGCAGAGAGCAATGATTTTTTTATTACTCATTAATATCAAATGTAAAATCCGCTGAATTGATAGTTTTTTATCACCTACACGTATACCTGATTATTTACAAGTGAATGTTACCCAGTCTTTATTATAGCTCTATCGCAATATATCGAAGCACATAATGCCTTCCCAGTAATTTTTATATTATCTAATAAGTATTTTCGTATCACGTGTTTCGTGTTTGCCAATTTCAAACAGCTATAAATACTGATAAATAAGTTTACACTATTGAATATTCCAAAGGTAAACAGAGATACAGATTTTTGTTGCGACATCATTTAAATATTGTCTACAGAACTCAACAATATGCACATATTTATTTCGGGTTGGAGAAATTTGTTATTGTCTTCGTAATTTTCGATAAAGTCGGTAGTCTAAATAAATTGGCAGGAAAGCAAATAATGAATAATTAACACAATAACCAGACTAAATTATTTACGAGATAAGGCAGTAGTGGGTTTTCTTTGTATAAGGGAAAGTTTTATTGATTTGAGGTAATTTAAATAAGTAAATAGTGTTTTTTTTGTTCAGCGTACTTTGAACTTAGAAGTACACGAAATTGAATATTAAGTAATAGTTATCAGAAATGTTATGAAGGACTATTGTTCGAATTTTTTAATATTAATAGATACTGATAATACAATGTATACAGTATAATGTAAGTATAATGAAGCTATTATGAATCATTCATATAACCTTTCGAGCCTGACTGATTGATTAAATTATGTCATGAGTTTAAAAATTGCCCTTTTACGAGTTTCTTCAAATTGCTTGATTCTGCGCGAAAATTCCTGCACCATTACTGTACCGTAATATAAACGAAAAAAATAAATTAAAATTACACTCGTGTTGCTTATAGTATTACAGTTTTACCATTACACGTAAAAGTTGTAACAAACGTGTAAAATTAATTACGATGTGTTGGAATTTCAAGCGAAAATACTCGAGAATTCGTGATTTCATGTCTGATTTTAAAATGCGAAAACGGATGTTTACGTAGACCATGCGAATTATATTCAATTACATAATTTTACGGCCGCCGTATAATTCTCGTTTCTAGCATTGGTTTTTTCCTGTTTTTAACAAACAAATTGGAATTCAATACGCATGCATTAACAAACAATTTACGTACACGGTAACGGGATAGCGCACGATGAAAAACAATCCACCATTTTTACGTTTTTTCCGCTAAACATCCAGCACCGGTTTTAATCTAATTATCACTAATTAAAAATCAGTTATTATTTTGTTAATTATATTGTTAGCGATTTTTAGGAATCGTATAATTAACTCAAATTGAATACATTAGCGGTTAGATTACTTCCTGTAGATAATGATTATAAAACTTGTCAAGGTGGCCCAAGATTGAGTAAGAGCTGTATCCCAAAATTCAAAGAAAAAAATTCCCACTAGAGCAATGACCAATTGTTCTAAACAACCTAAGCCCATCTCTGCATCGGATTGCGTTTATACCTTCTAAATCTAAGCGGAACGAATGACCTTCCGACACCGGAATATCAAGTATCGCTAAACAAAACAACGTTCGCGAGCGTTCGTACGCCTTTCTTTTATTTCGCCTAGCCAGCCATCGCGACAGGATGTAGGTGGCGCGGATCGCAGAACAAGATCCTTTTTCGGTCGCTTCCTGGCGTGTGCCGTACGTGCATCCTTTCCGAACAAAAACCGCTGGAACCGAGAGGAAGCAGATGAAGAGTCAAACGTCAGTCACCGACGACCGACGCCCTTTCGCAGATCGAAGATCCGGATAGAAGACGCGAATGGGCCGGCTGTGTAATTGGACCGGAGCGGATGCCCGGAAGGACGATCGTTCGAGATAACTTCTGGAGGAATTCCGAAGGCGCGGTTCGTGTTCGCCTCGACCGTGAAACGCCGGGAGTTTTACCGGGTTTTTGTCGAAAATATCGTCGCTTTTATCGACGGAATTAATTTCTGTCGAAGCACCAGATGCGATTGGGAAACGCCGCATTCGAAAAACAAGTTTAATAACTACAAATATTGATGCAACACTTTTATTTTGTAACTCTTTTATCTGCCAGCTCGGATCTATTAAAACTAAGTTCGAGAAGATATTCGAGTGCTCTTCAAATAAAGGTTATAGTTTTTTATATACGAGTAGACGTAAAAAGATAAACTATTTTCATGTCAGAACCAAACAACTATCTGCTCTATTTAATTCATAGTAGTATATTGTATTCATAAGTTAGTTTATCTAGTTAGATAACCCGGAAATCAGTGCCAATTTATTTTATTTTTGAAACCTTTTCGAAAGATTTTTAATTGGACAATCTTGACGATTTTAAATGTATTTTCAACGAGTTGTCGATTAATCGAAGGTCTTCTATATTTCCAGTTTTAATGAAGGGAATCGAATTTCGTGCTTTCGTCTATTCAAAATTCCCTACCTACCTACATTTGTGACTGATTGCAATATCCTATGCTTTGTGCCTAGGACAATAAAGTGCAACATTCGGTAGCTTTTTATCCTATTATTATCCTTTGCTAACCTGCCGGAAGACTAAACGCCCAGCTGCGATAAACCGGATGTCAAAACATATCCTTTATAATCCGAGTGTCCTTTACCGTGCTAGTTTCGGCTCCGCATGATGCCGGTCTTCGACAATAACGGGAAATTAAGTTCTTATTTGCGACTAGATTTTCGTGTTCTTACCTGCACAGACAGGTACGGATGTAAAACCGTAAACTAGCCGGAGAAAGTATAACGTAACGATTTACTTCGCCTCGAAAAACTCCACAATGCATTATCGAAACCGTGAATTTCATTTTGGCATAGGCAATTAATCGGGCAGTTTTCGTTCGTGCTCGCTGGCTTTCTGGTTAGACGTTGCGCCACGAAAACGAATTTTTTAAAAACTTTCGACCTTACATCGCTAACGAACAATAGCGATTCATTTCCTGCCTATTTATTCCTCTCGCCGCAACAAAAGATAAACCAATCAATCAATCAGAATCGAGCTAGTGCCTTACCTAACCCTAATAACGATATCCGGTTGCAAATGCCGGGAGGTTTCGAATGAAAAAAAGCGACAACGCGAACATTTTACCATCGCAGGAAGTCTGTTTTCGTCTAGCCGGCGTGACGTAGGAAAATTCTTTTTCGAAAATAGATCCGTCAAATTTAAGCGTATCCGGTCTAAATTCGCGAACGTGCGAAAAAAGATCGATGGCTTGCCATATTGTTCGCGTTTCGATCTAAATTTAAACGCCGTTAGAGAGAAAGTAAATTAAAACGGGCATCGGATGCTCTTGCCAAAAAAATTAGCGAAAAAATCGCCGCGGGCAGAAAAAATAAGCCGAGAGAGTTCAAGAAACGGTTACTAGAAAACTAATTTCAAAAAACTTATTGCAAGATCTCATAATATTTTCTCGTTAAGTAGTTAATTTGTCGCTGTTTATGTAGTTTATTAAATTACTATTACTTATGATTGCGAAACTTCAGTCGATTTTATTAGAGCACGCTGATTAATTTGCTCCCGCGATGGGAAAAATTCGACTACGCCCTTGTGCTTGTTCGTTGCAGAAAAGACGGATTTTATGGCCTACCGATAACTAGGCAAAGTTTTGAAATTGAGTGTCGAGTTTATAAATATAGTGGCAATTGCTTCATATTTCAAGTCGAGCTTAGTTCAGATATTAGCAAATTCGTTTGGAGTTGGCTCATTTTCATCTCGGCGTATTGTGTTGCAAAATACGGCTGTGCAAGTGTGTTGGATTTTTCGAGTCAAAGGTTTCGCGAAAACATTTCGGTTGCTCAACGAGCGATGAAAAGTCGGACTATCCCAGACATTTTACGTGGTTTTGAAATCTTAGAAGGTGTATTAAAATGAAACTTTGTGTACGTTAGTCCGGAAAGATTGCGGGGAAAAGAAAATTAGTTCCTTGAAATTTAATCGACTAAACATATTAATCTTAAATTAGTTTGGCTGCGCTTTCAAATTTTTGTAACAAGTTTATCAACTGAATAATCTATTTATAATTAACGTGTTAAAAATTTGAAATTAATCGCAAACTATCCGTAGTAGTGAATCGACCATTTTTTCATGCTTATAAGAAGTTACGTAAAGACTACGAATATCTCCATTTTCTTCGCAAATTGATTTCATTAATAACAAGACACGAGTCGATTTGCTTATTTACTAAAAACAAACCTTCCCGTGAAACAGATAACGTATTAACATAATAAATAATGCGAGAGGAAACCATCTGATTCACATGCCGAATAAATTAAGCATTATAAGTTGGAGCCTGATGGTTGATTTCGAAATCTAACCTTGTCGGTGTAACCGTGGAAAAACAAATTGTTTTGTTTCATGGTTATTTTCGATAGGAGTCACGTTGATTCCACAGGTAATTTCACGTAACACTTTTATAGATATCGATTATTATTTTTATTATACTTAGATAAGAGATGAGATACGCAATATTGATAAAAAATTAAAAAAAACATAAATAACCAATCTAATTAATTTACAAGAGGTATTAAAGAATTCATACTCGTGTGTATAATTTTCATTGAATTTGAAATGTTAAAAGTAAGTAGATTTGTCAAGATCCATATCTAACGATTGCAAATTAATTTCAAGGAACAAAAAAAAACGATGACTCAATTATAAATAGCTCTAAATGAATTCTTAACACATGGACTAATTGTATCAAACCGTACATACACAAACACACGTGATTCGAGGACCCCAGCCCAGATATGCGAGTTACAAAACCCACTACACTTGACGCATGTAATGTAACGTAATGTAATGCAGGCAATGTAATCGTTGCGGCAGAGCAAAGCTCTTTTGAGAAACAGAATTTCCCAACAGCCGAAGATAGACCGAGAGGCGGTCCGGCAGGGCGAAGAGAGACCGAGCGATCGGAGATCGAACGATCGCCGGCGAGCGCCTATTGGGAAATCGATAATGAGCTTGGAAGTGATGCAATTCCGTCGGATCCTTGACTAAAATAACGCGGCAAGAACTTGGACGGGTGCCACTTCGAATTTCGGACAGCGCCGCCGAGCGCGTTAAACGCCGCTGTCAAAAATTTTTTGGCGGAGGTCAAGTTTAAAGGTCGCATTTCGTCGATTCTAATCTTTTCGTTGCGTATGGGCGGGTTCCGAATCCGGCTAAATTATTTACAACGACGTAGTAATTAATTATATCGAGAGGTCAAGCTAATACGTAGCAAGATTTTATAGGACCTATTGATTGCTCTTAATTCAATGTAAATATGTTTACGCTCATTCATGATCATAATACTAGAATTTTCACTATAAAACTTAGTCACTACAGTCACCTATGTAATTAATTTCATTCTTTAGAATGCAAGAACTAAAAGAAAGTCGAAGAGCTAAAGAGTTCTCAATTTGCTTTGTAATAAAATTAGGCTCTTCATGTGTTCAACGAAAGCGTTATAAAATGCGGATGAGAAAAAAAATCAGTTCAAAAATAATGGGAATTAACGAGGTGAAAACGAACACAATGCCCAATTATAACACTTTTTTTGGTCTTTAAAGTGACTCTGTTTTCGCTTCGAAAATGTATGTAAACAAGCTTTCATTCCTAAGGATCGAGCACAGAGCAATTAAACCTAAAAACTTATCTTCTTCCCAGCAACGCTACTGTTTTTTTACTTATAGAAAGATGTATAGAAGAGCACTTATACAATTCTTAAAATCGAGTCTAAGATACCCTTATAATAGACAGAAATAAACTCACCGTTGTGGGTCGGAGAAGACGAACTTCCTCAATTTCAAATCTCTAAGTACGATGCCGTTCTCGTGACAAACCTGCACGGTCTCGGCGATCTGGCGGAAGAGCCGCTTCGCCTCGGCCTCTCGCAGGCGCTTCCTCGTCCTGACGTACGAGTGCAGGTCGCCGTGCGCTTTCGGGAAGATCAGGTACAGGTAGCGGTTCCTCGCTATCACCTCGCGAATCGACGAGATCCGCTGGTGGAAGTCCAGCTTGTAGTGGGCCGATATCAGGGAATGGCTCTCGCGCGATACTATCTGCAATGAGAATTTAAACGATGTGTAATACTATTTTTACCTGCGATTTTTAAAAGCTAATTTATTTGATATTTGACCTAAGTCAATACGGGTTTATTTAAACTCCTTCTAGTCTTAAGTTGGCTGTAATAAAGCATGTTTTATCTTTGTAGTAATAGATATTAGCATTGAGCAAATTGATCTAGAAATGATAATTACATTTCCCACTGTAACATAACTATTCCAAAACCATTGCCTTGCGTAATTCCACATTATAAATTCAATAGTATTGTGACATTTTCGTCCATATCGCTGGCTGGTTGCAGTTCACTCCTACTGACAATATAATTAATATTGAAATTTAAAATTCCTTCTTGGAATTGTCGACATAGCGACTAGTTAAATAATTTCTAAAGCAAACTGTGATCTAATAATACATTTGTTATTACGTTATCGGTATTAGTTGAACCTTATATGGCAACATCTCGAGCCTAACCTACGAGAGCGATTTCGAAAGAAAATATCTCGAAGCGCAAACTGGCTATGCCTTTTATCCGACTTTTTTATATTTATCGATAAACGCATGACTTACCGGTAATTATTTTCTATGCTAATATGCACGAACGGCACATTTAATAACTATACAGAATGAATAAAAATATGTATATTGGGATCAGATTTGTATACAGCCAAGGCTTTTTGCTTAAAGGTTGCGGTACAATAATCAAGGTGAATTTTTATAACTCTTTTGAAGTTCTCTAGGTGAACAAGTGAGGTTTATTCTAATCATTTATTTATACAGGTTATCCCGAACATTTTGTAATTGCCATCATCGTATATTTTATTGTAATTCATTTAACTATTTTATATACATATTTTCTCGTTAATCAGGATATTTATAATAATAATAAAGGTTTAATAATATAAATTAAACGCCGACATTTGTGACGTAAAATTCAACCCAAAGTGATAACCAAAGTCTGTACATTTGCATCCAGTTTTGATGTTTAATTAAGTAAATTTAATGCAAATATTCGAAACGCAATAGTGTATATAAAACAGGTTCCATCACTTATTGTGACGTAAATCCACTGAATTTTTGAAAATGTTAATTTATTTTTAAACGTAGGTCCAGCGTTTGTGTAATTGCAGCATGTTTGGTAGATTCGCTTCTTTTGCCAGGAAACAAACACTTTTAACGGTTTATTATAGAATATTATAATGCAACAGGAAACACTGAACGAGCCACTTATGTGGAAATTGAAATAAGATAAACTGGTTATTGCTTTATCTATACAAATTTCGTTAGATTCATTAATTAAAATGTCACCCTGCGGGTAATTGAGCAATCGCTCATCTCCGTTTACCCATTCGAATTAAATTAAAAAAATGCCGAACACAAAGCCTTAATAGCCCCGCATCTCAATCGGGAAACAATCCAATTATTCACCGTTGCAAAAAAAAAACCTTTTTACGCACATTTGCCCCCGAACCCAAACATTTATTTTAATGCACCATTATCCGGCCTGCGGTTAATTTGAATACACCCTTCATTAATTCACCTTGCGAATACAACACGGCGGCCCCTTCGAACGCCCGAACCCCCCGCCATGCTCATTTGTCACCCTGGAAAGAAACCATTACGCCGAATGCCCCTTGGGAAAATTTCTCCGACGTCTCGGGGGTCGATCTCGACAACGAAAATGAGTAAATAAAACGCACTTGATCGTCTCGAGGGTGAATTGAATTTCGTCTTGAATGGAGGAGCACCGGAGGGATCAGAAATTGGGCGAAACGCCGTAATTGTTCGAATTCCGTAAACAAAGCGAGGCTTTTGGTGTATTGATATGTTTAATGGGATTAGGAAGAAAGGAAGTTTGCAGAGACAGTTTGAAGAGACTTGTACCAAAAAAATATCAATTAAATTATAGTTCAATTCAACTCGAGCTTATAGCTCGAACTAATCCAATTAATAAGGATTAACAGTTTGGCAATAGATTTATTAGATAAAACAGGTTGGTCTGTTTCCAATTTAAGAAGTCTAATAAAATTATTTTTAACGGTACATTTTAATAGCGGCGAATAATCTTCGTCTGAATAATTTAATAAATTGGGTTGCATCTTCATTTCCCCTCGTGTATACGTCATTATTTTTTGCAATCATTTACTATGCGGACGATTGAATATTAATGGTGAAATTTAATAAAAAAACAAGTTTTATTAGTTTGCCTAGTACATAAATAATTGAGGTGGTATTGGGAATTTTGAAAATGGTGTCAAACAGATTGATGCGTGCTGGTCAGACTAGACATTAAGAATTTATTAGGATATTAACGGTATGGTTTTTTGCTATATCACGCTGAAGCTAGTTTCAACAAGTCTTGTATAAACACGAATTGGCGGACCACTGGTATTACCTAGAGATGTGTGTAACCGCAAAATAAACACAGACATAAATAAATTTAAGTTATAATCGATGCTGGTATTCCCAAGGCAGTGTGGTTAATGTTATTATTAGCGCAAAGAGTCACAAAGCTTCCTTTATTGATAACAATATAGAGGTCAGACGATGCATGATGAATGCCAACTTCCTTTTTAGAAAACTTCGAAACTCAACTTCTTCAAATCCTTATCAAAATTGCTCGTATCCTTATTATCGTTCTAATCAATTTGGGCTATTCCGCCTGACGACTGAATTTACACGACACACAACTAAACACTTAATAATGTAACCAAGTGCAGATTGTATTAATATTTAATTTAAGGTTACAAATTACGTTGCTCAATTTCATGATGTAACCGTGTACAAGGTAAAGTACTTTTATTGTCTATTGACATCGTTACAAGAAGAATTTATTCGTTTACAAACAGAAATAATTCACTTTTATAAATAAAAATCCAATGAGTATACACACACGTAAGAAATGAAGTTATTACACAATTAATCAAAAAAAGACAAGTTAACAAATCATAAGTTCGAATTTAATTTGGATTATCTGTTATTTGAGAAACAGCACTTAAATGTCGTGAAATATGCTATAATAATTTCAAAACTTGTGTTGATCAATAAAAAAATTGAATCGATTAGATACTAACCGAGTACAGGACTTTTCCATCAATTGCTCTACGTTTCCACTCACCAGTAGAAAAATAATGAAAAAGTGCTCTATTAGTAATCTATGATTGATTATACTGATACACCCACATTCATCAGAATTATTAACTGTGGGTAATGTATTAGTGTTTATTCGACTGAGGAAACTCTACAGAAAAAAAGGTATATCCAATAATAGATGATTAGCAGGAGATTACTAAACCAATTTCTGACGAAGCAATGCGAATTTTATTGTTTTACACTAAATAATCATCCATGAAAGTTGATGTATCTTGCAAAATGTAAAATCAAAAACATTTCTTTTGCAAAATCAACCTGACTTAACCAGCAGTTTCACGCCTTAAAATCATGACTTTTCAATCGTTTGGTATTAAACTATCTCGAAATAGTCACAATTAAGTGCTACGCCCCTTGTGTATGTCGTAAATTTGTGAAATATCTAATTGCCAACAACATGTAAATGCTTTCGTGAGATGGTAATATCAATATGAGCACGACCTTTCTGACATTTCCTTTACCCGCGTCTATTTGTAATATTATTGTAATGCGAAAAACTGACAAGGTCTTTATTGTAAAACGTCTATTATGTTGTTGGAATATGGGAAGTTCGGGACACATTTACGTACGCCGTTGATTCGATAATTTCAAAGATTGAGCAAAACGTAATTTGCTACGATGGTTTTCGAAACGTGATTTCGTTTAATGCGAGTTGTGCCCAATTAATGAACGAAATAATTGCATGTGGGGAACATGCGTCTTCATAATGTCCTCTTTTTTGTGTAAAAGAACAATACTTTAGTTTTATAATACTATTTCTGATGTCAACAATTTTTTTATTCCTAATATAATTAGCAACAATTAAAAACCGGCTGTATTATTTACAAACTAACTATATTCGAATGTAATAATCTTGGAATAGTTTAGCGACTTATGCAGAAACACATTACATGTAAATACGGAAGTTTTTTTTTATTTTTAATTCCAACGGAACAGGTATTGATTGCGTTGTACAAAGCAAATCGATATAACTTGATAATTCCAATGCGCAAATAAAAATAGCATAATTTATTTTTTCGCAATATTAAATTACTTCCAGGGATTGCTAATTCGGCAAGGTGACACCTTTGATATTTAACACGTAGTCAGCAGATACTTTATATGCCGTTTTGCGTCACAAAATTGTAATTTTCGGTTTTTATTTACTTGTTAAATATTACTTGTTAAATGGTATAGATCTACAGATAATATAATGTAATTGCGCACAGTAGCGGAGGACAAGCCAGGAGCAACATCAGTTTGTTTCGTTTGATTTCAAATGTGGATTAAATTTTATAAGATTGTGATCAATCTACCTCGAAATTGATGATTAATGCGCGATGTAATATTTCAACAGGACGTTAAATTCCTTTAAATCCTACTTCGATTGATTGACTGATTTTTATTACATATATTACATGTAAATCGAACACCTATGTAATTATCTCGTATCGATTTGAAAATAAAGCCTATTTATCGCGCAGTTATTTCGACACTTTGGAGTATTTACTTATTAATTTTTAGATTAATTTTCAATGAAGTATAAGATAATTTTTTCTTCGCATTTGCTGTAGGAACATTTATTTACCATATATAAATCAACTCAAGATTTTTCAAAAATATTTAAAAATCGGTATAGGTACCTACTTCTACTTTTAGTTAGATACTATTGTTTTTCAATGATTAATATGTTTTTATGATTATAAATTTGAGTAGATATTACAAACTTTTTCACAATTAATTGCATATAACATAATACAGAACTGACCTACCGCGTAAAGCACCAGCTTGACTAGACCATGTACCATTCATCATCACCTTGAATTCCCAACAATGCATCTAACCCTTTTATCTAGAAAAATCTAGATGCAATCCACCCCTATATTTGATAAATAAAACCCACGAAACCAAGGGAGGACATTTTACAGGAATAAATTAAAAGACTTTCTCAAGCTTTCAAAGATCCTCCTATAATTCAAACTTTATTTCCAATTTCTGCATAGTGCATAAATTTGAGTCGCCCTAACCCACCCCTGAGCGGAGCGCTATAAAATAAACTATTTTTCTATGTAACTGGTTTCGCGTGGTCCAGCGAATGGACGAAACAGGTTTGTTACGCGAGATTTCGCTGGGAACCATTCGCTATAAATAGGGTTTATCAGCCCTTTGACCTTTCGCTAGTATCTAGAATTTCTGCCGATTAATTCGTCTGTGGGAAATTCCGGGGAAAACGGCGAACATTTATGCACCCTATAGGGATGAAATGATTTCGTCTATAATAACATTTTTATTAGAAAATTTATGGAATTGTTTATTGGTAGATATGAAAATATTGATTTCTATACGGATTAGCAGTAGGAAAAATCAACTATTGAGCATCGTAATATTAGGTACGAATTATTTCGATCACACTTATGTATAAGTAATTGTTGTGGCAGTTATATTAGTTTATGTCAGTAGGTATGGCGTATTTAATATGAAAATCAGTTCTAATGCTTTTTTAATAATATTGAAACAAGTTTTTCTAGAATTTCATCCGGTTCATAATATGATAATTTTCAGAAACAGAATTTTAAAAAGGTATATTTTTTTCTTTTTAAATCAAATTGGTAAATTATGCTTGAATCCTTGTAGTGGCAAATATTAAAAATCACTACTTATAGATAAAGTAAATTATGTATATTAGTTATTAAAAAATTACTCTAAATTCATTTGTATAGTGTACCTAATTATTTTATTTAATAAAACAACCAACCGTAAGGCCAGGTGATGTTATACATGCAAATGGAAAATTAATATTTGTTCAATGTAGTAGCATCTTGGAGGTTACCTAATACCAAACTATTCATACTAACTTTAAGGTCACAATTATGGTAACCTCCGGTCTCCGGAACCTCATCATCAATGAGTGAATTATGAATAAATAATAAATAGATGCCCAAGGATGAAATAAAAATATAATAAACACATTAAGGAGTAAACCTCACAAATACTCCTCCTAATTAAATAAATATTAAATTAATGTTTTGATTCATTTCAATATAGACTGCAATAAAGATAATTTTACCAGCAAATAGCAAATTTCTTGAATAAATCCCAGAACAATTGGAAGCGCCCTCATAAAATCTCGTAAACATAACTGGAGTTCTTATGCTGTGTTTGTTTACTTGTTTGTGGATACGATGCAGATACTAACACCTTACAGGATGTTGTAAGACAAACAATGTTATCGAACTTATTGATAAATGCCAAGAAATTGTTCTTGGATTCGAGTTATCGCATTTTTAGCGATAACATAGAAGATATTGTTCTTCTTCAAGACAGGAATGTTGACATTTTGACAACAATAGATTTATTACAGAGTGATTCATAATTGCATCGAGTAAAAATTGCTTGTGTTGTTTAAAAGTAGATTTCTTTATGCACTCAATTAATCTTATTAAAATAGTTTGACATGATGGTAAAATGCATTCGTTTAAATTATTTTAAGATATTACTTCAACGAATTTGATATCATACTATCATCGAAGGGCAAAATCGACTGGATTAAACATTAAAATAATGACAGTTAAACTAAATAGACAATTTGAAAACTGACAGATTGGAAATTGACAGTTTGGGCATTGACAGTTTTGAAATGAGTAGTTTAAAAATTGCAAATTTGAAATTGGCCGTTAGGAAATTGACAGGTGGTTTGACATCTGTCAAACCTAAATAACCTATAAATATCAAAGTTATCTACATTTTATTAAAAAGTACAATATACAATTTCTTACCTTACAAACGAACTCCTCCTTGGTGGCGATGTCAGCGCACCTGAACAGCGAGCTGCCTTCCACTTGCTCGAACAACTGATACTTATCCGCGATGATCGAATTCTGCAGGAGCCTCTCGCTGCTGTTGGGCCCCAGCGGCACGTGCCGGCTCCTGTCCGGATTCACCCTCGGCACGCGGCATTCGATGTCGCGCGGTCGCAGCGCCCGCAACTTCACCGGATCGCCTGCCGACGGCGGCGCTTCCGTGATCTTGTCGATTCCGCGACGCGAACCCGCTTGGAGTTCGTGGATTCGAACGTTCTGCATTTCGATCGGGAGGTATAAATATTAATGGGATCACTGTTTATCGCGACGGGAACTGAAGAAAAACACTTTCGCGAGTTGGGGGATTATCCTGCAAATGAAAATATTGCTAGTATGAGCAAACAAAAGACAGATACATTAACTTATGCTTGATATTTTTTTAATAGTCTTTAATCAAGTGGCCTTTCTTTTGAAGTGATATTTGACATTGACAGCTGTCATTGACAGCTCATTGACAGTTTTTTGTAACTGAATTTATCTATGTAATATTTATTAGCTATAAAATAATCTATGTAACTTCAAATTATCCTATTTACATTCTACATATTCATGATCCTCGCATTCACACCTATCATGATCCTTTTTCCCAATATTCTAAGTAAATTTAGAGTTATTCAGGTAGGAAATAGCCGATCAGCAGGTAAGTAGATCCAATTGCCTACTATGATGTATTAAAATTGAAACGTTAAGGGGAATTTGACCTTTCGTGTACAGGCGCATTTCAATTTCATGGGCGTGATTTTTTAATTCCATTGAAAAATGCATAATTGAAATAACAATCACTAAAAAATAACAGTAACCGAGATTAACCAATAGCTGCCTATAATAACGTAATAGGTACGAGTTATTGAGAAACTTAACTTTGTATTTTTTTATGAAAAGTTAATGAACAGTAGGTAATATTTCAAGTTGATTTTTGCCAGTACCGTTATGAATTAAATACCTTTACTGTTAACCATAATAATAGAACTCATTATTTTATTAATTTGAGGTTGCTGTATTCGGGTACCTACTTTAATATTGTTTCGGTGCATGATTTTTACAGTAAATCATATTGAAAAGTCAGGGGGGACAAGATATGCACTCTTATTTTATCTTATATAAAGCAGATTTCTTAATGTGAAATTTATCAAATAAGTTAAATTTGAATATAAATAAATTTTCCCAATCGAATTTTCCATCATATCGTTATAGATTGATCTAAAGGTCGGAAAACAACCCGGCACGTATACAGAATTTAAAACGCGCAAATGAATTTTTCAATAAAACTATTATCCAGTAGATACACAAGGAATATATCACATTGTAAATAGCCGAGGATAAATTTATAAGTTTAAAGTGCAAATGTAATGAATCTATTGAAAAATGTATTTCACAATGTTTGTTGAATTGATCACATCGAATGCATACACGGCGTTTCATATATTCGTGTAGTTTTTTTATGTAAAAATAAATTTAATCCCTACGAAAAACTAGTAACTGCTCTGAACTCAAATTACAAGTGTTATTATACTACTCGAGCAGATTTCAATGATTGTGTTTACAAGTACCAAGTTCAAACCCTTTAAGATTAAATACGTCAAAGCTCTTTTGATAAGTCATGCTGCAACATTTCAACGTATTGCAAAACTCGTATAACTCTTATTTTAATTAAACGCTCTTTGGAACGAGGGAATTAAACAAATTACTTTCTGCAACGTTATTAGCCCTATAAATAAAATAAACAATTTTGAAATGCATCGGTGTTTTCGCAAAGTTCAAATCCCATTTCGAAATGTCTGATGAAGTGCAGCATGTAAATAAACATGCAACTATTCGAAATGCGATAAAGCTGGTTTTCCGAAGTTTAACAGGTGACTTCATTTAATCGGCGTAACATTATAAAAATTTAATCTGTTATTAGTATGGAATTACCATAAGGTATTAGCATGGGTATAGCGGAAATGATTAATAGTGTTTTTCGAAAAAGTTGTACTATTTAGTTGAATCACGTTTCTGGAAACGTAAAAGTAAAATGAGTGAAATGACGAAGTTTTATTCACTTGTAAGAAATTTCGAAAATATATGCGATTATTGTATGTGGAAGAATATGATCGTTCGATTATAATAGAATGTAAATTTGATGTTTTAAATTCAACACGTGAAAATTGACCTTTCTTTATTTTAGTAGATGATTAATTAAAGCGGTCGACTAAACTATTTATCAATGAATTTACGTCACAGTTGAAAATGTGTATCGTTCGCTGGTAGTGAATCAGTGCGCTAAAAAAGTAATCTGGCGCAATATTTACGTTTTTTCGTAATGCAAACCAAAAGCAGACCTCACTCAGACTACCACAAAGAGGAAAACAAACATTTATCAAAAAAATTATGGTAAATATGAAAATTGAAATTCGCAGATAAAAATGCAAAAATTGATAATTAAACACACAAAAAATATTTTTGTTATTCCAATGCGATTTTTGGAAACAAAAATATAAATATGTACACGAATTTTATTACAAATTGGATATATCGACTGTTAACACATAAAAATTCAAGACGGTTAGTAAAACAATAAATGAGTGCAATTAAACAATTTCGCAACGCGATCGATCAAATAGCTCGCGCAATTACAAAATCCTCGATCACAATGCAAGTAAAGTTATCGAAAGGCCGAAAAAAAAATTGAATTAAAAAAAAAACAATGTCATTGACGAAACGCTATGCGAAGCGAAAAACCATAAGCGCTAACCTTGCTTGGAACTCCTAAAAGGTAAAAATAAATCCTTGAAACGAAAAAATTGCACAACAAACCACTGAAAAACGAGCACACCGCGATGTCGCTACTCAAGGCAAGCGGACATATCGTGCGCACAACAACGTCGTCATCGCGCCACTGACAACATTTTCGTCGCGTTCGAAATACGAAATCGTTCGCGATGTGGAAGAAGCGAAAGGTCGAGTAGGGGGAGCGCAAGCGCGTTTTTGGTAGAGCTTTCGGCCGTCTACCTGAGCTTTTTCGCCGGCGCTTTCCGAATCTAGAGGTAAAAGTTTGCCGGGACTCCCCCGCCTTCCGCCCGATTGTGCTCTTACCCCTTCGATACAGCTCTCTTTGGAACTGGGCTTCATTAGCCCAGTTGATTCGATTGCTGCTCTATAAACTCGATGGCATTATCAATATGATTTGTAAAAGCTAATTATTAATTTAGTTTTTTTAAATGGTAGCAAGAAACTTTTTTGAGATTCACCTAGTTACATATATCCTAAAATAGATTTACTGGTAAATTGGTAGAGGCCTCTACGAATTTTAAACGCGGCTCCAGACCTGATAAGTTGACCAAAATTGACTTTTTAAATAACACTCACCCCCACACTGTGCAACCCTTAGCGATAGGAGACCCCAATATATTTTAATTATTTTTCAGTAAAGACATTTATGAGCCATTATTAACCAAATGAATTTAATTCGAAGAGAAAAAAATAGAGCATAATTAACATTAATAAACAAGAAATTTTTACCAATTCTATTTGCCCTTCCTTATAATCGTCCTTGTCCCTCGACCGAAGATTATATTTTAATAACAGAAGTAAAAGTAATATCCCCGGCAACTGATAAGCAAATAATTAATTTTTCGATAAAAGTTTTTCAGAAATTAAATAAATCACGTCGGCATACGTACGGGAGGCCCTCGGGAAAGGCAATTTACAATGCAAATGGCCCTATTTGAATTTTAAAGCGGCTCCAGAACTTTGCAAACGTTTCAACGTAGAGGTGTCTAATCGAAAATTTCAAGTGTACGCGCGAGTACAAAGCGATTTTGCATTTGATAATTTATTTCATAATATCGCGAACTGGATCTAGTCGAATTAATTATAATTTATAATTTTGACGAAGTTTTATTTACATACATAGCGAAGTTAGATCTATGTCGATTCAAATTCAAATAAGTAGATATAACATTAAGAAACATCATTATTGATAATTTGAATGAGTAAATTAGTCGTTTCAATAAGAACATTTCTTGAATTAATCCAGTGATTATAATAAATATTTTTTTAAGATTTGTCCATAAACTCTTTTATGACCCACATCTCATGAGCTAACTTCACCTATAATTTTCTGTAACAAATATTTATAACACCTTAGTTAGTAAAAACCCTTTATAACAATTTTCAAGAAAACACACCGCTTCATAACAAAGGCAAAGGCAGATGTCTTACTCAGGTCCTTTTATTTGTATTCATTAGAAGAGTCCGAAAATATGTCGTAATGTTCTTCGCATCTGCTCTCTGCGTTCTTAATTTTCTTTAGCTTTTTTGTACCTACAAAGGTATATGTAACACCTTGCTGTCTTTGTCCACCCTCTTGCACACCTTGAGCCGGCTTTCGAGATGATTTGTTTTATAGGGGTGGTGGAAGGTATACGTCGAAGCACTTTATACGTTATCCTACGAACATGTGATTCTCAGGTAAACTTTTCATTCAATCCCAAGACTCTTCGGGGTGGTTTAGTTTTTTTTTGTGAGGGGAATTTATTCCGATGCAAAGTGCGTTCAGAGCTGATTTAAAATATTAAATAGACTCTATGTAAATTAAGGTGAACTTCTCTAACAGTGGATAATTGACAAAGTGGTTTAATCGATATATTATTAAATTGTAAAATTATTTTTCCAAGTAATTATACACATTGTTAAGGAATAGATAAACAACAATGTTGTGACATGACATGCAGATAAAATAATTTTTTAATGAGCTCCTTATTTGCGATATACAATACGTTTCAAAAAAATATTGCACAACCGAAAATATTCGGCTTTTTTTAATGTAATTAAAGCACAGTTGATAAGCAAATAATGCGGTTAGAAATTATCGGTGTAAACTCCAATTTGTTTAAGTTGTGACTATCGTCACGTTTCCTAATGTTGCTGCTCGTTGTCGCAACAACTCGAAACATGAAATAATAGATACCGGGCAAAGGATGAGGATGTTGTGACAATAAGCAAAATGCCTAATTATGTGGAAATAGGATCAAATAGGAATTACTTCAAATAATATGTACCTAGTAGAACTGCCCCTAGTTTTAGTTTATTTATTCGATAAATTTAATACCGAATTATAAAGCACCTTATAAGGACTTTCAAATGAAAGGAAATGTATAAGATAGTGAACTATTTGTGGTAAATTATTAATAAATTAGCATCTCCCTGTGATATATTTTTATATCAGGATATCATGGTTCAAATGAAAGGAATAAATTTATTATTTTGGTTACATATTTATAGAAAATCTCGAAACACATCAAATTTTAATTATAAATTGACATACCTCAACGTCAAAATGTATAGGTACGAAATAATGAATTAATTCCTTTCATTTGATCCATACTATCCATATATCCATTTATTGATATTCAGCTATACTGGATGTTTCATTTCACTCTCTTTAAAACAAGTTACTAAAGTGTATAAAACATTCCTTTTATGCGTATCACTGTTTGGTATTTCTAATTTTCATATACAATCTAATGAATTCATGCTCACTGCATAATCTTTGGTTTTTTATCATTAATCAATACAAGCATTTACTAGAATGTATTAATTCTTACTGTTACATTATTTTTCAACATCAGTTCCTGTGATGTGCGAAATTATCAAATATTTTCATTAATTACGCAATATTATATTGAATTCTAACTGCATACAAATAACCCGCAAAATAAACACGAAAACACGCTATCTAAACATTAATTATATTTATTATCAGGAGACCCCAATAGTAGTGCGTGAGTCAATGGAATAGAAAAAATTGTTCAATCAAATAATTCTGAGAAAACATGGAATGCTTGATACTACGCATATGGCGTTTTGGTATAGATAAATCAGGGCGTTTATTTAATAAAAGTGCCAACATATTATGTAAATTAATGCAAGAATACATACGCAATGTTGCTAAAAAATATTATATTATTCGAAACAAATAGTGGGTTCTAAATTAAAATTCGAAACATGTGAATGTTAAACCCACCTCATTGTCTCGGGCCAAAATAAAAATTAAAAATGCACTTCACATTTTGCGCGCTGCAGCAAACTCTTAGGTATTTTGTCATGAATAAGAACAACAGTAATTAATCTGTATTGTCGAATTATTTATAGTTTTATATTACACAAGCCATAAGTTATCAACTTATCAAATACTCCCCTTTATAAGAATTTTTCTTTTTCTACTTCATGACACAAGACTATTTTGAAAGTTTTGTTCCGAAATGTGTAAACAATTTTTATTACATTATTATTACATAAAACTTAATTTAATCAATGAAATTTCTTCATTTCTTCGTTACATAAGATTATTTGGCGACCCCGTCATGTTATTTTCAAAAGAGGGTCGCGTTTTTATGTACTGATGATTTTTGTATTTGAAATTGCGACATGCGAATGATACGATTCTTCTTCGCCAAATTTATTACAATCGCCTATCTAATGTGCATGAAACTGATACGGGTTTATTTGCAATAATTTACAAGGAAATCATAAAAACATTTCATTTCGTGGTGATATTTGATAGTACAAAAATTGCTTTTAATTGAGCAAGATTTTGTTTAAAAACGACGTAAAAGATTGATGTAACTTGGATCAGCTTATTTTTAGACTCTAATAAAAGAGGATTTGCTTTTGGATGTTAAGTATAAAAATTTACGAAGTGAAAAAGAATCTAATCGTTTCCGATTGTATTTTCATCGAGTGGAACATTAATAAATTGCAAATGTTTGAGCTTTTGGAACAACCGTAGGGCATTTTATGATGTTTTTAACTTCCGTTCCACACACTAGTCTTAATTATTAATTAAAAATGAGGAAAAGAAATGCTCTATTAATAGTTCCATAACTAGGAAAATAACAATTACCGCTAATTAAACAATAAAAGAACTCACCGATATAAATAATACGTAAGCATCACCAGCAGTGCCAGCGTGTAAAACCAACTTTTATTGTTTCTTCCTAAAAAGTTATACAGACAGAATTTTCCACCAGAAAAATATTTAATGAACGGGCAATTAGGTTCTGAGGAGTTTGCTTTTTAAGACAATAAACTTAGCCATTACCCTAATTCGCTGTAGTAATACTTCTTAATGAACGATGCAAGCTAAACTAGAGCACAAAAATTAAGGAAGAAGATTTTTTTGCTAAAATCCATTAATTTTAAAAAGAAACTAAGTGCACCACTGCATTTCGACGTAAATGCGTTCGGACGTGCTGCATCATCAGGGCATTGGCACCGAAACTTGTTACACTTTGCTGAGAAAATTACAATAATTTAAGAAAACATTTTTAATTACCTGTTGTTGGTAGCCAGCCATCGCGAGCTTTACGTGTTTTTCTTAATAACAAGAGGCAGATCATTTGTCGCTAGTTCTAAGAAACCCGAGCAATTTGTTCAAGTGGCTGGGCAATTCATTACGACTTATAAAGAATATTTATCACTGATATGAAGGCAAAATTAAAAACTTTGCTGCAGTTAATGCAAAATATTAAGTCAACAATTAGCTTATTACTTATTTACTTAGGTAAATAATGAGGAAACTTATAGAGATTTTAGAGTATTTCATATTATTCAACTGTTTGTCATCTGTACTATTATTGTTATCATAAAGTTGTTAAAAATTAACCAATAAAAATTAAATTTCAATAATCCTTTTTGACAAATATTTATGGCATGACTTCCATTCATTTTCCAAAAGGTAATTCTACCCGAAAAATTTTACGACTTTTGTCGTGAACAGTGGCAAACCATTACAAATCTATTACCTTAGGATTAGTTAATAGCAGTGGTAAACTTGAACAATTAAAATAAAATTTAGGTAAAAGTTTATTTCACTTTGTGAACTCTTAATAATCCTCATTCTGACAAAATGTATTTTACAAAACCACCAACGAATCTATTTATATATTTTTTCAGATTGCTGTAGATAATAAATAGGGAAGATAAGTTTTGCTTTCCATTATTAGAGATTGCTAAAAACATGTATCATTACTATCTTATCATCGTTAATGATCATTAGTGCAGGAGTACTAGCAAGTTGTTCCAACAAAGGCCGTCCTTTATGTTCCCTTTCCCTTCCTTTTTTTTTGTCCCGGTTTTCTGGCTTCGATGTTAGATAAAGAATGGGGACGGCTTTTTTTGTGACCCAGAATTCATTTCCTGAGGGGATGATACAAAGATTCAAGTGGTGTTGATATGTCGGGCACGAATCAGATATAAACCCCAAGTTCTTTTTACGATTGTGTTACATTGTCCTAAGTAAGAAGGGTTTTCCTGTACACTAAATTGAGTAGTCGACTGGATAATTCAATTTTACTTGATTAATTTGTCTCTATGATAAAGTAGATTTATTGGAACAAGGACAAGTTGCCAGAAATTCGATGTAAAGTAAATTATATTGTTGAATAATGGAAATAGAGCGATTAAAATTACTCTAAAAATAACACAAGTAAGTAAATTCAACTTGTTAGATAAAAAATTTATGGTTTACTCAATGAAAATTGGCAAGTGTTATAGGAAACTCATTAAACATTTGCAACATCACATAACATTTAAGATTAAAGTCAAAACAAATTCTAAATCTAATTGACATATTACTCAATTTTCAAACATCCGATTTTCCTAACCTACCAGTTTGCCTCCAAAGCACAGCTAGTATTTGAATGATTAATTACTTATTTTAATTGAAATACAATTTAGAATATAGTTAGTACTTAAGTGTGATTTGGAAATACGCTATTTGTAATGAATTTTTTAATAACCTTTAAAAATTAATTAGTATCGAATTACTTTAAAAAAACTTATTTGAATTTAATTTTATAGCAGTTTATTTTTGCTTCAAAATTCATATCGTCCAAGAAATTTTTCGATTTTTTATATTATATCCCTTCTAATATCTAAGCTTTTTTATAAATTTGAAGCATTTTTGTGGTTGTGACATTTTATTATTTCAACGGTAATATTGAATAATTGGTGTAATTACATAAATTCCTGCTTGCATTTCTATCGCGTATTTAAAAATACTTTTTTTCATCCAAGAGCTGCTTATCCGGCTCCGCTTGCCATATAATAATTTTTACATATTCTACAAGCTAACAACATAACAGTATTAGATAAACAAGCACGAGGAAGTAGCGTATCGATTGGATATGGGGAATAATTGTCTTAGGTTGCGCCGCTGCGAACAATGCAAAAGAAGTAGACAAAGCAAATTTTTAAGGAAACCGATTCTGAAGCAACAACAGTACATATTGTAGAAATCGTTCAAAGTACAACAAATAACATTTAACATTTACTGACAAGAAAACAAAACAAGGCAATTATGAAATGTGTATTTCTGATTATGGCGATTTATCTTGGAAATGGTGACAGAAAAAGAGCGCGTGATTGTAATATAAAAGCCTTACGGTTTAAAAGTTTGGTAGGTAAGTCCTATTAAAATTGCAAGGCATTTTGCAATTTTTGCCAATATCATTTAAATTGCTATACATAAAATTAGGATTTTGCAACATTTGCAAATGTTTGATTTTTACTGCCAACTTCAAAAAAAATGTATAATAAATTATAGTCACTTCGTATTTGAAAAATAAATTGTAAGAGTTAATAGATAATTTTTTCTAGGATTATTGTCTCGAGTATGCTGATGAGTTGCTAGATAATTACGAGAGGAAGTTATCATGAAATATAGTATAGCACAGGAACTTTAGGTTTCAACCTTAGAAGTTAGACTAGAATTTCCCAGCTGGAAGATTAAGTATCTCAATTAATTTTAAAATACTTTTTTTTATTAAGGACATATGAAAATTTATTTGATATACGATTATCAAAAAAAATATATGTATACCGTTTATTTTTGAACAAAGAAGTTTCAAAGTAACTTCTCTGGCATTACACTAAATTTTAAAAATCAAAGATGTGTAAAATTTTTAATTCCTCATACGTCCTGTATAAATTTTCCAATATAACACATTATTCCCCAAAAATTCCTGCACTAAAATATGCAAAAAATAATAGGTTTGTTCCTACAAAAAGTCACTGATTTGTTACCAGTAAGTTTCTGACTCTTCTATTTCGCATGCGCGGTTTATGATTGAATGGTGTAATCAACTTTCCGATTTCTTGATGGAACAGTCATTGCATTTATTACATATATTCACCAAATATCAAACAAAAACAACAAACAACATAACCTATATTCAGAAATACAAATTAAACCCAAATTAAAAATGCGCTTGCGCCGGATTCTAAATCTCTGTACTATCAGCAAATTTTTCTGACTGTCACAAAACCAGTCCCTTAAACTGTTGGAACAATAAATTGTTAACCAAGTCAGAATCAGAGATGTCTGTGGAGTTTGTTGGAACGCCTAAATTATTACTGCGCAGACTCCTGACGACCACTGACTATTTCTGACTGTTGTAGGAACAAACCTAATATAAATATAATTTTAAGATGATCACAATTTTATTTGCGTTTTTTTGCATTTATTAATAACCACTTGATTCCTTTTCCAACGGAGATTAAATGAACAGTTTCACCATTTGCATTTACTATCAAATTTGAATTAATTACTACGACATTTAAATAATGCGCCAATAAAATATTGTCAAGTGGCATCTAAAAATAAACCAAAATAAATTAAAGTGCAAACCAGAAAGGTGCCTCCAGAAAAACTAACAGTTGCAAAACCAGTCCAAACGAATGAAAAAATAACAAAAGGAAAGGTCAGGGTCAATGCACCATCTTTGTTTAGACTAATTTAAGATCGTTTTGTTGCCCAATTTAGACATTAAGATAATGTTACCAATGGTTCCGTGATTAAGATTATTCAGAACATGGTTGAAGCCTGATGGATATTTTCGAAGCCGATAAAAGGTTGTTGGCCTCTTTTCTAATCATCGATTATTTTTCACTACACATATGTTACCTTATTTACGTGATAAATTTATTTCTAAACATTTGCTATTAATTTTAAATTAAGGGCGCTGTACCCTACATACTTAAAGTAGCTTAAAAGCTTCAGGGTTGATTGCTCAATTTTGTTGCAACCTTTTTTTGCAACCCTTTTTATGATTTTTTGCAGATCTTTTCTTGACTCTACATTTTTCCATGAATTTACAAATTAAAAAACACTTTTACGTACAAAAATCTTTTTTATTACCTTCATAACTTTCTATTTAAAGAAATATTTCTCGCCAGACCTGCAGGTGTTACTTTTATAACAAAATTATGAAATACAATCAGAATTATATCCTGTGATACACATATTACTCTTCAATTTCAATTATCTTCATTCTAGTATTTTGTACTTCCCTGCAACATTTTTTCCTGATAGCATCAGCCAGTTCCTGAGAGGCAGGATTGTTCGGATCTTTCTGTATGGCCAATTCAATGGCATCCATAGCTTCTTCGTACCTTTGGAGCTTTTTCAAAGCTTCCGCCTTCCTGATGTTGGCTTTAATGTTTTCCTTATCGATCGTCAGAACCTCCAAATAATATTACAGTTAATAGATTCGATAGAGTATAATTGGCAGTTCGAATTACCTTGTTGCAATCCTTAAGAGCTTCCTCGTATTTCTTCAATTTAAGGTAAGTAACAGCTCTGTTGTTGAGGTTATTAACGGAAGTTTTCATGCGAATGCTGTTGGAGTAGCAGTGAAGAGCATCCTCGAAATCCCCAGCTCTGAAAAATTCGTTCCCTTTCTCCCGTTCCCTCTCCGAATGGAAAATTGCTTCTGCTTCAGTGGCGAATTGATTGAAAGTTACGGATTTTTTCGCTTTCGTTTTCCCAGACTTCTCCTTGAGTTGCTTGAGTTCCTTCTCCTTCTTTTCCTTCTCTTCCAAGGCGGTCTTTTTCTCCTTCTCGTCTTCGATGTCCATTTTCAACAACTCCGTGTCCGGGTCGTATTTATCCCACGAACTGTAATCTATGAAACTGTTTACAAACAATACACGAAAATGAAGAAGTATTCGAACCTGTCGCTGCTATTCTTTTATCGTTGACTTTGTTATTTTCCTCGACAATTTCCGTTTTGCAACGCCTAACCTCCACATCGCAAAAGGTTTTCTTGCATTTTCTGCTGTCCAGTTCCTTGTCCTTCTTGTTGACATCAGACACGAAATGCTCCAAGTCGCTGTTGATTTCATTAACTTCTTCTTTATTTAGTTCGTTTTTCCTCAGCACTCGAACTTGTTCCTTTAAATGCTTGCTCTTGGGCTTCACAACGCGCAGACGATCTTCGGTGCATTTAGCCAGGTCTAAAGACACATTTTCAAGCGAGCTCTCGCATGGAATTATTAATTACATACCCGGGTAATATCCTTCTTCGCCTGATCGCAATATTTGCAACATCTTCTCCAACTCTCTGCCATCGTTGCAAGTCTTGACGTAGTCGAAGTCGAAATGGGTGATCGGTATGTTGTATTTTGATAAAAGAGTTTCAGTAGAAGGGATGTTCCTTGGGTCACTGTGGTCCACTAGTTTACTTAAATCGTCGAGCGGCATTTTCGAAGTTACGTCGGATTCAGACTGACAATGTAGCTGAAGTTTGATCGATGTTAGAGGTTTCCATGATAATCTGATAATTCCCCAGGAGCTAGCTAGTGCGGGTTCATAGAGACCCAGCAGGGAAAATAAATTAATGAGGAATTGTTGAGTCACTTTTTTGGGTTTATCAAGGAAGTTATATGGATTGTTTTATGAGTTTTTCATACAAATAACCATTTTTTTGGGTATCTACTTGTATGATTTTATTTATGTGTGTTAGTCGAATCCAGTTTTATTTGATCTGAATTTTCCTTTTATATTCTTTGTTTCCAAGCTATTCTATCGCCAAACAGGAGATACAACACGATATCATTATCAATATAAAAAAAGACTACTCAAAGATTTATAAACCATTAGGTTCCAGATTCCAGCAAAGAAATAGCTTTATTGCAATGGCAAATCGATTTCCGCAAAGCCGGGCAACACTGGTAAACTTTGAAATTTTATGGAGAATACAAAGTCTTGTAAAGGAATAAAAGGATGTTTACGGACGCAAGTTTACTTTCTTTGTAGCCGCACAAACATGAATGATAAGAATGATAATGAAATATCGATTGTTATTTACCACCCAAGTGGTTATGCTTAGAATAGCGAAAAGCTCGCCAGTCATTTCTAAATGGAAATGTCCTCATAAAATATATTATGTACCGATTACTATCTGGAATGGATTCATCAATAAATCAATATTATTTGAAGGTATTTCCTCATCTTAAGGTTCCTATATTTCATCCTTCCATTACTTCATTAAGAAATTCAAAAGGACGGAATTCTGTAAAATAAAACAACTCTTTATCACGAAATGATAACAATACACAGGACGTATTGCAGCAATACCTACCAGTCAAGAGCATCAGCGCATTGTAAGCTAACTAGACCAATAAATCACGTCCCATTAACGGGACTATGCGGACTGCGATCGGTAAAAAGCAAAGAAAACCCGTCGATAAACGTAAAAGAAAAAACCAATAAAATTTGTTGATTGCTTTGGGTTAGGTCAAGTATAACTTGGCCGAGTGAGTGTTCACTATACCACAATGTGTTTGGGATTCAATAACAAGGTCCTTTACGATAAACCGGGTCGGGGACATTTCAATACTATAAAACAACAGTGGCGCGACGTCACCATACAAATAAATACAGGGCAATATTTATGGAGTTGTAATTGGCAATTTGGTGATAAGATTCTCCAAAATGCTAATAGAATACTCTATTCAAAATTTAGCAAAACCATGCAGCGTTTACAAGGGTATTTATTGTGTTGTATTTTTACTACAAAATATCTTATTAAACTAAATTTCTCTTAAAACAATATCATTCTTAGTCGGTTAAGGAGTAAAATAATCTGTTGTAAACGAAGAACAAATGTGTGGATGATCGAATGTTAAAAGTCGCTTAGTAACTAACAAAAAGAACGATCAAGAAGTGAAAAAACGCATTTGACTCGCCATCTGTCAAGGGGCGTAATTTTATTTGATCCGAAGAAAATTGATCGCCTTGATTAGATATTTTTGTGACCTCCTCTTTACCGAGGTTCATATCAATTCCCACAATACATTTATCGTCAACGAATTTTATGTGCGTACTAGACAGGAAGCTTGTTAATGTCGTACACGAAGGGGCTGAGAAATCTAAAAAAAAATTAAGGAATATGCTGCTTCATGTAAATTTTTTGTCAGGAATTCCCCATGAATTTGAAAATCTGTAATATTGCCCATGAATACGCCACTTGAATAATCGAAATTACTATACAATAAAAAATAATTTTGTTCACGTTTTCCGGATAAAAGAATCTTTTGTTTCACTAACAATAGCATCTAAACACCTGCATAAATCCATTCCGTTCAATACAACACCTTTATCTTCCTTTATATCTCGTAATTAACATTTGACTTTACCTACAATTAGTTTTCGAATTCAGTTTTCGAATAAGTGCATAGAACCTGACCAAATCGTGTAACCACTATTTTTGTAACAGCTCTGCATTAACTGTGAGAAACGAAACAAAAAAAACGATCAAAATCCTTATGCATGTTGCAAGAACAACGGTATCATTTAGCCGATGATTGTGTAATTCACACATTCGCACTTGTGCCAGCAAACGAGCATGGCCGGTATGTGTGCATATTTATCTATGCAATAAAAACGTTAGCTCTGCGTTGTCATTATCCAATCGTTCTTCGAACAATGCAACGTAAAACTATTAATTTCTGAATCGACATTCATATAAAGAATGTATCTTGTGAAATTGTTAATATTTGAATGCGATTACTGATAAGCCGCATGACAGAGAGAAATACATAATATATTAGATATTACTATTATTATTATTATTAAGGCCGCTTTATTTTAAAAATGATTGGAGTGAGTAGGGGAAGCTATAAATTGGTTTTTTATGCAGTTGTAAATATTTTATATGTATCAGTTTATTATTTATTACGTTTATCTGTTTCATTGAGTAATATCCTCGTTAGCATTAATGATGTGGTATGCAAAATATTCTTTCTTAATATTTATTTTTTTGATTTTCTTATTTTTAGAAGGACTAGATATAACTAATTGTAGCCAAAACTAAGTATATATTTAGCTGCTTAAGCAGTTTTAATTAACAAATATGATTCTTAGTATAAACACCAACTATTTAAGTAGTATTTAAATAAATTTGGCAAAGTTCATTGACGAATCAAGAATAATTCAGCATTCCAAAATTAATCGGATCTCAAAATCCTGACCAAAACCTAGCATGCCTAAAATAATCCTAGTAATGTTAGTAGAGACTAATTTGGTATACATACACCTGTCTTAATTTTCAAATTTTACGATACTTTTGCAAGACTGTTTGAGTAAAGTTCTCCTCACAAACAGTAGATCATTAAGAAACGGCACAATATCAGGCGATGCCGGCTGCACCTGTGTCTTGCTTAAACTCATTTTGCGCATTTTTATTATCTCTGAATCTAACGAATGAGTCGTTACTAAACCGAACACATAATAGTTAATACCGCGATTTGACAAGTAAAAGGTGTGAGCGTAACTGCAAAGGATTTTGTTACGCAAAACGCACTCGAAAATCTCAGTATCGACGAAATAATCCTATTCAATATAATTAATTCGATTTAATTCCAATCCATTTATTTTGTAGGCATTAGCATAATATCTGCGACAGTATGAATTATACGTAATCATGAGAAATTTCATACATTTTGTAATTCTTTGAAAGATGTTTTTTTACAGATTACTTTGCTCTAAATTTCATGCTTCACTCTCCAAGTCTACCCCAATTTATCTTCCTTAAATTAAGTATAATATTTATTTACCACTCGGAATAACAATAATTGCAAGTAGTTACTAATAATAGATCATACAAAGCTAATGCAAGTGCATTGCTCTCTTCATAAGAGTGTTTACTGCAAATTATTAAATAATAAGAAAACGCAATTAACACTAATTAAAAAAAAAACAAGGAAATAAGATCTAACTAACTAGAACGAAAGAACACAGACGTACTATAAAAAAACGAGTTATATACAGTTCTGGGAACTACTCTGTTCCTTTTGTTAAAATTAACGATTATGATTCATGTGATGGGTATTTTTATATGTAGCTTCATTCGGATGCTAATGGAGCCGGTCGATTTGAGAAATATAGGGTTACTGTTTACTTTTACTGAGCTATTTAAAGTAATGACGGTCAGTAAGAATGAAGTCATTCCACAGATTGAGAAGTGGAATTGATTTTTATTACAGTATTTATTAAAAACTTTCCAACCCATCATTCATCGGAAAGCAAATACCCACGTAAAAGTCGAATCGTTTTATTTACTTGTACGAACAGGAAAATATTTGTTACCACATGCAGATCCGGCAATCAATGAAGAAATAATATATTTTACGATTATTTTTGTGTGGTAATATTTTTTACGCGAATTTTAAACATTTTCTGTACGTTTTATTTTCTATAAAGAATTATTTTTCATATTGAGTACTTTTTGAACCTCTAAATTCTTGGAATTTGGTTTATTAAGTTCGATTTATCACTTTTTTCATGCCTTACATTTTATAATCTCCTTCTTTTAGGTAACCTCTTTGTCAAAATAAAAATTGCCGACAATAAAGTGATTGGTGATCCATTGATTGATACCCTGCTAATATATTGCACAAGTCATATTGACTTTGACACGACCCAGTTGATTTTTAGAAAAGTATTAAATTTTACATAAAATAAATTAACCAGAATGCGCTCGAACAGATCCATACCCGTATCGCAATTGGGCCGCCTGCCCAAATCCAAATCGCGTACAGCTATCAGAAGAGACACCAGGTAGGCAAAAATCTATTTAAGATAATATGAACAACATCACACTTTGTGTAGGTTTCCCTGTACTTACCTTTGTTTCTCTTTTATAGATCAGTAAATCTTCCTGTAGCCGATCTCCACAACCTAGAGCATTACATAGTCATCCCGCCGGATGGTGGATACGGTTGGGTAATTGTAGCGGTCTCGTTTATAGCCTATTTTCTAATCGATGGGATCGGTTATACGTTCGGAATCTTCCTGAGCGAGCTCAGCAAAGAGTTCCACGTCCATCCAGCGGACGTTGCAGTGATCAGCTCCTATCTGGACGGGTTCTATTACGTGACCGGTATTCTAAAATTCCGAGTTTTAGTCGATCACGAAAGAACTGTTTTGGGTTCCAGGGCCTATATCATGCGCACTGTGCAACCGGTACGGGTTTCGCTTCGTGGGGATGCTGGGAGGCCTGGCAGCGGCGGGAATATTCGTCAGCGCGAGCTACTCGGAGGATTTTTTCATATTCACCATCCTCATCGGCGGTTGCATGGGAGTGGCTTTCAATTTCATCTACACGTCGGCTTTGTTGATCGTGGGTTTCTACTTCGAAAGGTACCGAGCACTAGCCACGTCGATTTCCGTGACCGGCTCCTCCGTAGGGCTGATGGTGCTGCCCACGCTCTTCACCGTCTTCGAGCCCAAAATACTGGATTGGAGATGGAAATTCAGGATAATCGCTGGTTAAGTTTAATCGTTGCTGCACCATTTGAATACTAAAATTCGTTATTTTCAGCATCGTTTCTCTTCTTAACGTTGCTTATTATAGCTTACAAACCGCTCGCTCCTACAAAGCTGCTGGAACAGACGCCTTTTCAGCTCAAGACAGACGATTCGAACTCTTACCTTCTGGAACCTAACGAGTCGGGCATGGGAATTAAAAGGATATTCGATAACTACCATAATGCCGTTTATCCCACTATTGCCGATTACGCTGCTAATTTGGAATCTCACGCCAGGAAACCGGACGAGCCGTTCAAATTCCTAGGTAAAAAATTATTCAGATGCTAAAAGTAGCAAGCTTTATGGATGTATTATGTCTGAATTTTAAAGGGACGATGTTCTGGCCAGGATGAGTCCGGTTTGTTAGTTTTAGAATTCAGCTTACAAAGGTGCTATAAGCAAGATAGAAAACATTTTAAGGGGTATAACCCGTGTAAAAAATGTGGTATGAATGGCCAAATTTTGCCTCATATTCTTTTGTAGAATACTCATTTTTAGCTACATTACATCGGCTCAAAATGAAGTTGAGGTTCTTGTTATGAATCTTTTTTATCGATATTCTCTTCGATTTAACCAAGACCAATCTTTGAATTGATTCTCTTTTGCAGCCATTCTACCAGAAACCAGCAGATCTGAAAGTATGTTCAGAGAATTATCGGCTGACGATGACGGTTCTGCTTACAGGGACGATGAATCGCTGGACTCCCATCAGCACCCGACCTGCATATTTATATCGTGCTTCAGGATTTGCCGAAACAACCAAAACCGAAAGTAAGTTGGACACAACGAATACCATTCAATTTCACCCAAATTCACACGAATTACTCCACCAACTGTAATTCGGTGATCAAACATAAACACAATTAAATTCGTATGTAAGCGTGTAATGCCTTGTGAACTTTTCTACTCAGAATAGGATGCAAAGTCACACCTCCGTATGCATCCACTAGGTGTAGAAGCAAATGCTGCCGCAAGAGGAACATATTCGGCACGGTAGAACACATAAATAGACCCCTCTATCGAGACGACATTCTGTTCCAAGGCTCCTTAGCCACGTTGCCGGAGTACAATTACGGAAGATCGAGGATAACCATTCCCGTACAATTTTCCCAACCGGCATCGAGACTAATAAGGAATATCGTAAGTTCCTTAAGTTAATAAGTATTCACAAGAATTTTATTGACTGAACCGTCATTTTTACAGAGCTATCACATGTCTGTTTCCAGAGTGATTTCGTACAAAGATATTACAGAGCAAAATAAATGCAAATGCTGCCCGGAGTCAATACTAAGAGTATTGGTAACCATGTTTGACTTCAAACTCTTCAAGTCTATAGCTTTCTGCCTGATCACGCTCAGCGGATTTCTCACCATGATGGGCCTCTATATACCCTTCATCTTTATAGTAGAAAGAGGTAAATGAAATATAAGCAGCTTACAAATGTTAGCGGCTAGATGACTATAGAGATATCAAGCTGGAACCGCTTCATGTAGTGATTCAAAAAATATTGCAGCACGCGAATTGAAATTCAAAGAGCCCTGGCCTACGCAACTCCTGACAGCGCTGGGCGTAGCGAACATGGCAGGGAGAATATTCTGCGGAACGATGTCCACATCGCCCAAGATCGACGCGATGGTGCTGACTTGGTTCACGCTTTTGCTGGGCGGCTTCGCCGTGCTGGCGGCGGCGTACGCGCGCGCCTTGATCTCCTACGTCGTGATGGTGGTAACGTTCGGCTTCTGTGTAGGTTGGTATTTCTCGCCGGCGAAGCGCGCTAGTTTTTCATTGAGTTAGTTTAAGCCAGCTTCAGTACGTTGCGTACGGTGTTGTTGGTTGATATTGTCGGATTGGAGAATTTGACCAACAGCTTCGGAATTAGCATCCTGTTCTACGGCGTCGCGGTTTTCGTGGGAGTACCGTTGTCGGCTAATCTGGTGGCTGCTTATGGAACGTACAGGTAAAGCTAGATTGGAAAAATTTTACCATATTTAGCAAATAGAAATGAGTAATTTTGTAGGTATTGTTTTATGCTAGCAGGAGCCGTTATATTCTCTAGTGGAATAATATTGCTACCTGTTAACAGAATAAACAGATACGAACGGAATAAAAGAAGGCATACGGTGCAATTCGATGAGCAGATAGTGTTTTAGAAGAACGTAATTTTCGATTCACTAGCAACTCAATCATACATAACTTTTGTTAATACATATGTCTTCTACACATTTGGCTTGTGAATTACTATTTTAATTATAATGCGCAGAATAAAAATGTTCCAATACTTTATTTATTTATTAGCATAAAAATGATCCCATCACAAAATTCTACAGGCGGTATTGTTATTACTATTTTAGGTTCGAAGTTTTACTGTTAATAAATACATAACACACCTGTAGAAATAATTAAGGACGAAGAACAAAATATATTAGTAAATATAATTGTTAATTATGTAATTAATTTCAAAATAGTAAGAAGAGATAAATTGTCAATGAAACAAACATCTCATCACAAAGAACGCAGCGATTAGCCGCAAAGTATTCGCCACAACACAAAGAGAATAAATATAATAATAAATTAGAAAACGTAGAAAAATTCGATGAGGATCAATTTTTATTCGTAATATGCATTGAAATCTAACTCCTGTTCATCCTGTTACCCCATCCCCTTCTGTGGTCGTCCTTGTACTCGTCCTTAGCTCTCATCCTTGCGATGTTCTCGTCGTCGTCGTCATCAATGAGCTTATCTTTGTGTTCTTCTTCTTTGTCCTCTTCGTACAGCGATACGCCCGCCAAAGCTGCTTCTTGTAGAGTAGACGGAGCTTTTTTTGGCTTGTTTGGATCGGGAAATATTCCGTCTTCGACTCTTTTTTCATAAAATTCTTGCACCTAGAAGATTATAATTATATTATACAAATTGCTGGGGTGTGAGGGTTTCAATATGCTTACAGTCATTACAGGTAATGATGGATACCCGGCACCGAATACAGTTTTTTGTATTTGATCTTTTGTAATAATAATGGGTTTCAAAGGAGGAGGAGGAGGTCTTTTAGGTTGGGCTTTTTCCTCCTTCGTCATACTAGCCATGTGCTCCAGAATAGGCTTTTCCATGTCTATGCTATTCAGTTCATCGATGGATTCGTAAATGAATAATTTTATCATTGTCAGAAAATACTTTCGTTTTATTTCTTCGTCTACGTGTTCGTTTTCGATATTTTTCTTCAAATCTTCCAAGTTTGCTTTCAGTTCCCTTTGTTCTTTGAATCTAAATTGTATATCTATTAGAAGCTATGCCAAGATTACATTTGAATAGATAAATTTATAAATTATTGCATTGAAAATATAACATGTATGACCCTTGTTTGTGTTACCTTTGTATTTTATTAGCTCTGGTATTAACCGATGTTTCTAGCTTCTCTAATTCAGTTTTGTTTCTTGCTTCGTCGATACTTTTATCCTTCTCTTTGAATTGATAATTACTGATACCATACTCATTGCATCTCTTCAAAAAATCTTTAAAATAAATTTCGGCCACATCGACTATATCCTTTCGTTCCCCCGTAGTTAATTTTAGAGACAACGAACCCAACAGTGCTGGCAAAAGAAAATACTGAAGGTTATTGGTTGACACCTCCTCGATGCCTTCATTTGAGCTGAACAAATCTGATATGGAGACTAATCTGGTGGCCTGTTCGAAGGTCTTCATCGTGCGCTTTATTTTAGTCTAAAACCGTGGGTGTAAGGGGAAAATTAATTTGCTCTATTTAAGGGTTAATACCTGCAATTCATTGCTATTCATGGGCTGATCACTGTTAATGATGTTATTGTAGTTGTCTAATCCTTCTTTGAATAACGTTGGTAAGTTTTGAGTATCGCTTTCTTGTGATTCTTTATTTTCTTCCATTTTCACTGGAGTTTCTGAGATGTTTTTCTGAAATTTTTTGTAGGTTAAGTTTTGATTTTTAAATTTAACTTGACATTTGACAGTAATTCTGTAAGGCGCATTCACAGTGGTGGCGATTACGTCAACTGTCTGGGTGCCTACAAAAGCACAGGCCATATTTCGTTATTGTCTTTTACAATGTTAGTAAACAGTCAATAATATATATTTTAAAAATTAACAAATTATAAAGTTTAATTAATTAAAAAATCAAATATTCCTTATTCTTGTCAATTTCATTAATCATCAATAACTTGTCAACAAACAATTCGAAAAAGTTTGATCAATATCCAACTTTTATCGCGAAGATGGAGTACGTATTATTACCAAATGAAATAGAAATGTACGTAGATACAATGAAGGCGCAGAACATGGAATGTTTAGGCTCACCACAGTAATATGTTATAATGAGTAAAATGGTAGTACCCCTACTAAAGCGCTTTGTTTTTAAGATGGATAGAATGGCACCAGAGGATGCAGAAGCTGAACCAAGAGGCCCTCGTCGAAGCTTCGGCTTTGAAAGAGGAACGCGTGAAAGAAACCCTAGTTTGTTTCGGTAAAGTAAGTCCTTTTTATCAATCCAAATTAAAACTCTAAGAATCCACAAAGAGCAAACAGGTGTAATAGTGACTCTTCTCTCAAATCCATTTATTCAAAAGTTATCCTCCAGGTTCCAATTCTGGTCCACGAAGCTATCCTGATCAGCATCTGGAAGCAGAAAATCCTGCCGCAACTGATGAAGCTCGAACCCCAGCCGGAGACCACCATCGTCGCCTACTCAATCATGTACCACGAGGCCGTGTGCGTCTCCCTCTTGGAGCTCGTCCTCTTCCACCCGAATTGCTGCGAGGCTCTCGACGACGCCGCCTCCGATTTGCTCGAGTACTCCTGCAGCAACGTCTCCCAGCTGCTGGTCGTCGAGTACAAGGAGCAGGAGTTGCACGAGAAGTCCGAGAAGGAGATCAGCCGGCAGAAGAACAATTTGGTGTTCGAAATCGGGATGAAATCATTGACGTTGGTGAGGTACATATCCGAGAACTTGGACAGCCTGCCGGTCGGGGTGAAGTCGAAGATTTTTGGGGACTACGACGTTCCTATTCTGTTTACGGAGATTTTGACGAAGGCGCCTTGGATTAGAGGCGATAAAATTTACTCCGGCGGCAAATGGAGGGATTGGGACAGGGAGCAATTGGGCCAACAAGAAGCGCAAGTAAGATATGGCGACTAAAATTAATGATAATTAAAAACCACCTAATTTATTCGAAGGTATGGTTGACGATACGCCAACTTATATTAGACCCGGAATGTCCCAAGTACTACTCGTTCACCGACAGACATCGAGCTCAATTAATGAAATTAACGTCCATGATGACCCCTACGCTCCTGGACCAGCTCTCGCCTCTCATAGAGCTCAAGCACTGGCTGTGCCGATTGAGCGTTATGGAAAATCCGTCCTCGGCTCCCAAGCCTCTGCTCATCGAAACCGTCCTGGACATCAAGGAGTCCATACTGAAGCAAACCGAAGGGAGATGGAAAAAACTAGCTAAGAAGCAATTGCCGCATGTCTTTCCAACGGATAGAGAAACTTTGCACGAACTGGCTGGAAAGTACGGGATTTTATTTTTTCCAATTCTTATAGGGAATAGAAATGTTCTTACTAGTAAGAAGTTGGGTAGCGTTAATTTTTGGGAAATGGGAACTACCCCCTTCCTCTTTCCTCAATAATAGATATAGGTGAAGTATTTCTTCGATTGCTTTTAAATTTGACATTTCAGATTATGTGAGGCCTACAATACGGAACTGCTGGAGAAACTCGAAGCTAAACAAGATGCAAAATGCGCCTCTTGCGGTAAGGAGGCGATACAACGTTGTTCTCGTTGCCATCAAGTTTGGTACTGCGGTAGACAGTGTCAAGTGGATCATTGGAAAGAACACAGTACAGATTGTTCAACGAACAATTCCTCCGTAAACTCTTAGGCGGGATAAATAATTTTTATATTATTGTGTACATGTATTTTCATTTTTTTTAATAGCAGTTTCACTCATTTGAATAAATTTACCATTATTGGAAATTTTAATCGGACTTGAAATTAGGCAATAAAACTTTCTTTTTTTTTAACTTTTACGTTTTATTGTTAAAAAAATTATTTATCATTCTTAAGGTAATCTTTAAGAACATCTAATGCAGGCGATTCCTCTCCATAATCCTAAAAAAACGTATAAAAAATAAATATCTATTTTACCTCAGTATTGTATAGACAAAAATATTTTAAAACAATCAGTTGGCGAATATCAGCACAATATTATTTATTTGGGTAACCTCAGAAGAGGGAGCCGCCAAAAATTCATCACAAAAAATCTACTAGTTATTCATTATTGCTCTTTCAATAAAAGCTTTTCTGTTTGTTCAATTTAAACATGAATGTAATGGTAAATAAAAAATGGTTGATTTGTTTTAACACTTACCCTAATAACAACGCACGAACATCCAACAACTTTACGAGCCTTGCCAGTGTTGTCGATTTTACACAGCCCCGACCACTCGCCTAATTTCTTGTTATTGTCGACTTTGATAAGGGGGATCTGGTGCTCAGAACACAAAGCTGACACTAGTTTTTTGTACAAGGGTTCGTCGCAATTTTCGGCGAGTACGCACAGTACGGCTTGTCGTTTGTCCAAAGCTTTAGCAGCCTCGTGCAGACCGTGGACTACTCCGTCGTGGATGAGGGCCGTTTTAAGGACGTCTTGCAAGGCTTGGTTGACGTCCATCGGACCTCCGGTAGCCACGGGTGCAACTGGGGGTGCATCATCACTGGAAGATTACAAACGAATTTTTTAGCGAATTTTAAAAGGAGCAAGAACGAAATTTGTTTAATTAGCATAAACGTATGTAAATGGCTTTTAAGAAACGTATTTTCAGGAGAACATGCCATTATACATATCGAATACACAATGTTTCCGACATATTTTTAGGTTAAGTTGTACTTACACTTCGACATCCGACATTTTTGTAAATCGAGTCTAAAAGAAAAAAATTAGAATTAGTAACGATTATTATTACCTTGTTGTTTAATAAAATTTGTATTAAAATATAGGATGGTCTATATTGTTAATAGAAAAAAGGAGATAAAAATTCCAACCAACCAACCTGATACTTTGACAGAAACAGAAAGGACGAAAAATGGCAGCCCTGCTAGTGACATTGACAGCACGATGACAGTATTGACAATTATGACAATCAAAGAATAAATTTAAATTAATGAGAAGTTTTTATAATGAGAGTCAGGTACTATTTAAGATTTCTAATTTGAAATTAATTTTTAGAAATAAGAAGTTCACTCATGAAAGCTTTATTCATATACATATAAATAAAACAAAAGTGTAATAGATTCACAATCTTTGTGTACTAGAATCCGCATTTTATTTCATTGTTTTAGGTTGGTATACATGTAAATTCGAAAATTTCGCTAACTATTTCTTTGATTTTTTACTATTAAATTCAAAACGCTGTGTTGTGCAAAAGCTTTATTTTCATAACAATTTATTTTAATAACTTCTCTCAGCCATTGTGGCATTCGTTGCTCCAAGCTTGCGGGTTGATCCGCAAGTGCGTCGTAATTTTCTTGAATCGCTCGAATTCGCAATCGTTCTCGCAATGTTTTATAGTCAAACTAATATGGCCGGTGCTATTCTTAAATTTAACGTTAATGAACGTCTTCTCCCGACAGCTGTATAATTCAAAATTGATGGCGGAAGCGTATTCGACCCAGACATTATCGTATATTTCCAGTGCGTTCAACAAATAGATCATGGTCTTGTCGTGCGCTGATAGCATCAGATACTTGGGATTATTCGCCGGATCGGCTAGTACGTTTTCAAAGAAATCCGTAATTTTATTAATTAGGGGACCTTAAAAATGTAGAAAGCAGGACATTTATAAAAATGTTTATATGCAATAAAAAATACAGGTTGTCCCGTGACTGAATGGACTACTTAGCTTAGGAGGGTATTCCTTGTATGGTCAATTTAAAGTCTGAAATACCTTATATACTTATTTTGTCCTAAAGTCAATACTTAAAGAATTATGAGCAGTAAATATTTCTTTATTTGTCTACTACAAGTTATTCTAGTAGTGGAAGAGAAGGTCATGTTCCCTTGCCACTGAAAACGCTAGACCTAACACCTCTAGACTAGAGACTAGACTAGACTAGACTAGACCTCTAGACTAGACTAGAGATTATCTTTGGGGACATATGAACAGTTTAGTGTATTCTAATTCACCATAAAACAGAGCCAATTGTAAATATTATCGCTGCATCAGTTGCACCCATACCATACCCATGTACGACCATAGCGAGAGGTTATCTATCTAGAAAAATTGACCAAGGATACCCTCTTAAGCTCCTTAAGAGTCAAATATGTCAAAAAAACCAAAATACAGCAAAGCAAATGTCCCTAAATACCCATTTTGTGATATATCTTTACTGTGAAAACAACATCTCATTTACCGGCCATCAGCCTAGCGAGCTGGGGAGTGTAAGTGGGCAAAACGAACGAATAGGTTATATACTGTATGGTGCGCTCCGGAAACACCTTGTGGGTCCACTTGGGCAACGTCAACCCCATGCTTCTCTCCACGAACAGCGTGTCGTGGAATGACTTCAAATCATCCAGGCTCATCTCGGCGCCCACGTTCTTCTCAATGTACTCCTGCATGTGTTGCGTTTCGTGCAGGAAATTCTGGTGCAAGGGGAAATTCCGCATGAAATCCTCCAGGAGTTTCGCGAACCGGGGGCAGGGTTTGCCGATGGCCAAGATCGCGTCCTGGGACTCGGGCAGGGTGTGAATGGGGGCGGGCTGCCATTGCAGCTTTTTGTTCCAGATTTGGTCCCGCTTCGGGGGAAATAACCCGGCTAAATTGGTCGCTGCGGACATCAGGCAGCGGTCTTTGTTCGACGAATGCACTTGGATGAACGATCTGTCGTAGTTTTCCGGAATGAAGTGTTTGTAGTTACTGCGTAGCCATTGGCCCAGTTGGTATTGCTGCATTTTTCCAAGCTGTTGGATTCCAATTAACCCCTGTATATTGGAAATGAATTGCGATACTTTGACTTACATTCGTCAACTGGCCTAAGCCCTCCGGCCATAATTCTTTGGACATGTTGATGTAGGGGTCGTTTTTGTACAAACGGATGGGAGATCTTGCTCCATGACGGTAAATCTTAAAGTTTAAAGTAAACGAGAAAAGTGTTTAGGGAAAGGGGGTACTGCTTTAATAAGTACTTACCGTTATGAGGGACAACAAACATTGGCAGTGCTCGCAACTGGAAAGTATGTACAACACCAAGAAGACCAAGAGAAAAATTAACCTGTTAATCATTCTGATTCAATACGTTTTTAACGTATGTAACGAGAAACGAATTTACTGTTGAATTATAAATTGTTACACCTATTTTCACATGATTTTGGGTTTTTTTTTTTAATTTCTAGTAACAAGTTTTACATTTCAATTACACGATTCAATTTAAATATAACTCAAAATTTCATAAAAAAAGTTTCCGAACAAATTTTGCCCAAATACCTTTCAAAAGTGACCTAAAAAGGACAGACCATTGTCAATTCAATCAAATATGACTAAAGTCGCTTCTTTAATCATTTTATTAATTAATCAGAGCCAATCAAATATTATTCTGTAATTAGGAATGTAAAATAAATCACACTCATTTGTAATAATTTTAGGTTTAGGTAAAATCCTTATTTTTCTAGATAGCTGTTGATAATATACAGGGTGGTTGATAATATACAGGGTCAATAAAATATTTTATAAACGAAGTAGTTATAGCTATAGTTAAAAGTGGTCCAGAACTATAAGTACTAAACGAGATAACAAGGGGTATTGTAGAAAGATTCTAAAAAATTTACATTCATTATGAAATATTTTATTTGTCTAACCAGAAGGAGTTTGATAACAACGTACATATTATAGAAGAGATGGCAAAGCGGCGTGTCAAAAATATAAAACCTCGATATTATCGTAACAATTCAACGAGAAAAGTGTAATTCAAACAAAATACAGTCTCTTATTCACTTTCAATAAAAACGCCCTTTATACGTACTGAGTTGTAATTTTCGACGTTAATGTACAAAGGGCGAAACACCATTTACTCACAAATGAACTAATCGACCACCGTGATTTCTTCCTTTACAAAGAATTCAACTATTTCCTCTTCAACGTTGTCCGAATCAGCATCTAACTCATCAGTATCGACATCTAAAACAGAATTATATGTTTTAATTTTCGTTCATTGTTTATCGATTATTTCAAAAAAACAAACAAATGGGTATCAGGTTTACAATATCTTTGACATACATACAATTCCTCCTTAGGAGAATGTTCGTATAAAATAATTTATAAGAGATCAAAATAAAAAAAACTTAAAATATAAATAGTATACTCAAATTCAGCTCAGTTGAATACAGCTGTAAAAATGCGCACAGACGAAACTAAAGAGATAGGCGTGGTTTTACCCCAAAAGTATGACCTGCGAACCATCCACAGTATACCCGATAACAGCGAAGGTCGAGTCGGGGTTTATTTGTAATTCATTATTTGCTATTTGCATCGAAAACATCGGCTGAGCCCAGCCTCTTTTATAATGTTGTGCGCGAAAAAACACGTGGTGTATTCAACTAAGCTGAATTTGAGTATATTGGAATATGTATTTATGTTTTCATTGACAAAAAGAACCACTCGGACTGTTTCGTGTCCGTAACACGCCGATAAATCAGCGAGTGAACGATCATCGTCAACAATTTCACGAATCCAAAAACGGTCTCGTAAAATGTTCGCCTCACGCTCAAGACACGAAACTCTAACTCGTCATCATGGTTGTGACAACTCTACAATTGAGTAGAGAGTATGTGAAGATATACTACAGAAATGATCCTGTGAAGTATGATCTTGCTCTACCCCAATATCACAGCCGCCTATAACTCCTATCGCTGCGAGAACAGCGGCGAGCGGTAACCAATTTACCACGGCGCCATCTATTATGATTGGCATGAAATTATAGGTACGGTACGTCAAATGATAAGAAACGATTCTGCGCATATACATCATTAGGTGAACAAACAAACTTACTGTTTCTAAGTTGCAAACGTCTAGCCTTGCTGTCCATGTACTCCTGAATACGGGAATCCCTGTAAACGGCGAACTTCTCCATGAGGGCGGCCCGTTTTTCGATCAATTCCTTGGAAGCCTTCGACTGTCGCATGCGATCTTTGCTCTCGAATTGCGGATAATACTTCTTCAGGTTCTTCTTGATCTCCTTCTGTTTCTCATCGGTGAGAAGAGTGGAAGGTCTCGGACGCCAAAGGAACTGAGCGAATTTCTCCATGTTGATGCGCTTCAGGATCTTACCTTGGAACGACCAAATCCAATAACCTAGAAAAAAATTCGTACATTCAAGCTGCAGTTTCCAATAAGGACGGCAATCGAATTTTTACACGCTGACAAAGAAGTACCATTCACGAAATTCCATTTAAAACCCAAAATATGAGACTTGAGTACTTCAAAATTCGCAGAGTACTACTGAGATGAACTGATTCAATCAGCTGCTACAACCAAACTGATTGAGGAATCTCTCTTTTTGCATGCTAACTAAGAACTACATGCAGAAACTTGATATAGTTAAAAATAATAAGTGCAAGTAATTTAAATCAGATATTCCGGATACTTTTGTCGGTCCACGCATTTTATAAGTGAAATAAAATGTAATGAGCAACGTATTGAAGAACGAACAAACTCTTATTTTCCAAAAACAAACCAAGCTCAATAATTATGTATCCTGAGTGACTAACTATTGCAATTGTAATTTTTAACTTGCAACAGCAATAAGTCAGGAATTTTCTTGCAATAATACCCACTAAATTCCCTATAAAACATTGAATACAACAAATTATATCAAACGTTTACTAACCAGTATCGACTTTGGTTTTCCAAAATGACACTCCAGTCATAACGTATCTGCCGCTCGGATCCCATTCGACGTCGGACATCTGGAAGTGATCGGTGGTATTCATAATGAGAAATTCGTGCGTATCGACGAATTCTAGTGAACCTCCTCCGTTGGAACCGAGACCGGCCAGCACGATGAATTGACCGCTGGGCGCCCAAAACAGGTGATTGCACGCCTTCTTGTCGAATTTCTTTAGAATTATGGGCGCCTGTCCTACTCTCACCTCGTAGAAACTGCAAAACGGTCACATATTAACCTGATTAAAACGATAAGAAGAAACAAGTGTACCTGACGTTGATGTTGGGCGATTCGCCGTGTATCATCGCGAATTTTGAACCGATCGGTTCCCAAGCGAAAGCTTGTATGGGCTCCTTGCATTCCACGCTGTCCACGGGTATTTGCTTCTCCCTCATGTGGAATATTTCGAAATTACAGTACATACCAGAGTATTTGGTTTCGTTTTTCTCTTTACGAACTTTAGAGTACCTAAACAAAATACGACAAAAAATTTGTAACTCGCCAGCTCCACATTATCAACATAAATAAGATTAATCGAAAAATCTACAAACAAACGCACCTATCTACTTTCACGCACAAGAAATCACCCGATTTCTGCCAGTGGATTTTACAATCGGCCACGTTAAACAAATTCTTCTTTCTGACTTCGTTTCGATTGGGCAATTCCAACAGGGTCACGCTGGCCGGCACGTCTTTGTCTTCGGCCACCCAATAGGCGATGACGTTGTCGGTCGGCGACCAATTGAAGTCTTTGATTCCGCTGATTTTGATCGATTTCTTGTCGAGCAAACCGAACGATGGAGTTTCGTAGACCTGCAGGGCGTCGTTGTTGGAGCCGATCCGGGCGAAATACTTGTCGTCTTGCGACCAACGGAAGATCGGCCAAGCGGTCGGACCTTCCGGCTGGAACGTTCTCTTCTCCAATCCGGTCCTGGAATTATATAAAATGCGAATTAATTACTCGCTTAGGGCTTACAAATGTTACAGTACGTTGAAAAGTGTGTTATCAAGAGGAAGATACCTCCAATTTCCAAATGTGTATAATGATATACGAGGGATGCTACCAAGGTTGTGAGAATTGGGATCTAATTAAAGAAAAAGGTGTGAAAACATCAGTTTATATTAACCGACAGGCTGTACTAAATTGAAAAAAAACTAATTAAAGTATTTTAGCAAATGATGATTATAGATTACTGTAAAATTATGGTGTCGCTTGTAATCCCAAAAAATCATTATACTTCTTCCTTTATATGAGATTAATGGAAGTTGTTTTTGTTGCATTCATAGCAAACTCATATCTGTATACATATCGTACAGGGTTATGCTTACCTAATGTCCCAAATCATAATCTTCTGATGATCCGGATCACCTTGAGGCGAATAAGTAACCAGATACTTTTCGCACGGCGAGAAATCGATGAATTGGACGTTGGCGTGAGCGAACTTTCTGTACTGGGCGAATTTAGGACCAGCCCAAAGCGCTATACCCAGCTTGTGAAACGTTGCCAAAAACGTACCCAATGGAGACCATTTAATGTACGATTGAGTCCAGCTCTAATGAAAGAATATTTACGTTAGTACCGATGCATCGAAAGTTATTCGAAAGTAACTCACATGTCTATCCTCTACAACGGTGGGATCCGGTTGGGAGTGCTGCCAAATCTGGACGAATTGTCCCAAACCGGATACCACGGCGAATTGATCAAACGCATCGGAATCCAATAAATAGTAATGCAAATCGTTCTGTCCCTCGTAGGGTTGGGGCTCCGGCGGCTCCCATTTGTCCGGTATCTTATCGTACTTGTTGAAATCGGTGAACAGGTTCACCTGGAAGGTGTGCTGCTTGTCGAGCTTGAAGTTGTTGAGTTTGACGGCTTCGGCGGCGTGCGCAGGCGTTTGGTATTCGATGAAAATGAAGCCCTTCGTGTGGCCATCTTGGTTGACGGGATAGTACTCGCTTACTATCGTACCGATTTTGGCGAAGATTTTGTTTATAACAGACTTTAGCTTTTCTATTCTGTTGGGGCCTACTTGGGGTACGCCATCTACGACTATGACGCTCTCGACACCGTCGGTTTCCTTGGGTTTCGTCTTCAGGATATCACCCAAAAGCTCTAAAAATTAAACAAACACTATGAGAAACTGCATGAAACACAAATTCGATGTTTTCGATACGATTATTAAAAAAATAAAAATCCAATATTTGATAAATTAACCGATAAAATCCTTGCATAACCTACAAAAATACCTGTACCATAACCTTCCCAAATCTATCACATATGGAAAAAAATTGATAAGAAATTACATGTAGCAATACATTTTCAATATTTTTATACAATTATGAATAGATTATATAAGTTAGAAACTCCCGTATGTGTTTGAATCATCGTTAAAATGAGCCGACAAAAATTCACATGTTGATGGTGGAAGTAATAATTTTTCTAAAATACCTTCGTCCGAAATGTCGTCGACATAATCATCGGAATCGCTGAAGTTCGGTTCTTCGTCATTCGAAGAGTAATCGTTTTCATTTTTACTATCATCGTCGTTTGAATTACTTTTTTCATCTGCTTTCTTTTTCGCCATTTTGACACGCGTTGAATTGACGATTGTTCGGAAGTAAGCATCAATTCATATGTCACATGTCATGTCAGACAATTCAATTGTCAAAAAATTCTTCCATTTGGCGGCCTGTGCCTACATCATTATTTAGCAACGTGGAAATCCTAGCGCCAGCTGGTGTGAAATTGTGAAACGTAGTAAAAGCGTATTTGACCGCGTGATGGCGAAACTTACGCGTCTCACTTGAAGGCGTATGGAATTGTTACGTATAGGTAGCGAACACAGGTTATCTTTACTCTGGTTTCTCTTCAGCAGCGAATAAATCTTTCGCCTTTTACTAAAGATTTCCGTGGAGAGGAACAACTCAAATGAGTCTGTAAACAATTTTTTAGTGCCTAGCATTACATGCTGGGCTGTAATATAATCAAAACATAAAAGTTAGGTACAAGATCATATAATGTACCAGATAACGGTTTGCTAATCGCTAACAGTAAGATATGAACATTAAACAACTGTGCCGGTATTTTTCAAAAATAAAAGTTTGCTGCAATTTACTTGTATCATTGTTCTAAAGGAGTAAATTTGTTCTGTTCTGACTTCTGACTACTTCAAGTTGGTTTATACATAGCGATTAACGTGACCTCTGTTAAAAAGTATAATTAAAAATACGAATCAATATAAACTTTTGCAGTACTATTAAATTATATAATTAATGTTATTAAAAAAACTTCGTTTAATAAATAACATGGAAATTATGTCAATTATACAGGGCGAGAAGAATAGACACTGAACTTGTAGTTGTAAAATAAAGTTATAAGAACTCATCAAGTCAAATAATAACATACTTGAATTTTGGACCTTTTTCGACTCACCCTGTACAATTTTTGAGATTATATTCCTAATTATTTTGCAGTATTTTATTATTTCTATCTTCATGCAGACTCTCAGTGCTACACAAAATACTACAAGCGCTTTTTTCTTTATTATTTTCTTCAGGATCCGTTATTTCCTTCTCATCTTCATAATTTTTTTCATCGCTACTTGGAGTACATTCATCATTTACCAAGTCCACATTTGAACCTCCATTAATTTCTATCTCACTAGATTCACTATTTTCTCCCAGTTTCGTGATATCATTCTTTTCACCATACATTACATCGCACTTGTTAATTCCTCCTTTGTTTATTCCACTACTTTTTTCATCATCTAATTCCTCTATCTTTTTTTCAACATCCAGTTCCCTTATCTTTATTTTATTACCTTCTTCACTAGTACTATTAACAACTTTTACATCACTATTTTGTTTCATCACATTCTCTTTCTTCTTCTTCACTTCCTCTTCCTTCAATTTCGCTTTCCTCTCTTCGGCTTCCTTTTTCTTTCTCTCTTCCTCCGCCTGCTTCTCCAGCTGTTCCTCATACAACACCTCCTCTCTTTCAAGCACCTCCTTGTAATGCTCGAGCTCGAGCAGCTTTAAACAGAACCTCAGCTCATCGAGACCCTCCTTCCTCATGCCGAGCCTGCACAGTGCCTCGCCCCTTCGACCGATGCACGTGGCCCGCTCGTACAAATTGGCCTCGCAGATCGGCTGCAACAGCTCCAAGGCCCTGCTGCAGTCCTCCGCCGCCCTCCAGCAGTTCCCCTGCGCCAGCTGCGCCTCCGACCGCGCCACGTACAAGTCCACGAAGTTCTTGCTCAGCCGTATGCCGTAGCTGTAGGCGCTGATGGCGCCCAAGTAGTTCTTGTTGCGCATGAACTCGTCCCCTTTGGCCTTGACGAACTGCGGATTCCGCTCCTCCGGCCTGATGTCCTCGCTGACGAAGCCCACCGAGCGGCGCGCCTTCGCCTGCTGCGCCAGGAACTCGTGCTCCTCCTCCAGCTTGGACTCCCGGCAGGGGGTGGGCAGCTGCCTGGGGGTGAAGTCTATTTCGACGGTGGCCGATCGCCTCGTTTTGGGCACTTCTTGGGGCGGTTTCGCCTGTTGTGTAGGGGCCGCTTTGATGGCTTTCCGTTCGGTTACTTTGCTTCGCAATTTGTTCGACATGCGCTTCTTGAACTCCTCCAGATCCCCTGAGAACGTACAAAATAAAACTCCTGGCTTAGAAGGGAATTGATATTGGTGTTACCTAAGGCTTTCTGTTCTTCCATCTTCCTTATATTGGTGATATTTTGCCTTGTTTCGCTGTCTAAATCGATTTGCTTCTTGACAGCGGCTCTTTTGAGCACGTGTTTCCTGTCGTCCCTTCGCTTGGCTTGCTCTTGTACGTTCTTGAAGGATTCTTCGAGGAATCGCCGCTTCAACTCCAGCTTTTCTTGCTGGAAATTACTCTCATAAGCAATTTTTACTATTAATTTTCTACTAGCAAACAATTCACTACTAGCAATTTTTTACTTAAGTACTATTAGATACATTACAGACCTTGCTAACGTTAGGTTCGAGGCTGGCCCATTCCTCCTGCTGTCGCTTCTTCAGCTCGAACACCACGCTGGACTCGGTGAGGATGCATTTACTGGTGGATTCGTCGATGGGGGAGAAGAGCACCGCTTCGAAGTAGTACTGCTCGAAGGAGGCTTTCACGAATCGGGCGGAGATGAGGACGTCGACTTTGGATCCGCGGGCGTTCTTCAGCGGCATCGGCGCCGTTATCACGACGTCGGTGGCCGTTTGCTTCCATTTGGCGTCTTTGATTATTATTGGCATGTTTTGCTGGATGTTTTTTTTTGACTTTTTAGTTGTATTTGCTCGGGTGGGATCTTAGGTTAGGTAAAGATGGCGTTTCGAGGGGGATATGTTCGATTTAATACGGCGGTTTCTATAGAGATTTTGATACGGTATTGTTAGGGATATTGAGAATTTTGTTCTTGCTACTTTAGATATTTGGTTTGTTCAAGATGCATGTTTGAAATGTGTATGTTTTGTGCATGGCTGGCACCTTACTTGGTTAGAACATGACAGTATAAATAAATATCATAAAAAAGGAAATAATAGAAATTAATTGGCAGGACCTCCCATTATGTATCTATTGGTGAATTTTTATTTGGTTTTTAAAGTGTTTTTTTAATGATTTTCCAAGTATACTTGATGAAGATTTGAAGAACTTGAAGAATTAAATGCCTATTAAGTACCCTGAAATTTTACGTAGTTTTCAAAAATAGATCAAGGGTGTTCCATTATTTGAAATAACAAAGTTGATGTCTACTTCCGGTATAACCGGACAACACATATCGGTTCTAACGGATACAAGTTTTTTTGATAAATCAAACTCTCTAACGAACCCCACGAAAATAACATTAATTAAACTATTATTTTTTACTGTTATCAAAAAGGAAGTAGGATGTTTTTCTAGGTTTTCTATTAATTAGTTTCCTGGTAGGTGTACTATAAAATAAAAAAAAATATGGTATAGAATTTATTAAGAAAAATCGTCAAAATGAAGCTGTCGTTTCTTTCTATTATCGCTGTTCTCTTTGTGGTAATGTTCCAAGGAGTATTTTCTATTTCTGCGGGAAGTAGGCCCGCTCCCAAGGAGCAGGTATGATTTTTTTCTCTATCTAAGCAGATTATAACATTTATATGATTTGCAGCGCAATTTTTCATTATTTTCGATTTTTTTGCCAGTAAATATAGGGTTATATTTATGGAGTCTTATTTTTCAGAAAAGATTATGGCGCTCCGCCAACAGAAATTTCAATAGTGAACAGCGACAGCATTTTGTAAGCTAAATGTACCGCAAAATTTAAAATAATAATAATAATAATTTAATAAATTTTTAGGGAGACGATGAGTAAAGTCGTATGCCCATAAAGGAATATTAGAATGGTAATTTTTCTATTGGTTTTTATTTATATGAACTCTTTAGATTAGTAAGTTCAGCCTGTTAATTATTAATTAAATGTTTGTTTTTTTTTAGAAATACGCCTGCATTATTCTATGGCTAATCTCTAATAAATTTGTAATGCGCATTTACTTAATCTATCTTATGTAATAATGTCTAAATAAATAAATAAATTGTTCAATCATTCAATAGTTTCATTAATTCAAACGATATCTATTAATTACATTGTTCTAAATTATTCTGCAACAGTATTATTCTGCCTATATTAAGAGTCGTTTTTCAGATAATTTTACTACTAAATTTCATGATTTTTTCGAATAATTTGCTGAAATAATCGATTTATCAGATATGATTATACAGGATCCTAGTAAAATTGACTATTTTTTGAGATGATTTCTCTCTAAATTAATCGTTTTTCAGATGATTTTTATGATGATTTTACACGATTTTACGTGAAAATTTGTCATTTCTGAGTCGCCTATAATATGAATTAATGAATTTGGATTAAGTGCAGTTAAAGAAAATTTTGGGCTAATTTAATTTTACCATTTTTGTTTTCAATTTTTTTCATTTTATAGCTTGTATAAATTTGTCCTTTTAGATGAATTATGCAAATAGACAGTAAATTTTATGAAGAATTTGTAGATAATTATTTGTTCATTATATTTTAGCTAAGCAAACTGAATTAAATTTTAACGAATGAAATGACATATTGTTACAATTTTTAAAACTGCCTCAGAAACGTGTAAATATAAATATTGATTCAATTCAAATCGCTTTTGCCTAACAATTGAATGATCTTTAATTATCGTTTATAGTACCTTGGTAATTTTGCAATAAAAGTAGAAAAACAGCAGAAATAATAACGAATCAGTAAACAAATTTAAAAAAACAACTTAAACTCTTTATATAAAACACAATGCAATCCTATTATATTTAGTTACTGCATCGCAAAAAGTAGATATAAAAAATGATTTTCCATATAATCACAGCCAACGGAACATACTACCTCTTCATTTGTGCAATTTTAAGTTTATTTTACACTATAACTTATGCGTAAGTACTACACACAACTCCGGATACTCTTATTAATCTGACCAAATTTATTTCCAGTCATTCGAAACCAGCTTGGACTTGGGAGTGCCAGAAACATTCCTGCCAAAAAAGAAGAATCACCGAAAACACCACATCCATTTCGAGCCTAGCAGCTTGCAGATTCTTCTGCTCCGATTCAGCTGCGATTTGGCCGAAACCTACTGGCGAATTTTCTGTAGGAGACCATTTAATTAAAATTAACTACAACCTCATTACAGCCGTTAGTAATGCTCCAACCAGCGCACTCCTCTTTGAAGCTATCAAAGAATTCAAAGATGATATTAAGGTAACTTTATACACAATTTTTATAAGATAATAAGTGTAGTGTTATATTTTTTAGAGTACCATAACATCTCGTGTCTCTCCAGGTGGTGTTTGTGTATTTATTACACTCTCTATATCTGATTCAATCACCACCAAATTAACATTAGAAACTCCGGAGGGATACACATTGAAAATAGCTCAATCAAAAGCTGGTTGTATTAACGTAAAAATAAAAGCCATTACGTTCTTTGGAGCCAGAAACGGTCTACAAACTCTCACCCAACTCATCGTTTACGATAACTTCCGAAACGAACTTCTATTAACAAAGTAAGGGGTAATTGACAATTACTAATATCAGGAGCCTCTATGCCTGTATACTTTGCTCTGGCTGCAATTGAATTAATTGCAGTTCCGCCTTCATCACCGATGAACCAGCTTTTGCGCACAGAGGCATCTGCTTGGATACCTCAAGAAACTTCATAACAGTACCCGCCATAAAACGCACCATCAAGGCGATGGGGGCCTCGAAGCTGAACACCTTCCACTGGCACCTCACCGACTCGGTCAGTTTCCCGTACGAGTCGAAATCGCGGCCGGAACTGTCCTGGATCGGGGCCTACGATCCCTCCAAAACGTACTCCAGGAGCGACGTGAAGGATATCGTGGATTACGCCAGGGCGAGAGGCGTGAAAGTGGTTCCTGAATTCGATGCTCCTGCTCACGTGGGCGAGGGTTGGCAGGACACGGGGTTTTTGGTTTGCTTCAACGCTCAACCTTGGCAGAAATTCTGCATGGAACCGCCTTGTGGCCAGTTCGATCCGACTAAAGAGGCTCTATATGATGCTATAGAAGGTACAATCGAGATTCTAATTCTTAGCCGTTAATAAATTTCGTTTTTAGATGTATATGGTGATATGTTGGAGCAATTCGATCCGGATGTGTTCCACATAGGAGGGGATGAAGTGTCCTTTAAATGTTGGAATAATTCTGCTAGTATTATCGAATGGATGAGAGGGAAAGGATGGAACAACACCGAGCAAGACTTCATCAAATTGTGGAACCACTTCCAAGCCAACGCCCTGGAAAGGTTGTATAAGAAGGCAGGTAGAGACATTCCTGTTGTCATATGGAGCAGCACTTTAACTCAGCAGGCTTATTTGGTCGATTCTTTGCCCAAAGAAAAATATATTATACAAGTCTGGACGACGAGTAACGATGATCAAATCAAGCAATTATTAGATAACGGCTACAAAATTATACTCAGCAACTACGATGCGTTGTATATGGATTGTGGTTTAGGTTCTTGGTACGCTTTTGGATCGTATAAATCGGGAATTAACATCTCCAATAACTGGTGTTCCCCATACATTGGGTGGCAGAAGGTGTACGAAAACAAACCCTCTGCAATCGCAGGTGTGTTCTCAGTAAACTCAACTAAGCAAAGATGTTAAGAAAATTGTTAATTTAGGTGAAAAAGGAGACCAAGTGCTGGGAGCAGAAGCTGCTTTGTGGACAGAACAAACCGATTCTTTGTCGATAGATGGTCGACTTTGGCCTAGAGCGGCGGCTCTGGCGGAGGTGCTTTGGTCGAACCCTTCTACCGGTTGGGCGGCAGCCGAAGACAGGTTCCTTATTCACAGGGAACGATTAGTACTAATGGGCATCGAAGCCGATGCCGTGGAACCGGAATGGTGCTCGCAGAACGAAGACAACTGCCGCATTGGATCCCAGTTTAATACCGTTTAATTATGCTTTGTTTACTTACACGCCCAACATAAATGTTGGGCATTAAAAAATTGTTTACAGACTCATTTGAGTTGTTCCTCTCCACGGAAATCTTTAGTAAAAGGCGAAAGATTTATTCGCTGCTGAAGAGAAACCAGAGTGAAGATTGATCGTTTTCTCTATCTATAGATTACACTTTTATACGTTCGCAAGATCAAGTCGGAAGTGTCGCCATCTCGCGGGCAAATCTTTCATATTTCTAGCACATACACAACATAAATGTTAAATTGTCTTTAAATAAAATAAAATGGTATAAAATATAGATATAAAATGAAATGTAAAAATAACACTAGTATTTTACGAAAGACTGTGATTTTAATATCAAATAATTTATTATACTCTCATTTTGTACTACTGGTAATCAATAAGCAAATTTCATTACCGACTTATTGATTTTCTAAATCTAGTTATTTTAATCCAATTAGAGTAAAAGGCTTCAAATTCTCGGTTTTTACCTGCATAGTAATTTTGTACATGGTCGAAAATATCAGGTGAGTTTGGCTGAATTTTTATTTGTTTTTCCAAACTTTTATATCAAAAATAAAAGGTAAAGTTTATCAAAAATTTTATTAAATCATGTTTATGTTACAATGAAGGATGCACCATAATTAATACGTTTTAAAACAATATGTGGAACAAAAAATAAGAAATCAATTTTATTAAAATAAATATTTTTTACAAATTTTTTGATATCTCATAGATCTTTCACATACAAATTATCTTAGCACAAATAAATATTCCTGCCATATATCTACTGTCAACTGTCAACTGAGTAAGGCGTTTCTCTACAAATCAATGTTATTATACCATATCTTATCGAATAGGTAATAAATTTATGTACTCACCCAAAATCACAAAAAGTATAAAGTAACAATAAGACTTAAATCCCTAATTAATATCTCATCTCCTAACGTTTCTATCCATCTTCTCTAAGAGGAACAGCCTACTATGATCCAAGGGTGTTATGATCTTTCAAATGCTCAAATCAAAGCCTTCTACGTTTCAATATCCACAATGCAACATGAGTAATGATTCTCTATCAGCAATTACAACGATATTAATTATTATGGTTTAAGTTTGTAACTGTACAAACATTACTGCGCGTTTGTGATAGAGGGAATATGTTTTTCAAATCCATAATGAGTCTAAGTACCTCTGCTCGAAATTGTAATTGTTTTACTTCATCGAATGTGTCTAAAGTGGGTATTAAGGATTCGAGGAATGCCCTGTTGCCGTTAGGATCGCTTTTCTTAGAGCTTTCGAGGAGGTCCATTAGCCTTTCGTCTATCGTTACTTCCTTTTTTCGTTTCCTTGTGTCCATTTTTCTTTGCGAATGTATAATGTCTCTTTCTGTGAGCTCTGCAATGTCTTCGATAACTGTACCATCGTTGAAATGCCCTGATAGTTCTACTTCTTCATCTTCTTCTTCGTATTCATTATCCATTTTGTTAAATTTAACTTCGGTATGATTGAACGGTATTTTATCCAAGAACTTGAGATTATCAAAATATATGTATTTTTTGAACGAGGAGTCGTCTAGGCCGGATTTTATTTTTGATTGATCCCTTCGGTAAGCGTCTCGAGCGGACTTCCATCTTTGCTGAATTAATTTAACTGGAACGAAAATAATAATAGGTAATCGAGTATGCTGGTTATACATGTTATACTCACTTGCTTCTTGCTGCTTGTATTCAGGAAGGCTCCTGAAATCCTGTTGTTCAATGCACATTTCGCACACGTCCTCCCAGGCTTTCGTTTTCATGTCTCGGTTCTTGTAATCCTCACAGGATGTATCCCATAACAATGGTTTTTGTTCCATTACCCCTATTAACATTTGGGTGTCGAAACGATATTCCTTGGAAATGTGGCATAGTGGCATTTTACCCTATAATATATCCTTACTCTGAAATTGTAAAATAAGTCTTGTTGATTTTTAACCAAAAATCGAAATCAAAACAATCAAAAATACAACAACATTGCGACCATAAAGTCAAAATGAAAATAATAAAATATTGACATTTCGTTCGAATTACATCTATATTATTGGCTCATTGAAATGCTGGAGGAAAATTGGACCAATCAATGTTTAGTTCCACAACAGTGTTGCTAAGTGTCCGATATTTGTCCATATTTTTTATCACAACCATTAATAAAGCGCTCATAAAAATAAATGATAGGTATTGTGTTTATATTTTTTTGGTATTTACATTTCATCAAATATGTTTAAATCTGTAATTAACTACCTACAAAGGTAAAACATATTACGACAACTGGCAACATTATAGAATCAACCTGTCTACAATTTTGTGTGTCAAAAACGTCAGTTGCCATTATCGTCAAGGTCAAACACATGACATAATTTTTTTATCACTTCGCTAGATTCGGTAAATATTAGTTTAAACAATGTTTTCGTGTTTATTGTAATCTATCAGCGATTAGCTTGTTTAAACCGTTAACTTGCGAGCTCTCCGTTTGCGAATTTCGATTAAAGTCATCGGTGTTTTTTATTTTATTGTAGTTGGTGTGTTAAAAATGTAAAACGTAGAAGCCCTGGTGTTCGTGCGATAGAAATCTCCAAAACAGACTAAACATGACGAAAAAATTCGAATTCGATTGGCACGTGCCCGTGCCGGAGCCCCTTTTGACCGGCTGCGTCTTCGATAGATGGACCGAAGAGAAAGACAATGTAGACATGGAGCAAAAAGCCCTCTTCAAAGTAGACGAGTATGGATTTTTCATTTATTGGAAAAGCGAAGGAAGGGTAATAAATTTATGTACATTTTTTATTATTATTTATTATTTTATCGTATACTTGTTTTTTATCCACTGCAATCATTACATGGATAAGATTCTATTTTTGTACCATTTCCTTATCGTGTTTTTCGATATCGCACGATAAACCATCTCTATAATGGACTGTTACAGCCTAATTAAGCGCTTGAAACTTGTTTTTCTTGTACTTGGTTCATTAATGTGTTTTTATGGTAGTTTCCTTGTTATTAAGTAATTGCATCGGAATGGAATAATTATTGCTTTACTTAATTGAATAATTAAATTTCACTGTCACTTATCCAGTTTCTCCTATATTATGAATTTGGTCATATAAAAACCAAGACACATACTCTTAATACCTGTACAGGGTGTCCTAACTGTAAATAGAAGTGATATTAATTTAAGTTAAAGAAATATACAGAGTCATACAATGAAAACTTGTCCTTAAAACTCGAGAATTGATTTTTCAGAATTCCCTGACACCCGTGAATTTTTGTTTTTGAGGATATAATTTTTGACAATCAAGCCAACTTGATGTTCATCCCCTTAAGTCCTAGCATTCGATTTTGTTTAATAACTTTGTAAATGTAAAATCTTCACCGATTTTCCAAAACGATTCACCGGAAAATTTGCAACAGAATGGGTTTTCAAATGATGTATTGGAAGTACGGAAGTTTCATTTGAAATTCTAAAGTTGAATGGCCCGTATTCAGCGCCTCACTTTAACTTTAGCGTGACTCTAAAGTCGCGTCTCTAGTCCCTAGTTACTCCATAACAACAATGTAAAACTGTCAAGTTAAAGACGCGACTTTAGAGTCACTCTAAAGTTAAAGTGAGGCCAATACGGGGGAATGTGTCTAGGGCTTAGGGGGAAAAACCTATCAAGTTGGTTTGACTGTCAAAACTCTTCCCTCTAAGAACAGAAATTGTCGGGTCTCAACGAATTCTGAAAAAATATTTGGTTCTCTAGTTTAAGGTGGGATTAAGTTTTCATTGAAAAACCCTGTATAAATAATCAACTAAAATGAAGAAAAGGCGATTTTTTATCTTGAAAAAATCACTTAAAATTCTCATCTTTTAACAATGCACAAAAGTTATCCCTTGGCAGAGCAAACGTAAACTATTTATATTACTATAAATTCATTTACTGATTTGAATTTTTTGGTATTTTTAGGACGGCGACGTCCTCGAGCTGTGTCAAGTGAGCGACATCAGAGCGGGGGGTATACCGAAGGACTTCAAACTGCAGAAGGACCTGGTGAACCGGCACGGGGCCGATGTGGAGGATAAATCTCTGACGATATGCAGCGGTACCGATTACATAAACATCAATTACCAGCACATCGTTTGCCCTAACGCCGAAACCGCTAAGGTGAATTAGAATTTTCTTACTTTGTTTTCCCTTGTAAGTTTTCGATGCGATTTTTCGATTTAATTTTGAACGACTTTTGTGCAGTTGGATTTTAGATCGATTCGATTTATTTAGAGACTAATATTTTTTATGGGTTTGCATGTAAAAATTGATGAGAAATATTGACAAATATGAGATATTGTACTGTATTGGAAATGCAGTAAAAGGCCAGGTTGGTTGTTTAAGCTATCTTTGAAAGTTAATTGGTAATGTTAATGTTTTAGGCTAAATAGTGCAAACGTTTCTTAATTGAAAGATATTATGGTATTTTCAAAATTTGCTAATTAACATTTCTAGACTAATTTATTGACGTCAATAAAATCCGCTTAAACAACCATAAAATAATATCAATGTGTTTAAAAATAAAGCACAAATCATTAGTAATATGTTTTCCTTGTTTGTACGAAACTTGAATTTTAAAGGTATGGTTGGATGGACTGAGAAAAATTACCCACAATGTGAAAGCAAATAATTTTTGTCCCATGACATGTTTGAAAAAACAGTAAGTCAAACGGATATTACCGTATGCATGCTGAAAATTTATCTATTTTTTTTACGAAATTTATGTTGTACTTTATTTCTATATTTGTAAATATTTATATTACTTTTGCGGAATTCGAAAATAGCGTTTTAAATGGTGTTACGTTTAATCCATTTTCGATTTCGCTGTGTTTGTCCATGCGAATGAAATGGCATTTTTTGTTTATTGCATGGCTTCTTTCAATATGATAGGCATGGCAACAGGGCTTAAGGAAAATCACTCATAACAATAAAATCGTGAATGTCTGTCCAAGAACAGCTTTGATGAAACAGTGAGTTCTATTTTTATTTGTTTGTTTTTTTTTTTCTTATTCGTACAATTGTCGACTTTTGGCTTAAGCGATATGTTTTAATTGTTCCTTACACGTCATTAACGCCTATTAATTTCCATACTTACCCATCACTGCACTTGATGAATATTTAATAAGGGAATCACAATTAATTTTGTCCGCAGATTTGTAAAAAAATAAACGTTTAGTAGTGTAAATAAATTTTTGAGTATGCAGTGTACCAATCGGTTTATGGATTAAATCGGTTGATAATGATACTCTTACAAAATTCCTCTTTATTTTACAAATTTATTAGAAAAATATGTTTTGTATTACATTTGCGGATAAAATTAGGTAGTATTATACCAGGAACAGTCATTTATTGTGTTTCGCCTATTTTGCAAGATCGAATTGATTTCTGTTAATTGAATAGTTTTCTTTTGCTCCTCGCTTTTTTAATTTTTTGTCAACAAATTGAAATATTAAACTTTTCATATACCAACCAATAAAAAAGGTGCTATTTGTCAACAGCCAGGCTACATTTGGCGAGGTACTAAAGCAAAATGTAACTCATATTTTATATCATTTACACCTCAACATTCAAGCAAACTATTCATTTGGTGTACGGGAAGCTTTAATCTTTAAATTGTTATTAAAAAAATACCTACACCACAGTTTTCTAAAAACTTTGGATCATTGAGAATAACACAATAAAATACTATTTCTACTCCATGCAAATATATTACGCTATTTCATTATTTACACGCAAATAATTCCTCGCCGATGCACGCATTTCGTTACATTACCGTTTGCTTTTAGTTGGATGAGACTCGGCTTTTCCGTTGACCAAAAGGGTCAAATCCCCGTGAAGGTGATAGCTCGAACGTTCGCCTCCGGTAAAACGGAAAAATTGGTTTATCAAATACTGTCCGAACTCGATCTACCATCCGGCAAAAACGACTCCATCGAACCGGAAGCCTTTACCTTCGATAAATTCTACGCTCTGTACCACAAAATATGCCCGAGAAACGACATCGAGGAATTGTTTCGGAGCATGTAAGTTATTAAAAGTTAATGGTAAAGAGCTCATTGAATGTTCTATTCATTAATATGTTTCGTAAAAGCAGATAAAGTTTATGTTTTATTGGTTTTTAGTGCGACGGGTAACGCGGATCATTTAACGTTGGACCAATTGATAAATTTCTTGAATGACAAACAACGCGATCCTCGATTGAACGAAATTTTGTACCCGCTTTACGATGAAAAACGAGCGCAGGAAATTATCGACACCTACGAACAGGACGAGGCTTGCAGGAAAACAGGAAAACTTACCAAAGACGGATTAATTAGGTACGGATTTATGAACTTTCATGATCTTCTGAAGTTGGTAGATGCCATAACTAGGTATGTTTTTTTGTGAAAATTCAGTTACCAGTACCACCAGGTTTCTCTTATTAGGGATCTACAAGATGGTAAAATATAACAGTCAAAGTTTGAAGCTGCCAAGCAACTACTTATTGGAGAAATTTATATTGTTGACAGTAAATCAAACTTAAAATATCTCTACCGTAACATTTAATAAACATGTTATGGCATCTATCCACAGGTGTAGAGTCACTGTGGTCTATCGCACCTTACCTTCAGATATGCAAAACATGGCTATTATTTTTCAAGCATTTTACTTACGCCAGTCTCTTCTTCAACTCCCTATAATCGTACTATTTCTTTCACAGATATTTAATGTCCGATGAAAATGCACCCGTATTTCTGGATCGCCTCGACATTTACATGGAGATGGATTTGCCTCTATGCGCTTACTATATCAATTCTAGTCATAATACTTATCTGATCGGTCGCCAATTTGGCGGCAAATCCTCAGTCGAAATGTACAGACAAGTACTGTTAGCCGGATGTCGTTGCGTCGAACTCGATTGCTGGGACGGTACGTATCCTTAACTTCGCCTAAATTTATATTAAATACCCTACATCATCAAGCTTTGTACCTTTTGCTATCACTGAATGCATCTAGCTTGTATCACCGAAGGGTAATACAATTTTACTAAGCAATGCATTGTGTAATTGTAAGTGGCTGTTTGTTCTTGTAGGTAGAGGCGAGGACGAAGAACCGATAATTACTCACGGCAGAGCAATGTGCTCGGACATATTATTCAAAGACGTAATTTACGCCATCAGAGACACCGCTTTCGTGACATCGGAGTATCCAGTCATATTATCGTTCGAGAATCATTGCTGCAAATCCCAGCAGTACAAATTGGCGAAATATTGCGACGAAATTTTGGGTAACAACGAATAAAACGCGGTGCAAAGTTCGTCTAATCGTAATCGGTTTGTTCTCGCAGGGGATTTGTTGTTGAAAGAATCTTTGGACGACTATCCGCTGGAGCCGGGCGCGGCTCTTCCTCCGCCCAGCGCCCTCAAGCGTAAGATATTGATAAAGAACAAGCGATTGAAATCGGAGGTGGAGAAGCACGAGTTGGATTTGTTCAAGCAAGGTCAATTCGTTATCGAAGATGAGGAAAGAGAAGACGCGAACGCCAGCGCCGATAGACCGATTCCACCGGATATGTCCATCGAGGTAACTCAAACTCGTTATTACTGGGAATGAAAAGTTGCAATATTTTTAAATTTATAGAATCCTCCGGAAGGTGGTGAAGGCGAGATAGTGCCGCCTACTACTTACACAGGTTCCACTACGAACGTTCATCCTTGGTTGAGTTCCATGGTGAATTATGCTCAACCGGTTAAATTTCAAGGGTTCGATGTAGCTGAACGTAAGTCAATCTCTAATCTAAGCTATTGAACTAATAGAATGTACAAAATTGTAGTATTTTCTTTTAAAATTTGTATAGACTGTCATGTTCACCTTCAGGAAAGTTTCCTATAACTAGCGGTTTGATGAGTTAAATTGCAAGCTTCTGTTAGTTACCAGCAGTGTTGTTAAGTAGTTAACTACAAGTAGTTAAAAATGTAGTTCAACTACTTTTAATGTATTTAAATAGCCAACTAACTACTTTTATAAGCTCAGGAACTTAATTACATTTAACTACATTTTTTGTAGTATTTAACTACTTTATTTAAATACATTTTAAAATAATTTTTTCATTCTCTATGCAGGTAACGTTTCTGAAATTTTTGAAAATATAATATTATCCTCCAAAAATAAAAATTATTTAGATAGATACCTGAATTGTTTTTTATGATCTAATCTACGAAGCTTATATAAATCCCTTTTCCCTTAGACAAATGCCCAAATTCCTGGAATTTTGTCATTACAAATTTAGTTTTAAATACATTTAACTACAATTCCGATATATTTAAATACGTAGTTACATACTTTAGAATAAATTTTATTTAAGCCGCATTGAAATACATTTTTTTTAAAGTAGTTGTAATTGTAGTAAACTACATCAAAAAGTAGTTTTAACAACACTGGTTACCAGGAACTTATCCAGATATAAATATGTATTTGCTCTTGACTAAAACAGGTAGAAATATATAGATGGAGCAATAAATCTTCAGTCAAAAGTGTATGAGTTTTTTAATTAGATTGGTCTATAATTTATTTATTTTTTAGAGAAAAATGTGCACCACAACATGTCCAGCTTTTCCGAACCGGCCGGTTTGAATTATTTGAAAACTCAAGCCATCGAATTCGTTAATTACAACAAACGACAAATGTCGCGCATTTATCCTAGCGGAGCTCGAGCGAATTCATCTAACTACATGCCTCAAGTAAATACCCCATTTTTTTTAATTTAACAGTACACCTACAATAAATTATATTCGAGTGGAGCAATTAAACTATTCTTCCATTCAGCATGAGATAGTCATAAAAACTTGAAGCAGTAAATTATAAGCGGGCTAACAAATAATTAAAAATTAGGCATTATTGAAGTAATAATTTGATAAATAATTATTAACTACCTGTAATAATTATTACCGATAGTATACAGTATCGATCGAGATATCAATGAAAGTGTTGTTTAATTTTATTATATCCTTTTAGTATCTATTTAATATCTCAGAAGCACAGCTGTGCTATGTGTTCAGGTTACTTTATCTGGAATTAGAAAAGGGTCGCCTATTAAATAATCGTTATACAGAGTTGCACAATTAAAGTAAAATAAACAGTACCATTACACAACGGTAAAACTTTTGGAACTCTATTATTTTTTCATTGAGTCACTCGTGTTGTTTCATCTGCATACAAAATTAAGTTTTATTACTATCTTCTGATGGCGAATGGAGTATAAACTTCTCTATTTTATTCACTAACATTGGTTTAACTTTTTACTTTACTTTGGGATACATGTATTGTTCTCGTAGGTGTTTTGGAACGCCGGTTGTCAAATGGTATCGTTGAACTTCCAAACGTCCGATCTACCGATGCAATTGAACCAAGGCAAATTCGAATACAACGGCAATTGCGGCTACCTGTTGAAGCCGGATTTCATGCGTCGCCACGACAGAACGTTCGATCCGTTCGCCGAATGTCCAGTGGACGGCGTCATAGCCGCCCAATGTTCCGTGCAAGTCATAGCCGGTCAGTTCTTGTCTGACAAAAAGGTAGAGATTTCCTTTCATTCACGGCAAATATTTACGTTCGTTTGCTTTAAGGTGGGTACCTACGTCGAAGTGGACATGTACGGTTTACCTACGGATACTATTAGAAGGGAATTCCGCACCAGAATGGTACCGGCCAACGGATTGAATCCTGTTTACAACGAAGAACCGTTCCTCTTCAGGAAGGTCGTTCTGCCGGATTTGGCAGTGTTGAGGTTCGGTGTTTACGATGAAAACGGCAAGCTGCTGGGTCAGAGGATTTTACCGTTGGATGGACTACAGGTAATCCTCCTTTTCATAAGTTATTTATCTAATTAAACATACAGCTAGATGCAAAATTGTTTACAACTACATTTGCTGTAGGCCGGCTATCGCCACATTTCGTTGAGAACAGAGGCGAATTTCCCCATGTCGTTGCCGATGTTGTTTTGCAACATCGAATTGAAAATATACGTGCCCGATGGGTTCGAGGACTTCATGGCCGCGCTGAGCGATCCAAGGGGTTTCAGGAGCGCCCAGCAGAAGCAGAACGAGCAAATGTCTTCGATGGGCATCGAAGTGACGGCCGATAAGCCGGTGGAAAAGAAAGAGAAAAAGGAAGAACCTAAATTGGGTATGTACACGAGCCGAATACGATTGTCATTAAATAATAAATTTGATTTTTTTAGTGTTCGAACCGATTACTATTGAAACTATTAAACAAGACAAAGCATTCCAAAAGACTACCAAAAAGCAACAGAAAGAGTACGACACGCTGAAAAAGAAGCAAACGAAAGAGAAACTCGCCGTGCAGAAAACCCAATGCGCGGCCATCGATAAACTAATAAAAGGCAAAAAGTAAGAAAAAATTCGATTACTGTAGTTGCTTTGTAAATATTGTGAGATTTTAACATTTTTTTCCTCAGCAAAAACGATTTGGTGAACGATCCGGCTGTGCGTAAATTGGTGACGGAGCAAACGTTGGAATGGAGCGCGCTGATGGAGCGCCACCGCAAGCAGGAATGGGAATTCCTGCGCAAGCAGCTGGACGACCAAAGGGACCTGTTGAGGAAGCACATGGAGATACTGCAGGCGATGCAGATGAAGCAATTGGAGGCGAAGCACGAGAGGGAAATGAAGGAGTTGAGCAGCGCTCAGGCTAAAATTTCTGTCGAAACGGCCAAGGAGGTTCGCTATAAGTTGCTTAACTTTTTTACTTCGTTACTTCATTTAGGTGTGTTTGTAGGTGGCTAATGATAAGAATTTGAAGACTAAAAAGGATAAAGAAAGGCGTTTGAAGGAAAAACAGCAGAATAATAACAAGCGGTTCGTGGACGAGCGCAAAGGGGCGACGATTAAGCACGGACGGGAAACGGAAAAGCTTCAGTTGACTCACAACAAGCAGTTGGAAATGCTGTCGCATGATATACAGAAGATGATCGATATGTATAAAAACGAAGAGGTGGAGTACGAATTGTCGAGCAAGAGTGAATTTTTCGCTTAAAAATTTATGTGTTTATCCAAATAAATTATGTATTACTGTTGTTATTCGTATGTTTGGGGCCAAAACTCATAACTTAGGTTAGACCCTGAAAAGGGGAAATAGATTAATTATTTTTAATCTTTAAAACTATACGTATGTGTATGTTAATAAATTATAAGAAACTAAATTGTTTTAAAACAAATTAGTTTTAAAGTGCACGGTAGTCAGTGAAGGTTAATTTTGTGTAGAAGCTCCACAAATTAAAAAAAAATCATTCATAATACTAATTAAGATTTTCGTTCTAGTAATGGACCAAATTAAATAATCACGTGCCTACCCCTACAAAGTGGCTGAAAACAATAAAGGTGGCTGTATTACAGAATAAACGTAGAGTACTCATTCATTTAAAAGAAGAAATTTGACATTGACAAGAGACGTATCATGAGCTTTTTTTCTCGTGTTTCCTTTGATTTTCCGTTGGCTAGGTTATGTTATGAAGTTTGACTTGATTAAGATCAAATAAAAAGTCAAGAACAGACGGAAGTGAGAAAAACCATTATTAAATTTACCTGGAGTTATTTCATAAGCGTATTAAGGTAAACGAGATTCTTTCTTACGTACGGGTTCACTTTAAACAACAATTGGTTTTTAAGATGACTTTGAGCAAGACTAAAAGGCTTTTGCTGGGACTGACCGCCGTTTCTGGCGTTGCCACGATTTATTACGAGAATAATGTTAACAGGGCTCAGAATTCCTGGACCACCAATTACACACCTTCTACGTTTGCAAAATGGGATGATAATTGGGATCAGTAAGTTTTCTCTTTGTACATATGATGGCAATATGACAGCATTTACAATTAAGGGTATTAATAGACATTAAGAAAGAAGTAACAAGATGATAATTTAACCACTAATGATTACACTAATTAAGAAATTCCATATGGAACATTGAATGTTAATCTTTTTATAGTCGATCGCCGAAATTTCTCCAAAACACCAAAGGAGGAAAACTCTCAGAATCAGATGAGAATAAATTAAACGAACAAAAGGAAAAGAAGCCAAGGGCGTTCAGGCACATCATTTTAATCAGACATGGGCAGTACAATTTAAGTGGCGGCTGCGACAGTGAAAGAATCCTCACTAAATTAGGTAAAAGATTGAAAATACAAAGTCCATATTGGTTTATAAAACTAATTTTATCTAACAGGTCGATTGCAAGCCGAATGCACTGGAAAGAGATTGAAAGAACTGAATTTACCTTACACAGAGATTATAAAGTCTACCATGATCAGGGCCCAGGAAACTGGAAATATCATATCAGATTTTTTACCAAAGGTATGATAAATTTATAATCAAACATTTGGGTGTAATCAAACACCTTAAATACAAACTTTTAAATTATTAAATTTATTAATTTAATAATGTTTACAGCTCCCAATAGAAAACTGCGATCTTTTAAGAGAAGGAGCGCCAGTACCCCCCGAGCCCCCGATAGGCAGTTGGAAACCTGAAAATTATGTAAGCATAACGAGTTCTTTATATTAGCGGTATTGATTTATTGATCAAACTTACCCATAATTCTTTTATCTTCAAGAAGTTTTACCAAGACGGCTCTCGAATCGAAGCGGCTTTCAGAAAGTATTTCCACAGGGCTGATCCCGATCAAGAAAAGGATTCCTACACCATATTGGTGTGCCACGCCAATGTTATAAGATATTTTGTTTGCAGGTAAAAATAATGTATAAATAGTATCATTAATTTCCTATTCATTATTAATTTACCAAGTTATCAAACACCTTTCAAGAAAACCAACTCACGTTACAATATCTTCCTTTCATATAAAACTTTATAAAATCTTCTTTTAGGGCTCTACAGTTCCCGGCTGAAGCCTGGCTCAGGCTGTCTTTGAATCACGCCAGTATAACTTGGGTCAGTATAACGCCCAGCGGCAGATGCATTCTGAGAGTGTTGGGTGATACGGGACACATGCCTCCCTCTTACATCACCAGCTCCTGATTCTACCACAAACAAGTGGCCCAAGAAATTAATATCTATTAATGCGCATTTTCCTTTATTGGATGTGGACATGTTTGTAAATTTTGCACTCGACAGGGATTAGATTTTCTGTCCAAGATAGCAAGGCCTAAAGTATAAATAACTCATCGAGTATACATATATGTAATGTAAAATCAACAAATTCTAACACTAAATTTGAAAAAACGCATTGCTAGATCATTATGCACTGGAGATCGAATTTACAAACATTTCATCTGTAATATTGTATTAATTACTGCTGTAAATACGAGTATTACCTACATGTATATATTTTTTATTAATTTAGTAGAGGATAATCAAGAATAAGTTTATTAAAAATACCTTACATTTTATTATTTAGCAGTCCTTTAATCATAAAGAAAAATGTAGAAAAAAATGTCAATTTATAGTACAGCCCAGTTTTTAATTGTAGTATCCTTATACCCTTTAGAAGAATTTAATTTTGTAAATTTATCATTATCAAAAGCCTTTGACTGTGTAGGATGCATGTATTCGGCGAAATTGTTGACCTATGTCAAACGTGGTAAGAGACATTCTGGTTTTACACCAAAGACTGTCATACACGCTGTCATATGTCAACAAAATATTAATCTAACCTATAAATATTGTAAATGTTAACCTCATTGTAATATTTACAAAAAAATCAAATATGAGGCGCCTTTCTGAAGAAAGAACTAGAATATTATTCGAAAAACTATCCAAATAGTAAGTATTTCAAATCTTACCTTTACCCATTACTAATCGTTTTTTTACAGCATAGGCACAAACGTAAAATTGTTGATAGAACGTCCTGATGGATTGTATTGCTTCAGGGAACAAAAGGATAGGATCTATTACGTCTCCGAAAAAATATTAAAATGGGCCAACAATATGCCACCAGAACATCTCATATGCGTAGGCACGTGTTTCGGCAAATTTACGAAATCCAATAAATTTCGTTTACACGTAACTGCTTTGAGTTACTTAGCCCCGTATGCTCAAGTAGGTAAAGGTATTTATTTAAGTTTCTCGGTAGTTAGTCTTCATTATTGCAGAGTAAGATTTGGTTGAAAGCTGCAGCGGAACAACAATTTTTGTACGGAAACCATGTGGCGAAATCAGGATTGGGCAGAATTAGTGAAAACGCTGAAAAATACCAAGGAGTAGTCGTTTACAGCATGACCGATTTACCTTTGGGTTTCGGGGTTGCGGCTAGATCAACAGCGGAATGTAAACATGCCGATCCGTTAGCGACAGTTTGTTTCCATCAAGCGGACATAGGTGAATACATTAGATCAGAAGAAGACTTGTTGTAAGAAAGATAAATAAAACATTTTTATTCATTGAAATAAAATAATCATTTCTCTAAAATAAAAAAAAATGTACGCAGTACATATAAGTAATACTCGGAATCAAATAATAAACTTAAATCGACGTTTTTTAACTTACATTATTTTTTGACACTACATTTCTATGTCATTTTTTTGGTTTGGTCTCTTTTTCTTTCTCCTGGTGAATTATGTTGAGAAAAGAATCTAGATCTAAAGACTTTAGCATTTTCGTACAGGTTTTTTCTGATTCAGAATCGTCTGAAAATCTTCTTTTCCTCGATCTGCGAAAACAGAATTAAGTTAAAAATTTGTACATATTTTGGATTCATTAGTAGATTTTTACTTTCACTATAAATTTAATATTTAGTAGCCTTAAATTTATTTTATATAGGTAGTGAATTAGTTCCTAAAACTAATAGTCTGAAAATTTCATATTTACAGAACAAACTCGCTTTATTTTTCAATAATTTGTCAGTTTAACAATATTGTTATTTAGAAACATGTTTATATTTATTAGCAATTTACTAGGTTAAATAATCTTACTTGTTCGGTGAATTTTCTTCAATTTTCTCTTTTCTCGTCGACGTGGAACTCGTCAAATCTTCACTCGCTTTACTATCAGGTTTATTCGTGGCCTTTTTGATTTCGTCAGATTGCACGGTCGCAGCTGGGCTCGTGTTACCCGGCTTGGGAACTACATCTAACAATGAGAAAAAATCCGTTTGTTTCAAATGAATATCCACCTCCTTATCTATGCGTTCCAAGTAGATTTTCCCGATAAACTCCGTCTGATCCGACTCGGAAGCTTTAGGTTTGTCAACAGCGCTCGAACCCGCTTTATTTTTTCCATCGTAAACGATACTTATGCACTCGTCGGTGGTGAACGTATCGAATATTTCCCTTTCCTCGCTTTCGAGTATTTGACTCGAACTTAACACCTCTTTATTGTCAACGAGTTGCTTCTTGGGGCTCTTATTCTGCATCAGGTGAATTCCTCTTTCTTTCAACCCGTCTATTAGATTCTGCGCCTCGACGTCCGATACAGTTTTGAACGTTTTCGATTTATCCAAGTCTTTCTCGTCTATTTCAGCGCTTTCGTTTTCGCTTAGCGAAAGGTCCAGCTCGGAATCGTCGCTCGTCCTTAAATCGTTCATTACGGTTCTTATCATCTCTTGGTTGCGTTTCCTCTTTTTGCTGGCCTTCGAAGTGAACACTTTGGCTATCGGTTTGATCTTGAACTTTCCGTTCGTCTGCTTTTTGACTTTCGACGATGTCTCGTTGGCCTCTTTGAGCGAGTTCACCATTTTCAAGCGTTTCTTCTCCAGTTCCCTCGCTAGGGAGAACTGCTCAGCGAGCTCCTCTTTCGATGGCGATTGATCGGGTTTCTTGCTCTTGGTTTTGTCTTCTTCGATCGGCGATTGCTTGGGAACAGGACAAGCAGCAGCTGGCGGTTTTTTATCTTTCTTTGCTGGTTTCTTGTTGGCAGACTCGACTTTTTTAACTCGTTTTCTCAGCGAATAAAACTTCTTGGGCGTTTCGGTTTTCTTTTTGAATATAACGGTGTCGTTGCTTTCCTTTCCGCACCAACTCGAATCCTCCATATTTTCGTTCGAATCTTGGGAGCAATCGGATAAATCGTCTTTGAGCAAATTCAGGTTCTTTTTGCCGATGATATTTTTGTTGAAGTATTTCGTATGATCGATTAAATTGATCGTTAACTCGGAGTAATTCTTCTCCACTTGCCTCACTTCGGCTTCGAGCATCTTATTTTGCTCGCTGTCCGACGGTTGGTAATACGAGCTGCCAGTAGAGTAATCAGTTGGCCTGTTAGGGTAAGGCGATAGCATGTCTATGTTAGGCGTGATCGGGGGGAACCCGGGCGTGTTGAGTAGACTCGGTGTCTCTATGGAATTTATGTCCACTCCGTTCAAATTAGCGTCCAGCATTTTGGTGAACGGTGTACCGTCGTCGTTGAAGTTCATGGGTGTTGCTACACCGGGAGTTTTAGGGTGTTGGTCGGATTTGTAAGGAGTTTCCAGCATAGATGTGATATTACAAACAGCTTTCGTCGGGTTAACAACGACAACAGGCTCTTTTACCGTGACTGGTGTAATGAATTGTTCCTCTTTATCCACTATCGTCTCCTTGCTACTGATCGGTTCGTTTTCGTTGGAGTTGCCCGGCGGTTCCGAGTTTTCGGGGATCTTCTCGGGTTCGGGTGGTTTCTCCGATTTGGCCGTTTTCGGCTTTCGCCCCCTCTTGAGCGGCTTTTTCTTAACGGCGGCTCGCTTGGTCAAGGGCAGATCGCTTTTGACGATTTCGCGAAGATCCGAGTCCCAGGCATACGGCTTGGATTTCTCGAAGAGCGTTTTGACGACTTTCTTGGCCTCGCTGTCGGGCGGCTTTTGGGAGAAATTGCTCTTGGGAGGGGTCGTGAAATTCAAACTGCGAATGTGAGAGCTGCTCTTCGGCGTGGGTTTTTTAGTGGCGTCCGACAAAGGCGTTTTGCTTTTCATGTCCGAACTCGAATTTTTATTGGTGCATTCTTTGTCGTTCGCAGCGGTTGAGGTAGCGGTATTTGTACTAATCGTCTCTGGTAAATTGTCTATTTTCTTCGTGGAATTCTGCGGTTTATTAGGCAGTTTTGGGTAGATCACGCGCTTTAAACCAGTCTTTTTAACGGTAGATAACTCCTTCGTTTCGTCCGGTCGGTAATTCTTGAAGAATTCCTGGAGTTCTTTCGGCGATGCGCCCACTTTAGGAACAGCTGGGGTTTTGGGAGAAACATTTTCTGGAAATCAGGAATATTTCAGTTATTTTGTTGCAATGTAATTGTATGCGGATACCTTTCTCTCCTACGCTCCCAGTAGGATTTGCGGCGATATTTCGGTCGTCGTTTAAAATAACCGGCATTTTCATTATGTCTTGTTCGGTAATGAATGCCGAAGATTGCGGTGGTTTATTTACAACCACAGTCGCTATCGGCGGAATTAACAAGCTGGTCATGGTGTTGAGATAAAAGGGATTGGGAATGGAAGGCGTCGTTGGAACGGCTAGAAAGTAGTTCTCTAAATTCGCAACCTGAAAATAATCAATTTTTATTACAATCTCTACAAACAAAATCGATTCTGTGAATTTTGCTCTAAAACTACAATTCATACATTCATACAACTCAATTAATTCAAACTGTTGCTGTTACTTAATGTTGTATCGATTAACGTACTTGTTCGCTTCCAGGTAGTTGAGGTGTACAGTTGAGTGGATTATCAGGTAAAGTAGTACATTTACTATTGCTATTATGTTTTTCCTTATTTGGTTTTTGTACTTTAGCTGGTGATATTTCTTCACTATTGCTCATTTTTTCTTTTTCATTGTCAAGTGATGTACAAGGCGAACTAAAAGTAGTCGATTAAACGCCACTCAAAATGGAATATAACATTCAACATAACGATTTAAAAGCTTAGATTGGCTGTATAGCTCATTAATTATGTCAATAATAGCTAAATAGTTTACCATAAGTACCTTGTATATTAAATTCTATGTATAGTACTAAACAGTATTAAATTCAAATAAAATGCATTTAATTTTTTTAAATACTGAATAAATAGGTATTCACGTTATTAGTTAAATATTAATTACATAACTAATTAATAAATTTACGGAGCTTACTTTGTTATTCAAATAGTAATTCAGTTTTTCAATTATTTTGGAACTAAGGTTTATACTTTATAAGTAGGAGCGTATTTACTTATTTATAGGGAGTCTAGGATATTACACAGTAACATCTCTATTAAATTTAAATTCCCCTTACATATCTCATAATCAACTCAGTTAATTTTAAAATAATTAATGTGATATAGCCAATGTAATTTTTCAAATTGTTACCCAATGCACCTTGTCATCATGTTATGAGAACCAATTTCTTTGGACATTTCATTATTAGTGGATGTTCCTGCAATTACAGTGGTTAAAAATGCAATTACGAAATAAACGTATTTATTATTTTATTACCGACAATTTCTTCTAAAATTTTATCGAAAATAGGATCCCTTTCAGTTTCTTGTATAACCTCTTTCACTGTCGAATCGAACTGCCTTTCTACCACTTTGTTGATGGTTTGGGCGATTTTCTCGTGAAATTCTTTATTCTCTAATAAACTTTCTGCTAAAACCTATAAATTATTTTGTTATTTAATACTGTAACATAGAATTATGCATAGAGGAAACAATTCAAATTAATAATTTACCTCAGTATTAATAATATCTGATGTTTGTACCTCAAATGAAGAAGATGGAGAAGATGTTGCTAAAGCTTTCCATCCATGCCTATTACCCGATTTACGTTTTGAACTAGAGTATTTTTCCACGGGGCTGTTGCCTGGTAAAGCATCACTTTGAGTAGTATCCACATCACTGCGGTGAGGACTGACTTCATCTCTAAAAGACCTTTGAGAACTAAAAAATGATAATAAACAATGCAGGGGAGTATTTATTGATTTAAACTAATAAAGGAAGTTAAAGACGTGCAAAATAACTCAATTCCAAAGTCCCAAGCTTTCTGTGACCTTCCACAAAGCACCATTATAATAAAATCAAATTTGGGAACAAAGCCAATAAAAATATAATGAAGTAGGTATTATGTAAACCTATTTTTCTTTCTAATAACGTAAGCGTTCTTTTTGAATCAGAATTTATATGATCCTACCTTAAGCCAGGTGTGGATGGTCGACTTGAAGGGCCATTACTTAATAAATATTGGAGTTGATCTACGAGATTTTCGTTTGGATGTTGCTCGTTATAGTAATTTGTTGCCTCTAATCGCCCTTGAACTAAAACCGAAGCATTAATTCCACTATTTCGACAATTTATTCGACTTACTTATCTGCGATAAATCAGAGTACTGTATAAAAATATCTTCCAATGTTAAACCGATGTATCGGGTAGCTATGTACTTGCTCTGAGAACTACTGTATCGCTGGAAACATGCTGAATTTTGCAAAAATTCGTTGTAAGCGGATTTGCATTTTTCCGATTTTAAATAGCCTGAAATTAGAATGGCTGGTTTATTATGGTTTGGGTACAAAAATATGAATTTATACCTAAAACTAATTTGGCTAGAGCTGTAGCCCGGGAATCCATGTTTCGCTTAAACCTTGGATTACATTTAAAGTCCGTTAAAAACGTTAAAAACTCTTTAAATTAAAATCTAAATAATTTTGTTTATATTACAGAAAATGCAAAACTTAAAAATTCTAACGCACAACTGTCATTAATGTCAGTTGTCAGTTTTTCTTCTTCTTTAACTCTACTTTTAAAATTGGTGTTTTTATAGTGATGGTATTTGGCCAATATATACAATTAAATCTGTTAATTCTGTAAAATTTCCTTCACTTATGGAATATTTTAGGATCATATTTTATTCCTTTCAGATAAATTCAAATAAATTAAAACCCGTATTGACGTATAAATATTTTCCAAATTTAGATCTGGCAACGTTGAACAGTAGTTGTCAGAAATTTGACATAAGTATGACAGCTTTGACGTTGACGTTAATGACATTCCTTATCTTTGTCATGGTGGTCAAATAAAAATAAACATGTTAACGTGAAAACTGAAAATAATGGAGACCGATATTTTACACCTGGCAGATATTTTAAGGCCTTCTAGTCGTGATATATTTAGTGGCAAAGGTAAACTATGTTTATCCGCTAATTATCTGAACAAACTGAACAATGGCATTGATGCGAACATTGAAGAAGACATAAATTCATTCCAAATCGTCAAGACGAACAATGCAAAGACCAATCTGATTAGAGATGTGCAATTTTTGTTAGATTTAATAAGAAAAACGACAAGTTTGAAGTTGATTCCGGACGAAACGGTGCAATACAACGTAGTGGATATCACAAAGTTCAAGAACGTCAAGAAACTGGAGATTACAAAATTAGATGTAAATATCGTGATTGGTCTGCAAAAACTCCGATCTCAAATTCAAGAATTGACGTGCTGTAGAAATTTAAAGTCCCTAAGTATACTTCTGGAGGAATGCGGTGGTGATAAAAGCCAACCTTATATTTGGAACGAATTGAGGATTGCAAACTTGTGTTACAACGAAATCGTTGAAATCGACAACAGCTTTGAGTGTACCCCTTCTTTACACACTCTAGATTTAAGCCATAACAATCTGAACAAGGCTGATTTCCTGAATCTCTTACCAAACTTAAAGCACTTGAATCTTTCTTATAACAAATTAGACGCTGCACCGAATTTCAAGGGGCAAATAAAAAACAGACTGCAAGTTTTGGTGTTAAACAACAATTTCATTGAAGATTTGAGCGGAATTTTATCCCTTGTTAGTTTAATGCAGTTAGATTTGGGCCACAACTGTCTATTAGACCACAAATCGCTGCTGTCGATATCTCACTTGGTATCCCTTCAATGGCTGAATTTGCAGGGAAATCCGATGTGCTTTCATTCTCAACACAGACAAATGACGTGCAACTACCTAACCAAAAACGCCAAAACGGTCAAGTTTTCCTTAGACGGCTCCGCTTTGAGCAAAATTGAGAAAAGCCTGACCGGATCGCTCTACCCCATATCACAGCTACTTCTCGCATCGTCTTCCTCTACCAACTCCATGGAAGCCCTGAACAGCACTCAAGAGAAGCAAAAGAAAATACGCAACGTAACAATAGAAGACGTCAATGCGGTAAAAGAGAAGTTCCCCGTGTCCACACCGCCCACCCCTTCGCAGCACTTAGAGATCAAGAGGCAAGTCGAACAACTCCGGAAAGAGTACGGGGAGTCCTGGTTGTACAAGGACTCCGGCCAGATGGTCCAGGACGTGCTGGGTTTCGATAAAAGCTCGATAATATCCTCGACCCCGCTAGAAAACAACATGGAGAACAACGCTCGAGCGATCGAAGAGGCTGCCGACAACAGCGACTTCAAAACAGCTGATCTCATCGACACTGCCAAGACTGACGAAGAATTCCTTACAGCCGAACAAACTGTGTTTAATTCAACCGCTAAACTCGATGATGAGGAGGTCATCTCGGACGGGGAAGACGTGTTTTCCGGCGGGGAGGATTGCATGTTCCTCGCGAACAATTGCGGGGACGGCAGCCAGGTGTTTGTGGTGGTTACGGAGAGTCACATATCAGAACGAGACGTTACCACGAGCAAGGAAAGGGCGAGGTGGCACGTGAATACTATTATTTCCTGCGAGCCGAGCGAGGAGGGTGGCAGCAAAATTAAACTGGAGTTCGATACGTTGAGGAGAGACAGGAAACAGAGGGTGTACGAGCTGAGCCCGGAGGATGTGAGTAATTTTTACGAGTCAATTAAGGAGAAAATCGAGAACGTGTCGGAAACGGAGGAGAAGAATTTGACTTATCAATGCATGAAGTGTTCACAGACGTTTCAAAGGAGCAAAAACGCGCTCTTGGAACAACCCACGGTTATTTGCCCTCAATGTTCTAGTAATATTGTAGTGGAAACGGCGTGAGAAATATTTCGTTATTCTAGTCTTAAAAGTTTTTTCATAGTTGTTGAGGCAACTGTATATTTTAATGTTTTATGCGATAGAGAATTTTATATATTTTTGTGTAGAATACGTGTAAAAATGTGGCCTTTATGAAATATTTGAATTTTATTACATCGCTCTATTTTTGATGTCTTAAAATCTAATTTATGTATTACGAAACTAAACGTAAGTATTTAAAGTGTTATTATTCCCGCCAGCTATTTTCTGTCTTAAAATACTTCATTTATTTTGATACCTCTTATTTTTTTGTAAACATTTTTCCATTGTAACAATAGGTATCATCTCAAAAAATTTGTTGTATTCTATAGTATATTAAAATATTATTTTGTTTAATTTTTTTTATTTTATTAAAAAACCTTTGAAACTATGATAGACACTCCAAATATCCGCCTGCGTCACAGGACCTATAATAATTATGCAAATAACAAAATACAAGTTTTAAGGTTTCATACTAAAACGCTCATAATTCACACAAATAATTTATTAAGTAAATAAAATATAGATTACATAGTGTAATAAATTTGAAAATAGACAAAAACTTTTATTTTTTTTTTAATTTTTTATATAGATACTATCATTCCTATACTAATCATTAAAAATAAACAAAAGGACACTTCTTTTAAATTAAATTTAAATATTAGTAATTTTTCCCACAAAAATATAAAAATCTTTTTAGAATGTTAATTACCTATTTTTTAAAGGGATCGGATAATTCTTTTTCAATAGAAAAATCATAAAAAATGATATCGTTAAACATTGCAAATCGCAAGTAAATTTAATTAGTTTTTTCTAAAATCTATACAAGAAAAAAATTAATGAACAAATAAACATATTATATGAAATAAACTATAAATTTACTTAGTCTACGTGGTTTAGACCACAAAATTACTTTATACAACTAAATTAGGTACTGTAAAATTTTTGGTCGAAGCAATATTTTCGAAGAATATCCTTCATGCGAAAAAATTCAACCTAAAATAAACCCGAATGGACAAAAATAATGATTAATCCTTTTTCGTCGAAAATATTGTTTCATCAAAATCAATTTGAAAATTCTATAAAAATCGGTAAAGATAAAAGCTGTGTGTGTGTCTAGACACATTTGTTTTGTGTTGGCTACAAAAATATGGACACTTCAGACATATCCGCTGCTATTTTCAAATGCATTCTCTAATTTATTTTCTCTAGTTAGAATAAAAATGAGATTATAAGTATGCTGAAAAACAACAACGGATATAGATAATATACATTAGACAGTGATTGCAATAATTTCTTAAAGCTGATTATTATTATTATTATTGTACTTTCTACGTCAAATGCGACAAATATTCAAATTATGCAAATCTAGGGATGCTTTCTAGATATTTTTAAATTATAGACAAAAATTACATACTCGATTTTTTGTAAAACTAGAAAAATGTTATTAATTTAAAATTGATAAAAAGCTTAAAAACAATAAAAATCACTAAAAGTAAAAGATGTAAATTATAAAACGTAAAATACACTTGGTAATGTGCGTTCAATCCCCAGATTACCGATCATTGAACAAGTCGCACATTTATCAAAGAGTGGAGGATTTTGAAAGAGTTTTGCAGTGCGTGAAGGTAAAGCTACAATTATCGGAGAACCAAAAAAAGGAAGGATGGGAGGGGGCAAACATTCATTTTATTTGCACATTTATTTTATAACCAGTCTCCCGATGTTTTTTGTTATTTCTCGAGTTAACATCCCTACGACGCTCAACAATAACTGCTTAAAGAAGTAAGGGCGTTTCGATTATATTGTTTGTAGGGCCACCTGACACACAACTATCTATTTAATGGAAATATCGAATCGTGCAAGATAAAAATTTGAGGTAAAACAAGTGATTTAATTGACGAGATTCATCTGTATATTATACAGGATGTTTCTTAGTAACATACTAATATTTAATGGGTGATAATGGGCCCATTTTAAGAAATAAACTTCACACGAAGTATTAATCCCAGAATTACCCCCTTAAATGTTAGCATGTTATTAAAAAACGCCCTGTATAATAAGTAATGTGTACATGATGTATTATTTCACTAGAAATATAATGATCTTCAAGCCATCCTGTATTCAAGTAACGCAGAAATTTTAGTAGTTTGTTTAAAAAAAAGTAATAAGCAGCAGTGCAATGTTAAAAGCTCGTAAAAGAGCAGGCATATTAAAATACATTCACCTATAATATTTCGTATAAAAAATATCTGAGATCATCGAGAGACTTATTAATCGATAATTACAATCTAGTTCTTAATTGAATTAATCCGATCAAATAAATTCGCATCGTTCAATTTATAAAATTAAAATAACCAGCACGAAAACCTCTACAAACATTTTGATTTATACAATGTGCGTATTTGAGATTAGTTCATCGTCATTTTGATTAAAAACAACACACCCTTTACTTACTTTCTTTAAGCGATGATCGTTCACTTACCCTAAAAAAAACCCTAATGACTCTTCTAATCTATTTCACAACTGGTTTGCTACACATCGACTACGGATAATGAAGCATATTTCGCAAATTGTATGCCCTCGAACGAACGGAAAAGAAATTCAATCGGTCCGATGTAATACGAAGAAAAATAAAATAAAATAAAAAAAACTTTAAACCTTCGCACTGCGATTGCTACGCGACTTCGTAAATCGACGGGTCTTCTTCTTCGGCTGTTCCTCCTTTTCCTCGTCCCCTTTTCGCTTCGCTTTGGCTGGAAGTAATTCTATCGACGTGCTGGGCAGATCTAACGTCGCTAATTTATTATCCACGGTGCTCGGCTCCTCTTCCAACGAACCGCAAGTCTCTGTGTTTTGCATTTCTGCCGTATCAGCGGGGGCGGTTTCGATTCCTAAATGGACAATAGGCCGTATTTATAAAAAAATGCATAACCTTGCTTTCTAAAAACGAAGCAATTGCAAGTTATATGCATAAAAAGAAGTGAAGGAAGAGGTTTTGCTTCGAAGAGCCTGCTGTTGCTTTAAAGCAGAAGGTTTTATTTTTTCCGTATTTATAAGAGAAGCATTTGCTTAAGAAGAAAAGGGTTATAGAATATAGAACGCATCAGAAACAATTAGAAGTGTTTAGAACCGTTTAGAACGCTCCAGGATCATTTAGAACTGGCTAGATCAATTTAGAACGCTATTTACTTTATTTATCCGATTATGAATGGATCAGAGCAAAACCTGTTCCAGTTAATATGTTTCACGTTACAGTCCAATTGGATAATGTGAGAGAAGGAACTGGATAAGTGAAAAATCCAGAGCGATTTATCTAACCAGTTTTTGTGACATTTTTGAGGTTTTTCTACTATTTAAAGTGGTTATTGAAGTGGATTAATGATTGTATGATAATTTTGGATAATTGTATAACAAAGCAGTTTTATTATCAATTTAGACCTTTTGATGAATAGATTAAAATGAACTTGAACTTGTTTCCGCAAAATTCGAAGTCATAACAAATTTCATATTGATAAGCTGTTTTCTGTAAAAATTATATGAGTAATTGCAGGTTTCTTTGCAATTCGGTCAATGCTATGAGTAGAACAAAGAAAGGTTATTAAAATAACAGTGGTTGGAGTGAGAAAGTTTCAATTTTGCATCTAGCTCTATATTCATCTAGCACATCTTGAAGGACGATGATAAATTAAAAAACAAGACATTACCTAAACCATCGGAATTGGCTCCTTGATTTTGATTCATCATCAACGCTTGAATTTCTTCCGGTTGGGGAACAATGGCGTTACCGCAATTATTGCAAAACGTCGAATTGGTAGGGGACCTGCACCTCCAATACTGTAACTCCGTCTTGCATTTATTTAATTCTTGTAATAAAGTACCTAAAAAATACACTTTCGATTAGTTTCCCCATTAACTATAACAACCAATATCACGAATAATCATCGAGAATTAATTCCGCATTGTTCCAAATACAACACTTACTAAATTTGCGAGAAATCTCCTCGTTCTTCTTATCGTAATCGTCCAAACGAGTGGCGTATTCTAAAGCTTGCTTCTGTTGATCGGCCAATTGTTTCTGTTGCTCGGAGATTTGCTTCTGCTGTTCGGACGTTTTCCTCTTGCACGATCGCAAATCCTGCCTGAGCAGGCTCAATTGGCTATTGTACCGTTTCATGCCCTGCTTGATCTTGCGGATGCGCTTCCGCAGCACCATGTTCGACTGCGGAATGGTCTCCACCATGTCTTCGCCGCTCTCCAGCTCGTCAGTCGACGCGTGACCGCTGTCTTTCGTCGTCTCCGATAAAAGAGCGGAGGAATCTGAAAATTTATTACAAGTTTATTAACACCTAGAAATACTAAAGGTTTACCGATTGTAATTTTTGCATAGAGTATACTGCTACCGAAGTTATAAGAGAAGACTTTTAAATCATAAGCTGTAATCGCCAATAAACTCATAAGGGTTTACCAGTTATTTACCCAGCAGGTACTTTCTACCTCTAATGTTCTGTTTTACTGGAATATATTTTATTCATTGTACCAAAATATATGGAATTTTCAATAATGCTTAAGCGAAAATATATCAGTACGGATCTGCATTAGTAAGGTTCGTAAGATTAGTATAATTATCGATTACTATCGAGTTCTAAGCTTTAGACATAAAGTCTTCTCTTATATCTTCGGTAGTAGTATACTTAAGTGTATTTTTAGTTAGTATGCTAAGCTATACAGGGTTTTTATTCTTTATAGGGTAGTTCATTAGAGCTTCCTGAAGAGTTACGAATCTGAAAATTTAGGTCGAGTCAATGTTGTGAATTTTTCTAAAACGTTTTCAACAATATGTGGCTTCAGGTTATACCAGAAATAGATGTCGACTTCGTTATTTCAAATGGAAAGTCCCATATTTATGACTTCATATAGAATTTGATAACACCTTATGCCAAAAATGCACCATTTTTAAGTTATTAATTTTTTTCGATGTTTTTTTTTTTGGAAAACTTGTCGAATGTATTTTCTATGATATCTCTGTTAATAATGCTCCTAGAAGTTTTAAATTTGGTACTGATAACGTCCAGATACAATACTAAATAAAAATAAACTGCGTTTTCATCGTCTATTTACAGGGCGTTTAAAATTCCCTGACTAACTTGGGCAACTTAAAGTGGCCATAACTTTCTTATTTCAACTGAATCACTCAGTATTTTAGGTCATTGGACAGTGGGTATTTTTAAGACCTTTCAATCCATATCGAAATCCAGTCGTTTTTGAAATAACCGAACTTTTGTTATTTATACCATAATTCTCATCTTGAGATATCTAGATAGCTATCTGATGCCTTTAATACGCTGTACTACGTCATAACTCTTCAGCAAGTCCTACAAATTCTGATAAATGTCTACCGTGAAAAACCCTGTATAAAATGCACTTACTCGAAAATCTACCAGAAAAATTCAAAAAGTCCGAACTAAAGTAAGCGATTTCGGGCAAATTGGGCTCGATTTTCTCCTTGAAATACTCCATGGCCATGGTGGACAAATCGAACAGCTCGTCGGTGACTTTGTACGGCAGATCCAGTTTGGGCGTCACCTTGATGTAGTGCAAAATGTCGAGCACCTCGTCCAAGATCTCGCCGGGAAAGAAGCAGCAGTGCTTCCGTTCGATGTGCTTCCCGAACGACATCTGCAACAGGGTGAGGCGCATGTGCAACGTCTCGATGATGTCGCTCTCGCAGGCCAGGTAGTGGCTCCGGCGGGCCGATTCCCTTCTCGGCATCTTCGCCTTGATCTCTTGGAATCGTTGCAACATTTGGTTTTGCAGCCGCAGGAAATTCGAGTTGAGAATTTGGCCGCAAATGCGATTCACCGAACTGCACACCTGCACGCAAAATTGGCACGTTAAAAATGGTTAAATAGTGTGCCAGATAAAAATAGATTCGTTGTTAATGGAGATTCAAATTTGATATTTAGGCATCACAGAGAATAAGTACATTCCTGACACAAACTGCATTAGGAACAATTCTTTGCAAATCCTTTCAGAAGCTATTTAAAATTATGATAACTAATAAGTTTTGGAAAGTATCTAAATAGAATATTGAAAAAAAAACTGTTGAATCTTTAAAATCCCCTAATGTTCCCCCTAAAATCATGATAAAATAAGCTATTGAAAATCCTTCAAAACACAATCTAGAAACAATAATAAACTTAAATATTCAAAAATACTTCAGAAATGATAACTTTCTCTTTCATAAACATATTATTAATCTATAAGAATCTATAATTGTACTTAATGATTCTATTTGGATGCTACCGTACAATTCGGCCTGAGTAAGAAGAGTTCTACAGTAACAAACAATAAAACTCAACGAAAGATAATCGGAGCATTAAAATGCTTCCGTAGGAACTTACCAGCCTCAACTGGCAGATATTCTTAAATCTTAAGTAACTAAATATCTTCTCTATAACTTCTTGAGGTAAATCAAGGAAATGTATCGATTGCACTTGTGATGAAGTCGAAGTTGCTGGTGCTGCGGGCGACTTGCTGTATTGCACGGTACTGCTGCAACTGGCGTTGGTGCTGTTCCTGGTGAACTTAGCAGGCCCGTCGACGGGGGGCTGATTGCTCTCGCCTGCCCCGTTGTTCCCTATCGTCATTTGCCTCGTCGAAACCATCGTGCCTGGCTGTATACCCGAATTGAACTGAAACAGTCGAGCAAAATACGGTAAGAAGTAGCAGCACAAACCGTGCGAAATTCGGGGGAATTTTCGCGGGGCCCATCGACGGTGGGTCGCATTAGATCGCAATCGCTAACTCACCTTTCGAAAATTTTCTACGCTCCGCTCGAATCAGACCATTTTTTTTTTCGTGTAACTACCAACTTTCCCGAGTTTTCTGTTACGTTGAAAGCCGATCGAGGATTCCCGATTTTTCGAGTCGCCAATTCCGCCTCGCTGATTGTCCGGATGGCCTCGCAGAACGCGGGGGGCCCGATTAGAGTGTCGCTGAGGACGAGAGAGAACCGACCGGGGCTGAAGTGTTCCACAATCGACGGATTTTCATCGCAAGAACGAGAACGAACGGACAATTATTTTGTCCATCATCACTGGGTGAGCGCCTGCGCGATGATTTCACGATGTGCGCGCTAACCGAACTGCCTACGAAATTTTAAAGTAAATATTTTCTTTGGGTCATGCTCGTTTTGCTCGATTTATTCTTGCACATTCGACGACACGGGTTCGAATTCGCAATCAAATTCTGCACGCGATTCTCTTGATGCTGCTTGTATCAGTTTTTATCGCCTTTATCTCATGGGCGTAACAAAAATTGCGAATGTTTATTCTGCTTTCTGCTGGGGCAGAAGTTCTCTAAACCAGAATACAAAGAATGCGGAATTGCGCACGCGCTAACGCAATGCATTGGCGTACGGTGTGTAAAAAATGTAAATTTTATTTCACAGATTTCACTCGATGTACTGGAAGTTTTAGTTATTAAAAATTAAAAATAATTGCTAAATTATAGAATGAAAAACATACACTTTTCTAAACGTTTGCCATTTCTTCATAAACGTTTCTAATTTGCTTTCAAATATTGTAATATTAAATTAATTGTTAAGAAAACATTAAATATTCTGTAAACTATTTCCTAATGGTAAAATAATTGTTGTTAATTAATTAATTTCAAATAATTCTAAAAATTGGACTAAATGAAATGTCAAAATTTTTCTTCTTTTTGAGAAATGTATATTTCCACTCTTCCTAAGTGTTTTACAGCTTACAGCCAATTTTATATAAAACGCTTGTAAAACAATACCTTTTAATTATTCTAATCATATCGTCCAATTTTGACCACTATATTTAAAAGACAATTAATTATTGATTTATATAAATAATTTCTTTTTACATTTTGTACTATTGCCTTTTTCTAACTTAACAACCAGTCCCTCACATTTTTTTTTGAAAAAGAAGATTATTGAGGTTATTATTTTAAATCTACACTAATATTGCTACAAAATACAAATGAATAATACTCTTAAACTTATTCAATTATATCGTTCTAATGCCTCAAGTTCAACGAAATTGAACAGGTTGTGCTCGTTAGTTCGACATTATGGTAATTTACAGGTTATCGTTTCATTTCTACGTGATCTGCAATTAACATTGTTTTCAGCCTCTGTTCCTAAGCGATTCTATAAAAACACTGGTATATTACGATCCGATGGCAAATTTGAAATTACCCTAGACCAAAGAAAACTGAAAACCCCAAAAGGCAACGTATTCGCAATAGAAAGTGAACCCTTGGCTTTGGCTGTTGCAAATGAATGGAACTCCCAAAAAGACAAGATCTATCAAAGTAAAATGCATCTCGTAAGTTTTGTTAGAAGCTTTAGTAGTTCTATGGCTACCCTAGCATGACTGTCCCACCTAAATGCTTTTAAAGAAACTATCTCATTATAACATCTCTTTTAGACTACATTGTGCAACACAGCTTTGGACAATCCCAACAATTTAACAAAATATGATATAGTTAATTACATCTCCAATTGTTTAGACACCGACACGATTTTATTTCAAGCTAATGTAAGTACCATATATTGTCCTTACAACAAATCAAACAGAAATTAATATTGCAGGAGGAGGAAGATTTGTTCAAACTTCAAATTCAGGAATGGGATCCTGTTATAGAATGGTTTAACGAAAAATATGATGTGCACTTAAGCAAGTCCGTGCAAATGGACATCCCTCCAGTTAGCGAGAAAGATAAGGCTCAAGTAACTAAGCATTTAATGTCGTACAATTTCCCAGCTGTTACAGGTGAATATTTACTATTTTCGAGCCTACATATAAATAATCCTTTCACATAGTATGTGTATGTTATTTTTAAAAACATTTTGCAGGTTTCATGTATGGAGTAGATACTTTAAAATCTGTAATTCTAACATTGGCCTGTATAGAAAGGTTTATAAGTCCGGAAAAAGCTGTTCTGTTGTCTAGATTAGAGGAAGAATATCAAACTGGTCGATGGGGGAGAGTGGAATGGGCGCATGATCTAAGCCAGCAGGATTTACAAGCAAGATTATCGGCTGTAGCTCTATTTGTGTATTTTAATACACAATGTAATAACGTACAAACGAAAGAACTTAATAGGTAAATTATATGATTTTTTAATGGTCTTATCAAAGTTGTTAAAATAAAATTATTTAAATTTCTGCCATGTAAATGTTCACTAACTTACTTGATTGCTTATTATGTAGGTATTACAAATTTGATTTATTTGCATACCATCGAATTCGTTTAATTTTTAATTTTAATTTTATTCGCTTTCATAGAATCAATAATTGAGGTATATTGTTTCTGGCTTTTAGTCAGAATGTGCAGGGAATCCAATTTTACGTTACTCGCATCCAATTCCCTCAGTCTTTTGTGGATCGTCGTGACGCTGTGCAATAGAATTTTGGGCGCCCTGCAAATCTGAATCGGTTTGAATCCGTGCGAAAACAAAAAGTCGATCATCTCGTCCATTTTCTTGAGGCTTTTCTTCTGAAGGGCAGGTTGTTTCGTGATTATGTACTTGGATACCTCCAGTGAACATTCCAGTTTATCAGAGAGATATTCCATTAGATTGCTCTTCTCTCCCAGTATTTCCTTTGTATCGGATCTTCTTCTGATGTAACTAGAGCGTATAATATGATGGTTTTGTTTGATTTTTTTCTAAAGCTGAGTTGTATTTTTCTTGTGACTTACTTATAGAATATTTCCTTTTGTGCTCGGATCATCCAGGGTTTTATGTGCTCTATGTTGTTCTCCTTAGCCAGGTCAATTCTTTCTTGCATTACAGATGGGCTGTATCTTAAAACCCACAAGTCTTTAATGACCGCTTCCATGGGCACACCTGAATCTACAAAAAATACTTTATGGATGATTCTTTTTAGATAAATTAACGAGAAAATTTACCTAACAATAGTTGTAAACATTCTTTAACCATATCTATGCTTATTGATGTAAGAAACTGCTTTGTTGATATCCAAACACATACATCAGATACTTCTACCTAAAAATTAATTGATTTATTTTTAATTAATATTTTATAAGGGCCAATGAAGATCTGCTAGTTTTCCCAATAGAATATGTTATTAATGAATCCAGTGGAAATATGTAATAATGGTATTTGTAAAGGTACATAATTCAAATAACATATTAAATACACACCTTAAAAAGTTTGGCTAATTCGTTGATCTTCGATGCGCTCGATTCATCATTCAGGAAACCCATAAATTTTTTTAACGGAAGTAAAAGTAAAGGTGTTGTTACATTTACATCGTAAGGTAGATTTTTCAAAGCTTCCAGTTTTGTAGGTAAACATGAATCGGATAAAATATATGGAATATTAGATATCGTTTTGTTACTCAAACCGTACTTAATGCAACACATATAATTTTTTTCTAATTGAGTTTCGGGCACTTTTGATAGGTCCGATTCCTGCGATAAGATACAATTTGCCTTGTGAATATTAATGTCCAGAAGTTTCTGTAACTGTTTCGAGGCTTTTTTGTTGATAAACCTTTTTGATAATGTTAATGGTGTAAATATTGAATGTTTATCTCTCACAGGTAACGTACTAAGCAAAGCAGCGGGATTGTAATTGTGAAGGTAGGGTTTATTAACATGTATTGAGCACAAAGAAAGCGCCCTATTAATACTTTTCAACATGGTTTTTGGAATCAATAACAGCAAATCACAATTCAAAGGTTTCAGCACGGTCGTTTAAAATAAAATAAAACAACATAACCTAGAAAATTAATGTGAATGTTTTGTTTGAACGTTTGAACTACTGTCAACGTCAGCTGTTAATTGTCATTACAAAAAAAAACATTCAGGACATTTTTGAATTATTAAAATATTAAATAACCACAGAAAGTAATTTAGAACAAACACGCTAAGTGATTTTATACAGGTTTTTTTATCTTTAGGATGAGTATATCTGGAGAGGATCTGATATCATTTTAGAAGAAAAACAAATTATATTACAAAATAAAAGAAGAAGAATATCTGTAATGTCAATTGTCATTTTCACTAGACTTCAATTTAAAACATGTAACATGTAACGCTTTTTATCGCTTTTTATTTATTTTAAAGCGATAATTCATTCTGAAGCAATCTGTTCATTTCCAGAATTTCAGGCAAGCCTGAAAAAATATTTCAAAAATGAATTTAAGTCCAGAAGAAGCTTTGACAGGGCTAAAAGATGTACTTAAGAAGTTAGAAAATGTCCATCTCATGCCAAGTTATTCATATAAAAGTAAGTTTTTATTATATTTATATACACGATAAACCTTTCTATAATTCTGTAATTTTAGTGATTCACGGCATGCACGGCTGTAACGCATTAACGCATTTAAATGATGATGAAATCGATATTATTTACCATCTTACCGAAACGCATTCACCAGGATTAAGGAACAAGACTGTTCACAATTATGAAAAAATGCTGGCTGAAGCCGCCGATACCAAAGACAAAACGAATCTACCGTTGTGCAAAGAAACTTTGGCTATTAAATGTGCTACTTATCCCAAAGATAAAAATGTTGCAGAAATGCTGCAGCAAGTTAAAGAGTTGCCTGAAGGTAAAAACACCCAAACCTTTTAATAGATTTTACTTCTATCGTTATTTTAGAATGGACTATCGTACAATTAACGCCTCAGTACAATCCATTGGAACAAATCAACATGAATCGAAACGCTTATTATACTAATGCATTAAACCTTACAGTATTCAATAGCGGCGATGAAGAAAATCCCTTTTTCATCACGATTCCTCCACCTAAAAACCACAAAGGGGGTACTAATTTTTAATATATTTTCACTTGCAACATATCAAGCGGTAATGTATTATAGGAACTGTTGAATTAAGTGAGGAGATAATGTTATTCGTGAACAATCATAAAGAAGTCCTTTTGGGAAGCAAAAATGTAAAGTTCGATAATTTAAAGGCAAAAATGAATTATTACGAGAAATTGAAACATGCAGAGGATAACTTGAAGGTATGATATATCAAGTTATTTGATTAATTGTAATGTACAGCTAGGGTGTCCTGGATAAGGACTGATACAGAGCAGGGGTATGTAGAGGAGCCTAAATTATGTTGTTTAACCCAACTTTAACTTAATACGAAATGAAATGAACTAATAATTTTTTAAATCATCCATGAGGTAAAATCAATTTGTAACATTTAAAGGAATCATCATCCCTGATAAACCCTTTAAAATACATCAATTGATCTCTTCTAACTATCCATTAATGTTCTTAGTACTGAGTATTATTAAGATTATTATATTAAGATTTTTCTTTAATTTGTAACTCCACTTTGAAGGCTTATAATTTCTCAGTCATGTAACATGTAACTTTGTATTAACTTAAGTTGGATTAAATAGCATATTTTGGACTCCCCTACATGCCTCATCTGCTTTGTGTCGCTTCTTATGTGGGACACCCTGTATTTTTCTTTAAGTGGATACTTTCCGACATACAAGATTGTTGGCTGAAAGAATGGAAATGTTTATTCGCCGCTAAATTTTGCGACAAAAAATTGGAGCATAAAATGAAAATTGAACTGAGGAATTTTTTTAAGCAACGGTAAGAGTAACATTTGATTGAATCCATTTATATTTTCGATTTACATATTCGAAATGCTTTCTTTTAGAGGAAACGCTTTAAACATATCAAGTAAAATTGAAACCATCTTAATTGGTGCCATCAAAAATTTCGAGCACTTGAAAGTAACGGAAATTAACAGCTTAGTCAAGTATTGTTTGCCAGAGGCCAGTAAAGAACTAATAGGGAGTACATCTATTATGATTAAAGATATGCATTTAAAATTTTTAATGGGAAACAAATTGATGAGATACCCAATTATTTTGATATTACATGAAGTGAGTGTGCCCAAGTTTCGATGATCCTATATTCGCAGTGATCCTCTCTTATTTCTAGGCCTTAGACGCTTTTCCTTGGGAAATGTTGGCCGTTTTGAAAAATCAACCTACTAGTCGCGTTCCATCTTTACATTTCCTCTACTGTTTGTACAAGGAACACGAATCTGACATAATCGGAGGGTACAGAATTATCAACAATTACGACAACGGAAGTTACGTAGTAAATCCTGGTTTGGATTTGAAGAAGATGGAAAACCGAATGATGTCGTTTTTTAATTATTGGACACCCAAGTGGAAAGGCGTCGTTGGTGTTGAACCCAAAAAAGAAGAATTTCTCGATTTTTTGACCAACAGCTCAATTTTTTCGTAAATATATTACATGTTTATAACTGTAAATAATAATATTCAAATGATGTTTAAGAATATCCTGTAACTGATATTGATTGTTGATTTAATTATCCAATAGTTACTTTTTCGAAGGACAGGATAATCGTTATTTTTTAGTATACAGGGTGTCTCTAAAAGCTTGGGACATGGCTTAACTGCAGACTTCTGGGACGAAAAAAAGATTATTTAACCTAACTTACCTATATTCAAAAGTGTATAGCAAATAAGTTATAGGGTGTTAAGGTTAAAAATAAAAAAAAAATTTAATATTGGTCCAGAATGACTGAAGGCTTTTTCATGAAAATTTGTACACATCTTTGTTTAGTGACCTATTATTGTGTGAAAATTTGCTATATGTAACTTCTCTACTATGCACTTTTGGATATAGGTAAGTTAAAGTTTAATTCATCTTTTTTTCGTCCCAGAAGTCTCCAGTTAAGCCAACCTTTTAGAGACATCCTGTATACTAATAAGTGTAAATTTGTACGCAATATGGCCTATAGGTGCAACAAAGACCTTCCATTAGTTCCATGTAAAGCAGAAAGAATGAGATATTGTGGAATTACAACTTTCTCATTTAACCACTGTTTTTATAATTTTTGCATTTATGTGTATATCCCATAGATAACATTTGAACAAAATTGAATTTATTACACTTATTAGGCACACTATATAATTAACAAAGTTGAAATATTTTTTAGTTACAACGGTCACGGTAGCGGTTCCTTTTACGTTTCTCTGAATAAATTGCAGAAATCTCACATAAAAGCGGTAGTACTATTATTTGGATGCAGCAGCGTGAAACTTACACGAACTGACCCATTGGTGGACATGTACGGTCATTATTATATATATCTTATGGCTGGCTGGTAGGTTTCTGTTCAAGTGGTTCCAAAAGTGCCCGGCAATATTATAATTATTTGCATTGCAGCCCTTGCGCGGTAGGAATGCTTTGGGAAGTAACAGATCTAAACACGGATTGTTTAAGTACAGATTTCATGAGCTATTTCATACCTTCTCCTGAAGCCGTGCATTGGAAATATTTGGATTTAAAAGAATGGAAAAACGGAAAGAATATCGGTAATACATTATGCTCCATAAATTCCACCATGTATTATTGGTGGAGTTATTATAAGTTAGAGATTAGTTTAAATATTACATGGGGATATTTTTTAATTTTTAGATTTTTCTGAAAATACCTTGAACCAAAACGGAGGCAGCAAGGAAATTCGGGACAAAATATGGGAACCAGACTTATTACTTGCTCTCATAAAGGCGAAAAATAATTCTAAAAGCTTTCTTACGAAAGCAGCATGTGTAACAAGAGGTTTACCGGTTAAAATAGTGAAAAAATAATTGTACAGTTTAGGTTTTAGTGGCGTATTAATTTTTGTACCATATTAAAAAAATAATTCTATAGGAGAAAACAAAAATTGTGATAAAATGAGAACTTTTGTTAATATATTCAATGTTTAACTGAAGCACCTCATTTAATTCAAAATTTAACAATATATTTACATTTAATTAGTGTTTAAAATTATGGCGGGAAATTTCTAAATTAGCTAAATTTTGTCAAGTGACCATTCATTGGTACATATGCATGTTACCCTTGGAAAATAACTTGCATAACGACTTTAAGTTTTTAATTAACACATTAATCATTATATCTATTTACATAGATGAAAACGATAAAGTAAACATGTCAGATGTCGTGAATACTACATCATCGAGTTGTTTACTTTCTATTAATTATACGAAACTCGTCACGCAAACTCGAATCGATTGCTCAAACAAAACCGGCGATTGGTCCAGTAGTCATCATTTTCTCTCGTCCAACGTTGCCAGCTCCAGTCTAATCATTTAAATCTCAGAAATTTTTTTTTTAAACTTCGTTACAATACCATAAAAAATTATGAAAAGAGAGAGTCGATTGGAATTAGATACGAAAAAGTTTTTCAAATTTTCTGAATAAGAATGGTAATTTTTTTATTTCGTTATTATTAGTAGGTTGACTAAATCAAAACTTGTGTTTTGTGTCCCAATGAAAGTGTCAAATGTCATTTGTCTAATTAGTCAAAAAGTACCGTACTCAGTAACATTCTGACGTCACTGAAAGAAATTCGCAAACTGCCGAAAACCACAACAAACTAATCAATCCTGTGAAATTTATTATCGTTGCATTTCGGCAACTTTCCAATGTTCGACTTGGCAACGCCGCTCATTCGCCTCGCACTTGACTAGTATGTAGAATATATTTACCTTCAATTTATCTTTTACTGCTGCATTTCCTGCTACCTGCTAGAGCAGTAGTTATAAAACAAACCCACTTGATCCTAATCTAATTTAATCAACTTAATTCGCACTATCGATGGTTCAGTTTAACAACAACTATGTTTGGTTCAAAATTAATTGCGCCGAAAGATTAAACAACACTTAGAAACAATAAGTGTATATAACAATGAGTTAGATAACAAAATAAGTGTAAAAGTGAGCACGTGTAGTCAAACAGTAGCAAAATTTTTATCCGTTTTGCTTCCAACAGATCCCGTTTTGCGCGTATTCATATTTCGAAAAATCCATCTTCTATCAACATCAACAGTTGTTTTTCATCGGGAAGATTGCAGGAGCGCTCCGGCCCGGGAGTTTTTAATGGATTTAATCAACATAATTGAGCCGTAATACGCGGATTAAGTAAACTGAGCCATTTGGCAGACGATTATACGGTATCACCATGACACTATCAATAATAAAATTCATCACTTATCTAATCTTGTTACACGGAATGAAATGAATTAGGCACAGAGGCATATCTAAATTTTCGGTGATTGAAATTCGCGGTTAGTATTTTTTAAATTGAATAGTGCAACGATGGCAAACAGCGATTTGTACAAGACGCCCCTCTACTGCAAGGCCTATTACATTCCCGGCGATGAAGACCTCACTTACATTAAGGACAACCCTTTGACCAAGATCGAAATGTGCGACCCCGCCAAAATACTGCAGCTCTGCGAGAACCTCACGGACATCCGGACAAAGAACCTCGAAGCTAAATCTAACATTTATGTAAGTAAGATGGTCTTGTATACAATCTTGCAATAGCAGCTGTATGTATTTTTGTACATGAATTGTGTACTCAAAATAACATGTTAGTTATACCTTATAAGTATATGTATCTCCACTGGTCAAGTATCATAAAGAAAACTTTGTGATATCTCAAGAAATTATCTTTTGATAAAAAGCCTAGTTTTCTTGTAAAATATTTAGATTTAATGTACTTTAGTAGAGCAGTTGAATATTTAGAATCCTCTATTACCTTGATAAAGTGCAATTAAATTTTATCTAATAGTTTATATCATCTTAGTAAAGACTTAAACAGAAAATTGGATTATGAAGTTATTTAATACTATCGAGTTTTAAAAGGATTATGAAAGAAAAACAAGCATGTATTTAGAGTTGTAAAAGGTGTAGACATGGAAGGGTAATTACATAATAAAGAATAATAGTGAATAAAATATTCAGATGTATTGATAAAAGTAGGGCACGAAGGCTACCATTAAATCGGATAATGAAAGGATTAAGGAGAAAATGATTAAAATTGGACGAGGTCTAATAATAGACTCAATTAGCACATCTGGCTTTTAATTTTAGATTAATTATTTCGAACCAATCACTCAACCAAGCTAATTGCACGAAGTAATTGCAAATAATAACAACGCATTTGTATTGCGTGTCTAACTAAAATTTCTCTATCACTATATGCACTATTTTGATCATAACATCCCTTATTTCATTAATTCATTCACTCTCTCGGCGATTAATTAGCACTTAAATGATCCCCATTTAATGCACATTTCAGTTCAAATCGGAAGCGGAAGCGGAAAAGGTGTTCTTCATAAATTTGTTCGACGTCTCCGACGAGGCGATGATCCAAGTCGTACAAGACAAAATACTGGACGTACCTTTGCGCACCTCCCTCGGCGAAGACACCATATCCAACATCGTGGAATACAAGGACGAGACGTTGAAATGCGCCGAGGACCTCGACCCTAAAATACAGGCCCTAATTGACAAGGTGGTACCGAACGAGTCCGGCGATCTCGTCTTGGTGCCCATCCTAGCCAAGGAGCGACGCAGTAAGCACTCACTTTCGCCGCCTCAATTAACTGTACTAATCAATAGTTTTTAATCGTAGCTAATATACCGAAGAAGCTCTACGTCACCCCGGTGTATTTGGTGTGCTTCGTCAACCCCAACCGGGACGCGTCGTTCATCATACGACTGGTCCACGAAACGTTCAGGTACTGCTTGACCTTGCTGTTGAACACCAGACAATGCGAGGAGGAGAAACGCTTGAAAAACCAGTGCCAAAGCCTGTTGAGCGTGGCCAGGAAGCTGTTCTCCCATCTCGGCGATCTGAACGATCTATTGAAGGAAATCATGTCCGAAGCGAGACGATTGACCAACGCCGAACGGTGCTCCTTGTTCCTGTTGGACCCCGATCACATGCATTTGGTGGCCAAAGTGTTCGATGGAGTTAGCCCGACGGATAAGAAAACGGAAGTGAGGATAGCCAAGGACCAGGGAATCGCCGGTAGGACTTTTTGCTTAATTATTTCTAGTTGGAAAGAAGCCCTATATTATCCGCTTGTACTTCCTGCTTGCAATGGATCAGAATTTTCCACCAATATTGATTGGTTGAGTGTGGTTTACTGTATGTGAAGTGTGAAGTAATATTTAACCCTACACCTTTGTGCTCTGCTTAAACCTCAAACTTCCAACAGATCAGAATTTTCCAATAAAGCTTCTTTAATTGCTAATGGTCTATAAGCAATAAGACCTATTTGCGATTGAATAGAGCACAGATCTGTCTACTTATTGCTTGTATATGAATTGAGTACAGTAGAATAGTGATTTTTTACCCTTAACTACCGTACATCTCTACTCTGTTTCTACCTTGTAACTTGTATTTAGAGTATAACCTTTATATCCTACACCTCTGTGCTCTGCTTGAACCTCAAGGTTCCAACAGATCAGAATTTTCCAATAAAGCCTCTTTAATTGCTAATGGTCTATAAGCAATAAGACCTAGTTGCGATTGAATAGAGCACAGAGCTTCATCTGTCTACTTATTGCTTGTATATGAATTGAGTACAGTAGAATAGTGATTTTTTACCCTTATCTACCATACATCTCTACTCTGCTTGTACCTTGTACCTTGCACCTTGTAATTCGTATTTAGAGTATCGACTTTTACCCTAATCTTTATATCCTACACCTCTGTACTCTGCTTGTACCTTGTATTTTGCACCTGTTTGTACTTAAAGTACAGTAGCAGAGTACATTAGATTAGTGATGTTTAACCTAACCTACCCTACACTTCTCTACTATGGATGTACCTGTACCTGTATATCTCCAACAGATCAGAATATTCCAGCAAAGCCTCTTGTCTACCTGCAATCTAATAGATCACAGAGCTTCATCTATTCACTACATTTAGAAGATGAATTAACATTCTCTGTGTACAATTTTAGGTCACGTTGCGGCGACTGGGAAAACGTTGAACATAAAAAACGCCTACAAGCACCCGTTGTTTTACAAAGGCATGGACGAAGCGACCGGTTTCAAGACTCGCAACATCTTGTGCTTTCCTATTAGAGACGAGGGCGGCATAGTCGGGGTGGCGCAATTGTGCAACAAAATCGGCGGCGGGCATTTCGATTATTTCGACGAGCAAGTCGCCAATGCGTTTAGCATCTATTGCGGCATATCGATAATGCACAGTTTGGTGTACAAGAAGATCCAAGACGCGCAAGCCAGGAGTCAACTGTCTAACGAATTGATGATGTACCACATGAGGGTGAGTTATTAGTAGTTTTGTTACACCTTGAGGTTATTACTTATTACAATCATCATCTAATGTACCCCACACTATTCAGATATTTGATAGGAAATGTGTTCTAAATATTCTTTGTAAATTGAACAACACTTTGATAAGCTGTTCTTGATTCAAAGTCATTTTTTTATTAATTTGTAGGATTGTAGGATTTACACCTACACAAAGAGTTTATTTACCATATACATATTTACTTGTCCCCGTTCAAAAATACCACAAATTATTTTGAATATAATATCAATATAGTTCATTAATAACAGAAAATAGCAATTGCCGTCTATAATACATAATTAGTTTATTTATAGTCGCTAAAATAATACATTCAATAATTTAATGGTAGATAACAAATATAACTATTATGTTAATTATATCAGTAGGAGAATCGACGTGGAATAGTTGTAATAATAAACTTATTGGGTTATTCATGAAACTAATATTCGATTCAACTGTGTCATAGGACCAGAAATTATGGTTAATTTACTTTATAAACTAATTTTGTTAAAATTTACGTAATTACTTTATTTACATATTTTATGAGTCATCTGATTTTACCCACACATTTCTTATCCCTGTAGATATATTACTATACTAAAGATGTTGTCCCGTATTCAGCGCCCCTGTTTAACTTTAGAGTGACTCTAAAGTCGCGTCTCGAGTCCCTAGTTACTCCATAACAACAATGTAAATCTGTCAAGTTAAAGACGCGACTTTAGAGTCGTTGTAAAGTTAAAATGGAACGCTGAATACGGGCCAGTAAATTTTTTAATGAGTAGTTTATACCCTAAATGACTTTTTTTTTGCTTTAGGTGAGCGACAACGACGTGGCCGACGTCGTTTTGTGCGACAAATACCACGACATGACCGACTTCGACAGTTTCCAATTCATGCCGAGAAAAGTGCTGCATTTCGAGATTCCGTGTTACATCATCAAGGTGTTCGAGAATTTGAAGCTCTTCGAGGAGTTCAGAATAAAGAGGGACATCCTGACCAGGTTCCTGTTGTACGTGAAGAAAGGGTACAGGGACTTGCCGTACCACAATTGGGTGCATGCGTTTTCCGTCATGCATTTCGCATATTTGGCTATTAAGAACTTTCAATTGGTGGAACTCGGTTATTTATCGTAAGTATACTTGTGTTAAAAACACTAAATTAAGCGAGGTGTTGGGTCTCAAAACGACTCATTATTCAGGGCTTTTACTTAAGTGAATCAGACCATTTTAATATCGCCAAAGCGTTAAAAAATAACTTGATTTATGCTTTAGAAAATTGGAAGTTTTGGCTTATTTAATATCGTGCCTGTGTCACGACATCGACCATAGAGGAACGACCAATTCCTTTCAACAACAATCGAACAGCGTTCTGGCTGGTTTGTATTCAAGTGAAGGTTCGGTCATGGAGAGGCATCATCTTTCGCAAACACTGGCAACTCTTAACACAGAAGTAGGTTTAATGAAGATGGGGGAATTTAATGGTTAATGTTTTTTATGCTTTTAGGGTTGCAATCTTCTCGAGTGCCTTAACAGGAGCGATTACATCAAATGTTTGGATTTAATTAAAAATATGATTCTGGCGACGGATTTGCAAGTTCATTATAGACTCCACGCTAGGCAGGTCACTATGGCTATGGTAAGTACACTGGACTATTAATTATCACTGATTAAAAGAATCTGGAATTTTTTTCTGATTCAAGTGGTGAAGTTTGTAATCTCGTTTATCTTATTGATTAATATTTTACAATTTTTTTGGGAATCTAGGAAGGCTATAACAGGAAAAATGCTGAGCATCGTTACTACCTATGCAGTTTACTGATGACGTGCGCAGATTTGTCTGATCAAACAAAAGTAAGTTATAAACTACAATTTACACTTATAATACAAATATTCACACATTTGTTCAATGATACTCCAGTTTTACTAGAATTACGGTTTGCTATTTAAGAAGCTCTAAATAAATGTCAGTTTTTGATTTCAATTTTAGCATATTATTCAGTATATATTATTAGTATATTCAGTATATATTATTCAAATATTAGGCTCTTATTTCGAATATTGTCGAATTGATTACTAATTTTAATTGTGTCGATTAGGAATGGACGGAAACGAAAAACGTGGCTCGTTTGATATACGCAGAATTCTTCACTCAAGGCGATTTGGAGAAGAAAATGGGCAAGGAACCTGCAGCGATGATGAACAGAGAGAAAGCCTCGATACCCGATCATCAACTCGAATTTTTGAGCGACTGTTGCGTTTGCATATTCCAGTAAGTCATTTACATACACAACCTAGTTTTTTTTAAACAAGTTTTCATTCTCGATTTCCAGGATTTTGGCTCGAATCTTCCCTCTGGCCGAAGGCCTCGTCGAGTCCATCAACCAAAACATAAAGGCCTGGGAGAAATCCAAGCCGATATTCAAGCAATTAAGCTTGAACTACACGACTTCGTACGAAATTTTGACGAGCCAGGAGTTCGAAGACGCCGTTCAGGCCGCTCTCGGCCCCAAAGAGCAACCGGACGACTTGCTAGGCGAAGAGGAATCCTCCGGCGAAGACCAGCAAGGAGAAGAGGAGGAGGACGAAGACGAAGATGACGAAAGCGAAGGTTAAACCAAGTATAAAAAAAATCACGGCGGAGCTTCTCAGAAGTTCGCGCTTGTTAGAATAACAAAGAAGTATAATACAGTCGGTCTATACAGTAAAATTCGTTTAAATAGTAGCACTAAATGGTGGTTTGACAGAGGATATATCAGGGTCAGTTCTCGATTTTTTTTTAGTGCATTCACTTAAACGAATTGTACTGTATTTACTGAAAACGTGAACTTCTGAAACATCCCACGATGCACAGTTTGTGTATGTGTATATTTGTCCGTCAAATAGGATCCAAAGGATGTGTCCGTTTCGATTCAAATATGGCGAAGCGAGTTTATAAGAATTTACATATGTATATTTTTTTGGCAACAATGGGAACAATTTATTTGAATCGAAAGTATCCAATTTAGCAGTAGTTGATAGTGGGAACAGTTTTTGTGCGAATTGCGCGGGCGGAAAAAGAGATTAAGCGTTAAAATTCGTGACTTTGTTGCAAATTATTCTCAAACTGAGGATTACCAAAAGACTTAGAAAATCAAAACAAAACAAAAATATTCATATAGTAAATAGACAAAACTTTTTAATCTCTTTTTCTATACTATATCAGCTAAAATATATTTTCATAAAATTTATTGAAAACATTAGACTTTGGTGCATTCTCGAAAATGAAATTTTGATGCACTTACTGTTGTAGAATAGCGTCTTCGCGTTCTTTAAAACTTCAAGTTTGTATGTTTTCGTGACGATTCTCGAGAATTCTCTATGACATTGTTTATACATGTGTACTATATTTTAAATAAGTACAACAAATAGATGTGTAGGCAACAAAGTTGTACAATGTGAAAGTTAATAAACCAAGAATACGAAACTTTGTGAAAAATAACATTTATTCATGTTTGCACTGAACAAGAGCTTTATGTGTTTAATGTGCTTTTATGTATAGTTTTTATTACCATACATGTATGGAGTTATCAAAGGCACTGTACTTAAAACAATTTCTGTGCGTAAAATAATGCATAGTATCCTAGCATATTTGGAATTAATATTACAATAGTGGCACATCTAATATTGTGTGGTATTTAATGTTTGAGTTTGTAGGTATTTCCAAAAATCGCTATTCTCATCTACAATTCATTACTAATCATTGACGTATTTTTGTTCAACGAAGCAACAAGGCTGTAAATACGTAATGCCGTTTTGTCGTAAACACTTGAAAGAATACTTGTTTTAATTAATTTCATGACGTTAAAATTTTTCTTTTTAACAGATAAGCGGCCCGGGGAGCAAACGGCTCACATGTGTTGTGAAATAACGTAATACTAACAGTACGCTTTTTACTTTATTTTCCTAACGATATCTGTGATAATTTTAATTAAGGTAGATAATTATTTTTGTTTTTTATGAAGTTAGTTTATTTACTTCGCGAGAAAGGCAAAAAGGTTTTTCTCTCTTATACAAACACATGTTATCAATTCATTGTGTTGTTAAATATGATAAATATTCTATTTATATTGTTAAACTAGTAGACAACCAGTGAGGCATATAGCATAGAGATTAATATGTTGAAATATTTAATAGAATAATTTAAATGACATATTACAACGATAATTACATGTTTGCACGCGTAAAATTTGATTGTGTAAACATCGGTTATCATTTCATTAGAAGTGTATTTTCATATTTAATACAGACAAGCTTATAAAAGTACCTTCTATACAAAAATACATGTTACTGTAGTTTTCCTTCATTTTGTTAGAATTAAAATTTTAAATTATCTAAATACTACCATATTTTATTATCACCTTAAACTTCCATTCATACAATCTAATCGCCTTCTTTAAGAGCCCTCTCTAAATACTGCGCCATGACCGGATACACCGGATCGTAGTTAGTGGAATTTTTAACTCTCACTATACCTTCGTACTTCTGCAAAGCTCCAGCTATTAAATCCAAACGCTCGGCCTCGCTCCGGTGCTCGTCCAGCCACGCGGACATTTTCGGCAACGACCAGCCGGTGTTCTGGTGCGGGCTGGCCAACTCCGGCCCGCCGTAGGCGAACAGCATCAACAGGGCCGTGCTGTGAGGCACCGAACTCTCCGGCGTTTGCCCCGCGACGATGTCCGGGGGCGATTGCACTATCAGCGAGGCCATCGACTTCAGCAGGCGGTAGGGCCTGCCCAGATCGGCCAGCTGCGGGCAGATCACTTTCAGCGAATTTTCCAGGCGGTGGAAGTCCGCTTGGAGCCGGCCCCGGCCGCCTTGTCCCAACGGGCGCAGCAGCGAAGCGTGCCTGACGAACAATTCTATAGTCCTTATGGCGATTTCGTTGCATCTGCAAAATATTAGGCTTGTTAGTTACTCCACCAAAAAATGAATGAGTAAAAGTTAAGAGAATGTCAAGTTTCCGCCGGAGTTTATGGAAGTCTCCAAAGAGAGATTCTAAATTAGTAAAACTTACTTGGTCGTTAATACTTGTTTGTTTTTGAAACCGTCTAGGTACGTTTGATACACTCTCGTTATAAATTGATTGAGTTCCTTCATGTAAAGGGAACACGTTTGAGAATTCTTCGGCGGTGCCTGCGCTTTGGATAAATCCGACTCCAAGTGCATCGTTATTATTATAGTTTCTATGACGGAATTTATTGATACTGAAACCACACAAGTTATTAAAATGGTCGACGTTTTTACCAATCGAGTTACTTACCGATTAAGGGTTGTAAAATAGCGCCAGCTAAGCTGTCCAAACTGCCCAAGCTATCCTCTATGATTTTCACAGACTGCTCCGTCAGAGACTCTTTCATGTTGGACATCATTCTTTGTACTTGCGCCTGCATGTAGTAGAGAGAATTCGCTAAACCTACATTCCTTTGTTGGCCCGGGTTCGGCGTTCCTCCTACAAATGATTTATCGAGTTATAATCGATTTCAACAAATAAGGGAGCACCTAAAAACGTACCTATAACCTGAGCAGCATCTGGACCTGTTTCCAATTGCTGCTCAATCTTTACTGCAAACATTTTTATACACTTGGCGATGTTTTTTGCGATTTGTTCGCTTAAATTTTCTTCCACTAAAGCCACACTTATTTCACTAAAAAATAATAATAAAATGAAGAAGGTACTTCTAAAATACTTGTGTTACTTACTTTGTTATAATTCTAATTAACGAATCGATTTGATCTTGGGACGGTAACCCATTCTCTCCTATGAACATCGCTTGTGTGGGTTCCAGCAATTTATTCAAAGACGATGATAGATACGAATTTTCTAGCGTCTTCAAAACATCTCGACTGAAATGAGTTAGGTATACTTTTTGGGCTACTTGCAGAAACATAACAAACTTACTCGAAAGAAAATACCTCGTTATATTTCACTTTAACAATCATTTCAAAGTAGCATTTCAGCAGTTTCGGATAGTCTTCCTCTAGAGTTTGTTGAACCGCCGAAGACGTCTTGCTGATCTCTTCTCGTATAACCTTTCCGAATCCTAGCCAGAATTTCCCGGCTACATTGAAATCCCCGTTGGGCAAATAGAGATTGTTCAAGGTAGTTTGAAGGAACTTCACCTGGCACAAATTAACGATGCTTCAATTGGTAATTAAGCGTTAATCGAGGATCTTACTTGCTTGCATATTGAGTAAATATCTTCGGAAAAGGCTTTTTCGACTTCGGACCATACTTTATTTCTGAATCCTTGGGAAGAAGTGAGACTGACGTGGCCGGGGCCACTTTTATGCTTGCTTTGAACGCCCGTGTTTACAGCAAAAGCTTGTTTTACACTTTCTTTACACTCGTGCAAGTTATTTTCGATAAAATTATCAGCAACTGATTGAATTGTGCCCAGATTAATAAATATCTATAAAACAACGTGTCAAATCTTTCTTTTGAAATGCTCGTAAATATTATGTTATGAAGTACTTGCAAAGCTGTTGTTGTTTGTGTAACATTTTCGTTTCTAGCGCCTTGATTTAATGATCCCGTAGCCAGTTGAACAACTTTCTGTTGGTGGGTTCTAATACTCCTCAATTCGCTCGTTACAACGTCTATTTCCTTCAATTCTGGATCTGCTGCTAATTGTTCTAGAAGAATTTGAAATGAAGAAACTGTTGTGTTATTTTATACTTTAAAAATGAATGGTCCAAGGAGCAAGAAAAAATATATGTTTACCTAACTCTTGTAACAAAGTCGCCTTCTGTACAGGATCATTTGTATTAGATAACCTCCTGCTTAGTTGTTGAAGTCTATTAACTTGTCTTAAAATATGGCTAGCTACGTGTAATCGACCTAATACTTTGGTATGTTTCTCCAATTCATTGTAAGGCATGGTAATCTACGATGAGTATAATACACGTTATTGTGATATCTCTAATGAGTAATGAATGAAATATACTTGTGCTTTCAGTCTTTCCGCATCAGCAAATAATGTTCTAACATGTATATTCATGGTATTTAGAACGGTTTCCAAATTTGTGGCATTATTCGCTTGCTGCAGCAAATCTTCATGTTTTTCTGAAATTTGCCTATGTAATTCTTGATTTAAGGTATCTATTCCTTCGGCTAATTTCTTAACTTGATCTTTAATTGATAACGAATCGTTTAACACAGTTTTTGACTCGGGACTTAAAAAATTTCCATAAAAATCTGCAAGCAATAAATTAAATAAGTTGTGCGATTTTAATGTATGCAGTACTTTTACCGTCTTTTTTTATTTGTTCAATGACATTTTCTTGTATTCCAGCCATTTAGAAGATTTATAATTGAATAATTGAATAATTCTATCCTAAGGTCCTAAGTTTCTATTTGTTTACGTTTCACTTTTTGTCATTTTTGACATTTTTGACATCATGTATCTTCTCTTTCTCAACAATTAATTTTTTTGAATTACAGGTAAGAATAATAATTAATAGATTAAATTCATCAATAATAAAATAAATTGTCCTTCTTTAAATATTAAATTTATAATTGTCACTCAACAACAGGGTGTATGGCAAAGAAAGTTTCGTATGTCCGGCAAAGTAGAAGGCCATTTTGATTACAGTGATGTCATCTCAGGCGTGTATGTTTTGCGGGGAACGGGGCGAGGATACGGTAAAAACTGGCATGGCCGATCGTTCATAGAAAATGAAAATATACAAATCATACAAAAATATATTTGGTTTACATCGCGATGATAAATAAATAACCGAATATCCTACTCGAACCAGTGGTGATAGATTTAATGCTGTAAGTATACGTGGTACATTTTTGTTTGCTTTAAATAAACGAGACAGGTAGTTGGTTGTAAACTTGTGGCTCTGACATTTCCTTTCACTGCAGACTACAGTACAGTCATGAGATGTATACTTACTTTAAATATGGTCTTTACGTGTTTTGATATTATTCGTTTCAACTCATCAACGAATTTTAGCACATTTGCTTGGATAAATACTAGCATTTGGAGACCCAAAACGTCGATCAGAATAACTTAAATACTTTTTATCTTTTTCAGATAATGTAAACTAGAAGGAAAGGAGTCGGTGTTTTTTTCGTTTCGCAAAGCATTAGCAATCCATTAAAATAAATCAACAATTGTGATAATGTAGATGTAGAGAGAAGCATCGCTCTCGAAACTGTTAGTGACAAAATAAAACACACGAAAAGCGACCATGTCTTTTTTCAACAACATTAAAAAAGTGCTCCACTTCGGCGGCAACGATGCAAAAAAGAAAAAAGTGTTCAGCAACGTTCGCATGGAATGCGATCCCGAGGAGTTCTGGGACCTGATAGGCGAATTGGGCGACGGGGCCTACGGAAAAGTGTACAAGGCCCAGCACAAGAACACCGGCCAGTTGGCTGCGGCCAAAATGTGCAGGCTAGACGGCGAAGATGACCTCTCCGATTTCATGATCGAGATCGATATACTATCGGAGATCAAGCACTCCAATATAGTGCAATTGCACGAGGCCTTCCAAAAGGAGCAACAACTGTGGTTGTTGATAGAGTACTGTGATGGTGGAGCCGTGGACAGTATAATGACTGAATTAGAAAAACCTCTTAACGAATATCAAATTGCTTATGTGTGCCAAAATATGTGTAAAGGACTGCATTTTCTTCATAAGTCGCACGTTATCCATAGAGATCTTAAGGCTGGTAATGTTTTGCTCACGATGGCTGGCGGTGTTAAACTAGGTAAGTCGTTATTTCTATTGTTAATTGCACAAAGTGCTACTATTAAATGTGTCATGTATCACTTTTAATATCCAAGGTTTACTGCTTAATGTGTATTTATTAAGTGGTATAATAAAAATACATAAACTTCTAGATGCATGAACCTACGTCAATAATTATGAATCATTAAACATTCATCTGCAGTCTAGTGGAATAGAATGATGATTGGTTAAAGCATCATATTATTGATGAAGTACATGTAACTGGGCAAAGAAGCATATTTTATCATGTAATAAGGGTATTTCCTAACGTCCAAGGCCACAAATAAAACTGTTTTCCGTATAAACATATTTGTATTTTGCTCGATTAATATATTAGAACTGTTTTTAACAGTTAACTGGTGTATTGGGAGGCAATTAAATTCAATTATAAACGATAAATTTGTTTATTTTATTTGAATACAAATAGTTTTTCCATTCAATACGTTTCATACATTTATAACATGCAATGTTGTAAGAATACTATGATTTTCTTATGAAATGTTTATTTGGATATTCACATTATTATTGCAACTAGTAAGATATTGCTGTTAAGTTGTTTTTCTACCATGAAGTTTAATTTTAGAAATATCCGATTTTTCCAATATGACGTTATCATATCAATTTTCCTTTGTGTCTTTAAAATATACCACAAATACTCTTTGTTTTTTCCCTTCTTTTCATTGTACTTTCTTCTTTATTGTTTCTTTATCGTTAATGTTTGTTTCACTAAACTATTTAACAGAATATTTATAATACTAGCCTTTACCTATATATCTAGTTCTAAACTTAATGGCTAATAGTATTTGCATAACTGAAGCTTATGGTAATCGATATTATGGAGGCTTTGTAAAATTTTGTATACATTAATAATTAACTGTGATAATTCCTTTGCGTTAGCAAATTATGTATTTTGTCTGCAATGTTTACATTTGCATAAGAAATTACATAAAGAAAATGCTAATAATGTAACAGTTAAGTATTACGAAATGTTAAAAATTACTATAAAACATTCAGGGTTAACAACAACTTCTTTTTGATTCGAAGCTCGTTAATTCGAAATGAAAAGTTTCTATTTCATTCTTTTTTTTAATTTGAAAAAAGCAATTAAAGCAAACATTCGTAATTACTCGAAATTAGTTTGAGTTTTTCAACTTCATTAACGACGAGACATTATTGCATACTTATCGATGATGCGTGTATTTAAATATGTCGATTAAAAAAATATCTGGATCTGGAAAATTGACAGATTAATTTGTAGATTTTAGCACAACATAACTAAATTACTAACGTTTGATCACTTTTATAACATTCCCTGATTATAAATATTAATTCACCCCATTTCAAAATTCTAAAACTACAATCAATGTGCATTATGTTTAGTTAATTCCCTTTTGAATAAGCAGCAATTATTTTATTGCCCCATTATTGTTTGAATATACATATTTTGTTATGCAACATTTTATCAAAATAAAGAAATTTTAAAAATTAATAAACCTCTAGTTATCAATATTTACCTATAGTTTTTCTCAATGTTATTTGGTTGGACTGAATTATTTTCTGATGAGTCAAATTCTTTTTGAATTTATTACTTAAATATAATCACAATGAATAATGAATGTTATGTCATTTTTTTCCTGAGAAAAATTCGCAAATATTAATTTTTGTAAATACATCGTCTTTCCATAAAAAATACTGTAGAATTCGTTTGTAAAAAATATTTTTTTCGTTATATATTCCGGCCTTTCAATTTTGCATACTCACCTATCTATCGTTCATTTGGTATTATTGATTAAAGAGTTATCATAATGTTCAGTGGAAGTTGCTATCGAATCGAAATTGATATATTCAAATTTTGAATGGGTGTTGATGATTATTGCTTACTTACATTCAATTTGTTATATAACTGAAGAAATTCTTCTAATTTACACTAATTCCAAATCCTTACCCTTGATTTTTGTATAAATTTTAAATTCAATGAGAGATTATTACTAGAACTTCACTGATTGATAACATGAACTTCATAAGTCAATTAACTTTGTGTTTTTATTATAATTTAAAAAATATTTAAATCGCAAAGAATTTGCATATAATATTATATTCACATTTCCTTATTATCTAATCAAACAGCTTTCCTGTGGGTTCGCAATACACAATGTTAATCCATATATTATATGTTAATCATAATAAACATATCAACTTCATATTCTTAGGTATACCTTGAAACACTTATCTTTTACTTTGTTAAATAATTTAATTCAGAGGTGATCTTATAGGACGTCCGCTGTTATCATGCCATGTCGTCACATTTAGTAATTTATCTGTAATTTCCGAATGATAACAAATTCCCTAGTGTCAATGTGACTTTCCGGGAAAGGCCTTATGGAAACGACAATGGAGATGTCAAAACTGCAAAACTTGATCAATAGTCGCTGCTGATTTTGGCAACTTTTGTTAACTTTGAAAATGAAAAAGACATAGAATCTTTCAATAATGTCAAATTGGTGTATAGCTCATTCACGTCATTTTCGTGGATTTGAGCTCCTACTGGAATTGGTCGATTTTAAACCTCTTTATTTATCAAAGGAATAACTTTTTCATGTTTTTGGCTGCAGTTTTGGCATCTCCATTGTCGTTTCCATAAGGCATTTCCCGGTGGGGCGTGAGCCACCACCCTGGGGCCACCCTGTATTATCCGGACTGTTATATAATTTCAATTTTTAGCCGATTTCGGCGTTTCCGCGAAGAACAAAAGCACCCTCCAGAAGCACGACACGTTCATCGGCACGCCGTACTGGATGGCGCCCGAAGTGGTGTTGTGCGAGACCTTCCGCGACAATCCCTACGATTACAAAGTCGACATCTGGTCGATGGGCGTCACGCTGATCGAATTCGCCCAAATGGAGCCGCCCAATCACGAAATGTCCCCCATGAGGGTGCTGCTCAAAATCCAAAAGTCCGATCCGCCCAAATTGGAGCAGCCCTCCAAATGGTCCAAGGAGTTCAACGATTTTCTGACCATAGCGCTCATTAAGGTTGGTGAATTTATGAACTAAACACTCCTACGTTTTGTAATACAACAGCTTTGATCTCGACTAAAATACAGTGTTTCTCTGGATTGAGTTGATGAGAGTGGTACTTCTTCTTTGACTCATTTTAATGTTTCATTACTTTAGCGACTAAGGAATGACTTTTCTTTGTAAAATTAAATATAACAATCCTTTCATCAACTCCATGTGGGGCACACTCTATATGTTCTTGTAAAGGCTCTTTCCATTGATCTTTCATTTACTGCATTAAACACAAATTACTTTGCAAATTTTTGTTTTTTATCCTATTTTTGTATGAGTCGCTCGGTATAATTTCTATGGGACTGTTTTTGTTACACTAAGATGCAATTGATTATTCGTATTAGGTAAAGTTTGTTTACATATTTATGCATTTTCAGGATCCTCAAAAAAGGCCCAACTGTGATGAGCTGTTGAAACATCCATTTATTAACTGTACATTAGATTCGAAACCCATCCGAGATCTTTTGCTTGAATACAAAGCAGAAGTCGTGGAAGAGGAACTTACGGATGATGATCCAGAGGTGAGTCTTCTGTATCTATTTAAACCGATTTAAACGGGTTTGTTTTTATCCATCGTAAATCCTACGAATAGATTTTTCTAGACGTAAACGTATTTTTCACATTCGAATGAAAAATACTGTACGTATCTTTTCGATCGAATGATTCGAACAAACATTGTTATAATCCATTGTTGAAAATCTATAGCCCGGAAATTTCTTATTGAAATCGTTCCTTCCTAAAACTGTCTATTGTATTGATTGTCGTTATTTGAAATATCGAACGTGTGTGAAGTAACACAAATCGTTGAACCTTAACGTAAAAACTGACCCGATTTTTCCTGAATATTTCATGCTTAGCGCGGTAAGAAGCATCGTAAACACAAAGAACTGTATCAGAGGATCGGTAAGTCTAATACCAAATATTATCCAAAAAATTTTTTCGTTTACTTTATTAGTACCTTTGGATATTCGTAGTATCGTAATATTTGTGTAATAGTCGTTTTTATCAAGGCTTGTTTTTTCTTTCTTATGCATGCGGCTCTCCGGGTCCCCCTTTACCTGATTCTAACGCTGAGGTGAGAAACAAAATAGTACTATTTTCAGTTTTAATTCAATCAAGTTATCTATTATATTTAATCTCGTTTCCAATCATATTTTCTTTATTCGATTAAACGAAATAAGAAAGTAAAACGAATTTAAAAAATCGAGCAAACATACTAATGCAATGATAGTGTTGATTGTTTTGCAAATTCAAATCATACAAAAATATGCATAATTACTACTTCTTTTCGTCGAATTGCGGGAATACGATAAAGAAACAATAACACATTAAGCCTAAAAAGCTTTCGATATCGAAACATTGATTAGCTAATTTATAATTTAGCGTACTAAGAATCCATCTAAGTTTTTATGCTATAATTAATTTTTGAACTAGTGGCCTAGTAGTGCTTTGTTTCTTTAACATTGAGCTATTCTTTTTGAATTTATATTCGTCGTTTACCAAACCCTTAATGAACTTAAAGAACGCCTTATGTGTTCCTTTGAGAATCTGTAAAATGCCGAATTTGAAATCTTTTGCTATGAAACGAGTGGGAAAAAGTAGACAAAATTTAATAAATGTTTCCATATTAATCGATAGAATACAGAGATCCTGTTAACAACAAAACATTATATCGGTATAGCTGTAATGAGAGTTGAATATATTTTGCAAGTTGTTGCAAGTTCTTATGTTACATCGGCAAAATCGCGCTGAATAAAGAATAATCGCCATCCGCGTTTCCTATAAATACCTACTTTATGTGTTGAGAGTAATGAATAGTATCACTGTAAGAATATTTTAAGGATAATAAAGACTCGTCATGTCATTATCCCTGTCAGTACGAAAGCCCACATATTCCCCAATGGTTTGTAGAAATTAATGTAATTCCGACAATTGTCTTCTCCCCGTCCATTTAGTTTTAGCATTTGCACATCCCTAATGTTCACCCTTCGCTAGGTTCTAGCTTTCGAATGATTATACCGGGTTTTAAAATGTTAAATTTCTGATTTTAGGACCACCGAGCATCACAAGTTCCACTGGACATCGAAGATGATTCGACATCTTTAAAAAGCAACGATGTTGATAGTAAAGGTAAGCATTTATTAAATTTAGCGGCCTGTATTTCCTCACTAAAAAAAACTCATACACATTAGAAAGTTCTTGACAGAGAATAAAGTGTGTATTTTGAAGGTGAATATAATAGTTTACTTTCATTTCAGTGCCGGAACCTGTTCCTGTACCCACGTTACCTGCGCCTGTTGAAGCATCTGATATAAAGAAGGATAAAGACAAAACTCTTAATGCAGAAGAGGAGCGAACGCAACCGGTGCCAGCGGCTCCTGTCGTATTACCACCGCAAAATGATAAAAAACAAGTAAGTATGAAGTAAATATATTATTTTTCCGTCTGTTTACATGTTTATTGATTGTCATTTGATCGGTTGCAACTCGCATTTACTCAAAAAACCAATCTAATTTCAGGTGGACAAAAAAGAAGAAGGTCCAAGGAAAATATCCCGCGACAAAGGCAAAGCTCCACCGCCGCCGCATACGCTGCAAACCCAACGCTCGACCGGTTCGACTTCCTCCGACAAGGCCACAACGCCCACGGAGAAATCCCCGCCGGCGCCTCTGCCGCCCTTCGTCCTACCGACGCTTCCGACGCCGCCCTCCTCGCCCATCACGCCGCCCGATACGCCGCCCGACGCCAGTCCGCCGCGCGTCCAAGTTCCCCAACCCGTCCAAAAGATCGACGACGATCGAATTCGAGACGTCGCGCTCGCCGAACCGTCGACGCCGTCGACTTCTACCAAGCGAAAGGAGGACGAGATGGACGCTTGCGTTAGCGTGTCGGACATCAAACGGGCGCTGGAGAACCAATTCGCCAAGAAACTGGCGCAGGAGAAGCCGTCCGCTTCGGTTAAAGCCGGCGACTTTATAACCGTGACGAGTTCCACGGCGACCACTCCCGATGATAGTTTGAATCTCGTCGTCGTGTCCGCCGCGCCATCGGAGAGGACCAAAAACACGTCGACCATTACTATTAATTCCAATTTGCCGGATACGTCGAATAGTTTGGCTTCCAATATAAGTCAGGTTTGTTTTGCCTTTGATATTTCTAAATTCTTTCACCTTCATGAAACACCATTTCCACAGCGATGCCGATACACCATGGGATTTACACTTGTAAGCTTAAAAGACGTGTTTAAAATGGAGCTCTAATAATGAGAAAGGCTTCCTTTAACTCAAACTATTTCAAGAAGGTCTCAAATTCTTCCTTTCCAACATTTTATGCATTATTTTAGGTTCCTATGTTTGGCAGTCTTCCTCTAATTCATCTCTTAGTTTTGTAATTCTATATCCTTTGGACTAGGATTTCCCAAGATTTTCAATGGGATTTATGTCGGGAGAATACTCTGTCAATTCTAATACTAATAAATCAATTTCCTGGTCCCGAAACCACTAGAGATTTGCGATAAACAAGGATGCTGGGGCATTATTTTGCTGGAAAATCCAATAAACGTTATGTTCGTTTAAAAATGGTATTAAGTAATTTTCCAGCACATCCAGGCACTCCCTACTGTTCATTCGAGTGGATAGAACAACTACACATTTATGAAATGCACTCCAGACCTCATGTGATTAGATCAGATGTAAAACTTGCACTATTTGTTTTCGAAATGTTGGCTTATACCATTCTAATTTGTATATTTTTTTCAGGTGACCGTAGTGACAACGCACCCTCCGGTCATAATCGACAATTCCCTTCCGCCTCGAGCGTCCTCGTCGTCGCCGAGCAACAGCGGCAGCGTGGTGATCGTGGCGAACGAGACCAACAAGACGCGCATCGAAGATTCCGACGACGAATTCTGCCCGTCGCTGGACTCCCTCGAATATCCGCCTCCGTCGGAGTTCCGCGACAAGCCTTCGAAGGCGAAGAAACTCGACGAGAGCGAAGTGATGATAACGGAATCGAGTTACGTGATCGACGATTCGGGCTTGGACAATTCCGAGGAGAACTCGCGATTGTTGGACACCAGCCACGTGTCGGTGGTGAGGATCGACGAGGAAAAGGTCCAAGTCAAGGATTCCACGTCGTATTTGAGCGACAAATCGACGGATTACCGGGGCTCCACCAGCGATCTGTCGAACACGTCGTCCGGCAAGACGGGCAGCACGAAGAGCGACTACGGCGACGAGTTCCGCGGCACCCACATCGTCTTGGACGGTTCCAACGTGGAAACGCACGAGATGAAGCCGAAGATGAACGGGCAGGTGGCGCACGCCCACAGCCGCGAGGACATTTACAAGAAGCCTTTGAACGGCAAGCCCTACGCCGAAAGCTTCGAGTCCGCTATGTCAGACAGGTAATTTCATTGTAATAACTCGTAGTATACGGTCGTATATTGATTATAATAAGGTCCGGCAACTGAGGTTGAGAAAGTGTCCCGTTTTTTTGAAACGAAAGTGCGTAGTTCCTAAAACCACCGGTAGGTGACGATGTTGTAAAGGATATTTTTTGAATTCAACATTTAGGTTGCCGCAGATGCAGCCATTACTTAGATAATATAATAATTGTTTGCGGAACTTATTTCTCAATTATTTTACTTGTCTACGAAATTTATAACTGCGGTTGTGAGATGACAGTTCAAGCTGTCAAAACTTCAAAAATTATTTTTTGACATTTCGATGAGAAAATGGAGGAGAACATTAACCGAAGATACGTGAGGCATGAGGTTAATAATAAAATCATTGCTGATTTAAGTATATTTTTATATTTTGCATATAATTTTTGATTTAATAGAACCTTTTTTAATGCTAATTCTATATAATTCGTACGCAAAAAATCGTGTCCTTTACAACATCGCCTCCTAGCGGCCGTTTTAGGAACCCTCTTTTATTCTCAAATAAAGGGACACTTTTTCGACCTATGTTTCCAGACCTTAGAAATATACGGTCGTGCTCTAGTAACTCTATTCGCTGTATACTTGCCTACTTTTAAAATAAGCGTTAATCGACACTGAAATTTGTCGTATTTTTTTCAGATCCCACAGCGACTGCGGCTCCGTGAGGAGCAACGATTCGCATAGAAGACCTATATCCGGAGCTAGTAAGAGCATCGAGCAATCCGACATCGAGAGTATTTCCCTAGCTAGTCAAGAGAGTAGAGGAAGCGTCGAAAAAGACGATAAGAGATCGACGAACGGTAATTTCCTTATAACAACAACTCCTACACGCGTTTACGTCGATTATTTTCAGATGCAGACGAAAACGGAGACAATACGGTGGTACTACGTAAACATCCGAAATCCAAAATCGAACTGCTGGCGAACGCGAGTCGCAAGACCAGAAAACGCACCAGGAAGTTCGTAATCGACGGCGTTTTGATAACCACCACTACCAGCAAAGTGATTTGCGGCGACGAGGATAACTACAACCTGAGCGACGCGCATACGGACAGAAAGCAGGAGTTGCGAGAGCTCAAGTACCTGCAGAAGCAGGAGCAGAAGCAATTCCAAGATTTGGCCACCAAGGAGCAAGTGGCCATCGAACAGCAGGACAGGAAGTTCGAGCAGGAACGCCAGAACTTGGAGAGAACGTACGAGAACGATCTGGAGATGTTGAGCAGACAACAGAGGCTCCAAATCGACCGGGCCGAGGCCCATCAGGACGCCGATTTGCGCGCCACGTCCAAGAAGATCCGCGCCGAACAGGAGCGGGACCTGAAGCAATTCCGCGAGAGCCTCAAGTCCGAGATGCGGCTGCTCAAATACGAGGTGGACATGTTGCCGAAGGAGAGGCGCAAGCACGAGTTCAAAATTAGAAAAGACAAAATGGACGCCGAGCATTTGGAGCGCGAAAAATCGTTCTTGGAGAAGCTGAACGAGAATCACGAGACGTCGTTGAGGCGATTGAGCGATTCGCACAGGGAGAAAATCGCTCTGATGGAACGGCAATTCCTACAGCAGAAACACCAATTGACCCGAACCAGAGAGGCGGCCCTGTGGGAGTTGGAGGAAAAACACATTCACGAGAAACATCAGCTGATTAAAAGACAAATCAAGGAGATATTCATTTTGCAGGTAAATACTCAGATTCGATTCATTCCATTCATCACGAGATGATTGTTAAATGATTGTTAAAATAACGAGTGATTGATTTCCGCAGAGGCATCAAATGTTAACGAGACACGAAAAGGAAAAGGAACAAATCAAACGGAGGGCCGCGAGAAAAGAGGAAGAATTACTAAAGAAGCAACAAATCGAAAAGAGATCGTTGCCGAAACGAATCAGAGCGGAAATGAAAGCCAGAGAATTAATGTTCAGGGAATCCATGAGGATATCCATAACGGGCGCCGGTGATCCCGAATTGGAAAAGAACAAATTTAAAGAGGTAAATATTTTATAATATTCATAATATATTGCTCCACAAAAGTTAAGGAAGTTCACAAATATTGAGATTAATTTAAAAGTTACAGGTTTTTTGATCGCCAAATTTAGTATGAGTTGTAGGGGTAGTGACAAAAAATCCACTCAGATATGAGAGAAAACATTTAATTTCGCGTATTTGAAAATTTGGTGATTAAGAAGCCTGTGACTTTTAAAATAATCGCAAAATTTGCGAACTTCCTTAACTTTTGAGGAACAGTTTATTTATTTAAAGTGTATACAGGCATATTACCTCAAAAAATTCTAAATGCATAATATGCAGAATAAAATTTTGCATTTTTCAATATACTATTTTGGCAATAAATAATTAAAATACATTAAACTTAATAACATTAATAATTACTTGCAAATTCGGGTAACCTAAAAGTGAAACATCCAATGCTTATTCTGAGAACTCTTAAATACAGGTTTCGAAAGGTTCTGAAGCCTTCTAAATTGTTCTGGAGAGTTCTAAATGATTCTGAAGCTTTCCAAATGGTTCTAGACTGTTCTAAATGATTCCGGAGCGTTCTAAATCGTTTTGGACTGTTCTAAATGATTCCGGAGCGTTCTAAATCGTTTTAGACTGTTTTAAACGATTCCACAGGGTCCTGAATCGTTTTAGACTGTTCTAAATGATTCCGGAGCTTTCTAAATCGTTTTAAACTGTTCTAAATGATGTATGTAAAAAATATATGTTTTTCAGTTTCAAGAAAAAGAGAAAAAGCGTTACCAAGCCGAGCAGCAGCGCTTCGATTTGAAGCACCAGCGTCAGCTGGAGGAGCTCCGCGCCATGAGCGACGCCACCATCAAGGAATTGGAGCAACTGCAAAACGAAAAGAGAAAGATGCTCTTGGAGCACGAGCAACTCAAGATAAAGCAGAGAGAGGAGGCTTTCAGCATCGAATTGAAGGAATGGAAGGGCAAACTGAAGCCGAGGAAACAGGTAAATTCGCACGTACCCGACGCAAATTAACGTTCTGTCGCTTTGAGATTTGTCGTACTAATAATTTTGCACACAACTATAAGCGTTTCACCGATTAATGTGTACATACATTAGGACTTTTCAATTGGTTATTCATTGACAGTCCTACGACAAAACGTTGTAAAAAATAATGTAAATATCACGCCACCTACTAACACTGCACACGTTCTTATAGAAAATCGAGGAGCAGCTATTTAATGAGATTCGATCGGCTAAATTTTTGAGTCACCTTCCTAAAATATCGTTCCCAGAGCCGGGCTCTTCTTCGACCGATGGCAACGTCGCCGCTCTCGAGCCGGGCGACGTTGCCGGTACCGCCTCGTCGGTGCCGTCGAGCCCGTACGTGGCCGAGAACCGTCGTCCTAGTTGGGGCCATCAGAGGACTTGGAGCACCGGGATTATCACCGAGAAAAATTTCACTCCTCCCGGCTTCGGCTCGTCCAAGGACGATTCCAACGCTTAGTTATCAGTTCGCTTCTTTCTTTTTTTTGTTTGTTTTTTTTTTTAATTTTTTTTTTGTTGTCGGTGTGTCTAGGAATTGACGAACTTGTTTTATAGGTTTATAGGGGAAAGTTAGATCTAGATGTGTATGTTTGAATAAATTTATAAAATTGTTTGATAACAAGTTTTTAACTGCCTGTGGTAGTATTGAAATCGTATAAGCAATATTTTGCCTCGAATTTGAATTGCAATAATTTTCGATTCGCCAATGTGCTTTAAGAAATATTTGAATTCGTTGTTGTAAAATACATCCTCTATGCTTCTATTTCGTGTTTCGTTTTGTGTTGTTATTCGTCTTTTCTGTTTTTTGTTTCGTTCTTTTGCAATACTCTATATATATTTTCACAACTCCTTTGCATCACTTCCTGCAGGTTTGTATATAAACTTATAAAAACTACACGTGCAATACGTTACCCTTATTATCTACTTATTATTATTACCTGTTTAAGTATTCGGGATTTTAATTCCCGAGTTGCTTCTAATGGAACAATTTCTATGTGAAAGAAAAGCTAACGTATAGCACAGTAAAAAAATATTGTTGTTTGTTCTACAGTATGTTTCATAAGAGTATGTAAGTATACAGTATGTTTCATAAGGGAATGGTCAATATTTTAATCATAGGTTCTGAAAAATAAATTTTAACTGCAACACCCTGTTTTTTAGTATTCGATAACATATGACCCAGAGTTACTTAGTAAAATATGAATATTTGGAGGTCCTGAACCTATGATTAAAATATTGACCATTCTTTATGAAACACCATGTAAATTTTCTTCATATTACTCTCTTTTTATTGGTCTTAAATAGAACAAACAATTCTTTATTAAACCAATCCAATACAGCGGATGAATTGCTTTAGTTTGGAACGTCTGTTTTTCAGAAATTAGAAGAAGCTTTCGCTCAACAGCTGGACGAGCAAGAGAGGATTTACGGGCCGGTTACTCCGCTGGTGTTGCCCTCGGACTTGTCGGATTTCAATTCGGGTTCGAAGCGGAGCAGCTTCTCCTCCGATGGATAATTTCCTATTTTTGTTATTTCCTTATATTGGTTACTGGATGGATATTAAAAAAGTGCCTGGTAAATAAGTAGACGTGTTCCGAGGTATAGTTGAAGAATGTACATATTATTTTATGCGGACTGAGAATTGTAAACGATTTGTAATTTTTTTTAAGTGGGTTTATTCGAACATTATGAGTATTGTACAGGTAGTTGTTAAAATATCCGATATTACCATATTTTTTTTAGCGAATATTCTAACCGATAATTTTAGGCGAAGGCGAAAGCTAGTTAATTAGGTTTTGTTTTGTGATTGGATTGTACTCTCGAGTGAACGATTTGTATTACTAATATTTCGTGAAATCAAGTTTAATTAATATTGTTAATTCATTTCTTACATTATTTTTTACAGATGAAATACCGGGTGTTGTAGTAGACGAGATATATAAAATTTTTAACAGGATTATGAACGTACTGTGCTATTAAAACATCCGGTATTTGAATTCTGTAATATATTCACGTAAAAAGAATGCCATCTCACTAACTCAATTTTTTATTAGGTTTTATTTTATTATTTTTTGCGGTGTAGAAGGAAGTTAATTTGATAACCTGCCTGTTTATTTTTCCTTGCATTTAACAGAAATAGACTGATTGATTGTAAGTGAATTCCTCAATTCAATTGCATTCTAAGAAATTATTGAAAATATTTTTTTAGTTTGTATAACTGTAGATCGCAAATTTAAGTAACGCTTTCTAATGTAGCTCTTTCACAATGAGTATATAGTCAAATTTATAAATCGTTTAAGATTATATCCGGGGCCCTGAAGAATAACGAAAAGCTTACAAACAAGAGGTGTAATTTTGCATATATACAGGGTGCCATAATATATGGTTTTAAATTACTAACCATTAACAAAGTAAAAATAGCGAATAGTTACTGAGAAAAACTTCTGAATATATTTTTCTTAATTTTAATAACTAATTCACTTATTAATTTAAATTGAATTTAACAGTTTATTAGTGAAGAAATTTTTTAACGCATATTCTGGCATATCCTGTAACTTGTACTAATACTAGTGAAATTAAATAAGTATTTACGATTTATTAAATTTTTTATGGATTCCAAGGTGTGTTCCAATAAAAGTTCCGCAAAAATTTGAGTATGCTTGCCCATAGAACTTTTGTTGGAAATATCCTGTTTACTGTATCATTTTGACACCAGAGTCTGATGTATAAAATTATTGCATATTATTTATAATTTAGAATTTGTACTACTTAATTAAGAAATGTACATAAAAGCGTGTTATTCAAACGTATTTTTGTTAACAAGAGGACAGCCGGTATAGTAATTCTTCCTAAATTCGCTGTCCCGCCTGTTCGAACATAAAAAGTATGTACAGTTAGCGTATATTTTATTTTTATGTGCATATTACAAATAATAAAAATTTAATCTTTACCATGCTTCTAATTAAATTCAATTGCCGGTGTTGCCAAATTGCTCTTTCGGCGTATGCGACTGTCGCTTTCATAGACAAAATATAATACATCTTTCTTTCTCTATGGTCGCTTTGTTATTAAGAGGGGCGTTGAGCACTTCAACAGTCGTACCAATCGCCCCTAGAATCTAGTATTTTTTTGTAGTTTCATTAATTGAACCAGATGGCGTTAGCTGTCTCAAAATTAAATTTTTAACCAGTGAAATTTCAGAAAATGTACTAACAGGTGGCACATGTGCAGTGGATCTGAGAGACTATTTTCAAAGTAAATGTATTGTTATTGTCGCATTGTAAATACAGTAAATTTGCATAAGCAGGTAGTCCTTTATGATTGTCCGTCTAATCGTTTTCGACCCCCAACACATAGGTATATGTTAACCCGTTCCAAAAATGATAATTTTTAAAAACATTTATTTCACAAAAATAAGGATAACACGATATTGATAGTGCCGTTGTGGATGCTAACGCTCGGGTGGTGATCGATTCGCAGGATTTCAAAGAAGCGAAATTGGACAGTCAGGTGACGAGGAAATATCTTCCTGCTTTAATGTCTCTGATGGTGGATGATCAAGTGAGATAGTTGAGCTCTAAATGCGTCTGACGACAAACGCGAGGCCGCCTTTACGGTTATAGTTAGAACATTGGGGGCCTGTTCCAGACGCTGTAGAAGCTGACAAGACAGTATTGTATTTAGGAAATAAATTTTTACATATAAATATTGTTTTTTTTAATAAATAAATAACACGTTTGAAGGATTTTACATAAAAAGGCATTTCGTTTTGAGATTTCTGAAAAAATGAAAACGATTAAGCATTTATAAGTTTTTAATGACCGAAATACTGGTTGCCTATCTAATGGTGTCCATAAATCGATTTTCCATCGATAAATGTAATTCTGGTTGTCTAACTATTGTATTAGTAAGGCGCGAGTATTAAGTATCAGGAGTAAACCTCCTCACGGAGATGTTCTCCTAATACGAAATTTCTAATTCGCAAATATTTAACGTGAAATTTTCGAATGATCGACAAAATTTTTCTTCCGATGTTTACAAATTGCGTTGAAAAAGTCTTGCGGTTTTTTTGTCAATAAACTCGACAAAACTTTTAACATTTTACTTTACAAAATGATCTTTATTAATCTTTATTAATGCATCAGGATTCATCCAGGACTTTCCCCAGAAGTACCTCTCGATATAATAAATATCTCCCGATACTGGACTTCCTAGCATATTCTCCTTGCCTAATATCCGAAATTTATCAACGGAGATCGACGAAAACTTGTGCTCAAATCTCGAATTAAAACGTGAATTTAAAATTTCGTATTAGGAGAACAGAATGTGCGAGGAGGTTTACTTATGACGCTTATTAATCGCGCTCCTGCTCGAAGCAATACATACAAAGGCAACCATTTAATCGAATTTCCGTAATTCTGGTTGCCTATCTATTGTATTAGTAAAGCGCGAGTAATAAGTATCAGGAGTAAACCTCTTCACACATTCTGCTCTCCTAATACGAATTCTTAAATTCACGTTTTATCGTGAGATTTTCATACGTTTGACACAAACTACTCGAACTCCTAATATTTGTTTCTCCCGATCTTTTTGCTTTAATAGCTCCAGATTTTTACAAATTGCGTTGAAAAAATTTTGCGTTTTTTTTAATGAACGAAAAATACTAAGAATTCTAAAATCAGGATTAAGGATGTCATAAAAAATTTTTAATATTCTATTTTCGTATCATTTTTGTAATAAAGAATTATTATAATAATGCCCAAAATGTTAAATTATCTTTAAAAATGTGTTTTCAAGAACGACGAAACATTTGGAATATTTGTTAACGCATCAGGATTCATCCAGGATCTTCCCTAGACGTATATCTCTCGATATACTAAATATCTCCCGATATTGAACTTCCTTGGATATTCTTATTGCCTAATATCCGAAATTTATCAATGAAGATCGACGAAAACTTGTGCTCAAATCTCGAAATAAAACGTGAATTTGAAATTTCGTATTAGGAGAGCAGAATGTATGAAGAGGTTAACTCCTGATACGTATTACTCGCGCTTTACTAATACAATAGATAGGCAACCAGAATTACCGAAATTTGATTAAATGGTTGCCTTTGTACGTATTTGTAATCGAACAGGAGCGTGATTAATAAGCGTCATAAGTAAACCTCCTCGCACATTCTGTTCTCCTAATACGAAATTTCAAATTCACGTTTTATTTCGAGATTTGAGCACAAGTTTTCGTAGATCTCCATTGATTAATTTCGGATATTAGGCAAGGAGAATATGCAAGGAAGTCTAGTAACAGGATATATTTATTATATGGAGAGAGGTACTTCTACGGAAAGTCCTGGATGAAATTTATCATTTTGGGCATTATTATTGTTTTATAGTAGAAATGATGAGAAAGAAAGTCGAATGCTAAAAGTTTTGTCGAGTTTATTGAAAAAAAAACGCAACCTTTTTCAACGCAATTTGTAAAAATCGGAAGAATAGTTTTGTATATCGTTCGAAAATTTCTCGTTAAAAATTTGCGAATTTGAAATTTCGTAGTAGGAGAACAGAATGTGTGAAGAGGTTTACTCCTGATACTTATTACTCGCGCCTCACTAATACAATAGTTAGACAACCAGAATTACATTTATTGATCGAAAATCGATTTACGGATACTATTAGGTAGGCAACCTATTTATCTATTATATACCTCTAAGATACCAGAAATGCATTAGAAATGATTAAGTATGAACGATTTTTTATAAAAAATGGATTATACAATAAAATTTTTGAAAAATTAACAAAACTGCTGCATTTTTTAATTGCTAATTACATGAAAACTGGTTGGAATTGGCGATTTCAAAATATATAAAACAAAACACTTTCAACGATATTTTTATTTTCTTACAATAAACTCACTACCGTTAATTGCAACAAAATAGAGACGAAATATTAATATACAAAAATGTTACAGGAGTAAAATCATTGTGTCGATCTCAATTCTTACACTTATTTCGCACTTCTTCATGAAATTTTCCTTTTATGGTTTTGTATTCCATCTCGGTTTGCCCGTTGAATTTCGTTAAGAGTCGATACAAATTCACCTACAAATCACAAATTATTACATACACTCCAAATTATAATATAACGCTTTGAAATGCATACCTGAGGAATGATATATTATTCTCTCAGAAATTCATCGATAAACAAAATGGCGAAGGCCGTAGATCGCAAGATAGATACAAAAAGGGGCGATTCCGTCTCAATTTCCGTAGATTATTGAACTGTCATTTTTCTTAATACCATCCAATGCTCAATCAAGGGCAATCAGGAACCAAAGACAAAAAAATCTATCGGATGTCCTACAAACAATAACTCAATTATAACAATAATTAAGCATTATAAAACTAGCTAACCCTGCTGAGTGAACTGAAACCTCTTTTAACTCCACGATACAACAGCTTGGAGAGAATTTCTTGATACTCGTACATGCTCTGTGAAGTTCCTGGGATTCCACAATTTCCTCATAAGCTCGCCGAACCTCTGCAGGAGCAGAGTGAAGGTCTCTTTACATTACTGCAATTTTCTTCTCTCGAGAAGTCATTCCGAAGCGGATTAACAAGAGTCAAAGCCTGCAATTTTGCGCATTTAAATTAAGAAATAACCAAATTCGTTCGATTAACTCGACTTACCTGCAACACTGCATTACAGTAATCGTTAGCTTTAATGTTATTTAGGCCTACTATACAGGGGATGTACAACGTTCCATCAATAGGTCTGGACAACTTCGTAGTATTCAACACATACTTCGTATCATTTAAAGAGGAATCTGTAACAAACCGTTTGATTACTTAATATTCCCACAATCATTATAACCTCTCTACCTATGATTTTATAATTGCCTGGTAAATAGTAAAATCCAAATATTGACACAAACTTACGTTACCTGCGGAAGATGAATTATTGATGTACTTTTCAGTTTTCCAGAATTCTCCTCCTCGTGGTGCATCCTAGGAAATGCTAAAGGGTCCGTCGGGCTTATAATCGTGTGCAAACCCCCTAAATTAATTTCCAAAAAATTGTTGATTTATTTGACAAGAATCACTAACCTACAAACTTCTTCTTTTTTTTATTCGCTAATATAGAAGAAACTCAATGGCTGTCAAATGTCAATTACGGCCTTACATAACCAAGGTCTGGAAACTTCTGGATTGGTATATCACATTACTTGTCTACAAATGTTATAAATGGATATAAATTTGAAAGCGTAGATCGTTCCTACGACAAAAGAAACCAAACATTTAACTGAAACCCACTAAACTTTCGCAATAATTGAAATTTGTACACCGAAAAATCGCGCTCATTTTCATTGCTGCCAACTGAAATTGGGTTACCAAATCTCAACGCCCCTCTTAAATGTCAGTATTCAGCCAGTCCAACGTCTAGCCTCGTTTGCACAGTTGTGCAGTAAGCCACAATTGGCTTAATTTCTTTAGAAAAGAGTTCGATAAAAAGAAGAATGACATTAGGCGTTGACATAAATCAAAAGCGCCGATTTTTCGCATCATTTTTTAAACGATTGTCAATGAAAATGAAATCGTCTGTATACTTCAACTTCATGTTTATACGATAAACCCAGTTATTTTCGATCCAACTGTAAGTACATACTCATACTAAGCTATTGTATTTTCTAAATTAATTATTTTTTCTCAGGCAAGAGTGAAATTGATTTTGCCACAGTCACCATTATATTATGGATTTCGAAACAACATAAGGTAAATTCACAGGTGTTTTTACCGGTAAATTTCTGCTTATTCATTTAAATTTGACTTCGAATTGCCTTTTAAGGAATTTTATAAACGCTGAATTTAAAGTTATCATTGAATGAAAAATGAAAATGAATAGCCTACTAGAATCGCCAGGTCTTACCAATAACACAAGATGTTTGAATAAGAAGATAATTCAAGCGGGCTTTATAACGGAAAGAAAGTATACAACTTTAAATTTTCCAATGTTGAAAACTGAAGATGATATTAAAGAAGAAGTTACTGAGACGCTCGATGATTCATCATTTTATCAAAATGATAGTTACAATCAACATTTGGAAGCGAGTGAAGATAACACAGTTACAATTACTGAAGCTGATGTTCTTTTAAGAGGAGAAGAAGAAGAAGAAGAAGACTTGAATTTAGTTAATCAATTCTCTCAAACTATTGAAATTTCTGAAGAACCAATAGATAAAAGTAACGAGTCTATTCAATGTAATATTTCTAAGAACAACGATTTGCCAAGGAATTATCACAAGTGCAATGTTTGTCGAGATTCGTTTAACGAGAATGGCTGTATATCAAAACATTTAACAATCAAAATAGAAAAAATTGAAATAATTCTAAAGAAAAATCAATGCAGGATTTGCCTAAAAACGTTTACTTTAAAACATAATTTAACACGTCATTCACTAATTCACACCAAGAAAAGAATGAACCAATGTAATGTATGTGAAGAATCGTTTAATAACGAAGTGGAATTAAAAGTGCATTTATTGACTCATAATGAAGAAAAAAAATTTCGCTGCAATATTTGCGATAAATCGTTTCTTTATAAGAATGGCTTGAGGAGGCATTTATTTAGCCATAATGACGAAAAACAATTTCGGTGTGATATTTGCCAAAAATCCTTTACCATCCAGAGCAATTTAAAACGACATTTATCGATTCATACTGGTCGAGAACGAAAACATCAATGCTCCGTTTGTCAACAATCGTTTTTCCAAAAAGTTCATTTAAAATTACATCAGTTGACTCATAAGAGAGAAAAACATTACAAATGCAACGTTTGTTCGAAATTATTTACTTTTGAACAATCTCTAAAAATTCATACAAAGATTCATTTAGGTGAAAGAAACCTTCAATGCAATATTTGTTCGAAATCATTTATTCAAAACGGTAGTTTGAAGGAGCATTTATTTCGTCATTCTCATTCTGGCTTAAAAAATTATCAATGCCACATTTGCCAAAAATCATTTATTTCGCGTTCTGCTATACGAAATCATTTGATGTTTCACAAAACATTTAAAATTCGTTGTAATATTTGCCAAAAATCATTCAGACCACATTATTTCAAGTATCACATGTCGACTCATTCTGATGAAAACAACAACAAGTGTAATATTTGCCAAAAAACATTTAAACTAAAACGTAGCTTAAAAGAGCACTTGGACGTTCACAGTGAGGAAAATAAATACAAATGTAATATTTGTCAATTGTCATTTAAGCAGTATTCTGGTTTAAAAAACCATAGATCGACTCATCAAACAGAAAAAAAATTTAAATGTAATATTTGCCGAAAATCATTTAGACTAAAACATGCCTTAAAAACCCATTTAATTATTCACAATGGTGAAAAAAAGTACACATGTGATATTTGTGAAAAATCATTTGTTCTGAAATCTTATCTAACAAGACATTTATTGGTTCACATGGGGAAGCGCCGTAGACCGTACACGGAAGAAAGGAGATTCCAGTGTAAAATTTGTCAAAAATTATTTAAAGAAAAATGGCATTTAAAAGTGCATTTAGATATTCATGGTGGAACAAAAAAGCATAAGTGTGATATTTGTCAAAAAAAATTTCTTCTCAAATGGACTCTAAGAAAACATTTATTGTGTCACGTAAATGCCGATACAAAGAAATTTCATTGTTATATTTGTGAAAAACCTTATAAACGAATTGAATCTTTAAGGGCTCATTCGGCAGTTCATGTCAAAGCAGTTTGATTAGTATGAAAAAAAATTTAAGATTTCCATTTTTAGATATAAAAGGGTTTGTTATGTAGTTTAAAATAAATGCTGCTCCTTAATGAACATTGTTTAATTTGTAACAACTATTATACTAAAAAAGAAATTGGGAAAAAATTTAAGGATTGGTTAAACAATATTTAAAACAACTTGTCTGTAAGAGTAATTTTATGTTTTCAAACTAATTGGCATAGAATAATTATTTTGCTGAAACAATTTCTTTAACAAATTAGTTAATTTCTTATTCAGTATTACCTCATTTTCTCTCAAGTGTTCATAAAATCTTAATGCACTTTCACAGTCGTTACTCATCACTAAAAGAGAAAGTAAATTAATATTTTGAGAAATTCATTAGAAACATTAACTTACTGAAGGATTTCAGTACACACTCATAAACGAAGTTTATGTCGATAACGTCTTCGGAAAGTTTGTGCCCATTTTTGGCCAAAGTGACAAGAGCATCGGTTTTTCTTTGTTTTATCCACCTCACGCATCTCTTGTTTATTTCATCGCTTATCAAAAAAGTGGTGCTCTAGAATACAAAACACGTCAAATTCCAATACAACCGGACGCCCATGCAAAATATTTACAGCCAAAGTTTTTCTCAGCAGCTTTTCCTCGCCATTTTCGCACAGTGCTCCTATAAGCGTTCCTTGGGTCGCTTTGGGGCCGTGGATTTTGGAGCAGCTGTCAAGCACCCTTTGCAACAATTCGTCCTTTTGACATTTAGCTATTTCTTTTACCAATTCGAATTGCATCGGTGTGCATCTGTACGTTTCCGTAAAGTATACAAAAACATCTGTCGCCTTTCCTAAGTTGCCGCTAAAAATATCAAAAATATTAATTAACGTTTGCCAGAAAAAATATAAAAGCTGTAAACACAATATGAGGTTTACGAGAATATCACTTATTATTTAATCTATTAACGGTTTTTTACTTTCCAAACATAAAATTACAACGACAGTTTAAAATGTCATAATTGGTTTAATTTTAATCCTGATGTCTGATAAAACTGACTGATTTTCCCTAAAATCTTAAATGTTCTCGACAAATTTATTGCTTGTGATAATTCTTGTACTGTGATAAGTTTTTTTTCCTAAGCTATTTTGTTTTCTGGTTATTTTGACGAGGTATCATTTTGAAATGTACCATATTTAATTACTATTGTGATTGTTAATAAACGTCTTACTTATTTAAATGTATTCTAATTAAGGGTCCAAGCATTATATTGCTATATTGGCAGTAGCCCTTTTTGACTAAGCAATTTAACATATCCGCTTGGTCATTTTCATCAGTGAAAGCATTCAGTAAATCCACGCAGTTTCTTAGTATACTTGCACCATCCGTTAGGATCCTAAAAAAAATACAATAAAATCTAACAAAACGAATTAACGCATTTACTTACACATCGCCGTTATCTTCTAACAGTTTCTTTGCTACCGATAAATCGCCATTTTTCACCAGAAGCGTACAGAAATCGATGATCTTATACTCATCTATTCGGAACTCGTCGCCCAACGCCTTAATGTCCCTGTAAACCTCCAGAGCCAATTCGGCGTTGCCGCATTTCACGTAGCCGTGCAGCAACGACGATTTCATGCCTAAGGACTCCTCGTAACCGGCCTCCAGAAACTCCTGTCTCAATTGGGAGATTCTCTCGTAGTTGCCCACGTTACTGTGGCACACGATCAACCTACGGATGACTCCTCTAGTTTGCATGTTTTTTTCTTTCAATTGTATTAAATGGTTTTCCAGTTGTTCCAAGTCCATGTTGCGCTGGAAGATATTGGTAATAAGTTTGTTGAATGTGCCGCTAGACTGGGATAACTCGAAATCACTAAGTGTTGCATAAGAGAAAGCAATGGAGATCTGGTTTTAAACGGGAATAAATATTTCTATTGTATGGTATGCTCTATATTATGCTGTAAGAATATCCTTTTGGAAAACTGGAAAGTAAGACTTTACTAACCGGATGTGGTATATAGTCCGAGTCCACTTTCATTTTAAATTCCATTATTTCATCGATAGCATTCAATATATCGGTCAAAACTTTCGATTCTTTATCCTTGAATTTGTGATTAAGTATTTCTCGCAGATTATCAGCTGTTGCACTTGCTATTTTCATATTTCGTTTGATCAGCTCCTACAAATTAGTATTTAAAAATGTCTAATGCTCTGTATATGCGTATATCCCACCTTCAACAACGAAGAAAATGCCTGATATTCTTCCATTTTATAAGATTTCTGCAATACTGTCGTAAGAAAATCGCCTACTTTATCGCTTCCTGTAGTTTTGTCGCTTTCGCAGATTTTTAGAAGAATATTTACAACAGCTGTATCATGTCTTTTTTTCCACGACGTGCCGATGCTTCGAAATAATTTTTCGCCGTAAACATCAACGTTATAAAGCCCACCTGAAGTTAAAGAATTTAATGCTGGATAAGAATTTTGCAATAGCGTTCAATAATTACAAGCTTTGCTCGCTGTATGCTCCTTATCGTTTTTTAATAGAACTATCAGTAGAGGTGTCAAGACTTCTTTGGCCGTGAAACCCACGTTTTTTAATTTATCGACAAGAATTTGGATTTCGTCTAAATTGCAAAACGGGAGAATGTAATACTCTAATGTATCGGAATCTAACTTTACACCCAGCTCGTGGATTTTTGTTACAGTTTCAAATACACCTGTAAAAATGCTTTGTTACATATGGAAAATAAAGAACACTAAACACAATTGCCTGCTTCTCCTGTACTATTCCCTGCGTTTAGTAAATGTGGCCAGAAAAAATGGGGCCTCAATTCGGGTAAATGTTTGAATATATCGAACGATACATCCAAGAATCTGTTCCTCAGCGCAAATTCCGCTAGGTTTTGAAAAACTAGCTTGTTGTTGAAATTTTCTAAGAAGTTTTTCGCTGTTTGTATCACTTGGTCGATATCCTGAAATAATTACCATAAAATCGGTATGGAAATATCCCAACAGGACTAACTTACCTGTTTAGAACGCATCATTTCTTCCAATATGAAAAACCCATAATTCTCATCTGGTTGCTGTTGAAAATAACTGTACAACTTCACGGCCGAATCGGACTGTTTCGAATGAATCAAATACACGCAAATATTCTCCACGTTAATCATGAATTCCCTCGGCATCAGATTAAACATTTTGCTTTTCAGCTACAACAAAGTTTCGGTAAACAAAGCTATTATCTGTGGACTTGAATGCTACAAACTCACGTTTGGCAGCCACTCAATTTGCTGGCTTATTCCCAATTCCTTCAAGACCTCCAGCAGTTGATTATCGTTCAAAATGAACTCGTACTTGTCCAGGAATTGTACAAACTCGTTGAAATTTTTGTTCCTGATGATACCTTTCAAAAGAGACATGAATGTATTGACGGTTTCCGAAATTCGAGCTGATCTCATTGTATCTAAAACTTTCTCTCCCGCTTCCAATCCTCTGAAATTTTACATGGAATTATTATTATAAGATGCAATAAATGAATTTATTACCCTTTTAAGGTGTGCACTAGGGCTAAACTATTGAATATGTTTTCATCGACTGGTATATTATTTTGCTTCATGCTTTCTAGGATAAAGAAAGCTTGACTGAAGTCCCCGCATTCGCAGACGTTTTCTAATAAATATCTAAACATTCTATAGTCCGGTTCCGAGTGTAGACTTTGCAATAGTTTTTTACAATCTAACAACTTCCTATTCTCAGTGCATATTTGAATATATGTAAGATAAGTATCCGGGGGCATTTCGTCGTTTTTTAAAAGATTTTCGTAGATATTTTGGCATATATTGATTCTGTCTTCGGGAGGAGAGTAAAATAATGTGTGGCATCTTTGAAGTAAAGCTGGACTTTCTATGGTTAATATTTTGTCTAAAACAGAAATAATGATTTATAAAAAAGCCATTTGCTTTATTAAGTACAACATAATTTGATAGTAAGGTAAATAAGTACTCACCAAAATCAATTTTATTATAAACATTAATTAGGGCTTTTAAATTTATTTCTTCCTTAGTTTTCTTATCATCTTCTGGTGCAGAGACCGATTGGGTTTCGACTTTGTTCTGAGTAGCAATGCTGTAATAATTATAATTTAAATAAGAAAATTTTGTTAAATGAAAGTGTTAACTCCTTACCCTCTAAATATGCTTCTAAAGGTCCAACGATTTAGAAATTTTCGAGGATGTACATAATTGTAAAACACTAACGATTTGTTTCCTAAATAAGTGGACAACATTTTATTGGAACCTCCAACAAATTTATTAAAAGATTGAACAACAAAATATCACAACCATATCAATATAAAAATGTTATTTCAAAATCTTTGGTTTGAAAACTTGGGTTAATTTCTTCTTCTTTTTTATTTCATAATATTAGATAACATTTTCTCTATTCTTATCCAGCAAAAAAGAAGACAAGTATTATGTCATATGTCACTGTCAAGTCAAATGCGCAATGTTAAAATTAAAATAAAAAATTATATTTTTGTAGTTTCTTGTTAGTAAACATAAATGTAAGGGGCAAACTAAATTAATTTCTTATAGAAAATTAACTTCTAATACAAGTAATAATTCAAATTCCTAATTTTCTTTTTATTTTCAGTAAGATATGTCTCAACCAACTAGAAGTGTATGGGGAGCAGTTTTAAGGAACTTCATCAACTCCTTCAAACCGAGACAGATCAGGGGGAATCTGATAGGTAAGGATTATTTTGGAAATAAATACTTTGAAATACCGCCGAACCCGTCGATCGGGAAAAGGAAGGCGAGCCGATGGTTCGAACCGCCCGTGAAAGACGATTTCATGCAAGAAATGCCGGCCGAATGGGAGGCTTGGCTCCGAGGTAGAAGGAAGGAGGCCCCTAGCGACGAGGAAGTTAACAGAAATTTCGCTTTGATGGAATCCAAAAAGAAAAACGCCATTGAAGTGGACGCAAAAGGTGGCAAAATGACGCCTTTGGCGAAAGGTTTTGAAACGTTCCCCAGGAGGCCTGACTATGAATCTATACCAGGCAAAAAACCCTGAATTAGTTGAATTTTAATAATATCTAGTCCAGATTTTCTAATAAATTATTTTTCTGAAATATATGTTACGTTAGGATATAGGTTTTTGAGTACTTTTTCATTTAAATGTCTTCTCCCAAAATTTCCAGCTTTACATAGAGTGTGGGCAAACTTCGAATATTATCAATATCCAAGTTATAAGAAACTATATTTATCCAATTTATTTATTCAGTCAAAACATTTTAGGAAATAAATATTTTTCCAACAAAAATTGCATACAATAAAAAATTTATTGAATTAATTGATTTAAAAAAATACAACTAATTTATAAATTACTAATATACTGTTGTTTATATGGTTCATGAAATAACTGAAAGAGATTACCAAACGTATGGCAGAAGTATACAATCTTCGCAAAATGGCATTTAAAAATATTTGCAATCCTTATATTTACAATTAGATAGAAAATATACATAAAATATCAAATGTACAGAAATTAATAAATTATTACGTTAAAGTTCGTCTAAAAAGCACTAGTTGATTAGGAAACTTAATCCAGAAATGGTAATTACGTTTTAAAATCACTTTGCACTTACTATTCTAAGTCTTAACAAGAGAAGTCACTGTGATCAAATAAAGTCTGGTCATAAAGTGCAGCTTGCACCAATCTCCCGCCGAAATATCTTCCATGTAGAGCATCTTTCGCCCTTTCAGCTCCTGAAAAAAATACGGTCGATATAAAAGCTGAATCATTGATAATTGACAAATATAAGGCAGATAAAAAGTTCATTCAAACTTACCGTATGTCTCTTTAAATTCTACAAAAATCTTTACTATCACATTAGCATCATCGTCATCTTCAGATTGCTTCTCATTGTAAATAATTACCCTTTCCACGGAACCGTATTTACTACATTCTTCTTGAATTTCCTCCTGTAACATTTCATCTACATCGTCAGGACCTACCATATTCCTGAAAATAATCAACGATCAAAAACCAACGAATAACAAAACGTGCTAATAAATAATAGCCTACCTTAAAATTACAACTCTCGAGTCGACCTTTCTCATAAGTTTTTGCATGACAAAATGCCTGGCGTTTTGCCCCTTTATCGACATATTTTCTTGTTGTTGCAAGGTCTGCGGCTCGCTTTGATCTAACAGTTTCTTTTGCAATTGCTCCTGTTGCTTGAGTTGCGCTTCCTGTAATTTCTTCATGTCCACCGAACTTTCTTCACGCATATTCGACAATGCCGGCGTCACTATCGTAGGAGGAGGCACTACCACCTGCAATCAAATTAATGTTAACCATCGAACGCATTAGAAAAAGGCCATAATGGCTGATTTTATAAATTTCATAAAGGGACAAAGGATGTTTTAACTTTAGTGGACCATTTAATAGACGTAATTGATTTCGTAAACAATTTAAATGATTCTTTACGCCTAAAGTGGCTTTTAAAGTTTCGATTTTTATATATTAACGCGCTAAAGTTTCCTTTAACCACAACAAAACCTCTATTTATATGTATGCGAATCAAAGTTTGTACCGCAAAGTTACAATTTCTGCCAGTTTAGATGAATTTAGAAAGTTCGAGCTCAAGCTCGTCTGATGAAGAATTTGTTTATATTAGAAGACCAAAGGTCTGTATGAAAGGGACTGTTCAAAAATACGACGATATAGACTTTTACCAAGGTTTTCGTCTGAAAAAAGAAACAGTTTCGCATCTCTTGCATGATATAGAAGAGCAAAGCATATTTTCAAATTACTTATTTGTGGGTAGTTTTACATTTTATACGTTTTAATTTTTCAATTGCTTTAAGCAAACAATTCCTCTCTTTCTCTAACAAAGTAACTCATAATCACAAGCAATTCTAGACAAGCTCAAATAATGACTTTTAAATTTTTTTAAAAGTAGCAATTAGTTCAATTACGCGTATACCGATACTTTAACGATTCATTATGAAATCGGCCCTTAAGGACACTGTATCTTAAATCTTTCTTTTGTTAAATGATACTTTAAAGCTTTACTAAAAAAAAATCGAATCTAAATTACTTACTTGCGGCGTTACAATGGCAGGTTGGATGGTATTGTTAGGCGTTATTTGAGGTATCGCTATACCGGGCGGCGGAATGACGGCGGGAATGACGCCCGGCACCGCCGCCACAACCGTTGGGATCGCCACCACGGGCGCAATTATATCCGCGCCGGCCGTCGGAATGGACGGAGCCTTCGTCAGAGTAGGTAATCCTAGAGCAGCGGCGTTGCTGGCCACAGCGTCCATGGCTTGAATTTTTGCAGTGGCAGCTGCAGCAGCGACTGTAACCAAACAATCATTAGGTAAAATCACGAATTTTATACTGCGAGTGGAGACTTACCTGCAGCTGCGGTAGGTAAAACGCTAGATCCCGAAGAAGGTCCGAGCAAAGCGTTAGGAGGCGTAATAGCCCTGCCGACTCTCAGGTACTGGCCGCCCAAATCGAACAGATTCATACTAGCGATGGCTTCGTTCGCAGCTTGAGCCGTTTCGTACTCGATAAATCCGTACCCTTTGTGTTTGTGCCCCGAACTTCCTTGAGCCAATTTGCAGTAGATTATCGGCCCGAACGCTTCAAACACGCTAAAAAAAAACACCGATATCAAACAAAATATCACTAACAAACGTAGACGAACGAACCTTTGTAAATCCGATTCGACGACGTCGGCGTGAATGGAAGCTACATATATCCTATTGTACTGTTTCGCTTCCTCTTGGATTTCGTCGATGACGTTCTGCGCCTGCGGCATGTTGCTGGGCCTGCCGACGACTTTGATGTTCCGTCCGCCGATCATGGCTCCGTTCATTTGCTCCAAGGCCAATTGGGCCGCTTCGGGGATTTCGTATTCGACGAAGGCGAAGCCCTTGTGCTTCTGGGTGACCGGATCCCACGACATATTGATCGACTTGATGGGACCGAAAGGCAAAAACGCCTGACGGATAGTGTCTTCCTTTAATTCGAAACTAATGCTTCCGACATAGACCCTAGATAAACCGGGAATAGGATTGCTTTTATACAGAAGGACAAATGCAGGCGTTTCGTGCGATTAAGGAATGTTTGCGAATCGGAAGAAAATTTTATAACTTGCCGAGGTTTTAAGATAATTGAAGCGTTAGGAAGGTGCTTCTCAAATTAAAAATTTGCAATAATTTCATTTTTCATTGGATTGTCTTGAATTCTTCAGATTTCACAATTAGTAAATTATACAGTAGTAAGTTATAAAATTTTAATGGAGTCCTAAACAACAAAAGCCCACTTAAAAATTATATTACCTAGCTTATTTAAAAAAATCATGACCTAATTTGGATATTTAAATAAGAATATGCAAAATTTATGTCGACTTTAAAGGGTATCTTTAGAAAATACATTTTACTTTTGCGGTCTAGGTCGTTCAACAGAATGTCGTTATAATAAAAAATATGTAATAATTTTGGTTTTGTATAAATGTAAATAAAAATAAAAATCGATGATAATAATAAATAATCTTCAAACATCCTGCATTTTCATTTTCCTTACAATCGATACATGGTGTTAGAGGGTGTACCACTGCAAATATACACATTAATAATAGACTATTTTAAGTTAAAAAAAGGCTAATACAAAAATTGGTAAGCTGATTAATGGCAAAGAAAAAAAAATAGACTAATTTGAAGTTATTTTGAACAATTTTTAAGAGTACATTATTATTTCACAATAAGCACCTTTAATAGTAAATCTTATTGAATTAATAAAAAAATTAAACTGTTCTTATATAAATACGTAAATTAACGCAAAACTACGTTGCAATTTAACTCAAAAGAGATATTATTTCAACATAAAGGAATAAATCAAAAACTATATCATATAAAGATGGTTAAAAATTAACATAATTCAAAATATACAGATATTAAGTTTTTATCTGAAATATTTTAAGTAATTACCTACTAGTAAATTAAAAGATCTTGCCAAACAAGTGCTAAATGAATTCCTTAGGCAAGCTAATAAGTGTGTTTTGTTTAAAATATACGCACATTTCGATGTGTTAATAATACATTTGCAATGAAACCCTTAACAACCTGTAAATCCCCTTATAAAAATCAGATCTTATCAGCTAAAACGTCACAAGTCGGAGAAACGAATTCCTCGACAACTTCTCTTCGAATCGCTATCATCATTTTTATAAGGATATGGGACTATTGCATTGTAAATCAACAAATATTAAAGAAAATGTCATTTTTTTTAATATTTCTTGATTTACCTATAGATCTATAATACTGTGTTGCACTTTGTAAAATCAAAATACATACAGCTAATGCATTGATAATTAGGCATATAGGCAAATAATATCACAAGATCGTAATTAGTTTACAATGTACGACACAGTACACGAACGAACGTTTCTTAAAGTGCTAACCTGCACATGAGAGCGAGAGCCTGCTGCCTCTGGATAAGATTCCTCTGACTAGCCTCTTGCTGCAACAGAGGACAATAGTCATGTCATAACTCTTTTTACAATCGTTTTTTCCCCTTTCGTCCATATGAAATTTTAGTAGTTAATTTACAAATTACTTGAATTGCATCTCGTAACTAAATTTTATGCGACATTTCATCGAAAACGATACTACTAATGAATGAAATATTACACAATTCACGTTCCAACGAATGTAATTGTTAGTAAAAAAAAAATAATTAATCGTAATTCGTATGGTACAAAGGGGTGAAAGGGGGCGCAACTGACGGGGCGGGGGGCGAGCTCTCGCCCCCTAGGCGGGCGGGTGCGATAACTGCTACGCACTAACCTGCACATTAATACTAATACTTGATGCCTCTGGAAGGTCTTATTTTTCTGTGAAGCAAAATTTCGTTAGTTTTTTTTATCGATAAAAGTGCCATTATCAATAAAGTTAAAAACACAATACATAAGCTATGCATGCGTACAACAAAATGTTAATTCAATTCCTAATTTTATCAGCTAATATTTGTGGAACAATTAAACTTGAAATAATTAAATTACTTATTAGTTTTGGATAATTAAAACGGGAGAATAGAATACGTTTTTAAGATAACATGAATATTCAAATTACAATAGTGAATAATTAATAAAGAAGCCTAGGGAGGACATATGTTAGCATAAAAAATAAATTGTATGAGGAAATTAAAGACAAATAAATAAATTCGGATAAGCGGATAATTCCACAAATTAACAAAATTATGCCCAATGAAATGATTACTATGGCATCATAAAAAAAAATAATTTTGAATAGTCTACTCAACAAAATCCAGTCAAATTTCTACCAAAATTTAGACACCGAAACTATTTGTGTTAAATTAGTGTATCGCAAATACATGAAATTTTGGATTACCTGTTGTTGATAGGCGATAGTCTGTTTCATGAGAACCATACGAATACTTTGTTCCATGGCGTATTTCTTTGCTTTACTGACGGCATCCGCATAATCCGATGATAATTTCGGTAGGGCGCCTCCGAGAATTCCAGCTATCGTACTGCTTCTGGCTCCCGGACCTAAATAGTACAAATAAATCAATTAATATAAACATAAAATAAACTGCATTTAAATGTAGTGAATGGCACGCCCTCAATTTGATAGTTAGGTATAAAAAAGATTCAAATCAATTGATGAAGCCAAATTTGAATCTTACAAGAATTACTGAACCTATGTTTTTCCATTTAAAAATAGCCCTTAATATTGCATAATAGAACTGTCCTATCGTTTTAGTAATTTTACTTAATTTTCAATGGTATTGGTAACTTACCTGTAATGACTTCACCGGTTTGAGTTAAATCAAAGATATATTCGTATCCTTCACACAATCCTAAAACAAACAATAAAAAATTAATAAAGTGGTTTTAAGATATTGGGACGGTAGTTTTATTAAAAAAATGAGAGTATTTCCATCTGGAAGATCTCGAATTTCTGATTAGTTCGAAAGTAAAATAGTAGAAAAATGTCCGGATTTTCTTAAAATTGTCAAAGAAAACAAAATATTTGTCGAAAAATAGGTATAAAATAAGAATCATTTGTGAATTTATGAATAATTCAACTTTCATTAGAAATAAAAAATTGCCAATTCACCTAAATGAGTAATGTAAATTTATTACAACTTTAAGTGGGGTATAGTTCAAATTATTATTTCTCTTTTTAAAAGATGTGTAAAATATTAAACTTTACACCGAGAGGTAACATTCTCATTTTGTTTAAATTAAAACTAATAGTCTTATATGGTAAATAGCAAATTTTCAACTGTCTAAAAATAAGAATTGGGGCTAACAAAGCTGTGTAGATAACACTCGGTAACGTATCAAGTTGTTTCTTCAGAGTAACTACCTTAGCATTTCAGTTTATGCATTTATCTCGCCGAGTAATCTTCAGGAGATTGATCAAAGTCACGTGGGGGAATATTAACTAAAACAATCACCAGAAAAAAAATCGTTTTGAAGACATAAGAGCATTTTCCATTAAAAAAAGCACTTGAATAAAGATTAAAATTATTAGTGTTCGACAATTAAAATACACTAATCTTCGTGAAGTTACTATGAATGTTAGATTATTATCAAGTTAATAAATACACATTTTTAAAATTAACACTAATAATTTTATCATTTGGAAACGTTCAAGACCCAAACCAAGACCAACATATCATCATTGTATGTAGAACTTGCAATTAAATTTACTGCAACACATCCTAGAAACATTAAAGAAATCAGGAAGTAGACCCACATTATCTCAAACGAATTGTTCCTTTTATATTAGAGAAACTTAAGTTATTGTAAATAAAATGCACAATAAGTTTACAACTGATTCAAAGACATTGAATTATTTACCAATAACGTAAATTTCACCTAGTTTGCAAAATAAAATGTGAAACCAAATGATCGTTATTATGTTGCATTGAAAATGGTTGTTTCTGAAACAAAATAAAACTTAAAAGACACGAAAAAAATCGAATTTTGAATTATATGATAAATAATATGTATATGGTATACATTCTGAAGCTCTGCAAGTTGTTATCCTTCTGGTGACTCAAAACGTGGCTCTAGTAAATGAAAATCTCAATATGTTGCACCTATTAGCATCTGGAAACATAAAAAGAAAATAGAGATGTCTTAGACAACCGCGATTTTTCCGTGGGATATTACACATGACGGGTAAAAGTATGAGTTTTTTTCTTCAAATAAAACATATCACAACAGTACATCTAATTAGTTCCGGGATCTAAATTGTATAAGCAACGTCCAAGTGATTAGATTTTACTGCAAGATTTTACTACTTAGATTACTGCAAAGTATGGTTAAATACGCGCGTGAGCGAACTCATACTTATACAACTATATTTTATTTAGGTGTTTTCCTACCGTGTAGCGTAGGGCTACATTGAGTAATGTCTCTAACAGCTATGCCAAGAGTCCACTGAGGTTAACCGGGCCGATCTCATTCTGGAACATCTCAAGCAAGACATCTCACATTAATTATCTTAACCCGAATACAATTCAAACTCTCAAATACGATGACGAACGACATAAGGTACTTACTGGCAGGATCGATTTGCATTTCCACCTCTTCCGTGCCGGGCACAGGGGGCTCCTCGGAGGATTCAAACTCTTCGGCTTCGGCTTTGTGATTGGCCTCCTCCTCGTCCATCGAAGAGTCGTTGTGCGCGGAGGAATTCGTGTCCATGTCCATGGAGTCCATCGGCATGGGCGGCATAGGCGGGAGGCCCATGGGGAGCCCGGGCGGAAGCATTGGAGTTATTCCCGGCATTCCCGGTGGAGGTAGTAACGGCGGAGCGGGTAAACTCTGCGGCGGAGGCGGCGGCGGTGGCGGCTTTACGACACAACGCATTTATTTATCACAAATACAAACAACTCATCTTTCAAATTGTAGACAAACGAGTACTTACGGTTTTCGAGGTTTGGTTCATCATCATTCTTTGCTGTTGAAATGAAGTCATCATCTTGATTATACCCCCCTAACCATGTATTTGTTAGTAATGTAATCACTAATATGACAAGACGCTATTTTCGATCCAAATATTAAATTAGTCAATAGAATAACACAAAATGGCGGCTTGATAAATAAAATAAAATTTTAGACGTTGACGATAATGACGATCGGAAGGAAAAGCGTTTAGCGACGTTAGTGTCAATTGTCAAAGTCAAACGTCAAAAGAGTCGAGTATTTTATTTCTTCTCTTTATTTGATATACTTTTTAATAGAGGCGTACAGTTCGGGATAAAAAAGCAATTGTTCAAATTATTCAAATACAGTTATAGATAGTTATAGATAATTTAAAGATACAGTCGGATACAGTTAAGTGCAAATTGGTACGCAATATGGTCTATGGGTGCAATAAAGATAACATCCATTAGTCTCCAATAAAGGAAAAAGAAAGAGTGATATTGTTGGCAGTTGCAACTTTCTCACTCTAACCACTGTTATTTTAATAATTTATCTTTGTTCAGATCATAGAATTAACATATTGCAAATAAATTTGCACATTTCCATATGAGTATCAACATAAGAACATGCTGAAATAACGGTATCTTTTCTTTTGCGTTAAAAATTGACATATCTTCAAATGTTTAAATAATTTAATGACGTATTTTAAATACTACATAATTCAATTTTATATTCAACCAGTATTTAACTTTTTTTATAGGTGACAAAACCAATTGTTTTTTTTATTGGAAATTTCTCTGCGGAATTTCTCTCATTTCTAATTACTGTTCCATTACAAAATCTATAATTATCTTTGTGTACAAATTTATAAATAAATAATAAATATCGATAATTACATAATAATGTTTTTTCTATCATGACTGATGTAATTAAAGTGCGAGATATGTGCAATATACAAGAGGTGTTCAAAAATTCAGAATTCACGCTCTATTACATATATGATTCAAAAAAAAGTGTGACACGAGTAAGAGAAATACAATCTTCTATCTTCAATACATCCTTATTTTTACATTATCTACGAGGTGTGCAGCTTACGAAGATTTCCAAATTGGAATGTAAAATGCAAGAAGTTGGTGTATGAGTACCTATACCTATATACTAGATAAATAAAGGTAATAATAATCCCATTTCTGCATAAAAGTCGGCCAAAGGGCATTCGAAAGTTTCCGCTTCGAAATAACCACAAAAAGTTTTAACGATTCTTCAAAGAAATGTATAGGAAGTTGGAATGATCCGTTTTTCCTTTCTTAGCTTATTAATAAAGCCCAAGTCATGCTTATACCTATTTATATCGATATTGATGTGCATGCAGATTTAAATCACTTTTCAATTATATGACCAGAACACTATAAATACTTTCTTAGCAGATGCCGTTATAATGTTGTTTATTATTTTTTTTTGAAAAAAAAACTGCGTTCATATAACATCTAAATTGTCATTCATTTTTAACAAAAAATGTCCGGCATTCTGCGCTCTATTTTAACGCTAATCAATTGTTTAAAGAGTCTTTTTATTAACCTATGACAGTTTTATATACATTGTTGTTATGGAGTAATTATGGAAATTGTTGGAAGTTAAAGATAGATTCTTTAAACAATATGAGGGGCGCTGAATACGGGCCAATTATTTTGTTCTCTGCAATCATCTTGGAAAAAAGCACCCCGTAAAAGTGATGGCAATCTTAGATTTATCGGTCGAAACTATCACGAGAAGAGAAATATTTTCCTCCATATCGACTCTTCGAGGATTAGTGCAGCTTATATCCTTTCCAATGTTGTTTTTTAATGAAGTATGGATATTGTGAAGGTAGTGAATCTACTCAAGCTGCTTGTAAAAATTTCGTAATAGGATTTATTATTATCTTCTTTATACGAAAAAAGCACATATATTTTCAAAACAAATAAAGATTACTTGTGAGGTAAATTTAGATTACCCATATTATTGAGGACTCTATACAGGGTGTAACTGTACATAAGGTCGTTGGAAAATGGGTGGGTATTTGGCACTTTTTTAAGCATTTTGAGATAGGGAACTGATGACCGCTGACTTTCCGCTGACACCTCGTATCTGGCTTATTAGACGGCAGCGACCATCAGTTCCTTATCTCAAAATGGCTTAAAATAGTGCCAAATACCTATACACCTTTTCCAGTGACCTCATGTACAGTTACACCCTGTATAAAATGGATTTTGAAGGTGCCTATTGAAAGGTGAAACTAAGTTCAGGTTTGGGTCAATCAGGAGAAACTTTCTTCACAGTAAAAATCTCCATTTCTATATAATATAGAATTATTATTTAAAATCTGGACAGATTTATTATAGTTTTTATAAGATTTATATTATGGTGGAGTCTCTGGAAACACCACCAGAATTTTAAACCCAAACGATACATAGAATATGTGCATGGAGATTTAAATAATAAGTAAATTAAGTTTATGTAACAAGTTTAAATTGTTTACATTATTTGTTTGGGTAGGTACCTATTATTCAAAAGTTATATACTAAAGTATTTTTAATCCACAAATACTAAAATAAAACTGATCATCTAATTAAACAAAAATACCTTTTTAAATTCGTACATCTCCAGATGCAGATATTATTGTATAATTGGCGAGTAAACGCGCTGAAGTGACATTTAGACACAAATCGGTTTATTTTCCTCTTATTTCCGATTTAACTCGGCAATAATTAATCGGTCATGTGGATATTGACTTACTTTTTTTCTCACAATTTATTTAGGTTGATAAGCAGGTTGAAAATGATTAGTTGGAAAGGATAGGTTGAAACGTTCATACTGTTTTTTTCCGCCATTTGTTATACAAAGAGATAATTTTATTGTCAATAATAAAATAAATATTAAAAAAAAATGATTGAAGTAGGTGAACATATCTAGGGTGTTTATAATAATAATAATAAGAATAATAATAAGAAAATTATGATAGAAAAGTATTTTTTCCTAAAATTTTAACACCCTGTAGCTCGCAAACTAAGAGGTTTAGGACTTACATTGATATAAAAAATCTTCTTAAAATCATCCAAATATTCACATCCTGAAGTATCGTCATACAATTAATTAACACGCTGTACATACCTATTTGCATATATTTGCATTTAATTTTGCATTTATATTTATTTATATTTGTGAGTTTTTGCTGCGTAGAAGAATCCTCAAGTTCTTCATGTAAATGAAATTAACCCAACCTCGAACACAATCTACGCAGTTTTTTAAACCCCCAATTTATTTTCTTGAAGCGTGTAAATCGTGTAAGTACCTACCTATATAAATTTATAAGACCAACGACTTAATCGCGAGTCGGCGTCGAATTTTTCAGGAAAAATTCGGCAACATCAAAATAAACGAATTAGAAGAGGAGATGAGCGAGGACAATGAGAAAAAATTGAATTCCATCAAATTTTACATTGCCCGAGAACGTGTTATTATCCAATTTTCTCCACCCTAATGGATATATATCATGAACAGACAAACAACGAGGTTACATGTTAAATATGTGATAAGATAATTATTCATCCCAATCAAATCTAAACGAGATTTGCGACACCTGCTCGGGGCTTTTATATAAAGTCCTAAGAAAATGCCAGGCTTTATATGCATTCATAATATTTTCGTTGGAGAAATGTGTCTTTCAACTAGGATGTACCTAAATAGAATTTATACGCTTGCAGATGCCACTGTAATTACCCATATTAGAGATTATTCCAGTGGGATGAAAATATATTTATAAGCATAACGAATTTCTATTTTGGTACATCATTTTTTTGCATAAAAACTTAAATAAATGTTAAATAAATAATATCAAATAATATCAATGAAAATAGGATTCTACAGTTGCTTGAATAAAGGGTCCATTTTAAACTCCCATGTGTGGCTAATTGAATTCTTGTATTTACTCGAGTTGGTTAAAACGTTTAGAATAAATAACGCTATTAATAATATTAGAAAAATTGTAATATTCTATAAATGGGGAGAGCCCGTATATCAAATAAATAAATAAAAAAATAAATAAAGCATATATGACTTTCTGTGCTCCCTTCGCAAGCTCGAGTTTAAGTAGGTATCTCTAGATGAACATAGGATACTTGGAACCCAAGCAAATTATCGTAAATTTGACGTATTAATTAGGTCATTTCCCTGTGAGCTACGTATATTTATAATTTCGTCACGTTTTTTAATTGACAGGTCACATGACGTATATTTTTACGTCATATAAATTAAATGTATTTCGTGTTTTTCTCGTGTTTGACGTAAATATAATGACGTTGTAAATATCTACGTAATTACTTAACTGTGCTACTTGAAACTTGGAACCATCGATATTCAAACAGTTAATTCACTCTTGTATTAAGTAATCGTTTTGGATAAAAAGTAGATACCTACTTCAAATTTACAGGGTGTCCCATCATGACCACTAAAAAAATGGCACATTAAATCCTCATATTCGAAATTAGTGTCTGCCTATATTCAATTTCACATGAATGTAATAGGGATGTCTAATAATAAACAAAATCATAATGAATTCTCTTTTATCGCATTCAAATAAGCTTTTTATAACTACCATAAAACTTGTAATAGAGTTTTATTTTTGAGCTAATACTTACGCGTAGGTGTATACTACCTACGAAAAATTGTACATATAGGAAACGAGTACGTCCCAATTGTATACTTACGCAGGTGCTCTTATCTGCCGTAAAAGCTTTCCTATATAATGCTTTTATTTCATTAATGAACTCCGATGGTCCCGGTATGATTATTGCTGAATTTAAGCAATTGCCAATCCACTCTTGCACGTTCCAGCTATATCGTTTTCGGTCCTAAGAATACTATCAATTCTATACTTAGCATGGGTATTGCATTTATTCAACGGCTAGCTAATTCCCGGAAAAGTATTTTATAATTAAGAAACGTGATTTAAGTCTTGAATATCTAATTAATCGAGAACATTCTTCACAGCAATTGTGAGAAATACAGAAAGATACGAAAAAATGTAAAAAAAATACTAGTAGGTACCCACATTTTTTCGATTGGAGAATAATTATTACAGAAATCATCCTTTTTTATCATACCAATAAATACACTCTTTATCATCTCCAATCAATGAATTAGTGCTTTGTCATGAGCTTTTTATTAATATAATTCAATTGAATATATTCTTTATCTTCTCCAATCAATGAATCAGTCAGTCAGAGTCAATCAGTGCTTGATCAGGAACTTTTTATTATAATAATTCAGTTGAATATATTCTTTATCGTCTTCAATCAATGAATCAGCCAGTCAGAGTCAATCAGTGATTTTTCGCCAGCTTTTTATTATAAAAATTCAGTTAAATATAATTTTTATCGCCTCCAATCAACGAATCAGTCTCGAATCAGTTTGTCAGTGAGCTTTATTTTACACTAATTTAATGTAAGACTCAGATTAGGGTATATATTTATGTAGATAAATATTATACATACCTACTGGTTGAATTACTATTGAGTATGAAAATTGTCGTAGTAGTTATTATAGTTTCTTTTGAACTGGTAAATGTCGAGGCCCGATTTGCGACATTTCTAAATTCCAGCAGAAAGGGAATATATTTCGCTTTGTTTTTGAATAAGCATCAGCCATTGTTGACGACCCTCGGGTTGTCTTACTTTGGGTCACTCGAATTTCTGTAGTCGTGATTTTCTTTGTTAGTTGATTAAAGTGTGGCGCCTAATTTCCCATGCAAATAGGGGATTTTGCTGTATAGTTTAGTCAAGTTAAGAAACGCGCCCAACTTATGCTGGACTACATTATAATCCGTCGTGCCTTCCTTTCATGCATAATTTGTAAATTGTAATAAAACCATTTCGTGGGCACCTGCGGGGTATTGAGAGATATTTTGGATTACCCGGTAAACATGAGGATGATTCAGTAAATTGGTCTATTTAGAAAAACCAAACAGGTAAACATATGCCCTAAAGTGCACTTTTGTTAATGCTACCATATTTTTCGAGGACTGGATATAACAAAAACAGATAAAAAGTTATAATAGCAAAGCAAACAAAGACTTGATTTATTTGGTACACTTAACAGATTTATCGATATATTAATTAGAATAAATAAACAAATCAGTGTGTAGGTATGGCATATGAATGATTTTAATTAATAATATACTCGTAGATGCCTAAATAGAATTTAATAAACAGCAAAGGTTCAGGATACTGAGGAAGAACTTTTTCATGTTTTTGGCTGCAGTTTGGGCACCACCATTGTCGTTTCCATAAGGCATTTCCCGGTTGGGCGTGAGTTCTGAGACACCCTGTATACAGGGTATTTTTTAATAACATTCTAATACTGAAGGGGGTTATTCTTGGACCCATTTTAAGAAAAAAAACTTCATATGAACATATGTGCTGAACCTAAAATTAATTATTACCAGAATTCGCAACAGCGGCTATATAAACAAGAATATAGAATAAAGAATATACCTACCCCATAATTTTAAGAATGAAAAAAGTGCAAAATATGAACTCTTACTAATACTAATTTTCATGTAGCGGACCTTTTATGGTCTAACGGTATATCAAACGGTAAGATTCAAGAATATATTCAACCCGAATGTTCGTAGTACATCAGTAAACAGCAACCAAAAAAAGGATACTACCCCAAAGAAATAGAACCTCTCGGACTCGATATATCGCTTTTATGCGTTCCCAATATGCAAGCTCCTTCGAATTGGGCGCATAAAATCCATCCTTTAATCAAATAATCCGTTTTATTAGCCAGATATTCCAAGTACCGGTTGAATATCAATGATTGACACTATTTTAAAAAGGGTGCCAAATGCTTTTACTGTTTGACATCAAATATTTTAATGCACTAGTACCTCAATTTATGTGAAAAATTCATAAAGCCAATATTGGTTTATACACTGTAAATTTTTACCTTCTAGAATAGTAGATAAAAACTTGGAGAAGAATAAAAGATAAAATAGATGTTTCAACTGTGTCCAAATAATACAGTTTTTTTCACACTTTTCAATTATCACAACTTCAAAATGGCTCAAGTACCAGCTAATTGAAGTACCTACACTGAAAAAATTTTGTACATAATATTAATGAATGCTGAACATTAAAAAAAATCATTGGATCGATGAATTATTTCATTAATTCAATAACTTTATTTTCATAAATTAAAAACCGATTCATTAAATCAATGAATGGTCGTTCATTAAATTAAAAATGCAATATTTCATTACAACAATGAAAAAATATCTTAGTATTAATGTTTTTTTTTCTTTATATTAATGAATATTTTGTGTATTGAGTTAACGAATATAATTCATTATTTCATCAAATATATGTATGAACACGGTTATTAAAACAATGTATTTCCATTCATTGATTTAAGCTTCTATTTGTCCCCACCCTCTAAGCCGCCTAATTTGCCGGTTTAGCGCATTTCGCATCGAAGTTCGCGGTTGAATAAAGTGACAAGTTCAATCTGGTTCTAAATTGAAGACGTTACAGGTTGTTATTATCTTATTACTATTATAGGGCATTTTTCTGTTGGGTACCTATACTTAAGTTATTATTCTACTATGATTTGTTTTATTTGTTCTGTTGAATTTAGTAATTTAGACACACAAAGTCATAAAATCGAGAAAGAGATCATCGAACGATTTCCTAATGAGAAACTTGTAAGTAGCATACTTCTTTAAACTGAACTTGTTACGAAATTTTGATTTTTTTCAGGAATATTACCGCACTGCTAAACGGGGAAAATTGTATTCCAAATACCAAAATGCATCAAACTCAATAAAAACAGTGATAAATTGCGTTGGAAGTAAGAGAAAGAATAATGCTCCACTGGTAGACAAATTAATTGAAATTCACGGTAAAGAGCTAGCAGGTAAGTTAAAATTATTTGAAATAAAATTGTGTTTCTAATACCGATTTTTAAATTTTTGTTCAGATGCTGAATCCTGTATTAAATCTCTTAAGTTCGATAATTTGTCTGCCGAGGAATTCGACAACGTTTGGAAAGGGTGCTCCAATGCCAGACTTCAGTTAGTTAAACAAGCTAATTCAGTAGAAGAAATTTTAAAGGAGTGGCCATTTTACGCCAAACCATCTGGCTATAGATTTGTAAGTGATTGATTTTTTCACGTATCATATTTTTCCTGAAAGTTCTTTTTTAGATACTCTTCGATTTCGATGTTGCTTTTTAACATGAAGATTTAATCGATAAGTGGAACATTAACTTTAAAGTTATTCATCAATTTCTTTCAACTAATGTGAAAGACAAACAGGTCAAGGAAATTCTTCGTGGCATAAATAAAGAAGAAATATCAGAAATTGAATGCTACATATTTTTTAATAAGGAAATGTAATGTAATTTATTTTTTTTATTTTTCCCTTCATTGATGATATTAGACCTTGGTCTCTTTGGTTTACCAGTAAATTTACTATAATTTAGCCTACTTTTATTGCGAAATTATTAAGTTTAATTGAATTTTCCATAATTTCTGTAGCCTTCCTTGCCCTCTAATTACATCTTAATAAATACTCCCTACCCGGTATACTTTCATCAGCTCAATAGGATCATGTAAGGAAAGCAATTGTTCTATTAACATGGAGAAAAATACCCCAATAATAGCCTCTTACCATGTAGGAAATGGCGAAGAGGGAGTAAAGCAATAAGGGAGATTACTAGTATCATCAAGCACATCAACAAGTATAGAGAATATCAAATTAACCGGCTTGTGTGTGTAAAGAAACGATGCCATCTAAACCCAACTAACACCCTTACCTAGTGGTGGAAAATAGAAAAGCAAACGAGCTCTATTCGAGCCCGAAGAGGACACGCGACTTTTCCGACTTCGGATTCCCATTCGCCGCGAATAGGCACACCTGCGTGGGTATATTTTCGTTGACCGTGACGTCGCCGTGCCGGAGCCCCCCATTCGCCGGGATACGGCTCGCGGTGTATAAAAGGCTCGGGGGAGCGCGTCGGAGCGCCACAAACCGAGCTGTCTCCAGGTCTGCCCTTCGTGCTTGGTATCAATTTTATCAAAATAGAAGGATGCGGTCTGCTGTCGTGTTAGTCGCGATTTTCGTCGCACTGTTTTTGGTTGTCGTCCGGTGTGCGCCCAAAGAGGTGAGTTTTGGGATTTTTTTTGATAGGGGATGAATGGTTTGTTAGTAGTTTTATAGTGGATATTCTGGGTTATGTTTATATTCTTTATATTATGGGGCATTCGGGCGTAATTATTGTTATTAAATTATTTAGAAATTTCATTGATCTAAATTGAAGCTATATCTTCAATTTGTTTGCTCCTTTTTAAACTTTCTTTTCGTTTAAAATTTATTAGGTGATTTTTTTGGATTAATTAATGTTTTTTTTGTCCATTTTATTATGTTTTTGGCGACTTTGAACAATTTTCGAACAATTTTCGATTAATATATTTTTTATTTTTGAAGCTTTTTAATCCTTATATTTTTTACCTTCTTGGTCTCTACATGATTTTTTTAATTTTTCTGAAATTCTCATTTTTGAAGTAATTTTAATGATAAATATTTTTGAGCCTTTTTTTAATTCTTGTAGATATCATTTTGGTCATTTTTTAACTGTTGCTTCGTGTTTTTTTTTCGAAATTATTCTGATTTTTGAATCAATTTGAAGCATTTTGTTTATTTTGTTCAGTATCTTAATAAATTTCATTATTAAGGAGTTATTATTTAATATAGTTAGTCTAGTTAAGTGCTGCAAAAATATTGATCACACTAACAATTTTTTAAACCATTTTACGTGCAATTTAAAATAATAAATAATTTTAACTTTTTCACGATTTTTTTTCGATATAATTAAAGAATTTAAACGTAGATTTAATGCGGTTTTAGGGGATTTAAATTTTCCTATATATTTTATTACTAAACTTTTCCAAGAATTTTGGATATATACCTAATATTCTCATTTTTTTGTGTTCTTACTAGTTCTTACTAGTGATGTTCTTACCCCTATCTTACTACTTTACTCATTAGTTTAAATAATAAAATATGTATAGAGTTTTTCAACCCACAGAAAAAAAACCTTTACTTGATTTTCATAAAAAATAATATTTTCTTTATATTATACTTACCTACTAGATATACTATATCCATCTGCCTTCCTCGCTTTTTTCATTACATTTTTTGCATATTTAAGGCAAGAAAATCGCATGCAAATTCTCTTTGACCCTTAATGTGCCTTCGATTTTCCTACATACACCTGCACACAAACTTGCTGAATTTTCTTTTTCAAGCTTTCCACAACCGAAAAATTCTTATCCAACATATTTTTTTGCATTTTCGCGATTTTTTCTAAGCCGCCCATTTCCCATCAAACGTTAGATTTACCTATATTGATATTCAAACAACGGTTTATACTGCATGGAACATGAATAAAAAATATGAAAACCTAAGTAGTAACACTTTTTGAAAATAACTTTATATTTTAACAGGTTTGATTAATTTTTATATTTGATTTCAGCATTCCTCCTATCGACAAGGATACGAAAAAAATCCAAGTAAGTCCATAAAATTATTTTTATAATAATAAAATTGTTCACATCTGATGATGAAGTCACAGTTTACCTAATCACAAATTCATCTAAAATTTATTATGTAGATAACAAAAAATAAAACGTAGTATGTGACGTCATCGCCGGATTAACGTGAACGCACTGTACAATATTATTCCTAATTTCGATTAAATTTTGGAATTTCACAATTTTAATCACACTGTACAAAATAAATATAGCATTCGCACAAAAGTTTTATAAGTCGAAACAAAACGCGCTAAACACTGCTTCAAACGTTTATTAAATTTGTAAATAAGCTTCAAAAGCGTTCTTTTCCTGCCGCTTATACATACTTCGAAATTGTTACGTGGAAATTCGGACGATCAACAGGAATGAAGAGAAGCGCTACTTGGCGAGAATTTCCCGCAGGGAAAATACTTTCCCGAACTTTACGCTGTTACTACATATTCTGCGCTTGGTTAGTGTAATTGTAATAGTGTCGTGGATTGTTCTAAAAACATTGTTGATGAAATATTAATTGAATGGATGAAATTTTATTTTCCTCGACATAAAAATTACTCAAACATTTTTCCTAATTATGTAATGTTTTACATTTTTCGACAATAATTTAGGAACATTTTTGAGTATTCTTTCATAAGAAAGAAATAATTATTTGCAATATTTTAGTGATATCTTTAGTGATTTCAAATTTTCATACATTTGATTTTTTTTCCATTAATAATGGAAGTGCTCGCCTGTTAACAATGTAAAAAGCAAGTTATTGCTAACTTTTGAAAGAAAAAATCTCATTCATTTATCTCCCCAAATCCCCAAAAAGGGACTCATTTTTTTCCCATTCACTCGAATTATCTTAAAAAATCATCCTAGTAAAGTAGGTATTTAAATTTTTCATCAAAGGGCCCTTTTACTCCTTCCCAAAGTCCAAACAAGCCGGGTTAGAAGATTTCTGCAAAGTTTGATCCTTACAAATATTTAGAAAATGAAAACGTAAATGTCTGAATATACAGGGCGTTCCATCTCAGACGAGCCATCCCGTATATTTCTTATCCCATAGTGATTGAAAAACTTCACGAAATACGTCGAATGATTTTGTTTGGGGGACATCTTTTGACGTTTTTATCATTCGACGTGTTTCGGGAAATTTTTCAATCAATATATGGGATAAGAACTATACAGGGTGGCTCGTCTGAGATGGAACACCCTGTATAGGCGATTGAAGAAATACTAAGGGTACATTTTTAGTGTAAATAAGACTTTTCTCAAAATAGATTTGGATATTTAGCTAGTATAAAATGTCAATGTATGGTGGATAAATTACAATATTATCTACAATATACCTTGCACAGGCAATTGATGATTAGCAGGAGATTTCTTTCAGTAAATTTCTGCGTAAAAATCAGGCAGTATCTTTGATAATTTATTCAAGAGTTTCGAGGAAACTTTTCGAGAAAACTCAGCCACATAAGGAGAAGGTAGTTACAATTAAGGGCTGTCTCTTTGGATGGCGAGCACTCTTTAGATTTTGAGCGGTAGAGCAATTAAAAATCCGAGGGAAACGTCACATAATGATTGCATAATTAATCCACAAAGGGATCAGAATTTATTTACAAATGTTAATAATTAAGATGATGGGTTGATTTCGGCAACAAAAGATATTTGAAAGCCAAGTTTAGGCGAAAAAGTAAGTCGAGAGTTTTAGTTTGTTTTGGGATAAATCGGTTAATTTGTTTTCTTTTCGAAGTGAGTTTATAACGAGTACTTGCCTGAGATCTTTTTAAATCCCCTCTAGATTTTTTTTAAATATTTTAATTTTTGGCACAGTTGATATTTGATTATTCTACAAACTTAACCAAGTCCTTTAATAGGATTTAAAAGTAACATATATTTTTCGTATTAGGTATCTATTTTGTTACTTTTATACTGATCTAAGTATCATATTATAAAAAAATCTAAAACTAAATATAAATTTCATTCATTTAATTCATACAATATGCATTAGAGACATTCCGAAAATTTTACAAAATGTAGGAAATGACATTTTATAAGGAAATTATTTTCTCAATTTATCATTCGAAATAACAGACCTTTTTCTATTTTGGTACAAAATATTCCTTTGCAGTCCGAATTTTTTGATTGTGCCATATTTGATCTGTTTCAAGGCAAATGCGACAAATTGCTACCTTTTATTTTTAGAAAATAAATTGGAGAGAAAATTCGAAACTCCCAATAAAAATTTACTACTCCTATTACAGCTTTCAGATAGAATTGGTATCGTGCACTTCTATTGTACCCATAAGAGTACTGAATTTTTTATAAGTAAAAGCAACTCTTCAGAAAGCCTCAATTTGGTATTAAAATATAGCTATTATCTACTTAATATCAGCTTATTTGAATTGTGTTTACAATAAAATAAGTTTTATTATTGTTATATTCTCCTTTTTTGCATTAAATTGAGACACACTGTGCATCTAATAGTGTGTTAGTACAAAAATAAAAGACCTGTAGCGTAAGCTCAATCATTTCTGCACTGTAAATAAACGAAATTGCCGTTTTACAATGTAAAATTATCGCTTTAGGTAAGTACTCGTATATTTTATTATTTCCCATAACCCGCTTCTTGGCATTATGATCTCTTTAATCGCATGTTTATTTAAAAAGTTTGATACAAAACCATTTTCCAGTTCTTTATTACCTCCAGTAGTTTCTTTATGTTAAAAATTTTGAATGCATTCTGATGATGTCGAAATATTAGGAGAAACGTTGCGAGAGGACTGATTTTTTTTAATTAGTTTGGCTGACAGGCTAGTAGAGCTTATAGGGAATTAAAATATGAATTAAAATAGATATAAATAATTAAAAAAAACTATTAAAACGATTAATGTTTGGTTTAATTGCAATTAAAAGAAACAGAGTTTAAGTAGAATTTTAAAAAGAGATATGTAAAAAATATTTATCAATTCCTCGATTAATTCTCGAAAGCTCCGTCCCCGCGATGTTTCCCTCAGTAAAGTCTTAATTGTATGGAAATCGGCTCGATAATTCGAGTTCTGCAATTAACGCTGGCGAAAAATCTAATTAATTAACAGAGGGCAAAATAAAAAAAGTGCCCTTAAAATAAAATACAACTTCGCTTCTTTTAACGGTTTCAAATCAATATTCAATCCATTTTTATTTCGAATGCAATCGAATTCTTTTTAGGGCTATCAAGACTTCAACATCGATTTCACACGATTTTGTATCATTTCTAATAATTTAGTTATAAACTGGTAGCCAATAAAAAAACTAATTAAAATAAAACATTTTCTCCCTCCTAAATTTTTTTGTAAAAAATATGTATATAGAACGCACTGTACATATAAGCAGTTTACACCACATTCTACTGTAAATAGTGCTTTTACAAGTAAGTAACAGTTGTACATACGCAAATAATTACGAATGAATTAAATCTATTCACACGTAAACTTCGATTTTAGCTCATGGAACAAAGTGCGTTGGAAGATGCAGACTCCAATACATCCTTAAAAACCGGAAATTCGGCCACAGAAGAGCCATGCTGGGAGAAATCGGAGGCGGTAATCTACTTGGAAGAGACATACCCGGAGAAAATGATGGCGGTGATATAATAGGGAGAAGTTTATATGGAGAGCTTGGGGGAGGTCATTTAGTTGGAAGGGAAATTCCCGGAGATATTGCAGGAGGTGGATTAATCGGAAGAAGTTTATATGGAGAGCTTGGAGGTGGTCATTTGGTCGGTAGAACTTTACCAGGAGAAGACGATGGGGGTGATATCATAGGAAGAAGTTTATACGGAGAGCTCGGAGGTGGTCATTTAGTTGGTAGAGAAATTCCCGGAGATATTGCAGGAGGTGGATTAATCGGAAGAAGTTTATATGGAGAGCTTGGAGGTGGTCATTTGGTCGGCAGGACTATACCTGGAGAAGACGATGGCGGTGATATCATAGGAAGAAGTTTATATGGAGAGCTTGGAGGTGGTCATTTAGTTGGAAGAGAAATTCCCGGAGATATTGCAGGAGGTGGATTAATTGGAAGAAGCCTATACGGCGAGCTTGGAGGTGGTCATTTGGTCGGTAGAACTATACCTGGAGAAGACGATGGGGGTGATATAATAGGAAGAAGTTTATACGGAGAGCTCGGAGGTGGTCATTTAGTTGGTAGAGAAATTCCCGGAGATATTGCAGGAGGTGGATTAATCGGAAGAAGTTTATATGGAGAACTTGGAGGTGGTCATTTGGTCGGTAGAACTATACCTGGAGAAGACGATGGGGGTGATATAATAGGAAGAAGTTTATACGGAGAGCTTGGAGGAGGTCATTTAGTTGGAAGAGAAATTCCCGGAGATATTGCAGGAGGTGGATTAATCGGAAGAAGTTTATATGGAGAGCTTGGAGGTGGTCATTTAGTTGGTAGAGAAATTCCCGGAGATATTGCAGGAGGTGGATTAATTGGAAGGAGCTTATACGGGGAGCTTGGAGGTGGTCATTTGGTCGGTAGAACTATACCTGGAGAAGACGATGGCGGTGATATAATAGGAAGAAGTTTATACGGCGAACTTGGAGGTGGTCATTTAGTTGGAAGGGAAATTCCCGGAGATATTGCAGGAGGTGGATTAATTGGAAGAAGTTTGTACGGAGAACTTGGAGGTGGTCATTTGGTCGGTAGGCACTTGCCTGGAGATCTCGGGGGCGGTAATTTATTAGGTCGAAGTGTGAAGAAAACGAAGGGAAAACTGCATTAGCTGATATAACATCTGATTGATCGGAAATTATTTGTAGATAATTGAACATGCTAGATTTTTATTAAATTATTCAAAACTTTGTTTTACTCTCCTTTATTTTTACTTTAAATAAAAATTTATTCAACAGTTGCACAGTTGTTATTGAATATTAATTACAAAATTGGAATTACCATCAACAGCGTGGATGTTAGAGAAAAAAAAAGGACCTACATTTTAATTCTTTATTTACTGTCAATTCTATAAAAAACCAGTGAATTGTCTATAAATATATCTATTGATCTGCAAAAACCACACTTTTTAATAGGAAGAAGTTTATATAAAGAGCTTCGGAATTTATTACAAAATCGTTTATATTAAATATTTCTGAATAAAAATATATAAGTGATTTATTTATTAGTAATGCAGGACACTAAAATTATTTGCTCATCAATTATTTGCTATCATCAAATCAAGACTTAAATACCTGCGATGATAATTTAGTTCCTAGGCATCAGGTAAGGTGTTACCATTAAAGAACATGCCAATACTTCTCATATTTAAAGATTCGAAGATGAAACTATTGGAGAATTAAAGATGAATTCAATCCAGTTCTTGGACCAATCATTGGATCAATTCACGTACTAGTTGGTCAGTAAAAATATAATTATTGAAATTTTCGCCGCAGTTATTAATCAACGAACTAGTAACTTCTACCTACTGTAATCCTATCCAGTATACATACCTACATATGTGCATAAAAATAAATAACAGGTAATCACGAATTTTCCAGAACGAGAATCTTCTAGTTGGCTTCAACTAGGACAGCGTTTCGGCCGAAGAAGTTGCTTCCTGTCGGCTGGCGAATGTTTCGGGAAAAGAGCGATGAGATCATCACAAGATAGGTGGGTTAATCCAGGCTTAATCCTATATATAAAGGGGCATTTGGGAAATAGTTCTGCATGATGAAAAGCTTCATTCTATTAACTTTAACAAACATTTTTGTATATCATAGTTCTCATTGCAAAATCAATCTTATCTTATGAAGTATAACATTTTTATACCCACCAAAGTTTCATTGCTAAATCGAAAACATTGACTAATAAATACCGTTTCCTTTTTTTCAGAGCACCACAGTACAATAACGTACCCTATCAGGAAATAGATTTGAGGGACATATCTGATTCCGATGAATACGGGAATTAACAAAACTGCATTTATCTCATCACGATTAATTTCGGGCTACATGAGTTATTTACAAGGAGCATCTATACATTTACCTTATTTTTTGAATAAATTCTTTTACTATACCTATAAAATCAATAATTACTTACACATATTTACTTATAAGAACTTAATTAGTGAACGTATCACATTTTGTTTAATTTTTACTTGAACATAAAAGTTTATAAATGTTGAAATAAAATAAAAAATCTTCCTTAACAACGAGAATTGCGTCTATTATTTATTTTTCCAAATAAAATTCAATTGTTTATACATCTACTAAATTTATTAGAACATTGTTTCCGTACTTATTGCATTACTGCAATTAATAACGGAAAAACGGAGGAACAAATTTAATAAGCTAGAAATTATTGTTCTCTTTATTAAATATTTTGCAAAGAACAATGAAATTAGAAGAAAATTTCATTATCAAGGAATGTATAGTTTAAAATTAAATAGAGTTAGAAGACTTAGAAGTATTAAGTAACTATTAAATGAATTTCTTCTTCTACCACTTGCAGAATATTCCAAAATGATGCTTTTTGCTCTATTGAAATCGATGTGTTTATCTAAGGATTGGAGATATTCGATAAACATGTATTTATTAGAACAATGATTTAGAATCCTGAATAAACAGTTCTCCTCAAATTAATATACCCTATAATTTATTGGTTTCGATAAATTTGTCATTAGATTTGGAATTAGGTAATTCCGAATAATACATTAATCTATGCATAAACCTTTATACAGTTTTCCCAGGTTTATGTAGACATTTACCACATGTATGTACATATTTGTAAATAATTGCAATAATTAATTCTCGAATTAATAATAGTTGTTATAAAATGTTTATTTCTTACGCTAAAAATATCTCAATATTACGATTATCACTATTTTGATAGGCTTGGAAAAAATGAAACTTTTTGAAACGTAGACGAGTTCGAGCAACTTCTAGTTTAATAAAACCCGAGATATTCCGTTTGAAAATTAAACGAAAAATTAACAACTCTAAGCGAATCAAACTAGTGGGCTTCCCTCATTCAACACAAGGAATTTATTCCTATGGAAACTGGAAAAGCAGGAAGAGGTCATCACCTCTTCCTCTTCTATGCCAACATTTTCCAGGAGCGTTTGAGCCGCCGCGTAAATTAGATAATTCAAACGAATCGTATTTACTCGATTTTGCCGGTGTTAAATTTAGTTTGAAATACAATCTTCGAACAGTTTTCGAAATTGCTAATTAAGTTCTACGGTGTAGGATTTAATGCCCATTATAAAATAGTTTAACTTCGTTTATCTCCGATCGAATTAGCCCACAGATCATCTGCGAAATGATAAATTTGATAGTAAGCTATAGGTTTTACTCAAGTGCATGAATTTGTACCTACTAGGTATGTAGGTAGTATAAAAATTCATAAGTAATTTTTTTTAATTGGTACACTAAATTTTTTGTAAGATCCCATTTACTGCAGTAGTTCTGTGGATAGATGCCATAACTTGATCATTTGAGTTTATTAAATTTTACAGGAAAGCTTCTTTAAATTTCTTCTGTAAGTAGTCTTGGAACCTTTAATAAACTCTTACAGTTGTACACGGTGTTCCAAAATGACATGCTAATATTCAAGAGGGTGATTCTTGGGCCCATTTTAAGAAAACAACTTCATATGAGCCTATGTCCTAAACATCTTAATTTTTGAGATACAGGGTGTTAAAGTTTTAAGAAAAAAAATCTTTTGTAATAACTGTGATAACGGTAATATTTATGGAGAAAAAATGGTACTCCACTGCCTAATATTGAAATAAAAATTATTTTCGGAATCATCATTCAATTTAGAACAAATTTGATTTCTTGACTTTTTTCCGTACGACTCATCGTTTTGCATAAAAAAATAAAAAATTGTAGTATATTATGCCACAATGAGTAAAATGATGTAGCGTAATAGCGCTAATTTGATTAAAAATCACAGTGTTGTTGGTGTGAATTAAAAAATGTAGGATATTTCTGTTACAAAAATTTCAATTTTATTTGAAAAATGCAAAAATGTATACGTCTACAAAAATCTGAGTTATGTGCTTAATTTTAATAATACAAAGCTTTGATAAAAACGCACAAGAATAACACCGAACGAACAAATAAAACAATTCAATTAGGTACTAATTAACAATGTTTAGAAAACTAAACAATGACTAGCCAATTCACTGGTTGGAAAACAACCACAATCTCATCTCGTAACCCCAATCAAAAGAAATCATCCTCAGCAGAAGACACCCGAACGTTCCTCTCCATCATATTCTGAACGTTGTTCTTCAGCAACCTGTAAATCCCGTACTGCATGCTCTCCTCGCTCAGCGACAGCGCGCTCTTGCCCGCCAAATTCTTCCTATTGCAATCGGCCCCGTTGCACAGCAGCACCTCCGCGATCTTGGCATCGCCCTTCTCGCAAGCGTAGCTCAACGCCGTGTTACCGTCGGCGTCCTGCTCGTCCACCGCGCAATCGCCGCACTTCAGCAGCTCCCGCACCGTCCGGATGCGCCCCTCCATGCAAGCCACATGCAACGGGGTGCGGAGCGTCCTAAAAGTCTTCGCGTTGGGCAGCGCCCCGTTGTCCAGCAGCAGCCGCAGGATGTCCGTGCGGCCGAATTCCGCGGCCACGTGCAGGGCCGTGCGGCCGCTCGCGTCGCACATGTTCACGTTGATCGATTGATTGGCGATGCGATCGGCGTCCGGGCGGTCGGCGATCATGCACTGGTCGCAGAGGCACAACGGGTGGCACTTGCCCCGCTCGACGGTCGCCGTGTTGGTGTAGCCTAAATAGAAGCAGGTTAGAGGGAGGTCGTTGTTTTCGATGGATTTCAGCAGCAGGTCGATTTTCTTGAATTCTTCCGTGGTTTTGGGACGGACTCCGTGCGAGTTGCAGCCGTCTTTGAGATGCGCCACGGCGTTCGTTGGGTAGGTGGAATCGGATTCGGTCGTTCGGTCGATTTTTTTCAACTGGCGGGCGCTGTACTTCTCGCAGGTTCTGGTGATGTAGAAGTTAGGCGAGACGTCGAATACGGTTTGATTCCGTTTGTTTTTAATCGAAACGGACGCGCCGTTTTCTAATAGAATTTTCACCAAGTCCAAATAGCCCCATCGCGTCGCCAAAATCAACGGGGAATCACCGAAGGAATTCGTGGCGTTGATGTCCACCTCGGGCGACGAGTAAATCAGGGCTTTTATGCAATTTTCGTGCCCGTTTAAACTCGCCAGATGCAATGGGGTATTTTTCTCGTTGTCGAGCTGGTTAACATTGCAGTTTTTGTTTACAAGAAGTAACACGACGTTTTGCAGGCCTTTACTAGCGGCGTAATGCAGCGCGGTTTTACCCGAACAATCCGAATAGTCGACATTCACTCCTCTATTGAGCAAGTATTCGACAACATCGCATTTGCCCGCGTTGGCAGCACAAATCAGGAAGCATTCGTTCAAATCTCCGAAGCAATCCGACCATATTTCGCATTTAGAAATACTTCGGCAATTCGAACAGGAGCACAACGGGTGGCACAAGTTCTTCAGGCTCTGTTTCTCCACTGACAAGGTCTTAGCTTCACCCGATTCGATTTTCTTCTCTAAGAAATCGATTACTTCTTCGTGGGTGTTCGTTTTGATGGACCAAAATTCGCTGCTGCTCACAAACTCCACGGCGGCCTCAAACGATGCGATGCAGTACTCGATCCGATCGGAATTCTCAGTGCTCAGCTTGAATTCTTTTATGTAGGTTAAATTGGCGTACCAGTTGTTAACGTTCAGCTTCAGGATCAGAAAGGCTAGTATTTGCAGCACGTTGTCGGAGGTGATGCAATTCTTGACTACATTGCCGGATTCTAAAATACATTTTAAAGTTTTTTTGAGACATTCGACTTTATCCAATATGGTCCAGTAGGTGTTGATTTGCTTCAGTTCGTTTTTGGCTGATGAAATTACATCGGCGAAGTCGCTGTCGATGCCTAAATGTTTGTATTGAACGTGCGATGAGTTCCTTATGATCTTATTCAAGTGTCCGTCTTTGTGGTGGCTGATCGTGTTGATGCTGAACATCAGTCTTTTACCCAGGCAGTATTGCATGTACGTTTCTACAGCCACTTTGAGATTCTCCATAAACGGCTCGTTGAGTCTGCATTTTTCTTTTAGAACGTCGTTTTTGAAACATATTTGTAAGCATTGGGAAAATAAGCAGCCTATAATCTCCTTCTGCGTTTGGAGATTTTCTATTTCTAACTGATAGTTTGTTTTGAACGTGCTGACTACATTTTTAATCGAGTCGAGTATATTGTGACTGAGGCTTTCACACCACAAAAAATCGATACAGTCGTGCAATATGATTAAGTTTTTGCTGGAATGAGAATCGCAGAATTTATGCTTGAAAAACAGAGGTCTGTCTATACACCATACAATGAATTTGGAGCTCTTGTTGTAGTAAAATGTTTCTTCGAATAGAATATCTGTTATCGCTTTGCTGTTATCTGAATTTGTAATAATCTGTTTGTTTTCGACGCAAATTCTTTTCTTAGTTAGGGTAAAAAAAGGATATTCACCGAGCTCCTTTGGGCAAACTAATATGTGATCCAAAATGACTTCCGATGATATTTCTTCAGGTTCAACAGTTCCTATTCTAGGGACGCATATCACCCAATTTTGTATTGCAGATTCTTCGATAATGTCACTGTGATTTTCGTTAATTTCCTTGAAAAATGGATTGGCTGATAAGTTTTCGTCATATTGATGTGACCACATAATTCGTGTATTATTTCATTTCTTGAAAAACGGAGATGTTATAATAAACGAACAACTTAATCTAATGGCAATTAAACCCAATTTTACCTGATTACATTGTTTTGCAAGAAATTTCATTGGAAAATTCCTTTTATTTATTAATTTTGTGAAAATTTCCAAATTTTACGAAATGTCATGTCAATGTCAAATCGCAATAGGTCAAAAATCTTCTATTTATGTCATTTAAATTGAAACAATATCAGTTATTCAGCCATCCATGAAACATCGATCCAATTTTTGTATTCTTTGTTTTTATGTTCAATCTAGTTATTTTCTGAGTAATATTTGATCTGTTGGTGCACTTCAGCTTCACTTTTTTGCCCTTTTCAAATTGGTTTTTCTAATTAATTATTACAAATAAAAGGAAGAATTATTTCTTGTTTTGACAGTTCACTTGACTTTACACTTGACACTGACACATCATGACGAATTGAAACGTCAAGTATTTTGTTGATGTAGAGATCCCTATTTAGATTTACAACAACATCTCTTTTATAAAATAATGATGTTTAATTAGTTAGATACAACAACATGGAGTATTTTCGAAGCGGCTTAAAATCGGTACTCGGCAGTTCGACGCCTGGGAACCAGCCGACAGGAGCGGAGATCGTAAGTTTGGAAAAAATCGTTAAAATATGTTTTTGATCATGAAACTTTTTAGGTGGAGAGACTGGTGAGCCGGGTGAGCACTTCGACTTTATTAGAGGATCGCCGGGACGCCTGCAGGGCCCTAAAGGCCTTATCAAAGAAGTACAGACTAGAAGTAGGCGCCCAGGGCTTGGATGTTTTAAAGCAAGTTTTAGAGCTGGATCGAAGCGATTGCGAAATCATAGGGTACTGTTTAGATACGCTGTGTAATATAACGTCTAAAGAAACGTTCGAAGAAGAAAATGAGAATAACATAAACATGAACGTAAACGTAGGCGAGCAATTTACGGAAATGTTTCTGAAAAATACCGATAATGTGACTTTAATCCTTAGTTTTTTGGAAGAGTACGATTTTCGCGTTCGATGGCCGGCCGTGAGATTAATGACGTCTTTGGTGTCCTCGAAACCGAAAGATGTGCAAGATATAATACTAGTCAGCCCGATGGGCGTCTCCAAGTTAATGGATTTGCTATTAGAAAATCGCGAAGTCATTAGAAATGACGCCGTACTGTTACTAACCAATTTAACCAAATCGAACGCTAACATGCAAAAGATAGTAGCGTTCGAGAACGCCTTCGACAGATTATTCGACATAATCAAAGACGAGGGTCGGACCGACGGAGGAATCGTCGTCGAAGACTGCCTGCTGCTCATGCTGAACCTGTTAAAAAACAACAACAGCAACATCAACTTTTTCCACGAAGGCGCCTACCTGCAGAAAATCCCGCCCATGTTCGAACTGCCCTCGAATTTGGAGGAAATCGGCTGGAGTCCGCAGAAAATCTCGAATTTTTTGTGCGTTTTGCAATTGATTCGCACCGTAGTGTCGCCCAACAACTCCGCACAAATCATCACGGCTTGCCAAAAAACTATACGAAATACGAACTTATTAGAAGCCTTGAGTAATATTTTAATGGCCAGCGGCGTGCCCGCTGATATTCTGACAGAAACTATTAACGCAGTCGGTAAGTATAACTAATTTGCGTTGTTATCGAAGAAAATTGCTATCAAAATTGTTTATACATCTTCTAGGTGAGGTGATAAGAGGAAACCTAACAAATCAAGAATACTTCGCCAACGTTTTAGCCCCCTCGAATCCCCCCAGACCAGCCATCGTGGTACTACTAATGTCGATGGTGAACGAGAAACAACCCTTTCCTCTACGATGCGCCGTTCTCTACTGCTTCGAGTGCTTCCTATTCAAAAACGAAATAGGCCAGGAGCTGGTGGTGCAAACCCTGTTGCCCAGCAATTCGGGCATGTCGAATTTAAGCATGGGCCAAATATTGTGCAGCGGCCTGTTCAGCAACGACCACTTGAGCATCTGGTTTTCGGCGGTGGCCTTGTCCCACTGTTTGATCGAAAATCCAGCCCAAAAGGAGCAGCTACTGAGAGTATTGCTGGCGACCAGCTTGGGCGCGCAGCCCATCAGTTTGCTGCAACAAAGCGCCGTATTTTTGCAACACACGAGCAAGCTTCAAGCGAAATTGGGCATTATGATGCTGCTAGCTCAGTGGATGTCGTACTCACCGGAAGCTGTTAGGGTATTTCTAAATGTACCGGGTTCCATGGCGTTTCTTACGGCTCAAACATCCGCTAGCGAATTCGACAACAACGAAGAATTATTACAAGTAAATAACGTTTGTGTGGTTATTTTAACAAACGGTTAATTTCGGTGTTTTTTTAGGGGTTGTGCGCATTTCTGATGGGTTTGTGCGTGCTGTACAACGACAATTCCATTCAAAACTATTCCAAAGAGAACCTCAGTCAGCTGATAGAGAAGCGAGTAGGCATCGATACCTATTGCAAAAAATTGGTGGAAATATCCAGGCACGAAGTGTACGCCAAAGCCGCCAAGCAACCACAAATTAAAGCCAAACATTCCAGCGAGCTTCTATTAGGTAATAAACAATTCCAAACAAAAACTCGCCGACATTCATCCGATGATTTTGTTGTAGAGTTCGAATTCTGCAAACTTCTCAAGTCCCTAGAAGGCGTCATTATTCAAGCATTGGGCGTCCAAAGGGAGCTTTCCAACGGAATGTCGGAGTTGAGCTTAAACGAGCACGAAAACGCCCTACTTCTACAATACAAGGAACTCATCAGGGACCAAGACAAGAAGCTGCAAGACATGCAAAAGTCTATTAATAATTTGCAAAAAATCAACCACACATTAGAGGTAAAATTTCTGTCAGTTTAGCCTCCTTGGTGTCCTCTCTATTAGTCATTTCGCATTGCCTTTAACACAAGATTCTCACGTTTTAGGCACAAATGAAGGAGCTACAAGACACCAACACCCAACTAACAGACCAAAACACTCTATTAAAAGCCCAGCTAGCCGTGAATCCCTCTGTAGTCACAAATGGACCTATCCAAGTGGACAGTCCGGTTCAACATTCGAACGAATCAGTTCTGTTGGAGAAAATTAAAATACTGGAGCAGGAAAAATCGGAGGCGGAGAACGAGCTGAACAGGGTGAGGAAGGACCAGGACGATTTGCTGGAACTCATGACCGATCAGGATTCGAAGTTAAACAATTTCAAACAGCGGTTAAGGGAATTAGGCGAGACCATTGAAGACGATGATTCGGATGTTGAAAATAATTCTGAAGGTGCGGAGAATGAATCGTGATTATTATTTATGTAATTGTAATTATGCGAAATGTATTATCCTAACGTTTATTTGGACTGTAGAGAAGGGAGTATTTCAAAAGCCGGTGGTGCCATGTGGTCCGAGAATTTGTAAAATACTAGGTTTGCATTTGGTTTTATAAATTGTTACAATTTGATTTTAAACGAACGCTTGTAATATTTGTAAATAAAATAAGAGCATTTATAGTCTTAAATATGTTTCATCTATTATCCGATCACCTGTTGGCAATGCAAAAAAATTATAAAGACTTAAGACAATTTAATAAAACTTGCTCAAATTACAATTAAAAATGCGATATATCCATTCTCTACAAATTGGCACGTAATCAGATCCCGCTCCAAATAATTCGTAGGTAGATTTAGAATAGCGATTGCCACATCGCAAAAAAGCACTAAACTGCGCTTTCGCATCGTCGAGAGGGCCTCTACAAATTTCCATCCAAAAAAAATTCCAGCCAATCAACCAAAATCCAACTTAAACGCACTTCAACCGGCTGCTCCCGCCCTTCGACTTCTTATCGCACGTCTGGCCCAGCCTGTGGAACCGGCAGAAATTCGAAGCCCGCATCTTCGCCTCCAGGAATTTGTACTCCTCGACGCGACACAGCCACTGGTCGTCGGCCAGCTCCCTCTCGTACCCGATCAGAGGGAACTCCGCCTTTCCGCTGTCGGCGACCATGTTTTTGATGTTCTCGATTTCGGATTTGATGTTGGAGATGTGCTCCATGACGGTGCCGGTGAAGGACCCCAGGGTGTTGGAGTAGTTCTCGAAGATGCCGTCGTCGGTGTCTTTGGAGATCTTCTCGGCGCTGGAGCCCTCCGTCAGGTTGATGTGCAAGTCGGATTTGGTGAATAGCGTGTCCGAATCGGTGACGAGTATTCCCGAGTCCACGGTTCTGCTCTCTCGGTTGGACGCGCACAGTTTCTTAAAGTGCTCGGATTCCTTCGAGCAGAACTCGTAAATGTGGTCGAGGCTGACTATTAGATTCGTTAGTTTTTCCAAGGGGGATTTCATGTCTCCGTCGGCGCCGCTGGTGATGCTGATGTCGTTCTGTGGGTGGCAGCATTTCGATATTTCCATCTCGTCTGTAGCAGTGGTTTTGGTTTGTTGGTCGCATTCGCATTGGCAGAAAGATGATACCATTTTGGGCGCGTCGTATAATGCATCGTCTTCTACCTAAAATAGGGAAGGTATAATAGAGTGTTTCTTTTAATTGGAACCAGTTTTTACCTTCGACGACGATGGCACGCAGCAGAAAATCAACTTCAAAACGCGCTGTAACCCTTTGCTTTTACATTTGTCCCTTTTTCTATCTGATTGTTTGGTGGACATGGCTAAATTTTGATCATAAAACTTGCGTCAAGGTTGATTTTGATGGATCAAATTGACTTTACCTCTTCTGGTGTCTTGATAAATCGACAATATATTTGATTACCTATTTATTTGTCATCTGTAAAGAAATCTGCTTTCATATCATCGTGTTCAAAAACACAATGTCACATCTTTTATTCTTCTCTTCAGCCTGGAATTATTTAATTTTGACCAACTCGACCCTTCTCAAGGAACATCTTATGTGTTCTTTCTTTCTAACCCGTTTGTGTTAGTATTAGTATTACTTTTACTAATTTGTATTGATTTATAATAACTTCTTCAGTATCGGCTTATTCTAACGAAGTTCTTGGAGGAGCTGGAACATATCTCAATTAAATCTGCCCATTTGTCTTCAAAGTCTTCTTTCAGATTAAGAGAAGCTCTTATTGCATATGCTCAAATTTTACTCTTGTTTTCTAGTTTGATCGAGAGGATTAATTTTGCCAATTATTTATAATGACTACTTCAACAACACAAGGTTCTTGGTGTAGCTGAGCATACCTCAATTACATCTTTCCATTTGTCTTCAAAGACAGAGGGTCTTTTTTCAGATGGAGAGAAGCTCTTATTGCATTTGCTCAAATATTGTTCTTGTTTTCTAGTTTGTTCGAGAGGATTCGTTTCGCCAATTATTTATAATGCTACTTCAGTCATACAAACTTCTTGATGTAGCTAAACATAGCTCAATTAAATCTATCCACTTGATTTCAAAGACAACAGGTCTTCTTTCAGATGGAGAGAAGTTCTTATTGCATGTGTTCAAATCTTGCTCTTGTTCTCTCTAGTTTGATCATTCGTTTTGCTAGTTATTTATAATGCTACTTCAGTCGTACAAACTTCTTACTTCTTGGTGTAGCTGACCATCACTCAATTAAATCTACCCATTTGTCTTCAAAGCCTTCTTCCAGATGGAGAGAATCTCTTATTGCATTTGCTCAAATCTTGCTCTTGTTCTCTATAGACCCCGAGGATTCATCGCCAGTTGGTTCCATTGATTCAGAATGACCATTGGAGTATGTAACCAATTCGCTTTTAGCCATTGGAGTTGGTCATCGGTGTCAAATTCATCACAACTACATCCAATTAGCAGACTTGTGTGCATTATCAATTCTCTCAGTTGCGTCGCCGAAGGAATTCCAAAGGACCGCATCTAAATATTCAGCGATAATGCGTTCGGTACATGGCGTTTTGTTTGCCGTTCCCAGCGACTTCTGCCGATGAATATTAATAAAGAGCGCCGCCCGGGCCTCTCCGCTCCGCCGGTACGACCACCGCGAGATTGTCGCCCGGCGCGGCGGCGGTCGCGCACAAAAAGAAATGGTGGACTGTACGCCACCGCTGCTGCCGTTCGTTCCGCAACTTCTGTGCGTGCGTGTGCACGGCGTCCCCTCCTCGGTACTCTCCATCGGATGTCTCAGGTGGCTCGGGCTCGGCTATAACCTGACCGCCAACTTGATTCGCCTCTCTCGCCTCCTCGGACCTCCGCTTCCACCGCGCCGGCCGACTTCTTGCTTCTTGCAGTTGTGGCGAGTCCGAACCCGAACGAGCGTCGATGCGTTTCGGGTCGCTTTTTAATCTACCTGTTTTTTTTTGTTGTGGTACCCTCTGTTTCTTGGGGTTTGTCCGTTTATTGCACTTTACGTCGGCGGTCGACGCGCTATTATGCACCTGTATACAGTAGTATTGTGCTAGGTGGTTATTCGGTGTGCATTCGAAAATCGGTATACGAACTAGAGGTGTTCTTTGCTCGTTTGAAATGAAACTGGTTTGGATGAATAAACTTCTCGTTGTTTAGGTAAGAACAATCGTTGGTTACTTTTAACAATTTTACCGAGTACCACTCGCTGTATTAAACAAATACGAGCACGGATTAATAAAGTAAATCGCTTAAAAATAGTACCATATAGTATAGACGACGTTGCCGCGCTTCCAAGTTAGACAGGTACTGTTAGTTTACATTTACGCAGGTACTGCTTGAGCGCGTTTCGCTTCGCCATCTTGGTTCGACTTAAGTCAGCGCGGAACAGATCTGGGTAAAAAACCTCTTGGGAATCGAGAAGCTGTCGCGTAATTTATGCGATGTTACCTAATTGTTTTATCTATTCGCGTCGGGTACGCGCTGTCGCCGACAATATATCATCGGTGTCGTTCGATCTGCCGTGAATAAATTACATTTGCATATTTAGGCGGCTACTCGACTTTTGATTTAATATTGTAATCGTATGCGATGGCAATAAAGCCCGATGCTGGAGATACGGCGACAGGTTGTGTTACATTTTATTTGCTATTGTGTTAGATCCGCGACCGATCGACTCGCGGCGAAGACGTCGAGGATCAATCGTCTACCTTCGTTACAGTTACTGTTACTGTTTTAAATCGTGAGTATGCACATACAAACTGCTAATTTCAGCTACACGTTGTATACAGGGCGATTCGATGTGGTTGTTGCTATGACCTTTACCACTATAAACGTATTTGCAGTAGTCTCTGGGCGGATTAACTGTGCGCAAATAAATTTATCTTTTACTTTGATGTTGTAAAATATAGTACTGTTGATTGAAGAAATATTGATATTTTTCTATAACAACAGATCTTTCAATTTGAAAATGCGGTATACAAGGTGTTGATGAATACCCATTGTGTAGATACGTGCATACTCAATACCAAAATATATAGGGTGTTGTATTTAAAGTAACAAATTTATTGACTTTTGTAAATATGTGTAATTAAGGTAATCTTTGGAGATATTTATTGTGAAATAATCTGATTGTGAGGTGTAATAATTGGCTTAAATTTTATATCAATTTACAAGAAGCTAAAATTTTGGAAAATTGACAAATAAATTGATAACCACGAAACCTATGTTATAAAACTGAATTAAAATGCCCTCATTTTTCACTATTTATCATCTTATTTAGGTAGGTATATAGGTACAACAAAGACAATTTCCATTAGTTACATATAAAGGAAAAAGATAGAATTTCTTTGTTCAACTCATAGAATTGACTATAAGGGTAGATGCAAAATTGATTGCAATATAGGCTATGGGTGCAACAAAGATAACTTCAATTAGTCTCCCTTAAAGAAAAAAGAAAGAGTGATATTGTAAGTTTGCAACTTTCTCACTCTAACCACCGTTATTTCAATAACCTTTCTTTGTTCAACTCATAAAATTGACTACAATGCAAACAAATTTGCACATACCCATATAGAATTATTAACAAAATGAATTACCTACTTTGTGTATGTGTATTCACTTTGCGACTAACCCTGTATATCACAAGAAAAAAAAACACTTGCCTGATGGTCCTTTATACATTTCTAACTGACGAAATATGCCCAAAATAAATAAACCGCCGAGGCATGTTAAAATAAAATTCCTCTTGGTGATGTCGTTTTACCATCGTTTTCTGGGTCATTATGTATGTATGTATTTAACGAAATCCAATATGCAACAATCAATAGTCATTTATAAGAAATAGTAACTCAACTGGTATTTTCGAATAGGGTGTTTCAACTAAAAATTAATCTGTTAGAAATTGGTAGGTACACCCCGTAGTTTTTCTGCTCAATGAGATCATCATGCACATTAAGCGAATTAATTTATAGATTCCATTATTTGTAAGCAATTAAAATAATACCTACTGACCATCATATTTACTTTTATCTGTCAGTTTTGACGTCCAAGGCTAACTACGTTTATTTAACAATTCATAAAACTTTTATTCATGTAGGGAACAAATAGTATTCTACCTTAATTCTCTCTTCAAACTTATTCAATCTCTCTAGAAATTAAATAATAAATTATATTATTAAAAGTGACTGAATGCCCGCGAAATAATGTTTATTCAGCAATTTTAGAAAGCTTTGTGCCACAGGAAGAAACATTACACGCTTGGAAATCGTATTTCTTCTTTTAACTAGTACTAAGTAGTACTTTTTTCCTCTCTCCTCTCATTTATTTGATCAGTTTTTAATTCTCATTTCGGCCGATTCGTTATACAGACCGTAGTGCCTACACGTAACTTCTTAGAAATCACCAACGATCTAACTCTCTCTGTAGCTCTCCTTTATCGGATCAATCTCGACGTTATAATGCCATTACCCATTACTCATACTTAAGTGATTTTTTTCATTCCGATCAACTACGCCTTTGCCGATATACTTACATACATTTTTATCGTACTTATACCATCGAATGACCGCATAGTTTAATTTTATAAATTTATGCATATCATCCGTTGCGGTCGCCTCGACAGATAGGATCTACCCGGAATCGTAATAATACGGGTTTTTTATGTCGATTCGCGCTATTATGCTCGTTACGTAAATTATATTTAACCAGGCTAATTGCAGAATAAATACTTATGCACCGACCATCGAAGTTTCGCTTAAAAATGTATGCACTTAAGTGTGCATAAAATGAGATAAAACTGCACTTAATTGGTAAGAAAAAGATAACTCAAAACGTGCTTAATTGGCTGATAAATTGGCTTAAATTTTGTTGCAAATAAAGTGACCAAGGTTCATCAAACATTGGCAACAATGAACATAGCTGGTACTACTTATTCACTTACTGTAAACTGTAATCATTGGTAAAATATTTATGACCAGTTTGTGAAAAGGAACGTCAGTGTCTGTGGTTTCCACGACAGAGTTTACATTTCAATAGGGCTTGTGGAAATTCCCGGGTCTTGTGCGGAGTCCGGGCACGTAAATTTCGGCGAATTTCTCCGTCTGCGAGCATTCTTATTCAAATGAACCGGGCGAATCGGTAGCGGCGAGATCACTAAAAATAATGTTAATTCGGCGTTGCTAAATGGGATTATTAATTAGATGAACGGGTAGTTTAGCGGTTTTCCAACGAGAAATCGTTCTGCTAATAATTCGAGCAGATGTAATGTCGACGGATTCGAAAAATTTTCACTGTTATATAATGTATTGTTCTCGCTGATGGCCGGTTATTTCGATGTTTATATTATATTTGATGCACAGGAGATTCTGCCCTGGAGGTTGGTGCAATAGATGTAAAATTATAAGGCTGGTATTGCCCCGGTGAAATTTCCAACGTTTTGCCAATGTTGATTATATTATGAGGAAATATGCAAGACGAATTATATGGTTGCAAATTTACCCCTTTCCACTCAGATTAACTTTCCTGCTACATATTATATACCGTTCGCAAATTGATATATGATGTTATTAATAATAGAGGTTTCCTCGAAAATAATGGAATATTTGAGTTTCAAAAGGTTGAAAGTATGAGGAATATAGTAGTAATGTAAAGGAAGTGCTCTTGTTGAAAGAATAACAGATGTAGGTAGATGTAAGGAAAGGGGCGAAACCTGCCTTGAATATAAAAGAATTAAGTAGGAGAAAATATTTAATATAGTTTAGAAGGTGTGTCTAAAAGAAGGTGAAAATAAGGTTTTTTTGTATACTGAAATGTTCGAGCTACCTGCGTTTAGAAATTCTATTAATACTGCTTAGAGCTTAGCCAAACAATAGTACACCAACAGGTAAAGGGTAAATTACAACATGTTTTCGAAGTATGAATTCAAACGTTGGCTCCAATTTTTTCCAATTTTGTACATTCAAAGAAATCCTAATTCTTGCTTTCATCGCAGATCGAGATGCCGGAAACAGCGACCAGTTCCCCAGTGGAAGAGCGCCCGCTCTCCCTGGCCCGACACGACTTCGCCCTGCCCTCACCGGGCAGCGCCAGCCGTTCCTCATCAGCCAGCCGCTACGACGCCCAATTGGGCTACCAGCAGGTGCCTCTCCAGAGCACCATGAGTCACCACAGGGAGAGCTCCGCCTTCGTGCCGGTGGTACCCTCGCGCAACGTCCACCAGATGATGTACGCCGGCGACATCCACCCCCTGCTCGGCGGCGAGCTGATGCGCGAGTCCCGCGACCGCTCCGACGGCGGCAAATCCGCCGCCGACGCCGGCGCGTCCCCCTTCCCCCGGAAGCCCTCGTCCTCCGGCTTCGACCTGATGGCCATCATGGCCGACAAGCGGAAGGAGCTGCAGTTCCGCGAGGAGGCGGTGTGCGTGGCGGCCGCCCACGCCGCCCTCATGCTGCCGCACCGGCCGCGGCCGCCCGCCGGGATGCTGGAGCCCGCGGGCGGCTCGCAGGGCCATTCGTACTCGGGGTTCCTGCCGACGTCGCCGGCCGGGCCGGCGTCGTTCTCGTTTCCCGGGGGCGGGGCGCTGTTCCCGCCCGGCCCGCCGCAGATGCACGCGCATCTGGACAGGAGGCTGCTGAGGGCGCCGGGACGCGCGTCGCGGCCCAAGAAGCAGTTCATTTGCAAGTACTGCAACAGGCAGTTCACCAAGAGCTATAATTTGTTGATACACGAGCGTACTCATACGGATGAAAGGCCGTATTCCTGCGATATTTGCGGTAAAGCGTTCAGGAGGCAGGATCATCTTAGAGACCACAGGTTAGTTAGTTGAGTTTTTTTTTGGTTTCCTTCATATGTAAATTGAGCTCATTCTCGCTTTATAAAGAGTTGCTACACTATAGGCACTATTACGGCTGTAAAATATTAGTTTATTTAACATAAATTCCGAGTTTTTATAGCCTTTTGATGGCGCCTGTAGGGCGGTAGACATAAACGTACACATTTAGATGGAAATGTGGTTGGTTTTCAATTTTCATAATTAGAAATTCATTAACAAAATCCACTACCGATGCCCGTTTTTAATGAGATACAGTGAGAGAAAGAGTTGAAAAAGTCATTAGTAATTTAGCTGAAATTGACCATAACCATTTATTATCTGTTACCCACACTTTTTTATACAAAGTTTTGAAGATAATTTTAAATAATCGCGTGCGAAAATTTTGCTACTTTTGCTACTTGATGAAGTTATTTGAAAGCATTTTTGCTAAAGATATGATTTTTTTTGTAGTGCAAAGAATCTGTTATGAGGTGCTAGTAAATAACATTCTGTCACATTTATCTGGCAATTGCTTTTAAAGGGATATGTATTTTGTTATCTATATAGCAAAAGATTCTAAATTACCACTATTTTACCCTTTTCCACCGGACCGAAAATTTACTCCCATTTATTTACATCTCTTATCAAACACCGAGATTACGAGCATCTACACGTGTTCGGAGCGGAATTCAACAAAATTTTCAAAAATCCACCTCGACTCGCTCGCGATCTGTTTGCTCTTTTACTGGAAACGTAGCATTCCGATCCGTTTGTAGAATATAATCCGGCTGGCACGCGGTGCACGACATTCCGTCGAAATACCGGAGCAATGCGCCGGGGCTAGACTCCGGACAGCGGGCCCTCTGCTCTCTGCGAGCCAGCGGAGTTGCGAGGAAACAGGTTTATCGGATACGGTCCATGGAGCATCTACGCGTTCGAAAGACAAATTCAGAGCATCTCGAGAAATCTTGAGGAAAATGTCAAAGTAGTATCTTAATAATTAATTATCGAGAAAACGATTTCTATTGAACGTTTTAAATAGTTTTTCATGTGTTGTATGATGTAACAGAAAAAATGAAAATTGTATATGATATACAGTAAATATACTGCTCCACAAAAGTTAAGGAAGTTCACAAATATTGAGATTAATTTAAAAGTTGTAGGTTTTTTGATCGCCAAATTTAGTATGAGTTGTAGAGGTAGGGGCAAAAAATCCACTCAGATATGAGAGAAAACATTTAATTTCGCATATTTGAAAATTTTGTGATCAAAAAGTCTGTAACTTTTAAAATAATCGCAAAATTTGCGAACTTCCTTAACTTTTGTGGGGCAGTTTATTAAAAGTCAATGTAAAACATGCAATAAACTTCCAAATTGCACATAAATGATCGAGAAAACGATTTCTATTGAACGTTTGAAATAGTTTTTCATGTGTTGGATGAGGTAACAGAAAAAATGAAAATTATATACAGTAAATATTAGTCGTTGTAAAAAAGTGGTTGTAAAAGATGCAATAAATATTCTTTTTCAATAAACTCCAAATTGCACATTCATGAAGAACTTTCTAATGAAACAAAATACTTCTAAAAAAACTAAAATCTTGAATAATCTGGGATATAGAGAGCGTATTAGTCATGGCCTTGATTCCCACACTAACTCAAGTTGATCTATTAGTACTATTTTATATCTAGCAAGTAATTTGCTTAAGAAACAGCCAAGTTGGCGCAAAAAATCTCGCTTTCCACGGGCCGCTGTAGTCGTGGGTGTGGGCAATTCCACGTTTTCGAACTTATTCAATAAGTACGATCGTATCGCAACGTTTTTTAATCTTTGTTCGGCGGGCGCAGACGTGACGAATCGGTGCACACGGTATTTTTTCGCTGTTGCGAATACTCGCGGCCGTGTAATAAAACTCGATCTAATTATTTAACGTAGGCATTGCGAGTGCCAGACGCCGTTTCCCCGCTTCTCCTCGCATTTCTCATTGCTAGATAGGATGGCCGGCCGGAGCTTGGTGTAACCTCTGTCGGCTCGACGAAGATTGAAAATATGTATATTCAATCGACCGTAAGAAACTCGCCTGACGACTTTCTGTACGATGCTCGATACATTTTTACCTCGTGGATTGAACTAATTTCCATCCGTATCTAGAGTAGCGTATACGAATTATAATCGCTTGTAATATACGAGGGTCGCGAGAAAGTCGCGCCGAAATCATCAAGCTCAGAGAGATGAGCGATGGAGGTGAATCTCAGGAAATGAAGATAAATAGTGATGAATTATCTCATTAAGCTAAATTTCATGTATAAAAGTCAATGCAAAACCTTAAAGAACTGCTAAATCATTAGAGCATTATCTACTCAGGAAACCATTCTCTTCTCGGATTCTCATGAGATATAAAGAAAGTATTTTTAGGGAAGAATTTCAGGGAGTGTAATTTGGAAAGTAGAGATCTATGGTCAAATTTTAGGTACAGGATTAATTTCGGGACAACCTGTATAGAGACATTAATAAACTTCTTCCAGTCCACCAAAGTTTCCTACTTTTAGCGCTCAATTAAAACTATTATATAAAAAAAACAAAGAGCTTCTAAAACACTTTTGGTATGAACAGTCCGGTAACTTCATAAGTCATTAATCATATGGGTAGAAGATATTATTTTTGCTACATGCTGTATTAACATAATTTTATGCATTTAAATTTCTGTCGTACAATTACCTACATCAAACCGAATATGTTTTAACACTATACAACAATAAAAAAACGAGTATTTATAAGGCACATGGAAAAAATAAAACTCAAACCGGACTAGGAATATGAAAAATCGACTAGTCGAGATCTTTTTAACGGCCACGTTTTACATCCGTCTCCATTTCTGCCTCTATCGGTAACAACAGCATCCACTGGCCGTAGCCGGTTAGCCTTGAAAAGTGGCCGAAGACCGAAGAAGAAGGCAGAAAGGAAACACCGATGGCACTAACACCAACCACAGCGGCGGGTCTTCCTCGAAATTACAACTAAAATTTAATTTTAATTATCGTGCAACACACATTTTTAATGTATTAATTGCAAACAGCTCTTCAGGTTGCAGTAGTAAAGTTGAAAAAATGTTATGTGGTTTCCTTTGGGTGAAGAAATTGATTGCATTCTTTTTGTATTCAATTTTAACGTATGGTTTTAAATAACATTTAGTGATATGTATCTTCAAGTGCTTATGAAATTCTAGAAGATTCAATTTCCTCTTTACTGATTTAAAAAATTTCGTTTATTGCAGACCTAAATTTCGAAATCATAATAGCAGGTCTAGTACAATTAATTTTCTCCCTACAATTCTACAAACATAGAGAAGGCCAATCCAGTATAAAACACTAGCACACCCACAATCGTTTAAACTATTGTTTGTTATGCACATGTAGGTGCCTATATTACAGTTGAAACGACATAAAAATGAGTACCTGCCAATTAGATATGCCGCAAAAATTACATAATTTCTTTCGCCTTATTGAACCCGAAAATCAATTAAAACCAAATTGATTATATCACAATTCACAAATGGCGGCTACAAATACATGTACCCATTGCACAACAAATTTCGGTGCGTCACTGTTTACTATACGTTCTCTGCCAGCACACCTGTTTTGAAGACATCAGGGTCGAGGGACTGGACTCGGTTCAGTCTGTATAATGATGAATTATTACCACGGTGGATTCCTGCCATTATCACGAGCTATAACTATTTTAATTAAAAAAAAACAAGAGTACACCTCGAGATCTCGAGATGAAATTTTTTCCCTTCCGACTTAATTAAAACAAACAAAAACAGCGCGAACGGAACGTTTATTACCCCCATTTTGTCGGACTAACTACCTTTTTGAAATTCCTCAAATACCCGTACGCTTTACGGCTCAATTTAAAGAATTAAAAATTCTCCAGGTACATCCACAGCAAGGAGAAGCCGTTCAAATGCGGCGAATGCGGCAAGGGCTTCTGCCAGAGCAGGACGCTCGCCGTCCACAAGATCCTCCACATGGAGGAGTCGCCCCACAAGTGCCCGGTGTGCAGCCGATCCTTCAACCAGCGGTCGAACCTCAAGACCCACCTGCTCACCCACACCGATCACAAGCCGTACGAGTGCAACTCCTGCGGCAAGGTGTTCCGCAGGAACTGCGACCTGCGGCGGCACGCCCTCACGCACGCCGTCGGCGACGTCCCTCCCGAAGGACTCGCCGACGGCTTCATGCCAGGCAAGTACCTTTGCCCTGTTTTAATCCTAGGAATTGCATAGATGCTGCACCGCCAAATGTAGTTGAACTATTTGTAAAAATATGTTCAACTTCAGGATAGAAAAACAATTAGTTATGCTTTTATCCTGTTCTTATACTGTGTCCTTATCCTGTGTCCTTATCCTGTATTCTAATCATGTGTTCTTGTCACAACTTCTTATCCCGTCTTCTTATCGTATCTTCTTGTATCTTCTTATCCTGTCTTCTTATCCTGTCTTCTTATCCTGTCTTCTTATTCTGTCTTCTTATCCTGTCTTCGTATCCTGTCTTCTTATCCTTCTACTTATCCTGTTTTCTTATTCTGTCTTCTTTTCCTGTCCTCGTATCCTGTTCTTACCCTGCTCTAATTTTTGCTTATTTATTTCTCATCATAAAGTTATACTATCTTAATGTCCTGTTATTTTCATCACTACCTTCTATCCTCATTATTCTCTAATATCTCTATTACCAAGTTCCCTAACATACATCTTAACCATGTATGTTATCCTTACTAAAAATATCATCGTTTTCAAAGGCTTAGATTTTCATTTGGTTCTGCTTTTAGGCTGCGAAGATAGAGAAAAAATGTCGCCTCGACCGAGGAGCCTATCCGTGGATTCCAGGGACGAGAGAGATCACAGAGCCTGCTCCCCGGCTCCTGGGGTTACCCAATGTCACGAGCCTTGTTCCTCGTCCAGCCCTTACACAATGAGACCTCCATTGGACAGGAGTCTAGCACAGGACGATACCGACGACGAAGACTTGGACGAGGATCCTGAAATAGGTACAAGGACTAGATATTTTGACTATGATTTCACTATGTTCAATGTAATACTAAATTCAATAAGTTATTTATAGTTATTGATGAGCAATATTCATTGGTACCTAAAGGAAGATTTTTGGAACCTCTTATATTGAACTGCGCTCTTGTTAAATCAGTCTTTTTGTTTAGACCCGGGACAAGAGGACTGCTCGGAGGTGCTAAAAGACCCGGAACCGGACCCGCTGCCGATGCCCCAGCTGCAGATAAGGCGCGACCTGCACCGCGCGCCCACCCCCAAGTCCAGCACGGTGACGAGCGAGCTCCAGGAGGGCGGGTTCGCGCCGGCGCCTTCCCGCAAGCGGCACTTCGACCAGGACAGGCCGCCCTTCGGGGCGATGCGACCGCTGTCGCCGCCGCCCAACCTCAGGGGCTACCATCCGGCCATGAGGGGCAACCCGGGCGTGTTGATGGGCGCCCAAGTGGGCCTCAGGCCGCCCGATACTGGGAGCTCGGTGTTCAGGCCGGGGTTGTTGAGGAGCGCCCATCAGGACGTCGGGGGTAATAACGTCGCTAGTGATTTGAGTATGAAGAAGAGCGAACCGCCGCCGCCGCAGCCGCCTCCTCAGAACCCGCCGCCGCACCGGATGACCGGGTTTACTATAGCTGATATTATGGGGAGATAGTACGATTTAGAGAGAAATTTTATTTATGAAGCGACTTTTTGTAAAAAGAATTGAATTGTATAAATGTTACAAATACAGTGGTCTTTTACACTATAGATATTAGAGCGAATATTATTAGATAGGTAACTCAAGAATTGTTAGAAATCTAAATGTGCATGTTACTGTAGTAATGTATTATGCAAATATCGTGTAATGATAGCTATTATTACAATATAAATAAGAAGTTTCATTACAATTGTGAGTGTATAATAGCTATCATTATGATGACTGGTGTTAATTTACATCTTTAAGAAATTTCTTAGAGATAAACCAACCTTTTAATGTACTCTAAAGATGTGGTATTTTTTTACAAATTTATAGATGAGTTGCCTATATGTATGATAGAGTTTTTTGGATTTCTTTCACTTTTTATAACTTTCTATTTCATTTTCTTGTGGAAATGCTTTCAAATTTTTAAAAGCACACAAATTTATTAGACTCAATATTAAGATACAAAAAATTGATATTTTTGTACCTACTTAATTGATATTGATATAACAAATTTAATTATTTTAAATTACCAATATGCTTAATAGATTTATTTGTATTACATCTTTCAATCATCCTCTTGACATAAAAGTATACAAAATGAAAGAAATTTAATGTAAACTCGAATAAGTTTAATTTTATCGAGAACTTGAAAATAGAGCACGATATGAATGTTACACTTGTTAGAACCAAACGATTGTAGTTTGAGATTTTCGAATTTAAAAATACTGTAGAAAGCTTTATTTAGTTTAATTGTAAAATATGTTTAAAACGTTGAGATAACATCCCCAGTGATTTGTACCTACAAAGTGGCCTACGAATGATATTTCTAAATTTACAAACTAATCCGAACCAATAAAATCTTCCAAATCCAGTTTGTAATCAGTCACATAATGATATTAACGCGTGTTGATTGGTTCAGGCCGGTTTGCGATTATTTATTGGAGAAGATGTTAATTTCTCTAAATAATATTTGTTGTTTTACAAATTTTAATTCTGTACATTTGTACATATAGTTTTGTTAGAATCCTACTTTAAGATGACTAAATGTAAATTTATTATAGTCCAAATTAATGAGGAATGTTGCATTATAATGCACTTTATGCATATGCATATGTAAATGTCTATGCAGTTCAACAAATTTGTTATGATGGTTTCATGTAATATTACATTATTTTAACTAATAAGTTTTGAGTTAAGTCCCTAGAGTATACTTGTTAAACTCATTTAAATCAGTACTTTTTGTTGTTATTTTTAATACCAGGTATAGTATTATAAAATATAACTTTAATCATAAAGGATAATAGCAACAATGTGTATTGTTATCAAAATGTATAGTTAATAAGCTACAATGCCATTGAACACAATTGCAAAAAATATTAAAGCACTCGTTTCTGTAGCTATAAAATTACTAAGATCGATTTACTGTTATTAGATAAATGGTGAAAGCTGTAACTAATTGACTAATTTATTTAGGGACTTTGCTCTATTTTGATGAATTTATCAATGTATTTGATTGTACAAAATACTTTTTAGTGACAATTTAGCCCGCATCGATATTTTCTAATGTAAATAAAATAGCGTTAAACATTGTAATAGTTTGTAGCTGAAAGGAGTAGAAGCTCTTTAGGTCTTGTAGGTATTGTTATTAAAATAACGTTGGTACAAATATAAGTAAAAAATGTTTTTATAATTTATTTGATTTTAGCGTTAAATGTTTTTTGTAGTTTGCATTCCAAGAGCATGTTCTAAAATGTTAAATTTTATATGTTAATATTGAGGATTACTAGCGTCTGATCGATCTCATGTACTTACTTTAGTATTATATTTCGACTATATTTTTAATACCTAATCGATTGTATTTTTAGATGGAATGTATTTTCTGCAATTTTAAATAAAGTATTTTATAAATAAATTATGATTTTAATTTCTTACCCAAAATACTTATTTCTAAAAGGAGCTCTAAAATTAAGGTTTAATAAATTGTAAAAAAAGCTCTTGGTAAGCTTTGCTTGCTTGATTAGCTTGATTGGCTACAGAACTCATTTTTTTTAAATTTGAGAACGAATTTAAAAAAATACCAAAGTTATATATTTTAAATGAAAGTTGCCGATTTCAAAAATGTTTGTTCAAAATGTTTTTTTTGCTATTAATTAGGTATGAGCTAGTTTTTGAGGGTGGGTACCTACGATTATAAGAAATCTCATTTTTTAAAAATAAAATATTGAATAAAATCAAAGATTATGATCAAATATCTTGTATATCACTAAATAAAATAATATAAATCGATATAAAACAACCCCAACCCCCAACGAACATCGACCATTCAAACGCTATCTGCACCGTGTATCTAAAACGACTATCAATTTCTAATCTGCATAGCGAATTACCTCGCCGGAATAATAATGCTCTATCAAAAAATCCCTGCAACAAAATTACCTCGCCCTTTGACGCGCACAATTTCATTTCCAGCGAGATACGTTTCAATTTCGACTCGAAGCGCTCAGAATGTGACCCTTTATACTTTATTTTCCAATCGTACTATGCGAATAAACAGGAATTTCCTCTATTCTTTTATCCTCAATATAGATAAATAATACTGGTATTTGCAGTATTAATCGAGTGGATAAAAATAAGGGATGCTCCATTTTTTCAGAAAGCTTCAAAAAGTGTTACATTGTTACACGAAAAAGTATTTAAATATTTCAAATATGATATAGCTGTATTAGTATACCTAAGCTAAAAAAACTAATTTTCAGATAAATAGGCACTTTAGGTAATTCACAAAATTATTATAATTTTAAAGAACCTACCAACATAAGCTTTAAGATCAAATAAATTTGATCATACATTGATAATACATTTAATGGTTTGATATCTTCCATTATAACACAGCCTGTACAGGCGTAGGTAACATTCGTGGAAACTCATCTTCCAGCCTATTACCTATCGGAATTTCCTCGACGAAGCTCGATTCACATTCTAATCCCCAAAGCCCCCAAACGACCGGAGCGCAGCTCAGGCAGCCATTTGCATCGACAGCGGTTGCCATTTATATTCCACCGCGGCATCAAAGCGTGCCCGGAAAGCAAAATCCGAACGCCACATGAAGAGGATAACTCGATTCCGGACCGGTGGATGGGTTTTCCGCACTTTCCGACGCCGTTTCGCCCCCAGGGCGGGTTTTCTCGTTGCGACGCTCCAAAGCCGACATCTGTTTGTTACTAACTGCCATTAGGGCGCTATTAATTCGAATCAACGACGATGAAAGGGCAGCGATTTTGATGTAAACGCTGATTAGAGTTTTTTTAATAATCTGAAATTCACTAAATACTACTAAAGATGATTATATGCAGGGTGGAGCATCACTCTGGTAAGGTAGAATATATCTTATGTTCTAATTAAGCATTTTTAGAATCATCAATTTTCTCGAATTGTTATAAATTAATATCCTTCCAATTGTTCTGTCTCTGTAGTCCATTTGCAGACTACAATAAACATGTCCTCTATACAGTCATCCGAAGCAAACCAACGTTTGCAATAAATTTCATCCTCACGGAAAGTGTCTCGAATTAGCTCGACACCATCAGCACCAATTTCTCTACATTCACCGTGAAATTCAGTTTGCAAACAAGAATTTTACGGTTCAGCTCCGATCCGAATTTAACAACCGTTCGAATGGCTTGGTCTGCATTCGGAGGCCTCCCGGTTCTGGTCAATGTCGCATCGAGTCCGGTCGATTCCCAGAAGGAGTCACGCCGATTTGCGCCGACAATCCCGCTTTAGGACCTTTATAATTTTGTTTACTCTCGCCGTACAATGGAATCGACGGCGGAAGGTCCGCTCCGTTCGATGCGAAAGGCGCGTAAGCGTGCAAGGGGGTCGTAAAGGCACTTTCCTACAGGAAAGTAAAAGTATCGTAAAGTAATAAAGTCAATAAACTGGCGATCTTATTTGGGGCAAGGCCGTTTTCGAGTAGTTTGCTGATTGTAAAAACGACTACTTGGAAGGTGATTTTTGTCGTAATTATTTTGTCAAACATTCCTCTTATGTGACTGAAATATTATTTCTGTTGGGTTTCCTGCAAGGAAGTATAATTTCTGTATAGGATCTTAAGGTGCATTTAGTACGTAAATGGCTATTTACCTTTGCTTTTTTGTATAAGTTATTCTTCTTGGAGTTTATTAAAATGATTTTTTATGGTATTTTAAGGTTTTTTTTAATAGTGATACAATTTCAATTTTCAACTTTAGAAATTTTTATATGATTGTGGAGTACTTTGATGTAATTTTAAATGTTTTTTTATGTATCTGTAACTTATCTTCTCATTTTATTAAATTTTATAACATTAATATTAGTGTTTTTAGAAGCTTTTTGAAAACTAGTTATTAAAGCTCCCGTTAATAAATTTAGTGACTTAGAATTGATCGTTTTTTCCAGATTTTTTTGCCAAATTTTATTGAATTTGCTTCATTAATTTTATGAGTTCCTTCATATTCATATATTAAAATATTCATATGCGTAACTAAGTTTTAATTCTACTCTTTTACAAAACAGCACTAACAACTAAACATTATGTGACTTTCTCGTCCATTATACGAGCTTCTCCTATTACACACGCACCAGCTTAACTAATTTTCGGTCGATTTAAGTGTGCGTATATTACCCGTTTTATTGGAAATCCGTCACCCGTTCTAATGACTTATTGGAACGTTTATTTTATTAGAAATTTTAATTGCCTTCCTATAGCAGACGAATTTAATGAAATTACGAGCTCCTGATGGCGAGTTGTTTATTTGTTGTCGGAGTTGCTGACGCGGTTCTAACGAAAAAATAAAAGTCTATTTACAGTTTTAATTTGTATTAAGGCTGCATGCATGGAGAAATGTTGCTTTATTTTGTATCATTTCTCTAATATCTTAAACTAAACTGCTCCACAAAAGTTAAGGAAGTTCGCAAAATTTGCGATTATTTTAAAAGTTACAGAGTTTTTGATCACCAAATTTTCAAATATGGGAAATTAAATGTTTTCTCACATATCTGAGTGGATTTTTTGCTCCTACCTCTACAACTCATACTAAATTTGGCGAAGAAAAAACCTGCAACTTTTAAATTAATCTCAATATTTATGAACTTCCTTAACTTTTGTGGAGCAGTATACTTTGCTTTGCATCTACTTCTGTTGGAATCCCAATTATTGAATTATTTAATCATATTTTTATGTACCTACTCCATCTTCTAAGTAAGCAAAGTTTCCATTCCCTTCAATAAGACGCGAGATATATGTGACACGGACAATACGGAGTTTACGAGCCTGAAAATAACCTACCCAAATCATGTACTGCAAACAATATAACTTCTGATGATAGGCAATAGCTGGTGCTGCTTATTGGCAAGCCCATCTGTCGCGAAGGCTTGATTAAAAGACTTTTATATCTTTTTCCGTGGCACCGAAATAACGTTCGCTATTAGTTTGCTCGAATTGTTGTCGGAAGATTATGGCCTGTTTGCTCAACTGATTGGATACGCCGTGATTGTTTACTGGTGTCGAAGAATATACGTGCAGTTTATGCTGGTTAGCTTCACAGGGACGTTTCTTAGTTTTTTTTTTGCAAAAATATGCCACCTACAAATACCCGATTTCGTGTAAAAGTACAGGGTAATTCAGAACAACCCTAAAAATTAGCCATATGTTTCTTGACCAAACAATAATTTCAAGAAAGTCAAGCTCTACTTTTAGTACTGGGTCCTGTAGTTGTTAAAAAAATCCTTTCGGAATTGCGGTAGATTCAAATTGGAATAAATCTAGACCTGACAAACGAACAAAGATCAGTGCAAATACATACAAATCCGAAACGACACCGTATCTACATTAGTAATGTAATAGAAAAATATTGTCAGTGCAAATCGGAATAATACATTGAGCCCGTCTTATCAGAACCATATGTTCGGTAAATCCGGACACCGTTTTGCTGTTTGTGAGTTTATTTTACTGTTATTTAAATATCACATTTTGCTTTTAATTATCTGCCCTAATCAGTAATAATTCCGTTTATTTTTTTATTTATTTTATAGAAATAGATGCAGCTAAATAAATGCAAAAATCCTCACTATCGGCTGATAGAAAAATCTTGGGGGTAATAAAATATTTAACGAACCATCAACACTTATCGCCTCTATTGGATTATTTAGTAGGCATATTCACGAAATTTTCTTTAAATCTTTCGCTATTTGGAATCGATAACGGCCTATTTTCTTGTCAACAACACCCTTCGAACGGTAAACAAAAAATATACTGATATAGTGCGATAATCCATCTGCAGACTGGGATTTTTGAATGTGTTATCAGCAAAGGAATGTACCAAAATTGAAGTCCTCTCAGTGGCGTCTGTTAAACAAACATCGGGTTAGATTTTTATGGCAATTACACGAACATTTCGAGGTATTCCAAAGCCCACAACATAAAATATTGGCACTATTATGTAAGTATAAATAAAAAACGCTGAAGCAATAACATCTATTCATCCTATAATAAGAGATGTAATGTAATTATTTTCCCATTAACAACCCTTGTAGATCTATCAAGAGATTATCTAGGAAAGCGAGTGCGCCCATGAAGGGCGCAGATAACATTACAACGCCACTTTTAAGCGTTAATTTATTGAGTCGTCCCTTAAGCGACCCTTTTTCTAGAATAAATTTCGGCTTGGACCCGAGCCATGTGGCAAATGTGAGGGCTTTCTATGCAAACAAAAAACGTACAAATATCACAGCTATTTCACCACTTGAGAGATAAAAGAATTATTTATTAGATTATTACCTGCTAAACGCTTTACTGGGAACTGAAGATGCCCAGATATCTCCACATACACTTTGTGGGGCGTTAAAAGCCTGATAATTATTTTATCACGTCGATTTTTTATGCAATTACGCTTTATAATCAAAATATCTAAGTAAAGAAATAATTTTTGTTGATTAAATTAATGGTCTTTTGAACTAAATGTAACAATTTGAATTTATTAATATACTTACTGAATACTTGAACTAGTTTTTTATACATACATAGATACCTACATACATATAATTACTTTTTATTATAGGGAGGTAAAAGAAAAATAATTTGCCAAATACCATATTTGCAAAAGAAAAAACTAAAATTTTTCTTAACTTGTGAAATCCAGTGGGATGATTTTGTATCAGTCTCACGGTAAAAATCATCTTATGTCTACTTAAAATACATAATTAAAATCACTCTTTTCCATTTATCTAGTGGTAACTAGTCGAGTGTTCAGTTTAATAGGGTAGATATTATTAACACTTAACACATTCAAAATCCATTTTCCGACGTTTAATAGCCACTTCTAATTTAACGACTTTCACTTTTAAGATATTTTTAAGTAGTTGCACCTTCAGAAACGAAAGATGCATTTTAACTTGGATGGAATATGAACCATTAAATAAAATGTTTTGCTATCGAAATAGTAATGAATTTTAGATCATTTCTAATCATCATTTAGCAATCAATACTTCAATCAATCAATCAGCATCGATTTGCTCTAGAAGTTTGGTCCTCTTTTCTCATCCAAAGGAAACTTTTTTATATAAAATAGGGCCTTTTTTAAAATATATGAAGCTGTACTTACAAATACAGCTATATACGAGTTTTTATTTCTTCGAGTCGTAAAAACAGTTATTTACGACGATCGGGAGGCAATAAAAATTGATGATTTTTTTTTTCGGTTCACACTAGTTGTGCTCCACTTTTTTTGTTGACTAAACCCATTATGAAGAAGTAGATCCTTTTTTAACGAAACGGTTATTTCGTAACTAACTGATTGTCGAATATTGAAATAGCTTCCGAGAATTTTACGACGCGCTGTATATGAAGAATGGGCAGGATATTTTTATTTCAAACTATTTTCGTTCTCTAACGGCTCTACGCAATTTGGTGTTTTGTCAATTGCCTCAGTAGCCTTCGGTATTTAAAATTTTTATAGGCGATTTGGTGTAGAAACAGCCTTTATTTTATTCCATTTTTGGCTCTAAGCAGGTATAAGATATTTAGGGTAGACGCCTCAGGAAAGATTTATCAGTGAGGTGGGTTTTTTGTCCTAATACCAAGTAACACTATAATTAAAGAAAATTATCAAAATTTCTCAAAAATTATAGGATTATATGAAGACTAAATTTTCCTTACAATTTCCCTTTTTTGTGCTCAAAAGGTTATTATAACCACAGCCTAAAGTCGTACTAGATGTAGATCGCAACAAAATAAAATGTTACTTTAAGAGAGTATTAGAAAAATTTAAAAAAATATAAACTGCTTCTTTATAAATACTATAGTAAGTAGGCACAGGTAATATGGGCACTATTTTATAGTTTTACGCCCGTCCATTTACGAACCCCGTAGGTCGTTTGCCCTTATAAAATCGTTTATAATTCCCCGTCATTTGGGCATTTATTTCTTTACAACCTACAAAGCGGGCCGATCTCTTTTGCTACCGACAACAGTAAAATTTTCAAAATACCAATCGACGTGTGCCCCTCTAAAATTTTATTGTCATCTACAAAATACCAAAATAAATGCTTCTTGAACATTCAGATTTTGTTTTATACGAGCTATTCCTCAATGCCACGGTAATATTCGGATTGTTGTTCTTAAACTATGTAAAAACTATTCAATTTAAGTTGCGATACATAGGTTAGTTATACAGGGTGTCCCGTATAAGAACAGACACGTAACAGGGGCATGTAGGGGAATATGTTGTTGGGATTATGTTGTAAAATATGTTGTTTAATCCAAATTAACTTACTACAAAGTTACATTCTTGAGAAATTATTGGTTTTCAAAGTGAAGTTAAAAATTAAAAAAAATAATATCTCCCTAAATACTTAAACTTGAAACAACTAAATTTGGTATGAATGTATGCCTATTTTATAAGACTTATGAGTGTAGTAAGAGCATCAATTAATAGTTACGAGAGAGATCAATTGATATATTTTAAAGTTCAGGGATGATGCTCCCTTAAAATATTACAGATTTTTTACCTGATGGACGATTTAAGAAATTATTAGTTCATTTCATAGGTAATTTCATTTTAAAACTTTTTTTATTGTTTTTGTTTTTTAACATTCATCACCATCAATGTTACTTTTAAATTCGTCCGTAATTCAAAAGTTGGCTGTAGTGTACAACAATCCTATACTATCTAAATAAATTTAGATTCATTTTTATAGAGTTTATAGTTATAGGATCTGCACTATGCATTGAAACGTCAATATTCTAATCGAATTTTCTTGAGAGACATCCTGTATTTATAAGTCAAAATAAATTTGAATACAGCAGCTCATAAATATTCTCAAAAAAAATTATATATCTATTATGATAAGATAGATATCTTATTTTACCATTAATAATTGTATTTGAATGGTTACATTTTTAGATACAGTATTTTTAATAATTTTAATTCTTATTGAGGAAATAAAATTCAACAAATTTATGATGTCTAATTAAATTATAAAAAAATGAATATATTTTTACTTACAATTAGATAATGAAATTAGCAAAAATTTCACAATTGAACTATTAAATTAACACATTGCTAATTCCTTAGAAATCCTTTTTAACCGCTTTATGACTTATTTTTCAGTTTTCACAATACTTACTTATACCGAGCCTTTTTATTGAATACGGCATCGGTCACATACAGAGTCGGGTAAACAAACACGCCATTAAATATTTACCATCGCGGTACTTAAATGGTAGAACAAATAAGAGATAAGCGTCGGGAAATAAATATTTATTTTGATTAAGAATAAAAACGTTTTCCTTCTTACAACTACAGAAACTTAAAATATATTAATATTTATATGTACACGAATTAACACGCAGATAACTCTCTCGATAATTTCATTTTCCATTCGAACGAGATCCATACAAGAGGGTAGGTAACTCCGGCGACCTTTCAGTCTCAAAAGAGGTAGACGAACTTCGAAATCTTTGGCAACAGAACATTTAACACCTAATATACAGTGAAGTTTAGTACAAAATAGCGCTTATCGCTTCATGATATCCTCGATGGAGAACCCCAATTTCACGTTGGCGGTTTTCGTCTGACCTTCTGCACCCGAGGACTTCTTGGTGGTGAGGTCCAGGCAGGTGGAGGTCGCCGCCACCAAGCTCGACATCTGCACTCCGTAGGCCTTCCGCTGGCAGTGCGAGCTCTCGTGGATCTTCAACTCCGCCAAACTTACGAAGAACTTGGAGCAGAGCGCGCACTCCGCCGGCCGATCCGTGTGGGTCAGCATGTGAGTCTTCAGGTTAGACCGCTGGTTGAAGGCCTTGGCACACACCGGGCACTTGTGGGGAGACTCCTCCATGTGGAGGATCTTGTGCACGGCCAGCGTCCTCGACTGGCAGAAGCCCTTGCCGCACTCGTTGCATTTGAACGGCTTCTCTTTGCTGTGGATGTACCTAAAATTCAAGAAAAAACAACGGTAAAATTAGGGAATTAGAACGTTTCCACAAACACCAACCTGTGGTCTCTAAGATGATCCTGCCGCCTGAACGCTTTACCGCAAATATCGCAGGAATACGGCCTTTCGTCGGTGTGAGTACGCTCGTGTATCAACAAATTGTAGCTCTTGGTGAACTGCCTGTTGCAGTACTTGCAAATGAACTGCTTCTTGGGCCTGGCGCCGGCGCCGAGCGCCTTGGGGCCGGTCGGGGGCAGCCTGTTCGGCACGTTCAGCTCCTGGTACTGGTGGTCTCTGGTGTGGTAGATGGCGGCGGCGTTTCGGAACCACGAATTCATGAATACCGCGTTGTAATTGATGGTGTTTAAACTGGGATCGAGCGGCTCGTAGCGGTAGCAGTTTTGATAGAAACTGGTCACTGGCGGTGATATGGTGCAATAGGTCGGCGTGTGAGGGGGTGTCAGGATGGGCGAGGTGCTGTCGGGCTCCTGCTTGATATGATTGAAATCGTAGGTTCTTGGTGATCCTGCAATAAACATGATTTTTATTAAATTGTGCGAAAAATATCTAATTTGGGAAAAAATGAAGGTATTATTTTATTTTCAAGGAGTTGCGGGAATTTGTTACAAGGTAAAACAATGTAGAGAAACTAACAATGTTTGCAATAAATAAAATCGTATAGGTAACTGGTGAGTAATACATTTCAATTCTATTAAGAATAGAATTACTTGTAACGTAAAGCATTAAATATTTAAAAATTATTTTACATACCTAAGGTAGGTAGAATAAAGGGTAGCTACTTATTTTTAACTTTAGAATTTATTGTTTCGAAACATATGTCTAAAATATTGCGAATTCATTGCACGAGTAATGCTCGATTTATCGCAGATAACAAAATCTAAACTTTTCAAATGATCCGATCTGAAGTATTATTTATATAAGCTATTTTATTGGATCTAATTATTTTGTATAACTTGCATCATTTGTGTATTTGATGGATAAAAAAAAACTTATGCATACCTTGCTGGTTAAAATTCATCATATTTTCCAAATAAAAAGTCCAATAGCTAACAAACAAACAACAACAATAACTAAACAAATCACTACTAGACTATCGTGACGCGTTCGAAGAAACACACTGTATATGTATAGTGTGATCCAACAATATCTAGACCGGTGTCAGACAAGTGACTGCAACTACAACCAACTGTTTGCTACCAACTGGTTGATCTGGTAGCTCTCGAATCCGATTCGGTCCGCCTTTCGTTTTCGAACCGCCGCAGCGCGATTGGTCGGCGTCGTCGAAAAAACCCGCTGGAAAGGGAAAATCGTTAGGATTTCGGGGGTGGCGATTTTAGGAAGCTGTGCTCCGGCGACAGGTGAGAGTACGCAGGGCCTCCGACAGATTTTGTAATTCGATCTGATTTTTTTTTCGGCCTTCACGCTGGCGTTTGCTTGCAATGAGATGAGGAAAATCTGTTATTTATTATGTAAGTTGTAGAAATCGGGGGATGGAATTTTAGTGGAGGTTTTGCGATTTTTATGTACTAAATAGATTCACAGTCCATTTCTCATAATGCCAAAAAAATATACAGAGAGGGAATTAAGTAGGTATGTTGTACAATTTATTTTTTGTAACTTGTGCGGACTATAATTTTCTGGACGATTATCTATACTTAGTTCTTAGGTATAATAGACGCTATAGATTTATGAGATTCTTGATATGTTATTATAGAGATAAATGTGCAATTTTTTTCGAGAAATTTTGTCTAAAATACTCTTTCAAATGCAATACAATCAACACAAATTTACTCGCATTGAATACACTAAAATTAAACAGTCAAATCTCACCAAGGAGTTCTTATAGTTTATATTAAACTTTAAAAGTGAAACAACATGCAAATCTATTATTATTTATTTACTACATCTAGAATTATTATACCAATATATTAACCTTGTTTGGGTTATTATAGATACCTATAATACACCCACTCACTTTAAGTAACATACAGTTTTTAATAGATAATAACGGCATTATAAAAATAGCAATAATCCTCCGTTGTCGTAAAAGCATTGTTGTAAATTTAACGACTAGCTTCTAAAATTGTTCTTGGTTTGTTTGAAGGTGTTGTAAAATAATAGATTTAATATTTTTATAATATGTTTCATGGAAAAACCGTCTTCGGTACCGATTGAATTGATTACGTCTGCTAATATTTATACAATTAGGTATACAATATTTATAGTATTTATACCCAGCCTAGATTTTTTATTATTTATTTGCTCTTCTTCCGTGGAATTTATGTCGCTCATTTAACACATACATTATGACATGACATAAAGATGATGGATAATAGTAATTGTGTAACGAGTTTGTGTATGACGAGTGCATGAATAGTGATTTATTATGACTCGTGTATTATCTTCGGTTTTCTGTACTAATTCCTTAGTTTTATTTTCGCAATTCGAGGAATCCGCCATCTAATCTAAAATGGGATATAAGTAACAAATTACAAATTTAATGTCAATCTCTGGATTGGTGTATTAGGTAATGATGATTAATAAATCTAATATGAAAGGAGTGTACATAGGAATTATTAAAATATTGGATAAAACATTGTTTTTTGATATATACCTATTGGTTAAAAGATTCTGAATGTTGTAATTATTTATGTCTTATAATCAACGATAAAAAATACAGCTCGTATTTTTCCATAAATAATAAGATATAAATGTAACAATCTAAGTAGGTACCTATAAATAGGTATAATACATTAATTGGAGTTTAACGGATTATTTTTCTTAATTCGCCTAATTGTTTTTTAATAATCCAAACAAAATTGATCCGATTTCATGTAGATAAAATTAAATTACATATAAATTCACATATATTCAAATTTTTAATCAATTTTTGGAACAAAGTACCTAAATCTTTAATTTAACCGTTTGAAGAGTCCTCCAAGCGGATAAACGAACGTGTAAATGCTATTTTATCTTTTATTGCTACCGTTTAAATAAATTGCGCCGGTTCACATGAAAGGTAATCTATAAATGTCTCGATACGTTTATCTAAAAATTTGTTGACTACTATAACAAAGGACTGATAAGGCGGCGTCTTTTAAGTCTCTTTTTTATTTCCCTGCCATACATGCCTGTTTCATATTGCCTTTTTTATTTGCATTCAAAGAAGCCCCTTCGTCCTTCTACTATGGTGGGCTTATGTAGGAATTTTATCGTATATACTGTCAATAATCCACATTTCTTAGTATATGATCGCCATGTAATATCTCTACTTAATATGCTTTTACAGAAATTGCTTGATAAATTTGATAACTTTTCTATGCATTTTGAAGCTAAAATTACCTGAAATGCCAAAAATAGAGTTCATGTTATCAAAGTTTCCTATTATCATTTAAGTGATGATGATTTTGTATTTGATGAGACGAAAGATAAGCAATGTAAAATATAAGATCCTACATCTAGGCAAGAACATTTCCAGTTCCAGTTATATGGGCACAAAAAAGTTAAGTTCCACGATTAATAATGATCGCTTTTAACACTAGGTATATACTTAGAACATCTGAGAAAAATCGTCCTGCGACCGCCCACACAACAACAAAAAAACACAAAACAACATTATGTAAAACAAAAGTCCCTCGGGTTACGAAAACGGCTTACAAATTTCCATCTAACCCTTAAAATAACGTACGCAACCCTCGTATAGCGGGGTAACGTAACACGCCTATAAGATTATACACCCGCGGTTCCCCGAAGGCTTACCCACTTCTCGAGAATGGTTTTCGTTCCCACATTATCGCATCAGACATGGATATTTTAATATATTTGATGGTGGGTAAGTAGATGCGCCAGATGAAAATGCACTATCGTATTCACCACACGCGTTCCCTCGAAAGGTGACATTTAATAGCTACTTAACGGGCTAGATAGCATCTCGACGACTTCTGATTTTGATTAGTAACGATGATTTATTTAGAAAAATTTATATAGATATTATTTAGTGATATTGAGGAATATAGGAATTATCAAATAAATTAAATAGCCTTAAAAAAATTTAAAAAATAGGTAAGGTATAGACTGGGGCAAATGTAAAAATGGGGTAAATGTAATATTTTTACTTATTATGTTAATGTTTTTATTATTTTTATAGTTCTTTTGTGCATTATTAGACAGGGTTTGTTTCTTATTTTTTCTTTATTATTTTATAGCTCTGTTATTTTTTGAAATAAATAAATAAACAGCATATCAAATTTTAGAGGAACCAAATATTTTTTTACAATTGCCCCATATGTTTTTCTATATAATTGTATTGCACTTTAGAACCGTTTGTTACATTTACCCCTGCATGGTACGGGTAACATATTGTCAACATTTTAAAAAATATGTAAAATCGTTTTCTTCCTTTTTCAAAAAAACTTTTTAATACCTCGATTCTTTAGTTTAGGAAGTTGTGAATTTAATGTGGTATCAGCATTTCTAATAAGAGAAAAAATAAAGCCACATTTTAGGATTTGATTTGAACTATTCAAATTTTACAACCGATTTGCCCCAGTCTACCTTACCTATACCTACACTGAAATTTTGAAAAAAATATCATTAAGATAATGTTTAAACTACAGAGAATTTTACAAACAGTACCTACGGTCATTCTAATCAAGTTATGATGTCAGAAATATGTGATTAGGTATAGGTACTGCATTAATGTTGCCACTTTGTACTATTTTCTTTCACTTGAGCTAAAAGTTTTTGAAATAATCTAATTAATAAATCGAGTACCTATTATCTATTATTAACCAATATTTCCAAGCATCATATTACCTCAGGTACCAATATGACTATCCCATTTAACTAATGGTACCTATAGAGGATACCTACTGTATATTCAAATTAGACGAAAGCGCAAATTATACAAATTTGGTGATGTTCAATGTTGAGGCAATCGTAGCTGGCCGGTCCTTCTAACTTAACATTTAATAGGCAAGCTCGATTCGGTCCCGTCTCGGAGCTAAAAAGGCATATCAATCAAGCACGGTACCCGAACAGGTGAGGGTTCCCGTCCGGAAGGCACCGCCACCTCTCCACTCCCCCGTTTTTATGAATAATTCAGTAAAAGGCAAGGTGCTGTTCACGAATTTCGCCAGTGGTTATCTTTAATTTCCAACCAGGAGTCCACTAATTTTTCAAAACCAGAACTACCACCGCTCCGATATGCCTCGAAACTATAGGCAGGCGCGCCATATATTACCCGGAATAAAAAACGGCGCACCTGCCGCAAATTCGAAATTATGTTTGTTTACGAATATTGCCGTTGATAAAAGTTTGAATCGATTAGCTGCGATATACGCAAGATATACAAAATGTATACAAGACGTATATCGAAATTACATGATGGAATAATGCAAATAAGCGAGGATAATATAGGGTAAAGATCGACTTAAAATAAAATGAGTTTTTATTAAAGCAGTACCGGATTGGCAAAAATTAATTTAGAAAAACTGCAGAAAGCATCTCAGCTTGATTGTTGATCTGTATGAACAGGATGTATCCTTAACAATGCATGCTTGGGGATTGGGGGATATAATATGTCGAATTATAGTAAATAATTGAGATTTTTCTTAGTATATAAGATAATAATTCACAATAATATTCAGTGAGAGGCATGTAAGATCCTGTAAGGTCCTGGTAAGATACTCTAAATTAAGAGTAATTTTAATAGTCTATCGGTACCTACACTTATTCAATCGATTTATTTGATATAGTATATGGAAAGGTTTTTCAATTCCTTTTTGAAGGCGAAAGGAGACCTTTAATATAGGATAGATAGATACGTAGTTTGATGATTTCATTAAGTTATCAATTTATTACCACAAACTTCCTGGCTTTAATGAAAAATATATGGAATGGAAATTACTTTTATTGTCCAATTTTTCTGTTGATCGATTGCTATACATAGAATTTAAAGGCATTTTGCTCCGGTCCTGATGAGAGTGACAATGTGAATGTTAACTGGGCGAAAGGTGTGTGTGCTCTACATTATCCGAGCTACCATATAAATTGTCCCGTGTTGAGATAGCGGCGTATTTCATGTCGCTTTGATCTCGACCGACTCACGTACGGAAAAACCAGATAGGACAACAATGAGTTTATGGGGCTTGGGCGGGTAATGTAATGTAATGGCTGGTGTCGGTTGAAAAATACATACTCGTCATAATATCGACCATTAAAAGCGCGTTATCCATCGAAGGAGTGCTCGTTACTTTTTATCTATACGTTTCCCGTGTTTTGTAGGTACACGAAAATGCAATTACCATTTCGTCTAATTCGGAGTTCGATTTTTTACATTGAAGAAAATTATTAATTGAGTTTACAATTATTTAATTGATTAACGAGAAAATTATTTATAATGAAATAATAATATTGTTTTTGGGATTTATGAGTGTTTTATAAATTTAAAGTCCAATTTATGGGAATTTATTGCATTTATAGTAGGTTGTAGTCATGATGTTTGATGAGAGATTTAGGTAAGAAAAAAACAATATTTTATGTAGTTGATTTTATTTTTTTACAATTTCCCATATGGTACGCTGCAGATAAATCATCTGCTGTTAAATAAATAATTATTCCAAAGTAAATAATTTATTTCCCATCGAATTGCAACGCAGCAATTAGCTTGTGAAATCGCTAAAATCATAATTACAGTCCCGAACGCGATTCGACGTACACTCTTATAACCGACTCAATTTAGTGGAATATTTACCACGGTGTAATAATTAGAGATTGCCGTTTTGTATAACTTTTACCACTCCGGGCGCTAGAAAATTAATTATCGGTTTGTTTTCGGACAGGTGATACGCCAACATTAGTCCTCATTTGCATTTTGACTACTTTTTTTCCAGGACGCGCACGACTTTCCGATCCTTCGGCGGTCCAATTAATTGCAGTTTATCATGCCCCATCACCAGAAACCATAACACCTACTTGTATATAAGAACCTGAAATTCGCATTTTTTTTTATTTGTTCCTTTGTGCGTATTTTTGGTTCTTATATCGTTCAAAAAATATGTAAAAATAATTATAAATGGTGTTAATTAATTGAATGCCGATACTTTAGAATGTGAATATTTGGATGATTTTAATAAGAAGAAAAGTTTATATCAATATAGGTCCTGAACCTCTTAGTTTTCGAGCTACAGGGTGTTAAAGTTTTAGAAAAAACTTTTCTATCATAATTTTCTTATTACTCCAGATATTTTTATGAAATTTCGGACGTGGACGTCACTGATATTAGCAGAAAAAATTTTTATCCAAAAAAAAGTGTTTCCATGTTTGGTGGGCGCCTACCAAATTTCAACAAAATATCGAAAGCAGTGTCAAGTGAACTTGGGAAAAATTGTTTTGGTTTTTATTTTTTTCTAACGCTAAAATGGTGCGTCGTCCGAAAGTAAAAATTCGGGCTCAATTTAGAAGAAAATTATGATAGAGAAGTTATTTTTTTTATAAAATTTTACATTCTGTAGCTTGAATACTAAGAGGTTTAGGACAAACAATGATTTATACTTTTCTTCTTAAAATCATCCAAATATTTACATCCTGAAGTATCGGCATTCAATTAATACGAAATTCAAATTCAATTCATACAAAAAAATTGAAATATTATTTCACATAATAAAAACATTCGTAATCATAAGAATTTACAAAAACCAACTAAAAAAAATCGCTTATTAAAGCAAAATAAATTTGTATTCCTTTTATTCATAAACACAAAATATGTTCTTGTTGTTAAATTTAACATGAGATGAACATGCCATCGCAGCTAGGTAGAGCGAATCCTGCAACCTTAAAAAACCCATATTTCCTTCACCGACATAACAACGAATTCCAATCGAGCACCGAACACAATGCAACGTAATTATCTACTTAGATAATTCATCCACGCATTAAGTACCCGCATCACAAAAGCGCCCGATTCCGACCTCTTCGGCGTTAAATTAGAAAACCGAGAGAGATAACACCGCGGCCCGGTCGCCCCCCGGCCGCCTCCGGGGGGTAGCAGCAGCCCCGGTTCCCCGCCTAGTGTCGCCCGGCGTCGCGAGTGGGCCGGCTCCTCCGGGAGGTCGAGCCTAGCGAGGACACTCCTCGGCGACTACGCCCATCCGACTCCATACCCGGTAGTTGTCGCCATCTGAACTGAAATATTCGAAGTGCGATATGGTGATGAGGATGGTCGGATTCGCTCGGTTCCAAAGAAATGTGAGTACCTACCTTTGGAAAATTACATTAGACAAAGTGTGGTTCTTTAGCATGGAGATTTACATGTTAAACGAGTAGATTAGATTTGGTGTTAGAATTGTATGCATCACCAAGTAAAAAATTGTCGTGGGAAAATGGGAAATTGCTGTAATCAATTCAGACTTTAATAACATTGCAGAGACACGCTTTATACGATAGAAGAGGAATATCAACCAAGACTTAGAAAGAACTGAAGAAATTTGAAAAGATCTGAGGATGACTGAGAGGATCATAAAGGTGAGTGTAATGGTTTGAAGAAACTTGGAAAAATCTTCAAAGTTTAGTGAGTAATAAAGAGGCAGAAATATGTGCTTAAAAACACTTGGAGGAGAAGATTGGAGGGACTTTCAGAGATATGGAAAAATCCTCGCATTCAATGAGAAAATCCACGTTTAATCAAAATCCTCGCTTATAAGATTTCTATAACATTTACTGAGATTTGATCTCATAAAGCACCGCATAATGCGTTCTGCAGTGCATCTTCTCTCTACACAATGTATAGCTTGAATTTTTTTCTGGTCGCGACGGAAAATTACCGTTTCATAAATTAGGTGCGACAACGAGAGGCGGGTACTCTTGAAGGTTTTCGCTCATTGTTTGGCACAGGCGGATTTTTTCCGCGGCGAAAAGTACGGAGGAGTTGCGCGCGATAAATTTTATTGTTTGAATATTGATCGGATTCGGAATAACCGATAAATTTCGCGAGAAATGAAATTTGTCGAAAGTGCATATGCGCGAGGAGGTAATTATTATTTCGCCTTATTTGTTGCGGAGCCGGGTAATGGCTATGTTTGTTCGCGGTGATTTATACTGCACCATAAATAATTTGCATCGTATGATAGTTAATAACAGAAGGTAACAGTTTTGTGGGATAATAATTCAATTATTGACAAGCATAAGATCTGCCTACCTACTCAATCGATTTCGATAAACCTATACAATTTTTATATCGATAAATTTCATTTATACGAAGCTTGTATAGTTTATAGTTTATAGCGCACCTATTATGTAGCTAAAAAATGTAAGTACCTAATTTTCCGCCTTTCTAAACATCATGCACACAAGACTAACCCTTAATCAAAAGGCATCTTCACCAATTCTATTCCCCATCGCGTGAAACCACCGATTAAACCTCGAACCGGCCCTTTATGCGTGCGCTATTGGCAGATAATGTCGCATTATCAGATACCCCAAAGACCTCACACAATGACATTGTCGTTTACTCATGGAAGCATAATGCAAACCATAAAGTACCCGAGTACGTTATGCGTTCAAAGTGCAGTGTGTGGTCTCCCTATTTTGCAAATCAACGCGCTTTTATAATAAATACCGGAGCCGTACGAAAGGTAAACGCGTTCGAGCGACTCGTTTAGTATCTATTTGTTAAGTCGTTACAATTCCATGCACTTATATCTAAACGTGTAGGTAGGTTTCTTTAAATTATGTTGCTCATTTTTCGGTTGGGAACGTCGACATGTGCACATGGTGATCTCAATCACCACTCACTAAAAGACCACTTTAAAAATAATCATAAATATGTAGCATATTTTGATTACAATAAGAAAATAAAAGATAACAATAAGGGACTTTTCGCGGCTTGATTTTTTTTGCAGAATATATGGTTTTTCCTGTCTTATATTTTTCGAATACGAATAGTTATTCCATTATTTTATAATAAATTGAATCATCTATAGCCATCATGAAAGGGTTGAAAAATATATATAATTCAATTTAATTTCTTTTACTCTTATAAAATAATTATTTAGACATCATTTACAGCATCTCTTTTCTTTAAAACACCTCTTTTAAAAATATGTAGAAGAGCATAAGTTGGAGTTGTATAGCCATACGGGGATTTTTGTAAATATTATAAAATTCACCGAGCAGTCTGTAATTTAAATTACCCATTAGTGTCTGCAATTTGTCGGTCTACCGCTAGACGCATCATCTTGAAGAGGAAAAAAAAAGTGCAGGAAAACGTGAAAGTTTTCACAATTAGTTGAAACCAGCGGAAAAGAATAAAACGGCGTAATTAAAACGAGCGGTTTCGACATGCAGTTGCGGTTAGAAGAGAAATTAAAATTTTAAAATGCGAACGTGCAGCCTTAAGAGAGGAAAATAGGCCGAAAATTCTAATATGAACGTGTTTAACTTTTAATTTGCCAATGTCTCTTATTGTAATGAATTCTTGAACTATTATTTCGGTGAAAACTTCCTTTTTTTGGGAACTTCTAGCTTGTTACCATTCCATCTCAAGTGTAGCCCTTTCTATATCAATACTTAACACACTTTATTATTTAAATAGGCCATATTTCACGGAGAGGGGAAGACCGCGCCATGCCCACAGATCAATTTCATGTAAACTTCTACCTGCGGGACCTTGCTTACCTGATGATGTCAAGGTGTTAGTTGTATAAAGGCATTAATTACTGCCGTCGCGTCACCTTGAATTCCGGCTTTCCTGTATAAATAAGCCCAAACGCCGAAGCCGTCAAAACCGATAACACTAACTTGTCGTTTATTGGTGAAGAAACTGAGGAAAGAATTCATTATCAAACGACAACTGTAAGACATTACCCTGTAAATTATTATGCTTGACGAGAAAGTTTCCAATTTATATCAAAAACTTAAAGATTGGTTTTTATCAATTTCTTAACTTAATCGTGAAGTTATTTGACAATAAATTTTGTTGATTGCCAATATTTTCCTTATCCAAAACTTTTACAATATTTAGAGACAAACACTATAACTATTCTAGTAGAAGCATTGCAGGTACCTATATGGAGTAATTTAAAAAATATTATGAGAATTTTAGCGTTATTTTTTTATTCTCGCCAAAAGACATTGATGAATGCTCCACTAATTCCTAGGTAGAACAACCTCGCATTTCTCTTACCGAGAAAATCAACTTATAATTGTCGACCGACAATAATTTAAACAATATTCCCATACCTCTCTCGAATCCAAAAAAAAAATATATAATTCGTGTTTTTCTATCTATCATCGGATTGACAGGCGCAAATCAAGGGCATTTAAAAAATAATCGTACCGAATTAAAGAGCCAGAAATAATTACCCGGGACAATTACGAGCCAATAACAAAACAACAATGGGACTATTAAACAATTAAATGCAATCTGTTTGGCCCGTTCGGGTGAAACTCACGCGATTTTTCTGTCAGTTCAAAGATTGATGGATCAAGTGATCTCTCAGGCATTCGGCAGTTCTTTGGGGATCCGATCTTTCGTTAGAAAGTAAATCACGGGACGATCGCTACACTACAGCGTCGCTTCGATGAAAAATATATTTGGTATTTTTTATAAGCCACTACAGGGCATTTGGATTTCCTAGTTAATAATGCAGCAGATATGCAGGATATTAAATGAATGTCATTTGATTGGATTTTTAACCGATCGCAGCATTACCAAATTTTCAAAAAGGCAATGAATTTGAGTCAAGTGTGAATTATTTGGAGTAAAGTGTCGGTAGGGGACGCCGCTGTCGCTGAAAAACCACCTTACCGCAACAATTCGTTGCCAGGGGAATTACCGGGTAATTGCCGAACGCCGTGACCGCCAGCCTCGTTATTTTGAGGTTAGAAAATTTGATTGACAGCTTCCAGTTTTTCTCGATGGTAATTTATGTGGTTTTCGTTATGAAATATTAGACTCGCGTCAGTCGGATATGTTTATTGCCTTGGCCAATCGGTTATTTGTTGCGGTCGGAGCCGTGCTTTTTTTTTAATACTTAATGGTTCTTTGTTTTCATTTTTTGATTTTAATGACTGTATAATAAGGTTGAAGTATGTCTGGTATGGGAAAATTGATTCGACGCGGGGTTTATGGGAAAGGCGACTATAAAATTTATTAATCTAAAAGTGTGAAGTATTCGAAAATAGAAAATCGGATTGCGGCGCGCGAACGTTCTTTGATTATTTCGCAAATTATCGGAGATTTGATTTATCTCTTAATGATTTTTCGATGCTCTGAGTAAATAGTTAATGTTATTCATTTTTATAATGTGTAACTAATCTATTTATTAAATACCAAACACATTTAGATCACATATTTATCGAATTACAAACTATCTATTTAATAGATATTTTATATGTGTAAAGGCGCAAAAATGTTGAACCCTCTAAATAATTCCCCGGAATTAAATCCACTCGGTTAATCACATTATAATAGCACGTTTCGATGGCACAATAATGAAACTTGTTATTCACAGTAGTCATTTGGATGTGTTTAAATTTCATCGAAAATAAACGCCGTCTAAAGACATTTTAATTTGTCTCAAAACTCGAAAAATGGAACTATTTTCCCAGAGACTATCGGAGATTACGATATCATTCTGGCGCCTACACTGAGAAAAATAAATTTTTATACATAAAGAAACGCAAACTGATATTAATTCGCACATAGGTATTTTGTATCTATTATTTAGGTAATTCTTGGTAAAAAATGTAACAATATTTCAAAGGCATAAGTTATTTTTTTTAAATTTGAACTTACTGCCTAGACAAAATTATAATTTGTAAGTGTTAATAAGTGAATTCGTTTAAAATGTTCATTTATAAAACACAAGTTTGAGTGTATAGAAACATTAGAGCAGACAAGAATATAAAATTGAATTAATTTTTTAAACCTTCAAAATCCCCTAATATCCTAATTCCTACAGTAATTTATAATCATGTTGATTAAATTCATATTTTTTTAAATAGGTCCTTAAGGAATCGGCGCCGGACGGACATTATTATAGTCGAAACACTTTATAATTTCATGTAAGGGTGGTTAAATAAAATAATATTACCCACGCATTTATGAGTCAATTAAAAAAAGAAAGAGTTGTAAAAAAAATTATAAAATATTTTTTGGAATGTTAGCAACTTTTTGATGGCCTCTTTACTTTTTTTAAATGATTTTACAAGCCTTATTTTTAATAGTTTTTAGTCATTTTATAAAGTTAGAAGGTTTTTCTATTATTTTAAGAATTTCTTAAAACAATTTCTTAAAAAAATATTTTTAGCTCATTTTCCATTAATTTACAAATGTATTTTTTATGATTATTTTTTTAAATTTAATTCTTAATTTTTTAATATAACAATTTTAATTGATTTATTTTTCAGGAAGTTTGGAGTTCCTACGACAAACACCAATTATTATCGAAATATGCACGGCATACATATTAGTGAACGTTTAATAAGTAGTTCGCAAAAAAACTAATCTCCAAAGGTAGCGATTTTTATTCACACGGTGCGAAAGAGCGCTCTTCTGCGAACCGATACGAATCTAACGAATAAAAAAAGCCTGGAAATTCGTAAAGAAAAGAGAAATAATCCACGATGATGTATTAATGTTTTCGGTGTGTGCCGAACTCGCCGGGGTCGGCTCAGGCTCTATACTTAAGTGTCTCCAGAGGCGTTCCTCGAAGGGTCGCGCACTAGCGCATACACACACGCGGGCCGAACCCGAGGCGCCCTCGGACTCCTCTAACCGATAATTTCATTGTTTATGTGGGTGGGGTGGCTCGCAACCGATTATAAAATGATTCGAGAAATTTTCCCAAGACTAAATGTATAATTGCGTGTTTTCGTTTCTGTGCCTCCTGATGACTAATATCGCTCATGCCATCACGTAGCGAACTGTTTTCGGCTATGCCGAAATTTGATGTAAATGTTACCTACCAATTTCGCTTAAGTTAATTTCATTTAAGGTAGGCCATTCGCTTCAAAAAATTAACGTCAAATATAAAAAAAATAATGATAGCGAATACACCATAATTCAGGGATAATAGAACTTTGGATTATAATAGACAAATTAGTATCTATAGGGCAACAGTGAATTCATGAAAGAATTACAAGTGAAGAAAACAATATCCTTATCCACCATTCATTGAACTACCTAGAGTAGGTACTTAAAAGTTATAACAACATAATAGGAAAACTGTTTACTATAGTTCACTTAGAAAACTAGTCACATATATTATAGTAATATTGATTATCTATTGTATATCATTTTTAATTATTAGAAGTTTTTAGTTATAGGTAATTAATATCAAATTTTATTTGTAAAGCAAACCGCTGGAATTTAAATTAAAGTCTAAACGATTAAAGATAAAAAAAACGAAGAAAGTTAACGAACGCTATAAAAGGTATAAAACTCACCCGAATTTAGCGAAGGAGCTTATAATAACACACCCGCAACCGAAATAACTAACCGACTAAATTTCCAAAAAATCGTTATATAAAATGCCATTCGTCGGTAATGATAGTCTTTGTCCGCAAAAGATCACGTTTTATAAAAGCGACCACCTAAACTATATTTATCCGGGCCGAAAAAATGATGAGCTTTTTGAATGGAATCGAAATCGGCGCTCCGGCTTAGACGGTTTTAGGAGAGGCCGCACGGGGGAATTGCGAGAGGATCCCGTGGCGCCCTGGGTCGCACCCGAGTACTCAACCCCGCAATTATCCTGGCCAGAGGCGGGCCCGAAAGGACTACGACAGTTTTATACGTTTTAGAAAATTAGAGGTTTGCATTGAAAGCTTCGCCGCCTCTAAAACTTTCCCAAAAGTTTCACAGGTATATCTAATAGAGGCGATTTTACCAAAAGCGGGTTTCGAATCAACCGACAAAAAATTTACACAATTAGTGATCATTTTAAAATTAATTCTGTAGTAATTGATTGTATTATTTTATTGTAAATAGTAGTGAAGTTATATATAGTACAAGGTGTCATATAATAATGTTCAAAATATCAAGAGAATCTCTTTTTTATTTTAACTTTAGCACTTTGCAATTTCTTTACTAAGTACTTTTGGATATACTTCTGACAAAAATTCTGATTTAAATTACCTGCACTTAATATTATCAACTATTTCAAGTTTTTGTATGTATACAATAGGTAACACTGTTCTTAATTAGCATGTAAAAAATTAGAGAGATTTCTCAATCAGTTTGGTTTTAGCAGCTCATCAGTTCAGCAAAATCAGTTCATCTCAGTGGTGCTCTGCGAATTTTCCAATAGACAAAAATAATGATTTCAGTGCCAACTTCATGTTAAATTGTGTACAATTGGATCGGTAGGTGTGTAACGCCTTTAAAAACATAATTTTTCGGTATTTCCATGAACAGTTCCGACTTCAAAATTCAAAATTCCTCTGTCCAGATTTAATTGAATTTTGGGCCCCGAGGCGGATCCGACGTCATTCAACTCGCATTTCCGAATTGTTTCCATTTATCTTACTTAGAATTGACCGGGCGGCAAATCTAAATCACAAATATCGATATTGTTAGTTAATTTATTACCTGCTGCTACCGACATTATATTTATTGTCTACATTCGAGAGGATCTTTGCGGTAAACTGCCACCGATATTCTCGCATTTAATTTCGGGTAAAATATCTAATTAGCAATGCGGTTGATTTCGAGGAAAACAGAGAGCCCAAGCCTATGGATACTATAATTTTCTTGAATGATTCAAGTTATGACAGTTCCTTGAAAAATTCTTTAATAAATTGATTACGGAGGTAAATAAATACATTTATACCTACAATGACAGCTGAATGTCCTATCCTTAATGTCCCTTTTATTATTTTTGATCTTTAAAATAAACAGATATAAAAACCGACTATTACGCTTATGAAATCACTTAATTAAATTCATTTATAATTGTAATCCAATCTAGATCTGTCACAATTATTATACAATACATTAAACACTTTGCCTCCGCTGCTTATAAAGGATTAACCAGGCGCTTTCGACTGGACGTTTTTTTAATTATCGCCTCGAATCCTTTTCGGTACGTTCGCACCGCGTATGCCTATCCTTTTCACGATTTTTCCGGCGATAGCATCGTCGAACGGCTTTAATCCTCTCGAATGGGAATCCACCAAAAACCCGAAGACAATCTCGAAGAATGTTATCTTCGATCGGCCGTTTCGAGGCTTCTTTATTCAGGCAATCTCTAAATAATCTGGTTAGGAAAGCTGTCATTTCGTCGTGTAAAAGTCGCAAGTGCAGACGTTAACTTAACGCCTTTCTATTTCGGATGAAGTGGTAGAAATCCGTTTAATGGTCGACAGTCCGATCTGTCGGATTTATAAGGAGTGGGTCTCTCTAAATCCCGCTGTTGGTACTCATAAAAATTAGTACCCAGCTACTTTAATCACTACTAAACGACGGATTAGGTGACAGATTAATGAACTTGCAGATCATGTTAAACGGGTCACTTCAGCAAGTTTAAAAAAAATACTGGCAACTTCTACTGATTTTGTTTATTTTTTATACGATACAAGGGTATCATCATTCATCAAGCTATTTGCTGAAAGCCATTGGAATATTTTTATGCAGCTAATAAACCAGAAAAAGTATATCAGAAATTAGTAGCGTCATATCACAGATAGATTGAATGTACAACTATAGTAAAAACTCTTTCATTTAACACATGTGATGAATAATTTAGTAAAACGATTAGAGTATCATCCTGTATAAAACGGAATGGCAAGCAACGATACAAAACGCTTGTAGAATATTCACCAAGTTTCCATCCGCGTATAATATATCGAAGCTCAACACTGTAGATCAACGTAAGTACGTACACCATTGTGTCTAAGACGGCTATGATGGAAGATCATAGGTCACTCCCAGGTCACACACCTGCCCTAAAGGCTCACGAACTCACCCGAAACTTAACGATCACCACCCACATTCGAGTCCGCATTCAGAATGAGCCGACGTGTATACGCTTTAACTTGTCATTTATTATTATTGCCTATTCGTTTACATTATCATATCAATGCTGAAAATACCTGTTCCGGCGTGTTCGCTGTCCGAATGCGACTCGACCAATCTTCGGATTTCTATATATTACATGTTTCTAATTCCGTCGGTTTTGCGCTAATTGCATAGTATTGGTAGATTATTGTTTATACCAAGCAATTAATGTAACAATTTCTAATAGGATTGCCATATTATGAGGAGTTTGGTAACTTTTTAGAGGGACACTATGTATAATATTTACTGGTAGTTCTCACATATAGAAATATCCTTTGGGGTATAATATACATAGAATGTAGGTACAGGTATATGATATAGCAGCGATTGAATTTCCATCCGTGCAATAGAAATATCGGTTATTAATAATTCCTATCACCACGAAATGTGGGGTCTGGTCGGCGAGGAAACGTTAGCCGAACCTAGATTTTAGCGGAAAACCTATAATTTCGACCCATTTGGAAACGTCATCATTACCCTTTGCCGGGGACGTTGATCGTTCGGGCTGCTATCTCGAAATCCTTCAGTTATGAAGCGCGTGTCTACCAACATCCTCGAGGGTATGTAGGAGGAAGGGATCGTGGGAAACATGCCAAAGATTATGTTAATCGCTCCGTTTACGGTATTACAGAGCCGTACCGGCTGTCTCACGATGCTTTTTTAACGGTTTATCAACTTATTACTGCTCCGGGACCAACTAACAGCGTTAACTTACTTTCGACTCCTTTATGGGCCGCCTCGACTTCGAACGAATATCTAACTATCGCATTTTAAATTATCTACACTTTGTAATTCCTACCTACATTTATAATTTCTTACCTATATGCATTCTACTATTAACTGTCAAAGAAATTAACAAAAATTTTAAAGAAAATATGATGCGTTGTTAAGATATGTTAAAGGAAATATTAAATTAATGCTGGTGGCTTTAAACCTGTATACAGGGTGGCCCAGAACTCACGCCCCACCAGGAAAGGCCTTATGGAAACGACAATGGAGATCACAAAACTGCAGTCGAAGACATGAAAAAGATATTCCTTTGGTAAATAGAGATTTAAATTCGATCAATCTCAGTAGCAGCTGCGACTATTGATCAATGATTTGTTTCCAAATAGATCATTCAAATCCTTCAAGTTCGAATCCAAATGATCAAATTTTTTGATCGATTTGAAAGCGAATCTTTGATCAATAGTCGCAGCTTTTGTATAATTACCATCAGGATACTTTACATGCCTGATGCAGGTATTGCGTATTCTCTACCTTAAAAGTATATATAAATTTAATTTTTTCATTAGTTTTAATAAAAAAAACAAACTTGTAAAATTGAAATTGATTAGGTACAATTATACCTCTACATCCACTTGTGCGTCATTAAAAATCCACTTTCGATTTCTATATACCTACGCCAATAAACTCCTAAAAAAACAACTTTTACAACCCAATTCCGTCGCTACAACAGGAAAACAGTTGGTAATTCCAATTACCGTTTATCGGTGAAAAAAATTCTACCTGACGAAACAATCGCCTCTAATTATAATGATTTTATTGAGCGCAATTCACGCCTCTTAAGCATTACGGAAGCTTCCAATAAAAGCAACAGCGCCATCGGTTTCGGTCGCCTCGTTTATATTTTCGGTAAAGGAATAAAAAATTCAAACTAACAAGCAAGGCTGTAAAATTGTAAAACGGCCTAATGAGCGAGCGTCGTGCAATAAAAATGCTAATCCTACGGGGTGCTTATAAAACTACTCGCTATATCCAGGTTTATTCTAATCACCCTCTACATCTTCAAGTACATGAAGTTAATGAGTTAACATGTATTAACATTGAAATGACATGATGATTAGAAATTAATTCCTCGAGTACAAGGTAATCCAAAGTTTGGATATGATAGTGGTACCGATGGATCACGCTGTAGAAACACAAACGGGTTGGTAAAACTATATGGAATTGTCGGGACTGGGGCGGCTGGAAATTTATTGTCATCATCATCGTCGGCTTTTTCAACGGTTTTAAAATTGTCGGTGCGCCGAAGAACAGTACCATGTTTAACCTTTGGTCGTTGTCGCTGGTGTCAAACGGAACACAAGCGTCACGAAATATGGGGGCGCCAGAGTACCCGCTGAGGTCCCCGGGATACCGACAGCGACTACTTTCTGTCAACGAGGGTATTTTTTCGATACGCACCGACTGGTTTTTTTATTATTTGTTATTAATAACGCTTTCCGTAAACTTGATCAGTTCATAAATATCGAAACGTTTAGACGTATAAATGTACAAAAAATTCGGAGTTTCACAATTTCACATATGGGAGTTTCGCTGTGTTTTTTTAATAAAAATTGTTTCTATACCACGTGCACCGCAAACCCGTAATTACCGTTGGCCTAAAGGCTTGTTTAGTGAAGTTTCTCACGCTTAACGTCCGAGAATTAGTCATGTGGTCCGCGGTCCAGTTGAAAAATCCGAATCGCCCGCGTTCGGCCCAGATTATGCCCAATTATTCGATTACGTTTCGATTTTTCGGCCTCGGAGGTTATGCGAGTTTGTGTGATTTATTCGGATCGACGGATAGTTTTTTTAATGATCGGGTTGCTCTTTCCACCGAAGAAGCTCTGATGGGATAATTCCTCTGGTGACGTATCGGAATTTCGAACGATATGGGAAGAATTTAATGCCGATAAAAGTTTCCATTTGATTATATACAATAGAAATAATCACAACATTTTGGAGTAATTATCCGGCACACCGGAATTTCCCACCGAAAAATCACAATACCTGTTTGAATATTTTACATAGGACAAGTGTAAAAATGTAGATAAATTTATAATTACCTTATGGATTAGTTTACACTAGTTGTGGGATAATAAGGGATCTTTAGAAGGTGCAACCCTTTTAATAAAATTTAGCGAACAATTAACCCATTATGTATCTCTTTAAAATTAAATTTCGAGTCACGAGGAGCATTATTACTTTTAAAAACGTCCATTCTTTTCGCTCTTCGTGACTCAATTAAAGTCGCGTCTCTGGTCTATTCTTCTTAAAAAAAAACCTTATTAACATCCATTAAATTTCCCCTAACCATCGTTCAATATAATATATGGCAAAGAGAACCATCATCCTGACGTTTACCCCCGACTGCGTCGAGCTGCTCCTAATTGGCGTATACTCTGCGCCGCAGAACGAGCCGCTTTTGGCCCATGTTTAATGACCAAAAAATTAAAGAACGATTTTTCGTTGATGCCACCTCGACCGATCGTTTGTTGTTCGCTTTTTTTCCTCCGTATCTCCTTTTTATTAATCACGGTGGAGTAAGACAGCTACTTGATTGGATCCGATGACCTTCGTCGGGAAAAAAACTGCCAGATTCCCGGGGTGTCCAAAACTAATAATAATTGTTTCTTCGACGAGTGCGCGCCAGTTAGAAGCCTCGAATGCTACTCGTACTGGGCATTTTTCTCGAGTCATTAATTTTAATAATATACTAGTTGTACGCACTACTTCTTTGAACCTATGGTTTAATTTTCTTATCTACTGTTGTTTCGTAATCATCAGTTATCTTCTAGTATTGGAACAGAAAAATCAAGAAAATCTTTATCGAAGCAACGCAGGATCTACAATTATAAAGATAAGAATTGTAATGTGCCTAAATAACAATTATATAGTATTTCTTTTTAACTGCTGTATTTTTTAACAATTTTTGGCATTTCTGGTCCACAAGAATGACGTAACCGATATCCTTTATCTATATAAAAAGTATCGGGAGTATCAATTAAAATTTTACGAGGCACAAACCAGATATCGCCCACAACTCGAATGTTAGCGAGATTTGGTTTCAGAGCTTTCACCATCGTTAATGTTTTATTCGTTTTACCAGGGATACTCACAGTTGCGTCGAAAAAGGTATCAGTTTATTCGGACGAATATTGATGTTGAGGTAAACTCTTTTTATAGCGCCTCGACTATAAATGTGATTAATTGTAATAGTTTGCCGAGTTTGTATAGTTTTTCAGTGACATTAAAATTGAAATGGGCTCTTAACAATCTTTTCTGTTGACTTTTAAATGCCAGCAGGATTGTCAAAATGTTTCAGACCATTTAGAATCCATTATCAATGAAATGAATAAAATCATTTTTGGTGATGATATTGTAAAAGATCAATAGAGCTTGTAAAAATGCCTATAGAACGCGACCGTTCGATGAGTTTGCAGCGTGGATAAATAATTTTACGAATTCCTTCGGAATTTTTTAGCACGTCAAACTACCAGACGCAGTTTCGCGGCTACGAACATATTATTGTAAACTATTAATGGTGATGAAGAGCACACTGGCATCCATATATTACACAGGGCCGGAGGCAAGACACGGCCTCCCGCTGCGCATTTCCAATGACCAGACCCACACAAATACTCATTCGATTTATGGTTAATTTTTTTTACCAACTAAAATGCGTCTATCATCGATGTATATAAGCAACCCCATCTGGATATTGTTCCGCTTGAATTTTAATTCGAAAACACGAAATAATTTATCGGCGTGTTCGCGTCGGGCGTCTTCGGTGGTTTTATGGGCTTCCACCGGCCTGATGGATTCCATTATACAAGAAAATATTCTCTATTCTTTAACAACACACAAAGGCGATTTTCTTAATAATATTTAATAATTTGGATATAAAGCTTGGATTTAAAAAATTAATTTTAAGTAATTTCTTTCATCATTAAACTTTGAAAGAGAGTGGTTTTTTGACCGGCTCTACATTGCATTACAAAGTAGTGTCCAAAAACTGGTGGATATTCAACACCTTAAACTTTTATGGTGTGTATAACATATCGCTATAAAATTCAGAAAATATTTAAAAAAACGAATTACGATTATTCGGCCTTCAAAACATTTATATCTTGTGATGACACGATAAAGTCGGCGAAGACTTGGCCGGCTACCAAACATGGCACAATATTTATATCAATTATTTATCTCTCACTTCGTGCGAATGTACCCTGGAAAAAGATACCAAGCGACCGGAGATTCGAAAAAATAGTCGTAAAAAAATAATCACGGTAAGAATACATTTATTGCGATGTGTTTAAACACGATAACCGGCGAGAGAACGACTGCTACATTTGTCATATAGTTCGTATTTTACACGTGCGATTGCCAGTTAACATGCGAACTTATGGACATCTCTATACGTGATTTGATTTTATATCGAGAAATATTTATACAGAAACGCATTATACATTAGTCATGAACACTGGAAAACACCTCCCCGGTGTTATATTAGTATAACAGTCAGTTGTATCGCTATACAGATATTATATCAGCCAATATTTAACATCTGTATTTTTTTCGGCTTGTTTATTCGAAGCTCGAATAACACATTGGAAATTCTGTATTTATGTTAATAAATGCACGACTCCTACCAAGAATTTTATCTAAATGCTACTTTAAATATTAAAATATTATTCAATTAATTTACTTTATATAATTTATACAATTTAAATTAATTATAAAAAATGCAACAATTCACACAGTAACATTTTATGGTAGGAATTTTAATTGTGTAAGAAAATTAACTCAAAATTTCTTAAGTGGTGTTTATTTGAGGTCTTTTATGCGGTGGCTATTCAGCTGCGAATCAACTCCGACATATTTACCGGTTTGCATAAAAGAAATATTTCCCCCATTAGAAAGTGATATAACAGGTGCGACGCGGCTCCCGATTCTGATGTTGAAAATTTCACAAAAACGCATTTCACCGTTTTTTGTGGGAACGGACCTTGCGCACAAAAGGCCGTTTTCGTGACGCCACACAAAAGGAACAAAAGCGCCACTTTGTAAAAATGACACTTTTAATGAAATGTGTATTATTTATGGACGGGGCCTTTAAATGCCTCCTTTCATCCTTTATGTCGGTTATTATTTTTTTATGTTAATTCGCTTACTGAAAGCTGTAACTTTATACTAGTCATTATACCTGAATAAACCTTTTGTCATCGGGCTTTTATAATGGAATTTTTATAACAAAATTATCCTTTTGAACAAATACCACAAATCAACACTTCTTTCTACCTATTACCTAATACTGTTTTTTTTTTAATTATTACACCAGTTTAATATCTACTTTTCCAATGTAAAATATAACCTCTTTTTGTTTCATATGTAGTGATACATGTATAAGTACGGATAAACTGGAATCCATAATATTTTTTATCAGATAAATAATTAACAATACATTATGAAACCCGTATAATAATTTCTGCAACAAACTGAAATCTTAGCGGAGTTTGTTAATTTCGGGCGCTGCATATTCGCTCTACCTCCCGGACGTTTATTCCATTTAAACTTTACGGGTTAATTTATGCGCTCATCTACATTTTTATTTCCGGATACCTGCGTATCTGTCAGTGGAGCCATTTTCGGTATGTTTATGACGACCGAAATTACCATACCGTTTCTAATGAATTGTATAAACGTCATTTTTTTGTCGTATTTTAAGAAACCTAGTGGCCCAGCCGCAGCGTAATTAAAGTAGTTATGGAGTTATCGTTTCGATGAATACCAGAGGAGTAACACGAAGAAGAACAGGGTAAAATATGCACGAGTGCGTAAAAAATATTCTCTACGATATAGAAAGAATTCTTCATAGGTAAAAAGAAATTGAGATAAATATCAATTTGATGCACAAACACCCAGCAAAAATAATGAACTAGTATCCCTATCCTGCTTTACAGATGATGAACGATCAATAATTCATCACTTTTGATGAGTTTCAAACGCAACCTAAAAATATTGCTTCAAAAAGGACTACAAAATTAGATACTACCCAAACTTTAAATCATTACAGTGCATTAGAGAATAAGAAAAATATTTTTAGTTACCCGGTTAAATTTTACCCGGAATGCCCATGCTTCGATTAGCATTTGAATCGGGGTTTATAAAACACCGAGACGAGGGTGACCGGCTAAATTCTTTACTTAATTAAAATTTGAATTCAGTTATGATATGTATGTTTTTCGTCCAGATTCCTCCGAGTCGAAATTAAAAGAAACTAATCTGGTTTTTGTGTGGTTCCACGGATTATTTATGTTAAATAGCAGGCGCCTGTAGGCACACGGGCTTTTCGAGCGTGAAACGATCATTTTCTAATTTAATTCTTTTTTCAAGTCGGTTAACTTTCGTGTATACCCACTGCAATTAAAGAGTCAACTATTTGTGAAATTTTTATTTTTCTGAGAGCCCAATATTCTCTCGAAAAAACAACTTACTTCTTGAAGAGAATGTAAAAAATTGACCCTTCGAAGCTTCCTTCTGTATCCACAAGAACAGGCCGAGCTGTGCGCTCATCCACCCGCCCTTCTCGGGCGAAATTTGTGGTTAGGTAAATGAAAATTCTTCGAATTCGATGAGCGATAATTGAGGATAATCATCAGCAGGTTCCCTCCGCTCCGTGGACCCTTTAATGGACCCATAATGCGGTTCTAAAACGGTCCCGGAGGCGCACAACTGTCAGATCGATGAGTGGAAATCGTTTCGGGGTTTCACCGTGTAATTAACCGGTGGCTTAGGGAACGCCTCGTGAATGCATAAAAAATTAGGACGAAATTTCGGATCGAACACCTAACGCACATAGTAATGTTTGGTGGATTTTTAATAAAAGTTTTAACAGATAAAATATTATTAGAGATTTGTATAAAGGGTAATGAGTCAAATAAGCGTATTATGGGAAGTATTAACATTTTTTCTTCGTCTAGATTAAACAATCATAAATTTAAGCGCACTAAATTTATGGGAATTATGGTAACTTTGTATTAAATTAGCAATTTCCCCGAAAAGAGAAATTTCCCTGGCAAGATTTTAACAGAATTTTCCAACTCACCCCCACGCGTTCTACACTGATTGATAGGGAATAATCACCTCATCTCTTCCACAAAATTACTTTTTCCGATCATTAGCCGGGATTGATTGTTTTACAAATAGGTAGTTTCGTACGGGCGCAAGGCGAGCCTTATTGGAAGATATCGGCTGATTTATCAACGTTTTAATTAGAATGTGAGGATTTGTTAAAATCCGGAGCGCGAGCCGTAGGACGATGAAAATTAACGCGTTGGAATTTTTTCATTATAATGTTTAATTATTTAAAAAGTATCAGAGTGGAGGCCGTCTACTCGTAGCTTCATTAGTACGAGCACGTTATGATAGCTATTAATACACGAGCAAGAAATAACAATGAGTGTCGTATGAGTAGGAGTGTGACTTACAGAAAATTTGAAGTAGGTATTTACTTACACATATGTAGTCGTAGGTACAATTAAAGCAGGGAGTGATTAAAGAAGAATAAAAGTGAATATAAAATTGTGGATGCCATATGAAATGATACATATAATGTTGTAAAAGTAGTTGAAGATGAGAATGAAAAGTTGTTGTCTGTGAATCGTTATTAATGATAAAAGGCAAGAAACGAATATTTATTTAACAAAGTCCGGGATACCAATAACGATCTGTCAGTTCTAGTTTAACAAATGAAAATCGGGCATGACTATTGTTTTTGCGTTAAACGCATTAATATTTGGTAATCGTTATTGATGGATGTAGGTAGCGAACTGAGCGCCCCCCTACGGACCTTATTACCCTCCTGGCGGGAGATTTTGCCGTGAAACTAACACTCGGGCGTATTTTTCATTAGAGATCGTGCAGTGGTGATTTATTCTCAAGTAGCCATGGTGCGCACTTTGCGGAGGTTACCTGTATATACATGCACGGTATATGCACCCCCCTTTTGCTCTCGCAGACGCGCTTTTTTTAACAGAATTAAGCTCCACGGCAGCCCCGGCGTGCTGCGAGCTATATGGGGGAACCAGACTCGCTTAAATGTCTTCGGAGCCTTCTTTTTTCCAATTCCGATTTACTTATTGGGTACTTTACACCGCCGCCGCCGGTCGAGCTGACTGCCTTGACTTTTTCAAATGCCGGCTGCACTCACGTTTATATGATACTTAACTTTCATTTCTTGTATATTTCCCTTTTATTTATTACCATTTTTTATTAATTTTAATTGCAAAGCAATATATACCACTCATGGGCTAAATGTGCTTCAAGCTCACTCATGTGATAAGCTAAACTCTTTGAAGAGACAATATAATACTTTAATCTATGTATTTTTAAACTAAAGAACACTAAATACGTTATTTTTTGCTAAAAAGATAATGCTATTTGTAAGCAGTAACTAGGTAAAATAAGAGCAGATAATATAGATTTATAATGTTTTTTGGTTCACTAGGTATATAGAGCACGGAGTATGATGTGAATAAAAAGACTCCTTGATATAAACACATTACGATTTCGTATGGAATACAAATGTAGAAATTATCAGAATAACATTATAACTTAATAACTTCGCATAAATTGATAAACACATAAATTATATTGGTAGGCACGTTAGTTTATAGTATGGACGAATGCAAATTTTATTATAGTAGTAACATTTGTATAACTTAATAGTTATTTAACTGAAAGGCATTTAAATAAAATCGACTCGCAGTTTAGATTTACAACCAAGTCGGTAGTTTAGCATTCGATAGTTGGTTAAAAATAAACGATTTTGTAGTTGACTACCTATACAAAATTGGTTTTTTCGCAATAAAATTCCGGTAAACGCCTTATAATAGATACTAAAAATGTCGAAACACTTACCAGCGTCACAGAAATTGTCGCTCGGGCTGCATTTATCAAGTTTAATAGACACAAACAATAATTTTAAACATTCTAAATTTGAGAGATTTGATTTGTTCTGTATTTTGGGTAGGTATATTAGTCCATATTTATAAAAAAGGAAGCATTTAGTTTAAGGTAAAAGGTAGAAGCAAAAGATAAGAGAAAAAGGTTTTAAAACCTTAAACAAAGGTTTTAAAATCATAAAATCTTTTGCTTTAAAGCAACAGCAGGGTCTTCGAAGCAAAACCTCTCTTCCTTCACTTCATTTTATACATATACCTTGAAGCAATTCCTTCATTTTTTGTAGCAAAAGGTTACGTTTTATTTACTACGGCCTAATGAGTTACAAATACTCTTATTAGACAGGTAGAGTAGATTCTTGTTTGCAGTAAAACAAAACATCAACATTCATTAAAAATTTATTTTCACACAATCCGCTCTGAGAGAAGAGTCTCCTAAAAACTACACCTATCATTAAACAAAACCAATATCATTTACCGATTTTCTTCACAGTCGAACTAATCAACGAGTCTATACTAAAGTTCTGATTGGGCGGCGTCGAGCTCGATGAGCTAGCGCCCAAATTGTGCGTGAGGCTATGCCGTCTGAGATCACAGTTTCTGCGGAACACTTTTCCGCACGTCGAACAATTGTACGGTTTTATGTCCGTATGGGTGAGTAGGTGGGTTTTCAGGTTAGATCGCTGGTTGAAGGACCGATTGCACACGGGGCACTTGTGCGGCGACTCCTCCATGTGGAGGATCTTGTGCACCGCCAACGTTCGAGATTGGCAGAATCCCTTGCCGCATTCCGTGCACTTGAAGGGCTTTTCTTTGCTGTGGATGTATCTGAAACAAAAGGGAATTTAGAATTTTTATCTATAACAAATTCTTCTAGAAGAATGTTATGGTTTTTTATGCAATTATTAGAGACGAAATTAAAAACCTTTGGTCTTATTTGAATCTATCAAGTGACTAAATCATTTCGTAAACCAAATTTCCATCTAAATTAAACAGAACAATATTTCAGTTAGTCGACGAAGACAATTTCGTTAGTGGAAAAAATTCGATAAATTTTTTATGATAATCATACGAAATTTACATAAGAACATCTCGAATAACACGCCGAATCGTATCGTGATAAAAATGCACAACCATTAAAACCCGTTTTTTACAAGATATCCGACGATAATGATGAAAGTATAAGGTTCACGAGTGTTTCTCATTCACCATAAAGGTAATTAGAAACCATAAATAGACGCAGAGATACCTCTACTTTTGAATGGGAACCAACCTGTCTTGCTGGTGCAGGAAGTGAAGGAAATGAGAGAGTCCTTGGAGGATCGTAAAGGCAGTTTTTTGTACCAGATATAAGTCTCAAATTTGGTGCAAACATTTCCAAGAATAACTAAAAAGTTATTTAACATTTCATGCATACCTCTTTACCTAATTCTCTATAGAATTTATGAAGTTTTTACTCCAAACATCAAAAAACCAGATAACTCTATCCGTTTCGGTTTCACACTCACGTTCGAAGGCATTCATTCCATGCCATTGTATTCGTAGATAACCGACAACCTTACAAAAAACTAAAAGTATTCGTTATCAGCGCGAGCGAAGGATGCATAAAAAACTCGGCATCAACGGGTATCTCTTCACCGAGTGATTTCAACGCCCGAAACGAACACGGTGGGCGTCGAGCCGAGCCGGGCTCCGGAGCTCCGGAATCGGTCAGTTGTAAAAATGATAAAAAATTTAATTCGCTTATTAAAAACCCGATACTTCTGTCTGGGACGTTGACATTTACATAAAATATCTGTTAGAATGGTACGAGTATTCGGTATGCAGAGTGGGCGTGAACATCACCGTCTGTCAGTCGTACAAGTTTATGTCCCTCCCTGAAACATTCCCCGATGTTATGTAAGAGGCTCTATGTGGGAGAGATAATTCACAGGTGGTTCTCTAATTGTTTCACGCTCACAATTCAATTGCTTAACTACATGCCCTTCTCTCCGGCGATATATCTTTTGTTCGCGTTGTCGTTGAACTTTCACATTTCACCACCCTCTAACTCTAACCTTTCCAAAAAATATCACTCGCAAGAGCAAGAACAATTCTATTACAATAACTAAATCATATTTTAAAACAAAACTAACATTATAAATAAGCTTTACGATCCAATTTTCCACCTGTAAATCAACAACAAATTCAATTTAACATTAAGGGCTCGACGGAATTCGGTGAGCAACAGGTCTTCCTTATACGGAGTGATTAATTCCATCTGCGCCATGTAATTTCGTTTCGGATAATTACTACTGACGAATTAATTAAGCGATAATCCGACGGAAGGAGCGGAAAGGGCCAGTCATTTAGGACCGATAAATTTTTATAATAACTTACTCGCATGTTGCCCGATTTGATCTAGAATAATAACGTCCACGTGGAAAATTAATTTGAGCGGGTAAGGCTCGCCTGACGGGGTACGTATTAATTAAAAACCTCCAAGCGGGAGTTGCGCCAAAAAAAATTCCTGTTCAGTCATGATGAGAGGGTCGAATTACAGCGTGTAATTTACGAAGGAGCTAGTTGATTTTCTAGAATAAATGTATTGTAGATGGAATAATTACTGGAAGGCGTCTTTAATTATTATCATGATTTGGATGTTTATTGAATTAGATAAATGAGGCATTCGTGCTTAGAAATTAATAGTTAAAAATAATTAGAATTAATTGAGTAGTTTTCACAACTGTTTTTAATTATACAGGACAAAGTTAAGGAGCACTATCGAACTGTAAGACCAATTTTTTATTATCTATAGAAAAATACAAAAAGAATATTCAATATTTTCCTAAGTAAATTATTTTTTAAATCGTCCTGTACATTGCAATCCAAAGCCATTAGAAAAATATTTAGAGCGGCTTTACTTCTACAGGAAACCATCTCATTAAATATAAACATTTTTTTATTTAACGAAAAATAATTAACAGAAGGAAACGAAGCAACGAAGAAACTTCTTATAATAACCGGAAATAGACAACAATAAAATTGTACCTGTTTCAACAAGTATATTTCCTTTTAAACCAACACCTAAAATGTGACATTAACTAAATAACGAAATTAAATAACTTTCACCTTGTATAAATGCTCCTCCAAATTACCCAATTATTCCACATTTGACAATTATGTAGTGAACCTGCGTGGGACGGAAAAGAAATCTTCCAAGGATAATTAAGTGGAATACGATAAATTGCCAACCTTAAGATATCCTCTTGTTAAAAAATACCCGTAAGTACTAAAGACCGTATACTTTCGAATATAAAATAACGAACGATTTTTTATAGTTGGTAATTACCCTGCATTATGTACCTAATTACAAAACCGCACTTGAATTTGCAATTTTTGCCGTACATGCATATTATTATTATCTATTGTTTGTTTTGCTTTCGATTCAATTTTATCGATCTGACCCAATATGTTAATACAAGCAATATGGCTATAAACAAATATATTTAATACTTATTCAACGCCGATATTATTAATAAATTTACTTGAGATTGATCATACAAAATTTTCTTCATGTTGAAAAGTTGACAAGTGTTTGAGAGGATATACTGTGTCCAGGCTAATAAAGCGATGACGTCATGTTTCTGAAATGTTGCAGGAAGGTTGCTTTTCTATATTTTATCAAGTTCAAGGATCATGAATAATCTGCATTTTTAGCACAGGTGGTAAAATTAGCTTTTTCATTATCTTTTATTTTTTACCCTAATTAATTCATATAAAACTAATTGAATTCTTGATAGAAGATAATTAGTAAACTTTGAATATAATTAAGCTTATTAATTCATAACATTAGCTAATTAGATCCTAATACTTTATGCATATTTTAAACAATTAAGTTCTGTCAGTAATAATAATAAGTCACATATGATTGACTAAGAAATCGGCTCACCTGTGATCCCTCAAATGGTCCTGCCGTCTGAAAGCCTTCCCACAAATATCACAGGAGTAGGGTCTCTCGTCGGTGTGGGTCCTCTCGTGTATCAGCAGATTATAACTTTTAGTGAAATGTCTGTTGCAGAACTTACAGATGAACTGCTTCTTGGGTCGAGCGGCGCCCTTCTGCCGGACGGGCGTCGCGCCCGTCGTCGTCGTCACCGCCGACGCCGTCAGATTCTCCGGGCTCTGGAACATCGAGTTCAGTATCAAACTGGGGTAGGTGGTGTCCACCGGCGACGACGGCACCGACAGGCTCTCCTCGTTGTCCAGCAGCGCCAGGTCTTCTTCGACCTCCTCGGCCAGGTCCACGTCCTCCGTGAGGCTGGTGTTGGCGACCAAATCGTCGGCGGCGGCGCCGACGCTCTCCTCCGTTATCTTGGCGGTGCTCGCCGCTATTTTCAGTATGTCGATCTTGCCGCCGGAGGAGGTCGCCGACACCGTGGTCAGCCGTTGCAGCGTCAGATAGGACTCGAGCGCCTGGAGGTTGAGGGCGGCGGCCGCGGCGGAGCTGACCGGCAGGAACGCCGCCTGCTGCAGCGAATTCATCATAGCGTTCTGCAACGACAGGGCCACGTTCTGGATCGACCTTTGGATGAGGTTCTCCTGCAGGAGGGCCGTCGCTATGTTCTTATCCAGCTCGGCGTATTTGCCGGGCGACAGTTGCTGTTTCTCATCGTTCGACGGTTTATCGGTCGGAGTTTGCATCGTACGGCGGGATTCTTCTAATCGAACGATCGGCGCAAAAACTGTACGGGCGAATTCGATTTTACGTCGGCATCGTCGTCTGCATACCTCATGTCACCGTACTCCCCCGAACAATACGCATATCACAATTTTTTCGTCGTTCTTCTGCGAATTTTCAACGTAAAATTCCGTTTAACGCGCGCGCACACTCTAGCCTTAAACAGTAGAACATCGACTAAGCAGGTATCATAGTAGCCCGTTGAAAACGTTCTTCATCTGTTTTCACCTGTGCGCCATCTAGAAGAGAGTCGAGGACAAGCGAGGAGAAGAACTCCGAGTGAGTACCGGCCGTTGTTGTTGTGGATGCAGAAAACGCGTTTATGACCGATATATGGACGTTGATTTAATTCTTTTGAGCTCATATAAGGGATGAAGGTAGTACCTACTTGCTTTTATTGTAAATAACCTGACGGGAGCAGGATAAATTTAGAATAAATCGCGGAAATATTATTTAGATTTATTGATGCAAAACTGTGGTAGGTATTAGTACCTGTGATTTATTCTTAGATGCACGCAGTTTAGATATACACTTACTTGATTAAATATGATTATAAATGATTAAAATTTTTCAAAAATTTGCAAAAATGTCAAAAATTATGTTGATTGGGCTGATTTCTTAGGGGCACTCAATTGATTCGTTTTAAATTTATAAACTGTAACAAATCAATATAAATCAATGGGTTAAGTAATTACTAATTAATAATAAATAGTGGAGAAGTTCTAATTAATTACTCATATACACATAACTCTATTGTAATCTTTTGTTTGCAAAATACACTCTTGGACATACACATTGTTCTGAAATAAATAATTGGATTATTTATAAAGTAAATTATAATTAGTATACCTACTTCTTTAATACCATTATCATATAAAATAGACATATTTCTTATTTATAATGTTGATTCACCAAATGTATTTCAGATGATTATTTTTTGAGACGACCTGTAAATTAATTTATCTATCGTTATACATCATTTAAATGGGAACATCGAAATCACGGATTATTTAGCATTCAATCCAATAAATCTTCTTTTATTGGACCTTGCCCATAAGTTACTCAACACTTCTTAATGGTTCTTCTTCACAAATCCACATTTATTTGGACAATTTCACTGTAGGTTGCCTCGCGATTAAAACGTATACATATAAATTCGAAAAATTCGTCCAATCCCACACTGTGAATTTCGATCCGTATTTCATCTTGAAGACACTGAAAAATTTTAGGCCTTTGTCGCTATTGGGCTACTCGAATAAACTACCAGTCTCTGAAAACGTGGAGTGTAGTGACAACAAAAAGAACAAGGTTAGAGGTCGAAACCAGATGCTTATTATTTTTTCCAAAATGACAGGTTTAAATGTATTTTATGTTAATGTCTCTATCGCAGCTTATTAATATTAAATAACTCCGCGCCCAGTGTGTATGGTACCGTTCTTTGATCGCCTTTTTTTCAGCTTGAAATAAATAGTAGTTACAAATCGATCGTTTATTTGATTTATCTCTTGATTTTATCTTTGATTGATCTCGCATATACAGTGTGTTTTATATATTTGTAAGTAAAGCTATAAATGTAGGTACCTATGTAAATGTATAGAAATAACTACTTGAATTAATGATTGCATGAATGAGTGAAAAAAATGTGATTACGCAAATTACGTTCTCGCTAATCTAAAATATGCATACCTTATGTAGATATAATAAGTGCGTTAATCGAGGGTTCTTAAAAAAATGATAAATATTGGCCTCTATCAGTTGATCAAAAACTTTAGCTACCTAGTTGTCTTCTGATATTAGTGGCGATTGTTAGAAATTGTATATTAGAAAAAAACAAAAATGGCCTGGTATAATTACTTTACCATAGAAATACCAATGATGTTGATGTCATTTTCCTTTTTATTACAAGGTAAGGATATTCTTCACTTGTAAACTCCCTATATTATTTATACCGAATTAAAAATTCCACCAAATTTCCACCATTTCCTCTAACCTGCAGCCTTTTATATTTTTGTAATAGATTCCTCCAATCAACAACGATGTTATTTGATGTATTTTCATAGGCACAATATCATTTATGCACCTATTTTGCAAAACGAACATTAATGAAATTTTTATTTTAGGGCCAATTATGACAAATCTCTTCGTTTACAGAACATGCTACATTATACTTCAATACAATCAATCCGACTGCAAACAACTCGGTACAAATAACAACAACATTACTAAAGTATTGGAACCGATGGTACAACCGACGGTGAATCAGATTAATATGGCTAATAATATCATTAATACCTTCTTACCCATGATATTTTGCATGTTCTTGGGCACGTGGTCGGATAAGTTTGGTCGCAGACCTTTCATGCTAGGTTGTCATGTAGGTAAGGATTAATTTTTGAGATCATCTTATCTTCTACGTTCCGTTATTCCAACTTTATTTCAGTGTGAAGATAAGTATCAGTAATTTTCCTATCCGAATTGATCTGGATGCAGTTCTGTAGTATTTAAAAAAATCCTTATTTTTTAGGTATGTTACTACATCAAGGGCTAAGTACAATCTTAGTACATTTCGAGGATTTATCGCCATGGTGGTTCACTTTGAGCTCTATACCGTCGATGTTAACTGGAGGATTTTCGTCTATAATGATTATTAATAACGCTCACATTATCGACGTGACAACAGAAAAGAACAGAATTATTAGGTGAGTGATTATCTGTAATTAATATTATTTAGAGGTACATATCATATACTCATCGAGGACGTAGTTCCATGCAGCAACAAGTTAGAAATTTGTCATTTTTATGTTATTAGAGAGCCCTAACATTTTAATATCAATAAGTTTTCTTTTGTATTGAGTGAGAAAATGTTTTATATGAACTGCAGTTTGCTTATGTAGATGAACGAGTAGGTTAATGATGACACCAATGGCTATTACCCATTTAAGGCCTCAATGAGGACGAAAATATTTGCCTCCTTTTCATAATACAGATTAATCTAATCTAATTAAATCTAAAAATGTGAACCACAAATATCCAAAATATACAGGAATTTTGTTATCTAATTTAAATATTAGATGTATCTATCTTTACATCTATCTACTGGATATTATAGATCCAATGTCAAGATGAACGTTTTCAAATTGAAGTTAAATTTCCTAAGTGTTTCCATTGTTTTCATAGCAATAATAAGTGGAGTATAATTACTGGCGATACCAATATTAATTTCACAGATAAGACATTTTTTATTCAGCTACATAAAATAATATGTTTAAAATATTTATTGGAGCACTTACTTACCGAATTAGGCAAATTCCATTGATATCATCGCCATGAAAATTGCATATTTTTAATGATATACGTATATAGAAAGGCATATAACAAATTTACTTTAATATACAGGGTGTTAATTAATTGAATGCCGATACTTCAGGATGTTAATATTTGGATGATTTTTTAAAGAAGAAAAGTTTATATCAATGAACCTCTTAGTTTTCGAGCTACAGGGTGTAAAAATTTGAGAAAAAAAACTTTTCTAATAGTCATAATTTTCTTATTACTACTCCAGATTAATTTATGAAATTTTAGAATTAGAATTTTATGAAATTATCTGTATGTAAGATTTTTGTGATATATTTTACCCAATTTAAGCAATGTGATAGGGCTAAATAATGTTTTGGTATTAATTTTAGGTTAACAGTATTTGGAGCAGTATTTAGCGTATCGTCAGCCATAGCTAATCTAGTATCTTCGTACATATTTTATGCCACAAGCTACGAAGTTATTTATCTCATAGGATTATCGTTGATTACTATGAGCTTCTTCTATACACTGTTCTTCATACCCGAATCTTTGAAGGAAGAAAAAAAGGTATTTTAATGATATTTATCAGTGTGTAAATAATCCAATAATTTAATTTTTATAGCCATTTACACTAAAGGAAATAATGAACTCGGTAAATGTAAAAGAGATAATAAAGTACACTATCAGAAAAAGGGAAAACAACGCAAGATTTTATATATTTTGGTTAATAGCCACGCATATATTTACCAATTTTGGAATGGGCGATATGTCGATTATTACACTGTATCTGAGAGCCAAGTTACAATGGACGTTGAAGAAAATTACTCTGGTTCACAGCGCTGTTAGTTTCGGAGCAATTTTCGGTAATTTATTCGTGACGTACGTTTTGCACAAATTTTTAAAAATCAAAGACGTAAAGCTGGTCATTTTGGGCATTACTATGCGCTGGTTGGGGTGTCTTTTACGAGGATTCGCAACCAACGACTATTACATTTATGCAGGTAAGTCGTACCTAATTGCAATTTATATAATGAAAAATTATTGTTGTTACATTTCAGCTTACATCACAAGTTTCTTTGAGGGTTTTCCGATGCTCATGCTAACAATGATTTTATCCAAGTTGGTTTCCGCCGAAGAAATGGGCAAAATATTAGCTCTGATAAGTGTAATCGGTAGTCTCATTGGGATGCTGACATCGGTCATGTATCCTCTCATATATAATGCTACCATACATTCCTTCATTGGTTTATTCAATTTCGTATCATTAGGGTTTTGGGTGTTATCCGGTTCAGCCACAATGTAAGTATATCACCTCGCTAACATATAATTTTATTAACCGTTGTAAAATTTATTTTACAGTTACCTAATGATGGCGAAGATTCCGCATTACTTGTTAGCGCAAGGACCAAATCTAGAGGACGAAAAACAATCGAGAAGGGTTAGCTCAGTCCTTGAAGCAACGGCGACAAACCAATGGCAAATCGTCCCATCACCATCCTTAGACGAGGTTAATATGAGGAGAGTATCGCTTTCGTCGCTTACGTAAATTCAGAAGAACTTTTGTGTATTTTTTGTAAATAGTTATTCGAATTTATAAGTAATGAGATATTGTTAGAACGTTCGAGAAAGGAGTTATCCTGGAAATTCTCTTGGAAGTTTGAGAGCTCGCTTAAATCTCATTATTTTAAAGATACCAGTAACTCCTGTTGTTTAGACTTTAAGTATAATTTCGTGATACAAACTCTCATAAATCCTCGGATTTTTAGTGTTGAAAAGTCGAAGCTTACCCCCTCGGGAGCTTCTACCAGGATATTAATATAATTCCACGACGAAATAAAAACAAACTTCTTTTTTATTATCTACATATTTGATTTCATCAGATTTTTACGAGTACCGTCGTCCGTAAAACAAAAATCCGGCGCCTGTTTCGGTATTTGGTACGGGCACTAACGAATGTCAATCGAAAAAAAAGCACTCGGACGTTTGCGTTGTTATTCTACACAAATAAATGACTGGTGTTCTACGAAAAAAATATCGTAGATTTTATCAGCGAAATCGATTATCAAAATATGAAGTCTTGACGTAAAGTACAAAGGTAGCTCCGGACCTTCTCCCAGAGGGGGGCTCCCGTTGTTTGAACAGTCGTGTTACTCCGCGAGACGACGGCTTGAATGTGGTTTGATTTCTCTTCGGTTCTTACTCATAGAACACCCGAATTGTGCCCAGTCATAATACCCGATTTTTGCGTTTAAATAAACCTTCTTTCAAACATCTATTATTCAATGTAATGAAACAGTAAAACAAAAGCAGAAGAATTACGAACATACCAATAAATTTTCGATATATTTCACCTCGACGTTGAATTATAATAATTACAAATGAAATTTATTGCCATTAGAAAGTGGATTTTCTCGTACTTGCGACAGGCAGGTAAGTACTCGGGCGTAATCTCCCCGAGCAATCGGCCGATATGAGAGAAAAATACCGGAGCCTGTCAAAACAAAGCGGTGCATTGGCCCAAATATCCCGTCGACATAAACCACCACTGGAATTTCTTCCCACTGCGAGGGAACGACGACGACAAAGCCGCACAGTGCGCGCACTTGTCCCAATGCAATAGGTGCATTCCGATCATAAAACACAAACTTATGCTTTGGGAAAACTGTTTATACTTCCACACTTTAAAATCTACCGGGTAACTACAAAGGATCAACGCTGTTTTTGATTAGTTCATTTGACTCTTTAAAGTAGAATCGACTCTCTATGGTAAATAATTTACTCTCTTTATCTTATATGCTGGCTATTAATTCTATAGGTTAATTGGGAGCAAAGTCATCTCCAGAAAATAACTATTATTAATACATTAATACAAATATTAATTTTTTTGATGATTCAGATTTTCTGTTTACAGCAACGTATTTTTATACACATATTCTCTATGTACTCTGCTCTGCTTCCTAGCTTCTACTATTATTCACTCTATTCTCTACTACTCTGCTCCCTTTTACTCTACTTTACTCTATTCTACCCTTATTCTCTCTTCTAGCCTACTCTCTTCTATTCTACTCTATACTACTCTACTCTCTTCTACTCCAGACTCTATAATGTAAATTTGTTCATTACATTTTTAAAACAACGCCAAAAAATTGTCAATTTCTTTCAAAGTGTGCAACGAAGTCAAATAATCCCCTTTTTTTCGTGAACTACTTGAAAATAAATACAATTCAAAACAAATTCAAATTGTCCAGCACTTAACCAAGCTCGAATTATAGTCAAAAATTATTTTTATCAGTGTAAAGGCATATGAAACGAATTTTGGCTGGCATGGAGTTGACCGTGATGCATTGTCAATAACCGAAGATCGTTATCTCGCCTCGTCCGCCTTATCCTTTTTCCTCTCGATGTTTTGATAAAACTACCAAATCTAACTGAGCTGCGTTTCGAATCAAATTAACTGAAAATTTGAGGGATCGTTGACAAGCCCAGTCACCAGCAGTAGCGTGTATCCCAAGAACTTTGCATCTTACAGATTTTAGAAGTTTATCTAGCCAAGACAGAGTAGATTGAAGACAGTAGATTCGATTCAAATAAATACTGATGATAATGATAAAGCTTGATAATAATGAGCTAAATATTAGATTATAGAATTAAGTGATAGTATCTGAAAATACTGTACATATTGTTAATAATAGAGTTGTTAAAATTAACTGTAATTATTTACCTAATTAATAGTATTATACGAAGTTGCACATTCGGTGAATCGGTAGGTAAAAATCGTTCGATTTCAGGTAGTCTAGCCTTGGGCAGCCCGCCCGACTATACGCCACTACGTCGAATGAAATTAACTGAAAAAATGAGGGAATGATGACAGATTCGAGGATGTTTATTATCCATCGGATCGAGCCGATCTTCTCAGCTTTATAAACGATTATCGAAATACTTCGTCATGTCGCTTTCGATATTTATCAACCGATCGATTCACACGACGCCATCATCTCGTTGTTATATATATACAGTATTTTTTATGGAGTTTTACGAAACTATAGGGTATTTGGAATTTTCCCCGTAAAGATCGTAACTTAACAAGAACTCATTACATATCGAGATCATATTATTACCTATGTAATTTAAAGTATTAAAATGATACTGATGTTCCTTGATTAATCAGGTTTTGTACAACGCTGTATTTTTGAAATATGGGATTAGTTAGAACTGTTAGTAATTCTCTTCAAATTGGTACCTGCTTATTCCTATACAAAGATCTTATTTTACTGATAAATTTTAGAAACGAACTCCGGTTATTAAACAGTTTTTGTAGGTATATTTCAACGACGTCCGTTTATCGGATTGACACAGGAAGTGTGCCAAATATTGATTTAGTGACCGTCCGGTCGAGCGCGATATTTCCTCGAACAAACATCCATTAACGATTCGAAGCGCACAAGATACCCGTATAGGTACCCAGACTTTTAAATACCTACTTTTTAATTTTTTTCGTTAGCCTCGTATAGCACGAAAATTACCTTATTTGAATATCAACTGGACCAAACCGAGTCTATAGTGGAATTCTTCAATCCTGCAAACAGCCTTATTATTTGGCTGTGCCAGTATTTATAGCCGTTTTTTGGTGATAATGTACGACTCGACGAACCCCGGTGTGCACGTGCTAAACAGAAACCACCTACAAAAAGAAGTATGGGCTGGTATCTTCGTCGATACAGGATTAACCAATTTGGTGGTACACGAAAGCGTCGTGGGTGAGATGCTCCCGCAATAAACATTCCTCTTTATCGCGTCTTTTAGACCGAAAGAAACGCAAATAATTGATGAACAGATAACCGGGGAAGGTATATCGGTTATTGGCATTTTCTCGATGCCCGCATTACGACTAATGGACACACAAAATTTACTGAAAATACATACAAAGGTGCATCCAAATGGTTTAATAATTTCTACCAGTTAGGTACCCACAATTTTATCGTTTACATCTTGTCATGTCTTTTAATTCTTATTTTCTAAAGACCTATTTTACCACTATTTTATCCTTATACCTATGTGATTATTTAATTTTTTTCTACACATCCTTTATTAGCTCTAAGTATAACCAATATACAGTAACGCGATTCTCAATATCCAATTATCCCTAATTAAATGAGGCGTTGAGACAAGCTGATGGGTTTGTTTGTCGCTTAGACCAGATTAAAGCACGGTTCACTATCTTAATTAATTAATATCGGTAGAATGTGTACCTACAGCGTCGATTGAAGCGCGGACACCAATAAAGAAAAGGGTTAAGTAGATAATGTAATTAGGATCGGCCATCCAAACAGAAATAATTATGCCAGCGATTAGATAAGAGGGACTCGATAAGGTTTGTATTAGTTACAGCCTAATAAAAAATCGTTCAAATTGTGTAGGTATTTCCTAGTATAGATATAGCTTAATGTAGCAATGATAGTTGATGATTAATTTTATTTGAATTAAAGTTTAAAGGAACTTAGATACCTACCTATATAGATTATTTATCAGTATAGCCTAAATACTTTATTAATAAACTGCTCCACAAAAGTTAAGGAAGTTCGCAAATTTTGCGATTATTTTAAAAGTTACAGACTTTTTGATCACCAAATTTTGCGAAATTAAATGTTTTCTCTCATATCCGAGTGGATTTTTCGTCCCTACCTCTACAACTCATACTAAATTTGGCGATCAAAAAACCTGCAACTTTTAAATTAATCTCAATATTTGTGAACTTCCTTAACTTTTGTGGAGTAGTATATTTAATATAATACAGGAAAATTTTAAAAGTGTATCAAAATGATGACCAATTAGAAATTTTAATGAAGGAAATACATTTGGAGAATATTAAAAAAATTAATGGATGAAAGGTAAGTAGTGAAATAAAATCTATTCTACCATATTTATATGGGAGATCCCAATAAGCGATGAGACAACAAACCCACTATATTTTCCACATAGGATTTCAGATTTCTACCATACTCTCTATTTTAATCAAGCTCTATATTTTTAAAACTCTTTATACTTGGTCGATAATTCCAATTCAATTGAATCTCAAGTAGTACAGTTTTTGCAAACATTACTACTACATGTATGTAGATCATTCAACCTTAAAACGATCAAAAATAAAATAAATTGTATACCTGCACTTGACTTGTTTAAATTCTCCCAATTGCGCTTTGTTGTGTAATATGGTGGAAATCCGTCTCTGATCGCCAGGTGGAAAAAAATGACGACGCTTTTTTCTGCATACCGACCGATCATCGGAATATTAAACAGTAAATTCATTCAAGACGCATTAAAGCAAACGAAAGAGAAGAAGAGCCAAACGTAGGAAAACAAATGATAGTGTCCGATGGAATGATGGCGGTCCATTGAGAACGTCGAGGTCAAAGGTGACCGAGCATGTTTTGTGTTTTCCCTGCGCCCCACGCTACAACGACTGATTTGTCATGCCCCTCCCGTAACGTATCGAGCCCACGCATTCGTCGATACGAGGGTCAAAGCACATTTTCCGGCTTTTTTTGCTTTCTTCGCAAAGCCCGCGCGACTTTCGCGACGCGACGTACTTTGAATTTTAAATTCGATCGTCGAGGATAAGGATGCTCGCTATATTGTTTGATTTGTCGTTTATTTTCTTCGGTCGGGCTCTGTAATTATAAAGCACGCATACCAACAGCTAATTAATAATCAATCGAATTGAATAATATTAGTGTGTGCTTGTAATGGATGCGATACAAGTTCTATTCAACGTGTGTACTAGATAAAAGTTAATGGATATACTTTTCATATAAAAATTTGTGATTATTAAGGGACAATCCAAGATAAATTAGAAATTGTATATTAATTCTATATATTATTGTTATTGGAATGAAACAAAACTGGAGACATGGGACAAAAATATTATTAAAAATTTCAAAAACGCACATGATGGTGATTAGTAAATTTCGGTAAAATTATAATAAATATTGTGGTTACATTTGACTATTTTAAAGAGTATTTTGTACTATTTCTAAATGTTGTTGAGTGTCTCATTTTTATCTGTTTTAAAGTAGTGTTTTTTTGCAATTTTAGTTACACTTTGGCCATTTCAAGCCTTATTTATTTATTAAAACCAAATTAATATTTTGTCTATTTATATGTCTGTTTTTGGCGTCTTTTTTTGTTTCTGCGGTACTTTTTGCGTTCACCTCGTATCGACTGGGCGAGACGTTTCCAGATACGAGTCGGAGCGCACTGGAAAGGAATGCCAATTAAAAGGTGTAGAGGCGTCGAGTATCAATAAGCGCTCGTTTTCAATAATTGAGATGGGTGGAAAAAGTCGACGTTAAAGGCGCTTCTCTCATTAGACACGTCGGCTCGCTAAACTTCAATAAACTATTTCTTTGTAGAGTATTTAGACCTACAACGTTACTAAATGGGAGCTTTTATAAGCTTTAGGTGTGTGGTGCAAATTTAAGAAATCTGTATTCAAACGGTTGAAATGCATTTTGAAAATTTCCAGCACCGTGTACAATTAATTACTTTTAGTCATGAAATAAGCCAAGGAATTACCCCCTTTCGGATGTGCACGATGTTTAGGAACACCCTGTATAAGATTATTTTTAATGTATTGTGAATTGTGATCATTGATTATGTCAAGTTTTGTCTTTCTTTTTGGCCTCTTTTTGTAGTCTTCTAAATTCTGTTAATAGTTTATTCTACCTATTATTGGTAAATCAAAATATTTATGCTGGTAAGTTTTACCGACAATTGGAGACTCTCAAATTCTGTCGTTTCTAAGAATGCTCTCTTGAAAACCGCAGCGGGAAAACTGTCAAAAACTCCAAAATTTCGACAACAATACAAAATACAAATCGAATCCTCCCATTAATCTATTCTTATTTGTTGTGGGTGTGTAGGCAGACGAACAATGTTTTACATACAAATGATTTGTATACGAGTCAAACAATCGACCGTTTTCCATTCAAACTCCCTATGTTCTATAAACTTTTAATTCGCCGCGTCTTCGCCGACATCTGTATCACCATTACAAAGCCCATTCAAACTCCACTTTTCTATTTACCCCAAACACAACTCGACTCGGCGGGTAATAAACGACACGTTTTTTTTTCACAAAACGGCACTCCAAATATTTGAATATAATCTCGAGTGACAAAACGTGCGAGTTTTCGCAAATCGCTTCTAATGCCAGTTAAGCCCGGTCGGATTATGACACCTTTTAGTCGACCACCCACGTCGGCCGTCCGCGGCTTATCGGGGGTAGATCGGGGTTGACAGGAAGCCCGAACGGCAGTTTGGCGTTACCCAATTTTCGGATGCGGGACGTCAGGTAGTTTCGGTACGAATTTCTAGCACGACAGGAAAGGGTGAAATGGCGACAAAATAGGCCGTCTGCACGGCTATAAAATGGAACGTTTTGCACGGTAACTACAGGAAGTTTGCAGACAAAAAAGGCGATTGCACGGTAAATGTGTACCCACATTTTCCCCTTTCCTTTGTAGACAATTTCCATTTTTGCATGTGTATTAGTCTCTTCTAGGCTGTCGCGATTTTAATCCCACATTTTCCTCGTACATTTATTCCCCATTTAGGGTTACCCTGTAAGTTAAATGCATGTTTAAACACAACATTAAGGCTAGAGTTCAGTACTCACCAAATATTTTTTTGGGAATAGGCAACTTGTACAGCAAGACCTGTCACTTTATTTCGGCAAATTTTCAGGTAGTAAGCTCATAGCGGGGTATGTCGTAAAACTGAGATAAGCGGTTGGGTTGGTTATTTTATTAGAATTTAAATTTTAGAATATCCGAATTTCGATATTGTAGGAAAATATATTTTCGAATATTTAGAAATGCCGATGACGACAAATTATTTTAAATGAAATAATTCGTATATGGTTTACATTTTTAAAATCATAAAGACGAGCCGATTCCAACGATAGGTCATACTTAAAACTTATTATTGATAATAAAGGAGTTACGGCCACTCGCGGGCAGCCTAAAGTCAAAAAACATAATTTCAAATGGCTGTAGATCCTTTAATATCGACGATAAATAGCAAGTGTAACACATCATTGAAATCAGCTCATAATGGAGATACTAAAAATGTAAAAATATATATGATATTTCATATTAAATTAAAAAGTTAGTGTCAACTTTCGGCATATTTACCTCGGAAAAAATCTAATAATTTGCTTCAGTTTATCGGAAACGAATCAAAAGCGATAGAAAAATTTGAATCCTTATATGTATAGTAAAAATGTAATGAAATGCGGATTGTTTGTTGATAAGGAAAATAAGTTTTTGGCAGCTTCCCCGGACGGGCTAATAGGAGATAATGCACTTATTGAGGTAAAGTGTCCTTATTCTGCCCGAGAACACACGGTTGAGGAAGCTGTAAAAAACAATTTAATCAAATATTTAACAATAAATAATTCTGGAGATATTACGTTAAAATCAAATCACAATTATATGTTTCAAATTCAAGATCAACTTCATACAAGCAAACGACAGCGTTGCTATTTTATTATTTTTACAAATAAAGATTTATTTTGTGACTACTGAGTATCATATCGTTTACACCCTGTATAATATCAATGATAAATAGCAAGTGTGACATATCATTGAAAATCAGCTCATCATGAAGACTCTAAAAAACTGTATTTTCAAATAGAAATAATTATTAAATTGGTTTATTTAAAATTGGTAATATTCTGGCACCATACTAACTTATAATAGGTACCTGAAGATCCAACATTCGCTAAAAAGTCGTAAAATTCGGGGATTATTGCCCGTTTTACCGGGCCATGCACTAGCCCAATTTTATTTGATTTATTAATAAATCTGATATTGGTACCTATCAAAGTGAAAACTTAAATAAAAATTATAGTCATATTATTGTGTGTCTTTATAGTAGATATGTTGATTTTTCATTCAATTGTATCGTTTATACAATGTTTACCTAAACAGATTAGGCAAGTACATGAGTAGGCCCAATTGCTTTATAAGTAATCGCTGGTCTAATGGTTTCCTGGATTTCTGTTGCATTGTCGTTATGATGAATTAAACAAAATATTTTTTTAAATCTGTTCTAGAAATATCTGGAAATAAGTTTTTAGTTAAAATCAAATTTAAAGTGGACTATTAATTTATCATTATCTACTAAATTCCTAAAGGAGGGATGTAAATTGTATCTATCCCAAAATCTGAGAAAACCAATAAATAAATAAATAAATAGAAAGAGAATAAAGAAATAAATAAAAAGAGAGTTTTTTACCACTTCCATTTTGTTTGACATTTTACCGCCACATATAGTATAGCGAAATGAACATGAACTTCTCTTATTGTTTACCGCTGATTTCAATAAAATATAAATAATGGGCAGTTCCAAAAAAAATAAGGAAATTTGATAATTTTGAAGTTTAACTTTCAACTCAGGGTGAAATATACCTTTGACCTTGCTAGTAGCCACCCTACCAAAATGCTTCCAGAACTTTAAAAGCATCTTTCGTAAAAGAGTAATTTATAATTAATGGCATGAATCGGTCAATTTTTTCATAAAAAAATTAATAACTCAAAAAGTATGCATTTTTCGGTCCGTATTATTGCATAATACATATACATACACAATTTTATTTAAATTACATATGTCTAAACAAAATGCGACTACATAAATCTATGACCTAACGAATACTTTTGTGGCTGCTTTCATTATTTTTTTCATAAAATTAAAAAAATTAATTTAACATAAAAATTAATTAATATAAGTGAAATTGTAATATAGTAATCTTTAACAAGTAGCTACACTGATGGAATGAATATTTGCAAGTTTAAAATTCAGTATCTAAATAGGTAATCGGATTATCGGATTTGGGTCGTAAAATTGAAGACTCGACCTACCCCTCATAAATCAAACGGGAGTTGCCTGATGGGTTGCCTAAAACTGATTTTTATTTCTTCGGAAACACAAAATTTATGAACAAACAAAGTCCAATTAACAACAAATGCGAAAGAAAATCAAAAAAAGGGCTTCGTACCGCCATCGGGGATGGTTAGCTCTTTCTTTTGGTACAAAAATTGCACAGAAAAGGTTAAAAATGTAGCCTGAAAATGGAATATAAAATTTCAACATTTTAATTAATTAAGCCAAAACAAAAGCATTTTTTAAAAAAAGGGCTTCGTACCGCCATCAGAATAAACGGGTAGAACATATATAGAGTGCGACCCCCCTTTCAAATTTCAAAATGCGCCCTGAAAACGTCACGGAAATTTCAGCATTTTTACACACGTTTTCAAAGTACTGAACTCTAGCCTTAAGGGGTTGTCTGTTAATCATTAATACACTGAACTGTCATCGATAGAGGATTTATTGGAATGGGCACAAAAAAAGCGACGAATCAAAAGCACCGTCTCGTGAATGTATTGGACATTACCTCCATTATATTATATTTCAGCCTTTTATTCCGCCTTCTATAAGAATAAAATATTTATTGTGTTTTGCGGCGTGCGCTTTCAAGAATTCTTTTGTTATCCAAATCTGTCGAATGAAACTGGCGAAAGCCAGTTATTCTTCTTTTGTGTTACTATCTTCGTGAAGTGTAATACTCATAGACGTAGGTGGGCGCGTTCTTCACGAAAAATTAGACGGTTTTACCCCGTCTTTACTCCTAATAAAAGTCTTTTTATATTTATTAATTATGGGGTGTTTATAACAGAAACTTCAAACAATTAAATCGCTGTTGATGGTAAGATAAAAGCAATTTCAAAAATGTTGAACACTTTTCAACACTAATTTCGATCGCTAATTTCGAAACACCCCTCGTATACATACACAGCGATCCATTTACTATTTAATTTATTGTGCAAGAAATATTTAGGAAATTATTTTACGTTATCCTAAATAGTAAGTATATGAAGAAATTATTGAATGGGCAATAATTACAAAGAAATATTAATGTTTTTATAATAACAAAGAGCTTCTCCTGAATTCGTGATGATTAAAGATTCGTATTTTATTGGTACATATTTCAAATTTAGATTGACCATTATACTGTTAGCAGATATTCGAAAATTCACTCCTGGAGGCCAATCATTATGAATTTATTAACACTCTATGCCAGTATAGAATTAAGTTTTCAAAAAATATATGCTTTTTCAGGGGATCTTTATTAACAGTAACAATTTAATAATTACAGAATCTATTCTACTTCATGTTTTCCAAATTATTGTATTATTAGTACGAATTATATTAAATCAATTTACATATCAAACACTTTATCAGCTTTTTTTATTAAATTAAAATATGATCAATTTTATACTAAATATGAGTATTTGTAAAAATTATTTATTTCTATTTTGGTATACCTACATAATGAGCTTTCTTATTTAAAAATTTAACAATTGTCGTAACGGAATATAAGATTTCCTACCGGCATGCTGTTAACTCGGGTCCTTATTCTAAATGAAAAAGAGAAGGCGAGAGGCTCGGCCCCCCTTGGCTTAGTGACAGGCCCCCCTGCCGGCTTTTTAACCGAAACACTATTTTCTAATATTGTCATCGCTCCGACCATTGTCGTTACTTAATGTTCGTTTAAATACTGTCAGAGGAGATAAAAATACCTACTCAGAGACTGCCTGCTTCTCTTTATGGGTTTTTTTAAGGCTTTAATTTGCTTATTTTAGACTAAACATGCACCGGAATTTGTTAAGTATTATAATAGAGGTGACCGGTCCTCCACCTACACATTAATTTTCCCTTTCTCCACACTAACATTGCAAATTTAATTGAAAAATGTTTACACTTGTAAAGCTGCAGGTGTCACAGACTGATTCAGTCTCTTTCTATCATCATTTACTGATGATAAATTTCTTTTAGATTACATTCTCATTTCGGTCCTTTCTGCCGTTTATCTAATTCAAATAACTTTTTAACGAAATTGTAGATGATTGAATTGGTGAGACTCGTGCGAGAGGTGGTCTCACTATTAGTAAGATATTAATATAGCAAAATAAATTATAAAGTATATTAGCAAAGTTAACCGAGTAATGAGTGCATCACTCGAAAAATATAAACAAAATCTTGTTTACATCCACAAAATTCATAATGTCAAATCGCACAACATTGTCAGGCCATTAAAAATTTTCAGTAAATGAAAAAATCCCAAGTTAAATGATTTAATGTCTATCCTACCGCTGGTGAGGTATCTCATAGCGAAAAATGCCGAAAATTCTCGTTTTTTAGCCCCGATTTTGAAAAATGCATCAAGACTGACGCTTCGCGATGCCGCCAGAGGAGCCACCGCGCCTCAAGTACTGCCCGGCCTGCTTAAGCAGCTCATAGACGAACCGGCGAGGTTCCGGCTGTACTCCGGCCGCCCCAGTTTGGTCGAACCGCCCCCGGAAATTCCAATATGGTGTCCTCCCGCGTTGCCGGGGAGCGGCGAACCGGCCTTGCTGGACGGTTGCGGGAGGAACAAATGCAAGAAGAAGTTGAAAAAGTACAAGCGCAAGTACAAGAAGTACAAGTGCAAGTACAAGAAGTACAAGAAGAAAGCCAAAAAGTATAAGTGCAAGTATAAGAAATGTAAGAGGCGTTGTAAGAGTAAGAAGAAGAAGAGTAAATGCAAGAAGAAGAAGAGTAAATGCAAGAAGAAGAGTAAATTCAGCAAGAAGAAAAAACCGAAGTGCAAGAAAAAGTGCGCTAAAAAATGAAGAGAAGCCTTTTAAGCCCGTATCTGTGAAATTATTTATTAATATCATTACCTAATAAATTATACTCGTATTATTTGTAAAGTTGTAGGCATCACTGACTCTAAACTATCGCATTTATTTATATACCAATACCGGCACTTTGCTTTAGATTTTGGATACCACCACATATTTTAGCTCACCTTATAATGGGGGTTAAGGGATAAAAAGCCCTTTACAAGCTTGCAGGTGGAGGTTCAATTTCCGATTGACGACGGTACTGAATTCATCGTCAGCATAACCTGTCCTAAACCGGCAGAAGACATACCTCCGGTGACACCGAAATCGGGATATTTATCCTTCTCATTTCCTGATAAATTGGTATTAGATTACATTCTCGTTTCGGCCCTTTATCTAATCACCTTCGAGGAAATTAAGTGCTTGAATTGGTGAGATACGAGTGAGAGGTGGCCTTTCCTCTACACCGAAATGCACAGAGTTAATTTCACCATCAATAATAATAGAACAAATAAATAGTATAGAACACATGTAGGTGTACAACAAAATAAAGTATAAAGTAAAGAGAACTCAACTGAGTATTATAAGTGCACATTATTAGACAATTGATGATCTTTATGATGCATCAGTCAAAAATATAAACAAAACTGTTTACATTCACATTTTCTTAATGTCATATCACACATTTTGGTCAAGCCGTTGAAAATTTCCCGTGAATGAAAAAATTCGTAGTTAAATGATTTAATGTCTGTCGTACAGCTAGTGAAGAATCTCATAGCGAAAAATACAACAAATTCACGTTTATTAGTCCCAAATGCTAGAATTGTGTCGAGAGCGGGGCTTTGCGATGCCGCTAGAGGAGCCAACGCGCCTCAGGTACTGCCCGGTCTGCTTAAGCAGCTCGTAGACGAACCGAAGAGGTTCCGGCTGTACTACGGCCGTCCCAGCTTGGTCGACCCGCCCCCAGATAATCGAGTATGGTGTCCTCCTGCGTTGCCGGGGAGCGGCGAACCAGCTTTGCTAGGCAGTAGTCGCTGCAAGAGGAAGAAGTGCAAAAGGAAGGCGAAAAAGTACAAGCGCAAGTACAAGAAGTACAAGAAGAAGGCCAAAAAGTACAAGCGCAAATATAAGAAATGCAAGAAGAAGAGGAAGAAGTGTAAGAAGAAGAACAAGAAGTATAAGAAGAAGTACAAGAAGTGTAAGAAGAAGAAGAAGAGGTGTAAGAAGAAGAAGAAGAAGTGCAAGAAAAAATTAAGGAAGCACAAGAAAAAGTGCGCTCCAGGTGACGAGATGGCTGGTATGCCGGTCATTGTGAAATGATCAGTGTAAATCTATCAGTTTTTTTCTTTGTGAATTATTTTAACCATCAAATGTATACTAAATATGGAGATTAACAAACAAACTACAGTTATTTTACTCTATTAATATTTTCCATTATCTTATGAAACAAAACAAAAATAAACACGACCACTACCGAACTGCTCGTGAAATTTATTTAAACCCCTCTTATAAAACTTTAATGTTTCCTGGTACCACTTTAATCGCCTCAACAACATCTATGCTTCTTCAACTTGCACTTGTATTTTCGTTTCTTCTTTTTGCATTTTTTTAACTTCTTTTGCAACTTCTTGTACTTCCTTTTGGCTTTCCTGTATTTCTTCTTTGCCTTCTTGCACTTCTTTTCCCTCTTGCAGCTGCTTAGCTCCATCGGCTCCCTCGCCGGAGGAGGAGTCGTTGGTAGAATTCGAAATTCGTCGATTTCGATGGATCGTTCATTGTTTATCGGCAAGGGATGGATAGTCGATGATGGTAGTTTGTATGGTGTTTTTATGATGTTGCATACTCGAATTGAATTGTAACGATGCTTCACCACGTTGGGCAACAGACATCTACAGAGGTTGAACACCCCGGTGGAGGTGTCGGGTAACAGTTTCAGTGCATATCTTGAATGAACTTGTAAATATATGGGGTTTATGGAATATTTTGATACTAGGAATTTTATTATGGAAATATGCATTTGGGATTTTAAAATGTAAATTTGAACGACATATTTGATTGTGTCACTTGTAAATATGACTGTTTGACGACTTTTATAGGGAATGTTCATATAGATAGATTTCATATGCTCGTTTGTTCCTATAGAAATCGTAAATTGGAAAGGCCTATTGGAAGAGCTTTAAGAAGATTATTGAATCGAAGAAATTTTATTGAATAATAGTAAATTATTTAAATAAAACTTGCTGAAATTCTTTGTTAATAAGAATAGTACGTTGTTTGCTGCTTTGTCCTTTACATCAAGAAAGCTGAGTTGTATATCTGAAGTATGTATCGATAGTAACGATAACCATCGATAGTAGTCAAATTTATGCTAAAAGATGTACGTGAAATTTTTAGTGAAGTTTTATTAATGCATTTGGCCAATTTTATCAAACCCCTAGTAAGAAATAATGTGATAAAACTCAAGTATAGTCCGATTCTAATCAAGAATGGACCTAAAAATTTTATTAAAAATGCCATAAGAACGATTTCGACCCGAAATGTTTTATCCAATGTGGCACCATTAGGAAGCTATTACAGCAATTATAGCGTTTTTGAAAAAGTTCTCCCATACCCCGCACAACCCTTGACGCAAGATGGGTTACCAGTAGCACCCACCATCTTAGCTAATGGCTGCAAAATTAAGAAGTTGAAGAAGAAATACAAGAAGTACAAAAAGAAGTACAAGAAGTGTAAAAAGAAGAAGAAGAAGTACAAAAGGAAGTACAAGAAGTGCAAAAAGAAGAAGAAGAAGTACAAAAGGAAATACAAGAAGTGCAAATGCAAATTGAAAGAATGTAAATGCAAACTCAAAGGCGGTGGAGGGTTTTCAAAAATGTTTGGATAATGAATATTAAATGTATGTGATATTTATTTATGTTCATTTCGCATAAGATCATACACTCTATGTCTTTCAGTAGAGTAAAAAAGTTAATCAAATCATTAATTTATTCATATAATTATCCCCAAACAAGCGTATAAGTAGAGAAAACTTCGCACGGAACTTTCGAAAATTGCCGCAATTTTAATCAACCGAACTGATGAAGTAACAACGACACCAATCCCGATCTCCGCATCCTCGAAACGATCAAGTTACAGAAAAGTAAAATCCCAAGCGACCACACGCGCGTACTTAAAAGAAATAGCGGGCTCGTGTTTTTTTCGGCCTAACAAGGATGTTACCTGTCCAAATAAAAGAATGTCATATATACCCGTAACGCTCGCGAGTCCTCCGATAGTTGTACCGTTTCTCTTACAGATAAATCGGTATCGAATTTCGGGCCATTAAGTTTTTCATGATTTCACTTAAGATGGCTATCGCGCGGTTTTCGGTGAGCCTACAGGTCCGGATTTTGCCCTAAAAAAACAACTTTAGAACTTTGCTATTAAATTTTAAATCTATCACAATCCATGTGAATTTTACAATGTATAGAATAGAGGGAATCAACATATTAATCAAGGGAAATTTTTATCACAAGTATCGAGTATTGTAGGAGAGTGTTTTTGTGGACCACCCGGTATTCTGTTGAGTCCATAATATTTTTTCTTCTAAAAAGTTAAAGCGTCCTTAGTAGAATATACAGTGTAATTTACATTTTATAATTTCGAAATTCCTACCTCCACATAATAGATTATTTATCAACGGACGAAAAAAATCCATTCAACAAGACCGTCCTTTGTTCTCTGTTAGCTCAACTAAATTATTTTTAATTATAAACGAACCCGTCCGAACGTTGAGTTAGTGATATTGTAACACCTTCGCGCGGTCAAACGCGAGCCGATGGGGTGAAATCCTCGAGTCTACCCCCTGCCGCGATCCTCATAGCACGTCTAATGAACCTCTCCGGCCCGGCAACAATGCTAAATGAACAAAAAACGCGTCAATCACGGCCTCTGTCCCGTCACGGAGCCGCGCTGGCTTCCAAAACGAACGAAACCAGCGCGATGGAGAGCAAGAGGGGACACCGGATTTTCATTCTCGAATCCACCTGTGGAAATTTCAATATTGTCAATAAATGGTTGAAATATATTTCATTTTGAATAATCTTTTGTAGACTTTGGTGGAATATAAATGACTCTTGCGCACAGGTATGTATAATTTATTAGGTTTCTTAATAGGTAAGTCGAATTTTAGATGATCTTCTGCTCAAAACAATCTATTAAAAAATTATAATCTTCCTTAGTCAACTTTGTGATGTTACCGTTTTTGTAGCACAATTCGCGAGAAAATCGACTACTTTTAATCAAAATATAAATTAGTTCCTCGAGCGATATCGCATAAAATCGGGTAGCTAATTATCAAACACATCGATCCGTTTCTCGAGTTGTCGTAGCATTCCGTACAAATTGCTCATCGGAAGAATGTGGCGTATCTGCGGACGCGATCGCGCGATAAAACGTCGAGTGAGAATCGGGCATTCCATTATTTAGGTAGCAGAAATTCCGCCGCGCGATCGACACGTTTCGAGAGATTTCCTGCGCGTTTTCCCCGTTCGTCTAGTTAGACAAATCGCCCGGCGACGCGTCGTGGCGTTTTGACAAACGGCACCCCGGACGCGTCAGTGACCGCAGACCGAGTGACACCGAATCCTCGATGGCCATAAATTAGCCGGTTCTTCGAAATTCCTCGGGTTTTTGGTAAGCCTACAACGAATTGTTTATATTCATCCGCATGATTATCGATATTAATCACCGCGATTTCTACTGGATATATCCTGGTTACGAGGAAGCCTCATCGCCGCAGCGAAACTACTGATGAGTAATAATAGAAATATGCCTACGAAAGTTATAATTAGATAAATGAACCAAAACTCTTATTCTTAAACAATTTCAACAACTTTGTTACTCAAAAACATACATATTAACCCGCAGAGATTTGCTTCGTTCTCAAATTAGCGCATTAACATCGCTCTAAATTACCCAATTAGTATAAGATAAAACCTTATTATGATGCGTATTATTATTGCTCTGGTATACAAGTATCATTTCCAACTACTTACTGATTGACGGCGCGGCAACCCGATGCAATAATTGCTTGGGAATCGGGCTTATGAGGTATCCACCGTTGAAATTCCCGCGGACTTGTAACAGATTAACTTAATCTAATAAGCGGAACCCCCGCAATGTGATAAATCATGCGGCAGGGAGGAGGACGCCCTCCACGCCAACGGGACATATTTCATGCGTTCGGCGAAATCGCGAAGCGCGCTCGGTCGGGATTAAAGGATTTTAAATTAACTACCAGCGAATTTCCTGGGTTTTCAATTGGCGCGCTGCGCCGCTTCGGATGACGGTTGGTATAACGCGAGGAGTTATTAGTATGTGTAATTGGGAATTTATGCCGACTGTGTGATGCATATACCGTGTACTGTGTATAGCATGGGTTGTTGAGGAAGGTCAATTGCACAGTGGAGACCCTTTCAGTGCGGCGTGGATTTGTAGACGCCGATGAAGTTTTTTGTTAATATAAAATCCGCCACAATTTCATCGACTATTTTCCAATTAATATGCAGGAGAATTTCAGGACACTAATGTACATCTCCCTAGCAAATCCTTAATTTTCTAAACCCCCCACAGATCACCAGTAAACGGAATAAAAAGTCTGGAATAAGGCGCTGTATAATGTACATTTAGTTAATGATTTATTAGTGGACAGTCTGTAAAAAAGAAAGATGATTATGTTGAGTGATCCTTTATTGTCGAATTAGTAACGTAAACGATTTGATAAAGAAGTGCTTGATTCAGAGATGGTCTGGGAACGTTTCGGAATTAGTCGGGGGTCCGGTAATGAAACGAAATCGTTAGGTGACTTTGCAAACTGAATTAGAATGTATGCTTTGTGGAAATATTTTTTTTATTTATCCAATAATTACAAATATGTATTTTTAATAATCAATTGCGAGCAAGTATTAATAATAGATCCTGTTTAGAAATATACACTGTTTCCAGTAATTAAAAGTTATGTCATCGCTAGATATATTAGCGTGAACATAATTTTATTTATCATTTAGTATTGGTATAGTCTTCGGCTGGCCACCATTTATTACCGGATATCGGCCGTAAAAAGGCGATAAACGAATCCGAAAAACCAGAAATTTATCGCACGAATTTACAGAAATTCCCGGGACCGGTTGATTAATATCCACTTACTTGGGACAAATCAATTGAACAGGTAGGTATCTCTACGGCAAACAACCTAATGCTATTAGTAACTGTGAACTAACAGAAACTTTATCTGGAAAACTAATTTCGAACACCTTTATTGTACTGTATCCCATAAAATGTTAAATAAGACGACCCACCAGCGAGTCCGACACCTTCTGCTGATGCTATCAGATGGACGACAGTCGTAAATTTTCAGCGGGTTCGGTTTATTTCCTTCGACCGTACCTGAAGTGCTCGATTCAAATGTGTTAATCAATATCATTTAGATTATAATGCGCTGTAATTTTTTTATCGATTTCGTTAATTTTTTTTAGTACAAAATTTTGAATAGCATCATTGTTTAATCACCATATCGTTTAAAGAACTCTCTAAAGTAGGTATGATAAAACGGGTAAACCGTCGAATAAAAATCGCCCTCATCATGTGAAAAAAACACACACGAGAGAAGAAGTAAGCGCGTTGATGGCTTCAAATGAGCTGGCGAAGACTTGACAATTTTAAAACAACCGAAGCTGCCCATAAATAAGGCCATGGAAGATGGTGCGCGTAGGTTGAACATAAAACGTTCGCGGCATTAAATCATGGCACTCCGAATATCCATAAACCACTGCCACACACAGACAACGTCTCCGTGTTATCTTCGGCCGGACGATGATTGGTGCACCACGAAAATTATGACGTAACTTCGGCTATCGAAATGTTTCCTTTAATTTCTCATATAAATAATTTAGGTACTTCTTATCTTCTAAATCGTCTCGATTAAATTAAGGCAGAACCAGTGGATTTTCTCTTGAACAGTGAAAGCAAAACTCTGATGTGGAGTGTAGCGGAACTACTAGCGAGTTTGTACCTAAATTTTCCTGCACTACACGCAGGAATTCCCCACACTATTCTACTCTACTCTCTATAAAAAGATTATTAATTTGGTGCGGAATTCAAGTGTACAGTTAGACACTGTGTACTATAATTTAAACTTATTATTAGTATTTGGCTTTATTCCGTGCTTTGTCATAAATATATTATACTTCACCCTTTGTAAGTCAATTGTCAGTTGTCAGTTTTGTTATGTCATTTCTAGTATAATTGCTAGATTGTCCATGTTCCTGGGGCCACCTTTGAACATAATTAGGTTTCCTTTGCATAGTACATCGCCTACCCTACCTTTCTCTATACCTACCTTTAAACGCCCATTGGCGGGTTCAATTCGATCGACAATCGAAATGCCGAACAACACTTTGTCGATACCGAGAAAAATTCCGAAAATTCCTGGCGCAGCACAATGAAATACCGGATCGTTTAATCTAATAATGACGAACGGGCTCGAATGAATGGGCACATTTCTGAAACAGTGTGAAGTCCGTCCATTAAAGAGCATTGTATCTGGGCGAGCCGCGGGGATCGTGATTTCTACTAAATGCCCATATTGTTATCGAGTTATCCTTGTCTTTGATTATCAGATTATGTTATTACGTCGTCATTGGTCGGATTCGATTCGAAATTCGTCTGTGCAACTATCGAAATTTATAGGTAATAAATTTAGGGACTATGAAAATTGGAAATGAAAAGAAAAAAACGGGAATATTGGACATCTTTAAAATACATAAATTCCCCCGTGCCGCGTCCGAGATGTGGAAAGGAACACGAAGACTGCGCAAAAGTTTCGCTCGGATGTGATGAGAGTACAATCAAGTTCGTAAATGAAAAGGTCACGTCGTGATCGCAGTGGGCTGGGAACTAGAACACGACTTCGGGAGAATTCAGGAAGCTCTAGGCAATTCGGGTAACCCCAGAGCGTTTCGAGTTCTCTTTAATGCCGCGAAATTAACTGACAATGCGGAAGCCTTTTTATAAATCATGATAAAAGCTTTTTCCCTCAATGCAAAAATCCGCCGATGCCGAGCGTTTATGCAAAATACCTGTTTGCTTTGTGGAAACGATTCACGCTAACGCGACCGGCCAGAACCGTATGTGGCCCATATCTCACCCATAACCATGCAATCTGTACCTATGGGACGTCTATAGAATATCTAGCGATATTCTCACATTTACTAATTTACCAGCCATTTTCAAATGAAGACAACTCTCTTAGTAACCATATGGTTTTATAAAAAAAAGTAGTTAACTTTTGTAAGAGTATGGTGCAATTTTTTGTAATATATTCGCAAAATTCTGTTTCTTTTAATCGATATTTAGTTATATAACATAGCATTCTATGAGTTAAAGAGGTTTTTATTTGGATATACATTTATTCCTTTTTAGATTGGTCTAGAAGCTTTATACTCGAAGTATTGATATACGAGAGAATCGTAGAAAAATATTCTTAATTGGTAAAAAACATATTCATCTACAATGTTCTCGAAATTTTCAAAAATAGCTAGAAAACCCAACGAAAGGAACCTGAACAAAATGAAGTTGATATATTTCTTCGGAGGAATAAACGGTTTTCCTGAATATAACAGAGCAATTGAATATAGAAACATTCAAATAATGCAATCTACGACGGGCCTGTCCGGGAAAAAGCCGTCATTTAAGTAGCCGGTTGTGCGTTTAACGAGGTAAACAAGACCGCAAGGAGAAAAGTGGGTTGAAATCGTGAGAAATAAAAAACGTTTTTCAGTAGCATAAACTACTGGGTATTTCGAAAAACGTGTTGAGAATATTTCTGTATTGACGGGCTCATGCGAATCTCGCAATTGTAATGATAGTTTTTCGCAATTCCGATTATAATTATTTTAATGCGCCGTCGGTTTTTTTCGGTTGTAAACATTACGTATTATTTTAGTCGTTGCAGACCTAACGGGAATTTGTGGTTCACAAAGAAATGTATTTCAACACTCAAAACTTTATATTACTTAAGTTTTCTTTACCTGTTAATTTCTTAGCTAAGGGATGATTTTTAAAGCTTCATCATCATATCATAATTCAATCGAGTAAATGATCTAATTTTTTAATATACCTATCTACTAATTAAATAAAATTAAAATGAAACTGAAACTGTGAATTTCGGTAATTTTGTACAAGCTGTAGAACGATTTGTAAATCGTATACGCTGTAGGTGGTGACCTATAGCAGTTTCCCATACATATGTATGCTCGAGAGGCTTTCAAAAACTCGAGAATTACCATATAACAAATATGATTCATAAAATGTCGGTAATTTAAATGAATGCACCCACCGAATTACGTAATGTGCATTCTCGTAACGTTAATTCATGCATGCAACTACTGGTTTCTAAATAAATAAATAAACGAATGCGTTGTATAACCGAGCGATAAATTCAAAGGATTGACGTTTTATTAGCGGATTTTCGATGTAGTTATTAATAGGTAAAGTATAACTGATTAACACGGAGGTTTCCTTCAATCGAAAACGGATGTCTGCATCACGATTTATTTAGCAAACCGCCGAAGAAGAGAATGAATCACCGTCGGGAGTTTCTCACACAACGCACGAAATATTTTATTTTTCCTTATTTTTTTATATCGATGGGCGTGCTGTTGGTTTTTATAAATCGTGATTAGTCCTTTGTTTTGGGATACGATTTACATCCTATTCATAGTAGGAAAACCGGCGAGATGAACAGCCAATTGTTCCGATGAAAACGACGTTGTTACTCGTAAAAAAGGAGGTCGATAAAAATAAAAGAAATTTCTCCGAAAAATAATTATTATGAGAATACGATTTTTTATGGTTTTTTTTTGTGAATTGAATGGTTTTTGCAAGATTTTTTGATAACTCTTTTGGCGAACAAAAAATTTAAGGGGCGATTCTGCTTCATAAAACCAACATGATAGAAGAGTGAAAATATTTCCCCGATGGGACAGCGTTTTCCGCCCAGGAATTTCCATTTGGAAAAGGATCCTGCCGCCGAGCGGAGTCCGGCCGATCGGAACCCGACGGTGTAGAAAGCGTGCGGGTGTGAGAATGCGACGTGCGCCCGGTTCACAACGTTCGCTTCGCCGTCGCGGCAGCGCCTTCTTCGCCGAGCTCGCCGCCTCGGGCGCTCCGGAGACGAGTCTCCGGATAGCGCTCCTACCTCCGACGACTTCCATTCATGTGCGGCTCCGTCGCGGGAAAAGTCCGGTTGCTTTTTCGCTCGGATCTCACGAAAAACTTATACAAGTTTCGTAAAATTTATTGCATAAAAATCTTTGTGAACATATGTATAAGAATCTACTGTGGACTGAATGATTTTTTCTGTGTTATAAATTAATAAATACTGCGATGTTTCTTGAATAATTTTGGCTGTTTTTGAGGGTTCATTTGATTTTAAGAGATGTTTTCTTTAAATGATTTTGAAGAGATTTTTTAAAGATTTTTCAGAATTTTTTTATCATTTCTTTTTTGATTATAGAGAGTATCATGATTCATGTTCTATATTTCAATTAAGTTTATCTATACAATTACTAATCAAAAAATTTGAAACAAACACATATCATTTTAAAATCACAAAAATGACGAAAAATATATCTTTAGAAAATGCAAAATTCTCACAAAACAATTTATAAAACATAAAAGTATAATTTTCTAAAATCAAACACAAATTTAAATATTTACTCAATTATTTATTAAATTAATTTATGTATTTTACATTCGATTAGGCACAGACATTGTTATTACAATTTTTGTTGTCGGCGGTATTAAAGGAAAACTGTCGAGCTTTTCGCAGTGGCACGAAAAGTGCGCAGTTTCTCAATTACCTTTACAGTAATTTTAATTTAAATTGCACTAGTTTATTATAGATAATATTATTTTAATCAATACAAAAGAGTGAGTTTTTCATATTCGAATTACATAATTATAAGAAATTGAATTTCTAATCAACAAATCGGATTTGACAGAAGATCTCACTCTTCGAAAAAAATCACAAATTGTATTCAATACAATCATCATGGGTTAGGTACCTATAATTTACGGTTCTACATAAAATTATTAAAAATTCAAAGAATACAATTTTCAGACTAGACAACGGTAGTCTTCACTTAAACTAATTAATAATAGGTATATTTAATAATAAATAGGTCTCTAAACGCTAAAATATGTACATACAATAAGAGAAAGAAATTTATATAAAAAAATTAATAAATACTGCGATGTTTTTTAAAGAAACTATTTTAACACTAATATCTGCTACTGAAACAATTGTATGCTGTATTTGCGGGATAGTGTATGCTCCTAAAAACAAAAAAAATACAATTAAAAACAAATAAAAACAATTCGAAAAAATGATTGATAAATTAGAGATTGATCATCTTAAGAATGGGAATTACTTTTGCACCGAGTGCAGGACAGAACTTATCTCAATTCCAAACTTTATACGAAAATATCTTAATTCCCATTTTTAAAATGGTCTGATTTTACAAAACTCGTGCTACGTGGTTCTAAAAACTGATCACAGTCTGTTAAAGTTAACACAACAAGTTCAAAACATGTCCTGATGGGTTCTAGCATTTATCTGTAGTTGCGTGTTTGAATTTTCTCCATTTAACAGACTGCAAGAAATACTAGATACATGAAATGTTAGTTTGTTACAGAATGAAAATCCAGCTTAAAAAATAATTTAAGCAGAACTGGATTTTAAGCAAATAAACAATTTGAATCCGACATATAATAGTGATTAGTAAAATAGTGATCTCTCACTGTTACAGTTTGAAGTAATTAGTATGATATTAATAAAATAGTGTTAAAAAGAACGTCTTACATTTTATAAAATTAAGACAGGACCGGGTTAGCCCTTTTTCACCAGAGGAGCCCTTTACCTCCAATAGCACTGATTACATCTAAAATAATAGGTAAAAATTAGGTAATTATGTACAAACTTCCATAAGTTAATGTATAGTTTTATCCAGAAAATTGCAATCTATTTGTCAGTATTTACAAGATAAGGAAGGATATATTTCGCATTATTCGTTTAAAACAAATCTCACAGTTATGAAATAAATTTTGTGTAATAAATAACTCTGACTAGTAATGTAGGTACCTATTTAAAATATTTAATCATTATCTACAATATTATTTTATTACCATAATTATTCATACGGAGTGTATATACACTGATTTATCTTCCTATATTTTAAAAAATAAATTTTTGTTTTCGTAATTTGAGGAATCTCCTTTTAACAGAGACGTATTAAATTTTTTTCTAACATCAGGGATGCAGTCGGAGGGAGTATAAAGAATACAAATTATTGTTATATTAATACAATATTGCAGTGATTTTTTATTAGCATATTTTGCATCTCCTGCGAGCGTCGCATAAAAGTTGGTACGAAGTGCTGAAACGCGGTTTATGATAAGCGATAAACCCGATTTCGTATGGTCTGTTGCTTGTCTATACCGAAATTTATTCTCAAAAATTTACTGTCTCCAATTATTTGGCAATAGTAGAAACAGTTTTAATTTTCTGTGACTAATTCGCGCCGGTCGGCGACAAAAGGTGGCCAACTGAAAGCGGAAAAAGGAAAAAAATAAACTAAATCTGGGTCGTAAAAGCGTTACTTGGAAAGCGCGAGCTTTTATTCGACGCTGATTGAACGTTCTTTATAGGTTTTTAACCAGCCGTTTAGCGGGCTTTTCTTCGTCTGGATTTTCATCTGTGAAATTAACTCGCTTTTCGGAGGTTAAAAATTATATTTTTAACGGCCCAAAATTATAATTATAAATTACTTGAAGTCAAAAAGTAATCTATAAGAGAATTATCAAAATAATGTAGCAGAAAATTTGCAATATTGGATAAAATTGAAATGTATATATAGAAGAAGAAATAACGCTAAATTTAGGCAATAAGAGAAGAAATAGAGAGCAAACTAATAACTTTGTGTGTAAATAAAATAATCTTGTAGATAATTCAAAAATCGACAAATATTTAAATTTTTCGATATTTAAATAAGTAAATAGTTTTCAGTGTGTTATACACAAGAGTTGTACATCCTGATTTACAGGATAATGTATCAATAATAAATTGTAACGAATATTTAAACCATCACAATTGTCTTACCTATGCTGTTTGAGATTGTCCTGCCGTTTGAAGCTCTTGCCGCATATCTCGCAGCTGAACGTGACCTCGGGGCTTTTGTGCGTCCTCTCGTGTATCATGAGATTGTAGGGCTTGGTGAACCTCCTTTGGCAATATTTGCACACGAATTCGCACTTGGACCGCATTTTCCTCCTGAACTGGCCGCCGCTGACGTCGTTGTCTATCTGCATTATCGCGAACATCTCGGCGTTTTTATCTTTACTGCTGTCGGAGATAAAATCGGGAAAACAGTATATTATACGGCTTATCTAATTCCTATTGTTAATTATCCGCGGAACGATGAGCCAGCTAGGATATGGGTACACGTAATCGGGTTTTCGGGTTGCAGCCTACCGTGCGTTATTTGTTCTATTATTAATCGATTGTAATAGTGATTAATCGGCCGATTAATGGGAAATCATGCGGCGTGGAGATCTGCAGGTGCGTGGGAGATCGATCTGAAAAAGAAAGTTCTTTTTTAACAATGATAATGCGCGTGTGTGAGTCATATAAAAGGTTAATTTAAATTGCGACTTGAACGTTTCGTAACGATTTTATATAAACTTTATGAGCGAATCTCCAGAAGGTTTTAATTTTGCATTTTAACCTTAATAACGAAATTCTTGTTGCTTATGAAACCATGCGTAAGTAAGTATTATGGTATAAATATTTCACTTTTATTTGCATTTGCATAGTACATTCCCTTGAAGGTCCTTGATGAAAATAGTTACTAACTAGTATTTATAAATATCATTATATGGTACAAGTATCAAAACTAAATAAAAAAATTAATATCAAATATAATATTAAATTATGTTTAATGACTCTCTCTACCTTTTGTCAATATAGGTATTGAAGAAACATTATGTGATGATAATATACCTAAGTTCCAGTTACACCTTCAGAATGATTATGATGCACAGAAAGCTTTTATATGGTCTGTTTAAAATAGTTATATTTATTGCCCATTTACAGGCGAGGAAATTAATTTTACGGATTTACATTCGATAAAATGGGAAAAATCCGGCTAGTTTAGGATTATAATCCGATGATTTTATGCACTAGAATTGGAAATTCAAATCGCCTCCGTTTTATCGGCGCTTGGGAGGTCACTAAGCACGAATGCAAAGTACCTAGATAGAATAAAAAAATACGGAAAATTTGCATTTAATAATTACTCACGATTATCGACGAGTCGTGACCATCGGTAGATATGCGAAAATTGCCAGTGAATAAAATAAAATAAATATTGATGAATAAAATGTTAATGCTCGACAAGAAAAATTGTATGTATAGTTAATTTACTTTAATAGTTCAATAAAATCGGTCAGATATTGGCAAGTGTTATGAAATTCATTTTCTTTCTTCCCTTCAAATTTCTAAATTTTAATATAATCAACTGGAACAGGCGAACATAAATTTTTATTTGCTCGGTATTATCAACAAATTGAAACATTATAAATGGAAAATTTAAAAAAACACTTAATTATATACCTACACAATACCTCCATTATATTTTTGAACGCGCTTGTTAATTATTTCGAATAAAACCAACGACTGGTATTGGCTGGAAAGTAAATGAGCGTACATTTTAATAACGACGGTAATTATTAAAATATATTAAAAGTTAATTAAGAAATAACGAATAGATTGCGGAGTTATTTCTGAAAGCGTAAACGTTTACAAGTAATCGGAAAAATTGTTTACGATTTCACTTTCATTAAACAAGTAACAAAACTAATGAATTATTACTTATTGCATGATTATTCACATATCTACTTACTTGATAAATTAGATAAAAAATGATTAATTTAAGTGAATGATTAAATTACTTTTTAGATGCCGATTTAGATAAAAATGAGAGTTTCCAATTTTTTATTGATGCTAAAGTAAGTAAGGAAATTCCTTCGGAAAACTTCAAAGGACACCCCTTCCAAACTTTAAAAAATATACAGAAGAGTTTTCAAAAATTATTATCACCTAACATCTTAAAGGGTGTAGAAAAAATTTAGGATTTTTTTTTAATTTATCGAAGAAATTATTATCTATAAGAATTATAAAGTATGTTGAATTTTCAAAATTACCTCTATATGACAAACTTATATTTAAATCAAAATATTTAAAACACTAAATCAATCTCGAACGATTATAATTCACTTTTAAATTTAATCAATTTATATTAAATATTAATATATAGTTTTATAATCCATTAAATTTCAATATAAAATTAAAATACCTAAAAGATTTAATTAAAACTTACATGTTAATAAAAACCGGTGGATTAATTTATGTTGCAAATAAATATCAAATCGAAACAATATCTAATAATTGTCACGAATAAATGTCACTAAAAGACGGCAAACAACAGAGAACACACACGCGCTTCCTTGCCCGCACTTCACCAGAGAGAGCACCAGAGCGTTATCTCGCCGAGTCGCTGGAGATGCTACAAAAGTGGCGCCTATATCAATATAAGTGGATTTTGCCACCGATTGCGGGATTCCTCATAGAGTGAAAGGAGCTGCTGCAGTGCCTGCCATGGTGATGTTGATGTTGCTGATGATGATGGTGTGCCGTTCTCGTTCCCTCTACCTCTTTTCCACGACGCAACGCACGAATCGTGCGAAACAACACTTGTTTACTCGCGCGCGTATTAATTTTTTTCATTTTGTTTGTGGAACTTTGTAAATTTTATTCAGTTGTTTATGCGATACGAAAGTATAAAGAGTTGTTTGCTATGTTTCAAACTTGGTGTTTTGAAGAGAAGATTTCAATTTGTTGAATTGTGAATAAAATAATAGAAATTTTGTTGGAAAATTCGGGTAAAATCAAAATGAATATCAGTTAAAATATTGTAAAAAAAGAGACAATTTAGGTATTTTGCTATTGAATGAACTAATGGTAAATTTTGTCAAATAAACAGAATTAGGTACTTAATTATTAAAAAATGCGAAATATCAGTAGAAATATGGTTCATTGTTAATTAAAACAATGAAATTTTGCCAAAACTGCATTGAACTCTGATTGCAGAGTTGAACTATTAAATTGAACTGTTATTAAAAATATAACGGGTATTTGATGTAGTATCCCGATTGCTTCACGAGCTCGACTTTTACCCATATTGCCGAGTACATAATGTATAACCTAAGATAACATATAACAGACCTATCCCAATATGGATTACCTACAATGCCCACACGCCTCTGCTATATTTAAAATAAACATTGCTGATGCGAATAATAGAGAGATCTGCATTAAGTAGTACGCATCTAGGAATTTTGAACTTTTGATTGTGATTAACTTTTCGCTATTTCAGCTGGATTTTTTTTACAGAATCTTAAAAAAATCTGTATAATTGAAGCACCTATGTAAGTAGCATTGTATATACCTATACGTATAAAATTAATTTTCATCGGTACAAAACCTCGTATAGATATTACACGAGGGGCCGGACCGAAACGCATCGAAACTCGATGACATAGAACCGACGTAGCCAAAAAAAATAATATTAATAAAAAAAACCGCTAAATAATTTTATCTGATCGAGCGAGTTGAGAGCGTAAACGAAACGAACGCTCCCTTCGAAATGTCACCGGCCGGACCGCCGCACAAAAGCCCGACAATACAACATATATTTATGCTAATATAATCAATGACGATATCCGCCTCTCATTGTTGAAAGTTCATTGATATTCAACGTCGTCTGAGCTATTATTCACTCCGGCCGGAGAAAAAGAGAGATTCGACCGGAGATTTCTATTATTTTCGAAACGATCTCGGCGCGAGGTTGCGAAATGCCATTCGCCCGGATTTTGAGGATGGCTCCACCTTCCGCTCGGAAATTTCTTTTTCTCTTTAGCGGGGTGAATCATCTCATGAATATATGCATAAATAAATGACATGCCCACATACCAGCAATCAATAGGTACTGCAAATATCGATCAAAATAACCACCTACCTACCTACTTAAAGGGCTAGCGCTAGCGTGTGTGTGTGTTTTTATTTTTTTAATAACATGGAGTATGTATAATTTATCCCACTTCTGAAAACAAACGTTAATACTATACAGTGTTCGAGTATATACCTAATCAATTTAAAGACTAACGACCAGTTAGTAAGCCACTAATTTCGGTTCGAACGAGTAACGCCGGTGGGTAAGAATTAGGGCGGTTATATGCGCTGTAACTCGCGCCCGCTCTCAAATAGTACCGCCGGTGTAACGGCACTAATTCCGGTCGGCTACCGGTTTTTATACCGACACCCCGCTGGGTTGCTACTGGTTATATTCGTTGTGGTGGGAGTCACATAGGTGTACCAATCTCGTAATAATCGAGTTGCTACTGGGTATCTCGGTCACCAATTATGGTATACTGGGTTTTCGTTGGGTCTGAATGGATAGGGTACCTTCAATACTTACCTTGGTATAGGTTGGCACTTATATTAATGCAGTACTTATTCAATCTGCTAATCAAGTTTTAAGTAACAAATCAATAGTTATAATAGTATGTCAATAAAGTAAATATAATAATTATTATAAAAATTGTAGACTTATCTACCTATATAAATTTATCTATCTGCTATAAGGATTTCTATAAATATTTTTGAACCTACTTGCAATTTTTTTCGTCGTAAATATCGCTATAAAACTTTCAACAGGTCATTTTTGTCCGATGCCGTTCGACTTTATGTAAACATATAAAATTTTAACGACGAAATTACGAATTCTCCATTCGAACAACTTTATTAACTTTCGTAATTTATTTGAATTCCTATTCCTAATTGCATCACGCTAATAATTCGCCAAGACGAATTATTTTACGTTATTGTTATTATTATTATCGTCGGTCGGCGGAGAATTCGTCTTTTATGATAAACTATATTTTCTATAATAACTTCGCATTAATTGTAATAAGGCGAGCCCGTTATTTTAACGGGTCCGTCACGACTTTGTTTTAACTTCGGTATATTTTCTATGGTCTTCTTTGTTTCCTTTAAAATATTGCTCCCTTGTATTATCCAAGCAAGCACGTATACATTTGTATTTAATTTTTTGCACCATCTAAAAATTACATTTTTATAAACTATCTAGTATTTCATCAGCATATTACCCCCTCCTAACAAAAAAAAATCTATGTCCTTGTATAAAATTTAATTACTCGCGTGCATGTTAGCTCATTGGTTGAAAATATTTTATCTCTCCACAGCGCTTTGGTTCGCTTTGCTTTGCTTTACACATGCAAACAAAATAATAGGTATCTAAATCTAATCCTTGTGCAATTAAACGAGTTGTTTTTTTTTGGAAAAAGAATATTCATAACGTCGTTTTGAAAAGTAAATGTCGTCCTTATCTGTCACATTCCCGTTTTACGATCCCTTGAAGTGTGCCGCAACCTAATTTACGACTCCGCTCTACAATAAAGTCGTTTCCAAAGAAGTCCGGAGGGAAAAATTCGCCTTTTGTCGTCTAATCTGTTCGTCATTCGAACGGTCTACAGGGTGTCTCCGTCTGTAAAGTATCACATTTTAATGGCTTGTAACTCGAAAACGTTAGTGGTGTGTGGTCTTCACTGAAACTTTTGATGGTTCTTCAGAGTTTTCTTCGGAGAGTTTGCCAGTTTTCTTTAATCTTATCCCAAAATAGGTGAAGTTTTTCTCTGACCATAAAGCTACCAAAATGTGATACATGGCGGATGGACATCCTGTAGGTATTTTATGAAGTAGATGCTTCACAACAATTGGAGCGTCGTAAATTTTAACCTCGTTTTCCAAAAATGTGGAAGTTTATTGATTGTTTGTTTGGCCTTTTTTCTGTTGTATACGAATGTTTCATAAGAGAATTACGAATAAATCCTAAATTTTTGAGCACAATTGTTTAATTTGAATTAAAAACTAAACCGGTAGGATTTGTTTTATATCAGATTTAGTGATGGATAAATTAATAAAAAAAATGGTTAATAAGGAGCTAGTATTTAAATGTGCATGGTTCCCGAATATTATCAGTTTCTCTCCTGGAAAATCGTCACAAAACTATTAAAAACCCAAAAAACGTCTAGTTATCAAAACAATTCAAAACATAAATAGTACCTATTTACTGGTTAATTATTTTTTCCATTTTCTTGTAATATTAACCGTAATTCAAAGACTTATCGCCGAGGCCGAGTGTTTAATAACACCTTCGCCAAACAGATAAGGACGCGCCGTTAAGTTAAAATTGGCTGAAAAATTTTATTTGCCTTTTAGTGCTCACTAATAGGTTCGAGATAAGTTGTTAAAACATCGGGTTGTGGAATACCGACACAAAATATCGGTTTCGCAAATATTTAATATTATACTACATATATTTCCTTATTTAGATAAGGCGTTCGAAGACCGGTGTGATGGCATTCGTCGATAAGGAAGGATCCAAAAAGATGCATATAATGCACGTTTCTGTTCCTGTGATAAATTTGAAAAATCGAAAGTTTCTTGGATAACCCAAGGTAGAGATTACGTAGAGATATAAACTATAATTATGAAATGCTAATTAAAATGAGTACAATTTATTAAGTTGTCTTAAAATAGCGCTGAATCATGCTGGAAGGAACCACCAGCCGTTTGGTAGTAATCGGTGTGGATTTTGTTTAAAGGAAAAAAAATAATTAAACCGTTGTTAATTAATCATCTGATTGAAACGTCAGAGAACAATGAAAAAAAGGTAATTATTAAAAAAAACGGATTCATTAATCAACTCATCGAAAAGTTGCAATTCGGAAGGAAACTGTTGTTTGATGCTGTTCAAGACACAATCATTTTCATTAAAATTTATCGTATTAAAAAAATGCCAATATTCCCCATTCTCGCCTATATTTTTATGCAAAAATATATTTTTTATATTTACTAGTAGATAATGAACAAAACCTGCCATCTGTGAGCAACATCACCAATCTTAACACCTGAAAAACCTGAAGTATTCTGCTCACTATTCGTAATTGATTTCTCGTTACCTGTTTGATGAGTACCGGTCGAAACGTGTTAAACGCCGAGCTCTAAAACAGCGGCGTAACTTAAAATCAATCAAAACCTCAGTGAACATATAAAATTTAAATTTTCGAATGAAACTATTCGTTCAATGATGTATTGGATATGTATGTATTGTTCATGCATTGGATAATAATAGCTAGTACTAGCTCATCCCCTTTTACACTCCCCTAGAAGCATGTTTAAATCAATCAAAAACTGCCCACAAAACAAAGTAAATGAAAAAAATATTAAATGGACAATCTATTTATGTACCTAATAACCTAATTTGAATTTGTTTTAAGTAATACGCAGTTGCTTTTCTACAAATCACAAGTCGAAGAACAATTACAAAAATTATAGTATTTTGTTTAGACATAAAAATAGGTACTTTGTCGTGCCTTGGAGATGTTTACTCATATTCGATACTGCAATAAAACATTGATGTCTCAATTAGCTGTACAATAAACGCTATTGCTAAACGGTTTATGACTTTTATTATAGGAACTTTCAATTTTTCTTCGGTTGCACGGTTGCAGTAAATCGAAAAAAATTACTTTAAAAGTTAAGTACTATTAACACATAAAAACTAAGTAAATTGGATTGAGACAATCATAATTAGTAATTATGATCATTATGATCATCATAGAAATCAACTAGTTATAAATAAAATGGATAATGTAAGATATAAAAAAATGAAAATTACCATCAAAGAAATTTAAGGCTTGCACCAACTTGAGAAATTCCAGGATGGCTTAAAGAGACAGTGGACAGTCCGAGGACTGCCCAGTTTGTTTAGGGACTTTATTATTTTTAATCTATTTTAAAAGATAAAACTGTCCAAACTTTCGGATTACAAGACAACCGAAAATTCGCCAGAGAAAACTAAAAAATAATCTCCTTTATGAAGCTACTTCGTACGTGCCGAAGACTGACGTTTAACTGCACACAAAGCATCCCATCAACCCGTTCGCTTCGTCATTAAACGAAAATAATCCATGGGAAGTAAATTTCCTAGGCGTGTAGTAGGTTTACTCGGAAAAAGCGAGTCTTTTATCCGCGCGCATCCCATTCAATACGGTAAACAAGTCATTTCGCCAAAAGATTGGAGCCATTATCTTTTGAAAATGTAGTGCCAACAAAGGTGTTTTCGGCTTCTTCCGAACGATTGTCTCCTTCACCAGGTAAGAAGAACACCTACCGGTTAATGTTATTTTTCAGCGTTAAATCCCATTAACACAACCAAATCCGATTTTCCTGTTTAAGCGGTTCTGGAAAGTTACTCAAACTGACCAGAACATCCGCTCGATTTTGGCGCATATTGATAAATTCGATACCTACTACTTATTTATTAATTAATGGTGGTTATGGAATTAATTATAGTTAACTGAAAAAACGATTAATAACAGGTCTTCAAGATGTACACATGACTCACGGGTCGGTTTCGCGATTTTCGACAGGTTCAAACTGGTCAAGCTGAGACGATCACTAATGAATTAATTTTACCTGATGTTAGAATTTTGGTTTGCCGTTTCCAATCCCAGACATTTGGATTCAAAATTATATTCGTTTCTAAATTCTGAATGAATATTGCGAATAAACATCTACATATAACTTTAATTTGTTATTACATACGACTATATGCAGTTTCATAATGATGTTTATTAAAATAGGTACTAGTGCAAATTGTATAATTATAACAATTTGTATTATACCAATATAATCATGGTTTATTTAGTTCTTGGTGCATATAAATGAATTGATTACGATTTTTTATAGCTCTTATAAATGTCTTTATCTCAGTGGATATACATATTGGTATTCATTTGGAATATCTATTATCTATTTGCATATTATGAATTAAAAATTATATATAAAAAAAGTGTAAATTTAAAGAGTTATTTGTTCTCCGACGTCAATCGAAAAAATAAACAAATTTTCATTGGACAACTTTGCATCCGAAAGATGAATAAATTACTCGGCTTATAAATGGAAGGACGATCGTCGAAAGGAAAACGCGACCACAGCCGCACTTTGAACGATTTTATTATTTATACAAGTCGTTGTCGAAGCACGTGATCGCCGACTACCGGAGTTACGCCTACGGTCCGTTCGAACGACCTACCGTGTTACGCACGGCTCGAGGTCTGAAACCTTTTTATGGCTTTAGTAGTTGTGTTGCGTTCTGTGTTGGTGTTGCGAGAGAGAGCTTTCATTCTGAATTCTGACGAACGAAGAGGATTGAAGAGGATTTCTCTTTCATTGCGGTGCCCGTTCGGCTTCGATTGTGCCGATTCCTTTTCAGCCCGTTTTTATGATAATTTTTTCGATTAGTTTCAGCCTTTTTTATACCTACATTTTCATTGTTTACTTGTAAAATTGTACAAAATTTATGTATACAGTTATTTCGAACCACTTTTTAATTTTGCAATAATCTACTAAACGTGTGGATAAAATGTCGGAAATATTATCTACAATACATTATATTAAACTGCAATAAGTAGGTATAATAAGCTTATCCATGCGCTCGTAAACATAGGTGTGATGTAAGCAAATCATTGATTTAAATAAGTAATAATCGGTAATAATTGGTAATTGAGTATAACAAATTACTAAATGAGAATTTAACTTGGAAAATTACGCTTTTTACCTAATTATAAACGATTTAAGAACATTTATCATGTATAGGTGCAATTATTGATATGAAAATTTATCTCAATTGAGGTTCAGGCATTGTATAGATGTAACCAATGATAATTAATAAATTAATTGAGTAATTGACAAAATTGACAGTAAATTGCTGTATAATATTGTAATTTTTAAGTAATTTATATAATATTATATTGAATGAATTTATAATTAATTACTTCATTAATTGGAATTTAGTATTAATTTAATAGTTTCTATTGAAGTATAATACCAGAAAATCCGGAGGTATATACTACAAAATTAAGATAAAATGGATGTTTAATTTATATAGTAGGTATATGTATTAATTCTTATAAATTGATCAAAAATATTTGATTAATTAGGTATAATTCTTTGGAGCCTATATAATCTTCAGATAGCAGATTAACTACTAATTATTGACAAGTGATACATAAACAAAAACCTTTAAGTATTATTCACAACTTAGTACAAACTCTTTATTATTCGATCGAAATAGAAAATTAAAGAAAATGTCCACCGAAAAATTTGATGGTCATTCTAAATCTCCCAAAATATTTGTTAATTCATCTGGTATGTGAAATTTGTAAGTACCTTATTATCCCTAAATGAGCTTGTTTCAGGGATTATTGTTACTTATAAATAATATTAATTAAAAGTTCACATATCATTATGTCACAAAAATTTCAAGTAGAAAAATACAATGCAATTTGTAATGTAATGCAATATGCAATTGAAAATTGTTATCAATAGGTACCTTCAGTAAATGAATATTAAGAGTTTTCGCCTTTTAAAATAAATCAACCGATAATAAACATCAAGATATAATAATAAATACATAAAAATAATTTATATACAAAAAGTAATAAATTGTTCACTAACCTGTTTCTGCGGAGGCGACGGCGACGCGACGGTGCAGAATCCGACCAGTACAAAAAAATGCGCAATTAACCGTCAGGTTGTCTACAACAAAGTGGCCGAGATAGTTGACTTTTGCTTCTGTACCAAACTATGGCTGGTAGCTCAATGATTCTAACAAGTAGTGAGTAGAATGGGAAACCATGGTACCCCTCCCGCGACACCACTAGCACGGCCTACCGAGACGTGCACCTTACGAACCTTTGACATTAAGGTGAGGTTGCCAGGTAGGAGAGACCAGAAGTCGCTCGACTGGTAAGGGATTTTAGGTCTTATGGCGGACGGGTTTTTGGAGGACGGCGTCGTCGGGTATTGATTGAGTTTTTAAAATAATTCCGAATAATTATGGTAGGTAGGCTCTTTATTTTGCGCCTTATGGATTTGCGTTCGCTGGTGTGTATATGTGGGACGGGCGCTTTTGGTGGGATCTTCTCCTTTCGTGAAAATCTGATTCGAAGTCGAAGAAAGGGTTTACCTTACCACTTATAGCACTGCATATACCTATAAGCTTTCGGTTTTTATAAATAGAATTATTTTATTTAAATTTATACCTAATTATTTATCTACCCAAAAGAGCCATATTGTTTGTTGTCTGTTTATTAACTTATATTTTAAAGATTTAAAATCCATAAAATGATCGAAAAAAGAACTAAAAATGAACAATTAATCGGTCAATGCAGTAAGAGAAACTTAACTGAAGTGGGTAGTTTATACAGAACTTGTATAGGGTTTCCAATATATTCCTTAATATTATTATAAGATGATGAAATTAATGCGGGTATTAATTCTAGTAAAGGGATCTACGTTATACAAATAGAAAAAATTGAAATACCTATACCTTTTTTCAGTTTCTATATATCTCAGAAATAAATAAACTTTTAGGAACAAAATTATATAAGAATAATATTTTAACATCACTATATAAAAAAGCTTGCCTTTATCATTTATTATTAGTTTTGAAATTCACTGTATACCTATAGCAAATACGAATTAATTTTGCTCATGAAGTGTCAATTGAGCAATTCCTATATTACATTTCAATTAAGCATTAAAATTTACTATTTCTCGTAATAAAATTTACATACGAATACAAAATGAATTTTAATAAAACTTATGTACAGTAGCTTTATTCGCGGTAATTTACATGGGTTAACATGAATAAAAAGCCATTAATATTTATGAAATTGCGCTTTCGGATTTTCTTTTCATTTGCATTCGTATTATGGAAGTTGCATTGTCAATTAATCAACGTTTTAGGGAAATTTCTTGGTTGGGTTTTCGTTCTATGCGCCTATTCAACTCTTTTTTCTGGTGCGCCTTAAAAACTCGTTAATCGTATATTTGCCAATACAACATCCTATCCTATCCTAACTCGTAACGAGTGACTTACCTATTTACGACTTATTCAAATAATTGAGTATGATCAGAGAACGAAAATTTCCATATACGAGGTAAACAAGCCAGCGAAAAAATAACGACTCGTTGACAGGATATTTAACGAGGTGTGTCCTACGCCGATGGTCGAAAATCGATACATACAACAAACAAAAGTGACTAATGGTCCTTTCAAAGTAAATCAATGAAACACCGACACCTTATCTTACAAGAGAGGTGCCGTGTTACTTTCGCTTATTAATGGCAATTTTTTCACAGCCATACTAATACAGGACTATAAAGGACAAAGAAATAAATCATTCTTAAGCCAATTTTTTAGTTTATTTTGGTTGATTGTAGCCCTTTACAAGCTGCGGATGATAAAGTAATTTTATTGTAAACCAAACTCATCTATAATAGAAATTATTAAGCACCAGATATTTAAATAAAGACGTATATCTTTCAAGAAAAAAAATCATAATTCAAAATTAATTAGCGCTTCGCCTTCGCAATATGGAGGCATCGTTTAATTTTCACACGCGTTCTGCTAAATGTAAATATAACGCAAGGATTTTTTCGTTGTTAATGCGAACGCCATCAGCGAACGACCAGCGTCATAAATCACCGCGTTCAATAATAGAATAACTTACTACCGCATGACCGAAACGTTTGTAGGCAGAAAAAAGAATCGTGTTGCTTCCATTTCTAAGTCGAATTAAAGTCGAATAACGACGGGCAATTTGGGAAAAATTGGCCCCGCGGGGTGTGCTCGGTATGTTGTGGACGTTTCTCAACGTTGCTGCAGAAGAAGTAGAAGTATATAGAGTGGATTGCGGTGAATATAATTAAATTGATATTAGTGCGTTTTGAGAATGGGTTAATGGGTTGGATTTTGTTTACAGCATTTCTATAAGAACTTTCAATTTTGCAGGGAGATTTAAGAATGAGGCATCCACCATTTTTTCAATTGATAGATTTGTTCCACATGCAATCTACTGCGTTACCATTTATATCTGAAATTGTGTGATGCAGGGTGTATCATTCAAAAATAATGCCTAGATCATACCTTATACAAGTCCTTTCGTATTCATGTAGTTTTCTATGAAATATAGCCTCATTTTCATATAATTAATTTTTCAATAGAAAATAAATTAACTCAGAAAATACTTAATTATCAAATGTTCCATTACAAGTGAAGTTGGACTATACTATATTGTTCTTTGCTATTTTTAAAACTATAGAGTAATATTGATTTTATCTAGGTGACAGATAACGGATCTATTTAATAAATCATCAATGAAAAAAGCAACAAAATTACCAACTATAAACACCGCCTACGTAGCCTAGAAAGTCGTAGCCTTTTTTTATCTTCCAACAACTAAAAGTAAATAATAATAGACCAATTATATCTTTATTATTGTAGAGGGTTTTTATGCCGATGAATAACGGTGAGTTTTGCAACTAATTAAAACAATTATTTACGTCGATTTTAAATTGTACATTCGAAAGGAACAAATCGATTAATTATATGTTGCGATAAATTATTTGTTTATTGGAAATTTTAATGGATTATTCAATACGGAAAACTAATGTGGAATTTATTATGTTACGACAAACCTAATATGGGTGTTGGTCGGTTTAGGTAATTAAAATTTAATCTTTTTATTCTCACACAACCTAAACATAAATAGTTAGAGTATGGGTAATAATAATTATGATAATTAAATTATTTAATTTATTTACTATTTAGGTTTTAAATTTAAATCATGCAACTAATTAAATGATTCAATGATGTTTATTTTATTATGTTTTATGATGCCAAATTATTTCCCAACTTGCTCCCCAGCAACCTTGCTCCCTTGCTACCCAACTTTTCGAAAATAGCCGATTTTCGGCTCATATCAGTAGATACAGAAACAAAATGGTTAAGTACCCAACTTAGACGATCTAAATATAACAGAACTTTATACGATTTCCCAGTACTCGAAACGGAGCTCCGACGGCGGACAAATAAAAACTGTCAGTCACATTTTTACGAGACTTGATATCATAAATACATATGTATTTATTACGATGTCGCGTTTCATTGTGTGTGTGCGCGTTCCGACTCGAATTTCTGGAACGACGAAAAATCGGAGAGAAGGTCCTTCTTTCTCTGTGAGGCCGGTGCCGACACACGAGCCCATTGTAAACTTTCTATTCGAAAGGCAAACATTTGATAAGGGAGGAATTTTTTACGGATCTGCATTTATATACCATTCCGGAGAAATTTTCCGAAATTACTATTGTATGTAATAGATAAAATATACCTACGCTCTGGTGTTCTGAAACCACAGAAAAATGAGCTACCAATGCTAGATTAGTTACCCCTTTAACTTTCTATCATAAAGTGTATATGGAAATTATTGTATAGGTTGATTGATACTTCTTATAGAACACTTAGTAATAAATTCCACATTACAGGAGAAAAATAATATTTTATTACTACTTAATTCACAAAAAAAACTTTCCTTTTCTTCACTAAAATAATTCCCACAAGTTTAAATATTGTCAAAAAATTCCATTAGATTGAATCCAGCACGCAGCACGGACTGGGCATTTCGCAATATAAAATCGAACTCCCATCTTGCATGCACCTCGAATGAAATTCTTCTTCCTATCGAAGAAAAATACCTCACGTAACCACGAACATTGCGTTTCGGTAATTCCGAACGATAATTGTCCGGGTCTATGTATATACCGAATGGTCACTCGCCTTCATCAGGTCACTGTCTATTTGCGGTGTCTTCTTAGTTTCAGTAAACTCTATGGGTGGGGTAATGGACATTGAAGAACACCGAATGCTTCTATCGCGTGGGAAATGCACAGTAGTGTTTCGAATACCTCTCACTTCTCCGCACACACACGCGGGTGACCATACCTTATTCACCGCCTCTGCTGGAGCTGCTTCCATTGGCGTGCCCCTCCGGGCGGTACCCCGTCAGGGTCTTACGAACCACTGGCTAATTAGTATAATTAAAGGGTGAAATGGCGCTTTTGCTTGCATAAAGTAAACATCAGAAAGTACCTGTATGTAGTACCGCTTTAGTTAATTGTTGTATTGAAAATTATAGGTGCAACACATAATTGTAACTAATATTTATATAATGCAGGAGACGCTCCTGTTGGTTCTGAGATAAAATAATCCTCCGACGACTTATTTGAAGTACCGGTACCTTCTCGATGTGCCCGAATCGAAGCGGTTGCGTAAACGCAATTATATTACAATAATTCTATAATTGGTCTGTATATACGATTTTATTCGAATTTCAGGAAATGTCGAGCTGCGTTAGGTCGCGTAGGAAGGAGCAATAAAATCCAACATGTGCGCTTGAATAAATTAGACGAAGTCGCGTAAGTACAAGACAATAAACGCAGAAATAATTGGAGAGACAGGAACGGTCCCCTGGTGAATTATTCGTCTACATTAAAGGTATGTGTATATGTATGTGCGTTTTCGCAATGATGGGTTTTATGTTCAGGACGTTCTGAAATTTCAATGAAGGGTGTTTTGTTGGTACCTATATTTAACCATATTAGATAGATATTATATCATCTATAGGGAGTTCTATAAGCAACCAATACATAAAAAGTTTAATGTGGTACACTTAATAATCCATGCAGGTACAGAGTACCATTATTTTACTATATTTTGTCAATTTTTTATGGCTCATCATAACTCATAACTTTTGAGTCCCTTATTTATGCAATTTTTTTATATTCGTTACGAACAATCTATATTCTGCTCTGCATTTATTAAAACGATAATAACAGGAGCATTCTTGTTTCGTTTTGTTATTAAAAATATTTAATAAATGAAGTATAAAAAATAACTACTAATATTGTAAAATAAGAAGAGAATATACTTCGTATAATTGGACAGTTCTGACCCTCATATATGAGTTATTTGATGGAATCCATTATAGGTATAACCCCTACATCCACAGTTATTTATTAAACATGCTGCATATTCAAATTCCAAAAATATAAATCCCTGCACATTAAGTGATTTAGATATTCTATTATGCTGTTTATATTAAACTAGAATATCTGGTTTATAAATTCCATTTAATAATTTTATAGTTATATAAAATTCACTACTTAATTAAAGAATTAATAAATTAATTAAATAAATATAACATATTAATATAGAATGAATATTTTAATCTAAAAAATGCGCGCTGAAGAATTTGAAGCGCCTTTTTTTATGGAGCTCCGGTCCGTAAGATGACCCCTGAACCCGCAGCAGAGCGCAGCACCGCGGCAGTAAGGGCAGCTCCTCCGCTACTAAAAGCCCAGAGGGTCTTTCCCAGCATTCCACCTATGGCCCTGGGAAGTTCTCAAGATGAATCACATGGTTTCTTCGGCGGGCCGAACGCGCGGTTTACTGTAGGAGCGTTTAGTTATATGGCGGATGACTGGGGGGCAATATTTGTGTTTTTATTTCTCCGGCATCTTCTTTTTTTTTAATTTATTATTATTCGAAACTCGACTGCGGGCTGGGTTTAGTGGGAAAACGGCGGATAAACCGAGGCGGCGATTCGCTATAATAAAGGCATGTTTTTCGATAATGTTATCAAAATTTCGGGGCACTTCGAGCTCGCGTTATTAAATTTCCAAAACTTTTAATCCGGCTATAATAACGCCGAACAATTTAGTTAATATGCACTCGTGCTGATTTTTCTGCGGCGAATATACACTAAGAAAAATACTTCATCCCACGCGTATTCAAACGTTTACTCTTACATGCAGGTTTACAAATGCATAAAGGTTTGATTTAAGGCTTGATTTTGATAATTTTATAAACCCAAACGCCATCGCGGTTGTTCGATGTGGGCATGTGCGTCTCTCGAACCAATGCGGTAAGCGGTATACACACGGTATATCCGGTAGCCGGCCAATGTTGCTACCGTTTTGCCCCTCTGATATTACACGTGAGGCGTTCGTTATACGTGTGAGGATAGCCACCTGACGCTTGAATGTAATTATATTTATCGTATAGGCCCAGGCGGGAAGCTCTGACACCCTCGAGAATGAATGTATGAGATGCTTGAATGGTGGTTGTTGTTCAAAATCGATATAGCTGCTATTGATTGTCAATCGATTTATTTAGATTGGATTAATTAGTGTAAATTTTACCTATAATAGGAGATGTGTCGGAATGAATGGGCCAAATTGGATCAGGAGTTATACAGGGTGTGTCCCACAGGAATCCACATAGAACTGATTGGCATGGAGAGGTGCCAAAAAAAATGTTTAACCCAACTTAAAGTCCTTAAATTCCTGAAAAATTAAAGGCCTTCAAAGTAAAGTTACAAATTTAATATGTTTTGATGAAAGGCGCTATCAATGACACTTAAAATCGTCCACAAGAAAAGTCGTCGGTATATTAAAATAAAGTTGGCTTAAACAACATACTTTTGGCTCCCCTATACAAGCCCCTGCTCTGTGTCGGCTCTTATGCGGGACAAACTGTATATTTTAAAGTTTCTAAAACTTACATATGATGATGCTCTTAATAAATTATTATTTTTTACAGAATAATAGGTAATTATATACAGTGTTAATTAATTCATAAAAATATCTGGAGTAATAAGAAAATTATGAGAGAAAAATTATTTCTTCTCTAAAATTTTAACAAAAACTAAGAGGTTTAGGACATACATTGATATAAACTTTTCTTCCTATAAAATCATCCAAATATTAACAGTCTGTATTTGTTTACTGGTAAAAATACCCTGTATACAGGGTCCATTATATATAATGGACACCCTGCATAATATCTATGTCAAATTTTAATTATCACTAATTGTCCAATCAACGCTTCATTAGCAATCAAAAGATTTCACTTATTTCTCATTCATTTGCTGCATTTGATCATATTTTGAGCTAATTTCTCAATGTTTGCTGCGAATTAAAATTGACGAAAGTCGTTGGAGTTAATTAAATTCACAAATTAATCCTGTGGACTTATTAATTCCCGCATTAAATTCAATTTTCTCGAGAAAACTACATTGCAGTTTATTACTCATAATGTCAAGCATTACCTTTCCTACTCACTTTTCGAAACGCGTACCTACAATGTAATTATGATTTCTAAATCAAAACATCAGAAACTCTGTAATATCTATAATCTTCAAATTATCGACTATAAATTTCTTCCTACAAGTAAACGGTATATTCCTTAAAAAATGCTGATTTAATACTGTCAGTTCAACCCACGAGTAGATTTTATTATGGAATTAAGTATTTTTTAGTTTTGATCTGTAATGACCAAATATTAGTAAAGGCACGCATTCTTACTTGAGTTAAATGCAAGATCCCCATTATCTAATAATCGAAGATTAGTGGGTTTATTTACATAATAAATAATATCTAACTATATAAAGTAACGGGCCTCTATTAATTTTGTCTCCGGTTATTTATTACATTAAACTATTAAGCACCTACTGGAAATATAAATACATTACTTAAACTTTCTCTGTAGGAATCATGTAGTATTTAATGAAAGTAATTTATAATAAATTTGTCGTGGAATCTTAGAATCTCCCTATAAAACCACCTATACAGTATTACCCTGTATAATATTTTAAAACGTGTAGGTGTCGCTATCTGTATGATTTCGTAGGAACTTAATGTTTGGTACAAATGTTCAAAGATGGGGTAAAAGTTTTAGTTTTTTTATAAAAATTTGTTATAAAAAGCGGATTGTTAGAATTTTGTGGATATATTGCTACTTCGTACTGTTTTTTTAATCCAATGTTTTATGAATTTCCAATCTATTTTTACTTGTCAAGTATCGATAACAGGAATCTGAACGATTTGAAAAGCTTAGTCAAGAAGTTCATACATAGATGGCGCGATATGTTTGTGAATTTTCAATTTCTTCTTTTTATAGGCATTTGATGTCGTTAGGTCGATAGCAATTTTTAAATTTTGAATATCCGTTCGAATAAAATCTTTTTTCTTAATATAAACCATTTCTTTGAAGGAAAAGGAGTGAAGGGTGTAAAGTACTAATATAAAACATCACTTTATCGCAAGATTTATCTTTTTATTCAACATAGCTGAGTTTCGAAGCACATTACAGATTTGATATGTTGACGACACAGATTCTAGACCTAGGGTTAATTTTTTGATATTAATTATAAACATTTATATTCATAATGGGGTCTCTAGGAACTAATTTAGTTGTAATATCGAGATTGAGATTATTAATTTATTATTATTGCAAACTATTTCCATGATTTGAATACCGTTTCGTTCTGTTGTTCTTGATTGAAAATGAATTTATCAATTATTTAAAATTCAGTAACTTGTTTTTTATAGCTTAATAAAAAGGAAATATTGAAAGAAAAATTTGTATTTTTTGAAGTTACGTGATAATCCCAATCTCACGATCCTCGTTCTATATCAAAATACTCGAAATGTCCCCAAACATTTTGCTACAAAAGTAGGGATATTCACTTTTCTCCCTACTTTTGCACTTCATCCGAAAATTGTGTTATAGGCTCCTTCAGGTCACGTAAAATATAGAACTCGGATATTCATATTTGTTATTTTATCGATATATTAATTATTATGGAATACAGATGTTTTCTTAACATTAAATTGATAATACTGTACAATAATCTGATATAGGTACTACTAATAAAACACTTTTTCATTTACAATCACTCGTTGAACTATGTAAATCGGTAGAAAATTTGCTTTGCGTTCGAAATGTAAAATATACAGGAAATATTTTATGAATTTTCTTGTTAATTGCCAAGTTCTAGTCATCACCCTGTATATACTGATTAACTGGCTTGTATTCATTAAAACAATAGGAGAGGAACTTCATTTATCAGACTTCAATATACGAAAAAAATGAAATATATTTTATACATTTTATTGTGTAACAATAATAGAAAATACTGGGCGAGTTCAATGGAAGGACGGTTTGTTTCTTTAGCAGCAACAGAACCTAAAGCTATAGCTCGACCGATTCGCATATTTCGCTTCGAAAATAAATAAAGAGAACAACAAAATAAGAAAACGAAAATATACATGGCACACATTCGAGGCATTTGCGCGTTGATTTCCAATGCTTATTCACACAATAAATAAATTATATTAATCACGACTATTCGGAAATTATGTACAAAATAAAAAATAATTACAAATTGTCTTAGGTATCGTAATTATGCTGATACAAAAATGCATTTGGTACAGTGCATTTAGTAGATATACAAAAAAATTAAGTCACGTTCTTTTTGATTCGGTTAATTAAACAAATACCTAGCAAACGAATTACTAATAAACAAAAATATATCGTGAACGAATCCAAGGGGAATAAAAATTTTCAGTGAATCTTCTTAAATGTCTATTTAGAACTTTAATTCCAATACTTCCTAGTATATTGATATGCACATCAAGAGAAAATAGAATACCTTAAAAAATCCATGAAAAATCTTTCAAAAAAATCATAGTTGTAGATAAAAAAAATATTTCAACTCAAAATCTACTGTAAATAATTATAAATTTAATGTGGATAATAAGAGAGCCAGAATAAACAAGAAAAATCTCCTTTGCTCATTCTCAAGTTTAGCAGGAAGTATTTTATTTAGGAATTAAACTTAATTAGTAACATAAAAAGAATCACCGATTAACTGACGAATTAAAATTCCCCTAATGACGATGCGATAAAAATATAATCTGATTTAAATACATATCAAGAACTATTTGAATACTGAAAAATATCCGACGAATCACAGTTAACCTACCATCATTAATAAAGATTCAATATTCAATCTAAATTATACATTAGACATACATATTAAATATACAGGATGATTCTTAAAGAACAGGAAAATCCAATACAAGAAAAACTACAGATCAAAATTTGCCTATTTCGGATGTAACATTTCCAATTTCAGTATTCCCCGTTTTTAACGAACCACCCTGTAGAACAGAAACAATCTCGTTAAGAAACCGATCCAATCCTCAAAGAGTCACTATTTTTACGTATATAATTTCGTTAATATAAATTCAGGTATTACAAAAATCGATTAACTACAAAACTTACTTGGCTTAAAATCGACAACATTCAAACATTTTGACACCGAATTCTATTAATAAATAGCAACGAATCCTCCAGGAAGGTCATGCAAACTCTTTCGATCACACCGAGGCCGCGACGAGCCTAAGCCTTCGACCCCGCTCATTTGCATTTCCTGGCCCGGCGACGGAACCTCCGCATCCTCTGATCCCACTCGTCCTTCCATTCGATCACTATGGACCTCTGGGTCACCCCCAGGCTGCCTGTGACTATCCCTCCCGGAGAGTCGTCCCGTTCTCTACCCAGGAAGAGGTACGATCTAAACAAAAAGAGGAAAAAATTGGTTTGTATATACAGAAGGAGGATAACGAGGTTCTTAAATCATACCCAGTGGCTCCTTCACCTTTTATAAACGATGAATGTTGTGCTAAATATTATTTATTGCAAGGTGTAGAGATAGAGCAATTTTGGATAATATGCTTGCATGATATTCAACTTTACAACATGAAAGAGGATCAGGAATCCCAGAAATATTGGAATTTCTAGAAGTCCTAGAATTTGTAGGAGATACCTAATCCCTTAACATTCCGATTTAGAGTCTTTCTAAACATGGAAAAAAATAAGCATCCTCTTCGCTCACGATTATCTACTTAATCAAGAAATTTGTGAAATGGCTTAAGGAAGGCCGCGAGGCCAGCGGAGACTAATCATCGTAATAAAAGCGATCGAACGTTATATAGATCATCGATAACATTATGTCGGTTCGACTGATACGGGTAATTACAGGTTGAAAGTTCGAGGGATCGATTTAAAGCGGACCGACGGGCACGGTCTCTCGAAAAATAAATCTCTCTTGCGGCATGAGCGACACGAATCGCCCGGCAATATCAACAAGTAAAGGGCCTAGATGGGAATTCCGACGGCGGCCGATCGAAATTCGGCCTAAACTTCAAGTTGTTGCTTGTTTTTAAGCGGATTTAGGCATTCTTGTAACAGGTATCCGCGATAATCCGATGGATTTTCACTCTTAATAGATGATAAGACAGGAAGAACTAATATGTATGAAAACTGTTGTAATATTTTATAAAATTGAAGTTTGATCTTATAAAGCACAGGAGAAAGCTCCAATAAGGCATAGGAAGACCTAAATAGGATTGGAGATAACTAGGCTTGTATATCTTATCATCTGATGATGGTCTTTGAAATGGAAAGATCTGGTACTATTTGAAAGAAACATCTACAGATACAGTATTTACAGAAATTTGTAGGTAGTTCCAGAGATCCTTAGCTTTTGAAACCTGAAGAGAAATATGAAGATGTAGACCTAAGGAGAGATTCCAATACCAAACCCCAAACTTGAAGGAAGATACCGAAACACACACCTTGGGAAGACAGCTCCACCCTAATGGATTCGCGTGTAATCAAATGTGAATTATAGGACATTTAGTAAGTTTTACATACTTGTTGGATTTGATTTTGGGGCATTTGCAAGCCAGGTCCGCTGCAGGTACCAGCATGGGCATGGTTCCTTTGCGGATTCTCGACTCCTTGGACTTCTTGTAGATGAACTCCACGTTGATCATGAATCTGACCCATCCCTTCGTGTACTCCGCTTCGTTGTTATCGATGCGCGACAACACCTTCGCCATTATTGCTAAAAATTGTATCAAAAACTTCGGTCAGTATCTAGTCAATAAAAAATATTACACTTATTTGAATGTTATTCTATAGTAACGCAGAATTATTCTTGTTAATTCCTTCAAGCATCATTGCTCATAATAATTCTGCTCGTAATTATTTCGCAGCTAACCGCGAACTCGCTCCAATTTTCCGGATTATTCTATGGACTGTTCTATTACTTGGTTGAGCACTTAACGTGCGAAATGCGAGATTTAATTCGACGGTACACGCCGGCATTTGCACGTCACTTCGATTCGAATATGTTGTGCGCGAAACGAAACTGGCTGCATTTCTCATTTGTAGAAGACCAGACGCAGGAATGTGCACTTTATATGCAAATTCACGTTTCATTTTCCGCGTAAATATTACGTTAATATTTTATCCGGATTTGAGCCGATAACGCGGCAGGAAACTGACGCGCGCGATTTCTACATTTTTTTACTCGGTATTTATAAATGAGTCCTGTTTCTGGAGCGTTTTATCAAACTCGTAGAGGAAAGTTGCTTATTTTACACCAACCTGCCAGAGGGCATTGTAATCAAGGTAGGAAAATTCCTACATCATTACACTTTTGCACCCAACTACGCCGGGCATTGTATGTGAAAGTATAAACTGCTCGGTATAGTTTGCACGAATTTCAGCTTGATTTATTAGGACGTGCGTCTTAGTAGAGAAAGGCCATCAGATTAGAGGAAAAATTAGGAAGGTGATGGAAACTCCGTCTATTTCCAAAACGACTTTTTACCATCGGAAACTTTCCGAATGGAAACCGTTGTTTATCGCTGTCGCTGGCGGGAAAACGGAGCGTTTTTACAACATCTATTTCGGACGAAGGAAAAAAGACTAAATAGTGGTAGTTTCCATGGAAGTTCGAGCGATTCCCGCACTTCGAGCTCTTCTTGTTTGCACATAAATCACGGTATGTGTATGAGCGAAATTCGTGCATGCTTTCCCCCGATATATAGCAGGATTTTCCAAATGGAAATAAAACGCGGTCGAAATGAGAACGGATAGTTTTATGAACTAATAAATACTGAATAAACGAACGTCATCTTTAAATCGTTTTATTGCAGCTTTCTTCGGAATGTACGCATTAAGCCCCGATCGCATGAAGCGATTTGTAAAATCGCCGGATACTCTGTTTGTTTTTCCATAAATATTTGCAAGTAGAGTTTCCTTTTGCGACGTCATTATCTACACAGCCGTATTCTTCGGCTTCTAAGAACGGCAGGAGTAGATTAGGGCGAAATTGCAGGAAATAAAGAAGGCAAAGAGCGTAGCGATTCATTACAATTTGGGCCATACAATCCGGCTCTTTAATGGGATTTAAAGTCGGGTTCGAGTGGGAGGGAAAACTAGACGGATAAATAAAGATGAAAAGTACCGCTTGAAGATTTTCCGGTTAGAAAGTTGGAAAGATATTTGTTAGTTGCATAATTAACGTTGCGAGAGTTATTTTCACTCCGATTCTAGCTTGATAATCACGATTTATTTTGTATTTTTTGATCCGTTTTATAAATCGTTTATATAAGCGTTATTATCGAGAGATAATTTGATTTACAAAGATTATTTACAAAGTTTTCATAAGTTTGCTTAGTAGGTATATTTTTTATATTTTGGTGATTTTTGAGTTTTAAAAGCTAAAATCCTCTTCCACTAATTTTGCAAAAAAATCTTCTTTCTAACTATTTGTTTTATATAAAGTATATTGCAACACTATTAGAATAAGCCTAAAATCCGCTTAGCATTTTCGGTAAATTTTTCCAGATCACAGTAAAACATCAGCCTTTAGTTTATTATTCATGGATTTCATCCGTTAACAGAGAGAATTTTAAATCGCCTTCGTGCACGTATGAAAATTTCATACACGGCCATTTTTGCAGCGCGGCGTGTACGCCGCCGGCGACTTTTTTGCATTTTTATTCGAGAAAACTCTCCGAACATATTTTCCGCGGAAAATCCATTAAACGCATTTATTGGATACTTACATCAGCCGGGCACCAGCGAGTAGATTACGGGGGTTACTGGGGACAGTATTCACAGAGAGTTGCACTAGCATTAGAAGCAGATAGTCAAATTTTACCCTATTTTCAAAATAAAAAGAACCCTTCTTTTTCTTACTTTCTCATTTTATTTAGTGTAGTGCCACTAGAAAAACCTGTCCTATCCTCGGCCGGACCTCTCCCTCGTATTTTCGCGTTTTCCACGCAGAAGTTTCCGTTCATTAGGCGACTCACGCGGAATCCGAAAACGGAAAATACGCTTGTCATAGTGATAAACATAATTCGTCCCTTCGAAAACTTATTTCGCCCTCGGGAAAAATGATTTTCTTTTCCACTTGCGAGGCCCCGCCATCGAGACTGTCATGCAGGATCTATTTCCTCTTTTTTTTTCGGCAAAGGTTCAGCGTATTGGCTAATCCAATTTTCCGGGGAGACCGACTGCCTGGAATATTCCCCGAAATGCCGAAATTGCTTTGTGTTTTTTTATTTACTTTTTTTGTTGTATTCAAACAAGTTCGCCCGAAATGCTTCAATCAAATGTTTGCCGAGGACCATACGATAAATTTGATCATTTTTTTACGCAATTTACGTCTGCATTTTATTTGGATTTTCTGAATAGTTTGTGAACCTTATCCAATACTCACACTTTGCCAAGTTTTTTTAAGGTGTCTGTATAATAGATAGGTTACAGTTACACGATTCAGTACGGTTTCCTTTGTTTCTATTTCAATGTAGGAAATGGCCCTTTCATTGAGAGTGCCCATAAATTTGCCACGAGTTCTGCCATACAAAAGGCGATTTTAATCGCGAAAATTTCGGGACGTTGCTCTCGATAGGGCGATAAGCGCATCACCTTTTTCCGGGCCCGGATTCGCTCATCAGATAAGTCTGCAAGACGGTTTCCATTAATCTGCGTTATCGGCTGTATGGCGAAATTTCGCAGGATTTAACGGGGATTTCACACCAATTTTTTTAATTTTTTGATACATATCTCTTGTTGCAGGTTTTCCCTTTACAAAAATTCCCCTAACATTGTAAATTAATTAATAATTAAATTATACATTACCGTAATCTCTCTTGCAATACTTGTTCATGTTGAGTCTCCTGGTGGCCGCCTTGCATTTTCCGCACTGATCTGAAAACGGGAATTTCGTGAGGAAAATTTCTTAATAAACGAATTAAAGCTACCCCCTCGCTTGCGCGCGGGGGTCGAAGTTAAAAGTTCCGGGGATTAATTGAGTGGACGGGTTTTCGATAGACCGGAAAAATAATCAAACGTCTACTGTAAGCAGGCTGCGCTCGTCGTCTGTGTATGTCGAATGTATGTCGGGAGTCGGGAGATTAAATTGGAAAACTTAAATTAGTATCCCCCGGAATCCGGGCGGCCAGCCGGGGGCATGATTTTTGTATCGAGGGATGGTTAGGAGGGCGCTGAATGAAGATTAAGGGCGTTTGAGCAGTTTTTAATGTCTACTTGTTTTTAGGTTTTGTAGACAATATCTGGTTATTAATTTTTCTGGTAAAAGTGTATTTAATACAGGGTGTCTCGAATAAATATGATGAATACATCATGTCAATTCTTAATAACTCTAAATAGAGTTTTGTAATGTTTACAGTGTTCAGTAATTCAGTCTTTTTAAAATGAATATTTTGAACTATGACGAGGAAAGAAATCAGTATAATAAAGTTTTTATCTATCATAGTTTAAACGTCTTTTAGAATATCTAAACTCAAATTTGAACCCTGGAAATCGGCAGTACATTCATGGAGTTCAAAATGTAATGTAATAACAAGTTTCCTCACGAATCCAATGGAAACACGTGCAATTTCTGCTTTAGCGTTTTCATCGCCGAATTCCGTATTTATTTAGACAATTTTAATAAAGCCGCAGACGCCTCAAAGCGATAATTGCCGCCCAATCATAACGGTGCACAGGCTGAACGTATATTTAACATCAAAGTTGGGAAGGTTTTCGGTTTGTTTGCTTATAGGTAAACGATCAAATAAATAACTTATGCTAACATACATGTTTTGTGTTTATGGAAATTTTATTATGCCCAGGCCATTCGGCGAAATAGGAAAAGCCGAATAGTTCGATAAGTGGTTTTCGATGCGGACTGTCCGGCCCCCAGAGGGTCGCTGACGGTTCGGGGGCGGCCGAAATAGGGTCTTTTCGCAGTTACCGCTCGCTTCAACATGGGGTGATTTTTTGGGAAACTTCTGTTGTATTAAGTAATCAATTAGGTCTCTATATAAATTGAAAAAAATACCTTACTTTCAGTTCAAAATTGTACTCCTTTTAACCTAAAATGTGTATAAATTATTACCCTCGAAAGTTTGGTGCATTATGACCACCCTATAAAAAAGTTGTATCTCGAATCTACACTTGCATTTTATGGATTTACATAAAAACCACCCTGTATGAAATACCATGGGATAACACATAGGTTTGTGTGGGATTTATAGTTAAGTGATAAATGTTACTAGTCACCCCCCTTGGAGATATGTGGGAAAAAGGGGAATGCGATGCAAAACTTGCAATCTTTTCAATCAGCGGCGGTAGAATTTATTGACGTCTCGTCGTATTTATCCCTTCAATTCATCGAATACTTCCTTCTATTTTCGCTACATATATTCCGGTAGCCGGATTCGAGGGGAGATGTAAATTCGCGATGTTTCCATATGGGAGAATTTCAAATATGGTCGATCGAAATTTGAAATCCACGATTAAAAATTCGGCATTCAAAAAAAGAGTTAATAATTCTATAAGCGCCCACAAGGGTACACAATTGGGACTATAATATAAGTGATAAATACATTATATAATAGGTACATTACACAAATTAACTCACCTGCAGGTTTGTTTTCAGGATAATCTTCGTATCCTTCATTATCTTCCTCTGTAGCCATCATTTGAACCACGGGAATTTCTGTAGATAAAAACCAATATTACTTATAAATTGTACGAAATGAAATTCTTCTTTAAAAACCTACTAAAAATCATTTTACCGAGAGTGCCCAAAAGTCACTACAATTAACATAATGCTTTCAGATAAGTGGAGTTGCAAAATTAAATAAAATGATTTACTTACTAATACACGGTGCTATATGCGACCTGCTCTGTTGGTATCCTTTGGCGCACCGATTGCAAGTTATCCCTACTACTCCGTCCTTGCAAGGACATTGTCCTGAAGCTTGGTTACATGTCTTTCCCGACGCTCCAATCGGATGGCAATCGCAAGCTGCAACAAACAACAAAAATAGTAATCAAATAAGGTAAAAGTAAACACCTTTTTGGGGACACCCGGTAAGGTAATTATTCAACTAATCGATTGTATCGGAATAACGGCCGGTATAAAATGTTGGTCCCGTCGATTTCGGAGACACTATCGCGGACATTTAATCATGGATCCTCCGGTATTAATTTTTTTCCTGTCGCGTAGGAGTCCGATAGTTTATTAAAAAGATATTACAATGATATATTGTCCGTGTACATGCTGGCCGTTACGACATTTAAATAACCATTAGTTTAGATTTTTCGAATAATAATTCTTGTAATGTAGGCTAATGAAGAGCATTTCACGAACGTTTCGTTGTCCGGATTAATATAAATGGTTTTAGTATCGAACTGTGTGTTAGTTTGTTGTGAATGGAAAATGATTACTTAATAAATATATACCGGGATGTTAAGAAAAGTAAAATATGGAATGTACAGGGTATACCAAATTGGTGATTGCATTATAATACGTTAAGTGAGTCGATAACATTAAATAATGAATTATACAGGATATTTTCTCGATGGGCAAAGTCTATAAAATCCCCATCGTACAGTGTAAAAACCCGTATGTAAATTTTCTGCTTGTATCAAAAAGCCCTTTCACTACCCGACATTTTCGAACGCTCCCAACCGAAAATGTACTCACCCGCTCGTATTTCTCATTTCTCGTTCTCCGTACGAGCATTATTACGACCCGAAATCATTATTTCGCCTTAAGTGCACTCTTTCCGACCGATTCGCGTTTTCTATTTCTTACGGTCACGATTTCCACCGCAAAACACGGGAAGCGATCCGTGAAAAAATATAAAATCATATTGTGCCGACGGCGAAAAGGATACGTATCGAATTGCCGATCGCATTGTGGTGATTTCGATGTGGACGTGAATGTGGAGTGTTTGTGCGTGTGTGTGTACATGACGTTGGTGGAGAACTCGCTCTCCCCCGTTCTGATTATTAATCGAATGAATAAATTCCGTGCATGCAGAGCCCATGCTGGAGGAGTTGTTATGGGAAATAACGAGCATTATTTAATACTACGTGTTTTTGTAAACTTTACGCTCTTTTAACGTATCAATGTCGAATATATGATCCCGTGTGATATTTAAATGCTGTTTGAAATACTAATCGAACTAAAGGGCATAAATATGCGTTATGCGTAAAATACAAGCAATAACCAGAATATTATCCTCTTGCGAATGCCATTCGACATCGCCTGTTTAATTAATGAACCCTGTTAACTAACTCAAACAATAACGAAATTTCCAAAACTGATGATGGGCTTACTGACCCTATAATCGATTCGCCCAAATTCATAGTTCATGTTCGATGTAATTGGCATTTTGATTGTGTAAAAGGGCTTAGTAGATGGTTATTATGCTGTCAAATTAGCTTCCCCCAAATAAATACCTAATACTCTGTCTTTATGTTATATTACCAATATTATTAAGGTCGCCTCCGATTATGTCCCCCATCTCTCAAGCTTTACCGAGAAATACCTAATATATTATTGTACTAAATGTGTTGTGTGGTGGATATTGTTCTCGGATATTCTGTGGTTTACTCTATTATTCGTTTTATAGTTATATAATTTTAAAAATAAATCTAATCTAAAACCCAATTATTGTATTATAGTACCACTGTAATTTTACTTCTACAGATTAAGGGGTATTGTATCTCATACATAATTAGATATATCATTTATGTAGCGCTCGAAACTAATTAAAAGGATCCGCGGATTGCTCGCGGCTTCTCTGGCTCGCAGGAAAAAAATAACCGCAGCAATTTTAATATAAATATGCCTGACGCGTACGCCTTTAATGACGTTGGTTTTTCAACACCATAGGTGAGAAACGACTTGCTTTACTCGAATTCGGAATGCGGTCGAATGAGCTTAATTAAATCAGAAGAAGAAAAAAACAACAACAACACAAACACACTCTCGCATACGCAGGTATACGGATTAATGACGATTATTCATTTTAATCACTTTCCTGCTGATTGCCGGGGCGACGAGGATGCGAAGGAGCCAGTTGAAAGCGGGATTAGTTTTCTAAATTAAACACGCCCTGCCCTCTTGTATCTGTTTATAGATGGCGATGGTGTTTGTAAAGCACTTTTGTGTACTCTTGCTTCTTTCCGGAGCTGACACCTGGGCTGCTAATCTAAGAACTCTATGTTCCTTCACGATCTCAATCAATCCCGTCGACGGGATAATAGCGAAACTCGGTCAATTTAGTACAGTCGCAAACAATGAGCAAGTAACACAAATATTGTTATATTGTAGGTGTGAAGAGGCAATTTTCTTCACGTTTTTTGATTACTCAATTAGCTAGTTTGATCTGAGTTTGTCCAGCTAACAATAGTTAGTTAGAAGTGCAAGGATATGGAGCAATGAATACCATAAGTGATAGAATAGGACACTTCAGTAAAAACTAGGTTCAACAGATGATTGTGACTGCAGGTTTCATGGAGAGGAGGAATGTATAATAGCTAGAAATTAGCACCTCAATTAAGAACTTCAAGTACCTAAACAAGGGGACATCGAACTGGTAAAGAAAGAGGAAGAATTAACAGTGCAAAACGGAGCTGAGTACAACTATATTAAATTTGTAGTTAAATGTAGAATAGGTGACATTTAAATATGAACGCCAACAACCATAAATCCATCTATTAACAACATTTTTCGTTTTACGGTCACCGGTCCAATAACAATAAAATAACAGCAATTTTCGCGATTATCAACCGCGAGTTTCGAGTTCGGAACGCATTTTTCAACGCGCGAACCGCCTTTTTAAGACCACAATTTGTTTTACATAATTGACAAGAGAACTTATTAACTTTAACTAGCTGGAGGTAGTACGAACAGGGAGCCAACAGATTGCTATCTCGTTATGATGGCGGACGAAAAAACTCACGTTGAGACTTTAGAACCGCCGTTGTTGTTTTTTATGGGTCATTACTGCAGCGGGGATGCGATTTATCGACGTTTACGAATCAATTTATCATCTTTTAGATGCGGAGAAAGGGTAAAAATTTGGAGAGAAAATCACTACGTACACTATACTATACATAGTAGTTAAAATTTTGTAACGTACTAACAACAATTTCAATTAAGATATTAAAGGTTTGTTGTGATTTTATACACACCTTGTATATGTGTAAGTAAATACAAGCATTATGCAAGCAATTTGGAAGCGTAGAAAAATGTTTAGTTAAAAAATAATCCCGTTAATTGGCTTGAATGTTGCAATTGAAGTGCGGACGTATCTAAAATAATTGGGCACGTGGAACAAAGTAGGAAACAATGCGAGTCGAGTTAGTTAATGAACCCGTCATTATCAAAGTTGCTAGGACAACTAATACTCCAACAATGAATTCCATATACATTCTATCGCCATACAAATTTAGCCGGAAAGCGCCCAATTCTCGAATCGAATAAATAAATATACGACTCTCCTAATAGAGGCGCTCGTAAAATTTAATTCAAATTTATTCAATTCCGGCGCGGAATCTTGGAGGATTAGCCCCGAAAATAAGGCGCGAGTTTAAATTTAATAAAGTCACCCTCACAGAGATTACACCGCGGCGAATTTGTTTCCGGTTAGGAGCCCGTTGCATTAACTGCACCGCCTCCCGCATTGCCCACCCCCGAAATTCGAGCGAACGCCGCCGGGGTAATTTATTTTCGGGATTTGTCCCGCGTTGTCGGAGAAGCATACGGATTTGCCGGATGAGTCGAGTTTACGAAAGAGATTTTTATTAATTTCGGCGTCTCCCTCGACAAAAAATTCTCCTTTGACCCCCCGTTTTTTCTGAATTATTTATAGAGTTATGTTTCATTTCGCGAGTAGCTGGATGATGGAGGTATTGAAATCCGCCGTGCACAGGACATCGAGGATATTTCGAAACTGGGCCTAATAAATTTCTCGAAAAACCAACAAGCGGCATCCGATCGATGGCCCTCGGGCGGAGTTTATCCCATCAATTAGCGGCCGGTTTTAACGTGTTTAAGCCATTACGAAAATTCGGAGTTATTAAATCCGACGACTCGACGCTAATCGTCGCCCGTTGTTCGGCCCGAACTTTCATGAACTAATAACTCTCCCGAAATTACCTCGCCGTGAAATTCGCAAAGAATCGGCGGCGAGATCGACTCCGGGGGTAAATATAAAAGTAATAAGGGAGGGAACCCGCTCGCGAGAACACCCCGACAAAGGGGTGTCTATACGTTATACAGAGTGTTCCTAAAACACCATACTGTACTAACTCTCTAAGGTGAACTATAATAATCCCCATTCGATTATTGAACCTACAGGGTGTTGCATCAGTATGACAAAATATTGTTATATAAGAAAAACAATTAATATTCCATAAAATTTACCAAAAAAAAGCAATAAATTCAATGAATTCTTAGTGTTTTTTAATCAAAATACTATTAAGGGTGTCAGAACTGTATAGTTAAACTATTGAGCACTCATAAAAATCACCCTGTATATACGTGGTAAGTAAACTTTTTATGACTGATAACGAAACGTTATTAAAACTCCGTTTCGAGTACGGCGATTTCGAATGGAATCGGTAGGTATAATAAGAAAAACGGCTCGGATTTTAGCACCTTCGACAATTTCGGTTTAATGGTCTGGAACAGATTCAGCAGATTTCCATAAATCATTCTTTGAAGCGAAATCGTTTTCCCTCTAATCTTATTAAGTCAATCAATAAAGCGAGAGCAGTCAGAAAATGTGCGAGACGCTAAAAATAAAGAAATAATATAAGTCCGCACAGTGGCGTGGATTACTCCGGGTTATTAAATGACTCTTTTTTGATAGATTTGAATAAGAAGTTCTTTCGGTAATGTACTTTCTAATTTCCTGGCTTTTGGAAGGAAAGTTGGAGGAAAAGTTGATAATGCAAGTTCGCGAAAAATAAAGGGCAACTTTTTTAGAGAGGCTTTCGTCAAGTTGAATTAAGTAAAGTGGAAAGTTTATATGCAGGAATAGAGGGTTGCGTGAAAAATTACTTAAGAAATTTATCATTCTATAAACTACAAAATAACACAATTATTTTGCTACTATAATTAGATATCCTTAAAATATGTAAAATAATTGAAAAATTCAAGCACAGAGAAATGGCACTCTGTATAAAAGAGTTCTTCGAACTTCAACCCGTAGAAAATATGGAAATTAAACGCAAATTAACCGCGTATCTCACCCAGAAACAAACCGTATCAATTTCTCGTTATTTTTTTAACGTCCCGGAAAAAGGAAAATTTCGCCCGTGACGAAAACGAATGGGCAGCAATTATTTTCCATTTCGCCGTAGCCGAGCCACTAATAATCTTTCTGCAGCTCATTGCGGTAATTAGTTTATAATGTACACAAATTTTCCGAGTTCCCGCTTTCCGCTAAATAGTTTTTCCATTAGGTTAACGCCGGAAAAATTTAAATAAATCCACCAACGCCAGAGGAAGCGAATTCGTGCGGATTCAAGAGAACAGAGCAGCCTTGCCACATCTAAAATTGAAATTTATAAGGTTAAAAAGTTTAAATTTTATGATGAGTTGTTTATTAATTTTATGCATAATTTACTCTAATTATAAATGCACTTAACTAAATGAAATTCATCATTTTTTTAAGTTGCAACAATAATTTTCATTAAGTCGCCATTGTACTTCAAAAATACCTAAAAATAGGGAAATTTTTGTAGGTTTTTACCGGCAACGCTGGAACAAAACCGAGATTAAATGAGGTGAAAAAACGGAAAACGCGCCGTATGAATTACTTTCGTTGTTTTATCAACACTTATGCGAATCGAACAAACGATTTCCTCGCGCCCTCATGTTTACTAAACCCTCATTATCGAAAGCGCCGATGGCGGAATTTATTTTCGGCTAACTGAATAAAACATTCGCCTAATCCAGGAAGGAAAAAATAAAGGAAGAATATCCTCGATGCTCTGACACGTTTAATTTCGTTTTATTGTTTCAAGTTATTAAGTTTATTGGATTTGGATTAGAGCGAGATTTAAAAAAAACTCTAGCCGAGAAGATGGAGAGCCCCGGCTTTTAAAAGGAAGATTATCCCAGTGACCAGTGGCGTGGAAACCGGAAGCCTACAATATCCATTTAAATTATTTAATTTTTACTCACTATAATACAGTACAGCCAAAAGTTACCAGTTCTTTTTAGAGGCTTATATGGTCTTTGGAGAAATCGAAAAACAAGAAAAATAGCGTCCGATCTGGGAACTTTAATTCGCGTGCGTTCTCAATAACGTTGATGCGATGCCGCTTGTTTCATATGCATTTTGTAGAATGTCATGTAAACAATGTAATCGAAAGTTATAACGTTTTCATAAGAACGTGACTCAAATTCCGAGGCTTTACGGTCGGGGTCGGGATAAGTACCGCAATATTTACGACCGAGATGCTATCATTTCACGATATGTAAGTATTTAGATGTGCATACGTATAGGTAAAAAGCCTTACGTATTGTCCATAAAGATTGTTCGCTTTAATACCTATACCTATACATAGTTCATCACCAGGCTACAATCCTTTTATCCAGCTGTAGAATCCATTAATACCAAGGGCTTTTCAGGACAATATTTTCGAATGAAAGTTTTAAATGTTATGTAGTTCGAAATTAAAACTGGAAGGAGCTAGTCGTTCGCCCTGTACACGTATCCGCAGACTTGAAAGCTCAAAGACCCATTACAATGATACGAATAAGGCAATCAAATAACAATAACCAGACGTGTCGGTGTAATTAAGGTAAATACGCCAGTCTAATAATACTTCGAATTCCGGCTAATTAGCCGCGTTATATTTCTTTAGCGGATTGGCTGCAATAAAATCCGAAGGCAATTAATTCGCTTATTTGCTGTATTCGCGCCAGACCGCCGCGTGCAGGATAAACATTCGAGTCACATAATTTGCGTTCATGAAGAAGTGACGAATAAAATAAATACAGCGATTCGCTCTTTTCTTGTAAAATTCTATCGCGAGCACAAAACTGGCCGCGCTCGGAATTCCAGATGCGATGGCGTTGATTCGCTCGCCCAGAGTGCTAGTTATGATTGCTTGTTTCATGCAGATGGCATGGCGGAAAATGAACTTTATTTCGTTCGCAGGAATTTTCATTCAATATTTTCTATACGAAGTGGATAACTTTAAAATTAGAGCGTTGGTAATTTCTATTTCAATAACTACCTACCTAATGTTTCTTTCAGAAGCTCTCGGTGAGTCGACAAGAAATTTGGCTAATTTTGTAAGGTTTATTGAAGATTTTTGTCAACATTTACTGCTAATTTAAGAGACAGAAATCAAGCAAATAGCTCCTCTTAATTCATTCTTGTTAAGAAGTACTTACGTACGAATTAATGGCATAGGTAATGCTCGATAGTGCATGCATACCTAATAAAGATATATGTGGAATTAACGATAAACTCGTTGACCTATCGTTTGTACAATTACATTTTCCCCGCTGAGCGAAAAGGATCTATTAAAACGCCGTAGCGGAGTCTAGTGGCCTTTTAACTCGATGCCTTGCCATCCACTTAAATGTTCTATTCAAACAATAGATCGAAATCAGCCCCCCGATCTAGAGTGCGCGCGTTTTTTTAACAACTGTCAATAAATGGAAACAATGAAAAGACGTGACCGGCCAACTTGCTTTAAATAAGAATGTCAATAATGATTTCCAATTGGTCTTCATATTGTTATTGTCGGAGTTCCTGTGTATGTAGAGTCACGTCATGGCGTGTTTACCCATCGAGGAATAGGTATAGAATTAGAAAAAAAACATTACAAACTCGTTTAGGTAGTATTTTTGAAGGGTTATGATGTTACCTACACATTTAAAGAAGCGTGGAAAATTCCCCAAAAAATGAGAAATTTTTAAGTATCCAATACTACTTCTTATTGAATCTATACTACTATCTAACAGCAGCCATCTATTCTTTAGATACCATTTTTAATATATATTATTCCTAAACTCCTCTAACGTTGTTGGATTGTTGGCATAAACCTTCGACTAGGTAACCCCATAAAGAGAAAATCCAAGTGCATCAAATCGTATGAACGAAGTGGCCATTTGAGTGGACCATTTCTCGAGATTAAACGATTAAACCAAATGAAAATTTGATACAATTAATCGATCGCTGCCGTAGGTCTCATAGTGGTGGTCATCTGGAATAAATTTCTCTTTGTATTTTATTTAAATCCAAAATTGCTATGTTCTTATTGAAAAACCCTTTACTAGTTCAATTTCTAACCACCATATAGTCTATCTTTATACAATGTGTATGTTTCCACAGAACGATTTAATTTCGAGCGGATTGCTCCTTTTACGGTTTCGTTCGCCAAACATTAATAAAGATCCTATCTGGAGAATTAACCGACCGTTCTCGCCTGCTCGCACTTTCGTTATTGCAACCAGTTCGTTTTTTTACATTTCCAAAATTAGTTTCATACCAAAGAACGCCAATAATACAGTGATTCGTCGGGTAGACGCGCCGCGATAAAATCCCGAAACAGATATTATACCCGAGACAATGTCGTTGCGGAAAAAAGGACAAAAATTTTACTTCCGACTGTAACAATAGAAAGTCAGATTTGGTTTCTTATCGGATAAATGTAGCACGGTAAAACCAAAACCGAAACATTTTTTGTAGCTCCTGAAATACTTTTCTACTAATAATAATTATTAACTGTACACGATAAAATAGGAACTAGGACTCCTGGTAATTTTTCTACGGAAACTTTAATTTCCCTATAAAGAAGATAAAGAAAAGGATTAGTGGATTGTTTGATTTGACGTAATTGGACATCATACTGGACATTATTGAATAAATATTCATAAATAACATTTGTTTATAAGATAAGAAGCATCCTTCTGTGTATAAGTAGACATTATACTTATATCTCTAAAACGTAAAATAAGAATCGTTATTTTGATCGCATGTTGGGCAAATAGTCATAAATTTGTTAACTATCTTAATTAATTTAATACATTCGACTGATATGAAAGGATTAATTGATGAGTAGAACCGTGAGAATAGTAAAAACAGTCGCTGAAAGTGAACTTTAAACCGAATTAAGTCTTATCGACTCGAAAATTTCTATATAACGCTTTTATCGACGATAAATCCCTCGGATTCGATTCGACAGTTACCGATTTCAATTAATTTTATACACGCTTAATGCCCGTAAACGATAGGACGAGTTTCTGATAAACAAATAAAAGTCGCTTTTGTAATTTTTATTTTTATTGTTATTAGGTAAATTAAAATTATGCGGACGATAATTTTATCAAGTCATTTCAAATTACTAGGTAGATGATAGAAATTGGGTGGAAAATTCGGAAATACTGTAGCAAAAATGGGCGACGGCAAGTGCGATAAAATTATTACCGAGACGATTATTGATCAAATTTTGAAGCAGACGTGAATTAAATGTTGATGATTCACTCCCACGTCGCCCGTAATGATTGCGGATTGTGAACAAGCGTAAATGGCTGCGAGAAAGGTTGTAAAATTATTGCCAGGGTAGTTAAGCCACCTACGCGTCCCAACCGGATGTCTTTCTGTATACGATAAACGCATTTAGGCTGTTCAAAAACCTCTCTGAATTTTCATAGTGTTTAAATTGCCTAGAAAATTAAAGATGCAAACTATATTGGCGACAATTTACCGCGCCTTATTATTTTTAATAACTCGTTTGTCTGCATATGGATAGGGCATTTTCTAACTATAAATGATTTTCAAAAAGAGTATATAGCAGAAAATAATTAGAAAATTTATAAGCAGTTCAGAAATCAGAGTATATGTATAAGAGTATTTAAAAGAATAGGGTTTGTATTTTTAAGCACAATTCGAATTCATTTCAATCGAATCGGATTTTTGTTATTTGATTTTCGAAGCTATCGTTAACATAATTCTCTTGACAATATTGTATTCCAAATACAAAAGCAATATGTTTGATTTACAAATTGCCTTTGGGACCTTTATAGCAGGCTCGGATTAGCCCAGTTGGTTTGTAAGTCATCTAACTGTTTGGGTATATTTACGAGTTCTTGATGTAAAATATGCGATTACGGTGTGTAATATTTTTTCGTTTTGAGGAATATTTTAGAAAAGTCATTTTGACATTCGCAATCTTAAGCAGACAATAAAACGATCATCGAATATAATTACGATAAACCTACCAGAAACGTACACGTAATTTATCGTAAAACCAATGTTATGTGCACGTATGAAAATGAAATATTAAACGAAGGTGTTTCAGATCGTTATTAGTGATTTATGGAGTGGCTGGTCGTTTTATCTTCGGTCGTGTAATTGTCTTGTACAATCGCGCCCGTTTCCTCGTTTCCATATAAAGCCGGCGGAGCCGTTAAATTCGAAAATTTAACGTCCGAGTCCCGGACGGGCGGGATTTTTCCAATTCCCGACCTGTCGGCGTTATTAACTCCGGCCGAAAATTGCTACTAACCGGGAGTCGTAGAGACGCGACCCCTATCAGTGACCACTCAGCATCCTCGGGCCCCGGGGGGCTCGTCAACTTTACCCCCAGTGTTTGGTTACGCCTTATTTGCCGATGGTGATCTTGACTCTCTGCGAGTTTCATTCGAACTATATAACTCTCTATACTCGATAAATTGTATACGAGCAACGCTGATTTTGAGTTCAAAGGATGAACAAGACCAAAAAACACTCTTGAATGTATCTACATTACATTTTATATTACAGTTGGTCCATCCTAAATTTTACAGCACTAATGAAACCTGCTCAAAATACTCCAAAATCACTTCATTGAAAACACCCTGATGTATATGGTATTTTCTCACAATATCAATCAGACATTTAGTTATAATAACAATCTATTATTTACCTACCAATTATTTTTCTGATCTATTAATTATATTATTAAGCTACTTATTATCTTACTGGCTATACCCACGTCTGAACCTTTATGACTTCTCAGAAATTAAGTTGTCACATTCTGAGCGAGCCCGTTTATTTTCATTGCTCGAAGTTCTCCGGTAATAATTCTCGACGAGTTAATCTCCCAGTTTAATCCCCAGAAGGCCGGATCATTTGAAGATTTACAACAAAAACTATCTAATAAAGACCGAAATAATTTCGTGGCGCTTCTAAATATACATTTTTATGAGCTATCGAACCATCGCCCGCGCCCGGATTCCCGCACGGGCAACATCCGACTCGATATAAACTGGATTCTTCGTCGAAGAACAGCGTTTCGTCAATCGGGGATTAAGCTACAGTCGGCGGGATTAATCAATGGAACACTTACGTTTGCATGCCCTGCGATGAGTGATTGCCCTGTTGGGATCCCTGTAGAATCCCTCGCGACAGTAGTGGCAGTGTCTTCCGGCCGTGTAATGGCGGCATTTCAAGCAAACACCTCCTGACACCCTGCCGCTCAGCTTGTACAGCTCCATGTTGAATCTGCACCTGCGTGCGTGCTGGTTGCATTCGCAAGCTGCAAAAAAATCAAAAAAATAGATCAAATTCGTGTTCATTAAAAGCGAGCATTTATGGTACCAGCGGACATGTATATGAGGCCAGCGGTCATTTATACGCGGCCGGCGGGCATGCGGTATATTTCGATTTTTAGGTATACCTAAAATCGGATAGGCGGTAGATTATTCACGGTCGTAAAAATATTAATGGCAATAATGGGGCCCCCGCGCGAGACTTTACAGGTGTTGGGCAATTTCCCATTACCATTCTGGCGGCGATAAATCAAATGGGTTCGCGGGTTCGGAATTAGAAACTGACACTCGGAGCTTTCTCTCATCGGATGTAAGTCGGTGTTTTTTTCTACCGATTCTTGCGACGTTGTAGATGGGATGTTCGACCGGGAGGGATTAAAAACGAATTAAAGTTTGTGGAGAAAGGGGCGATGGTGATTTATCGAAAGCGATTAAAGCGGGTTTTAATAGATTTATGCTCGGATTTAAATTAGAAACTTTCCTCGCGTGCAACGGAATTTTGTTAGATTCGCAAAAATCAATCAACCAATAAAACAAAACAATGCAATAGTAGATAATCGCGTCATCTAGCAATTATTCCCATCTACCCCCGAGTCAAACCAATTTTATTGTCTAATAAACACCGATTGATTAAATTAACTTTTAATTCGCCCGCAATTAAATCGACAATCGCGCATAAACGCAACAGGTTCTAAGCGGAACGTAACGCAAGTACCAGCGAGTACCCGCCCGTTTTCGATTTATGCTAGCTCCCAGCCAAAAGAGTCAATTAAACCGAGGCGAAATTGCTACCCGCAGAGGTCCGGCCGCGAAAACGCCTATGCATACCGCATAGAAACGAGAACGAACCCCCGCGCACGCCGCTGGCTCGCATGTGGGGCTGACATCGCCTGCGGCGCGATGCTTCTCTCGGTTCGCAGGATCAGGGACGGCCAGGAAGCGGTTTGTCTCCTGGTATAATCGAAAGAAAATATCGAAACGGATTAATTAGATGGGCAGATAATACACTAGTAGGAAAGAAGGGGATGATATTTGGGTACTAGGAAGATAATATGAAGTCCATTTTTGTAGAAGTTAAATCAGCAGGATCCAAAATGTAGCTTGAAACTTGAAACCAACATCAATTCAAAGAACAAAAATAATGGGGTTTCTAAATATCTAAACCGGTCCTGTAAGTGTTAAAGTAAAAATCCTTAAATTCAATCCGCTTGTAGCATATTATAGCTATCATTATCTCTTATCTAGAATGTAAAATAACGAAGTGCGAGCGTTAATTTGCCGCGAAATTTAGCAACGCCACTGGAATATATCTGTAGCAGGCGATGTAGCCTCGAGGGCAGCAGGAGAACATTCTATCCTGGTTCTGACATGGCATTATATTCATACCGCTCTCCCGATCGGGTAATCCAGAATTCCTAAATATTCCGCCGGAAAAATTATTTATTTTTAATGCGAAGAGCGTATCTTACAGCGAAATTTAGATGGATGGAAATGAGTCTGTCTATATTGAAGTAGAAAAAAAATGCGTTTTCAAAGTAACTTCAAAACTCTACTGTTGTTTTATCAAATCACTAGAGAGGTTATAATCACTAAAATGGAATTAGCATAGCAAATAGTATAGAGGATTATTCAATGATCCTATATGATCTTTTTGTGGCGTCATCAACAAGTGACACTAAAACGAATTGAGCAACCCTGGATAGCAAAGTTTCCTTGATGAGAATAAAGCGTAAGTAATAAGGATATTACAAGATCAGTTCTGATAAAACTACTGAAGTTAACAAGAAGCCAAGTTCTTAAGATTTGTGAAAGTAAAAAAAAACATCTTTATTATCTCTTACAACAAATGGTGTGTATGCGTTTGAACACCCTGTAGGATATTCACCTGAAAACCAGTTTGAGAACTTACCGTAAGTGTTATATGACATTCCGAATACGATAAATATGTTAATTGCCGTGGAACATGTCGAGAAAAATGTATATTTCAGCTAAGACTTCTACCGTATTGATATCGGATATTATCTTGAGGAAGTATGGTATAAATTGCTTCAATTTATACGTCTCAATATCAACTATTCCTCCTAATGGACGTGTATTCAATTTCACATTTCTCGAAAATTCTTACCGATCACGTTCCGGATCGGATTTTTAGATAAACTCCACTATGATTTACTTCTTTAATAGATCCAGCAAAGTGGATAGATTAAAATTAATAGCGATTAATCAATAAAATTTCTAGCTCTGTTGTACGTTGCGTACGCGTACACATGCATACGTTCGTACCCCGGGGAATTGACCGAACGAAAAATACATCGACATCATACAAAACGCGCTTCCATTTTTAAATATCATCATTTATTTATGCTTTGTTGCTCGACTGCGTTTATGGAATCTAATTCAATCCAATTGAATTATTAATGGTTACAAGTCAAGCAGGTGAAACGTTTCTGATAAAATAAAACTCTGAAATAGTATAGAAAACGTGCCGGTTGATAACTGAGTTTAGTTTCTGCTAAACTTTTTACCCAAAGGGATTTTTTTAGATGGTGAAATTTCGAAAAGTTTTAACACCTCATTTCTCGATCAATTTCAACATATTTTTTCAACAATTGAGTAATTTTTGAAAATTGTGCCTCTTATAAAGCAGTTATTAAGTAACATCAACAGTTACCGCTTATTACCATTAATTAGCAACTTTAAATAAAAACTTTGAGCAAAAATTCAAACGGTAATGAAAAGACCCATAAACATCGGTTTAACGACAACAAAAATTCCGGTTTAATTTCGTATTTACCCGTTAATTGCTCCGTATTTATAATAAAATATAACGCTCGGTTCTAATTATAAATGAATAATACCATCTCGATTTTATGATCAAATATCGCGTGTATTAAGTGTTTAATCTCATAATGAATGAGGTGTAACAAACTGCGTAGGTTGGAACAAGTTTGGCGCGTCAACACTTGCCCGATATTTAGATATAACATAAACTCGGAATCGGAAAGGAACGTAAGTGCATCTAGTGTCACTAAAGGGCATTTTTACCATACACTTTGCTGTCCTCGCGATGGGTTAATTTGCATATTAATTAATTGACTTTAATATGGAAATTCCAGTGAATTAGGAGATGGGGGGTGGGCGTTCTCACATTCACGAATATACTGAAGAAGTTTATAAAAGGCTACATTTGTTTGAAGTGAAACACGAAATTATTTTTTGTAATGATTATTTAAAATGTGTTATAAATACTGATGAAAATTCATGATATAGCGGATGAAAATTTCAAATAGAAAGTAGCACAAATTCTCGGATAATAATTTACGCAATTGCAGATAGGCTTTTTTCAAGATACGCCAATTAGAATTCTACGTTAATTAAAGACAAAATTAATGAAACGTGATTAACAAAGGACTTATTGATTGATTAATATTCGAAGTAGCAATTTCAGACGGTGTAATAACTAAGTTAAACGACGTCAAATGTCTAGCTAAAATCTGCAATATTGTACATTTTTTCAATAACTTGTAGTAACTTTAATGAATAACCAATAAAGCTTCAACCGATTGACTAATTAAACGTTGAATTAAAAAAGTTTATTAAACGAACTGAATAGTTTCTTTATTAAAGTAAGAAAGTTCTGGAATAATTTTGGAAGAAATTGAATGTGATTTATAGGCTATATATCGAAGGATAACTCGCTATTTGATATTCATCAGTGATATTCAATTTTTCTTTGATTCACACAACGGATGAAACGATTGCACGCCCATGTGTGAGCTCATAAAGCGGATTTTTAAGCATACGAATGAAACAGGTGCAGTGGATAAGCTACATCAAATATGTACAATAATGCCATTTAATGCGTTTTCGCGACTAACGCGAAATGCTACTAATGGCCGGCGTTTTGTTAGCTCGTTCGACCGTATAATTATTGCGACTTGGTAACGAAAAAAAATGGAAAACTCAATTTCACTTCTGTGACAGGTTTAAACGATTCGACACGAAAATTAGTTTTATGTCACCCATTTAGTTTTCGAATTGGGCGAGATTTGATTTCGAATAAAATCCAACAAAAATTTTAAAAGGATATTCATTTTTACATTTAATATTAACTGTAGCTGATTTACTTAAAAAACCTACGAGGTAATAAATGTAATAAAAATTGTAACTTAATCAACATCCTGTAGGTACGTTGAAGTGAAGTTGTAACTGTAAGTATACAAGTAGAAGAAGGAATAATTTTATTTTATTACACTAAAACGAAATCGAAACTACACAGCGATAGGAAAACTACCGCTTAATTTCGACCATTCTCGTTTCTTTCCAATCAACGCTGGCCTAATCGAATGTCGGATTCTCCTCTTTCTGGCGGCCATCGCACGTACTAAAACTCTGGAAACGAAGTTAACGGTTGATTTATCGCGCGCCGGCGATATAGAAAAAGACCGCTGACGAAATCGTTTCGGTGGCGAATCGAATCGAAAATAAGGAAACGGCCCCGAAAGGAAGCTCGAGAAACCTTATCTCTGCTGCCGGTACTATCCACCCCGATTTCGAGAAACAGCGATCCGAACAAATTGTTTCATGTTTAAGGTTTGGTATGTTTTTATATACACATATTCCGACATAGTGTAACACATTGATTTTATTAAGAGTTATTGAATATTTGTATACGTCATAGAGTATACATATGCTATCATACTTCTATGGGCATTTATATCCTATTTACCTAAATTTAATAGTAAAACCCTTCTAAAAGGATACACCACTGATGGGACTAGTTTCCTATATGATGTATAGTTTACTGCATTTTGTGTATATTGCAAAAGACAAAGGACTTCTACAATATTACATATTGAACAAGAATATTACATTACTTTTCAAAAGACTTCTTCTATGCAACTTTGTTGTATTCTGTTACTAACAAGGACATTTTTTATCAATCACAATGTCTATATGCACGTTCAGTACATTTAAGTACATCATTATTAAAATTGTTTGATGCTAAAAAAATAACAAATAACAAAAATAAGTTATGTGAACCAAAATCATAAGGTTTATGGGTGAATCTTTTCCACCGTTTGTTTCATTCCGGAAGGTAGAGTCAACGTAATACGTAATACCGACTCAATCCAGCTTAATCCAACCCAATTTACCCAACTCAACTTCCAATTTACCCTTCTCAACCCGGTGTAATACAATAAATGCGATAATGTAAAAATTTCAGTCAAGTCAAACCGACGTTTGTCCTGTTTATATGTATCTGTAATTATCGCATCATGGAAATAATCTCCATTCGTGGTCGACTGTACACTACTCGTAAAGCGTGAAGCTGTAGATAAAAAAAAGCTTAAGTGTGTCGTCTATGCCGTAAAATCAACTTAGATTGATATCGAAGGAGAGGCATAAAACCCAACTTTATGTTGACATAAATCTCGGAGTAATTTGTCATCGCTACATCATCGTATTGTAAATCGTTATCGACAGTGATTTAACGATTTACATATTATAATTCGCTTATTATTATCGTTTCCTCGCCGTGAGTTTATCGAAGCTGATTTATACACTGTTTGGAATCTTCAAACGTTTTTAGTTATTTTCACTTGCTCTTTAGACTTGAAACTTACGCCTGTAGAAAATACAAGATGCCAAAGCAGCACATTGTTGTTGTATTATGAAAATTTGAACTTGTGGTTTTCTATAATTAACTGCGCGTTCGCCATTTTAATTAGGAGGGATCAAAAATTAATTATACTATAGTTAGAAAAATAATTAAAAAACACCGAAGTACTTAATTGGCTGGAATATAGAGAAATTGCTTATGGTAGCTTAAAAATTTAGAAATATCGCTGATTTTAATAGATTTTCAATGTTTTTGCGATTTGTACAAATTTATAAAAAAATGGTGGATTCGCTAAAAATTAATGTTAAAACAAAAATGGAGCATAGACAAAAAATTACAACGTTTCAACAAATGTTACCAATTTTCCAAGTTAAGCCCAAGCATAGTGCAAAAAATGAATGGATGTTTCCTACACTACTGTTAAAAGAATATCTGGAAAATTGCGCAGGTCATATCTTCAGCTATTCCTATCGAATTGTACATCAATTTCAATAAAGTACATACCTTCTTATCACCCCTATAATTGTGATCAAGCGATTATTTCAACGCGATAATATACTATCACTAGTGACTTATACATATATCACTACCTAAACCCTCTAGTAATTATAACAATATGCATTGATAACAATTAGCTATATGCATTTGATATATTCCGGCACATTGATGTGAGTACCTGCATTGGAGTACCAGCGATAACCGTAACGCGCATCCATGACGGGATGCATCGGAAGCTACTTCTGTAAATTAAAAGTTCCATAAAAAATGACAAACGTGATCCGAGTACCAATCGTGATAGGATAGAAGTACACGAATCGAACATTTAGTTCCCCGCGGAGATCGCCTAATGTCCGTTTATTTATTAGGTATTCCGAGATAAGATCCGACTTGAGAGGAACGAATCATACCCGAGCAAAGGGCTAACTGATGTATGGATCTCATCTTTTACAATCAAGCGGTTTTCAATGAAATTTTATTTTTTTATTTGTTATACATTAGCTAGTTTATTGAATAATGTATGAGCAGTTCTTTATGTTTTTTTATACCTTTTATTAAATATAATGTAGAACATTTTTGTATACTAATATGAAGTGAAACAGCTACTAGGTAGAGATGTAAACAAATAAAATATCTAGACCTACACACAATAAAATTCCCCGACTTAAATAACCAACTAATACATTTTAAACTGCATCTTTAAAAATTTAGGAATATTTACTGCATTCTTCGATATTATAGCAGCGTTTCATTAACATATTGTCCGTATCGCCGATCAATATACACGCCCATCTGCCTCGTAAATAAACCTTGTAAAACTAAAATGTGTAATAAGAAAGATTCGACATAAAAATAAGTTTTTATGGGAACATAAACGCTCTTTCATGCCGGGCGAACGGTTTTTTCATTTAATCAATTATCTCAACTATTTTATCGGCGGGTCCATCGATTTTAATTAGTCATTTGGGCAATTTTACGTAATAATCCTTTTTGTTTCGATCGTTATGGCAGCTCATTGTGAGAAGTCTTGCTGGTTCCAGGAAATTTAGCTTTTAATAAAAATTAAAGAGTAACTGTACAACAAAATAAGTAAAATAACGAACGAAGGGGATTTAGGAATACGCGTATAACTGCACGGATCCACGAGTGTTCGTAAATCAACCTCTTGAACGATATCGCCAGGTGGTTGTTGTTCCAGCATAAATTCCGTTTATCTTGAAAATTGCATAAACGGCCAGATTTACGGCCTCATTGACAAGCGCGATTGTATCAATAAATTTGACGTTACCAGTCAAACATTTCGTTCGAAACACATGCGGATACCATGCAAAACGCTTGGTATACATTCGTTACATCTCCAGTTTATTAACGGATGTGTGTACAAAGAGGAAAAAATGATTTAATTTATTTTTAGTGCGCTTTCGCAGATAGATACGGGCCCGTCGCGAATAATTCATAAGACATTCGCCGGCAGATAATACGCAAATTCGCGATTTGAACGGATTTGTTTAGCCCGGTCAAATCGCTAGGAAAATCTTCAATTGGGAGAAAATTAATTTCTCTGAATAACCAAGAACATATTGAGTTAAAATGAGAAATTCATAGAATATGGGAATTCTTTATAGACTTTGGCGAAAATATAATTACCAACTTTCAACATGATTATTAGGTTTGTCGTGATAATTAATATCGAGGCTCGAACCAAATGGGCTGATGGGAGATTTTAAGGACTACTTGAGAGATTAGATTCCCGACCAATTGCTGATAAGTAAGCGGGAAAGGTTCGTTCCTGAGAGTCGCTGTTTCTTCCTAGAAACGTGTAAATTGCCACGTCAAACACGCTTTATTTGATCACGGATAAAATGCTCCGCGCGGTAAATATAAAATGAACATATATTTATTTACAGCGCGAAGGAAAACAAACAGGCATGTTTTTAAGGAATGTTGTTCATTTTGTTTCGTACTATTACCACTGTCGGCGCAATCTAAACACCGCTCTCGAGCGGGCTGATTAATAATCAGACGAAGGAATATCGCGTTAACCGTGTGAAACATGACTCGGGCATAATAATTGAATACCGCAATTAATCTTATTGTAGCTTCGAGTATTTTGCTTACTTCAACCACGCGAAATTTCGTTGGAATATTTGAAATGTATAGATACTTTTTATTAGGTACTACATTAGGATGTAAAAGTCCTCTCCCTTGCCTTTGCATTTTAATAAAGGAGTTATTTAGCAAGTTCATCATGAAAAATAACCTTTATGTTAAGTAAATTGCTAAATTCAAGAGAATTTATTATGAACAGAAGAAATTTAATAAAATTAGTAACTTAATAACGGTCGGAATTTTATTTGATTTATCGCAACAAGTCGAGTATTTATATACCTGTCCCTGTATATGAAATTCGCAATCATGACTAACTGCTATTACATTATCCACCTACAGTATTTTACGGCCCGTCGCGGGATTTATAAAGCGAAGAGGATTTGAAGTAGAATTGAATTTTCCGGCGGAATCGCACTTTTCCAGTTTAAAGATATCTTATAATAAACTACGCTTAAGCCGGGACGTCCCGGGAAGGGGACGAGCATAAAACCCGGATCGAGAGGTGCGTTTTTAAATTGGATCCTTATTTATCGTAATGGGTATTTGATCATACACATAAAACACACAGTAACATCAATTTATCAGGTTCGAGAGGAACTTCTTTCGAGCCGCCCGGTACATCGAAGGTAATTGAATAGTTTCCTGAAAGATTGAATTAAAATAATCGTCATTGTTTTTTCGAATCGGGACGTGAAGCGTTTCGGATGGTGAAGCGAAGTGTACGCAGATATACAGGCATATTAAAAGTGTTTATGAAGATGCACAGAGGAAGCTCACGTGAGCGGGCTTATAGGATCATTTTGACAGTTACTGAACCGTTGATTGAATGGGCAATTTCTCCCTACGATGCACATCCATCTAGGAGGGTCCCTCCCCTAACGCATGCCGTTTGGTTAATTATTGTTTTCGCGTCCATAATTTATCGATCGGTTTACATTTTTTGGTTCATATGATATTCTGGAATTTACCCATTTATATTCAAACCATATACTTCGCTCATTAATCAGAAATTCGGAGACTCTTAAGGCGAGAAATAGTAAATGTTATTAAACGTCAAATTCCAAAGGTAAAACATTATTCCATCAAACAAATAATATTCGAGTTTAGCCAAATCTCAAATACTTGGTAAAAGTATAGTAGGTTTATGAAACTATACATAATTAATTAAATATAATAATTTGTATTATAAATATAAATATACAATACAATATTTTATAAGAAAATTTATGGTTAATGGACCAAAAAACGCGCTCTATTGCAATTATTAACTCCCTGTTCAGGCTCGTATTAGTAGGAAGAAGACAAGACCGTTCGTGTGTAACTAATACGGGCCTCTATTGACAAATCGCAAATATTTGGTGTTGACTCAATTAGAACGAAACACGTTAGCGCACGGGGATAATTCAATTGTCCAAAACTAATTTCGCGTCGGGGCTAAAAAAGAGGAAAACTGAATATGCTGGGGACTGGCTCGCGAATTTCAGAGGGAACTGTGCTGGTCGAGCGCTGGATAAATATGAAAGAATTAAATGCATGGCGTTAAACAGTGAAATAATTTTAACACCTCCAGGTGCATTCAGCTAAAATGTTCAAAAGTATCGTTTGATTGATTTTTTTGATAGATTACTGATTTGTTTTCCGAACAAGCAAGGTTTTTTCATAGCGAGTTTTGAGCACTCTGCACTCTCATGTATTTAATAATGTTTTAGAGCAAACGCATGTAGCAAAATTGTTGCGGAAGTGGCAGTAAATTGCGATCCCACGTTTAAAGGAAAACATCACGATTCTAATCGAAGTTCGAAGCGACTTATCGCTACAACTTCGCATCCGAATGGGACTCCAGGCGCTCTTCGCCGGCGCACTTCAATTCCGAATCGCAATAGCGAAAACGGGCCGATCGTTTAGAGGCGATTTTATTTCGAGAGATCCTCACCGACACCGCGCAATCTAAATATAGATAGAAGGAATATATAATAACATGCGAGCCGTCCGTTTCGGTACGCCCACGTGCCGACGTGCTGGGCAAGTACGTGTGGGTACGCGGGGTACCGACACCTTTTTGTATATCAATGATCTACCTTCGTACGGGACAAAAGTTGTTGCTGGAATTCCGTTTTTACGTCGATTCATCGGTAATTGCGTTTGATGTATCGGAAGGTGTGGACATAAAGGCGCTTTAATTGAACTGAGGCCTAATAAGAGGAGTACCTAGCAGAATACAGGCGAACAAGTTCTTAAACGAGCCGGATACCATATATAAAAGTACCTATAGAAACATGAAGTTTTTTCTCAAATATCTTCAATTGGTAACTTGGTACTTTGGCGACATCGATTGCTTCATTGTACGTTCATCATTTTATAAATTTCCTTAACGTATTATAGTCAAAAACTATATAAGATGGAACGAAGCGTAAGTACATCCTCATTCTCTATCGACGTAAATTTCCCGGGGCATGCCCCGCGCTTCGATAATTGCGAAATCTCGTTAAAACAGCGCGTGTATGTAACAATTTTCCCGGCGTATATTCCGCGGTTTTATATGCGGTTACATCATTAATTCATTAGGGGTTGTAAGTGCCCCGCTTTGCGACGTCCTCGCATGGGGGAGCGGAAAAAAAGAGTCGCTCGCAGGAAATCCTAAATCTCCGCCATTTTTCGTCTTAATTGAGTCTTTGTTGGAATTCACCAGAGGTAGATCGATTTGCTTTTTTATTGCATTAGGAATATCTGGCGGGTTCTAGTAATTGAATGGCGGGACGGGGAATTGATACATATTCAACGAATTCGCGTGGATTTTCGGAGGAAAGTTGATGAATAGAGTGATTTATACGCTGGTCTCGTACTTATACCACTCAAAAAATTTGTATCTTATAAAAAATTATTTCGGACCACTCCTGTTTATCCGATAAATCGAACAGTTGATTATAATATAAGTAACTCGCGTTATATAAGGAATTAAGACCGTTTCCTTCTTCGGCAAGAGCTAGAGGAAAAAAACAACACACGAGGATACATTCGAAAGTAGTAATAACAGGCTGTTAAATGCCTATTAATGGATTCGGAGTTTTTGTATCGCCGCTCCGATTTAATAACAGAGAATTATGCATTATTCATTGCACGAAGTCGACATTAGTACTTCATTAATTAATAAAATTTACGGTGTAAATCAGACGCTCGGGATCGGTCCGGTTGGAAAAATGGAAAAACGCGCGGCTGTAAATCGGAATTTGTCAACGCTTTTGGGTCCGAGAAAGATTCCACCATTTGATATATTGCTTTAAAAGTGTTGTCACAAGAAATTATCGGCCGTTTTTTTTGATGGTATCTTTCGATTTATCAATGTCGAAATTAGTTGTTTAACGGTAGGTAATAAAAGTCATGTATGCTACATTTATGTACTCCTTCGTTTATTTACACAAGTAGTTACACCCTTGTTTTGTCAAGGGTAGTTTATAAAGATTTATCATGTATTTTTAATACTTTTAAAGGATTATTTTAGCACTACTCAGTGTGGTATGTGATGATTTTAGCGCTATTTGTTTTAAATGATTGTTTCACGTATTGTATAGGTTTTTTGAAAGGATTGAATAACGATTAATCGGGGAATTGTGAAGATTTGATTAATGTATTTAGTCGAATTAAGTGATATTACACTGTAATGCCGTGTGGTTGAGTGACAGAGCGCAAACCGGACGTACATATTCGGGTGCCTTTTTAACTTTAGACTTTAAACGCACGCACACGCCGTGTTTAATCCGCCTTCCTGTGTTGGCAATCACGGCTTTCGTGATTTACAGAATCGTCGTTTCGACGGGCGCATCAAAGTTTTCCACTGCCGAATAAATTAGAATTAATTACCGGCCGGTCTAGTCGGTCGAATAGGAAGCGAGATGATCGCTCGAGTAAATATTTGCGGAAAAAAACACGCAGAAATCGATACTTCTGCTTTAAACGGCAGTAAAAACAAATTTCGAAGGGTGATCGATTACCCCTGACCTGCCGATTCGGAGAATTCCCTCGAATTCTCTCGAATTCGGCCTCGTCCTGTGTACACAATGCACAACGAGACCTACACAGCTGTTGGTATTATTCGTGCTAATCCAGTTGTACTACAAAAATCCGAGCAAATGTCGACCAAACCACGTCAAATTAACAGAGTTTATTGTTAACAGTGTTGCCGATTTATTAAGGTTTTTGTTCCTTTACTTACATCCCACTCTTATGAGAAAGGATAAGCAGCAGTTACTAAATGATAAGTTGTTTTTTTAGGGATTTTTTTTGCGCATTTTCTCAATTATTTCGGTGCATTTAAAATGGTTTATTGAAAGGTTTTCTAACAAACAATTTATCAAAAAACTTCCAAAATTTTATGATAAAATTAAGAATATCAAAAATCTTTCAATTACAAGTAGAATACAAGTCATTTTCGCTTTGGTGTTGAAGTGTTCCTGATATCAGGATATTCCATCTAATTGGCAACACTGTCTTTTAGGTAAGTGTGCATGCCTCAAATGTGACAGCCTGTCAAGGTAAAATATATATCTTATAGTAGGCCAAATTATGCATCCGGTGCTATCGTAAATTTGTGATCAAACACAAACACGACTCGGGTGTTTTTAGTGTTTACACAACAGTGCATGCTTTTTAACGTGTTCTTCGTCGAAACAAGTCAACAAAAACCTACTACTCATGTTTATCGATGGATATTGGTGTCATAAAACCGAATAAAATATCGTCCTAAACGACAATCAGCAATAACTGTTGATTCGGTCTTCGTGGAATATACACCAAACAAAATCGAAACTTGTTTTTGAAGCGTTTTAGCTGTCGAGTAGGTGCTCGTTTTCGACCGAAAACGGTTCGTTTTATGGAAAATCCCTATACAATTTTGCACTTTATTTTATTTCATGGCTCGTGAAAATAACAAATGTGGTCAATTACAAACCGAAACACCATTACTAGCATTTTATTTAGTGGTAGAATAACCATTTAGTTAAGCGAAGTTATACGATGCTGTGGGGAGCTACATTTTGTAAATAAAAATACAAATAAAAGTAAAAACTATCGTCTTTAGATTCCAGCTTGTATGATAAGGGAATAATTGTGGTAATTTCGTCGAAAATACGAATGCAAACGAACAACATAGCGATAACCGCATAAAATATAGCCTCGCCGCTGACAACAGCAAATGAAAAATAAAACAGATATGAAGTATTTTGACAGATTTAATGGGAGGCCCAATGCGGTAAATCACATTTTATGAATATCCTCCAGATTACCGAACACGTTATGCTAACATTCTTTCGGCTTGTTTTCGAATTTGTTGTAAATTTTAACGGAAACTCGAATACAAACTCGATAGGCTAGAGGAGTCTAGACTAAACAAGCTTTTATCGCAGATTTCTGGAATTGCGTCGGTGTAACGCGAAAAAAAAATCGAGATTTTATTATTTACTACGAACGATAAAACACCCACTTGCATTCCGTATAATTCCTGAAAACCAGGGAATTTTCCTCAATAACGCCCCCGTCATTTCTCCAACATTACCCGCGCAATTTTCGCTGCTTAGATACTTGCAAAATGAAGTTACTAGCAAATTACGGGCGACCGGGCACAGTAAAAAGAAAATTGCATCGGACAGTTGCGCTTCACTATACGAATTACCCGCCGGCCTTAACGTAACGTTAATAGGGCTAAAATCGTCGACGACAAATAAAACGAGTTAACAAACCGAGCGAGTGCAAGTAAGTGATATTTAATGAATATCTATCTACTTTACGAAAACGAAAAAACAACCAAAAATAAATTCGTGCATGCATGCACAAATGCCATTAAATGCCGCTCTAAACGCGCGCAATTACAAATATTAAAATTCACTTAGGTCCCTGCGAGATTTGTTACACAATTTTTACTCCCATTAACTCCTATAAACCGAGATTAGTGCAAACAATGTTTACACAGGTAAATTAATCCTCCTTTTAAGTATAATTTTTAAAACATCGGGCGTCACATTCTTGGCTACTTGCTCAATTTATTTCAGTCGATGCGTACTTACGTCCCACGTGACGCTCTAACTAGACATAGAAAGGAGAAAAAGAGTTATGTACCAGCTAAAATGCGTCCGGGATAACGGCGAACGCATGTGGAATATATTTGTTTCTCGAAATGCCCGCCCGCGAATTTGATTTATTACGTCCTATATTCGGCATATACGGGCGTACCGGCCGCAGCAAATTGATATTAATGAATTAAAATTCCCCGGCGTGCACTTCTTTGTTTACCGGCGTGCGACTATTAGTTTTTTATCCGACGAAATTCGTAAAATTTCATCGGCATTATTTTCACGGCAATCGAATCGGCCGCGTCACGTGCTCGTTATTGAACAGTCGCTTAACTGCGGTTATTGATGTCACGAATGATTGTTATGAGCAGCTTTTAATATTAATGCATACTTCAATTAATCCAATTCAAGTCGACGGGAATCGAGAATTCTTGATTCGTCGATAACGTTCCATTTGCGATATTTATCGCAAAGTTGAACCAAAAGTACCGAGTTAATAAGCTTTTTAAAAAGATTATCAATTCTGTCCGCTTGTGCGTTCGAATCCAACCCGACGTTTTCATAAAGATACTTTTCCGCAAAAAATCTTCCCCGCTAATTAACGCTGGAGAGATTCGCTCCGAACCCGCGTATTTAATTTTAAAATTAACTAGTTTTTCTTGTTTGGATAGGTCGTCACGAATCCACCCGGCAGTGGCTGCTCATCCGGCGTTTTTTCATGCAAGACACTGCAACGAATTAACGAACTAATCAAACACCGGCTCGTATCATATGCGAGCTTAACGAAAAACCCATTCCGCTTCCGCTACTCGCTGTTGATTAACAGGACAAAACGCTTCGGCTTCTAATCTTAACAGTACCTAATCATGTATAATCCAATTGGAGGATGCGGAGAGAGCTGTATTAGAGGAGAAGAACTCGCCGGTTACGTGCCCGGCGTGCCAATCAAAGCCACAATGCTCGCTTTCAGGATTCCACATATTGATTGATGGTGGTAGACTGGTAGATGGAACGAATAAGGCGATTGTCGTAGATCGGGTGTTTTGTTATCTAATAAAATTTTTAATTATAACACACAAGGACGTTATAGGCAGGTTTTTTTGGTTAAAGGATCGTATCCCGAAATAATAGAGAACAGAAAAGTAAATGATATGTGAAGTTATAAATTTTTAAATGCTTTTTATTCACAATTTTGAATTTATCATTTTGTGAAATTGTTCAATATATTTGTTACCGGAATCCCCTTTATGTCCGTGCTTTATAACAGACTCGGCTAATTCTATAATGCAGCTGGATAGTCATTAATGAATTGGGATGGATTATAAAGAGAGAAGACATGTGGCGAATAGGCGAATGCGGATGAAAGGATGTAACAATATAAAGAATAATTATGAAATTTTAAATATTATAGAATTTCTTTTGTATCGATATAATTTGATAGATGCCTGATGCGGAATTATAGCGCTTTGAGTATTGAAAAATATATGGAGAGATTATTTGACTGCTAATTATAATTAATTTAAAGTTAAACTAAAGTAAAGAAGATGTTTTAGAATCTACTCCAGAACTTAAATCTAATTTATCTGTTATAAAAGATTTATTGTAAAGATTTTTCTGGACATACTGATGTATCATGAAAAATAAATTTGCAATTTCGTGTAAATAATCCGTTGACATAAATACGAAGGCGAAGTAATTTCGCAATGGCGTAAAGAAAGTCGCTCTTTCTGAAAATATAATTAAAAAAATACAATTTATCGCCGCGCTTATTTACTTAATAACTTACCTACATGTTTGTCTTTTAGCAGAATAATAAAAAACGCAACTGTTGCAGTAATAAAGTGCATTTCGCGTATTGCATCAATTCAGTAATACTTTTTGAATTAACGGAGGGAATTTACATAAAAGCGTGCTTAAAAAATTAATCAAATAAAAAGAATTATATAATAAATTGCGGAATGCATTCTGTAAATGTATACAAAAAAGCCAACGAACCCAACTGTGATTAATATCTACCTAAATCACCAAGTTTCAATAAAAATAAACGTACCCTCACAAAAACCAGACGACCAATTTTTCAAAATTCGAATTCCGTATTTTTTCCTCTAATACCGGCGTGCTCCAATTAAAGCTATACGCACGGAATGCAACCGTGAAAATAAATCATTTTGATTTATTTTTAAGCTTAATCTGCTATCTTTTCTAACACTTCTACTAATTTACTCGGTTTAAGAGAAGTTAAACCGTAATGAGCGGAAGGGCAAATATTTATTTTTCAGAAACTCGGAATACCAGGAAAACGCCAAAAGAATTCATAAAAACATCTTAATAAACAATGAACAGTCTTATTGATTACCTACTTGAATAATAAATTTTGTTAGTGAAGAAAGAAGTATGGATATGTAAGAGGTTAGTTGAAAAGAAATTGGAAGTCAAAAGAGTGAAAAAATGTGTAGAAAAATGTTAAAGAATAATAATGCTTCATTATTTCTTGTTAATTATTAAGTGGATAACTATTGTATACTTAAGTAATTTTAAAACTAGGTGCAATCTGTTACATTACAAAAAAGCGGAAAAAATCACACGAGCTATATCCAACAAATCTACGTACACAATTTATTAGTAACACATCGAATTGTTTGGTCTGAACATTAACAGTAATGGAACCATCTAAAATCATCAATATTTATTGTTTACCCTAGTTTTCCTAGTAGTAAGACATAATTTACTGCGACAGTGAGAGAATCAAAACGTTCGTACAAACAACAAATGCCTTACTTCATTATCGCATATCGGAGCAATTAAATCAGGATGCAAACCCGGAATTGCAAACAAAGTAGGTACTTCTAATAATACACTATTCTAAAATTGATAATGCAGAAAAAATTGACTTAAAAGTTGGCATTTTTGAAGAACTTTCCGCTATAAAAGGATCTTCAAGAGATACATAATTTTACCCCTAAATATCTTTGACATTTTTTCAATTTTTATTACGGTTGGAGAAATCAATTTTAATATTTTATCATCGATTTCCAGCGAGCGCCTTTCAATCTTCGACGGATGATGTAGTGTCTACTCGAGTTGAACGACTCTCGAAGAAGAAGAAGAAGAAATCTCGGGGTGTGAATGGAAATCACGGGTGGCCTGACGGAGCCCGTGCCCACCTACTGACCGTCAATGCATATATTTCTTTCCGGTCGATGGTCCGCAATGGTCTTTTTGTTTCGGAGAGCGGCATCGGCAGTACTACATACCTACTGACTTTATGTGGTTTTTTACTAGACTACGCCGCGTCTGCTCCGGGTGGTTCTATCGCTAGAATCCAATTCGTGGCCCTTTGAATTTTAAGGTATACTTTTATCGATTTCCATAAATGTACGAGACTGTTTCATTTCGCCAATTTGCGAATTATTCGATTTCCATACACTCGCTTTTATATTAAAATATTCGAATGCTACACTCAATTCGATATCGGTACATTTATTATTTATTTTTACTGCGCGTTACATGGCCAATTAATTTTTTCCAGTCCCGCTTTCTCCAATTACGCGCTTATACGCTCAATGCTCCAAACGACATTAACGCGTTGTAGATTCGCGTTTTCAAACGTATTTTCTATTACCATAAATTAGCGTCGGTCGCGCCGACGCCATCGAGAAAATTAAATAATAGATAGGCCGCTGACGCTAATTTCGTCGTATCAAAAAATAATTAATCACCGTCAATGCAGGAATTGTTTTATTCCCCGTATCGTTCGACGAATATTAAACGATGCATGGATCACTTTGCATGTCGATGTAACGTTGATGCATTCGCTTGACAGACACCAATGCACACGATGATAATGGTGAAGATGATAATGATTTCATGGTTCGGTAGATGTAGTATTCCTACAAAGGCGCTAATTTACCTTTACCTATGTTATTTGTGTAGATAGAAAACCCAAGAGAGTCAATTATCTATACCTTAGTTAATTATATTTCTAGGAGTACCTTATGATAAATTATGAAAAAGTAAAAATTGTGCCATGTTCGCCAAAATTAGGGACTAACTTTTTGAAGCGCTGTAAAACTGGCTATAGATAAGCTAGAGACGTGCAATTTTAAGCAAATGTAGCCTCATGTCTGGTCATGGAGTGTACCAAGCAGCATCATCAAAACTCAATTCCAAGGGGACGAATCAACCCTTAAAATGAGATCAGGGTTAAACGCAACTTTTTGGGAAAAATTCGACTCTTTTAGGATGCCGTAAGAAACTGATTTCTTCTGAATAGCATCACCTAATGTTAGGAAGAGGTCCAAAAATGGCTTCATAACTTGGGATTAACCCATCTGTTATCATCTACCATATCTTCATTACTCATGAGGAGAGGTTATGGAGGGTGGATTGAGGAAGTCTCCCGACTCAGAATATTATATTTAAAATCCAAACTGAAAATGTAACCAAGCTCCATGAGGGTTTTAGAGTCTTCCTGAACCACCTGCTTCTGTTTCCTCGTACCTCCAACATGGGCACGACAGAAGTAAAATAACCACAAGACACATTAAGATGAGAATAAACAATTTTATAACTCTTCTCGAAACCATTCCCCACGAGGAATTATCCACTTTTTCTCTGCTAAATTTATAATCCAACATACCAGCAATTTTTTTAGCATTCATTACAAACATTTCTCAATAGTGTCAATCATTTCCAGCGAGTCGAATAATAAGCAATAAGAAATTAACGCCGCAAAAAACGGACTTGCGAGAATTCCCATATCCCAGTGAATAGAACATCCTCGACATGGGCGTATAAGGTGCGTTACTGTTAGGGTCAAGAGGAAGCCTTCCAACGGAGCAACACTCAATGAAACGCTACTTTAATCATCTCCGTAACCGATCCTTAGCGCGTCTTAACAGATTCGCTTAAACCGTGTGATTACTTCCTTCGAACGAGACGAACGTGTTCCGTTGATTAATAATCAGAAAACGGTCGAATCATACGTTCGAAAAACGCTTTCCGATCCGAAACGTACTATTTACATCTCACGCTATCTTATTATCACTTTAGATGGCTGGGCGTGCAATCTGTTAATGAAATGCACATGTTAGGTGTATCATTTGGTGCGCGTTCGATCGTGCGTATCCTCATTTTATAGGTGAAAAAACGAACGTACGGTCGGGTTTACTCCAGATTCGAGGCGTTGCGTGTTCGATGGCGAGTTAATTTTATGGTATAGTCGAGAGAAATCGCTTCAAATAAAATAAAAATAAGGATGTTTTTTAGATGATCCCATGTAGGTTGGAATGGAAGGATGGACATTTCTAAATGCTACAGGGAGAACCACCACAATTGAGTCAATGGAACCTCAGGAAATTTAAGGTTTGAAGATGGTTCATAGTCACTTAATAGTTTGTCTTCTGTGATACACATCTTGGAGGAATCAGGTTTGGAAATACCGGCATGTATGCTTCGAAAGGACCCTAAAATAGCACTGTGGCTTGGTTGCATTTTCAGGTTGGATTATAAATGCTATATTCTGAGTCACCAGGGTCTTCCTCAATCCTACATTGGAGCATTGAGCAATAAGCAATAAAGAGGTTGAAAAAAAGTTGGGTTGTAGAACATGGTCTCATTCTAAGGGGTGGTTCGTCCCCTTGGAGTTGAGTGGGGATATTGCTACTTGGTGGACACCAACGCAAGACATGGAGCTATTCCTGCTGAAAATATCAAGTCCCTATCTCAATCATGAGTCCCTCATATTGTTGCATTTAAAACACGCCGGAGTATCTGCCGGTGCGTCGGGCGACTCGAAGATGTTTATCTGTTTCGCGAAAGAGCCGGAACGGAATTCGCGAGAAATCGCCGGCGACGTGCAGTCTACGAAAGGAATGCTGCGCGTCGGAGCCGGTCTCTGGATGCGGTCGAGCCGGGAGAAAAAAAAACGCCGAAGAAAAGGCGAAAAAAAAACTGGTTGTGTGCGCCGTTCGCGGTCTCTCCCCGCATTGTCTTCCTCTCGCCGCGATTTTATGTATTTTAAGACGGGTCCCGCCGTCGCTGAGCGTTCGCGATTAGCGAAAGTAGCGCAGATGTCGCGATGGGAATTTTAAAAATACCTATTTTATGCGAGGAGATTAAGATTTGTTCGGTATTCCAGTTCTAATTAAGGTTTCTCGTAAATTGAGCTTAAATCGTTACGTAAAGCTTCAGGTTATGTGCGGATTGAACCATTATTTTTAAGGCGATTTTAAAGCAGTTAAAAATTTATGTTGATAAATGAATGAAAAAATGATGCAAATCATAATCTCTTAATTAAAAATTCTTCCAAAATAAGTAGTTTGTAATTCGTTTTTTGAAATTATCGTGCAACATCCCGTATAAAAGCCGTATCAAATTTCGCACTTTAAATCATACCTACGGCCCGCAAACAACATCTTAGTATGTATTTATGTAAATAAAAGGTATTGTTAGACGTCGAAACCCATCGTGCTTTCGAAAACTGTATAATTATCTTAATTGTGCATCTCAATGCGCTCACTTTTATTATCTGTATTGATTCCGGGGCGTCGAATCATCAGATATAGACGTTGTTTATTTCGATTTATTATCGGACAGCGGACGTGTCGAGTGCCTCTTTAATTTTTACGTTCGAAATTGAATTTTTCGATTTCTATCGGTGTCGTTTATTGTTCGGTTTCGTAATTAACTTTCCTCCTACTCGGACTGATAATTGTTTTTATTCAAACAGAGAGATCTTGCGAATTTATGTATTTTGTATTTAGTCATCATTGTAGACCCCTATAAATAACATGAGATTGCTGGGTCTTCAACTCGAAATACCCACTTGTAATATTCGCTGTTACAAAGCTCTTCTTTATTAGCGGAACGAAAAATTAAGGTAGGAACTCTACATTTTTCTCAACGTACCGCTCTCGGCGTTACCTGCATGTCATTGGGAGGAGATAATTTACACCCACTCGTCCAATATGTTACATTATGACAAATGTGCATTGCTCGGCGGAGTCACCTGCCTCGAGGAACACGAACAAAAGTTAATATAGCATGTTTGCGACGAACAAACACCAACAAAGCACCGGGGAAAGCGGAATTTTCGAAGATGGAAAATCCGCCGCCGATACCGAGCGGATCGCAGACCGATCTTTTTTCATTTCGAGAATGTGTGTTTACTCGGTACGGGATACGAATTTATTTCGAGACTTCGTAGTTTGTCGAATCCGAGGCGAAGTTGCTAATATGCCGGGTTTATTTGATTTTCTGTGTTTTATTAACTAAAGAGTGAACTAACAGGGTGTCCTTCACAACCTTCATGTACTCACTCTTCAACTGATAAACTCAATTTGTTTGGTATTTAAATTGTATTATAATATTTACCACTTGCTTTGTTTAGTTTTAATGCAGCTTCAATATTTTATCATGATTTATCTCGCTCGATATACATGAAGACATCAAGATATGAACTACTCAATTGGCGCAGTCAGTAGGATTCATTATCAGTTATTGCTTGAATCAATCTACAAGTCCCATTTCGATTTTCTGTTCGAGCCGATGTCCCAACAAAAGGAAATCTCCTGGCCGGATCGCCAGTATGTAAGAATCGAGGAAAAATCGCCGGTAATTACCGTGAAGAGATCCGATATCTGATCGGGCGACGTCGATCCGACAATGACCACCCCTGATTCAGACGTTACATCTAATTACTTAAGTAAGGTGGCAGCGCGTCCGTAGCTCCTTTGGATCTCTCTTCCTCCACCCACGAGCGCGAGAAAACGAACCTCGCTCCTCGTTCCCACACGGTCTTGTTAAAATGTCGTACGCTGTTAAAAGATTTATAATCGGCTTGTCGCTCTTTTTTTCGCTTTGGTTTGTTTTCGTGTCGCCGTTTCTACGGCACTGCGACGGCCGATAAACGCGGAGAGTTCGATGATTATCGCCGGTTTCTTCATGACTAAATTTCGGAGCGTACCTAGTGGTAATGAAAAGTTTGAGTGATGGAGGAATTCGATCGCGCCGATCGATTGAACTGATTGAATACACCTGCATGCATACAGATCTAAAATCATCCGATCAAAAGGCTGTAGAAAGTATAATCAATATTTTTACAGTTACATTATTAATGTTACTAATATCAATTTCAGTTAATACTAATTGGAAAAACGAGGCATTGAATTACATACTCATTATACAATTTTTAATCATCCTGTATTTCAGTTATATGGCAATTTTCTCAAAATACTATTACCAAGAAACGCCTGAAAAATTCTAAATCGCACGCAGAACTCAGCCAGCGCCTCGTTCCGCGATAACCCGCTCGTGTGTACAGCATTCGTTTCAACACGTTTTCGATTGATTTCGCGCACATCGTTCGTCCGAGTCGTTTTTTATCGAATATCAATTACTTAAAAATTCTTATTTGGTAAGTCGATCTTCATTTTACGATGGTCCGGTACACGAAGAACCCGAAAAAATCCGGTTTCGAAGCCATAGTCAATTTGGGCGGTTTTTTCCCAATGATCGGGCTCGAAGGCGATTAATTTTTAATTGACGGTGTGCAGAGGCTATTAATTCAGTTTTCGTAATCGAAATTAGATGATTTTTACATGCAAATGCTCAAAATTACTAATGCCGGTAGGCAACTCTATACTGATTAGCAAGCATAATCCATAATTGTTTTATTATTAACAAATATTAATTATTTAACAAGAATATTAATTCACTTGTAATCCATTCAGAAATCTCCAATTAATTTTACCACCAGTTGATACTCTCCAGTGAATCCATTTCTTGGGACACGTTGTAGAATTTCTGAATCTAATTTTAACCGAATACTTTCATTCGGCTCCCTAATCCTCTCATTAAATCGATTAAAAAATCGTATAAACTCCCGGAGTCGTACGATCCATAAGCCCCGCGTTGACACATCCAATAATAAATGCCTTTTTTTTTATCGTGTGAACGCAGTCGTTCTTTTTGTTAGCGCACCTCATCAGCATCGACTCAACGTGGTTGTAATAAATCTCTCCTCTCATTCGTCATTTCAATTATTTACTTATCTTTTTTCGTTTCTTTTCTCCGCGTCCACATTCTATCGTACGAGTTGTAGTAGGTAGAAGTACCGAAGTACTCTCGTAAATACTCATAACTCGCCGAACGAAAAGTTTTAATTCGAAACGCACACCTACATTTCGAGTTTTATCGCGTTATTGGAGCACGATCTTTCGGACTCGGCCCCGTAGAATTTTTTGCGATACCACGGTAATAAAACGGCCTGCACATAGCGAGCATACTAATGCGAATAGCCTTGAAGGAGCGAAACGGAACGAAACGGACAGTCGAGGAGAAGGAATTTATCCCGGCCGAAGAAGAGCGCAAATATAATTTAGTTTCTTGGAGTCGGTGTATCCCCCGGAGATATTGGGCAACAAAGCTTGACGAAACAACGCAGAGTCGCCCATCAAAGGTGCACGAGATTTATTAGATTTTCTTAAAATGTTGTTTAACAAAAATAAGATACATGAAGATGAAGAAGAAACTGCTATGTTCCTCTGCGTATTCTCGCTTTCTACCTCAAGTAAGTATACAAGGACTAGGTACTCGCCTTAATATGAATAATGATGAAAATTTTTAAGGGTCTAGGGTGTGATGTAATAAAGTTGTAACTTACAACAGAACGTCGAACCCTTCTGATGTTTATTTAAATATTGTACATTTTGTATTTCCCGTCTTTCACAATTATTACCTTAGATTGTTTAACAGTATTAATGAGGCCATATAATTACTCAGCAGTTAGCAACAACGAACTAGGTAGAAACTACCTTTTTATTCAGCATTGTAAACCAAAAAGTGTCTTGAAATAAAGTTGTCGTCAGGAAATTTGACTCTGTCTGAAGAACCTAAAGGACCTCACTATCACAAGGGCTCAAATTGGGACTGAATTATTTCTGATAGCTGTACAAAGACAAATACTTAAACTCACAAATAAATATTTAGATAATAATTCACTGTAAATTAAGAAGTTTTAATTACCGAAGAATCGACTTGTGCATAATCGAAACAAATAATCCATCCGCGCTTTCCGTTTGATTACTTGCTCAAAAGCGGAGAAATTAAATCTCACTTTTTGAGGCAGCCCGGCGGAAACTTATTAATAAGTTTTTTTCCTTGCTTATTAAATTCCCGGATTACTTTGATAAAATTATAGGAAATTTAATTTCCATCGCGCGTGTACGGTACACGCGCTTCTGCAGCGGCCACATTGTTAGATTAATTTCAGGAAGTTTAGTGAAGTTTTCTCCGGGTTAATTGCGCTTGCGATCACGACTAATTACGTTAATTAGTTTTTTGTACCGCCTATAAATTATTAATACTTATTTTAGATTAGTTTATTGTTTAAAATGCGATAGGATTAATTTTTGGGGCGGGAAAAATTAATTTCTCACTCATTAAAATGGCTTAGGTACGCACTTAAAATGACTCTGTTGGTAGATTGCTGGATTATTTAAATGATGATAAATGACACTTTCTAGTTGATAAAGGACTCAGAAGGATAATTAACTTTCTTAGGTAGATAATTGACTCTTTTATGTATACATAACTCTCTTGGGTAAAATATGCCTTTCAATCGTAAATAATTGATTCATTAGATATCCGAATATGAATGGCTTGATAATGAATAAATAAACGATCGAATCTTTTGGGTCTTAAAAAATAGGTAAACGGTACACTTTCTTAAATCAATAATGTCTATCCAATCTAATTCCCAATTCAGGGTCCCGGTTTCTATCCCTATTTAGGGCGATTTTCCTCATCAGATGTCATGAGTAAAAATAACATTCTGATAACAAAAAAAGTCTGACTTCGTTACAAAACCAATTTCTCACTACTAATCCAGCGTTAAAATCGCTTTCCGTTTTATCACTGGCAATTAGGCATTCTTAAGCGACTGCAGTTTCCTTTAATTCGTTCAGGGAATTTTTTTATCTTGTTTAGGTATACTTACACGAACAAATAAATAGTAAGATGGCGGAGGATAACTGTTTAAAGGTGCCTAATATTTGCCTTCTTACCGAAAAGCGTGGAAAAAGTTGAAAAGCAAACTAAAGCGGCAGTAAAATGGAATGGAACTACGAATGATCGTAATTAATAACAGCGAAATTAATACGGTTTTTAGGGCGATAATTTATTACAACACTCCGTATGCGCGCGTATATTCGCTTCGAAATATACCACTTATTCGCTAGTTGTATGAAATATTCCGTAATATATTTTTTAATTTTAAACATAACGTGACATTCCGGAGGAGAGATTCGGAGCATATTTCATTTTATAGCTTTTAAGGGCATCCAAAATAAAGGAATTTCTTGTATTAAAACGCGTATGATGCTCGTTGAGACGAGCCTCTTCAATTCCTAGAAAGGTTTTCAGTGGCGTAACTTCGAAATATTTCGAAAAATACTATACTTTTCACCCTACGCGATGTTTTTATTTATAATTCAATCGTAAAATTTGAATGATTAGTGTGTTATAAAAGTCAGGGATTTGATGGAGAATTTTAGAAAGTAGTGCTAGACTTAATTTAGATAAATTTAATGTGTAGTGCATACTATATTCTAAATCTAGATAGGAAGGAATGTCTGCAAAAAAATTTGCAATTAGCGAGAATCCCATAAAACTTACACTATCAGAATGGTAACAAGTGCGAAATAATGAGGAACTGCTTCATTTATAACAGCAATTATTGCTGCGAATGGAGCTGCGCTTGTTAAAAATCCGAACGCAGTAAACGCTTGTTTAGAGAAAGCACATGAACACGTTAAAACCAGAAATCGAACGAGTTGTAAAAACGCCGTTAAACTTACGAATCGGCGGTTTAACGGGGCAATAGGATTATTTTTACCTACTGCATTACTATTTATGAGGATTTACTGCACAGTTTGTTTTGAAAGTAACTCCATTCTTTTAACAGCGCCTAATTTACTTGAGTGCAAAATATAGTAAATAACATCGTTTAAGTACGCTACCGGGCGGTTTTATTTCCGATTTTTACGCCCAAAATCGACGACAACAAGATTATAAATCTGTGGCTCTTTCTCCTTGAAAAGGGTCGCCCGAATTATAACAGATACAAAATGTTTCGGACGGGCGTTGCGTCCTCGAAACGTAATACATCATGCGAACGATTTCAAAGCGCATAAATGAAGTGAAACGGGAAAAACGTCCATTGATGTACGCGTTTTTCTTTTGTGGAAAGCGGCTTTTGTGGCTTTCTCCCTTATGTGTACGTTTTTTTATATTGAAAGAAGAGCGCGTTCCACTCCGGGCGCCGCGCCCGACCCGGAGTAATCACGATGATGCTCTTTGCAGTCGACTTGAGGAAATCCCATGGTCGGGGACTAATGTTATTCCAAAATTACCTAAATAGAGTACTTAAATAAGTAGCGGATATTCCTTTAAAGTTAGAAATTTTCACGACACTTTAGGATATTAGGCAAATAAAGATATTTAGTGCACCGAAACTTTTTACTTCTAAATGCATTACCCTATAATTATTTTGTAACGATTGCTCAACAGTAAGAGCAGGAATTGATAATTTCGATAATAATGTAACTTTCTACGAAGTCGATTTTCTATATTTACGAATATCGGTCGAAATTGTCGATTTACATTTCGCGTTTTATTAGCGAAACGGGCTTTTACTTTAACGCAGGCGGTATATTAAACGCGACATTTAATGACGTGATACTCCTTTCATCCTCGGCGATTAGCTCTTTTATGTACGGTAATAATTGTCCGATTTCGCAACGAATCCTAACGAGTCGCCGGCAAAAAAGCCAACCGGTTAGAATAGAATTAGAGGCTCGGCGGTGAATTTCCTAGTCGCGAAGTTTTTCCCGGCGGATTCGCGTCCTTTTCGTTTCCGCGGAATTTTAGGAAAATCCGCGCGTTTCTTCGATTATTTCCTGGCGGTAAACGAACTTTAATAGACTTATCGATAAGTGCGGGAACTTGAATTTAAGGATGTAATATTACCGATTAATAGCATGAATTATGAGAAAAATTGTTTTATCCAACCGACCTAGAGAATCACCCTGTAGAATTTGTAAAAAAGTCATTTTCCCATATATTGCTAATTCGATTATACCAAACACCAGACGGCATATGTAAAATAATAGCAAAAACAACATGTATATTTACTCACAAATAAATTACGAGTTTGTAGAGTCTCGTCAGGAGTACAATTTGTACACGGAGAGAGGAATTAATTTATTATCTAATGAAATGAGGAATCAATTAACCACCTACTGTTTAATGCGCTTTTCTATTAATTATAAATACGGGGTATAATTCATTCGATCGGTAATGATGCCAAGATAACGTAGAAATAAAACATTTTTAATGTCGGTGTTAACATCGTTAGGAGAATTTATGCGATTTGGTGCATTCAGTACAGAAATGAAAATTGTTCAATTAATTTCGAATTTAATTAACTATTGATCACAAATAAAAAACATTATTTATTGGCTATTAGATTATTAAATGGTCTGTGTACTTTTGAAATTTACATGTTTAAATTTATGACAGTTTATTTACTTATTTTGAAAGGGATTTTTTAAAGATTTTTTTAATATTAATTAATGATTTAATAAGAGGTAAAAACTTTTTAAAGTTCTTGTGTTTTCTGTAAAGGATAATATTATTTGTGTTACTTTTAAAATATTTATATTTTTTGCAAGTTTAGTCATTTTTATGACATTTTCTGTGTTTTATATTTCATTGATTTTGTACTTGTTTTCTTCGTTATTTTATCAAGATTTGTTTCTTTAAAAAAGTATACACCTATACATTACATATCCATTAAGTTTAACTAGGTAATTTCTAACATCGATTTTTTAAACACTGTTATTAGCGGACAAACCTTCCAATCAAGCAAACAATGCCCCTTTTCTTCAATGTTAAATTAATTAACAACACTCGGAGCAATCCCGAAGAAATGGCACGCCATTCGTACTTTATGTGTACGAAGGAAACGCGGAGAGCAAAGCCTCGATACCTCGAGGAGTTAATTGATTTCCACTCGAGCATTCATTAGCCCGTTCTGACACGTCTTCAAATTAATCGCTCATTTATTGAAAACGAACGTTTTCGTTAGTAATGGCTGAACCAGTTTCCTTTTAAGGTGTCTATTGTTCATTTCGACGGGCACGTTTAAGTATTAAGTAGATTTCTTTTTGAGGCTAAACACTGACACACAATCCGGCTCGTTTATTACGCATACATGCGCATGTATGTGGTAGATATTGTGCAATGAGAGATGTTATTAACATTCAAATTACTCGTATATTTTCTTATTATCGAGTACGAAAAGTTTTCGTTATTGTACATTGTTTTGTATGAAAGTTATACGGTTAAATCATTCTACACAGTTTATATTGGAATGAAACATGTTTCACTATACCTCAAAAGTTTCATTAAGTAAGGCTCCACATATATTTTGGAGGGATTTAAATTGAGCGCTAATTTGTAAGGATCAATTGCTCTTATAAGTTGATTAGAATCTAGTTGTGTCAAACTTATCTAAAAAGAGGAATTCTTGGCAAGAACTGGATTAACCAATGAGCTCAATTTAAGCCAAGTTTAAGATTAGATTGTTCCAGTGCAGGGGTTGCTCAATATAACATTGAACTTACTAACATCAAACAATAATTAGAGTATTATGTAATAAGTGCCAAAAATAAGCTATAGTACCATTTTTTTCTTACTATCCGAATGCGTTGAATATAATTCAAATTTGGGTGCCTATTAATATAATCACCCAATTCGCCTTAGCAAATTTCCATTCGCAACACATCTGAATAGACCAACTTAAGTAAAATTCCGCATAAATATTTATGCCCGGCGACTCGACTACTTTCTTTTCCTGTTTCACAAACGGGGCATGTATTATGTCATCTAAAAAGGCCTTACCTTTGCATTCGTTGGCGTCCCTGGTGGTGGCCCTGCCCCAAGGCCTGTCGAAATGGAACGGCTTGCAGCGCTCGCAGTCCCTGCCGGCCGTATTGTGTTTACATTCGCATGCCAACAGCCCGTCGCGACCCGTAGCGCACCTGCTGGCGTGCCCGTTGCACTTGCATCGCCCGCCGACGGCGAAATCCGACACGGCGTATTGATGCGTCACCTGGTGGTACACCCCGACGATCCCGTTGGAGGTGAGCTCCGAAGGCACCGGCGCCTTCGCCCCGGCAGCGCCCGCGGACGCGTCGTCGTTGTCCTCCGCTTGCATCTCGTTCACCAGCTGCACCGTCGGCTCCTTCAGCTCCTGGTGCTCGTCGAGGTGCTTGTGCAGCAGGTGCTCGTCGACGAGGATGTCCAGGTTGTCGGAGAAGTTGTCCTCGACGGGCATGTAGAGCCGGTTGAAGACCACTTTGATGTCGGTGGCCGTCACCCAATCCTGCAGCACGGGGCTGTTGTCGAAGTCCGAGGCGCTGGGCCGGCCTTCCAGCGTGCTGAACGCTATCCTGGAGGTTTGCCCGAAATTGAGCATATCGCCGCCGGTGTACCGGTGGGCGTCCGTGCACCTAGCTTCTTGTTCGTTGGTTTTCGTTATAGTAGCTCTATTAGGTCGACCGTAAACGCGTCTACACTGCGACGAATAGAACTGGAAAGGTTGCCAGGTCTTTCCGTAATCCATGCTCTTGTATATGGCTATGGAGTCGGGTTTGGATGTATTGGGACAAAACTGCAGGCTGACGTACGTCAGCTCGTACTTCTTACCCAAGCTCAGCGTTAGGGTAACGTTATCGGGCGGCGCGTTGATGTTGGTGACCGGCGGCACGGGCTCTGATCTCCAGCAGGTCACGTTGTTGGGATTGTTCAGATCCGTGAGGTAAGCGGCCGGAAACCTGGTCTTCGGCTGCTTGTCGTCGCAGACGCGGCACTGCGGATTCGCGCCCGGCTCCGGCGCCTCGCAATAGTGCACCGGACTGGCGACGCCGCACGTCGACGACGCCTTCACGGGCACGCCGAAGGCGGCGTTGACGAAGTCCGGGATGCACCGGCGGGGCCGGTCCTCGTCGTAGCACGGATCGGCGGGCGCCTGCCCTTCGAACATCTTGAGGAAGTTCTCGTTGACCGACAGCACCGAGGAGGCGTGCATGATCATCATCAGGAGCAGCATGATGCGTAGCGTTAGGGCCATGGTTCAGGCCAGACGCATCGTCGGCGGACGGCCGGCGGTGGAGGTTAGGGAGCGCGCGAGCGAGGAGGAAAATGCGCGACGCGAAGTTCTCGATCGGAACGGAGAGCGGCTGAGCGGGCGAGTAGCGTTCGACGGTCGTTGTGTAACTGGCGGTGCGACGTCTACGAACGTCTGTTGGAAGTCTGCGGCACCTTCCCCCGGTGTGTGGGGCGCATACCGAGGAGCTAAGTGCCCGAAGAGGCTGGTAATTGATGACGAGGTTGATTGTCGCGAATTAATACGTCGGCTGAGATTATCATCCGCGAGCGGGTCAATCGATCAGGTTCGAATGTCGGCGATCGGGATCGATTGGTTGTACAATGAATATTAGGTTTTGCTCAAATTGGTAACTGATACCGTGTTTTTTTCAAATCTGTTATAATGATAGGAGCTACCTCGTTCGCCTCGTTGATGTTATTATCGAATTTATCTTCTTTATTGATGCGTGTTTGATTTCGAAATAATGGAAATGTTTATTTTCGACATTAAAACTGTATTCATTTAAATAATTATAATTCAAATATTTGGAATATAATGGATTTGTTTCACTTGCATACAGGTTATGATTTTGATTGGAAAAGCTTCGAAAATAAGTAATTACAGTAGCAAAACAATGGAAAAATTAATTTAAACGTACGCCGATAAATAAAGGTCTATACATACACATACCTATTTGTTAATTTAACTGGAGCATATAAAAAAATCAGAAAATTTTAACAAAAATATTGACTTTTTACGAAATAATAAAATGAAAAATATAATACGTGTATTGCACCGAAATTTCAATAGGTTTCAGGCCAAGGGATTTATTTTTTAGCAGATAAAAGCCCGTAAAAAAATAATTAAACGATAACAGAGGCACAATGAAAAAACAACATTTATTGTCAACCATTTATTAGGTAAATAATAAAATAAACATGAATTCAACCGAAAGACAAAAATCAGATTTATTTTTTATGTACATATACCATAAATTATACTGAAAACTCTACAGTTTACTTTAGATTGTTAACTTTTTACATACATATTACATATCAACAGAGTTACCTACCCAAAATTATATTTACATTTAAAGAAAAAAACATCTTATGTACTAGCTAGTAATTGTGATGCTGTTACTCATCTACTTAAGTGATATAATTAATGGTAATTATGTGATCCGGTAATTAAAATAAATCACAATAGTTTAGAATTACGGATGGGCGCCTTCACTTCAGACAGAAACGGACCTGGGTTGAACATCTAAAAATAAGAGAAAAATAAAAAATAAATCAATACAATGTAATTCTATTTGTTTGCAGTTAAATCCAGGATAATTAAAAAAAAATACTAATTAAAAATATTGCTGTTGTTTTTGATTCTATGCAATTATATTGTTTCATGTTGTATAAACTGGAATTTTCATACTTTAACTAATAGATTTTTTAGTATAGTCTGTTATGTAACAGTTATACATATAATTCAACGATCTTCTATTATTTTTTATTTCTTTTTGTTTTTCATTATACATTCAGTAATTTTTAAAACAATTTTTGATACATTCTATTGACCTTTGTACTTGCTTGCTTTGTTTTTGTAATACTTGTGTATTTTTCTCAAAAAGTAACAGATGTATGCGAAAGAGCTTTCTGTTAATTTAGGACAAAAAACTGTTATTTTTTTTTATTTTATCCATTCCCAGTAAATTCAACAAAACTAAATTATCCACCCGCATTTCAAGCAAATCGCAATCAGCCCGCCTTTAATCGATCACACTTACAATGAGGCCTCACTTCGTTGCCCTGCTTATCCTGCTCCTGAGGCTCCGCTTCCTGCGGCGTCACGCCCACCGGCAAACTCAACGGTATTCCTCTGGCGTACATTTGTCTTCCGTTCATTTCGTTAGCGCTTTGTCTTTGCTCCTGCACGAATTGCACGTCCTGCGGTGTGGATTCCTCCGAATCGCCCTCTGACATGGCCACAATCGCGACGCGATTCGGCAAAGGCAGTGGCAATCTAGCGATAAAAGAAAATTTATGATAATTTATCGCCTACAAGCAGTGTTTTGAAGATGATCAGTGAATATAAGAAGTAAGTTGATAATATTGTCTTGTATTATACAATTTGTATATCTACACAAAGAAGAGGTTACTAAAGGAAGAGATGAATAGGATTTAGATCACAGAATAGCACAATTAAATCATGGCACAAAGATGCATTGACTCGGAGCTATTCATGAATGGAATATACCTGTGCAATTGGGCTAGGACTTCCTCAGGAATGGGCAACTTCTGGCCCGCTTGGCCCATCTGTTCGATTTGCACGAACCGCGGGCGTTCCTCCGATTCCGAAGTTTGGTCCTGCTGAACCGGTGCCTGAGGGGTGATTTCTCGCTGCTGTTGCTGCTCCTGTTCCTTCATTTGTTGCTCGCGCAACTTCTGGCTCTCGATGATCTTCTGTGCGACGATTTGCTGGACGATGTGTTGCAGGATCGGGTTCGGCGGGAAATCGTCTAAAAGAAGAGAATTGCGTTTACTAATCTGCATGTTAGCTATCAGTATATTAATAAAGTTATAGGCAATAATAGCAAGTCCGAGGAAAAGTTGAACATAACTCTCCTTCAAGGCTAAAAAGGCCTATTAAAACCTTCTTTTTGGATCATTTTCTTAGTATGAGTTTAAGGTAACGAAACGCGACTACTTACTGGGTTGTCTTTGGGGAACTTGCTGGGCCTCCATGTGGATCTGGAACTCCGGCTGGCCGGACATTTGTTGGTCTTGTTGGGGCATGGTGGGCGGCATGGGCGGTCGCAGGTTCTCGATGTGGATCATCTGGGGTCCCATCGGGCGCTGTTGCATCGGCGGTGCCATCTGTTGGGGCATGTGAGTGTTGAAAGGCGAGTGCGGTATGGGTATCATCAACGGTTGAATCATGATAGTCTCTTCGTCCTGATCCTCGGGATCTTCTTCTTTCGGTTTAACCGATGGCTCCGCGCTAAAAATATATTAATTTAGTTGAATCCGCATGGTGCATGCAAACAGGTAATTACGCACCTCTGAAGGGTTCCGCTTTCGCATACAATCACCATGCGTTCGCCGGTGAGCTTCTCGAACCTGGGGTTGGTGGTCAGGTTGATGCCGAACGGCAGCCTGACGGTTTTGGGCAGATGGTCCACGAATTCCTCGGCCTTCTTCTTTTCGACCACGCAGTTCATTTTGGATTTTTGGTTCTTCTCTAGCAGATGGGAAATCAGTTCGTCCATGTCCATTGGGGAGGCGGCGGCCGCTTTCGATGGCCGGAGCGGCTCTCTGTTCGGAACTTCTTCGGAATCCGAGTCCGATTCGTCGGAGTCGCCTTCGGAGGAATCGTCGTCGACGTGATTGGTTAGCTCTTTTGTGCTGGATGTTGGTTCTTCGGCGTGGAGCGGGTCTACTTGGCGTTTCGCATTCGATGTCGTTGCAGTGGGTTCCTAAAAAAATTAAACATATATTAATAAGAAATATACCAAATCAGTAATAACACATGATATAGAGATGAATATATTATTCCACTTAATTTTAACAGTATATGTATAACATAGGTACCAAGACTTTTATCACAAAAAATTTATTGATGTCAAACAATATTTTGTCCTTATTATCATCTGTTCAATTCCTAGAATGAGAGTTAGCAAACATTTCGATTTTTCTTACAAGAATGTTATCCTGTTAGTGAACATGTTGTAGGACATAAAAATTGTTTCGTAGAATATTAGGAGAATAAAAAATTGCGACACGTAACGAATGCAATCGAATGTGCAACGATCGTTACGCATGCTTTTTCGAACGTTGTTTGTATAATTAGTTTACAGAGCACCGGTTATTATTTTAAATTCTACAAACGATTGTTTCGTTTCCTGTTAAAATCTTCGGCTGTTGCGAAAATTGCTGGTCTACGAATACGTTCAAATAGAGAAACATTCGCAATTGCTAAATAGGCCTTCGGACGTGCATTTACTTAGCCCGCGTTATTTTTATCTATGTATGTAAACATTGTTTTCAGGAAGGCGTTTTAGAATATTACGTAACGTACGTTTAATGATAGCCATTAAAGCACGAGCGAGAAGTATCGACACGAGCCGTGAGTATATAGTTATTCGATTGGAAATGTATAGAATAGCTATTACCTACTACATGCTTACTTCTATACAATGTTTTTTCTTTGTTTAATTCCTAAATTCTTAAGTATAAGTATAAGTATTTATACTGTCAAGTTATAATTAAGTATTTTAAGGCTAAAAAAGATTGTTTATTCTTTAATGGAATAATATTTATCTTGGTGTTTTAAAAAGAGTTCGCGCCTCTTGCTATTAGCAAATTAGCCATTGTAACAAAATAATGAAAGTATAATAATTAGTTAAATTTCTCTTTTGATGACTTTGTGTAAAAAAAATACAACAAGCGTTGTTTGTTGTTAATTAAAATTACTAAATACCGCTTTATTTATAAAGTTGGTATTGGTATTGGTGCGTAAAATTAATCATTTAAAAATGGAGAAAACCAATTCTCTATTTTCTGTTTATTTTGTAAAATACGAATTTTTTAAGTAATTTTCAGAATTACAGCATGAATTCTGGCAAGGATCATGCTTACCAGATTTCAGGATTCTCTTTGAGCGCATACTATTGCCCCCTACGGGCTGAAAACTGAACTATAATGGGAATATGAACAGTTTCATACGTAAAACAAAATACCTAGTTCATAGAAGAGTGAACTGTTGGCGTGTTTTTGACATACTTTTTTATAACAAAGCCATTTAATAAAAGTTAATAAAACCATTTAATCCTCAAGCACTTAGTCCTGCGTAAAAACGCTCTGTATATGGTAAATAATAAATTCTAAACCACACTGTGCCTACAGCAAATAACCATTTCATGGTATTTGTAGCAATGACACTATGAACTTTGAATCCTCTGCTACAGTACCCACTAAACAAAGTACTGCCTACCAAAGCGAACAATGCGCTGCACTTATGTAGCGCAATTTAATTGTCGATTCTTTTTTAATGAATTAAAATTCCATTGTATACATGCGGCTTCTCGAAGACGTGCCTCTTTTCCGAGATAATGACACATGTGTATTCAGGTCGCAGCCTTACGAGGAATTGGGCAGCGATAAAAAGAAGAAACCTTCGGCGTAATCCGCGCGATTACATCACGAGAACGCAAGTGGAAGTACGAGAAAATGCGAACAAAACGGTAGACAAGTTATTAAATCTGCGTATGATTGTTGATATCAGTGTGGGCAAATTGCTATGTTTTAACTGTTGGTTACTATAGAATCTTTGGATTTTACCAAATTATACACAACCAGGTTTGGTCTGATGATGTTAAAAATTTGCCAAAACGTCTGAGTGACTAGTAAAAAATTCTAGTCACGATCATGTTATAACGTCTAAGGTGTCTGAATATAATGAATATTTGGATCAAAGTTCTACCTAGAGAAACACAATTGTTAACATTCATGTTTAATAAATAATATACAATTCCCTACAATGCACTAATGAAATTCCACAAATTACTCAATTTTAAATAAGCTTGGGAAGTTTTTCATTAAACTTATAAAATTACCTGAAGGACATGTTCCACGGCTTTATTATACACGTATGAGTGGTCCTAGTGCTGTAATAATAATTCTAATTTAATGAAATTAAAATAATTACTTACAGCTTTATAAATACTAAAAAATCCGTTTCTCAACAATTTCACTTTGCGAGAGAAATAAATTATATGTTAATTAATATTAAAAAATAAATCTGCCTCCTTATTAATTTGAAAAGGAAGTTGGACTTTGTCACTTGAAGGCGCAACAATGGAAATTAAGCCTTACCTTGGAATATTTTATATGTATTATGTATCTTGATATGACTAAGTTATACACAATAATAATAATAATACTAAAAATACTAATGAGGTTCACTGTTTGTTAGTAAAAAAAATAGTAAATTTCAACAATAATTTAAACTATAAACAAGTTAAGCTTGAGAGCACCAGACAAACCTTATGGCTTTTATTTTTTTTTTATTTTGTAACCGCGGGATTTCTGAAAATCCCAGAATTTAATTAAACATCTTTCTTACCGGTTCATGGAATAAACAAATTTTAATTAAAACCCCACAATTATAGAAAATTTTAATACCGTGCAACATTAATAATGTTAAAAAATTAGATAGCTACTAATTTACATAAAAAAACCATACTGTGGAATCGTTCGAAATGCGCAAATATATTACGAGTTAATTAAATTAATTCGAGAGAAATTTAAATGCGCGAACATAATCGATTTACTATCGATTAAAAAAATTAGTCCACTTAATTGGATTGAATGTTAATTGAAAATTGGCATTAACTCAATTTCAACCGATTTCTGTACCTACTTCACCAAAGCATTTTTTGTTATAACAAAGATTGTTAAAATAAAGAAACCGACTACTATTGTATGATTAAATTGTCTGTAATTATACGGATTTAAAACTAATTTTATATATTACTGACGAATTGGCAAAAAATACCACCTACTTACAACTTTCTTACTATCGACTATAATTCGAATGAAACGCATTGAGAAAGTCGAGGTTTTTTCCTATTCCTCCTAATCGACAGTAATTAAGATAGGAAGAAAACGCTTAATTTTTTACAGCGTTTTATGCGTGCATTTAAGACGATATTTTCGTAATTCGTCAATGGGATAATATGCAGCAGATTAAATATCATGAGAGCCTCGCGATTTCCTACTTTCACCATTGTCTCAATTCGAGATTCGAGCGACCGAAAGATTCCATTCGGATTTTTACCGAGCTCGACAATTCCACCATCGGTATTCTTGGTACTAAAGATAACTGGGATATTATAAATGCTTAAGTTAGTTTACCTGAATGAGAGCTTCGGGCTGTAAGGGTCCCTGGAAGCGATCGGCCGCCTCGCTGAGGATTTCCAGTTCCTGCTCCAGCTGCCTGCAGGAGGCGTTAGCCGAAACATAGGCAGAAGCTAGCAGGAAGACTCCCAATATGAGCGAGCAGGCGATCACGGTCCCCGCGATGATTTTCGCGATCTGGACTGACGAACTGCGTGGCTTCATGTACGCCTGAAAAATCGAACCAAAATTTTCATTTTCGTAGCCGGAAAAATCCATAATATTTCGGAGCAACCTGTACGGATGCCACAGATATGTAAGCAAAACTGTTGTGTTGCAATAAGACGATTTATACAATGACTTGCGTCAGCTCGGGTGCATAAAATCGAAAGTCTTTGAAAAACTTAAATAACGATCGAACGAACCTTGACGGTGATGGTTTTTGTTTCATGGAAGATTCATTAGAAACGAGAAAAATCTCGACTAACTGACCTCAGTTAACGCTGGAAGTTAATCTAATCGAGGTTGTCAGTCGGTTAGCTGTTTTAATGCTAATTATGGATTTGAGGTAGGCAATAATAAATTGTCATGGCGATTAATTCCATTTTACCCAAGTGGAAGGTATTGGTGTAGGTGAGACACCCAGTAAAAGATTAAAAAAATTTTCCATTCGACCGAACTGGGTCGGCCTTGGCCATAATATTGCGACAGCAAATTATTTATTTATGTATAATTTGTGCAAAACTTCTAGCAACTTAGCTGGGTATTCGTTGTACCTGGCACGACCGATTTATAAGACCTATTTAAAAACAACGCTGCTTAATTATAGATGTTTTTGAGCAGTAATCAAAGCAAACATGATTAACGTTTATCAAAAATAATTTGAATAGTTTGTGGTGCAATTAGAGTACTCGGAAAAACTAATTGTATTTTAGCAATTCAACTTGATTAATAAAAAAATAAATTAAGTAAATGAATATCATTAATTTTGAAAAAAATGTGTGTCAATAATTAGGGAATAGAGTTTAGAACAAACTCTATAACAAGTGTGATTGAATTCTTAGGATAAGAAATTCTCTTTGTAATAGAGAAAACTAAGTACATAATCTGAAGAATATAAATAAGTCACACGTAGATAATTGACCAATTCAAGTAATCATGATAAAATAAGTAGAAGAAGAAGAGCAATAAACTCCAGGTAGGAATCGGAGAAAGTTTACCTACCTCATAAAAAATTGGATCTTCTTCCGAGTACATATAACTGCACGAATTAAACACCATTTTGCACTCGTGAAAATTAATATGAAAGTTCAAAAAAAGCGATAAGAACAAAGGAAAACTTATTAACCTCCACAGACCGTTTCGGCAAGCATTCTTCAGCCAACGTACCGCAGAGGAAAATACAAACTTAATAATGCGAAATTTTCACGTCGAAAATATGTAAATGAATGTTCGGAATAACGAACTTTATTAATAATATGAAAATAATTCGCTTTTTTCGCGTTCATTTCATTACAATGTGCATCCTCACGATTCCATGAGTAAGCCGTTTATCGACAACAGCTAACTCATCCTGTTTGCATGTATAGGTATAGCACATATTGGAATAAATCAACAAATCTTCCTGCATTCTATTTCCTGTAAATGATATCACATTTGCAATACAAAACTATAAATATAAAAAATGGACTCTGTACTTTTTTGGAACGGTTATCCTGTAACGGTGAACGCATTGTGTCAATTGCGAAGGGGGTCATCGCAAATAAATAATTACCGTCGATATAATTACCGCGTATTGCCGAGGAATCGACCGGTTATTATTGCATAAGTTATTCAATGCGCCGTGGTACCGCATTAAATAAAAAACATTATGATTATGTTCAACAGGAAAAAACAAAATGACTGTGTTTTGCTTTGTTAGGAGCAAAACGCGTTCTATTGTGTATCGAATGGTTACAATTGGTAAGTGGGATTAGTGCGATGTAATTGGGGAAACTGAGGTTACATTTGATTGAATTGTTTAATTGGTATAAGTAGACTCCGATGGTAATTTTTCGAGACGTTCGAATGTAGAGAAAAATGCATAATTTTATTCCAATGAAAATTGTTATTTTCAACCGGAACCATCTTAACTACAGGACAGAATTAACTACTCGTTTGCCTTGAAAAAATTGCCAACACTATTCAAATACGACTTAGTATAATACATTTTAATAGCGCCTTACCATCGATCCTTTGCATTATAATAAATGTACAAGGTGAGTTGATGCTTGATTGAAAGTTTCTCGTAGTCTCTAAGGAATAAATAAATGTTCGATACGTTCTTGAATCATCTTGTATAAAAATACATATTAAACGGTTTGTAGTTTTCGCAACCAATTTTACAAAGAAACCTGCGAACGATTTATTTTCGATTTTAATGTAAATCGCGGATTTACGTAACAGTACCATCAGTTCGTTACCTCACATTTATGTAAATAACGGTAGCTAACGATTAGTATTGACTACTATAATACTTCTTGCAATTGAGAGCAGCGACTGTGTTCAATAATTTCTTCATTCACACTTTACGCAATTTTTATAAGTATCACCCATAAGATAACAATCGTAATAGTAATTGAGAGTATCTGAACTTGGTTATTATTTTTTATATTAAAAGAATTCGCCAAGACTAGAAATAGTGAACTAATGATAAGGGAATTCTAAAAATGAGTTATTATCCTGTAAATAGTCCTGATTTTAAATCAATGAGTATCATAGTTAAGTATTGTATCAAAGAGTTGTTATTAATAGAAACTCTCTGCTATCTTAACCAATATTATCCAGTTATTGATCAATCATTTAACGCTTGATTGCATACCAGCGCTTTCTTTCAACTGTCCCAAGCAATTTGGAATCTAATTTTTCTGGTTTTGCCGGCGATTCGTTACGTTTTTTGCACGAAAAATTTATGAATCCATATTGATCGGATCTGCTATTAATTATGCCGTTTCGCAGAGTGATTTGTATGTCATGCTGTGAGAATCGCCGTAAAATAGAAAGTCGAGTTCGATGACACCTACGGCCTAAAACGTCTGCCTGTGCCTGCGCTCGTGAATCCTTTCACACCGTATACTGTTATTGTTCGAAGCCGCATATTATTTATGTTATATTGCCAGTGGATATTGTTGTTGTATAGGTGTTGTCAATTATATTAATGCTCGATAATGCTAGCATGTATGAGGAGTATCCAACAAAGACATGCATAGATAATTTCATGGAACGAACTTGGAGTTAATTGGGGTTGACAAGTTTCTTAATAAAAGAATGATACTATCTGTATGACCGAGAAGAATTTGTCTTTTTTATATAAAACTACATATTTAATGGTTTTTTATAACACTGCTAGCCTACATCTTGCTGCAGTGGATGATATTACAAAAGGAATGTAAATATGGGAGAATCACTTACCATCAAGGTTTTAAAAGATATTCAGTGAGAATGGAGAGCAGAAAAGAGGTCAAGGATTAAAATTAATAAAAATTAATAAAACAATCGTAATTAAATATTACAAATTGCTGATTGTTAACTTTATAAAATTAACAGTTAAATTAAAAATTTACAATTCACAATAATAAAACATTAGCTACTTCTATGGCAGAAATAAAAATATTTTTCCACGACAATACATATGTTATTACCCAGATAAGTGCCCTATACTTTAGTAGAGTAAATTAGTTTCCACTAGCATATTTCAGTTTTCACTAAATGATTAAAATGTAGATAAAATTTGCTATAATTTACCTTCAACAATCGACGTTTCATTTTCCCCCATTGTTAACTGCAATTTAGTTCGTTATGATAAAAAAACCGAGCAATAAACAAGTGCACAATTAGCGTAAATAACAAAACTTTAATATCTCTAAATGCACTGAATTGTAAGTGGGTTAGTTGTTGGTTGGAAATTAATTGGAAATTTAATTTATATGTAGTTAAAATCAGTTTAAAATCTTCCTTCCTTATTAGATAGGAAAGGAGTATTCTTGAGGCAAGTCTTAATTTATGCAATTTTAAGTCCTAGTTAATGTAAATATATTATAAGTAACTTATTTTTATCATTTTATTTAAGCGTAACAGCTTTATTCAATTTTTCTCATGTAAACAGTGATAGAAATTTAGTCTTTTATTTAATAAATCGAGACCACCGCAATCGCTCGTGTGCCATTTTTTCCCATTTTAACCTGAATATCTATTGTCACTGCAATTCCAACTGTAACGAATTACATTAATTACTTCGATAGTTCGAATCTATTTTTTCACCTCGTTACTGTACCTACTTACTTTCTAGCCAATTCGGAATAAAACCGTCTCGTTTGCGAGCCATTATTATTTTCTCTCGACGATAGCGCCCGCATTTGAAATTTTTCACGAATTAGTGGCTGCAAGATCGCCGATGCCCTTAATTCGCCGCGATAAAGGGCGTTCCGATGAAATGTGGGTACGATTTTACATGGGAGAAAATAAAGTACTTTAAATTTATGTAACACGCACGTATAAACTTGTTGATTTTATGTATTATTTCCTTGAAAATTGCTTCAAAAATTACTTTCTTTCGATGTTATTAAACGCTGTATGTATGTAGGTATATTTTAAGATCTAAAAAGTGGCATATCCGATTTTTTGAGAGTTGTGTTCATACTCGAATAAATATAAATATAAAGTGAAATCTGAAATTCAAATGGGAAATTACATAATGCAATCTAAGCTTGATTGACTTGTCTTGTTCTTCGACCAGAATCCGACCGAAAACGGGCAAAAAGTTACAGTTACAGCAAAAATTCGACGACTAGAAAGTACGGTCTCTTTTTTTATTTTCATTACGGCAATAATAATTGCTGACTATCGATGCAGTGTGAAATTGTCGATTTCTTGTTTTGCAACGAATTGTACACGCCGCTCCGAATAAGAAAAGCCTCTCGTAATTAATTAGATAAAAAAAAAACTCGTTCTACTCTAATGACTATTTTAATCTTGGCGAATTATTTTTATCGCGCAAATTGCCGCACGGTCGATTATTTTTATTTAAATTGACAATTAAGGAATTCCGATCGAATCGGCGTCGATTCGATGGAAAAATCGAGGCTATCTATCCGAATTGGCAGGGCGTAACTCGCCGATATGTTAACGTTTTCGATCGTTAACCGAAGAAACCTGTTATTACGCAACCTTTAGATCTACAAAACTTTCCACGTTACGTTGTTGCGTTGATAATTGAATGAAAAGAGCCCTCGATTTTCACGAGTGCGAGATTAAAGTTACTTCTGGCTTTATTTTTATTCTACCACCATAATTCGTTATCTATTAAATTCTCTGATGCAAGAGTGAAGCACACTCAACAGTGCTTTTCAATATAGAATAGAAGGTTTGGTATTGTGTTTAGGAACAATGGATGAGTTTTTTATAGAATCAATCGGGGAAAGAAAAATTTACGAGAAAGTGCAGGACGATCTGAAAGGGACTGGAAGCTGAAAGCGAGGAACAGAAGTCGATGGAGAAAGATAATAGCAATTTAATAGTAGGTGTATAAATTATAGAAATTTTATTATACATGCCCTGGGCCTACAAGGTCTATTGAGCACCTTAAATAAAACAGAAACGGTACAATTATTATGTATAGATAATTTGATTTTTAACTAATTAGTGGTAAATTGTTCGGAGAAAATTTAAAAAAAAATAGATTTTTTTAGCTAATAAAGGAAATTACATTTTAATTTATTTCAGAGAAATGTAAATTAACGATAATTTAATACAACCTTCCTCCAAAACTCATCCTAATTACCTACACAATCTTTCTAAATAATGGAAATTCTCAAATTCCAATAACTCATATTACCACCTCATCTGATCTTTTTCCCCAAAGAATTAATCCAAATCCTAACCCTTCAATCACCAGCCCTGATTACTGCAGAGTTCCATTGAAAAGCTAGAAATTCATTCATTAAGCATCTCCTCATTTCTGGTCGGTTGCTTTCTAATATGCAATCGAGCGCAAGCCTGACATTGTAATTGGAGTGAATCGAGTGGGAGGATGAGGATGGATGCATTGCCATGCCGGCGATGACTTTTAACATTCGATCTTCCTTTCACTTTACCTCTTCGCTGGATACATTTATGCATGAGATTGGCGTGGTGCGTTTCGCACGAAGAGAACAGAAAGATCTTCTCCCGCTGTTGCCAGCTTGCCCATTTTTTACATACATGGCAATTATGGTATAAACATCTCGAGTTTTCTTCTGGGTTTTCAATTAGGTTTTATACATTTAGAGAGTTTCTTGGTGATTTTAATAGTTTTTCCTGGTTGATTTTTGGATTATTTATCTGTATAAAAGTTTTTTAATTAATTTCTATTGTAATATAATGCAATATTTATTCTTTCTTTTAAAAGATTCTTTCATTGATGTTATAAGTACATTTTTCAGGGCCAATATGGCTTTAAAATAAATTATGGAAATCATAGAAAACATGGAAATCAACAACAAAAACCGACTAAATTTCTTAAAAGTTCCTCCTGAATGCTCCAGAAAACGTTCTTAAAAAACTTCAAAATCACTCGATAAATTATTACAGAAGGTTCTTGAAAATCTCAAGGAAGTTTCACTAGACTTGGCAATGTTGTCTCAGAATGTTTGAAGGAAGAAGATAAAAAAGTGTTTAATGAGCAGACTAATGACGATGCAAATTCGGCCGTTCGAGTGCAAGGCGAGGAGAAAATGCAGAAAGATGAGTATGAAACTTCGGTACATCACCTGGGAATTGAATCGTTTATTTTAGCGTTTTCGCTTTCTAAAGGGAGAAAGTTAAAAAATTATGTTGATAATGATGAATTTTACAGATACTAAATACTGATTGTGTTATAGATTTGGAGTCGATTAATCTGCAATATTATCTGCAATATTTCGTAATGTTAAAAACAAAGCCATTGACAAACGTCAAAATAACGCTACTTTTAAGTAAAATACTCTACATTTAAATTAACTTTCGGTATAAAGGCGGAATAATAATACAATTATTCCAATCGCAAGTGTAATTAGTAATTACAAATCAACATAAGTAGATATGTTTATTTAATAAGGAAACTATTCAATTGTAATAAAAGGAAATTAACTATTTACATCCATCATACAGATTGTCAATTGATTAATTAATGCGGTAATTGCACGTTATGCCTATACATAACTATCGTACCCGCAAAAAATCGAATTCCTATTCCGGATTGGTTTCTCAACAAGAAGAGAAATCAATAAATAAATACAGTTTGGTGTGCGCAATGTGGGAACGAAAAAAACGCTTCCTGATACCGATAAGTACTCCAATAATTCTGCAAATTTAATGCTTATAATCATGGATTTTAGATGAAGTAGAAATTAAGTGTATCTATCCAATTTATTGCAAACGAAAAATCTAGCCGCATTTTTGCAATAAACTTTATTTTAATAAGTGTGGTATCTCCATATTTTCATAACGAAATATCTCTTAGTATTTAAACTATTCGAAAATTTGACTAGAAAATAGCATAACTAACGTTTATCCTGATTTTTATCGATGATGAATTATTACACTATTTAATTCTTCAAATAGTTTTGTAAAAATATTTATGACACCCGAGCACGTTTTGTTATTAATTCCCCAACAATTGGGACGTGAGAATTGAGCATTTCCAACGGAATTTCAAAAACGATTCTATTCGAAAATTGCACGCACTGTGCAATAAGAAATATTTATTTATGAGGTTCGTAATTCTGATTATATTAATATTAGTAATCTGAAATTTAATAAAAAGAATTCCGCGGTGTTTTTTGAAATTCCTCATTATTAGCAAGAAATATTTTTTTTAATTTGTGGCATATCTTTCATTTTTCCGATTTATGTAATTGTGATTTTTGCTCAAAAAAAGGCTTTAATGACAGTATCATTACTTTTTACACAAATATTTTTCTCTGAACTGTTTATACTGATAATCATAATAAAACCAAATTATTCCTTATTCATAAAAATAACAGATAGATCTTTCCATGGAATATCTAATAAAAGAGAAATGAACTTTGTCTTTGATTAAATTATTGTTTGATTAAATTACTATAAGTGCTTTTTGTTAAGTTTTCAGCAATCTGTAATTGCATTTCAGCCGTCAGAAGACCAAGCAACCTGAACCATTACCTACATACACGAGCAAAAAAATGTCAGAAATCGTAACCATTAATCACATTAACGCCCATGTTCTGAAGAAATCCGCATATCCGCGATTGGTTCATTCCATTACACCGAGTTCTAATGAACATCATTATGAAACGGGTAGTAAACCTTGTTACAACGTAACCGCAGATAAACTTATTACACCTACATATCAAACTTTCAATCATTTCCACACACTACCAGTACACCTCTTAGGCCAATTATCTTACGATCACTTACCGGTGGCGGTTCGGAGGCGGAATACTCCGAGGGGGTGTACTCGGGCTTGATGGTGACCGTCGCCATCGATTCGGGCTGGGGTTCCTTCTCCATGTCAGCGGCGCGTTCCTTCGAATCGCACTCGATGTATCGTTGGAAGAGCGTAACTGGGTAATCCGTGGGCGCAAGAGCAAGACGAGGAAGCGATTCACCGGTGGACGACGTGACCGACTGGTAACTGGTAAGCGGAGCGCCGGAGTGGTATCCTTGTACTGGGTTCCCTACCATTCGACCAAGTCGTGCTGGTGCGTTTAGCTTGATCTATAAAGATTGTCCCCAAGTATTAGTTGGTGGTATTAGTTGGATTTCAAAATACTAGTACCGATTCAACTTTAAAGTTGGGTTGATAGTGAGATATTTCCTTAAAGATCCTTCTACCCTTTTGATAAGAAGATATTGATAGATTAAAGACTAAAAATATGGGAATTATGGAATAATTAGTGGGAGGAAGGAACAGAAATGTAAACAAAACAGTGCGGTACATTTTTCTAAATTACTATTGTCATAAACTAGTAGGTAATCGAAGATGGAAAGTTATTCCTTCCCCTTTGAAATTGGAAGAGATTAGAAAATCTGTGTATTTATTATGTGTGTTTATTAAGCTATTATGTGTTCCTTATACAATTTATTCTATGAATCTATAATAAAGATAGTGGATGAAAGATAAAAGAAGGAACAGGGGGATGAATAAAGAAGCATAAGTTATCTAGTTTTGGTTCGCCCTGTACATTTATCGAAGCATACGAAATAATCGGCTTCCGTTTTCGGTAATGTTAAAAACAATAAACATTTGTCAATGTGCAATCGTAATATTTATATGAATTTGCGACATGCGAAAAACTTTCTAGCAAAATAAACACGGCGTATTATTTTCTAATTTGTCACACAGGTCCACAAGAAATGAAAATTAATTTTTACTTTGCGGTCAGTCGAAAGGTCGACAAACTCGCCCGAATTCGGCGTAACGGAAAACAAAACTTTATAAAATTATTTTTTATCTGATATAACAGAATAGTACCTAATGCGATTAACAACCAAATAATGTATCATTTAGAGAATTTATAATTTCGCGAAATTAGACGTTAAAGAGTGTTTTAAAGACTCGTTGGTGATATTTTTAATCTGTCAGTCATAGAAATATTACCGTATTTTTTAAAACACCTTCTATTTACAACGCAGGCGTTAAAATAATTTTATTTGTAGCAGGAATATTGATTCAATAACGTGTCAATAACGTGTCCTTATGTAAAATTCATGTTCACAGGACATTGGTTATTCAATAAAACAAGCAGGATTTTGAGAATATAAAAATAGGAAAATTTGTTACATGGCATTAGAGAATTAAGTGATTGCTAACGGTAATTACCATGATTAATGGTATGACAATAAGATGATAATGATAATCATAATGTAGATACCCTAATTATTTAACGATTTTTTAAACACCTAACGTATAAGGTTCCCAAAAAATCCTATAAGAAAGTGAGTGGTACCAATACAAATACGTAGTACCAATTTGTTATTGTTAAATCTAATTTAATATGATCATTAAAAAGGCATAGTGCAGGATTCTCTTGTACCCTGCCAAAAAAAAACCATCGCGATCAGAGTGGATTCGAAAGCGCGCCTGTAAGAGAAATTCCTGCACCCTCCGCATTCACTCCGGGCGCCGCATTCGATCGCCGCAGTAAGGTTCACCCTGACGTCGCACGCGGTCGATTTTCCGCGCCTCCTGCTATGCATTTCCCTCTTCGAATCGACGCTTACGCCTTTTTGTTATGCTCCGAATCCGCAGGATACCCGGAATTTTGTACAAGCACAAGTTCACCGTCTATTCGGCCTGCCTCGTTCTCTTCACCTGCGTCTATTTATCTTTCAAATTGAACGTGTTCTGCGTCAACCTGCAGGCCTGGAGTCACGTGACTAAATTGGTAAGATAACAACGACTTTCTTTCCACGATATTACGGAATCTTTTTATTTTAGTATCTATTATTTTTAAAGTACGTTTTTTCTTAGTGTCGTCAGTACGAAGAGGGACTGGCTGTGGGGTCCCTGTGCGCCCCGTTGTGCCTCACCCGGGACATCCACTCGCTGACGTGCCACTCGTTCGAGGCCACCAAGGAGGCGGTCTTCAGCGCCGAATGGCACGACATCCGCTTGGTGTTCAAGTCGGTGCCGAAGGACGTGAAGGCGCTGCATTGGTACGACAACGGCGCCGCCAGGTACCCCAGCGAAAAGGACTTCCTGCAGACCATCAGAGCCATAGTCAGGAATAAATTCAACCTGACGGTGGCGTACGATACGGCTGTCAGGTTGTCCAGGCTGAAGCCCAGCTACGAGGAGAAGGACGCGAACAAGAGGAGGAAGGAGATGGATAATTTGTGGTTGTTGTTGCAGGATAATGAGTACTTGTTGTCCGCTTTGTTTACTGATAAGGACGTTTTTCCCCAATTGTTAGGTGAGTAAAAATTGTGAGTTAAAGTTGTACTATAAATTTGTTATTTTAGGTACTTGTGGTCCGTATTTCGCGGTGGAATATTTGGATCCCATACCGACGATTTCCTCGTATTTAACGTACAGCGACGACACGGAGAATTGGGGAAAGCGCCTGAAGCTGGCCGTTCAAATATTGGAGCTTCTGGATAAGTTAGAGACGAATTTCAGAGAGCCGTTTCACCTTTGTGACCTTAAACTGGAGCACTTCGGCGTCGTGAGGGATCAGAACGCGTTGAAATTCATCGATTTGGACGGCGTCCTGCCCAAGTCGGTCGTCAACGCCATAATCAACGATGTGGAATACTGCGGTAGTGATAGTGACTGTGATTTCATCGATTGTCGCTCGAGGTGCGACGATCAAAACAGGTGCAGCAATATCGTCGCCAACGATAATCTGCAAATCGTCTGCGAGAAAATTTTTCTAGGTAATAGAATTTCTGTGGAGATGCCATAAGTTCATATGTGGGGTTTATTCAATTTTACAGGAAGGCTATTTTACTGTCAAAATTCGGCAATTTACCCAAATTTCTTCAGTTAATTAGTTCATTTGTAGCTTAAATGTTTGACACTTTTGACACAAAAAAATACACATATTAAGTAACGGCATTTACCCACAGATTTTAGATCTCGCTGCAATAGGTCTGCTTCTAAAGATCAATCACAATTTCAATTAGTATTTTGGATAGTTCCCTACCATTTAAGAGCTCTGATTAAATTAGAAAATTATTGTTACAGGCTGGAAAATGGCGAATACTATACTGGTGCCTGGGCTTTTGATGTCCCAACACACGCCCTCTGAGCTAGCGTCCCTGCTGAGGCAATGCGCCAATCCGGACAGCGAAGAGGGCAAACCGAGAACAATACCCGATTTAGACATTAAGAAAAGGCTTTATAGCGCATTATCAGAGATAGAACAGACTGTTAATAACGATTTTTTCCTTTAATTTTGTTACATTTGATACGAAGTTTAGTACTATTAAATATTGGATTATTTATTGGCGTTTTACTACAAGGTTTCGGATAAATTATAAAAAGTAGAAAATTTGGGAATAAATATAAAAAATCAACGTTAAATTTCAGTTTTGTTTGCGCCAACGGTTCTAATAGAAATAAAATTGTTGATATAATTGTAATTCCTTCTTTTTGGTGGAAATTTCTTTGTTTGTAACATAGTTTTTCACCAAAATTCCTTTTAAAGTCCAATTTTTATGCATAAAAAAGAGTAAGTACTAAGTGCATGTTTAGTAATATTTTGAATAAAAATTGGACCTGTAGCCAAAAAACTATTATAGAATATCACAACCAGAAAAAAACAATTAGGCACTTTTAAAACTCACCGTTAAATATTACTACTAAAAACCGTACATACCGCAGATTACACAAACAAATCCAAATTACAAACCTTGATACTTAAATTAATAAACAATTTTGTACTTCAATCTACATACTTAAAAATCCAAATTATCTACGACAATTCGCTTTTCTCCTTAGCTAAACACTCCAATTTCTGCATAATCAAACTCAAATCGTCCCCTTTGGCGATTTTAAGGTACACGCAATTCCTAACCATATGGAACACCAACCAGCTAGGAAACTCTTTGGAAATCACCCGAAGGTGCTCCTCCATTTCGACCCTACTCAAATGGCTTCTGTAGCAGTTACCCAATTTTTCTACCACCACTTCCAGCTGCAGGACGCTCTTCTTCTCCGAAACGAACAGGCTTCTGGTAAGGCGCGCTATCTCCGGCAGTCTCGAGTAAATTTTCAGTTCCTTCTCTTGATCCGCCGATCTAGTCATCGTCAGCAAGGCTTTAGCAGCCTGTTTTTGACGTACCTTCTCCAAAAGAGCCTTTGGAATACCTGCATTATTGAAATAACATAAAATTGTGTTTAAGTGTACAGATTAATAAAATGCGTACCTTTTAAATGAGAATTACAGGCATCATCTTCTTTAGTTTCGGAAGCTGAACGAGAAGCCTCCGAAGATTTCATCTCCTGCAACTTTTCCAGCGCCTGCTCCATTCTGGTGTTGCAGTTGAACATAAGCTTGACCTTCTCCAGCACCTCTTTACCGGTGGTTAGTTTCTGTTCAACGGGGGCTGGAGGCAATGGGGCGCATTCGATGTCCGGTACCTTTTCGATGTCGAACTCCGGATGCCATCTAGTCAATTGTCGTTGGTTTAACACGATAGGAGGATCCAACGAAGAGAGGAATTCCTGGTGGTAGTGCTTTGCTTTATCGAGGAGAATGCTGTACAGTTTGCGTCTTCTCTGCAGCAGCGTATCGGATGAAACATGCTCAACGTCTCCGAATGTAGGAGACACCACGAGCTCCCAACGCTCCTGCCTCATGCCGGCCCCGAAGACTTTCATTTTCTGCCGCGCGAATTCGTACGCTTCGGGGAAAATCGAGCGTATTTGCGCCAAGTGCTTCTCGAGCAAGTTCCTCTTCAGCATCTCCTCCACCGCCGACTTGAGTTTGGCGAACGTTATGGTTTCCTTCCTGTTGAACATGATCTGGCAGACGATGTCCGTGGAGCGGAACAGCTCGGCGATGTATTTGTACTTGTAGGGCAGGCCTAGGGCAGGCCTGGAGGTTTCGTGCAGGATCTGCTTGGCGGGGCTGTCGGCCGGCAATGGGACGGCGTTCTTCGTGGGGCTCTGGAGATTGAAGAGGTTCCTTCTGGCGCCGAGGTCCTTTTTGGGACTGAGGTATTGTTTTTCCGGAGAAAACAGCTTCTGTGGGCTGAAAATCGCAGAAATACGATTATATTTTTAATTTGAAATCTTGATTCTATGCTCTGTTGCTTGGTTTAGAATGTTATGTTTAATAATTAGAGCTCTGTAAACACTTTCTGTGCTGTAACAACCTTGTATTACTTACAGCTTTTAAAGTGCTGATATTACAAATTGTAAATGTTTTAAAAAATATATGTACAGGGTGATCGTGATATATAGCCAGAATAAAACATATCTTTGTTAAAATAAACCCACTCTCAGATAAACAATATTTTTTTAATTATTTTAAATATTTCTGGCTTTCAACTTTCGTACTGTTCTTATGTAAGACAGCCTGTATAGGGACGAATTAATAGAGCAAAAATTAAACTCACCTCGTTTGAACTTCCAATTCGATTGTTCGAAAGGTTTTCAGTCTCGGGGACTCCGGAATAGTGGATGTTTTCTTCTCTATCTCTTCGAGTTTCTCAGCTTTCTCCTGAAATCTGCTCATAGAAGCCTTCAGGTCAGCCAAACGGGCGCTTCTCGTTAATTTTCTCTTGATCTCCTTCAACGAGGGCCCTTCGGGATTGATTTTGTCCATGGCGTTGGCATTTTTGGTGGGTGAACTTGGAGGTGTAGTGTGATGTTTTAAAGCCATATCACAAGGTAATAAGGGGCTATCAGTCTCTTTTGGCATGTTAGTGAAAAATCTTCGGATATCTCCTTTATCGGATACTGTCTTCGTGGTTCTAATCCTATTTGCTACAATCTTTTTGGCCGATTTTGGTTTCACTAAATTATTAGGTGAGTTGCATCTTTCCTCACGAGATATTTTCTGATATATAACATCTTTTGGGTTGTCTACGGTATTTTTGACTCCACAATGTTCGTCCAAAACTAGCACTTTTTTCGCCCGATTTATTTTAGTATCTTCCGCCGCTGGTCGTTTTCGCGAATTAAAATAACAAGCAATCGACGACTGAGCCATGGTTATTGTTTTAATAACAAAAGTCTGTTTGTTTCCAAATATCAACAATTTAAAGGGATTTAAATGCCCAAACGTAAACACACAATCACACAATGCTAAAATGTCGGTTGGAAATCGTTTGTTTCCCTCCAAATTGAATATATTAAATTGACTTTGACGTGACAGTTGACATTACAGAGGGCGCTGCGACCAATAAACCAATTTTTAAAACAACTTGTAGTCTGAAATTACATTTATTTGCTAGTTAGCAGATAATAACATTTATTTTAAAGAGCTGCTTGCATAGTTTTTAAGTAAATTTGCTGATACGAAATAACGAAATTTTTTAAAAATTTCAATTTCTGACGGATAAAGTGATCGCGAAAAATGGTTCTAATCTACACTGTTGCCAAACTGTTTGCCAATGACAAAATAGTAAAAAAATTGGGTTTTAGGATTTTTGATCAAGTTTGTCAGAATTTACAGCTTTTTTTACCTTCTACGTAGACAATGTGGAAAATAAATTTTTAAATTAATAGGTGAATCCGTAAATCGCCAAGTCCGTCGAGTAACCGGCAAATCTGTAAATGACTTGGAAGAACAAGCAACGCTGCTGTTCCAAGTTGACATTATTGACACTATGTCATATGTCTGTTGGTTGATTGTCAAATTTTTTTAATGTAATGTCAATCAGTTATTTTATGAAGTGTATTTATTTTTATTTAAAAAATATTTAGAATACGTTTTGAATTACACAAAAATTTCTTCTAATGTAACGAAAATGTAATGAATATTCAATGTGTTCCCTAATATTACAAGGTATGAATTTAACTGACATCGATTTGCTTGTTTTTCTTTATTCTATTAATTTTTAAATTTAAGGAAATAAATAAATAAACTACCTTGAGAATATTTACAATTCATGCAAAAATGAGTTTCCTTTAGTGGTATTTTATTTTATTGCTCCATTTTCGTTTAATAGCGATTAGAACTAGAAAATTGCACATTTTTTTTATAAACATTTCAACCTAACATTTTTCTTATTTAATGATACACTTACTATGCTTGTAATAAACCTGTTTTAATTGCTTTAATTACGTGCACAAAAATAGGTGATTAATTTTTATAGTATTTTTACATTTTTTTAATGGAACAACATAACTTCTAGTACACAATTCTATTATTGCACGCATAATTTAAACTGTTTAAAGGTGATATACATATAGTCTAATAGATTTTTTGTTATTTAGAATGCTTAAACATTTCGAAATGGAAGGTCCAAGCTGTAAAGTCGAAAGTATTACATGAAAACAACATGAAAATCCAGCTGTGAAAATGGGGGAAAGTTCCGAATTGGACTCTGTCAGCACGGTGCTTTGGCTTCAGCAAGCTGATGCTCTCAATACATTTACCAAAATGTGGTATCATGTCTTCCTGTGGGCCTTTTTTTCATCTATATTTGTCCACACGGTAAGTGGTTAACGTTATGTTCGTAAAGCAACAAATTACCGCACACAAAGCGTACATATTTTAGTCATTTGTTAACGGCATTAGTAATACTTGTTGATATAAGATATAATTGCATTCTGTTTCAAAACATGAATTATTATCGAATTTATTATGTATTTTTACGTACACAGTGCTGCCGACCTTTGAAATCTGGCCGAATTGTTTATAATTATGTAATAGATCATTAAAAATATCCTATTTTATGGAAAAACAGCTATAAAAAGTTTTTATTCGTTTTCTATTGAAAATACAGTTGAATTATTCCAGTAAAATTGATTAAATTACATTTATTTCATACTATCAACCAATTTACTCAACATTACTCTATCAAACGCTAATCTATCTCACGAGTAAATAACAAAAATATACATGAGGTAACAAACACTCGAGATTAAATTACTTGTGCTAAGAATATTACGCTAAGAGCACTTTCAATTTTAGATAAGATCTGGATACTGCCACAATAAATAAACAATCATGACCCTTATGTAGAGATGAAAATATCGCCATTAAATCGTACAATGAAATTGTTTGTTCTGCAGGTCGCCGGGCTGATAGCATTCCTCACGCTCAGGAAACACAAATTCGGCAAATACTTTCCGATCGCCATCCTGGTGATGGGCGTGATAACACCGGCTGTAACGGGGGTGTTGAGCAGCGCCGCCATCGCCTTTGTATATAGAGCGTCCAGTTTGCCGATGCATCCGCTGTACGCGCTCTTCTGGGGCTGCGGCCAGACCATTTTGACCGGGTGCATGGGCTTCACCAGGATCTTGGCCACGTTGTAATTAATAGGTTTAATCATTGAATGAGTCCACGGTGAAGTGGCGCGTCGGAGGCATTGTGCACTTTGTACAGAACAAAGGATACGTATCGGTATATTTTGTAACTCGTGTAAATACTATTGAGAGGACGCTTTGTAAAAATTACGAAATATTATATATTTTTACGTTGATTATATGGAAATTTACTTTATGTCGCACTCGAGTTTTAATTAAACGAGAGGATACTAGATAATGTTGTGACTTATCGTTTCCACTGTGATATTTTTTGTTAAGTGATGAATAATGTCTAGTCTCAATTATTAGAAAATGATTTAATTCGAAAACAAAGGTACCGTGCGATGTATGATAAATAATAGCTAGGCTGATTTGGATTGTACATAATAAATAAGCGACATATTTGGCCTCGGGTCGATTTATTTTCAATACAATTTCTTGTATTACAAGCTAAGCTAATTGTGCCTTCTTAGAGTGGATTTTCTATAATTGTGGCTCTAACTAGATATTAACTTAACTAAATAATAATTGTAAAAAAATAAATTCGTATTGTAGATATTTTTGTTCGAATTTCTCTCGTATAATTAAAAAAATGTGAACGTGTTTTCGATATCTTGTGATTCAATTTACAACACCAAAGGAAAGCACGCGTTAACTATTTGTCGGCGTGGTTTATAATTGAAAATATAGGACAATTTTTTATTATTTTACATTCTCTAATATATCAGGTGTATAGTTACGAATGACACATCACACAATGGTAGTATCTGATTTTTACTCGAAGAAACTACCATTGAGGTATAGTCAATTCTTTACCGAAGCACCTTATGCAGTTTTAAATCACTCAACAAATTCGCATTAAGCTCTTTACTTTTATGTTAATTACCAATTATCAGTGTTTCTTTGAGCACTTGAACCGTTTGCCGTCTCCTAGTGACTTACCCCAAGAATTACATTATTGAATTGTATACAATAGGGATATAACAGTTTCTCGGAAGTTGCACAAAGTTTCACTTCACCAGCCACTGCACTCTTAATAAAAGTTAGTTATTTATTGTATGTATTGTACATGTGATGGTGCTAAATGAAAATGGGCTTTTTGTTGTTCCGGCGCTTGCAAAACGGCGCAAAATCCCATCAATCCTGACTTATTTTGTGTTCTTAATTTTAAGTATTTCACCGGTTTTACGATGATCATTATTAAAGAGAATCATGAATCATCGCCAACTATCATAATGATGTTTTTTGTACTTCATAATCATTTTGATAATTGTATAGCACGCTTTATTGCGCCGTTTTGAGAAAAAGCCGAATGACATTGAGCCTGCAGTTATAGAGGTACGAATAGTTAGTTTTACATAATTAAAAAAGTGATCAAGGTATGAATGTGAAAAGAAAATAGGTACCTAATTGTAGCTAAAATATCTTTTGTATATACTGTGCACTGTACATAAACCAAAAATGTAGTAGTATAAGGAGAAAATTGTAATGCCTAAGTCAATATTGTATTTTTACTTTAAAAACTCGAAAAAATAAACAAGTCGTACGTTATTTTCGCATTGAATTTTATGTATTTTCACCAAGAACATCATTCATTAAGGGGGTAACCTATAGATAACCTATAGATACGGGATGTCCCTGCATATTTTGGGCTCCCCTGCTGTGTTAGTTCTAATGCGGGACACCCTGTATATTATTTGTTAAAGAAATAAAACACCAACTGTAAGAATTACTTATTATATTGAGAAATTCAATGTACATTGTATATTGTATATAATTCCAATAGGTTTTTTTTTCATATAAATATTGGTGCTTCTAGTATGGAATTTCATGACACAAGTCACTGACTCTAACGTTTTTCTAAAACTAAAAACTGAATAAACTCATCTATAATTGCTCCACTCTACAACGTTTCTTTTCATCAATTGGAACGTCGTTTGGAAAAAGCAATTAAAGGGAGTTCGATCAAACACCAATCTATCCACACTATAATGTCACTACGGGAAGCTCCATAGAGAAACAAACAAACGCGATATCAATTCCTTAAAATGACGGTTTTTTAATAAAAAATGAAACTTTGTGAGTTTGCTTAAGAATGAATCTTGCTACAAATAATTCTACTGGTGATTAATAAGTAATTAGCATCAGTAGAGTAAAAATAATTTAAGTAAAATTCGACACACAATACCAATAGCTTTCTTACATTTACTTAAATAGTTTTTACTACACTCTGCTATTAAACGAAACGTATGGCAAGATTTCGGTGCCTACAAGCATACCTAACAATTAAAAATTTATTCCAATTAACACTGGTTTAACAAAATCACTAACGTCAATTTTTACTTAGCTAAGCTCGTTTTGCTTGACAAGAAATTGTACAATTTAAATAGATACTGGGAAAAATAGAACTAAAATTCAAAATTCAGGCAATGTAATGTTGAAAAAAATTTAGATTGCAACGATTGTACAAATAAAATGAGTCTCAAGCCTCGAACTAGCTCAAATTAAAGCGAGGATCAACATTTTGCATTAATTATCATCATAGTACGCTAATTTGTTATCTAGCATTTGCTCTGATGCAGCATAAATTTCAGGTCACAATTTTGAAACCGTCTGTTATCTGTTTTTGAATTTGAATTAACGAACGATAAATTATATTACAGGGTTAGCCATAAGTCGTACACAAATGATTAAAGTAGTATTTTTCAAATTTTGATAAAGCTCCAAGTGTAATAATTTTTACACAACTTATGACCCACTGTGTATGGAAAAATGACATTCAAAAGACCAAAAATAATGATGAAACAAGCATTTCATTTGCGTCCAAAAAATATCAACTGAAGACCCACAAATGGAAGAAAAACCTACCAAACACCACATTTACAAAGCGATTTTTTAAGAGCACTTTACTACCAAATTTTGGGTACAACTACGTTTTTGTTTAACAATCATGTACACCACCATTATCAAGCATTCACAGCCATAATCAAAGTTAAAGCGACATATTATTTTCAAATCAGGCGGTACATTAAATTCAGTTCAAAGGAACTTTTTACATATATTTAGTTATCACTAAGTCTTCAATGATGCGACATTGTCGAACTACCAATGTGGCTGGTTTGTACGGAAACGCGTTTAGAAAAAACACAAAAATCCCACGAGTATAACCAATAAGCGAAATTTTTGGTCGATTCTCGGACGACTTTTGCGTTTTTGTTCAAAAGAAACGCTAATACTTTTCTTCCATTTAAAATTCACTACACAATATCGAGTGAAAGCTACGAAATCTATTCTACACAATTAACAAGACATTTCGAGTATTATTGATTTTTTGGGACGTTCTAAAAACGTGTCGTGTGAGCAGCTATTACTTAGAGGTGCATTTTGTGCAGTTAGCCCAGTGAACAGGTGATATGGTTACCTGATAGAAGTCTATAAAAAATCAAAAAAAAAACCTGAAACTACAGATCAAAATACGGCAAATAACTCTATTTTCCATTACCGGATTATATTGGTCTGTATTATTTCCATTCCATTGATTTTTTATAACTATTTATGAATCACCCTGTATAGTTTTTGTAATTACCTCATTTATTATAGATGATAGGATGACGCGATTTGCACATTTCTGATGATTTGTAAATTAAGTAAAATGAATTAGGCCACTGGGCTATGTTTTGATACAGCAAAATGTAATAAAATTTATCAATACTTCAAAAATAGGTCAAACCCTGCCCTACCCATCGATACAGCGAAAAATACAACACTTATTACATTGATTAGAGCAATTGTAATTCAAAGATGAATTATTTTAAAGAATACTTTATCCATCAACTCAAATATGACCAGAATACTGAATAATATGCGAGATTAGAAAAATATGAGATTTATTTTAAAGTCATAATGCACGTAAAACTTGTCGTACCCAATTTAATAGAATTCACAAACGACACGATTTTAAAATGTTTTTACTAATTCACTTCATTTGGATAGACTGTTATTTAATCACTGTCCTCATAGACGAGAATAAAACAGAAACCCAAGGAGGACATTTATATTGTCTATAAAACACATAAATCACAATTTTTCTTCTATTACAAATTGCTATGTACATTAAATGAAGGCCCAGTCAAACCAGTTAATAAATTAAAAAAAAACTGTCGGTTTCGTAATGCGTTAATGAGGAAATCAAAATTTTGAACAGTACTAATGCACTAGTCGAATCGAAAATAATAAGCGAAATCATATATGAAAAATCAGTCACCTAGAGAGAGCGAGCTGCGGGCTCATTTCTTATTCAACCACGGGTGCTCTAAGCAATCGGCGGCCGTGGCGCGCTTGTTCGGATCGAAATCCAACATGGGCTTCAGGAAGGCGGCGAACTCCTCGGCGTCCTGCCGGCTCCAGTCGTACTTCTCCATGAGGACGTCCTCCAGGCCCCACGGCTTCAGATTGGTTATGTGACGGAGTTCGCTCTTCTTGTTGAAGAACAGCTTCGAATTCTTGCCGCTCTGGGCGATCTTCCGCGGTATATTTCCTAGTAATTCGATTATGTGCGCCAGGTGGTCCTCGTCTCGGCAAAAGTCCTCGCTGGAATGCGGCTCGAACAGATAGTCACCCGTCGCTAATTCGAACGCCATGCAAGCGGTGCTCCAAATGTCCGCCGAAGTGTTATAACCTTTAAGAAAAAAAAAAACCGTTCGTTTCTTTTTATACAGTACGCGAGAATGTGCATCACAAACTGTAGCAAGTTTTATAGACAAATATCAAGAGGCCCTGCTTTCCAATAGTATTTGTATAGTTGTATCGAACAAAGAGAATCGATGTGTTTAGTAGTATCGGAACGTCTCTAATAATAAAAGTGAACTCACCTGCGCCTAACAACACCTCTAATGACCTATATTGCCTGGTTTGGATGTCCTCCGTAAAGTGCTTGTCCACCCAACAGGCGTTACCTAAATCAGCGATTTTCACGTCGAAATTACATTCTACAAAAGCTATGAACGAAGGATCGAGGTCGACCTTCTTTTGATTGGAATTTAAAGACGTCAAATCGTCCTCAGACATGTGCTCGGTGAGAAGATCCTCGACAGCGGGCGCTTCTCGAGGGGCTTCGCCGCTGCCCAGATTGTTGCACACGCAGAAATTATCGTCTACTTTGTCTTCCGTTTCCGGCGTGGTTTCCGTACTAAAACAATTAGTAAAATATTATTCATGAATTATAATTTAACCATGTTAAACTCGTCACTATACAGGGCGTCTTACATATGAAATAACACAGATCAGGGGAATATAGGAGAGCCCAAAATGTGTTGTTTAACCCAACTTAACTTAATACAAAGTTACATTTCTGAGAAGTAATAGGCCTTCCTAGTGGAGTTACAGTTACAATACTCAAACTTAAAACAACTAAATTTGGTAAACTTTATGAGTGTACTAAGAGCATTAATCGATAGCTAGGAAAGATCAATTGATCTATTTTAAAGGGTTCATCAGGGATGATGCTCCCTTAAAATATTACTGTAATTACAGTAAACAAAACTAACAGTTCATTTCATACGTAATTTCATTTTAAAACTTTTAATATTCTCCTTGTTTTTTAAAATTCTTTGTCGTTTCGATGAAAAACGCTAAAAAATAAAGTCCATGTACACTATCAACGTTAGTTAACAACATAATTTACGGTTCTTATGCGGGACACCCCGTATAAAGCGAACTGAAGTTGCAGCAGAAATCTCCATTTTAAATAAAAATAATTAAAATATGATTTGTAAAATGATTAGTACAAAATCAAAACTTTTCTTGACCATAAAACGTGATTCATCTTGCATACATACAAAAATGAATGAACTATTAAACATTCATAGCTTCACTATGTTGTAATAAACCTTTCAATTAATACATGCAATCAATAAATTGCTCAAATTCGCATATTTCAAGCGACCATCTTATGAATCATTCGACTTATTTTCAGTTCAATTTCATTTACGTTAGATGCAAAACATTCATAAGCCTTATTTGAGCGATAATTTATTCTATTCTCATTCAGCTAATCTGTTAACGTAATGGAAATTTGTATGGTTTCTTTATTTTTCATTTACTTTAATACAGAAATAAATAGTGTAAATGGGGGATTATAAAACATTCAAATCTGTTAATGCTATAATAAAGACATTAATAATAATTGTTCCTAATAATACTTATTCTAAAAATATCTTATTGTTTAATATGCCTAATATTAAATTTGATAATAAAAGAGAATCCATTATTAGTGTAGGTTTAATTAAATTTGCCAACTAATGTACTTTTTTCAGGGTAATAAAAGGTTAGAATTATTGAGTAAATTATTTTACCTGAGATTCGGGGAGCATGTTCCGTTAAATTCAGCATCGCCGTTAACGTTCAATTCATTTATATCTATAAGATCCTGATTATCTTTTTCTTTTTTCTCATCTTCGATATCGATAATGTCGTCCATCTCCTTGTTCTCGTCACATTCCCTTTTATCTACATCGTTTACGTCCCCATTTTCCTTCACCTTTTTCTGCTCTTCGATTTCGATAATCTGCTCCATCTGTTTCTTGAGTAACTCGTTCTGTCTTTTGGCTTTCTTTTTCAGCTTTTTCTTCTTGTTTTTACTTAACTTAGTTTCTATAATGGGCGCCGTACTGACTAAGGAGGTGGGCAGCTTCAGGCCCAACTGGTGCATCTCTGCGGCCTCGCAGGCCAACCGTCGGATGGCCTCTTCCGATATACACAGCAGCACGTTCTCGGGCTTGATGTCAGTGTGGATGATCTTGCACTTGGTGTGCAGATAGTCGAGCCCTTCCAGCACCTGCCTCATTATGGTGCGCACGTTGGCCAACGGGATGCCCCGATAGTTGGATTTTATTATGAGTTTCAGTAAGTGGTAGCCTAACACCTCGAACACCATGCAAACGTGCACGCCGTTGACGCCGCTGATCTTGAAGTCGTTCAACAGTTGGACTGTCTTATTGCGCTTGGGATCGAGGGGATCGGACTCGCGAACGGCTTTCAGGATTTTGATCTCGTCCAGAGCGGTCTCGGTGAAGTGCTCGGCGGATTTGACGATCTTAAGGGCGACGAATCGCTTGTCTTCGAGGTCCCAGCAGAGCCACACCGTGGAGAAGTGGCCCCAGCCCAGTTTCCTCGTTACATGATACCTGCTGAGGAACAGGTCGCCGATTTTGACGGGATGGTAACCCCCTTTGCGGTAGTCGGTGCTATCCTCTTGTTCCTCCTCTTCGCTCGTGTAAGGCTCGTCCGGATCCTCGATGGTTTCATTGCTCGAGCTGTGAGAGGGCTCCGTTTTTGAACTATGCCGATTTTCACCTCCATGTCCGTTCATATCGTTTTTTCCTTTCTTTTTTGCGGGCTTGTGTCTCTTTTTTTTAGCTTGAATAGCTAAGACACGTCTGTTTACATCTAATTTAGCGCTCATCTGTATACCGTTTTTTAACAATCGCCACTAAAATGACATCAAATATGAAATTAAGGCGTCAAATGTCCTTCATTTTCGCAAAAACACTTTTGTTTGATTTTGATTATGGCCGTCAGGCCGTCTCACCAGCACCACCACTCTCCCCTCGCAGGATTCGGGAACAAATAATTCCTACACTGCTGCCAATAGATTTTTAAGTTTCAGCATTTATTCAACTTCGCTACCAACCTAACGGTACAACCTATCTCTTTTTATTCTAATAATAATGGATCTTTTCTCTCTATCTATTTTAATTAATCAGTAACATAAAATCGACTAGAAAAATCTGATTATTTAACAGTTGCCTACACTTTTTATTTAATTTAACGACAATTGACATGCCGAAAGAATTTGAATTTGACCATGTTGCCAATAATACAGATTTTCTTGGCTAATTTGGACCAATATTTCCTTGGAGCGTTGAATTTCAAATTCCGAATATTCAGATTTCTTGATACAATTTTTTGTTGTAAACATCTAAAAAGTCTGGCTCTACGATCTTTTTATCAATTGGAATAATTGGATAAATTCTCAAAGTACAGGCCGGCAACACTGCCCATGTTCGTGCATGGCATGTGTTAAACATGTCATTGTCATTAGTGTCTTGTGTCAATAGCTTGGCTTCCATGATTGTTGTTAAAATTTGAAAATATTTGTTTATTCTTGATTAATTGAATTAAACCAATATGACGAACACAAATTTAAATTCATCCAATGGATCGAGTAACGAAGACATCTCCGAAACCACAAACATATTCAAAAACCGAGATTTCATGTACAAACTGATCATCAGGTATTTATTTTTCGTTTCAATTTCGAAGCGTTTCGTATTGTATTTGTATGTATTATCCTAGTTAAATTACGTTACCCTTACGCATTTTCAGTCAGTTAATTTACGACGGACACCAAACCATCGCCACCTCGCTGCAACAAGCCGTACAAGCGGAGCCCAACAACTCCCCCAGCGATAGATTGTACCATTTGATATCGGTGGGCTTGGACCACGAACCCGCGTTGAAAGACAGGCCCAAAACCGGCGCGTTCGGCAACAACCAAATCGGTCCGGGTCTCGACTTGGAATTCGAAACCGAATCGAACGTTCCAGCCCCGGAGCCCGCCCTCTACGAGACCGCCTACGTCACGTCTCACAAAGGCAACTGCCGAGCGGGATGTTTCTCCGCCGACGGGCAACTAATCGCCACGGGAAGTGTAGACGCCAGCATAAAGATCCTGGATGTCGATAGGATGCTGGCGAAATCTGCCCCCGACGAAATGGATCCTTCGAGAGGCGAACAACAAGGACATCCGGTTATAAGAACACTCTACGATCATATGGAAGAGGTGACTTGCCTGGAGTTTCATCCTAGAGAACCGTTTTTATGTTCCGGTAGCAAAGATATGTCCATAAAACTCTTTGATATATCCAAAGCGAGTGTGAAGAAAGCCTTTAAAACTATTACAGTAAGAATAACTAAACTTATTTACTATAATTATTGAAGGTTTTATTCTTGTATCTTTCAGGAAGCCGAGCCAGTTAGAGCTATATCGTTTCATCCATTGGGCGATCACATGATAGTTGCTACAAATCATCCCGTTATCCGTTTGTACGACGTGAATACATTGCATTGCTTCGTGTGCTCCTTTCCCAAACACCAGCACACGCAAACTGTGACGAATTTAAAGTGGTCGAAGGACGCCAAATTGTTCGCTTCGTGCAGCAAAGATGGCAACATAAAAATCTGGGATTCGGTATCTAATAGGTGCATAAATACGCTGATTAAAGCGCACGATGGATTAGAAGTTTGCTCCGTAGAGTTTTCCAAGAACGGCAAATACTTGTTATCGGCCGGAAAGAATTCGATTTGTAAATTGTGGGAGTTGACGACGAGCAGATGCTTGATCGCTTATACAGGTAAAGGCGTTTTTAATCATTAAGAAATTTAAAATATTTACTGAAAGGAATGTTTTAGGTGCGGGAACTACTGGTAAACAGGAATACGAAGCCCAAGCAGTATTTAATCACACCGAAGACTATGTATTGTTCCCTGACGAGGCGACGACTTCCCTTTGCGCTTGGAATTCCCGAAATGCATCTAGGAAACAACTAATGTCTTTGGGTCATAACGGGGCGGTTAGATTAATAGCCCATTCGCCCACTCAAGCGGCCTTTTTGACTTGTTCAGATGACTTCAGAGCGAGATTTTGGTATAGGAGAACACCTACTTTGTAATTTTTATATTGTGATTAGATTTTTTTAAGTATTTAAATGTATAAGGAACAAAACAAGATTGTAATGTATTCAGGCAATTAAAGAATACGATACATCTGAGAATAATTATTTTTGGTTTCCTTTTCTGCCTAGCAAAGAATTTGTTAACATAATTCTTCAGTTATTGAAACAACAAACTTGTCAAAAAAATTTATTAACGATGTTAAGTCCAAACATCCTATTTTTTACTCCCTAAAATTATTCCGTCGTATTTCTGTTGGAACCACTTCATAGCGTCTTCTTTGGTTAACCTATGAGAGAAACCAACTTTGCCTTTCTTCGCTCTTCGGTGGGCTACGTTGAAACCGGGGCGACCCAACACAACGTAGAAATCAAGACCGTAGATACCTATGCTCGGGTCGTACTTGATTCCAAGATCAATGTGTTCTTGGATACCGAAACCGAAGTTACCAGAGACTACAAAAGAATAAGATTATATTAAAGAAATAATAATATGAATGGTGAAAAATTGGATAAAGCATGAAGTTTTACTTACTAGAGAAGTTATCCCTCCTCAATTCGTATTCTCTGACTTTTAAGCCCCTTTCTAATATTTCCTCGGCCTTCGCGCCTCTTACTGTGCAGTGTACAGCAATCTTTTCGTTTCTACGAATTCCAAAAGACCTGACGGTGTATCGGGCTTTTGAGAAGACTGGTTGTTGGCCAGTCAGTTGTTCTAATACCTAAAATTGTTATAATTAGGTTAACTTCATGTTATTCTGGGTTCATAAAACGACATTACCTTAGCAGCACGAGTAAGTCTGTCACCAGATTCTCCTACACAAATGTTAAGGCATAATTTGCGGATATGCAATTCCCGCATATGATTTTTGGTTTTATCCTTGACATCTCTTTTGTCTTTGGATTCCTTAGGCTTCGCTACGGGCTGAAAAAATAGAACGCCAAATATTAAACGTTGAATTGAAATTTCAAAACATCTATATTTAGGTTAGAACATCGAATTTCTTCGAAACGGAATTATTTCAACAAAATATATTGAAATTTTTTCGCAAATATGATTAGGCAACTTGTTTAAATATATTTTTCTTGAAAAAAGTCGCTCATATTTAAGATGATTAAAGAAATAATTTTAGTAAAATATTTCACTCACCGCCATTGTTAATAACCACTTCGTAAAGGTGGAGCCACGAGCGCGACAGTGACAGATGAAATGATAGGAAACACTGAAGAGAACCCACAAGAAAGAGAGAACAAAACATGAAGTTTGTAGTGAAGAAAGAGATAAGCAAATAAACAAATACACTTTACTTGCATTTTTTTACCATAAATTACATGTTTTATTTTATTACATTAATTCTGTTGTTCACTTCTGGTATTTATCTTTTTTTATTTGTATTAAATACTATTGTAGATTTTTCTTCTTTTTATTTAGTATTCCAGTTTTGCCGAGACTATTCAGCTCACTTCAGATTTTTCAGAATTTGCCACATAGACAACCAGTATGTCTCATTAGCTTCAGATCCTCTATACAGGGTGTCCAGAAAATAGATGTCAATGATTCGGGAGCGTATAAATGATATCAAAAATAGGGTACAACTTCATATAGATTTAGTTAAGTTTGAGCACCCATTTTTGAGTTGGAGGCATTTAAAATTGAAAATTTAAAACTCATTTTTACGTTTTATTTCCATATACATGTGAACAATATCAAATTTTTTAGCATACAAAAATTAAATGCATTTCCTCTTCATTATTAGAATGTTATTAAAAACACCTTTTTTAATCAAAATGTTAATTTTATACCTACAGATAAATTCTAATGTAAGAATAATTTCATTACAAAAATGAATAAACCAACGCCTTTAATACACAACACCTTATATGATACAAGCACACTTATTTACTCAGCCTCTTCAAACCCAATGGAAATCCGCCATCAGCTTGCATGTTTATATTCTCTCTAGAAATCCGAAGGGGAATCTCAGTCTTAGCGATGGGCACGAGTTCGAATTGAGACAACAAATGGAAGAATATAACTTTCATTTCCAACAGAGCGAACCGGTTACCGATGCAATTCCTCGGGCCTACGCCGAAGGGAATGTACGTGTACAGATTGATATCACCCTTGTTATCGTCGTTGAACCTTTCCGGATCGAATCGATCCGGATCCGGGTATATCTGGGGATCTCGGTGAAGACCGAATATGGGCAACCATACTACGTCGCCTTTTGCCAAGTGCACCGGCTTTTCGTCGGAACCAACCGGCTGGATCGTGTAGGGCTTTGTACAAACCCTGTCTGCTGCTACGGCACTCGGCCATTTTCTTAATGATTCTGTAAAGAAAGCATTGTTGAATAAATATACTTCTTTCGAAACAATAAAGAATCATTTATAGTAGTACCTATCAGAAATAAACCAAACCTTTTAGACCTAATAACACTTCGAAATACTTCTAAAGCTAATCAGATTCGAGCATAAATTTGTAGATAATTTTATGTTTACCTGACACTACCATGTCCATGTATTTCATCTTCAATACGGCCTCATAGGTTACAGTTCCTTTGCATTCGTTGAGGGTTTCCTGAATTTCGTCTCTGAGTTTTTTTTGTACGTCCGGATTGATTGCCAATTCGTAGGCCATGAAACACATCGCTGTCGATACGGTGTCAAAGCCGGCGAAGAAGAATATCATAGCTTGAGCAACAATGTCCATATTCGTTAATTTTTTGAACCCTGATTTACCTGAAATAATCATAAATGTTTATGAAATCGAAGTGTAGTTACATCGAAGTGAGTTATTGAAGGGAGTGAACGTATTTTACTTTTTTGGCCGAGATCCGATTCTTCAACAGTGGCAAATCCATTGTCGATGGCTTGATTCTCTTCTTCCTCCTTGTCCTTTCCTTTTTGAGCCTCAATGAGAAGGTGAATCATGTCAGGACGGACGATACCTTTTTCTTTCCGCATTTTGATGTTGTCGTCAATAATTTCCGTGAAGAATTTTTCGACAACTTTATCGAATAGCGGTATTTTTAACATCTAAAAGAAAAAGAAAATTGGAAAAGTGCCTCTTTAAAAGACATTCCCAGGACTTGAATAGTTTAAAGTTGTGGCAAAAAGAACAAAAGACCTCAACACGTTATGAATATAGTCTATGAAAAACTTACAGCAAATAACTTCGGAAATAGAAAGAATCCGAAGAATTTTATCCTTTGCCAGAAACCACTGAAATTAACGGCTTTTTTTCCCATCTCATAGAATTCGTTCTCTTGGTCCTTGAGGGAATCAATGTTGATTCCGAAGGCAGCGGAAGCTATAATGTCGTTGGCGAAGCGAGTAAATGTATCTTTCATCTCGACTTCCACGATGTCCTGGTTTTTGTTTAAGAAGTACTCCGTGGACGTTTTGGCGCAGTCCGATATCAGCACGAATATACCTTTCATTTTACTGCTGGTGAACGAGGGACTCAAAATCGGCCTCATTTCTCGCCATTTTTGACCTTAAACAACATCGGTAGTGGTGTTGTGTTACAAGCACGACGATGAATAAAGGCATTACCTTTGAGGGAAACTAAGTTTTTTCCAAATAATGGATCGGCTTCTTCAGAAACGAACGAACGGCGATCCAAAAAATGATCGAAATCCTTGACGGTGATTTGTTTAATTATCTCAGCATCTTTAAGGACTAAGGTTGGGGTCGTGAATTGGTACATACCAGAGTAACTAAAACGAACCGTAAATTATGTGAGTTAATAAAACAGTGAACTAACTTCATTTACCTAACTCCTGGTACTTCATCGTACACTCTTTTCACCATCTCAGCGAAACTTTCTAATTTTAGGATATTTTTCCAATTATCTCCGAAGACCCATACCGCTGGTGTTTGCTGTACGCCCAATTCCTTCCAATGGTACATTGGCTTGACGCCAAAATAGTAGAACAGGGCGATTAGAAATATCGCTATTAAAATAAGTTGCAGCATTTTTACATCTACTTTTATCTGAAAAAATAAATCTACTAAAATATGTTTCAAGCGAACAGGAAATACGTATTTTGTGTATCGCTGTTTTACGACTTCTAACAGCTACAATCCAATGTCACTACATTAACGCTAATACGTAGTAGAATATTAATTAAATAATAATTTTTGGACAGATATATGTATAGACTCTCTGCGGTGCTCTTCAGTAGTAATCCAACCAAGCCTAGGTCTCAACTTTAATGGACTCAAAAATGCAAAATGGTAACACTAGGTATATGTTGTGTTGCCATGTGCTTCTTGTAATTAAGTATAATGTGTTTATGAAAGTAGATAATGCGTAGAATCAGAAAATTGTTAAATGTAGATCGATACTTATAAATTGTAAGATAAATTAGAAAATTAATGCGTTGCGCATAATGTAGACCTTGAAAACTTCAAGTACATTGTATTTTTATTATTCCAGACACATTAACAATATTTACAGGATTTTATCAAAAAACTAAAATAAACAAACTATTAGATAAAATCTTTACATCTATAGGTAATTGCAGTTTATAACATCAATTTTTAATATTTAGATTACTTCAAATATGTGCAAAAAGTAAATTGAATACATTATTCATTTTTTTATTTGTTTCTGCATTTCAATTATGTTTCTATTATACATAGAATTAGCATCTATAAATAGCTACTAACTAATTTTATAAGGCTGCTGCAAAAACCTTGAAAAACAAAAGAAAATCAAAGAAAATCAAAAATACCGCAAAATTTAATCATATTAAAGTAAAAAAATATTTTTTAAATCTTCTACCTTATTTACTAATGTCCACTAAACTTGGCCAACAGCCACACTTCTCACTTCACCTACACTATTACGAGTATAGCAGAATAAATCAGATCGATTAAAAGAGATTGTGAACACCATATAACGCCTAATTGATTATTTCTATCACTTTCAATGGCAAGTGATAATTTCAAGAGCAACTTCAATGATTACTGTTAACGATATTATTGCCATTATTCGCCTATCAACAATTGATTCCCTAATTTTTAAAGGTACAAGGTGCAGGTTTCGAATTGTCAAACGTAATAGCATAAAAAAAGCAAAATAAACTAAATTAATTATGACCTTAAACTTTACACTCCACTTGTTGACCATGCAATTTATTTTCCTACTGTTTATTTTCCATCTTTAAAGCGATAATGTAAAAGTATTTTCTACCAAAAAATTGTTTATAATAAAGAGATTAAGAAACATTAAATATAGTAATTAATTCTAAAAAAATTTTCATAATTCATTCAAAATAATCAATGTTGGTATGCACTAATAATTAACAACAATTAATCAATCATAATTAATAACTTGAAGATGCAATTAATCAAGAAGCCGGCACATGGTAAATAATATATGCAAAAAGCAACCTATTCGCTTTGTTACATAACATTTCTGATTAACTTTATTCATTTCTCCCTAAGAGCCAGTATTCTAAAATCTGTAGCACAGTTTAAATCAAATTCATTTATTTAAGAAATCATATTTCCCCATCTACACACGTCGATTCCTTCAAAGTAAGGCCGTTTATAAGACATTTACAACTGAAATACGAGCACAAATATTTAATATGTATGTAATTTCGATTTAATCTCGTATTATTTTTGTTTTAATTTAGATAATATAGATAATAATGTTTGAATATTGCGAGAAGTGTGAAGCATCATTTTAAGGTAAATTTTAATTTTTTAACATGGACCATTGCAAAAAGGTAAATAGGAAGAAAAATCCAAGAGAAACGGCCAGTTTAGTCTCTAAATTAAGTTTCGCGTAAGTATTTTATTTAAAACATTCAAATTTAAACAGATATTAAAATCCGTCATATACATGGCTTTTAACTGAATTATTTTCCTGATGGTTATTTAGATACACGACAGGGCTCTTCAGGAAGGGCTTTAAAAGGGACTTGGAAGAACAGAACGTTTACGATGTTATCAAACCGTGTAAATCCAAGACTTGCGGAGACAAATTGGAGAAGCAATGGTCAATTGACAGTACCAAATCCAAATCCATTTATCGACTATTATGGAACAGGTTCGGTTGGAGATACTTGTTCATCGGATTCGTGGATTTAATCTTTAAAATATCAAACAGGTACCCAACTAATTTAAACGAATTAATCAAACGACACCTGCACTCCTCAATGTTTAGTGTTCTAGAGCCGACATGCATTAGTAGCATAGTAGAGAACATGGAGGAACAAACGCCGGCCGCCCAACAGCAAACATACATTTGGGCGGCGGTTTTAATAACAAGCAATTTCATTAACACCGTCTACACTCACAATTGCATGCTGTGGACGACGCAATTGGGAATGGAAATGAGAACAGCCTTTTCCGCTCTCTTGTACAGGAAGGCTTTGAGGCTCACGCCGACCGCTGTGTCGAAAATAAATTTAGGAAACATCGTCACGCTAATCACTAAAGACGTCCAATCGTTTCAACTGTCCATTTGGATGTTCAACGACATGTGGAATGGCACCATACAGATGTTTGTGTGCTGTTATATTTTGTACAACAAACTGGGGGTGTCTTCCCTTATTGGTATTGGGATGATTTTGAGCGTCCTGCCGTTACAAAGTAAGAAATTATGATCTAAATATTAAGGGGATTTAATGGGAGTTTCTTTTTTCTACACAAATACTAGAAATGTAAAGGTCCGCATTGTTGCTCAATGTTGCAATAAATATAACTTTAACTATTACTAATAGTAACTATAAGCATTTCTTTGGGTGGTCTAAGTCTAATACTGGTTGTTATAAATGTTATAAACTAATTCTATTTTCAGTATTCCTTAGTAAACTCATCAATAAATTTAGATATGAAACTGGCAAAAAAACTGATGAAAGATTACAAGAAACGCAAGAAACCTTATCCACAATAAAGATCATCAAAATGTACACCTGGGAACAATTTTTTAGTAACAAGATCAACAAATCCAGACGGTAAGTTATTACAGAATACTGTTATCAGTCAAATTACTATTAATTTCAATTATTAATTTCAGAGAGGAAGCGAAGAAAATTCTAATTTCGTTCCACCTGAAAATGACGCAAATCGTCTCGGGTATCTTATTCTCGAAATTGGGATTCTACGTTTTCGTCATGTCCTACATCGGGATGGGTTACAACGCCAACACGATTTACATATTCTACGCCATTGATGTGTTCAAAGACCTCGAATACAATTTGGGCCAGCTGATACCCTACGGAATGGGCAGGGCCGCAGAACTATTTTCCGCAATACGAAGAATAAACCAAGTGATTTCAGCCGAGGAATTACCGCCTAAAGTAGGATCGGAGGAAGCGACTGATCAGCCTATATTAGAGCTGAAGAACGCCAGCGTGCACATCAACGACAACCTGGTGCTCAATAATATTTCTTTTAGAGCCAATTCCGGGTTGATATTGGTCACAGGAAAAGTCGGTTGTGGAAAAAGCTCATTTCTCAAATCCTTATTGCAGGATTACCCTCTATCTGCAGGCTCCATCATGTCGCGCGGAAGGATTTCCTACGCTTCTCAGGATCCTTGGTTGTTTCCATCCTCTATCAAGCAGAATATTTTGTTCGGAGAAGAGTTCAATGAAAAAAGGTTACACTTCCATTATAACTAATTAATAAATGTAACCCATAATTTTTCAGATATTTAGAAGTAGTTAGAGTCTGCGCTCTGGAGTACGATTTCAAATTGCTTGACAAAGGCGACGAAACGATCGTTTGCGATCGCGGTTTGAACCTCAGCAAAGGCCAGCAGGCTAGAATAAACTTAGCCAGGGCGGTGTACAAGGAGAGCGAGATGTACCTGCTGGACGACTCCCTGACGGCCTTGGATAGTCAGGTTCAGGATTACATTTTCAACGAATGCATCCGAACGTTTTTGGCGTCGAAGCTTTGCTTGCTGGTTACGCAAAACGTCGCCCAGATCAAAGAAGCTGATAACGTTCTGGTGTTGGATAACGGGGAAATAAAGAGTTTCGGTAGAGTCGATAGTAAGGTAATTGAGGAGATAAGCGAGGCTGTTAATGAGGTGAAAGAAACGCCACATGAAAAGCAAATTGAACAAGTCGAAGTTGATGACGATGATGATATTGATGACGTGTATTCGGAGGAAACTAAATTATTGGAAGAAGTCGAACAAAGCAATAAAAAAAGGGTGTACGCGGAAGTAACCAAGAAAGGGAAGGTTTCCTTCAGCATCTATAAGGATTACCTAATGTACGGTGGAGGAGTATGCGCCTTGTTCTTGAACTTTCTTTTCTTTTTTTCTGCGCAAGCAACAGAGAGCTTTTCGGATTATATATTAGCAAGTTGGTAGGTTATCATCTTATTTTAAAACTACAATTACACTCTTACGCTATTCTACGTAATAGGACAGACAAGAAGGAAGCGATCCAGAACTATCAAAACTCAACCCTCAATCAAACCATCGCCAATCAAACTACAGTTAACCAAACTTTATTAGAGTTGGAGGAGCAAGCTTCACTAAGATTGCATTTGTATTCAGGCAGCATATTTTTATTGGCGCTGCTAAATCTTATCCGTACGTACTCGGTTCTTGAACTAAGCAGAAGAGCGTCGGTAAATATCCACAAAGTCATAATTAAGAAGATAATAAACGCTCGTATGGCATTTTTTGACACCCACTTCTTAGGAAACATACTCAACAGATTCTCGAACGACTTCTGCAATGTTGACGAGCAAATACCCTTCGTTATATTCGAGGTGTTAAGGGTAAGCGACTATTGTCTAGTAAGTGAATATCGCTTGAAACTTTTTATTTCAGGTATTATTTGAACTTGGCGGTATTTTATTCATTTTGGTCAGCTTAAACGGATCATTTCTAATATTCGCCATAATTTTATTTTTCCTTCTACTAGTATTACGAAAGTACTATTTGCCAACAGGTCGTAGCCTGAAGCGACTGGAAGCCACAAGTACAAAATAACCACGCTTTACATCCACTTCAGAGATTCACGTTGATTATTTTCAGCTAGAAGTCCGATGGTGGGACATCTTAACGCCTCTTTGGAAGGTCTCACCACGATTAGAGCGTACAAAATGCAAACTCTTTTAATCGACGAGTTCGATAGACACCAGGATTTGTTCACGTCCGCCCATTACATGTGGCAATGCACCACAATGGCTTTCGGCTGGGCTATGGACTTCTGCTGCGCCATCTTCATCGCTTGTGTTGTTCTTTCGCTCGTCTTGCTCGATTCGAGTAAGTACCTAGTATCACACAAACCGATTTGCTGAACACATAAAAATAGCAAAAATTTAAAATAGGAGCTTCTCCGTCTATCAGCCACAAACTCTTAGTTATTTTAGCCTTTAAGAGTGTTCCCAGTTTCTTTTACAGTACTCTCATATTTTCTGTAATGCTCTTAGCCTTATAATGATATCGTCTTTAGGCTTCTAAGTCTCATTCTTCTGCTTTTAGATTATACCGCTGGACAAGTCGGTTTGGCGATAACTCAAGTGATAGCGCTCTCGGGAGAAGTGGAATGGGGGGTCCGCCAGTGGGCCGACCTGGAAAGCCTCATGACGTCGGTGGAGCGGTTGTTGGAGTACGCGCAAATAAAAACGGAAAGTCCGGAAGGGAAGGAATTGAGCGATTGGCCGAGAGATGGGGCCGTAACGTACGAGAACGTGTCTCTGAGCTACAACGACAGCGAGTTGGTGTTGAAGAATTTAAGTTTCTCGATCGCGCCCAGGGAGAAGGTCGGCATAGTGGGCAGGACGGGAGCGGGAAAATCGTCGATAATTTCGTCGATATTTCGCCTGTACGAGGTCGAGGGAAATATATTCATCGACGGTATGAGCATAAGGGTGCTGTCGATGAAGTTCCTGAGGAAGAAATTAGCGATCATACCGCAAGATCCCGTGCTGTTTTCTGGCACAATAAGAACTAATTTGGATCCTTTTGAAGAGTACTTAGATGAAGATCTGTGGGTAGCTTTAGACAAAGTGGGTTTAAAGAGTATAATATACAGTTTGAGCCAGAGCGTTAAGAGCCACGCTTCGACGTTCAGCTCGGGACAAAGGCAGTTACTATCGGTGGCTAGGGCTATACTGCGTAGAAGCAAAATAATTATTCTTGACGAAGCCACTGCCAATATGGATAATGACACCGATGTCATGCTTAACGAAATCATCAGAACAAATTTCAGCGATTGCACTGTTTTGACCATAGCTCACAGGTTGGAGACGATTTTAGGTAGCGATAGGGTGATGGTTTTAGACAGAGGCGAGATCAGAGAATTCGATGCACCTCGCATGTTGTTGAAAAATGAAGACGGGATGTTTTATAAGTTAGTCGAGCAAGCTGGATTGCTTAATTATTTAAATGACAAATAAACGATTTTAGGTAAATCGTTAAATGTAACGGCTGATTTAAATAGTTAATTAATTTTAATTAAATGTAAATATAATATGCATGTATACTATAGGTTCTTTTAATTAAATTGTGTATATTCATAGATTAAATATCTTATTAATTATCCTAAAGGGGACTACCGAGTTGTACCACGACTACCTGAATTAATCCCTTACCGTTCTTTATCCGGATTACATTGACTACCGAGTTGTACCACGACGTAATTACCCCTAATGGCCTTAATATGCTCGGGATCGCCGAGTTGTACCACGGGATAGCATTTATGCCAAGCGTGGTACCGTAAAATTTTAAATTTAGGACTATCTAATGAATACAAAGAAAAAAATTCGGAGATTGGTAAGTTTTTGAAATTATTCTTCGGCCTACACTTTCTGGAACCTACCGAAGTAGGTGATTTTTTCGCATTCCAAATATTAGATAAATTACCCAATGATGAGAAAGTAATACAATTTTGCGACTACATATTGGACAATTATGTGTCAGAAGAAGCTAGCTTTCCTCCGAAAATTTGGGCATGTACCACCAATAGCATGTACAGGTCTACGAACGCTTGTGAGTAGTTTCATTCGGTACTGAAAAACAGTTTTTATTCTCCTCACCCAAATATATTTCTTTTCACAGACATGCTAATAAATATACAAAGTGAGACGTTCACTAAAATTAAGATTGCCAGTGAATCAGAAAATAATAAAAAACTGAAGTCTGTTACAAGAAAGAAATTCGATTATATAACATTAAAAATTAATGAATTTAAAGAAAACAAAATTAATAAATTTGATTTTGTAAAGTCTTTAAGTTTTTACTATTTGCCGCAGTAGAGCATTTAAATGTGTATGTATAAGTAGATTATGTGTAGATATTTTATATTTGATATTTTATATTTTACTATAATTTTGTATCTAATTTATAATAAAATTGTTAATGGTTATTGTCGGGCTTTATTTTTTAAGTCGTTAAGCCTCATTAGAAAATTCGGTGGTACAACTCGGTAGTAGGATTAGACCTACCTGCTATCCCGTGGTACAACTCGGCGATCCCGATCCTAAATTACATCTAGCTGATAAGTGAAATATTTGCATCTTATCTTGTTTGTTAAGTATTAAGTACAATCAGGAAAATTGATCATGTCTACCTGCAAATCTACGCCTTTCAAATTTGATTTAATTGCTATCGAATTTTTTTCTAAATACTCACATGAGCTTGTGGGCAGTGCAAGGTTCTTTAAATTTTCTTTCTATTCGCTACCCTTGTGCAAACTCAGCAGAAAAATTATTGTGTAATCAATTCCCAGGAAGACCTATTAGTAGCTCTTTAAAATTATCAAAACTCTCTACTCTGTTAGTATAAGCATTCGAATCTCTGCTAATCTATTAGTATTAACTAACCTCTTTCAAATAACTTGCTGTTGTTATTATATCTAATTAAAAATTCTCTGATCGAAATATTTTGTGCAGATAAAATAACGTAATTTTTTATGCAGACGGTTTTTGTCCAGTAGCCTAATTAGTGTTTCCCGGCTTGAATACAATTTCTATCCATAATTCGGAATTTTGATTATATGCAAAGTCCTTTGCTCGTAATTATGTTGTTGGTGTTTTTATGCAGGCGGGTGCTTTTCAGTCCCCTTGACCACCTAGATCTGATCACTGATTCTGCCAGAGGTCGCAAGAGTGCTTGTAAATAAAAAAAATATAAAATATTTTGCATATTTATTTATTAATAAAGAATTTCCTTCTTAAGTAGGATATTAATACAGATGTGAGATGTGTAAAAGTAACGTATTCTATTACATATTATGAACTTAAACTTGATACATGATTACGGGCGAGGACCGGGTCCTGGACGTGGGCCGGGACCTGGACGAGGACCGGGGCCTGGACGTGGGCCGGGGCCTGGACGGGGACCGGGTCCTGGACGTGGGCCGGGGCCTGGACGGGGACCGGGTCCTGGACGTGGGCCGGGACCTGGACGGGGACCGGGTCCTGGACGTGGGCCGGGACCTGGACGGGGACCGGGTCCTGGACGTGGGCCGGGGCCTGGACGGGGACCGGGGCCTGGACGGGGACCGGGGCCTGGACGTGGGCCGGGGCCTGGACGGGGACCGGGTCCTGGACGTGGGCCGGGTCCTGGACGTGGGCCGGGGCCTGGACGGGGACCGGGGCCTGGACGGGGACCGGGGCCTGGACGTGGGCCTGGGCCTGGGCGGGGACCGGGTCCTGGACGTGGGCCGGGACCTGGACGGGGATCGGGACCTGGACGTGGGCCGGGGCCTGGACGGGGACCGGGTCCTGGACGTGGGCCGGGGCCTGGACGGGGACCGGGGCCTGGACGGGGACCTGGACCTGGACGTGGACCGGGTCCTGGACGTGGACCGGGGCCTGGACGTGGGCCGGGGCCTGGACGTGGGCCGGGACCTGGACGTGGGCCGGGGCCTGGACGGGGACCGGGTCCTGGACGTGGGCCGGGGCCTGGACGGGGACCGGGGCCTGGACGGGGACCTGGACCTGGACGGGGACCTGGACCTGGACGTGGACCGGGTCCTGGACGTGGACCGGGGCCTGGACGTGGGCCGGGGCCTGGACGTGGGCCGGGACCTGGACGTGGGCCTGGACCTGGACGGGGACCGGGACCTGGACGTGGGCCGGGTCCTGGACGGGGACGTGGGCCGGGTCCTGGACGGGGACCTGGACGTGGGCCTGGACGGGGACCGGGACCTGGACGTGGGCCTGGACCTGGACGTGGGCCTGGACCTGGACGTGGGCGTGGCCCTGGACGTGGGCGTGGTCGTGGACGTGGGCCGGGTCCTGGACGTGGGCCGGGACCTGGACGGGGACCTGGCCGTGGTCGTGGACGTCTGTCAAGATCTAGCGGCAGTTGACCATCTTCATCTAGGTAGAAATCAGTCTCTCCCAGTGCTTCCAATTCTTCTAGTTCTGTGTCTTCATCTTCCTTTCGTTCCTCGACTTCAGAGCAGGCGATTGCCTAGTTAATAAATAAGTTTTATATTAATTCGTGAATAAGAAAATATTTATTTTATATAAGAAATTTTATATATAAAAAAATAATTAAATAATTTGTTAAATTAAATTTTCTTACCTGAATGGCAACGCTAGCCAGTAAGGCTAACAATAATACAATGTTCAATTTCATGCTGATCTGATTGTCTGGGATTTGGTAAAGGTATTTATACCAAAATGGATATATCTAAGATGTACTCTAAGATCCACTTGAAATAATTTTCCATAAGTTGTTTTATTAAAATTAACAAATAATATTACTCTATTTCATCATGTACCTATGTACTTGACATTCCTTTCTTATCATCTTAATTTTTAATTATTTATTTTTATTTATGTTATTTTCTCGGCATAATATTTCGATCAGAGAATTTTAATTAGATATAATAAAAACAGCAAGTTATTTGAAAAAGGCAGGTTAGTTAATACGATCAAAGTACTTAGGTACATCAGTATTATTTCCATTTCAGAATGCTAAAATTTATTTTATATAACTTATACAGGATATCCCGGAAAGCATGGGAAATCTCTCGGATCCAGATAGAACATGAAAAAAATAAGATGACAAGTTCCCATAAAGTTTTTCCCTACAAGCCCTCCCTACGAAGATATGCGTCCCTAAAGGACGCCGCAGGAAATAGGTTTTTTTTTAAATATCCTCTAAAGTATCTACCTACTTAATATAATTTAATAAAAATCTAATATGATTGACACTAGTAAGGACCTCATAAAACAACGTCCTTGAAAAATGTGTAGCTTTTTTAATTTATACGACCGGGCTAAGGTTTACTCCTTAATGCCTAAACACCCTGTATGATAAAGGCTTAAAAACGATAAATCTGGAGAGCTTGAACCTTAAACTAAAAAAAAGGTTCCCCTCTCAATTGTCGATAAAATGAACCGTTTATGAAAAAAAACTTTAATAAACGATTTAAGGTTTAATTTTTAACAGAAATGGTATCAACAATTTACACAATTTACATGTATTGACTGATGAAAATCCGCATGCCACTATTTTTTCTAATCATCAACATCTGTTTCAATCTCTTGTATTGCTGAAACTATTGAATTTTTGAGGGTCTGCTATAGCAGGTCCTCGAGGAAATTAATTGGGCAATAGTCTTTCCTGGCCATTTCGCAATAAATTAAAATGGGTAAGATAGTATCGAGTTTACAAGGTTGTGGGTGGTTTAAATGAGGGCTACTAGTAGGTTTTCTAGGAAACTCATTAGGCAATATTTTTTCTTGCAGGACTAGCCAATAATTCAGGTTTGGTAAGCTAGAATTGAAATTTATAGCAAGATTCGAAAGCTCACACTAAAAGAGTGGAGAATTTTAATAATTTTAAAGGGCTACTAATAGGTCTTCCAGGGAATTGATTACATTATAATTTTTCTGCTGTTTACATAAGGGTAGCGAATTTAAAGAAAATTAAAAGAACCTTGCACAGTCCACAAGCTCATGTGAGTAATTAGAAAAAAATTCAATAGCAATTAAATCAAATTTGAAATGCGTAGATTTGTAGGCAGACATGATAAATTTTTCTGATTGTACTTAGTACTTTTACAAACAAGATAAGGTGCAAATATTTCAGATATCAGCTAGATGGAATTTAAAGTACCTATAGTGCATACATAATTAATAGTAATCAATAAAATTTAATAAAATTAATTAACTATTTAAATCAGCCGTTACATTTAACGAATTACCTAAAATCGTCTATTTGTAATTTAAATAATAATTAAGCAATCCAGCTTGCTCGACTAACTTTTAAAACATCCCATCTTTATTCCATATTGGCAGTGGCTTCGTCTTTCATATCGATGGAGTAAAATGTGTTGAGTATTCTTGTTATTTTTACCACAACTTTAAACTATTCAAATCGCGTCTCGAGTCCATAGTTACTCCATAACAACAATGTAAATCTGTCAAGTTAAAGACGCGACTTTAGAGTCACTCTAAAGTTAAACAGAGGCGGTGAATACGGGCCACTATGTTTAAATAAATAATAAAGCTTTAATTTAGAATCTTTTCTTTATTCTCTGTAACGTTATTTTAATTCTGCGAAATATTTGGGACTCAAGATTCAAAATTTCCTCTTGGGATCAGGAGTTACAGCCTGGGATTTACTCAGTTGGTGGTACCTGCAGTTGCGGTACAAGGCACATTTTATATCTCTGTAATTTGCTTTGAATATTTACAGAGTTGATTTTTGCATTATTTTTCTAATTTAATTGAGGTTTAATTGATCTTGCCAATAAAGATTTTCCTTTGGAATCATTCTCTCGATTATTGATAAACTTAAGTACTCTTTACTTAAGCAAATTAAGGCCAACAAGTCAAATAAAATGTCACTAATGTCAAATCAAATGTCATTAATGTCAAAAATATATTTTTGTTGACGTTTAGTTTGCCTTAGTTGATTTCAGTTATATTTTTATTTATTTTTTAAGTTTTTTCTAATTTATACATCGTTTTATTCGAGCCTACATATCCATAATAATCCAAGCAATGGCCAGAAAAAGAGGAAGATGCAGAAAGCCTATAAAATCTGGCGAAAAAATCGACAAGAACATCAACAACAATTACATCAATACTCCAAAGGAAAAAGCCAAGAAAAACAACGCTAAAAAAACCGAAGTTATCACCAAATCCACTACAAATTCTTGCAGTTATTGCGGCTCATTGTTCTCCAAACGAACAACTCTGCAAAAACATCTAAATAAATGCTGCAAGAATACAACAAATTCACTCGCATTCAACATAAAAACTGGCCATAGTCAAAGTAATGTACACTATTCGTATTCTTGCCAACATTGCTCAAAATCTTTCCTAAGAAATTCAACATATCGAACACATGTATCAATTTGTTCCACTAAAAATACAACCAATGAAGTTATTGCAAACACAACTAGCAACACATCTTGCTCGAACAATCCTGATGAAACGAATAGATTCAGTTCCAGTAGCTCAAAATCACCAAAATCTGACCACAAAGAACAAAATGAAACGACCACAACTTGTACAAACACATCTAATACCATAAACGTAAGTCAAAACATCATTATTCCTGTTAATAAACTATTGGATAAGCCTGATTCTGACGCACAAAGCACAGTTTTGATCGATACTGACGATTCTGATGTGCAAATCATCCAACAAAAAATCCCCAAGTATGATCTCTCGATATACGATTACGACGAAGACATCGACACAGCTCAAGTACCGAGCCCAACCAAAAATAAATGCAAAATATGCGAGTACACAGCGGATTCCCCGATAGAGCTCATCAAACACAAACGAACGAAGCACGCGCAAACCGAACCGGTACTGGTGTTCCCTCCTGAGGAAGTTCGGAAGTACTTCGATTGGCCGGATAGGAGTACTTGTCCTCTGTGCGGGAAGCAATTGAAGACGAGGAACTACAAGTCGTTGTTTCTGAGGCATCTGTCTGTGCATACTGTAGGATTGGCCTACGAGTGTAGGATCTGCGGGAAGAAGTTTCGCAGAGTGGATCAATTGCGGGGGCACGAGAACAGGCACGTCGTGAGTTACGAGGAGGTGAGGGCTTTGAAGGATGCTGTTTATGAGGATGATGTTGCTTTGAGACAGCATATTAACATGTGACCGTTGAGCGGGGAGGTTAATTTGGTTGTGAATTATGAGGGATGATTACTGGTATTTTTATTCCTTACATACCATAGAATATTCCTTGTTGGTTTTCCTTATATATTATTATCTGTATATCCTTCTAATTCCCTTCTGTAATAATTGTTTTCCAGTGATTCATCCCTCAAAGTAACTATTGTACTGAAAACTAGGTTTATATGTTAGCTTTCATATGATTTTTTTATTATAGATTATTGTTTTATAATAAAGGATTATTTTTACTGTTACTTAGGTTATTTTTTGTAAATTTGGTCAAAAAACTAACGAGATAAAATATACAGGGTGTCCCGCATAAGAACTGACGCAGATCAGGGGCATGTAGGGAGCCTAAAATATGTTGTTTAACACGACTTAACTTAATGCAGCCAATTTTTGAATTATCGACAGTTAAATAGCGTTTTTTAAAATGATATTACCTATGAAATGAACCAATAATTTTTTAAATCATCCATCAGGTGAGAAACATTTTTAATACTTTAAATTTCACGCACCTGTAACGAAGTTTTTTCGACCGTAAGTGGAAATTAATTTCGCGAATTTTGTTAATTGCACGTGACCTTGAATCCGATCGAGTTTTCCATCCGCTGTTATTCTGTTAACCGCTCGAGTCCCTTCCACAGCCGAATTTTCCTACTTGGTTTCTAAGACCAGTGGAAGGACAAGGGCCAGGTTTTATCCTAAAAATAGAATATAAAAATTGGAGCCTCGATCTAAATAGGACAGTTTCATGTGAAGTGACTTTCCGGAACATCCCAAATAACTGAAAGGTAGGAGAAAGACTGGTGAGTTGGTGAGTGTAGTCAAATAGAACTTTATTTTTTTTATATTATTTAAACAAATCAATAGGAAAGGTTACAATAAAAAAGTTAGGGTAGAATTACCCCACGACCCGCCCATTTTAACCCACCCCTGGATAAGTTTTTTAACCCGATTGTATAGTGCTGTAAGGCATTTTATTTGCTTAGTACATGTACCAAATTTCCTTATTTTACCGTTACTAATAATGGAATTATTAATAAAAATACCTCTTCAAGAATCCATCTTTAACGCCCTGTATACTAATTACCAAGAACATTTCGAAAAAATGACGTGACAAGTTTTTGTAATATTTTGAGGTTCTCTACTTGCTTCCAAAGTTTGACCACTTATTTCAGAATCACCCTGTATATGAATTTTTACTCTTATTTTGATGATTTCATCTATGCACTCCCTAATTATTGAAATCTATTTCCTGGATACCCTGTATAAAAAATCCAAGTGAGAATTATTACGTTATGTTATTTGTAGAGCAATTGGTTTGAAATTATCACTACTAAAGAATCATTCTGCATATTTCATAATAATCCTGGTATGTCGAATCCAAAATAGCCAAATAATTAAAGGCTTTAACTGAATAACATGGTTTGAATTTATTACATTTTTATACATATAAAAAGGTTATTGAGTATTAATAATATATGTATGTAGTCATAAAAAATATTTACCAGTATTAAGCTATCAGTGATGTTAAAATTACTTTATAATATGTAATTAATTACAATTACAATTACTTTTGGCAATTTGTAATTAATTACAATTACTTTTGGCAATTTGTAATTAATTGCAATTACAATTACAAAATTTGCGAATGTAAATTACAATTACTTTCCTTTGGTGTCAGTTTTAAATAATTATTTAGGAATTTGCAATCGAAATTAAACTTTCCACGTATTGAAAATATTAGATAAGTACTTTTGTGTCCAATGTAATTGAAATGTAATTGTAATTGTAACGAAAGGAGTAATTGAATTACAAATGAATTACAATTTAGGAGCTTGTAATTAATTAACGCCTCAATTACAATAAAAGTACCTAATTCAATTACTTTTTCAATTACTTGTAATTAATTACTTAACTACACTGTAAGCTATGCATTGGTAAGTTCTAAATCTAATTTATTAAATCTACTATACCTACTCATTTTTATAATTTTTTTCGCAAATTTTTAGATTCTTTTCAGTAAAATTTCAGAATATTTTTACATAAACGAAGAATGGCGGCAAATGAAAAAGACATTTTCATGAACGCAAAAGTTTATTTTAAAGATTATTGTAAGAATTCTTCTATACACGGTTTGAAATATTTAGCTAACCAAAGGCCACGTTTGGAAAAGTAACAAATAATTATAAAAATAATGCATATTAATAGACACGCATACATTTTAGGATATGGTGGCTTTTCAGCGTTTTAGGAATATTTGTTCTCTGTGTATCGCTCATAGACGAGTTACGTTTGAAATGGCAAAATTCCCCTGCCATAGTCAGTTTTGTAACGAAAGAAACACCGATTTGGCAAATACCTTTTCCAGTTGTTACGATTTGCCCTCACTCCAAGTGGTCTCCGAAGAGATTTTATCAAAAGAAATGCGGGGCATTCAAGAAACGCCATGGATACAATAATACCGCATTGTATAAAATTAATATCCATTCAAGTGTATTCAAAATCTCTTATGCAATTTATTCCAGGCACATTAAATCGGATCTACTTAATTTTTTGTGCCCTTACGACAAAAAATTTACCTACTCGAATAATTTTACAGAAAGTCCTGAAGACATTCTAAAATTCTATGAATGGGTGAATAAGTTTAGAAAACGTTGGTCGTATAATTTATTGTGATTTTTTAGGTTCAACCTAATTTCTTTAATTTGATATCTGACTGTAAATTCATGGGCAAAACGTACTTATGTGGGGAACTATTCGATCATCGCATATTTACAGAGGAAGGAATTTGTTATGCTTTCAATCTGCTAGATAGGCGCGACTTGTTCACGGATATCGTGTAAGTCCCTTAGCTTTAGCTTTACCATTCGAGATACTTGAGAATACGCTTTATTTAGTACGTTTCATAACAAATACCATTCTGGTTTCCCCAACAAATGGTCAATGGAACATGGCTACCCGACTTCCGAGCGAAGCGAGACGTATCCCAGAAGAGCCCTCTTTTCTGGTGCTCCATTTGCTCTCGAAGCCAAACTCTCAACTTACGAAAAGGACTCGATAATAACCTGCCCTACCTGTCCTAAAGGATACAAGGTAAAAATACGATCTGCAAAGAGATGTTGCTTTTTGGCTGTCCTTTTCAAATAATTTAAAGGCACCCATTTGCTGCTTCAGTTGACTATCTCTCACCCTTTGAGCGTCCCAAGACCCAAATACGACTACATCAATTTACCCCTCAATTACCTCCTAACGACGACAGTGAGCCTAGACATGACATCCACGTCTAAAGCGGCGAGTAAATACGATCCCCGAGGGAGAAATTGTTACTTATCGGATGAACGGAAGCTCAAATTTTACAAAATTTACACGCAACAAAATTGCCAAATGGAATGTTTGACGAACTATACGTTAGCATCGTGCAATTGCTCGAGTTTTTTCATGCCAAGTATGTATTTTATTCATCAATTTAACATATACTACTGTGACAAAAAGGTACCTGGAAATCTGGAATAAAACGCAATAATAAGACGCCTTTTTCAATCATTGAAGCATTTTTAGATGCCCTTTTTGGTACGGCTTTTAGCTCTTTTTGCGAATTTTCTTTGGTGGCATTTATGGAGTCAAAACGGGATCTCCGAAGTAGCAATTGTGTTTCGAAAACAAAAATTGTCGCAAGAGGCAATTTCTAGTGAGGAAATCTTTCTAATTTTTTGCATGCTATTTAAGAACAGTATGTAAATTAGAATTTCCGGATACTTTTTTGTCAGAAGATACCTATCTACCTACATATTGAAATATGTATTTTAGGAGAACTTGACACGAGGATTTGCAGCGGATTCGATTACCATTGCGTGCATAACGCTGAATGTTAGTTGATATATTCTTAATTTTGAACTAGTGAGCAATAAACATTTTTTTCTAGTAAACATGCTTGATGAGAGTATGAAGGAAAATTTTTTGAAGCTTAATGGTCTTCAGGATAGCACCAAATGTGATTGTATGCCGATCTGTTCGAATGTGAATTATATCCTTCAACATACGTATATGCCGTTTAGCTGGAAAATTAAAAATGTGAAGTACATCAGCGGGTATGTATATCGACTGTTCTAATACAAATTTAAATCATGCCTAATCAAATTCCATAAATAGAGCAGAGATTGTACAGCTCTAGCACAGGACCAGAGAGCTACTCACTACTCTGGAACACCCAAAACTAGAACAAATGGCTGTATATTTATTACTTTAATTTTAGGCACCACAAGTCCATGTTTCGGATATTCTTCAAAGAAGACCAATTTATGACGTTCGAAAAGATCGAGCTGCGGGGCCCAATCGATTTTTTAGCCAATTTAGGAGGGATACTCGGCCTAACTGCAGGCGTTTCCGTTTTATCATTAGTCGAGATCCTCTATTACCTGACTCTTCGTCTAATTGTTAATATCCAAATGTTCGGATCCTGTAACTGGTCTGATGGGTTCGGTGCAGAATGATGTATTTTCTTTCTTTGTACAAAATAATCAAGGTGTCATATTCGAAACTGAGCCAAACTTTCTTCTTTTTAAGTATTAACAATTACTAACTTCCTTGAAGAATATATTAACAATCCCATATCCATATAGCATCCCCAAAATTATGAATTTTTTTCACCGCCACATAAAAAAGTTCAGTTTTTTTCCATTTTTTGTCTTCGTTTGCATTAATACAAGTTTCACCACTTTGTATAATTCGCATTAGATACACAACTATTTTTTATCTCCTCCATATTTTAAATATTATCAGGTACTGCTAAAAAAGCGAACCTAGCGTTTTAATGAAGCAACAGAATCCTAAAAAAACGATATTATTCAACAATAATTGGCACATAAATATAATAACGATTTTTATCTTGTCATTTCGCTGTGTATAAATAGTCATGCTGTAAAGTATACCCTGTATGTATTTAAACAAACCTCACAAAATGATTAGCAAACTTTTCGTTTTCGGTTTAGTGTACCTTTTGGGTTCAACTGTATGCCTAAGTAAGTAGACAAAAATTTTGTTTCTCTTGCAAAATTCAAATTATTGTCATTTTTTTAAGAACCCAATCTAGACCGAAAGTTCGATCCTCAAATACGGCTCATTGAAAATGTAGATTTCCAAGTACAAGGTTAGCTTTAACAATCATACCAATCAATTTTTTCTACCTAAACCGTTATTTTTCAGCGGAAGAATTGGAAGAAAGGAAAGCCGCTGGGAGATCGAGTAAGATTTTTTAACGTCCATAAGTGCATTATTTAATCCTATTCGATTAATTTTTAGATATTCTAAACGTGCTAGAAGGCATCGTGGAAGTTTTGCAGACGATAATACGTTTCATGAACGGCGTGGCGAAATTAGACGACATTGTTACAAAGATACAGGAACTGTTCAAAACCTTCCAGAAGCTGTTTAACGTCATAGCTATAATTTCTGAAGTTCCTATAATAGGCAAACCGGTGGCATGGGTTTTGAGCCCTCTTTTGAGTATGATAGGTCGCTTGGTGGACAATACGCCCGTGTTCGGAACATTGCTCAAACAGCTTATTGTGGGACCCGGTACAGAAACTTTTATTGATTTGTCTTTGCGTATTGCTTGAGATTATCTAAAATGCCGATTTTTTTAGAATATCCGGCGACTCCACCACCAACCACTACTACCACAGCAAAGCCGTCCGTATGGGGAGGATTATGGGGCGGTCCTCAGGCGGCCTAATGATTTGGATTAGAAATATGTAATACTTACTTATTCTCATTACAATAAAACTTATAAATATAATTAGGTAAATGAATCGCAGTTTTTCTGTTTCTTATACCTGCTGTTTTTAAGCGCATTATCTCGTTTTTAAAGAAATAATATGCTACCCTATACATTTTTACCCTTACCGAGAAAAGCAGTGCCCTAACTGATTATATTTAATATCACCAATAACTGCTCCTTTATAAGTTGTATAAGATCAAATTTTCGAATAAAATTATCTAAAATACCTTTTTATAGAGCTTCTCTATAAAGCGCTGGTGAGATATGTAAAATTTGAGCTAACAAAATATGAAATAAAAATTTAAGAGCAGTTAAGTATCATACCTTACCAACTGCAACTTATGTGGTACCGATTAATTTAAGAGTATTAGAAACTAGTAGCTTATTAGACATGTTCGTTATTTTTTACTCGGGTAGTTCTTATCTGGGAAGCATTAAATACGAAAAATAATTGCTACCATTGATATTTCTCACAAGGACTAAAAAATAGTAATTATCCAAAGAAATAATTAGTGCTCGAAAATATAAAAGTGGTATTAACAGAAACTGTAATTTCATATGTTTGCTATATTCGTTACTGAAAGGTATCAGAATATAACAAAATGAGAGGAGTGGTGGTGATTTTAGGTTTTCTAGTCTTCATCTCTGTAACACTGGCTTTAGGTAATGTCTTTCATAAGAGAAAATCTTTTCAGTATCTTTTTAATAGAATTATTTTTCTTCAGAAATAAACCAGCATGAGATTAATGCACTAAACTCAAGATTAAAACCATCTAATGGTACGTATATCTACAAACTTAATCCAAATCTTAATCGTCATAATTATTTCAGATTTAATGTTCGAAGACAGGCAAGCTGCAAAGTCTCACAGATCAGGTACACCTATACAAATAAAAATAGTTCCTAAGGCACTGATGTAAAATTTCAGGTATCCTCAGAATTATGGAGGAAATAATAAAAGTTATGCAAACTGTTCTGGGGTTGGCCGATGGACACAACAGTGTTGATGATGTGGTCAAATCCGTTCAGTCCGTTTACATCGCAATGGAGAGCTTCGTTAATATCAAAGGCTTTATAAGGGAAATTCCCCTTATTGGACCAACGGTATCGTGGATATTATCTCCAATTTTGGAACTCGTGGGCTCGTTATTGAAGAACACTCCGGTATTTGGAGAACTGCTGAAGCAACTCGTGGTTGGGCCAAGTAAGTATTTTTCCAGATATTAACTAATAAACATTAATAGGAAAGGTTTTGGAAGAAAGAATATGATTGACTGAAGCCTCTCGTAAAGAGTTGTTGCTTCTTTTAGATAAAAGATTTTAAGAGAGCGGTTGAAGTTATTAAAACTAATTTTTGGGGTGTTAAATGATTTACTCCCTCTTTTTTTTACAATTTTCAGGTTACCCTGCTATGATACCTCAATAGACATTATATAATCTATAGCTGCCCTTCGGTTACCATAACACGCACTTCTAAAAATTGTTTCAGAAGAAATACTGTATTACTTAAAATTTTGACAAATTTTCACTGCTCGGACTAGCACCTCTGTTAGTTACAGTGAAAAAAGATTTAGGTATATTCTCGAAAAACTTTAAATTCCTCAAGTTTTTCTGATCAATTTTGTTTGTAACATAGTTAATTGTAGCACTAAAACAATAAATCTCTGGATTGTTCCAAATTTTTTGTATTATTAATCCTTCACATTCTTGAAAATTAAGACTAGAATTAGGAATATTTTGCCTGCATTTACTAATTGTTAACACGTATTTTCAGCCTACCCGGCAACACCGCCGCCGCCGCCACCGCCACCACCAACGACCGAATCAACAGGGGGAGGCAACATATTTGGATGGGGCTAAATATATTACGGTTATTATAAATAAATAATTATTGTAGGTAATTAAGCTCATTACAATAAATGCAATTAAAATGAATTTTATATTCCGTTTTACTTCCGCTATTAGCTCAAATAAATCAAACACAAGGATGAAAGGAACTCCTATTATTAACAATCATACTCCAAAAATACAAGACATATGATCATAGTTTATGTATTTATTAAGATTAGCTAAATTAAGAGCAACATATTCCGCCTCCGTTGCACCCAACAACTTCGGGCCCTACAAGAATCATGGATATCATTCCTCCCAAGTACGGTATATTCGAAAGTATTAGAGCTATGATGCCGACAATAGGCTGCAATAGAGCTCCAAACACCGGAATCTGGCCTACTACTCCTTGAATACTGGCCATTCGTCGCATTTGGAAGAAAACATCTCCCGCTGCTGCTTTAATATCTGCCACAGTAGAGCGCAGAAACATTACTCCTACGATGGTTTGCAATAGAGTTGTGGTGGCCGAGAGAACTTTCGATACCTCTAACAGATCATCAGTATGCAGATAAAAGCCGTTTTAAAGTTATATAAGTATCTACCTGGATAGTTTCCCAGTTGCTTTCGATCTTCCACTTCTTGTAATTCATTTTCTAGTAAAGTATTGAATTTTATTTGAGGGCATTTGTATAATATTTTTTGAGTACGTACTAGCGATGTTGGCGTATGCAGGAAAGATGATTGAGTGGAAAATGACGAGAAATATGACTGTTTTTAAATTCGAACCCATTTTTTACACCTACTAGAAGTTCTCCAAAGAACTTTCTACTTTCATTCAAACTTTTTCACTACTAATTAATATAGTCTTTTGTAAGGTAAGTTGTTTGGAACTTTAAAAACCAACATCATTATAGTAGTTTTGCAAATTTTTAATGAATAATACAGAAACATTTATCTACATATGTAGCATAATTAGTATCTTGTTACTTCATAATCGAGTTTTTTACCATCCTTCATTATTTTTAATATTGAACACGACAAAATTTACATTCTCTCCAAGATACATTTCTTCCATATACATGAGATTTATAAATTAATTACATTCTGTAGGGTGTCTGTAAAAGGTCTTTACAAAAACATACCACATACCTATTCCTTAGACCAAAATAAGTCGATTTAAGTAAAATTAGCTTAGTACAAAGTTGTATCGTTTGGCTCCAGAGGGCCTTTAAGTTACAATTTTTAAATCGTTTTTCCCATATAAATTTAAAACGGCTTATGTGATTTTGCTGAAATTATTAGTTATATTGGTAGAGTTTCATGTGGCAAAAAATTGTATTACATTTTTGTCCAATATTAATCCACCGATATTTTGGTCTAAGGAATATGTGGTATGTTTTTGTAAAGACCTTTTACAGTCACCCTGTATAATCAACGGAAACCAATAAAAACGTTAATTTCGAACGTTATCAAAAATCATTATTAGGTACCTACATTGATCATAAAAAAATAAAACGCATGTCACTTGTAGGTACAATAACAGTGCCGTATTATAAATTAAATGCAGAATAAATAATTTCTATTTAGAAATTTTGCAAAATAACAAAGCAACAAAGCTTTCGAATCGAATTCGAATCGATGTGGCCTCATCCGTTTATTTTCAGTATTTTGTCCTGAAATTTGACTAACTTGATGACCGCATTATCTTTTTTTATCTAATTTTGAACCTTCTTCAAGGAAATTTCTGAAATGTTTAATACAATTTTAGATCATAGAGTTGTGTTTTTTTAATTAACTAATCTAATCTATTTTTTATGTTATGTTTGTTTAGTAGAAACCAACTCTGTAGGCCAATGGTTATTGAGGATTTTAATGAACTATTTTATCAAAATACAACTTTATGCTAATTTTTAATAAATGATATGTGCTCTACGTGCACTGTAATAATATCACCAAATAGCTTCAGCTAAATAATTTCCAAAATTTTCCTTATAGGAATAATTAGGAACCACCTAAATTATGTCACCGAAATTTCTCTTATTAATAGGCATTATATTATTGGTGGGTTATGTAAATTCGCAAGAAGGTAAGTGACGTGTAAAGTTTACATTTATATTGATAAATTGCACATTTTTCTAAATTCGGTTTATTTGCACGCATTTACATTTTATTGATATAATTAGTAAAAAACAAGAGTTTAATTTAACAAGTTAAATTTCCCATAGAGGAACCTGCTGAGGGTTCCCTTGAATCAGATGACGAAGCCGGATCAGGAGATACAGAAGAATCGTCGGAAAGCGACGAAGAAAGTGAAGAGAGTGATTCTTCCGAAGAAGATAATTATGAAGGCGAAAATTCTGTAATACCTGTCCAAAATCGAGTAAGCTATCCCGGTAAGTATCTACAAAACTTTCCATTATTTAATAACGTAATAATTAAAACTCTTCAGGTATCATTCCGATTTTGGGAGCTGGGGGTACAGTCTTAGAAGCTTTTGTATCCTTCTTAATTGGAAAAGGCTCGTTCGATGACGTGAAATGCAGCCTAGAAGGCGTCATGATGCAGGTATCGCGTATGGTCAGCGTATCCGGAGCAGTCGGGCTGATACCTTTATGGGGTTACGTTCTGCAGCCTTTGGTGGAAGCGCTAGCAAGGATTCTAAAGGAAATTCCCTTTTTGGGACCTGTTTTATCGTTCTTGTTAGTTGGGGTTACTTTGTAAAGGGAATAAAATAGAATCTGCCAATACATAAAAATGTGTAGATACGAGTTTTATCATTAGCCTTTTTATTTACCTATTTTGATGATGCAAAATATAAATTATAATGTGGAGATAGGGATCTACTCTGAATTGTTTTTTCATAAATACAGGGTGTTCAGAAAATAGATGTCAATAACTTCAGAAAATAGATTACATCAAAATAAGGGTATCTTCAAAATCTTCATATAAATTTTGTTAATTTGAGCGCCTATTTTTGAGCTACAGGCCATTAAAGTTGAAAATTTAAAACTTATTTAATCGTTGGATGGAACAACGTTAATTTGAGGCTTTTATAATGGAAGGTGTTAATGTAAAAAACAGTTATATCTTTAACAGTTAATTGTAGCACTAAAACAATAAATTTCTGGATTGTTCCAAATTTTTGTATTATTAATCCATTCTTGAATAATTAATGCAATTAAAATGAATTTTATATTCCGTTTTACTTCCGCTATTAGCTCAAATAAATCAAACACAAGGATGAAAGGAACTCCTATTATTAACAATCATACTCCAAAAATACAAGACATATGATCATAGTTTATGTATTTATTAAGATTAGCTAAATTAAGAGCAACATATTCCGCCTCCGTTGCATCCAACAACTTCGGGCCCTACAAGAATCATCGATATCATTCCTCCCAAGTACGGTATATTCGAAAGTATTAGAGCTATGATGCCGACAATAGGCTGCAATAGAGCTCCAAACACCGGAATCTGGCCTACTACTCCTTGAATACTGGCCATTCGTCGCATTTGGAAGAAAACATCTCCCGCTGCTGCTTTAATATCTGCCACAGTAGAGCGCAGAAACATTACTCCTACGATGGTTTGCAATAGAGTTGTGGTGGCCGAGAGAACTTTTGATACCTCTAACAGAAGATCAACAGTGTGTAGAAAAAAGCCGTTTTAAAGTTGTATAAGTATCTACCTGGATAGTTTCCCAGTTGCTTTCGATCTTCCACTTCTTGTAATTCATTTTCTAGAAAAATATTGAATTTTATTTGAGGGCATTTGTAATAGTTTTTGAGTACGTACTAGCGATGTTGGCGTATGCAGGAAAGATGATTGACTGGAAACTGACGAGAAATATGACTGTTTTTAAAATCGAATTCATTTTTTACACCTACTAGAAGTAAGAGCTTTCAGTAACATTTAAGATTTTAATAACACCCCAAAGAACTTTCTACTTTCATTAAAACTCTTTCACTACTAATTAATAAAGCTTTTTGTAAGGTAAGTTGTTTGGAATTTTAAAAACCAACATCATTATAGTAGTTTTGCGAATTTTTAATGAATAATACAGAAATATTTATAATAATATGTAGCATAATTAGTGTCTTGTTACTTCATAATCGAGTTTTTTTAGCATTCTTCATTATTTTTAATATTGAACACGACAAAATTTACATTCTCCCCAAGATACATTTCTTCCACATACATACATACGATTTATTAATTATAAATTAATTACATTCTATAATCAACCGAAACCAATAAAACGTTCATTTCGAACGTTATCAAAAATCATTTTTAGATACCTGCATTAATCATAAAAAAATAAATCGCTTGTACTTGTAAGCACAATTACAGTGGCGTATTATAAATTAAATGCAGAAAAAAGAATTTTTATTTAGAAATTTTGTAAAATTAACAAAGCAACAAAGCTTTATTCATTCTCGCTGATTATATTACTTTAAAACATAACATTTTTGTCTGTCAAACAATGGGCTTATGCCAAAGGAATCGATGTTGCCTCATCCATTTATTTTCAGTATTTTGTCCTGAAATTTGACCAACTTGAAATTTCTGAGATTTTTTATTACCATTTTAGATCATAGAGTTGTGTTTTTTTTTTCTAATTAACTAATCTAATTTATTTTTATGTTATCTTTGTTTAGTAGAAACCGACTCTGTAGGCCAATGGTTATTGAGGATTTTAATGAATTATTTTATTAAAATACAACTTTATGCTAATTTTTAATAAATATGATATGTGCTCTACGTGCATTGTAATAATATCACCAAATAGCCTTTACTAAATAATTTCCAATATTTTCCTTATAAAAATAATTAGGAACCCACCTAAATTATGTCAATTAAATTTCTCTTATTAATAAGCATTTTCTTATTGGTGGGTTATGTAAATTCGCAAGAAGGTAAGTGACGAATGTAAAATTTACATTTACATTGATAAATTGCAAGTTTTTCTAAATTCTGTAAATACGTTTCTAAAGAAAGTGAAGAGAGTGATTCATCCAAAGAAGATCCACACAAAAATTCTATAATAGAAACGATTCGTTCATCGTGGATATTTTCTCCAATTGTGGATTTCCTGGGTTCAACATTGAAGAACCCTTGGGAGTCACGAAAACCCCTGGTTGGGCCAAGTAAGTATTTTTCCAGAGATATTAACTAATAAACATTAATAGGAAAGGTTTTGGAAGAAAGAATTTTGATTGACTGAAGCGTCCCGTAAAGAGTTGTAGCTTCTATTAGACAAAAGATTTTTAGAGAGCGGTTGAAGATATTAAAACTAATTTTTGGGGTGTTAAATGATTTACTCCCTCTATTTTATTTACAATTTTCAGGTTACCCTTCTATGATACCTCAATAGATTTTATGCTAATTTTTAATAAACGATATTTACTCTACGTGCACTGTAATAATATCACCAAATAACTTTTGCTAAATAATTTCCAAAATTTTCCTTACCGAAATTTCTCTTATTAATAAGCATTTTCTTATTGGTGGGTTATGTGAATTCGCCAGAAGGTAAGTGACGAATGTAAAATTTACATTTACATTGATAAATTGCACATTTTTCTAAAATCGGTGTATTTGCGTACACTTACATTTTATTGATATAATTAGTGAAAAACAAGAGTTAAATTTAACAAGTTAAATTTTCCACAGAGGAACCTGCTGAGGGTTCCCTTGAATCAGATGACGCGGCCGGATCAGGAAACGGAGCAGGAGGCGGAGGCGAATCAGGAGGCGGAGACGGATCAGGAGGCGGAGACGGATCAGGAGACGGAGACGGCTCAGGAGACGGAAAAGGATCAGGAGACGGAAAAGGATCAGGAGACGGAAAAGGATCAGGAGACGGAAAAGGATCAGGAGAGGGAGACGGAAAAGGATCAGGAGAGGGACACGAATCAGGAGAGGGAGACGGATCAGGAGAGGGACACGAATCAGGAGAGGGACACGAATCAGGAGAGGGAGACGGATCAGGAGAGGGACACGAATCAGGAGAGGGAGACGGATCAGGGGAGGGACACGAATCAGGAGAGGGAGACGGAGCAGGAGCAGGAGAGGGAGACGGATCAGGAGAGAGAAACGGATCAGGAGAGGGAGACGGATCAGGAGATGCAGAAGAATCGTCGGAAAGCGACGAAGAAAGTGAAGAGAGTGATTCTTCCGAAGAAGATAATTATTCAGACGAAAATTCTCTAATACCTTCCCATCATCGAATAAGCTATCCCGGTAAGTATCTACAAAACTATCTATTCTTTAATAACGTATGTGATAATTAAAATTCTTCAGGTGTCATTCCGATTTTGGGAGCTTGGGGTACAGTCTTAGAAGCCTTTTTATCCTGGATAATAGGAAAAGGCTCGTTCTATGACCTGAAATACACCATAGAAGGCGTCGCGTTGCATGTATCACGTATTCTCAGCGTATCCGGAGGAGTCGGGCTGATACCTATATGGGGTTACGTTCTGCAGCCTTTGGTGGAAACGCTAGCAAAGATTCTAAAGGAAATTCCCTTTTTGGGACCTGTTTTATCGTTCTTGTTAGTCGGGGTTACTTTGTAAAGGGAAAAAATAGATTCTGCCATTACATGAAAATGTGTACGAGTTTTATCATTAGCCTTTTTATTTACCTATGATGATACAAAATATAAATTATAGTATGCAAATAGGGATCTACTGTGAATTGTTTTTTTCATAAATACAGGGTACAGGGTGTTCAGAAAGAAGATGTCAATAACTCAGGATGGAAGAGTTGGTTTTCTAAATCTATTACGTATTTTATACCTACTCGAATAATTATGTAGAGCCATTATCATTGTGGATTACCTCTGAAAAATATTTGTGTCAGAAGCCATTAAAAATAGGCAATTATTTTTCTTTTTATACAAATGAGTATGGTAGGTTTCTTTTTCGTTTTGTTTTAACAAGACAATAATTAATCGATAAACTGTATCCTTAAAATTAATTGTTTTATCCGAAGTATTTATGCATTAAAAAGGATAGGAACAAATAGTATGAAGCTAGTCTTCGGTAGAAACAACAAGTATTTTATAAAAAAATGAAGGGTGTGTTCGTTATTGTTGTTGTATTCCTCATAGGATTCAGCTATGCCTACACTAACCCCTTTGGTAAGATTTAAACAATTTTTTGTAATATGTATTTTTAAATTTAGATGCTATTTAACAGACGATATCATGGAACCGATAATGGAAGAACTTAGGCAAAAACAAGGTGGTAAGTTCACCTCAACACATCAGTTTGAAAAAACCAAGTAACTGTTTCATTCACTAGGCATAATTGAAATATTAAAATCATTCGCCACCCTTCTGAGGGCCATCGTCGGCATCCTAGATGGATCCTCCTCTGCAAAAACCCTGGTTTCAGCCATGCAGGGCGTTTTCTTCTCCATCGAACGAACCATAAACCTCCAAGGCTTGGTCATGAGAATTCCTATCGTAGGAAGATTCATCGCCCCTGTAATAGGCGGCATAACCACCGTTATTGGCAACACACCGATGTTGAGTGGATTGATAGAACAAGTGCTTTAATTAACTTGTAAGTTAATTAAATAATGTGACTTGACACCGTTTCATGCTTTGTATTTTAGCAAAATCGAAGGGATTTCGAAGCACTTGTAGGCAATAAAGAAAATGAACATACTTTTTTCATCTTCGTCATTTTAGTTTCCTCCTTCATATCCTAGAAACGGTTTTAGGCATTTTTTGATATCATACTGTATCACACTGTATACTCCAGTAGAAGCGATATTATAAAGCAAAAAACAGCTGTGGGGAAAAATGTATTTACAACAAAAAAAAAACAAATTCAAGCGCACGCAGAGGCGCTCTCTTTTTTACAAAACACCCTAATAATCCTCGGCAACAAGGTCACTTTAACCGGCCGAACTTCGAAATCCTCGCTGTCGATGGAAAACCAGGCGCTTTGCTTGGCGTTCTCCGGCCGAATGTCCACCGTCTTCGCCTCGATCACCTCGGTCACGTCGCTGTTCTCGCCCTTCTCCAGCCGGAACCCGTTCCTCACAAAGTCCAAGTAGGCGACGCTGTCGGGCCCTATGCGCATCAGCAACTTGGCGGGCGACGTCGCCGTCTCCGGCGCCGAATTCAGCGTCGTCAGCGACAAGTCGGCCGTTCGGACGGTCTTTTCGCGCGAAACGCTGCACTCCGGGTTATTTACGGAGAGTTTGGAAAATTGCAGAGGGTCCGGTTTGGCGAATCTAAAAAGTATTAGAAGTAAGTATTGAATTTTCTAAAAAAAAAATAATTACTTGGAGAAGAAGCCGCCACCGTTCGATGACGAGTCGGTTCGTTTGAAACAGTTTGAACAACCGTCGCAAGGGGGACTGTAGCTTATTTGGGCTTCGCAATTCCAAGATAATTTGCTTTTTAGCCTAAAAATATACAAAATTACAATGTTAGTAACTGATCCACATGTACTCATGTTATACAGGGTTTCCCGTTACTCAATACTTAAGGAATTATGAGCAAGAAATATTTCTTTACTGGCCTACTAGAAATTATTTTAGTAGTAAAAGAGGAGGTCCCGGTACCTGGCCTCTGGGATCGCCAGACCTGACATCTCTGGACTATTATCTTTGGGGACATTTGAACAGTTTAGTGTATTTTAATTCACCATAAAACAGAGATGAACTACATCTTTATTTGTTAGAAGAGCAAGAAAATGTTGCCAAGTATCAGGAGATCATTTTGAACAATTACTTTAGTTACATTTGAGTTTAAATAATTCCTTAAGCATTCCCTTCTGGACAAAAGTGTATAAGGCATTTTCAAGGAATACCCTCCTAAGCTATGTTCATCGAGTGACTAGAAAACCTATATACAAGAACGAGGAATGCATTTACCCATTAAAAACGTATGTGGCGTAATTCCTAAACGGCCCAAACACCCAATAATTGTCCTTTTTGGCTTCTGCGTCCCTGTAAGCGCCCCATTTCAGCGAAGATACAGCGTACACGGGTTTTCCGGCCTCTTTCGAATCCTCTTCGGTCGAATTCTCGCTCGATATGACTTCTATTTTCATCACGTCTAACGGTCGAATCGATTCTTCTATTACGGCCATCGTGGATTCCGCTAGGGCTTTTACCTTTTCGGTTTTCTTGCGCCAGGGAAATTGGATTTTGGCGAAACTATTAGTCCTACCTAAGGGAAGAACTCCTAAAAAAATTAAAAATTTGAAGAACCCACGCGATATACAAGTAATATTTAAGGATACAGTGATGCATAATACACTGTAATTACTCTTTTGAAAATAATTAACAAATAAATCTCACCTATAGGAACCCCATTGTCTCTGTCGTCATTCCTCCTCATCAATCCCGTTATTACTTCTGACAAAGTACCATCACCACCGGCAATTACCAAGGCGTCTGTACCAGTTAATTCCTCTACAAGGGTCTTGGCGTGTCCTTCGGATTCGGTTTTCCTTATTTCTACTGAAATTCCTGCTAAATGTAACAACGGAGCGCAGTATTTGTCGAACTCTTTGTTCGCTTTGCGTTTGTTGGCGTTGGGATTCAGAATTACGGTTACGTGACGGGGTTTTAGGTGAATGGGTAGCGGTTTTTTACCGTATTTGGCTGCCTTTTCGCAATAGGACCGCATGAGTTCCTGCGTTTCCATGTAGTTTCTAAGGTAAATTGTACCGTAGACTGCGACACTGGAGAAGAATATGGATTTTTTCCAGTGGTTTCGGACTGTTTTCGCTGCTTTCTTTATAAAAACCATGGTTAGTAGATCTTTGGGTGCGATTCATTCATATAAAACAATATAAATTTGCGTTTAGCTAAATATTCTACCAGCACTGACACTGGCACATAACCTCAAAATGTTAGAAACGTCAAATTATCACATAAACATTCGTTAATTTGATTTGAATAACATTGTGGATACCTGAAACACACTTAAATTTTACTAGGTGGCTTTTCAATTGCGGTTAATTTACATTAAACTTGAAAAACCAATAAATAAATATAACAAACGAAAGAAAAATTATGGAACATATGAATGTAAAATTTTAAACGTCAAAGTCAAAAAAAATCAAATTCTTGTTTATTGTAAAATGGCCTTTGCTAAGGATGTTATTCAGAAATTTTCAAAAATTAAACAAAATTAATTGGCCATTTCAAGTGTGTGTAAAATTTCGTTCTAACTTTTTCCATAATCTGCAACATCTTACCCTTTAATATTTTATGAAATAATCAATAATTCTGATATTTTCACAAAAAATAAATTAAATAGTTTAAATATGATAAAAAATATCATAAAAATCATTAAATATTTATTTAAAATAATTGTCTCAGTAATAAAATAAAACATTCAAAAAATCCTTAAAAATCATTAAAATAAAAATTTGAAAAATAAAAAAATACCTAAAAAATTCGAAAGAAAAGTAATTTTGGAAAAAATTGTTGGTATATTCTTTAGGATCTTGAAAGACTTTTTAAGTTTTTGTTTATGTTTTTTAAAATTTTTAATCGTTACAGGTACAGTACTTGCAATTTCATGAAGGGGTCTAGCCCCCGGTCCCCCTATCAAGCCTTAAAAATATACAATAAATTAACACAAAATACAAAGTTTAATAACAAATTTCTTCACTAGAATAACCCACGTTTTTTCCATCATTTATTAGCGACGTCAAAAGGGCACTTCGAAGCGGATTTGATTCGATCAGGACGCTTTTAAAATTGGGACGAAAACCCTTACGCGCACAATCAATAAACTCCTCGCATTGTCCGGTAGTCGTCGCGGGGCCCTTACAAACACACACCGACGAAGCGGTTCCCTATATTTTGCGAAAATCCCAGCAAATCACCCAAAGAAGTCGTCAGTGTACCGAATGTGAATCAGGAATGGGACATTCACGGTGAGTCCTTGTTAAATTTTTCACTGCGTTTCCAACCCGAATCGATCCGAATATTAAACAAGCCGTCATTGTTCAGAGGAAGAGATTTTGTTTGTAAAATTGTTAATACAGTAAATGATATTAATTGAAGAAGTGGGTGATATCGGAGTGTTTTTGTTAATAAAGGTAGTTACGAATTTGATTAAACTAATTCTATTGTTTTTTATATTAACCTGGTTTGACAGAAAATCGATTATACCAGAAATTCTTGACCTAAAAATTGTTTTGTCCCGGCATCAAAAATATTTAAATAACCATTTCATATAATACTCCATTGTAGTTCTAGATATTAGTTAACAAATTTCCAAAATTTTGAATAAAATTTATCCAGTAAGTAATTAATATTACTAATTTGTGTGATATTAACCAAAGGAATACATATAAAATGATTGGAAAAAGCATCTCCCAATTTTAATCTTTGTAAACAAACAAATTGTTTATCAACGATAAAAATTAGATAATAATTTAAGCGAAAATCGGTGGTCATGATGCGCTTGTTGGCAAAATCAATAACTCCTCGGGATTTTCCGGGCGCCGCGACGTCTGTCACGGAGCGCCGCCAACGCGTTTTCGTCAACAATCAGTAGTCTAGAGTGCCATCGAAATCGGTTTTTGGCAGCGTTTCAAGGGAAACATTCGGAAAAAAATTATGATTTTCATTACGTACAAGTAGTCGAACATAAACGGGACTCGCGTATTTGTATCTACATACGTTAAAGTAGAAAATATTAAAAGCGAATATCGCGTGGGTGTTGCACCAAAGTTGAATACGTAACGAGATCATCGTTCAATTCGTTCGCCTTCGCAGTGAATTTATTAATCCGAATTGCAGATGTCTCCATGATACTAGAGGTAGATAATGCACAAGATAACCAAGGGATTGAAAAAGAAGAAAAAAGGGAAAAAAAGCAAAAAAGGCGACGACGAACTATTCAAACCCGAAGAACTAGAAAACTACCGTAAGCAGCACCAAAGTGGCAGCGAAGAACAGACTGTTCAAAACGAAGAGTGGAAGAAGTTCTTGACTCTTACTTCGGGCGTCGATGACATACTAAAGAAGACCCAAGGGGACCTAGATCGCATCAAGAGCACCTCGTTCTTCCAGCGGAAACCCACCGAAAGCGAGGTCAGGAAAGTCGAAGAGGAAAAATTAGCTGAACAGAAACAACGGGAAGAAGCCGAAAAGGAGCTAGAACCACCTACTGCAGCTGAATTAGGTCAGTTTATCATGCTTCCTTAATTTGTTTAAATTTTAAATTTTAAAATTTAGTTTAGATTTGTTCAAATTCGGTCAAATCAGATTCAATTCTAAACTCGTGGGTACCAGATGATTTTAAAGATTAAATTTTTACTGTAAACTGTAGACTTATGTGGGTCATTTGGAAAGCCATTTCTACTCAAAATACTCTTTTAAAGGCATCTAACAATAAATTTCATATATCTATTCAAGAAAATTCTTCTTGTATTAACAAAATGTAATTATCTATCTAACAGAAGGAGGTTGCTTGCTAATCTCTAAATTCTACAAGTTAACCAACATCTTCTTTTCCTCCAGGTATCGTAGAAGTTTCCGAATCCGAATCCGAAGAAGAGGAAGATGACAACATCTTCGACACCGCCTACATTGACGCGTTAGCAGCGGGAGAAGTCAAGCTAGCGTACATCCCCGAGTCTCCGCCCGACAAAGCAGAGGGCGACGACCCGTTCGACACCTCCTACGCCGAAAGGGCCATCTTAGGACCCGAAGTCGAGCGCAAAGGGAAGAAGCTCGTTCCTCTCGGCGCCGCCGTCGAAGTTCTCACCGGTAGAGTGCAATTGCCCACTTGCGCGACCAAGAGACCGACCAGCAAGAGGCAGATATTCAAGCAACAGGATCTCCTGTTGGGGAGCTTCGACGAAACCGCGACCAATCACGCTGCTGTCGGTGATGCGGTCGTTGAAGATGTGCCCAAGACATTGCTAGACGAGGATCCGGTTCCGTTGGGCGACGAACCCATCGATTTGAGCAAGCCGATACCTTATCCTCAGGCGGTACCTGTAGCTTCTACTCCGGAAGCGGATAAGAAAACCGGTATCAAAGAGGATATTATCAGCGAGTTTGATGTTATCGCGCAGAAAGTCGAAGACGACGATGACGATATCGAATTCGAAGCACTAGCTGCGGAAAGTTTGCACAAACCGAAGACTATTATACAAGAATTACCACTTGCCGTTGTTCAAGAGGTTCCATTAAATTCTGATAACATCAAATTTGGAGCATTTGGAGAGTAAGTATACATTATAATTGTTATTATTTTGTGGAACGATTAATTAATATACTTGTTTGAGTGGCATCAATCAATTTAACTGCATGTTTAAAGCAAATAGAACCTTGACAAATGCTATGTTTGGAATTAAAAAAAGCAACAAAATGTATTACTCATCTTGTAATATTTAGTGCAAAAACAATTTATTACGAAAGAGAACGGAACATTCGTTAGTAATTCGAATTTTTATCGATTTTTTCTAACCAATTCATCCGCACCTCAACAAATTATTCAAGCGGTTCAATGAACGACCTCCAAAATAATCTAATCGAAAAGCATTTATCCAATTTCCGATAATCCGTGAATTAAACCGGGTCATTCGTAATTCCAGAGAGGCGAAAAAGGACTCCGACGAGGACCTATTGCCCGACGCGGACGATCCCTTCGACACCGCTTTCGTGGAGAAAGTTCTACCGAAATCCTCCGAAGATACCTCAATTACCAAACCACCTGGTATCGAGAGGAAGAGACCACCAAGGCCAACCAAAAACCCCGTTACAAATAATCGACTTAACTTCAACACAGGTAAATAATAAAGAATTCTTATTTAGTGGTAGAAAAAATAGTGCAGTGAAGGTTTAGTATGATAATCCAAAGAATTATGTAGATTATATAGAATATAAAAAATTATATTGTGAGTCAAATAATTAGAAAAAAGAATTTTTCAACTTCAACGTTTGACATCAAAGTGATAATAAAAGATATCAAGTAGAGATTTAACTGTAGGGAGAAATCAGGAATCAGAAATGTGAAGAAAGAAAATGTATAATAGTATGAATAGTATGCAGTTTAAAATCTATACCTAAATCGCAACGAATGTAAGTAGAAATAAAATTTCTAAAAATGGAAGCATTTTTTCCATTTACATACCAAGAGCTGCAAAAGCATTTTCTTTTGAAAGCCGAATGGATCTTTTATCAATAATCCAGCGAGGTATTTATTCTAGCAGAAAATACAACCAGCTCGAGCAAAGCTTTGGACCTCCTGAGTGGCACCACGCCGGATCTGCTGACCACATCGACCAACGACGGTTTGAGCGACGATGATTTCGACCCGCGGGCCGACGAGCCGCCCAGGGAACGCGCCGTTTCCCGCCCGGACGTGCTGAACATCTCCAACGCCAAGACAGTGTCGTTCGATTTGCCATCGGCCGACGCCACCCTCAGCGCCGAATCCAAAGTAATCAAACCGCTGACGCCGTTCTACACGAGGAAGTCCTCCATACCGGAGCTACCTGCATCGGACGATCCCTTCGACACGTCCTTCGCGCAGAACATCACGCCCGGAAAAGCCGAGTTGCGGATAATCGAAAGCGAGTTGATCCACGAAAACTCAAACGATGTGCAACCGAAGAAGGTGGACCAGGTGGTGAAGACCATTTGCGAGAATTACAACCCGAAACCGGCGAGTGTTGCATCAGAGTCCATCGATTTGCTGTCGATTGATAGAGATATACCCGTTAAAGTACTAACTCCTGGCGCTTTGGCTGCCGAAGATAACGAAGAATTGAGTTATCGCGACCCATTCGATACATCTTCTGTCGCCACCAATATATTACCGGGCAAAAGCGAACTGAAACTCATAGAAAGCGAGCTAATAGACTCCGGGAGAGCGATAGAAAAATCCGACGATTTATTGGTGCACAACGCCGACGAAATTATCGAGAAACCTCTATCTCCGGCTCCAGAAGTGATCGAATCGCCGATTGATATCGAAAGCGAAGACTACGACCCGTTCGACACCAGCTGCGCCAGCAATCTGCAACCGGGCAAAGCGGAATTGAAGCTGCTGGAATCTGAGTTCGTTTAAAATGGCCGCTAATCCGTTCCTTTTCAGCGAGGAGCCGTACGTCTCTCCGAGCTCCGCCGGCTCCAATCCGTTTCTGCTCGATGATGGAGACGAACAAATCGACGCTGCATCGGGATTCAACGACAATCCGTTTTTGTCCCAAACCGCCACCACCATGGCGAACACGAACCCGTTCAGCTTCGATCCGATGGAGCTGGAACCCGCCGAAGCTGAAATGCCCGGCATACCGGCGGTGAATTTCGAGCAAAACATTCAGCAAGATGCGAGCCAGCCGAGCAGCCAAATTGACTCTATTACGACGGATTTTTTTAGTGATGACGTTCCGATAAGTCAAAGTGTGGTGGAAGCGATTGTTCCGCAAAAACCGTCGGATTTGGATTTGAAATATTCGCATCAAACTAACGCTAACGGGCCGCCTAGGCCGCCTCCGCCTAGACCGCCTCCGTCTAAAGAAACCCAAGACTTGTTGATGTCTGTAATGGGCGCCATGGATGCGACTAGTTCTTCTCTACTAGGAAAAATTCCACCGACTCGCTCGCCTAGTCCGGTTAATATGAGAGACCTTCACTCGCCTAGTCCCACGCCCGAACCCACTTTCGGCGATCTCTTGGACGTCGGCGGTAAACCTCAGGATTTACTTTCGTCGGAAGAAGTCAACAATTGCGACATAAATCAAAATCCACAACAAAATTCGAACAGCTTCCGTCAGGCTGCGCCGATGGTTGTTCAAACTCAGGTAAAGCCTCCAAAACCTCCGCCACCGGTACGTCCTCCAAAACCACCACCACCAGCTGTAGTCAATCAAACGCCCAAGCCGCCTCCACCGGCTGAAATCAAAGCGATCGATGATATTGACGACATGTTCGGCGTAGCGGAACCGCCGAAGAAGAAGGAAGTCACCAAAGCGGACATTCTCAATTTGTACAACGCCCCCAAACAAGAACCCGTCAAAGATTTGCTATCAGATGATATCATAGAGCCTGAAATTCCTGCGCAGCCCGCTGTTGTGACTACAAATACGAACCCGCCGGATGATCTACCTGTAAAGGCGAATTTATCACCTGTTGCACAAATTAACAACGAAAACTTGATATCGTCGGAACAGTCCCAGGAGGACTTACAAATGGATATTAGCGACAACCACAGCAAAGGATCAGTCGGTAGCGTCACTTTTAATCCATTCGCTACTGTAGATGATTTTACCAACACGATTCAACCAAACGTCGATAATTACAAACCCGAGATTAACCAAAACGTAGAACAAACCACAATGGAGATTATCGATAACACGGAAACTATCATTCCGAAAGAAACTTCCCCTCAATTCACCAATGTGATCGAACCGGCTCCGATACCAATACAAAACGATCAATTTGGATTTCACAATCAATCTACTAATATTTTCGGCCCTACCATAACAGATAATTTTAATCTGGGTAGTACTGCAATCGAGAAATCATTCGCAACAGACGCTTTCGGAGTGAAGGACGATTTCGATGATTTCGAGAAAAAATTCGATTCGGTGAAGCATGACGATTTCTCGCTGGTGAACAGCGCTTGGGGCAATGAAACAGTAACCTCTGGTGCAGTTACATCAGGTTTTGGGCAAGATTCAGGATTTGAACAAGATGGTTTCGATGAGTTTCTGTCGCTGCAAGAGCCTCCCAATGTACCCCAAAGCACGCCTAACAGGATCAGCAAAACTGGATCATTGGAATCCGACGAAGAGAAAGATTTCTCAGTATTTATAAGGTAACACTACCTGTTGAAATTACGTTTAGTACTATTAGCTAGTATATTAACATTTTAGGCCAAAAGGAAACGATGAAGTGTCTACAGGTATTCTTCCAACAATCGCTCCTCCACCAGCCACAGTGACCTCATCATTCGGCGATACTTCCCCTAGGTTCAATCCCTTCGATAGCCAATCTGAAGTCCAACCTGCGCCTGTTGTGCCAACTGATGTTCCATTTGGTAAGCTCAAATACCTCTCATAATCACTAACTATTTACAATTGTTTGCTTATTTTTAGCTCAAGAGATAAAACGATCTGAATCTCAAGTAACCCCACCGTCTCCTCTATTCGACGAAGATGTCTCCCAGCCGTTGGAGCCCTTCCCGAGAATCAACTATACCGGAGAGGGCTGGGAGATGCACCTGAGGCAGCCCAATAAGAAGAAAATCACCGGTCAGCGGTTCTGGAAGAAGATATTCGTCAAATTGCAACATTTACCCGACTGCGTTTTGTTGCAACTGTACAATCAAAAAGACGACAAGGATCCTTTCCAGGAACTTCCTCTACAACCTTGTTATTCGGTTTCCGACATAGGCGCTCAACAGTACGACCAATTCGGGAAAATATTTACCCTCAAATTGCAATATATATTTTACAAAGAACGTCCGGGAGTTCGACCTGGTCAGGTCAAGAAAGCCGAAAGGATAACCAACAAGATCAGCCAGTTTGCTGCTTATGCCATTCAAGGGGATTACCAAGGTTAGTTAATAATTTTTCTAATTTTAGATAGGTACATAAATTTATAAATGTTTTATGTAATAGGTGTCAAGGAATTCGGTAGCGATTTAAAGAAACTCGGGCTGCCCGTCGAGCACGCTCCTCAAGTGTCGCAGTTAATGAAATTAGGCTCTTTGAACTACGAAGACCTGAAGCAATTCTCGTTCAGCATCGAGGAGGCTCTATTCAAGCTGCAAGCACATCGGGATAGAGCGTTGCATTACAAAATGGAAGAGGTCCAAATCACTTTGGTGGACGAATTATACGTTGAACAGGAAGCTGACGGTACGAATCTTGAACTTCGAATTGTAATTATCGGACTATAAATAACAATTTTTAGGCCACATTCAAAAGCAAATAGCTAGAGTCCGATTGTTCTTCTTGGGATTTTTGACTGGCATGCCTGACGTTGAGCTAGGGGTGAACGACATGCGAAGACAGGGTTTAGAAGTTGTAGGTAGGCACGATATAATTCCCGTGGAAACTGAGGAATGGATTCGATTAGAAGAGGTTGACTTCCACTCATGCATACAGCAGGAAGATTACAACCAGACACACATAATTAAGTAAATATAAAATAAGTGATTTTAAGCTCTGGATTACACAATTTTCCTCTTGATTCGCAGGTTTAAACCGCCAGATGCTTGCTACATAGAATTGATGAGATTCAGAGTAAGGCCTCCGAAAAATCGAGAACTTCCCTTACAACTCAAAGCTCAAATATGCGTTACAGGGTACAAAGTAAGCTATCCAAATACCTAAATTAGCACTAGGTAATTACCTAATGTATTTATTTGTATTATAGGTAGAACTTAGAGCCGACGTGCTAGTCCCCGGATTCTCTTCCAGAAAACTGGGACAAGTCCCCTGCGAGGACGTCATGATACGTTTCCCCATCCCGGAGTGCTGGATTTATATGTTCAGAGTGGAGAAGCATTTCAGATACGGGTCGGTTAAATCGGCGCACAGAAGGCGAGTCAATTTTGCCATCAACCAGTTCGCATTTTACGATACCTTTGATTTTGCAGGACCGGGAAGATCAAAGGAATCGAAAGGATATTAGGAACGATGGAAACATTGCAGGAAAGTTTGATAGAAGTCACCTCGGGTCAGGCCAAATACGAGCACCAGCACAGAGCCATCGTGTGGAGGTGTCCTAGGTTACCTAAAGAAGGACAAGGTAAAGATAACCATCATAATTTTTTACTCCGGATAAATCTTTAGTGATTCACCATCTATTTGAATATCTACATTTGGCAAAGCACATTATCTCAAAGTTTTGATGGAAAAGCTCAAATCTGCGTACTCTTGCAGGAGCTTACACGACGCACAACATGGTATGCAAAATAGCCCTGACCAGTTACGACCAAATGCCGGAAAAATTGGCCGAGTACTGCTATGTGGAGTTCACCATGCCCGCCACTCAAGTGAGCCATACGACTTGCAGGAGCGTCAGCTTCCAAAATTCCGACAGCGACGAACCGCCCGAGAAGTACGTCAGGTATTTGGCCCGGCACGAATACAGGTAAATACCCAAAGCTTCAATTTTTAATAGTCGATCCATAGGGATTTTTGTCCATGTACTACAACTCTACCTTTAGGTATTTAATACAAGCTATTTTATGAATACTTATAGGGTAGGCATAGAGCATACAGAAGGCGAGAATCCCAACGCCTACGCGTCGGCTACATACGTTCCCAAGCCGGCTCCTGCGGCTCCTGCGGCTCCGAATATTCCTGCTAAAGTGGCGGAAGAGTCGAGTTCGGATAGCGAATAGATTGATCTGAAGGTGTAAAATAACATTGTACATAAATATCAAGGCAGTTTGGTTTGAAGGCTATAGTAAAAGCACATTCATTTAGAGCGCTGATAACTCAAATTAATTGAATTATTTTGTATATATTCGTAGAATTTAAGAGCACACCGAAGCAAACTTAACTTGGAAATATATCTAATATTCGGGACTTCAGAGGACTTCGGTCTTTGTTAATAAAAACTGAATGTAGTAAAAGAGTATTGCTTCCAAATATCCCTTAACAATTCATGAGTGTTACTTATATGTATAAAATAAGTTATGAAAGACTCGAATATTTAATAAATAAATGTGTTAATATACAGAAAAAACTATTTAACTAGTCATTAAAAAATGTAAAGGAGAATGGTATTTTAAAATTCGCTTAGCTATAAACAATAAAATTGTTAGTTTTGTAAAAAATATATATCGATCATAGATCATTAAATTATTTTGTTATTATAGAATTTATACACAGGGTGCGATTATTTACAGATTATTCTTAATAAACGCTACTCACTGTTCCATACAAGTGTACATTTTTAAATTAATTTATTCTTCGTGGCTCGACAACCAGCAAATAATATTATAATATAATAATATTACAAAAGTAACTTTGTGTTAACATAAGTAGGTTAAGAATGTATTCAATGTAGAAAAAATAAGTACATTAAAACCTGGATGATATTCAAAAAATAAACAGCAATGTCGTGTTTGTTTAAACGTGTAAACTCTAAAATATATTTAATACATATCTGTATATTATTGTAGAATATGTTAAATTTGTGAACGTCCTTATACAAAGGTACAGCTAGAACCACCAAAGACAAATAATAAATGTAGGATTAATAAATGAATATAAATATATAAATTGTATATCTATTATCGTTTGTTTAGATTTTCGAATTATTGAATTCTTCAATTTCAAATTTATTTAATGTTAACTAGTTGTAAAGTGTATTATTTAATATTTTTCCTTTTTTTGAATCGTTATTAACGGAACCCGTCTTCGGATCGGTTCCAGCGAGTCTCACGCTAGTCACTCACTAACTTTAAGTGTTCTTCTTCGGAAGAACAACATTAGGCTAGGGAAAATGTATCAATAGGTTATATAAACGATGTGTAGTTGGATAATAATGTTGAATAACATACCTAGGTGCGCATAATTTGTGAATCCATGTACTTATTTATTAGATTAATAAAGATTATTGAAGCTTTTTATTCGGTTTTAATTCGATAATAAATTTCTATACTAAATAAATTCCAAAACTATAACAATCATAGGAAGATCATGATACAATGTTTTTACCAGTTTCCTCAAATAAAATGATACTAGTCTAATTTTAAGCTTTTTTGTTTTTAATACATCATTGATATGTAGATAAGTACTAGATAAAACTGTTAAATAATTCTAGGTAATTGATTAACTACCTTCGAACAGCGGAGCCAAAGTGAAGAAGAAGAATTGATCTACAAGTTGTAAAAGTAGCGTTGTAAAACAACCCTGGGCGGAAAATCAACTGTAAAATTCGATCTTTGAGTTTCATTAGAGATGTTCTGCAACAAAATAAATCATAATTTTTTAACTGCATTTAGAAACTGCATGTAAACTCACTCTATTATTTTGAAAACTGACAACGCCTTCTTCGTTACGTTCGTTTGTATTATTCAATACATCTGTAAAAGGAATACAATAATAATATGTAAATTTTTTACAATTATAAAAATATTAAATATACCTATCATCAAAAAGCCATCTAATGATTTGAGATGGGGTAATATTCCATGCACTAATTCAGCAATTACATTCAATTGAATTCCTAGATTTCCCTCAAGGTATAATTCTTCGATGTTGTCGCAAAAACTGAGGTAAGTTACTGATTCTTTCGTTATGTTATTTCTAAAAGATTAAATCGTAGATTATAAAATTATAGCCTTGCTGACTCTAAAGAACTAATTTTCTGATTTTTTGACGGTTAACCTTTTTGACAATCATTATCAACTTATTAATAGACTTTCTACAGTAGGTATCTATATTTTCTATAAGGCATATATTTGTAACAATGAGAGGGAATCTTTAACATCACCTTCTTACATCCAATATTCTAAGACAGCTCAAAAACGCGCACGGAGCCAAAGTGTCGATTTCATTATCGCTTGCATACAGTTCTTCTAATTGCTCGATGCTGAATACCCCGTCTATGCAATTCAGCCCGCACCTGTTTACCTTTAGAATCTTCAGGTTTTTCAACCCGATTCCGATGTCTCTCAGAGAATACACCGCACTCCCGTCCAAAGTCAGCTCTCTAAGAGCGGGAGTGTAAATGCTCAAATGTTGCAACGTAACTTCTCTAGATATTACCCGCAGTTTCAGCTGGGTGACCGTCGAAAGGTCTTCAGTATTAGTTATTTTTATCTTAAAAATTATTATTATTAGGAAGTAATATATCTAGATGAAGGTAGTGGATTCTCTTATGAAGTGAAAGTGCAACAGTGGACAAAGTCGTAGTGATTTACCAAAAAATCCCTGAAGCATTCCTCCTGCAAGTTCAATGTAGAATCGCCTACTTGAATAATTTCGTCGTCTCCTGTTATATATTCATCGCTTAAAATACCTTCGACTGTGTCTTCTAAGCTGGAGCTGTACTCCGAAACAGGTGTCAAGACTATGAAAATTTGATTATCAACTTCAACTTCGTCGTCGGGAATTTGAACTTCCGCGTTCGGAGGCATCATTAAATCTGCACGAACTTTACCGTAGCGGTGAAAAACGCCATGGCAACGCTTTTGCGGATATTGATTCGGGTAATTGTCGTCATCGGGATGTTGGATCAATTTTTCGCGCTAGTTCGCGAAATAAAAGGCCTGGTTAATTGAGATTTTTAATTAATACCTTAAACACATGTAGAAAAACATAGATGATATGCTATTTTAACCGTGATTATTATTTAGTAGTTAGTATACAAAAGAATTACAACCTCTCGAGTTTAAAATATATGATATGAATAATTAATTGAAATATGTATTTTTATCATGCACCATTGTTCAGCGATTTACTAATAAAATTTACAGGGTGTGCGCGGTAGGTAAAGCGTCGAATAACTTCGTGAAGGATTCAAAATTAAGCATTCAATGTTTTAAGCCTTTTTCTAATTAATCCTTTAATGACGAATTTAGTTATAACCATAATTTTGTTAATAAAAAAGTCTTAAATAAAGTGATAAAAATTACAACGTAAAGCAACGTTGAATTAATATTCATCATTGATCATGTTCATCATTATTGGATTATCCTGAACGCAGTATAAGCATCAATAAAAATTTAAAACTGAGCAGTGAATAACTAACAAATATTTGCGTAATGGTTAAATAATACCTAGTTACATTAGGTTTTAGAAATTGATGATGATTAAACGAACAAACGACTAATCAATATGTGAGGTAAAAGTACAAAAATTAAAAAAAATGTATAGGTAATTACGGTTTCGAATCAAGCAAATAGGAATGTTACGTGTAGCGTTGAAATAATTTTATACAACTTTCGAAAATACACATAGATACATAGAAAAATATATTAATTTGTTAGATTGAATAGATTTCTTTCTTTCGAAAGTATATTAGGTTTCATCTAGGTATTTTAAATGCTAAATAATTTTTCTTCAAATATTTTCGAAAATTACATAATTAAATCATTACAATTTTTTTTTGCCAATTAATTTTTTTACAAGGTAAGTGGATAAAAATGTACATATTTGAAGAAAATTTTCGTTATGACTATAAAACGAAATTAATACATATATAATTAACATTTACTTATATATCTTAGAGTGGGTATATAAATATATCTATTTGTTTACAATAACAGTCGATACGAATAGGACAATATATATTTTAGACTTATCAATTTCTTAGAATCTAATATTTAAAAACTTATTTGAATAAAACACAGAAAAAATGATATTCTAAATGAACAAGAATTTCACACCAATGAACAGGGTATTTTTAAATCTAAATTTATTTATCTACCTATTACAATTAAACATTGAAAATTCAAATAAGAATAGAAAAAGTGAGACTGAACAGTCAGAATATTTCTCGAAAACCGTCAAAAGGGACAAGTTGCTCCATACAAGTAATTTCAATATTTTATTTTACTTTGTAGAGAATCGAAATATATTTTTCTCGCTCACACGTACATTATGAAAAATTATCTATACTTGCCTCGACATTTAGTAAGATAATTGATTATACTCCTCTTAGAAAACTGTATATTTTTATCAAAAACTCTTAAAACATAATCTATTTTTCCGAAATTTAGAATATGATCCAAATAAGAAATTATATTAATTTTTATAACACAAAATAGCTTTCTCGAAGTACTTGCATTTTCAACAGTTTGCCTCATCACAATTATTCATGAAGTATACGTTTATTGAAAATATATCATTAGGTAATTAATTGCCCATGTTAATTCGCTACTACTATGATACTAATAAAGCAGACATCAATTTTCGGTAAACCTACTACACAGTATAAAATTATTTAATTATATCACCACATTAATACAATAATTACGAATCAACATTCCAACGAACAATGCGAATGTATACTCTGTTTCCCTTAAATTACTTGGAGACCTGCCGAGGATAAATTACAATTTTTTTCGTTTTTCTACGGTACATCGGCCAAAGTTTCACTTCCGTTGCGACAATGGTATTCAACGTTTGTCAGCAACGATTTTCCTTCACCTGGAAAATAACGAAAAAAATGCATATTTTCATCATTAGCTGGTTAAATAATTCTTCTCACCTGCTGTTCAAGCAACTAAGACTGATGGATCCGACCTTGAGCGGCGGGACGTTCGCGGGTATGGTCTCCATCAGGGGATACCACCCGGCGACCGGTCTTCTCGGATTATCCAGCATCTCGGTCCAATGGTCGCGCCCCTTCCCGATGAAAGTCGGCCCGATCACCAGGCAGCCCATCAATTCGTTGAGCCCGATCCTGCGAAATGGTTATAGATTAAACGTCGTTGGTACAACGGTTGTTGTTTAAACGACGTTTTAATTAAAATTATTCCGCCGTAGGTCGACATTTCCGCCCGGCGTTTGATAGGGAATTTCGATTGAATGTAATGAACAGGACCGTTTGTTAATGAACTCTCGAATTTTGACTCTCAATAGTCGACTTGTCGTGTTAACTCTGTTGTTAAACTAAATTATTTAATGTTTTGGAAATGTTTGATCGGAAGTTTCGATAATCCTGTATTTTATTATATTTTTGGATGTTTGGGATGATTTTTCGGAAGTAAATCCCTCATGTTCTTACCTGTCGTAATCGATAACTTTTAATACAAGAGATACTTCATTTATGTTTTCCTCGGGGACGTCGAACACCAGTGCCTCGTTGTAAACGGGGCAAAGCGTATTGTATTTTACGCTCGTCTTCTTTTTCCTGATTCTCTTCCCTTGACACAGCAGGTACACTTTCACGTAGGGATCTAAAAAATTCAGGATTTTGTATTAACAAAAATATCGAAAGACAGTCGTTTCGAATTGAATTTTCTACTATCATCCACAATATCGACACGATTTATCACAGCTTGACTAAATAAGCCGGAAAGGATCGCAGTAATTATACGAATATCCCTTTGTAGATAAATGCGGTTTTTATCTCGGTTTTATTTTACGGCATCCTTAATTCTATAAGCAAAAAAAAGCTTCCTGCCCGGCGGTCGGGACAGCCATTAAAACTCGCAAGTAAAAAAATCTCCTTAAATGTTTAGGAGCAACAAAAAAGTCCTGGAAGGATAGACTAATTGGATGTAATCGGAGTGCTGTATTGATTGATTTCCTGAATTCTTTCAAGCTGTAGTGGCGCCGGCCGATACTTCACTGTAACGACTTTGTAGAATCCGAAATAATTTCGGTAATTTTTCAGCGGAGATTATTGGCTGAAAGTTGCTGAAAAGTCTGTGATTTATTCCCGTGCATTTATACCAAGTGCACCCACTGTTACTAATGAGATTTTTCCATGAAACTATAACAATTTTCTCTGAAAATTCGGAACTGTTGTTTATAACAACGAATTTAGGTATATTCGATTTATTTTGTACGAATGCAATTTTATCTTAAAACTGCTAATATTACATAATGGGATAGCTATGAAAATGTGATAAAAAATTTCGAATATGTGATCCTAGTCAGGAACTTGATATTCATAACAGCGTTTCCATTTACTGTTAGGTACATTCCACAAAATGGCACAACTTACGTAACAAAAAATATTATGAATGCATCAAAAAAATGGCATTTAATAATGAATAAAATACGTTTTTAACAACTTTAGGATATACTTAACATTACCTACACAATAATAATTTTCAGTAATTAGTAATATTTCCCTATATAAACACATTGCTTTCCAATGCGAGCCGCAGTCAACAAGTGTTATTGTGTCAAGTAAGTATATTTTGTAACAATCAAGTCTCATTAACAAACAATAATGTTCCTAACGTTTTAAAGATCCACATAATCCCTCCAAAAATGGATGTAGTGAATAAGGAGAAACAAAGAAGAGAACAACTATTCCATTGCTCGCTCAATTACGCCATTAAAACCAACCCCGTGTATGTCAGGCATTCCAAAAGGATGATGCAAGATAACACCAAGGACTTCGAAAAGATCCTCCAAAAGGAAGAGCTGCTCAACAAATGCATAGAGGAGAATCACTGTCACAGTAACCTCGACATTACCATTAACAGCGTGGAAAACCTACCGGCAGAAGGTGGAGAGAATGGTATGGAAGAAAATGGAAGCGTGAAAATGGAGTCGCCGATAACGAGGAAAAATATCGAAAGATCCATGCCCCGTTTGAACGATTTTAAGGAGCTGGGCATCGTGGAAAAGCGAAAAACCCAGTTCATTTCCAAGATAAACCACTTATTCGGCCGGAATATGGGAGAATACCACTTAGTGACCGCTGATTACAATAAGCATTGCGATAACAACCTAAACGGGTAAGCACTTACAATATTATTTAATACATAATTATATAAAACACAATTGATTTAGATCGCAAACCGAAAGAAAACCATTCGTTATAAAAAGAAAAATTGCCACTTCAATAAAGGAATTGAAAAATTTGTTCGAAAACAAGGTAGGTATTTAGCCATGTTTAACATAAACCTCGACTTAACTGTTATATGTTCGTCAGCAGGATGAAAAAAACACTCCTGTCGGAAAATTCACTGATTACAACAATTACGCATGTTCCACGAAGAGCGTGGTCTATTTGCACGTTAAAGAACAAGAAGAACAAAATGAAATTCTAAGCGACAGCACGTCTACATCTTCCATCGACAACGACAAGCTGGATTTCACTTCATCACCGAAAATCAATGGAGAGGAAGAATTCGATAATAACATAAGCAATTATAATCAAGTAACGTCGATGACTACGAATAAAATTGAGATAGCGATGAAATCTATCGAAGTCGGAAACGAGGATAACGTGGTTAAAGACGAAGATTCTAATGTAGCGCAGGAAAATCATAATCAACTCATATTTCAAACTTTAGGCGAAATTGAAACAATTATAGAACTAGATGAAAGTGATCCCGAAACAGACATCATTCGAGACAACGATGAAAATTCAAATGAGTCTGAGATATCCATTGAAATAAATGAAAACGAAATGGAAAATAAATGCAGCATAACAATAGACGAAAATGAGGAACAATATGAATCGACAGAAAATACTGAATGCGAGTCTGAAGGTGAAGATGTACCAAAAATAATTATTAGCCTAATTAAAGGTAGCTATGCTGAAAAAATCAACCTAAGTACAGTTGATGATAAAGAATCCAACGAAATCAATGAGAAAGAAGAAAAAGAAGAAGAAACCAAGGAAGAAGAAATCAACGAAATTAATAGTGTTAATAATGAAACTTATGATAACATAATTAATGAAAATGACCAAATGAACAATATTACCAAAAAAACCAACGAAATTAATGAAATTGATGAAATTAATAATGTTAATAATGAAACTGATGATAACGAAATTAATAAAATTAACAAAATCAATGAAATGAACGAAATTGAAACGTCTACGAAAACGATACAAACATGTGAGAAATTCACTCAAACCGTCGATTACGTCGCTCATGAAAATAAAAAAGACCAGATCGCAAATCCAAGAAGCGAAGATTCACCTCAACATATTCACGAAGAAAAAAATGAAACCGACGAGGAAGAATTCGAGCAGAGCACAGAGCACATACAATTCCAAGAAGAGATCCAATTCAAAATTAACATCGATACATTGAATCAACGCGTCAACGACGACAAGATCAACTTCGATGAAATAAACTCACCAAATAACAACACCAGCACCCAACCCGTAGTTTTGATCTTTAAAACGATCCAACAATCCCCTACTGAAAACAAACTAAATCAACGAGTCGACAAGAGAATGGAATTCTCAACTCACAGATTCAAAGTAGAATCTGTGGATTCCAACGACGAGACCACCCTATCCAAGTACAAAAGCTGCAAAAATCTAACGATTTACAACAACAACGGCAAAGTGAAAACCTTGTCGAGCAGTCTGAAACGTTTCAAGAGCGAAACAGAATTGTACGATAGCGGAGATATCTTCACCATGCCGAAAGTGCTACCGCAGAAAAAAGATAATACTTTAATATCGAGGATTTACAAGCAGCTGAACGCGAGTAATTTGATCTTAGCGCCTAAACTGGAAGCAACGATAAAGGATACATTCACAGCGGAAATGTAATTTTAATTTTATTCTCTAAAGGTTCATGCAATTTTAACTAGGGATGCCGTAAGGAATCAACTCAGTTTCTTTGATGATTGCTTTTGTAGACGCATTCCTAGTTTTAATTCTGTGAAACATAATTATTGTAATTAATATTGCTGAAGATACTACCTGGCTTCTAATTCTTGGTAACAATCAAAAACTTGCAAGGGCTCAAATATTGGAAATTGAAGCAGGATAGATAACGTAGTGAAGCAATACAAGATAAGATAAGATGCATTGTAACTTGAAGCTTGTTGAATATACATACTATTCTCAAAGCTACTTTTTCTTTTACCTTTACTTTTGTAGATTGGCTGAAGAAGAACATAAAAGTAAGAGAAATAAAAAGGAAAATTACTGCGTGAACCTGCCGGATCAGAGGAATAATATGCTGAACAGGAAATACCCGTTGGATAAGTTCCAAAGATCACGAGATATTGAAGCATTAGCGAAGAAAAAAATCGTTCAAGGAGCATTGTCAAAAGCGCAATTTCAAGAACGACAAATTTAAAGTATATTTTAGATTAATTTAGCGTTAGTACATTTACATATGTATATACATTTACAGTGTATATACACTGTGTCTAAAGTCGAGCGCTACATTCGTCCGCCGATTCATCGCGCCGAAGCCGCGCCTCTCCACAGTTCGACTGATTCTCTCTTTCTACTGTTTGCAGCGCTCGAACATAGACACTCTGTATGAGTCGTCTTAGAAAACAGTTGTTTAGGTTTTTTTTGCTTTTAATTACACGCCTTAGATAAAATAAATAAATGCTTGTTTTTAATAAAATAATAAAACAAGTGGATAAGTTGAAGTAACATTTGAGAATTCGAGAAAACGATGAAAACCTGAAAGTAATTAAAGAGATTTTCAATTTTATTGCATATTTGGGATTGGTATAAGAACAAAAAAACTACATTCACTCAACAAGTTTATTTTTGTTGGTTGCGAATGTTGAGGTTTATCTCTTGGATTTCATTCATGAAGCGCTGAGGAAATCAAGTACGATTTTAGTGTCCAGTAAACCTTCGTGTCGTGAAGTTGCACGTTCACAGAAGTTTTTGTAAATGAAGTTCCCAAATTGTTTTAAACATCCTCCCAAAATTTTCTTGAAGTTGAGGTTAGGCTGAATAACATAGCAAAACCTTTTCCCTGAATAGATTTTTTTTAGACGTTTTCATTGTATTTCGAGCTTAATAAACTCTGTAATTTTTTAGCCTGAGATTTTTAATTTGCTAAAACCATTAGGTACAAAAACTATTTTCAGTCCTTAAGAGATGAGTGGTTATTAATGAGATCAAAAAATGTAATAAACACACAAAATGATTAAGGTAAAAAATCACTACTCTTCTAGTTACCACCCATGTTTATGTTATACAAATTTAACGCATTCTGAAATTAATTTTAGTCGTTAGTTCACTTTTTATTGCTCTGTTTAGTAAATAATGTTGTCACTTTTTCTAATCCACCGAAGAAGTTTCGAGCAATTTGTTGGGATCCTCAAGAGGGAGAATGTTCACTTAAAGAACTCGGGAGGAATTTATCGCAGGAAATGACCAGGCAGTAAGGATGCCGCTAAAAGAAAGCCGAGAAATTGGGGCAATTTATACAGTATAACTTAAATCGGCCCTAATACTCGCAAAAAGGACGCAAACGGACTTACCAGACTTTCCAGTGATATCCATAGCTCTCAAGTTGTGGCCTTTGATAATTGTTATTGTCAATCTTCCTGCCTTCGGTAAGTAGCATAAGCATATCATCAGTTCCCCTAAGTCTACTTTATCCTGAAAATAATGAATTAATAAAGCTTTTATAAAAGCAATGACCAAAGTAAATATTTTTTGGAGAATTAATGCAAATATTGGATGGCCCCAGAAATGTGCTGCTCAAGGAACCAATATTAGTAGAGACAAGACTCGATGAATAATTGTAAAATAAAAAGAGACAACGAATTCTCTAGTATTGCAGGGAAAATGCCAATTTAAAATAACTGATTAGAGTAATTTAAGAATATGATCTCGAGGGAGTTCTCCGTTAAACTTCACTGGTGCAAGAAAATATTAGATGCGTTCCAGGTAGAGATAAATGTAGAGAAATTTACCAACACTAGAAATATCAACGACAAAACATAATGTGAAAACACTTCCAGGCATAAGACAAACGACTATGGAGAAACATTAATATTTATTCACTACCAAGAACACGATGAATCTCAGTTCCAGTAGCCATCCAAATTTAAATAAACCTATTAATTCGGACAAAACATTCACAATATCCAAATTCGCTTATAAGTTGCAATCGATTTACCGAGTTAATTTCGAATTATTCTATATTCTACGTTTTAATTAATTAAAATTTTTAATGAACAATTTTGACAAAGTGGTATTTTCAGTTTCCATTTAATTTAATTCGAAAGCGCTTTGCACAATTATCCCATAAAACAACTTAGTACAGCAGAGGGAGAATTAAAATTTATCGGAATATGAATGACCCGACTGGGAGCAGAGTGCTAGACTACCTGGATAGGCCCTCGAGTTGGGATTACAAGTCTTAATGGAGACAGATATCTTGCGACAAAGTTTCTATATTAATATTTTCGGATCATTGCCCTGTCCCGCGTCTACCTTCACCAAATCAGATGGAATATTTATTATTTAATTAAGACGGAGCAGACGGAGCTTAATTTTTTTAAATCCCCGCTATTAATTATTATCAAATGGAGCCTCTTGCCCGGGCATGAATCGACTCGAGATGCCCGAAATGCAAGAAACCCTCTCTTACTTAATTAAATTCTGCTGTGGTTTAAGTTTCGAATATAAAACAGGCAGAGCGCCGTCCCGGATTTGCAGTGAAATGCGACCACCATGCGATGCCACGCCGTGTCCCGCCTGGGAAACGGGCTGGAGGCCAAGAGCAAATCGCATCCAACGTACCGCACGGCCTATATTTAGACGGAAGTGGGTCAAGGTTGGCCGGATTCAATAAAAGGTGCATATCGGGGAGAAAGTTGTTGCGTCCCGAAAGATCGACGTTGCCAGCGGACGGTTTTCCTCTCCACCGGGACGCTGATGCCTCATAACGTCTAATTAGAGCCCCCGATTAATTAATTTAGGTGCTAGAGTAAGTTCGTAAGCTTCTAGTAAAGCGCTATTGTGGAGATAGGTATGCAGCGTAGACAGTTCTCCATCAATTGGAGTGAAGAAATATTGATTTCGCCTATCTTTGATGCAAATCTATATCGTTATTTCTTTATTTTATTTCGTTTAGAATACAATTTTGCTATAATGATGCCACGTAAAAATATTTCAGAATCTCTGGAAAGACAGTGATGCAAGCAGTCCAGATACGAGCTGAAATTTTGCGGTAAATTTTTAATTTTTTCTTATAAATTCCAGACTTCTAACGCTTTTTTCATATTAAGGAAACAATTTTATATGCTATTGAATAATATTTCAAACAAAACTAAACGTGAACCAATTATGATTACGAATGATTGATTATTACCAAACACAAGTCTCCTAATTAATAATGAACTCCCCTGGGACTTTTAATTAGTTCGAATGAGCTTCTCCGAATCGATAAATGAGTAAAAATTCAGGTCTCAAACGAGGTCGTATCCTGACCGAGATGACATTTTTTTGTCGGAATATAGGTGAACAATTCCCATTCGCATGTAATCCCGAATCCACCATCAAATCTGCACTAAACCATTTTATTCGTCGCTTCCATCCATTAATTACCTTCGGGCGTATTAAATTACCGGGGCGAAGGTGCAGAAATTGCGTCACATGCCGGCAGGTGTAAGTGTGGCGATAAAAGTCGCTATTCATTGGCGCTTCCCTAATTACAAACCAGAAAACGTCCCCGTCGAAAGGCTTATTCGCCGCCGTGGAAGAACTACATACCCCTCGATCGATCCCCCACACAACCGAACCATAATGTTCTTGTTAGGGGTGTTTACTTTGAGCGGCGACCTTGAAAGTGCACCGCGATATGGCAACGACGGGGTTTTCATCCCAGACAGAGCGAACGGGGCTGAGGGCGGCGTTGCCGCCCCCGGGCCTTGTGATTTCCTCTGTCTTATTCGAATTTTGTTTCCGATTTCGTGGAAGGAGAAAGATCGCTTTGTTGTGTTTGATGGATGTGGCGAATATTGCGGCGACGTTTTCAGGAAATACATTGAAGGGAAATTCCAATTTTAGAAAACAAGAAAATACGGGTGAGGTTGTTAGTTTTTCCGATGAATTAGGAAATTTTGTAGGTGCGACAACGGCGCCGCAGCTGCATCAGGTGGTTAATTATACGGTTGCGTGATTTTCAACAGGTTGATGACTGGTATATTACAGTGGAGTTGTTACTGTTTTAACACCACAGCCCTAACTAATTTAATAAAATTTGGCTGTTACCTGGTGAAATGTATCTATCCTTGAAAGCGATATTAAATTTGGAGTAGCCGCTGCAAAATTTTTGCAAAAAATTCAGCTTCAATATTTTATTACTATTTTTTCAACATGTCATTAGTGAGTAGGTTAATTGGTCGAAATTGTATGAAATAAATATTTTAGATAACACTGAAAGCAAATGCATGTTAGATTATTTATTCACTCTTTATTAAATCATTTTTAATGTAAAAATGTAATTTTAGGAGCTGTTTGTATTGTAGGCGAATTTGACTTTTCCGTGTTCTAAGGAGATACTAGGTTTGGCAGAAGTCAATAAACTTTGCCAACCCACGCAACTTTGGAGCATCCAATCCAATATATTTTTTATAAAAAATATTTTTTTATACGAATGATGCTCGAAGATAAATAGCAAATTATGCTTCCTTTATCACATTGACAATTTCGTTTCCTATTGTGATTTCGCACAATAGCTGGCATCAGATGTCAGAGGTGCCAACTAGGCTTATTAGGGAGGATTCACTAAGCTCTTATCCATGGATACATTGGGGGTTGCCGCAGACAACTTAACTTCATAAACCCCTTATGCACGTCACTCGGCATGGAGTCGGAATGCTATTCAATTTTTCCATTCGAACGGAAAGCTCCGGTCAACGGTTCCAAAATTTGCACCGATAATTTCGAGCTCTCCAAACAAAAACCCATCAAAATAAATAAATAAATCGACCGAGAAATTGTTTACGTTCACGATATTTCAAATATTGTAATTGGCCTAACCCACAGGGTTGTTTGCTTTCGCCCCGTTTGTCGACTGCCGTAAAAATGTAAACGATACCGGGGCGCTTCCGATTTTGCAATCTAAATAATTCGCAAAAAGTACTCGAATGTAGGAAACGCCCTTGGTATGTCAGTTTTGTTATTTCACATGATGGAATAAAAACATCACACACCGCGGATTATGGAAATGTTTTTCGACAGCGGGAAACAGTAAAAGCATGGTAGATACTATTTTAAATTTCATCTTTCATCAATATAAAAGCTTATACTATTTTTATAAATGTGCGCTATAAACCACTTAATTCAGCAGTTACCTATAAGAATAATCAATTGAATCTATTTAAGTTTTGTCCACCAAGTTAATTATTAAAAATGTAATAATGTCTTGTATTTTAAATTCAAAATTGGATATTTAAGGTTTGTAAGAAATTCTGAGTAGGAAGCGGTGGAAACTCAGGAGCCCAACACAAATCGGTATTCCAAAGGAGTTTCTCAAAAGAAGTTTCTTCGGTTATTTCGTTTGATATTGATCAAATATGATGTATCTAGTTAGAGTTACAGTTTTCAATTTCTCGCCCAATCTCGTACACGAGCACTTAATTTATTTTCCTAACGAAACTCGCTCGAAAACTTTTCTTATTAGCCTTTGTGGAAACAAGGTTTAAGTGTCGTCCAACTGCACGAAAAATTTTTAATACCCCGTCGGATTTTCAATCCGAAAAAATTCAAATTTAATCTCTGTTTTTATATTTTTTTTTCGTTCGCACACAGTCGGAAAAGGATTAGAATTTAATAAGGTGCGCTCTGATTGATCCACTCTAAATTCGTTGTTTAATTTTACGTGAATTTTAATTATACAATATGACGATAAAAACTTACAACGGCTGTATCTCTCAAACGAAACATGATATCAAAAATTGCCTAAAACCATTTCTAGGATATGAAGGGGGAACTAAAATGACATGAACAAGAATTCACCCTGTCCACCCTCTAGGCCCCACGTACCCCAACTATAGAAATTTAAATAGCAATCGCCAACGTGTGATACATCATTGAAAAGCCTATAAAATGCTATCCAATGGTATAAATAATAATTGTACAGGGTGAAACAATAATTGTAAAACCTTGAAATTTTATGTAATTTTTTTTTTCAAACATATAAGTTCCATATTTTTATAGAAAGATCGAATGTTGGAGAAGAAAAAAGACACTCAACTAAGTTAAATTATAGGATTTGAGCTTGTGGAGGACTTGCAGGGCGAAAACAACGAAATACAATGGAATTTATAGAAGTTTCTACAACTATTGATAGCAAAACAATATTCGAAACTTACTTTAGGTGGGCACAAAATGTTCATCGTATATTCGACCTCTTGATCCAAATCCGATATCTCGGACAATCCCTTAAAAACGACGTGTCCAATTAAATCGTGCCTCGAGAATCTGTCGAAATCGTAGACGGAAAATTGTAGATATCTATCACGGAGATCTTCGTACGTTACACTGAAACACGCAAAAAAGTTGGAAAAACTAACGAAAATAAATTCGCTCGCTCGTTACCTAAATATAAAAGTCTCATTAAATACGGGATTTTGATTCTTCCTGTGGACTTTGGTTTGATATTTCTTTTTTCTGTCCGGTAGCAGGTAGAGTTTCACGTAGGGATCGCAACTGCCGTTCATGTCTTTTACCGGCAAATCTCTAGATTCAAATACCTGTAACAATGTAACAAAAAACGGTAATATTTAATTAAAAACATTTCAATGCAAATTTCATAAAACATCAATCCCCAATTTTTATACCTCGTTTAATAAATTTCTACGAACATTTCAGCATAATTTTTCTTTGTATAGTTATATACAGTTTAGAATTTCTCAATCCTTTATTCTTCGGAAGATTATCCTCAAAGGGGTATGTAAGTCAGTATTTTTCAGATGGACAGGTAATTAAAGATTCAAAGCCTCCTACGTACCGCGAAATAGAAATTCGATGTAGGCGGAGAACAAAAGTGCAAATCACATTATGCTCCGTTCTTTTGAAACGACCACACTTTACTGTTTGCCAAAACAGTGAAGACCGCGCTTAGTAAGTATATTTCTTTTTGTCTTCAAATACGCGTTCTTAAAAGACGCTAAAAGGTTTCGAAATACAAGCGGCAGCGATCGGGTGAGTTGAACAGCTTTAAATTATGCAAAATGTTGACTTTCCAGTGCGACTCCTGTTCGTTTTGCGACTGTTATTTTTCGTTTGGAAATCAAATTACTGCGAATTACTCAGGTTTTCGTTCGCACACCGTGCGCAACAGATACTAACGAAGTTTCGTTAAGTTAATTATGTATTTTAAACGGGAAAATAAGTACAAACTTTAATATCTATTTCCGTTTTAGAGGAGACTAACGTGGACTTTTTAATGTCCTTTTTTGTGCCACACTGTATTCGAAGTTTTATTGAAAATTTTAGTGGGGTCATAGCTTTTAGATAAAAAAGGTGTTCCTCGTAAAATCTCCCCGAATAGCCGTTTCCCAGATATCGATTCGCCTTTTTAACATACAAGAGACGTGTCATCAACAATTTCAAAGAAAATTCGCATACAGTGTGACAAAAAAAAGTTTTGAAAGTATATAAACTCTTATAGAAATCCTTTAAGTCACACGTATACCCCTAGAGAAAAAGCTAAATGTAACTAGATAATAACGAAATCTCATTTTCATGAAACCCAAACACTTCTTATTTCACCTTCACCTACTTGCCGGCAATACATCGAAAGAATAGTGTGTTTACAAAAGAGTACCGGTAGCTTTACAGGTATCATTTAAAAAGCTCCCCGACGCTGAATAGCTAATAGCAAAGTTTATTAAGGAAAAGTAATCTTGCGGAAACGCGCTTCCTGCGCTGCATCCTTTTACCCGGAAATAAATTAGATTCCGGCTGCGAAAAATGAGGGCGTTGACTGCTCTGCGAATGAATACTTTATGAAGAGATCCGTAATCTGAATCCATCATCTTTCCGCATTTCAACGCCAGACATTTTTCAGTCGGCTTTTTGCTAGACACATTTTAAAACAATACCAACCTTGACGACGAGGGCTTCCAGCTCTTTGTCGTAATGCAGGGCGAAATGCAGCTTTCCACAGTACTCCATCTCCTGGCCGTTGTTGCTATCCACCGACGCCTGCTTCACCAGCTCTTTCCTGTACAATTCCGGCTGCAACAGTAACAAATTGCCTTCATTATAATTGCTGTTTTAAAGTTAATAAAGTTAATCGCTCTCCATCCACTTACCTTTATTAAGCCGACCGTGCTGCTGTTGTTTCTCTCCAGAGTGCATATACTGAATTTTACGTCCGTGGGGATATCCAGCCGGTGGGAAAGTTGCCTCTGAAACGTCTGGTGACGGTCGGGAACAATGGGAAGTGTAGTTTGTCTCAATACCTAGGAGTAGAATAGAAATTCAATTATCGATTTTCGATGGCGCATTTAAATATCGTTGGATGAGTGAATACGTATTGGAGCATGTCATGAATATTCATGAAATTCGATATTTGCGTTTTTAATTTTCGATGCAAATGAAAAAATGGAGTTTGGGCAACTATACAGTGTGGGTTCCAAGTTTTCATCTTTATTTAATTTTTGTAATTTGTAAGAAATTCGTACTAGATAGATTTGAAAGCTCTTTTGTCAATGACATATTTCAATCGCAATTTTGAAATTTAGAAAGGAAATAGCAGTAAAAGCGAGCTATAATGGCTACAATGAGTGCTATAGTTGCAGGACTACTATTGTAACCTCGAATTGTTTATTGAGAGTGTATTCTTATCGTTGTAAAGTGCTTCTCCTTCCTGATTAATTTCAGGTAGTGGAGGATTTCCGGCTGTGATTGCGCAAATTAAATTGCTACGCCAGTGAAAATGGATTGGTTTTGGTAGGTATAAATACTGAAAATTTATTAATAATAATCAATATTTTTTATCCATTTTAAGTAACTTTAGATGGATGGAACTTCTCATTGGCAGACCTTCTCATAAAGGTAAATATTGTTTAGGGAGATCTGTATAATAGGAATAATGACATTAGATCGTGTATAATGAATTGTGCCAGTACATCAGTAATGAATTCTAATCAAGGATTGCTCGATTGGACAAGTGCATTATCATGCACAAACTAGCGTATTCGCATAGTGTGACATATAGACGACACGCGGAGGCATGCATACAATATGCATTATAAAATCAATGCAACTTAATTTTCATATTAGCAAGTAACAGGTGGGATGATTTATGGATTATCAGTAAAGCAGTTTTTCGTATATCAGTTGGTTTCATTATTTCTAAAAAAATATTTAGGCAAAATCATTGGATCAACGAAATAACTTGTTGTAATAATTAATTTTCCTTGTTGTTCCGTGTTAATTAACAAAATTCTGGTAACACTAAATTAATTACTGTTTTAAAGCTAAAAACGCGCCATAATAAAAACATATCACGTGCTAGACACATTAATAATTCCTATTTACTTTCGAGCGAAACGAATTATTTTCCACGTGAAATTTCAAAATAAAAAATACTAAAAAATCCATTTTTGCGCCCTCGCCCGTATATCAAATTAATGGCCATTAACAACAGTCCACGGAAATCCATTACATCTACCTACTTATGCGTATATTTGCTTACTCGCCTATTCTAATTTAATCAACGCATCTCGTAGAATAAAATTGGCGACACAAAAACTCGATTTGAATTTTTGGGGCACGCCAATTCTTTGATATGTAAATAGCGAATTAAATGATTCTTTCTTGGGAAATTCGGAAATGTGTTGCGACTGAAGAAACGCCACTTGCGAGTTTCCTTACAGCAAAAAAATATATCTAATAATTTAATTCTAAAAAATGCAAAAATAGAATATAAAGAATATGATTTTTATAGTAAAAAATTTTTATACCTCACAGTTGTTACTTAATTATTTTTTTTTCTCGACCTAATAAATTATGCAGGTATGAGAGTATTTAACATTTTAAATATTTAACATTTTGCCTTTGTGTTTGCTTGATTTATCTCTTTATAAAATACTAATCTGAAGCAAATTGAGAAACTCTGCGACTGACTGAATAATTACGGTTAAACATTTTTTTCTACTTTGTTAATGTCGTTTCAAAAAAATCGACGAGACTATATATGTATGAGTACCTAATCTTTTTAATAAGTTAAAAAAATGCCGAAAAGCTCGCTTAATTTATCGCTCAATTTTCGATGTTTTGATTCGCCGATAATGATAAAATATTGACGACAAAATTTCGCTTTCGACGTTCCATCGGAATATTTTTTAAGTTATTAAGAGCATGCATTATTCATTTTTATCGAAAGTTTTTAAAGCGATAACTTGTTGAAAACGCCTGAAAGTTTTTTCGTTATATATTTATTAAAACCCTAATCTAGACACCTCGAGCGCGAAAACCTGGAATATGGAATAATTAGATGGATATTAATGACAGTGCAACTTCACATGAATCAACGCCATGTTTCGAAATTTGCCGAGTAACGCCTAAGAAATATTCTTTGCCCAGGTTGAAAACTTGATTTGTGGCTGGCTTGATATTAATAGTATTACGCCGCAAGGGCCCCGGGGTGTTGAGCGCAAACGCTTCCATAATGGTCTAGCTCAGATCTTTTCGGCCTTTCCCACTTCGATAACGCGAAAATACCATCAATCTTTGGATGCCCGAAATCACTTAGCAAATAATAACAAAGACCGTCTTTTCTCCCCACATGTGACAATACATGCATTATTCATGGGAAGCCTAATTGAATATTTTACCATTCACGAGTTGTCGCGGGAAGATGATTAAAATTATTTTAACATTTTTACTCTTGTCGTAGGAAAGTTTTAATAACATGCCGCAATATGCATTCAAATAATCGAATGAGATTTTTAAATTCCCTACGTACCTTCTTAGCGACGATGTCTTTGATTTCCTGCACGTAGGTCGGCTTGACCTGCTCCTGCAGATCGGGCATGGAGTTGCTAATTTGTATGTTGGTCTGTTGCTTGCCGCCGAACTCATCGTCTCCGATGATTGTTTTGCTGCAAGTTTTATCTCGTAACCAGCGCCACGTGGCAGAGCACTGGAAACTTAACGCGGCTACAAAAACTAATATCATTGCAGTTAACATCAAAACGCTGCACACAAGAATATTTATACCTGTCAACCAATCTGATTCGTCTGCAACAAGGAGAAAATTGTGGTTAATTTTTTTCGGTACCTACTGTTTTGCGTACCGTGGATGTGAAGGGAATTTTCCAATAAATTCGTTATTTGCATAAACAAAAATTTTCCATCTAGGTGGAGTTAATGGAGAAACGCTATTCATCTAAATTTCCATTATGGTTACATTCGCAGGAATTGAAGCGGCAAGTCAATTATCACAATACTGTCGTCTTTATTATATTACGATTAGAGGTGTAATTCAATTTATTTAATTTTATACGTAATGGTGTTTCCAATTTGCATTGATTTTTATAAAATAAACAGGAGGTTGAAATTATTTAGGATTATGATGTTATCTATTCAATTTATGTATTAAAAATGTAGACTTTTTAATGGACAATTACATCCTGAAAAAAGTAATAATGAGGTAACTATAAACTTTTTTTATTAAATTGCCAATACGGAAACAAACTTTCACTAAAATTTTCATGGCGAATTTTCTCGTAAAAATATCGTGAATGGATTATATCTTTATAAAGGTTTTAAAAAGCTAGTAGATGTAAAAATATAGTTACTGCAATAAAAGGAAGTAGGTAGATAAATATATTTTACAATCATATTTGAAAATAAGGAAAGTAAATTTGGTATACAGCCCACTATAAAGATTATGCGAGAAAAATATTAGATACCTACATGATTATTTCTCAAACGACTTTACCCTAAAAATTCGATATTATACTTATTTTACGAATTTATTCTAAAAAAATACTGATATAATCTTCAATGCATCACATTATAAGAAGGGGAAATTTTTTGCTGTAGGTAAATGTAAATTTTCAGAAAATCTGAAAGGTGTATAAAAATTTTATCACGTAATTTTAGAATTAGAATTTAAAGTCTAATAAATAAGTATTAATATTTGATATTTTAAAAACAGCAGATTCTTTAGAAAAATCTAAATTAAAAATCGTCCTTAATATTATCAAATATTCATAGACATAAATTTAAAAATAAAATCCAATTAAACTATTGCATTATTAATTTACATTGCAATCAATATGAAATGTGTAATTATTGAAATAAATATGTAATAAGCACAAACCGTCGGCTAAAGCGATTAAAATCGTTTAAATTTATATTTACTAATTAATTAAATTGTTAAATAACCAAAAAATGCCATTAAAAAGCACAGATCAATAAGCACATATGAAATAAAAAACACACCGTTAAAATAATAAAAAAATACATGAAATAATTTTTATAGAAAACACATCAATCAGACCAAAAGAAAACAAACACACCGGTTGCCAAAACAAAATCCTCGTTCAAAATCTAATTTTTTTTCTGGAAACCATGCTTATACAAAAAACCATTCGTCCACTCACCTTGTTCCAATATATCACTCTCGGACCGATTTTTATCGACGATCAGATACGATATGGAATTGGAAGGTGTTTCTGTAACCAATTCCATGGTCAACACTGAATAATGTGTAAGAGTTTAGTCCCGACGTCTTCCCAAAGTTGCCGCTCATCGACGCACGCATCCCGTGACGCCGCGGCGACCTAGGCATCCATTGGTCCAGGTTCAATATCGCTAGGTTAAGGACATCGCGAACACACTTGTAGAGGCGGACGGTCGGGGGATAATTGCTCCAGTTCACCGTCGCCCGGAGATTCCCACATTTCCAGTAGAATTTCCAAAGAAAATCCGGTTTTTTGTACCAACCGAAAATTTCGTAGACCAATAACGTTCGTTTAGAATGACTCCTGAAGCTTATTTAGCTTCCAAATAAATTCATTAAGGTGTGAAATACAAACCGTATAAAACATGGTTAAAGTTTCCAAAATAGAGAATAATGGCGAGTGCGCAAAGTAAATACGTCCCGCTCGAAATTACACCGGGTGGGTTTATTTAATTGATCGAATCGTCTTCAAATACATCTCGATATCCATCTGACTTGGCATCTATTCGCTTCAAACAATAATGTAACGAGTAAACGTTCATCGAACATCACCGGGTTTACGTTTCATTATGTATTTAACGTAAGTGCATACAATAACACATTGTTGCATTTTGTATGGTGTATACCTACGTGCATTCGATTTTATGTGCATTGTGAATTCAAACATAACAAGACCTTATGTTATATTTAGGACCTTTGATGTGCCTATTTACAAATACATCCCACTTGCGAATAAAGCAATATGCAGTACATTATATTTAAATTAACCCGGAGATGATGCCACAAGCGACAGCTTTTTTCCATGCAGTGTGTACGAGTTGAAAATTTGTTAAGCACATAATCGACATTTTAATAATAACATATATACATTGCAACTGAGCGAGCGAGCCATTCCCGTCCACTTGGCAAAATGATAGTTGCTCGTGAATTCTGGATGGAAATCCCGGTTGCACGGCGATTACGAAAATAGAATCGCAAATGCGTGTTGCCAATGGTTATACGTAGACAGAGATGAATGTCGAGAGCGAACACAAATGTGAAAACTGTTGCATGCACCACTTTCTCGCTTTCCCTTGTCCCAGCCAATATGCGAGCTGCGTTCGGGAGCTTTTAAGAGATGCTCCGGCTGCGAACCGGAACGGGGCGGAGGTATTACCGCCAACGGTTCGATGCTTGCGCTCGGTTTTTCGCATATTTCAATTTTTTGGTTGAAATTCAATGTAACATTATTCGATATTTACAAAAATTATAGTAATAGATATTGGGTGTGCAATTCATAATACATATTTTGGGAAGCACAGGGTAAGTATATTTAATGAATAAAATCTAAAATTCTCAGTATTATTAATTTTAATTCACCTTGCACTAATAAAAATATGTTTGGTTCGGCTCAAAGTGCTATATTTATAACATCCTTTATATTAAAAAATTACCCTATTTATTTCATGTTGCCTATAATTATTTAGTGCCTAAATAAGTGAATAAAAGCTTGCAATAAGGTCATTTCTATGAGTTGAATTAAGAATAACTAATTATTGAAGTAAAAATTGTCAGAGTGGTAAAGTTGCAATGACACAATATCACCCTTTCTTTTTCTTTTATAAGTGTCTAACGAAAGTTTTCTTTGTTGCATTCATAGCCTATATTGCAAACTAAAAAGAATCAATCTGTATGATGAAGAAACAGTAGTATGAAGAAACAGAGTACATAAACTAAAACTAAAATAAATAAGTTTTCCTATTAGGCCATTTATTCTGAAAAAAATTAATAAATAAGCGATTCAATCAAGGAAAAATCCATTAGAAGTTCAAGTAGGTACACAAGTTACTAAACTGATCCAAAAGTTTCCTCGTGGTTTTCTGATTGATCTTGCTGTGTTATATTGAGATTCTAGATGAATCCTTAGTTACTTCCCAATGTTTAAATTGTAGTGCTTCTTGAAACAAAGCAATTAAACCAAAGTTTGCAATTTTCGTATTTTGTGCTGCAATTATTAAGATGCACCTTTTACTTCCCGCTAATAACTAAATTACCATCGTTGTATTCGTCGCGCCAACTTCATAAAATGGAAGTGCCAGAAATGATTTAGCTAGTACTTTATGAAATTTTAAAAGCAAAGGTTTTTAAATATGGATTATCTACCTACGAGTTGACTTCAACGTAAATGAAAATAGAATAGCAAGAAAGACCGAGTAAAGTTGAAGATTTAAAAAAATGTGTAGCTACTTATTTTTTCTTCCAACGTGCAAAGGGAATTTGTAGCGACTGTTTTGCAATCCCAAATTTATTATTATTTCGATAAACTCAAAAAAGTTTGAATTCCAATAAACGAGAATATAATTGGCAGAGGCTTTTCACACAACCCCGAAACCTACTTAAAACGCAATTAGTGGGACCATGTGCGTATCCGCACCGACCGGCCCCTAAATTAGAGTTATTGTCCTAATTGTCTAGTCGAGTGTCAAAACCCTTTTGAGCCCCGTTCGGGGTCAGCCGACCTTGAATAACATCAAATAAAAAATAATATTCACTTCGACACCCAATATTAAATTTACCCCGGCTAAAAATTCGTCTGCCAACGAACGAGTGAGTGCGGGGTTCTAGAGTAGTAGAGGGTTAAGTGAGGAAAAATGAACGAATAACATTTTTTTGTTATTTTTTGTTACGTGTATTTTCGCATTAGTGTGTAGGACCCTTATATTGGTAATTTATTAGTCTATGCTATACTGAAGAAGTCACTGCAAAAGGGTGATTTTTTGCAATGCTATATAAATAATAATGCAATGTAAATAGTAGTTTATGTACCTATGTACGAGATGGTTAAGTTTTTCGTACCACTGGACACTATTTATGTGCCCTAGACAAAGGGTGAAGCTTGTTAAAGCATTTTTATACAGAAATTCTAGATATGTGAAGGTTTAGAATAACAATGGACTTTTAGTCATTGTGGATAAATAAATTTCTTCGGAATTATTGTATCACAGTGCTGGAACAAAATTCCAAGAGCGTAATAGCTACCTGTTTCCAACCCTCTCTAATAAAAGTATTATAGGTAAACATTAATTAAATCGACTAATTATTTAAATTAGTTTACGTTTAATCCGAGCATTCGTTTCATAGCCGGCTCCTTTTCAGCGTGTAACGCGACTACACCGAAAACCCTTCCCTTAAGGAGCCCCATTACATTAGAGCATTAATTACGAGAATTACTTCGCCAATTTATCCTGAGGAAATTTCATTACAACTCGCCTCGTCTCCTCGCGATTTTCGCCAACTTAGCCCCGACAAAATATTTAGGAAGTTATGCGAGAACGACCGAATTAAGCTTCTAATGGCTAGATGCAACACCTATGCTCCTTTTCTGAGAGTTCGGCTCTTTAATCTGGAAACTTCTGGCTCTGAGCGGAACGCCTACAGCTCGTCCCAGGTGGGTCGACACTCTATGGAAGGCCAATTTAGATAATTAAGACAACTTAAATAAAACGATGATTGAGTTCATATTTCATTTAGTGCACTACCTAGGTTTAATTAGAAATTTTCCGGATGGATGATTATTGGAGTTTTTCGCATTTAAAAGTTCTTTGTAAATATTCTCAAATTCCCATTTATCCAGAAATTGGTCTCAACAAATTCATCAGCAGGTAAAGATATAGGTATTTACCTATTTAAAGAGTTCAAATCATGCCGGGATTCGAATGTTTTTCAAGTATCCTGGTAACTGGAAAATATGCATTGAGAGAGGAAAATCGTATTTCATCGTACTCGACCGGCGTGGGACGACTTTCCATTAATTTTTGACATATCTGGAGCAAATAATACAACTTCGTAGCTGATTAGATATCCTCCTACGCCTAGATACAGCCACTTATTGGCAAAAAGCGTGTTCAGAAATCATTTAATTTAATTTTTTCATTCTAGAGATTTTAAACACAACTTTTGGAAAATACTGCATTGGCGAAATCCTGGAGGTTATCTCCGAGTTGGTACATAATTTAGATAAATACTGAATGGGGTATTGGAACGTGGTGAGAGGAAAAACAGGTAATATGTATTATTGTCGGTTAACTGGAAGGTCAGAACATATCATGAATGATGGGCTGAAAAATAAATAAAAAGAGAGGAGAAAACAGGTCGGGTTTCTAAAATGATTTATGATGACGCGCTGAAAATCTACTCGTATATTCGACCAATAGAAATCTAATTAGTAGTGAAACGAACTTATTTTACTAATAAAAATGTTTAATTCACAGAAAAAAATCCTATTTATTTTACTGTACAAATTTACCGTAATTATACTTGAGCGCGGCTAACACTTAACATAGAACGTATTATAAACTCAGTCTTCTCACGTTTGAAAAAATATCGCAATTAAGCTCAGAGATGTCTTGGTTTACTTTTTCTCGTTATAGACCCTTCTCATATAAATACAAAAAAGTTCGAGCTATCGATCTCGAAAAAAACAATCGTGTCTGAGGTATAAAAAAAACCTCTAACTAGAAGCTCTGGTAGAACTGAAATGAAATGCGCGCTCTATTTGAATGCGTGTCCTAAGCTTGCGAGAATTTCGGGTCATTACCCACAAAAATTAAACGCAGGGCTTAATTACTTCAAGGGTGAATCAACTCGAAGGCCGATATTTACAAAAAATACTTGATAAAAACAATAGTAAATAGAGACCTGATGACAATGTTAAACATTGCTGCAGGAGAATAAACCCATTAAGCGTTGCTTGCTTAGCCATCTGAGATTCGACAAACATTTATTTTCGAAACACAAAAAAAAGTCGAATTAAGTCTTCGCAACTAGTTTTATAAAATTCTCAAATAATTCATTAACATGACAATTTTAAGAGCTTAACTAGAAATGTGCCAAACCAACGAAATTAACATGTTAGAATTAAATAATTTAAAAAACTGAGTAGATTATTTTACTAAATAGATAAAATAATATTTAAATTACGAGGTTCGACTGAGAATGGATTACAATAGTACAAAATACGATTGAGAATTCAACCGGGTTCAAACCCTATATCCAATTTACCGTATTTTATCGTTAAAAACTACAATTATAATAGCTTTTTGAACGATTTATGTTCGCGTATTTACTCGGTTAAACTCTCAATTATATTTGTTACACTAAATATTTCTATTAATAACAATTTACATACAAGAATTACACCTAACTAAACCGACTTCGTCACAATTCATGCATTTTAGAGCCACGAATTCGGCTGTAAAGTGGTTCCTGTGGATGGACTTTTTACTTCCTTTACATATTTGACAAGGCAATAATCGATATCCTCCGCAAACTTGACATGTGTTGCAGACGTCCAGGCTCTGAAAACAGGAAATTTTATTCTATTATTAAAATATCCAGCTTTTGGCACGTGTCATCTATCGAATTCCATTTTAGCACGTCTGTTTAAATGCTCTTTTATAACAACAGTGTTTGTTTTAGTTTTTAGTTACGTGTCTAAATTTCATAAGGGTTGTTTAAATAAATTTAAAGGTCATCATTACTAAATTATAAAAAAATCGGATTTGAAAAAGCTAAAATTAATTTGAACTGAATCTCGTTTTGTAATACCTAATTGAACCTTCGAGTCGATCTAAATGGATTAATAATGTATCAATATTTCTAGAAAATTTTAAGTAAATGTAGGCTTGACTGTTGAATTTTCCATCTGAAATATTGCCCAGTATTTAGTGAACAATCTCTAGAAATGTTACACTAAGTTTAAATTTATTACCAACTCACATCCCTACTCTACTTCCTATTACTGGTAATTTATAACCGCAATATCCTAATCATACGAGGTAATATTGGCATTTCAAAGTAACTACCAACATTAACAATTCTACAAAACTTTCTGATTACAGATACAAAATGAAAGTTTATCTACAAAATTCTCAGTGATCTTACCTTGTAGGGCTTTAATATTCGCCTCAGCTCCCCCGTTTCGTTCAGTCGCTCAATAGTTTCGGCATCCTGAAAGAAAAACGACATTATTCAAGGGTCTCGATTCATCGGATACTTATATTTTATAACAAAACTTTGTAGTTTACTCTGGCTTTTTAGCCGCCCCCGTTTGTTTGCCCACGCCGATATGACAGTTAATTTTCCCTAAGGCTACAAAGATGTTTGTTTCAATTATTACATTAATTCAACTCACACTTGTGTAGGTGCAGGATATAAAATGCATTATTAGATGTAGAAGCACTAAAAATTGTCGAATTATGTTTTTTTCTTGTAGATAAAAATGCTTTGGGGTGCATTTTTGTAAGGATTTTATTTACTTATCTCAACTAAATTAACAATTTTAATTTTCTCTTTAAATTGTGTGTTCTGTGTGTTCTCAGAGATCGAAGTAAAATTATAAACGATTAATTTTAAAAAGCAATTAAATTAATGTTGTAAAAAATCAACCCCCGTTCAATCTAACTCGGGCGTTTCTCGACGAAATTTCAGACCTTACTCAACCTCCGGAACTTGTTTACTATAGAATAAATAAAACGAAACCGCTTAATATTCATCGCTCGTTCTCCTACATCCATGTCCCGTGTCTCGCTCGACCAGCAGGAATACGAATAATTCGTTTTCTTGCGATTTCGAAGTGACGGAGCGTACCTGATAGAAGTTTTCTTATTCGCCTTTTATGCGGTAAAATGCACGACCTAGATGTTTGACCTTAAAACCACGAAAGTATACGGTTTTATTTGATTGTCGCCGATACATTAGCTTTCTACATTATAATAATTCGATAATTTCGATGAATCTTCAAACATGGAAATTCCTCGAACACGGAGATCGAATAACGAACCAGAAAACAGGTAGTAATTTCTTTGATAAAGGTAAGGTAGGATAAAGGTAAACTATAAAACACTCTGTACAGTTGAAGGGAATAATATGTAGGTAACAGGGATATTTCGAGGAAATTTTCTACCTGTTACTTAAACTACAGTTCAATTAAACAAAAAGTGGAGGAGTTTTGTTACTTACCCCAATGTGTACGCCGTCTACGAACACCTGTGGCACCAGCACGTGATCGCAACGCATTCGTTCCTGTATTTCCGCCTGGTATTCGGAGCTCATGAAGACGTCGCGCTCCTCGAATTTGATCAGCAGCAATCGCAGGATCTGCTTCACCTTCGAGCAGGCCTGGTAGGTGTCGCGCAGGATGCCCATCGTCGTCGTGTACACCACCACCTTCCCGGCCTCTTTCTCCTTGTAATTCTGAAAGGAATAAACCAGCAAATTATAACACAAACATTTTGATTCCTTCGAGAAATAAATACTGGAATATAAACTTCATGTATTCGTTAGGAGGAAAAAAAAACATATTAATTATCAGTGGTTTTACACTCCACTATTAAAGTCGACACAATTTTTGTCGAAGTTAAAGCATTAAAGGATCTCGGAACTAAATGTATAAAATATGAAAACTTCTCTACCCAGCAGTGAAACAAGGCCATTTCAATTTCCTATGCATATTTCTCAATAACCGGGTGCATTGCAAACGGCATTTTCAATTAAGTCTTCATTTGAAGCAAACCGAGCTCTTTTCGGCTGGCGCGAATTAAAATCCAAAGTTTCGATACGCCGCGCTGGGTAGAAGAAAGGCCCTTTATGTATCGGAACGCAACAATAGATTCATCTCGGCGTTCGTCGCTATTTTCAGAACGAAATTACCCCTATGTGCCCACGCCTCGCCGTCGTTTTAGTTTGCAACTCCTCTCTCTGCACACCGGCGGAATTGAAAAACGGAATGCTCCGCGTATTGAGAGAGAGGAATTGATTGGAGCACGCAAGGTTGAATACGGGCTTTTTCATGCGGGATTGATATGATAGTTCGATAGGAAGTTTCGATGAAATATTTAAGATATTAATTGAACGCTAAGGACGACAGCAGGAAACGATAACGATACATTATGCAATGGTATATTATAAGTGAGTTAAGCGGTAAAAAATTGATCGACTTTCTCTGTTATTTGAAAAAGTGTTTTATTTTTAATAGATATTTATTTTAATTTCAACTTGATTTATAAAGGCTTTTCTAGGCATCTTCAAAGGTATGATTTGTCGGTATTTAACCTAATTTTTATGCAAAAACTCGAGGTAATCTCGTTAAGAAATTAAAATAACCAGAGTCGCATAAAAAGCGTTCTGACATTTAACATATAGAGCGTAACATCTGTATCATATTTCATAATTTCGTGGCAATTATGTATGCCCCACGAAATTTTTACAACAGCATCGAAAAATTTTTAGTGCGCTTTTTTCCAACTCGAATTAGCCTAGAATAATGCCGTTAGAATTTAATGAATTATGTAGATACTTTTTTCTAAAGTCAGGTGCCAGAACAATGGTTGTTTTAATCGCTCGGAGTAAGTTTTTATTGATGTCTGGTGAATTTTTCATTCATATGTGTATAATCCGTACGTTACGTTTATAATCCAGGATTTATAGCCAGTTTCTGTTATAGCCAGTGTAATATGGTCGTAAATTCATTGCCTTAGTTGTTGGTATTTTTTAGATCCGAAAAAGAAAAAAAGGAAGTGTATGTGAGAGTTTTTTTTAACCAATATTTTTTCATTATTGATAGGAATCGCCTAAAAAATTCGTCCATGAAGGAAAATTAGGAATAACAGTGAAGCACCAGGAGAGAATATAGTTGAGACATGCTTGGAAAACTGAAAAGGAAATGATTGTCAACAAAACAAAAACGAATAAATTTGAAAAACAAGTCGATACGATTTGTACATGACAGAAATGCCGAAATTTTTGGTAACAGATTTATTTGGGGTGAAGGAAATCGATGGTTCACGTAATAGAGGAAAAGCCAAAATATTATGTCTAATTGCAATTAGTAAATACACACGAACTAATTATATTTCAAAACTATTAGGCATGTTATTGCATATTAAAACTTTCATGGGATTATTTACCTTTGATACTACAAATGTTTAATTTTGGATACATAGTAGGTATTATATTCCAAACCTTTTATAATGAGCATCAGTTTTTAAGTACTTTTACCCTTCATTTCATTTAGATTGTAAATCATTTTATTAAATAACGAATTTTGATAGAGTAAATATGAAATTCTATGCGATAAATATATGAAAATAAATAATTATAAACATTATAGAATTTAATTTATCTGTGTAAAAAGGTATTTTGATATATTTAAATATCATTAGCTAGGTAATTTCATTCAGCTCGTTTATCCAAATTAGGAATTTTCCAGATTCGTCGCAATATAATTACATAAACAATTTCTGATGATTTATTTCACTACATGAGTTCCTTTTATTATACACATTATTTCAGTTATAAGCATTTAATGAAATCAAATTTACATTCTAAAGCTCCAGTTCTACTATAGGTTGGTTTAATGCCAAATTATGACCCTGACCGCCTGCTAATTGGCATCCTACAATAGACGAAAAGATGGAAGATTATTAAATGAACAGGTACTGTAGAATTTCTTTAAAAATTCGTGAGTTAAATTGATGGAGGATTTGAATAATAAATTTGGCTTCTGGTAAGGATCAGATACATTTCCGTTTAGCCTTCTGCCTACAAAAATGTATGTGGTTTATGCATAAATTTCATTGTTTTCTACTATTTGATGATTGATGGGAATTGAACATAAAAGGGCTATTTTGAATCAATTATATTTCTTCTTCATTTTCATCTGAATCTCTACCTACACATGTAGTTGCAACCTTTTAACTTTGGTGCTTATTTCTTACCTTTTCCGTCGAATTAATCTGCAAAAACGTCGCAATACCGGCCCTAACCCTATTTTTCACGCCACGCACAGTCCCTTTGGCGCTCCTAATCGTCGTACAACCATCGTCCAAAATGTCTTTGTAACCAGCAAAAGAGTCCGTCTCGATCACTTTACTAACCGGCACCGCGTCACTGCCGTTCACTTTTTCGTTAATGTGAAACTTGTAAAACATGTTAGAGTCCAGCAGGACGGCCTCGTCGTCGCCCGCCCCCGATTCCTTCCTGCGCTCCTCGTAGGGCTTCTGGTCGACCTGCAGCGGCGGCTGCGGAACGCGCTTCCTGATGTCCTGCAGCAGCGTGGCCGGCAGAACGATCGGCTTGGGTGGCGGATCCACCGGCGAGGTTTTGCCGCAACTCAACGAATCGCTGCCGCTGGTGCTGCTGCTGCTGCTGGTGCTTACGCTGCTCTCGTTATCGTCGCTATCCACCTCGGCTCCGCTACTCGAACTCGACGCTCGCTTGTGGGTACCTGGAAACCATTTTCGTTTGACTCGAGTACCTACTCAAAACTATTTTTTTAACAGTGTCAATGTCATGTTCTTATAGGAATGTAGATGTATGGTAGTTTACTTCAAATTGTTCAAATATGTTCAAATTGTATATAGTACTTTATTATCAGTAAAAATGTTAATATAAAAATATTTTTTTTAATAGAAAATCGACAGATATCTAAAACTCTCGAATATCGATAAATATTTATTGGGATATGGAATTGAATATAATTCGATTGATTATTATACTTATTATTTGTGAATGTATTGTAGTAGTAATTGCTAATCTAAGATTTGTCGTTATAGATTACATTGAACAAACTATTTCAATTTTTTATATTTGTCCACTTACGTTATTACCTACTACAGGTACCTACACAAAAATTGTTCATCTTGCGTAATTAAAATAATCGACTAATAACATCGACCTTTGTTTTAAATTTTTAAACAAAACAACAATTTAAAGCGTCTTTGCGGTATCTACTTATCGAAAATGGTAGGTAATTTTCATTACATTGGCAAGTACATCTTTGATTGTTCGAAAGGAACGGTCGCGACCTCGCCGGTTTTATCGATGGTGCCTTATAGGCGTGAACGAATATTTTCACTGTTATTAATCGCGAGAATAATCGTGTGTGCAGATAAATAAATTAATTACCCACCTTCGAAACGTGCCTAATAATCGACGAAACGTTTATTGCGTATTTTTTGTACATGTTAACACTGTTGTTTCTCGACAATAGGCAATAGAACAACCGAAATTGATAAATTTTTTTAATATGTAGGTACGCGATTAATGGCCAGCGATAAAAATCTTGATAAATGATGTAGTCGATTTTAATGGGTAATTAAAGTACTAAAAGTACAGTATAATGAATGATACTTGAAATATTGGATAAAAAACTGTATGTAGGGTATAACAATACCGAGAAACAATACAGGTATTATTATATAAGAAAATACTCAAATGTTATCACAATAGCGTCACCCGGTATATGTATAGGTATATTATTTCGATAATTGTCAGCTATGTGAGGGTTTTGAAACAAAATTTCTATAAATATATGATAGTAGTACTCACCAATAACAGTAACAGAAACACCATTCTTTTTCTTATCAGAAGCTGTGCTGGGTGTACCGTCCAAATCACTACAAGTACCGGAATCTAACGTATCACTAGGCGAAACCTGTCCGCTGGACATAATACCGTAATTGTAACCCCCGTAATAAAAGTAATTAGTCGACATATCGTTACCGTTCTTCTGCGACATATCACCACTTTCCGGCCCTAAACTGATGCGTATACAGGGCGTGACATCGCAAATGATGTCCCCGCGTTTGGTGTCACTTTCGCCGTTTAAAAACGTCCTCGACGTATTTTTGACGATATTCCGCGGACTGATCAAGATTTTAACGACGTGGTTTTCGGATTCCTTCTGATCGGCGAACACGTCTACAAGAGCGGTACCGTTCGCCAGTACCGTTGGAGATGCGGATTCCTGCAAGAGATGCGATCGGTGCTTCGCAGGCGGCGTTTCGTCCATTTTATTGGAGCGCCTGCAAAGAGAAATAAAAACTAAACGTTATATGCGCTTATTATGCATTCAGAATCTTTTGGACTACAGTTAGAACGTTCAAGATACTTTAATCTAATGGTTAATTATAATGGAATAGGTATTTTCAGTAAAAAATTAATTAGAAATTAAAAAAGATAGTTTTTGTACGAAGCGAAATTAGTTAACAAACGCAAACAATAACGTAACGCTCCTCTGTACGTGTCAAATTCTCGTTTGATTATGACATTTTAATCTTTCTGCGCGCATTCATGTGTGAAACTCATTAGATACTGGAATTTCATGCATGAAATTATGAAATCCTAATTAGCCGAGATCGTTTCCAACTCGAGCAAGCACACTCCTTTTGATTTTAGCTAGCGACTTTTACGGTATAGCGAAATCCGTCCGACCCGTAGGCAAAATGGGATATTTTTTTCCATAATTACCTGGGTTAGTCAATCATTGTTCGAGGAATTGTTTACTTTCTGATTTTTTCGACTTATTCTATAATTGATTTCGGTGTATTGTTTTTTTAATGCATTACGCTTGGTCTGTTATATGAAATATGACATCGGGTTTTTTTCGAATTATCGTAAGAACATGTTTTTATTTATTTGACTCGCTTTCTTAACTCGCTCCATAACCTAATATAGCATGGAATAACTCGGTATCTTTCGGGTAATTTTTCATTTTCGTTTCAATTGCTAGAAGTTATCATAATAATACTTTATATTAAATTAAATTCTAATGTAATAATTCATTGTAACAAATTGCGATTGACACTTCCTTGTAACGAATAAACCTCGATGTAATTACATTCGTTTTGCAGAATATATCCGCTGGATAATTATATTCGAACCGGTTAAACGTCTCTCGAAAATCCGACCGTAAATTATCCGATTATGTGAGGGTGTTGTCTTGTCTGCGAATCGAACAATACAGAAACAACACTTTCTATTTCATTCTTGGGCAGCCAATCGTTCAGAGAAACGAGATAGGTTACATGCGTTAATGGAGAAAGCAAATGCCGAAACAATTACGTTGCTAATCTTTTCCTTCGATTAAATCGAAACTCGAATTCTCGCCTATTCAAGCTGCTTAGAGGGAGATCTTCAGCAGAATCCCGATTACCTGATAGAAGTAGAGTTCTGGAATTAGATTGCTTAGCAGATACTTGTATTGTTCATCTTCAGTAAAATTGTATGATAAATAGGAAGGGGAGCATATCAATTATTAAAAGTGTTAAATAGACATTTTAAAATTTTCTTATGACGTAATAAATTATGCATTAATTTAATAATTGTGAAAAGTTTTAAGTTTTAAGATTTATGAAAAGCATTAAAAAGCATTGATAAACATTCTTAATTTATCAATTCTTATTATACTAAAATATTTCTAAATTAAATAATTGATAAAAACATCCTAAAAAAATCCTTTTAATCAGGAAATACATATACATACCTAACTTAAAAAACCGATTTAAATAAAAATTAACCCCTTTTTTCCTTTATGTTCCTAAATTTCTTCAAAATGAAAATTTCCCAATGGTGGACAATAGTGATAGAAAAATTTGAATAGTTGATATAATATACATAGATATAGTATTACCACAGTCAATCAAATACACTACTTGTTAGGGAGTAGCACCAAAAATATTTTCCATATTTTCTAATCAAGACAATATTTCTTATCACAGTTGCAAGTAATTATTTTTATCTCAATTATATAATAATTATAGTCAACGATTTATCAATGCTTGTTATTAAGAAAATAATACAAAAGTACAAAAATTTCCAGTTACCTACGTATTGTTGTGTTTAATATTTGTCTTTGTATATAATTATACAAAAAATGCAATTACAAGGCAATTAGGTATTTGGGACTGCGAAAAGGTTGCCTTGAACTTCTACGAGTTCTATTATGAAAATTAATTGCGAGAAAATTAATTGCTTAATAAATGATATTCTAAATATTAACGAGACGATTCTATATTGCTTTATTTAATTGCATGTTAAAATTGAGAAATACTTTGCGAAACGTTTCATCTCAATCGTATTATTATACAGATATTCAAATCTATGAAATTATAGTAACCTTTTTTTTTAACTATTTCGTTTTAATATTATATTTGCCAATAATAGTAGCAATTATTTTTTTCTAATTCATTGCGTAAAAGTTTACAAATGTAGATTGTTGACCAATAAAAATAATTTAATCGCACAGATTAATTCATTAATTATGATTATTATGTCAGTCGAAACCGTATAATATAACCAATTTATTGTTGGGTATTTTTATTACCTAATAAAATAATTTATAAGACAGATGAAGACACGATAGGATTTATTACTTATCGATATGAACAGGTTTCATGAAAATATGCCGGTAAGAATCTAGCGTTTTCCTTACTGTATTCATATTTTTTCTTCTACCAACAACAATGCAGTTAAGAACACGGTAAAGGAATATTACGTTTTATTTTCAATCGATAACTGAAACCGCCGTCGCCGTGCATGTAATTGTTACATTAATCGGTTTAGTTAACTGTTGATTCTAATTTCAATGCAATAACCTGTTGGGAATTTCTTCCGCAATAAAAAATGGACCATCAGCATCTTCACCGTTTGCTTTAAGTCAAAGAGACAACCATTCAAAATTATTTTTTAACAGTCGCACGCAGAGAAAGTAATTGCATAATTGCCACAAGTATTTACTCTTCGAAAATAACTATAATTACGCGTTAGAACAATTGAATTAGCGGTTTTCTTTCAAAAGTAAACGATGTACTTATATGGGAACAATTTTGAAACAATTACATATTTTTCGAATTCGCCTTCGTTCACATGACGAGCCGTGTAATAACAGCAAAAGCTATATTTTTCGGTGATTAATTACGCAGTTTGGAAATATACTAGTTCTCACAGCTCATGTGAAAAGATTGATATTTTAAGCTCTGCTTATGAGTAATTTTAGGATGTCAAAACCTGTGGAGAAACTATGGCGAATTTTCTTAATTAGCAAAATGATATATTTTATTTCTACAAATTTAAAAAAATCGCTACTCATAAATAAAATTTATTTAAATCTTATTATGACAGATATCGGTGCAACATACATCAAAAAGAAAAAGTAAAAGTCTAACAAACAGTAGGTAGATGTGTTTGTGCCAAATGAATGGGACTGTTAATGGCAAGCTTTTCATTAACGAATTAGGCAATAAACAATTTCGCGCGACATCCGATGTATGCCAAACAGATATATGGAAATAAAGTGCTTAAAAATAGTGAAATTAAAATAATCCGAATACTTTCTTGACACCTGCGGAAGCGTTCGAAAGTAAAAGAGCGAAGACGTGCCTGCGACTCGATGTTTAATGGACGACATCGATGTATTTTAAATGCGGTTGAATGAACCTCTTAAAAATTCGAATATTCGAGAAGAAAACCGATTCTTCAAGATTATAATAAAATATTCAGATTCTCTTTGGGCACGAGTTGACCTTGTAATACCTGGATCGTAAATGTCTAGATTTGTATACAAGTGCCTAAAAGTAGGTATCCATATAAAATCTTGAATGTCAATGCCACTTAACATTATTTTGACATAAAAAATAAAACGTAGTAAGAAACATTATTACACAAGCGCAAAGTAATAATTATTAACATCGTCAATGGACCCTTTGTGCTCGTGTGTACATTATGTAAAGACTCTTTACAGCTTTTTGTTAATTTATTAGTTTATTAGTTTATTTAAACTAAAACTTCGCATTACAATAATTTTTATTAACAAATGAAGAAATATTTATCCTTAAAATTGAAAGCAAGTTTCATATATTGCATTGCATTTAATAAGCTATTTAAGTCGATAAGGTAATAATCATTTAATGTATAAATAAGATTGATTAATTAGTAATAAGATTGATATGAGATATGATTGAGCAAAATTAATTGAGTAAATTAGACACAATGTTGACAAAATAATACCAATTAAAAAAACGTATCAAAACCGAAAGTACCATCATTTCTGTAATGATGAAAGTAACATTACAATAAAGTACATCGATAATATAATTACCAGAAGTAGTGATTTCTTCCGAACTTTCCTAAATCAAATTTAGTTTTTACTCTTTTATACTATAGCAAATGGTATTGCTCGGAATTAATTATTAGAAATTCGGCATTGTAATGCTTGTTTACAAACCAGATGTTTATAAATTATTTTTTAATTTTATTTACATCCAAACAGTTAGGATTTTAAATAAAAGAAAGTTAAACAGAATGCACCGTTTGATAGTGTATGCCTATTAGTAAAAGTAGGTATCCACATTTTGATGTAAAGACCATTAAGAGCAAAGCTATTAAGAAAGAAGAGTTTCTTATGTAGCACGTTTTGTGCAATTAAATGTTTTTATTGTTCTTACAGAAACTATGCGTATACCTTTTCACAAGGTGTTTCGATCCAATTAAATATGAATTTGATGAAAATGTTGCCATTATAGTTGTAAATTTATGGTGATGTAAGATTTGTGGATAATAATTAATTAATAAGCAATAAAAATTACTTACCTACCTAGGATATTTTTCGCTTCACAAATTAAAAAGTATTGTGTTAAGCAGCGAAATGTTTTTACTACTAAACAAATTTAGCACCTTTCTATTCGAACGAATCTTGAATAAATACATTAGATAATAATATTGTAATTACCCACACAACCATAATCACCGGAATAAGTTTTAATCGAAACTTTCATTACATTCTTACTTTCATCTGAAAATTTCTAATGATTCATAAAAGTATCTGTATTAAAGGAACCACTGAAGCAACCACATAAACATCCAAAACTCACCTGTTACGTTGTTAAAAGATCTCTCTAAAATCCGACAAATATCTCAAATCATACGAACACAACCACTACCACAAACCACAAGTGCATATACAGCACGTACTCGACGGCCGTTCATAAAAAAAACCCGAGCTTCTGAATCGCTTCGAGAGACCGAAGAATCGCGTTCTTAACAGCCGAAGAAAAGAAGAACCGTTGCATTGAAGGTTGACTGGCAACTGTCCGACGTTGCGCGGTGTCCCACTTGGACCGGTGAACACCCGACCAGAAGGTATGTCCGCCAAGACGGTATCCGATGGCTTTCACGATTCTACTCGCACTCTCTAATCGTATTAAGGTCTTCCGATGGCTACTAATAACCCCGATTTTAATTAGGAAGCCGACCGAAGTGGATCTTCCTCGTCTTCGTTTGCGTACAGGTGGGTCTGCAATTAGTCATGCAGGTGGGGTTTTAACCGAAATAGGGGTGCGAATAATCACTATCATCTTCTAAGTAGAATGTTTCATTATAAACAGTTCCACATACAAAAATTCACTATATCAGTGTGAAAAAACCAAATGGAATAAATTCTTTATTTCGGTTAGTGTAATTATTTATAGGGAATCTCGAAACAATTTAATTATTGTACTTACCTTCAACCCCCTTCTAGTGACAGAATTACAACTCCTAATTTTTAAAATGGACAATTTTGGATAGAATGAAGAGGGCATTAAAACGATATACTAGTAATACATCAAGCCCATACTTTTCAGGGTTAAAAAATTGGGTGTTGTAACTGGACTCAAAGGGGTTTGAAACTAGAAATCATTTTCTCGTTTAAAAATGTAAATTTATAATTAAAAATCCACGTATTTCGGGATTTACTGCAAAAACCTACAGCAACCGAAGTAATGAATTTATTCCATTTGGCTATTCCACACTGTATAAAAAGATTTCGAATGTATTGAAAAAAATTCTTCTTTTATCGAGCTCCGAAAAGTCAAACGTTTTGACAATGAATACAGCAAGCAAAAATGGCGCACCAACAGCAACCGATACCGTTGAACACGCAATTCGAAAACTACGCCAAGTACACGGTGAAGACGAAGGAGGTGCTGGACCTGAAGACAGATGATAGCGAGAAGAAGAAAGAAGGCAAAGCGATCACGCTCAGGCAAATCGACTTTTGGTTCGACCAGGCGAAGCTGTTCGACACGCGTTTGACCAAAACCGACACCGGATTGGCCTACATTGAATTCAAATCCGGCAACATTTCCTATCCACAGTTCCTAACGTTTCTGGACAACGTGGCTCAGTCGAAAGAAATCGATGTCGAAGTCATGAAGAATAAGCTTATGATGTGCGGTTTGCCAGGTAATTTTCGCGATTTGTTAGTACTATTTGTTGTGCAAACCTACTTTTTATAGGCGTCGAACCTAAAAAACCTAAACCGGAGGTGGATAAGAAGGAAACGAAAGAAGCTAAAGATTGATACCAATTCCCTCTTAATATTGTATGTAAGTATAGAAATAGATGTATTAGAAGACTATTATTTTCTCATTTTCTCACTATTATTAGTCTCAAATTTTATCAGAATTTCCCATAATCTTTACTGATGAATGAAATAATGAGAAAGGAACAAGAACAAGGATATATGTATTCACATTTAAGGACTCAAGCCATTAAAAAAATAGAAATAATAATTATTAGGTCCAGCTCAAATGAAACATGCTGCGTTTAGAGTAAGAGAGCCATATGTGAATAAATTGCCTCGTGAACCAATAAAGGGATTTTTACAGCTAAAAATTGTTTTTTATTGTGCAAAATTAAGTGAAAATTAGGAAGTACACAAGTTATATGAAGTTAAAACAACGTTACTTGGATGCAGATGAAACTATAGGCGTTACACAGTAAGTATTTAAAATAAGCAACTTTACCCAAAGTTATTTGTTTCAAACGAAGCCATTAAATTATGTTGGTGGAAGCCTGATTAGCAAATTAAAAACAACGTAATCAAAATTAATTGTAAAAAATGGATTTTCTTGGCAAACAAAATTCCATTAAAACACAATTTGCACGATTACAAATTAATCGTTGTCGACCTTCGAAATCACAGCTGGAAATCGGTGAATAATATTTTCGAATTCCTCGGCACGCGTGCACATTCTTCGCGGTTTTCTCTTTCGAAAATACGCTTTCCCAGCATCGATGTGACGGTCGTTTTTAATGGAACGCGAAACGTGTGAGGTAATCACGTGTTGATAACAACTATTGTATAACGGTATACGAGAACGTTTTCTGTTGTTGATTAGAATATGCCGTGACATTGATATTACATCAAAACCATTGGCTTTTTTTTAAATTGATTCAGTTTCTAGCTGTTCTTTTTTAACGCAGAATCGATTTCTAGTTAACGTTTAATTGGAAAATTGGGTTTTCCGTAACAAAAGCGTTGGAAACTCCACTGAATCGTCTCTACGTTAATTAGACGGAGTTAAATATAGCGATACATCGTTACAATAAATTAATGTATAGATGCAGAATGTTGACTTGACTTTCATAAAATAATTGGGTAGCAATTTAATGCAGCGAAAATAAAGTGCCGTCCGTCTATAGAATATTTAGCTAATAAGGAAGGATTCTAATTAATTGGCAATTTGAAATTTATGGGTTATTTTTTTTCGGCGGTTTTGTTTAAATGTAAAATCAAATTGAATACATTAACACAATTAGAAAATATCAAACAATCGTAATTTATATAACCCAGGATACTCAATTACCTAATACATTGGATTAGGAGAGCAAGAATCGAAAGAACTTCAGAAGTATTCTCTTAAATTTTTACTGATTATTGCACTTTGTACTTACATTTTAAGCTCTTATATAGCGAAGTAAATTCCTTTTAAATAGCACGATACATTTTATTTGCACATTAACAGACCTTATTTTCAGTTAAGAGCAGCATTAACATCAAAACTCCAACAACAATTACCCACAGTTTATTAAAAGCTTTTTTGAAAGTTTTTTGACGCTTTTTCCGCCGGAAGATCCTTTAATAATTAATAAATAAATCATAATAAAATAAGATAAAAACCCTCATAATGCAATATTAATGTTCTTATAATGTAGTCTTCTCTTTCAACAAACTTTTGTATACATACATGTACAATATTTGTTCCATTCTAAAAGTAACCCAACTGAATATTATAATGGTTTAATTAAACCGATTTATGTAAACCATATAAACATAAAACAACGCCAGTCGGCTGAGGTGATTACGTAGGAATTTAAAATAAAATTGGAATGAAGTGAAATGGTTTATGACCACAGTAACAACAGGTAGATATTCCACTGACACATATTTCTACTTTAGTAATGCGATTAATATGTAGACGAAAATCGTGCAATTTAAATATAATATGAGTACTTGCGCGTACAATTTACTTTCAAGAAAATTGCTTCGTGCAACAGTAAAAATGTCGTGTTGTTTTAGCTACAATATACTTACTTACCTACCAAACTATATTTAGAATTTTCAATAATTTATTAAAATGTTTCTTATGCAATTTTTATGTAGGTACATAATTTATTAACGATTTTTAAAAGTTTTTTTATTATGTATTTTACTATTAGGTTGTTTAAAATAATTTTAGTTAGCTCTTAATATACAATGTTTTGAATTGAACAAATTTTTGAATTGAAATAGAAATTAGGATATAAAACGACAAATTAGATATGGAATGCAGAAAAATGTTATTTTTATATTAGAAAAACAACGAAATTTACACCTAATGATCGATTCGATCAAATTTTCAGCTTAGCTGATCACGCAGATCGCTGGTTTACACTTTCACTTGGGAAATAGTTCGTTGTGGGAAAATAATCGAGAGAAAAAAATCGATAAACAGAAAAAAACCATCCTTAAAACGTCTAATTAACTTCCAGTGAAGGTATTTAAAAAGAAATCTGAAATGCTCATTTCGACTGGTAATAAATATAATCAATTACCTATCGGTTTTGTAACGATTTTTATACAGGAAATTACACAATTGTGTGGATATAATTGGTGTATCTTCAATTTTGCTCTTGCTTTTCGACTTCCTTAAATTTCTACAGCGAGTGTTCGAAAAAATAAACAATGCACATTCATCCTCAGGAGCGATTTCAGGACGATAACGAACCGTCAATGCGCTTCTTTAAACGAGCTTTGTTTAGATTGGCTGCGAATGCAAGGCAGTTCACCTTGCTAGCAAGGTGGGCGAACGCCTAGGGCACTATTAAATGTCTCACGTTTTCCAATTCCACTTATTAGTCGATTGGATTTTTTAACATCTTCCATTATGTTCGTGATTAATTGCTTAAAAAACTATTTAACTTACCTCAAAGTATCGATTACAACCCGATTTTCTCGAGATATGTATTGAATTTTTATGGGGAAATAGTGAAGCAGGCCAATGTTAGGCCTTTGGGGCAAGATGGAGAGATTATATACTATAATGTGATTTTTTGTTATCATTTGCGTAATCTCAAATGGATAAAAGTATAGCCACTTCAATTGGTATCTATTGAGATTGTATATTTAGAAAATTGGAAATAATTATGTGCATAACAAAAAATTGATTTATAGTTCAATTTGAGGATTAAATTGTTAGTCATGTTTAGTCAAATTTATAGGGTACTTAAATTCTTTTCTAAAAGTCAAAGAGTTCAATAAATAGAGCATGCCCCAAGTGAACTTAAATTGAGCATTGGATTAGATGACTCATTCATGCATTTTACACATTGTATTTAGGTCGACTAATCTTAATAATAATAATATTAAAACGAATGAAGTTATTGCGTATGTTACTCACGCCTTTGACTAATTGCAGAATTTAGCCAAAAGCAAATACCACCTGTTTAAATGAGTTTGTTGAACGTGTGATTGGGAAATTGTTACTTTCAAATTTTTCGACGTTATTAACGGTACAGAAACGTGAGCCTCGAAGCACGTCTTATGCAACAGAAAATATATCGAAGATTTTATTGATTATTCATTGATGTGCGGATGTTGTTTTATTGCAGTATTTTAATTATCATAGTGTATTTATACGATGCAAATGCCTACCAGACAAATTGTTAAAACAATTTATTGCTCAGGTAGGTAATTAAAAATAATGTTCTTCTGTGTGTAAACTAAAGTAGGTATAATTAAAAAATTAACTTATCTTATGTTTTAATTTTACAAACATCCTTGGAGAGTCTCAATTTAATCATATTTAAATTAAGTCAAACTGGAGTATCTATGTTAACAATATATTCTGAAAGAGAAATTTGAGATACACTTCCTCTTAAGCCTCTCATACCTGTTTATTAATCTTGCAATATTCGCAGTATATTTGTTTACTCTTTTCATTTACTTTCAATCTAGAATAATTAAATTACCGCTTCACAACGTACCGTTACGCATTAATAACCGATATTCTAGACCTGCATTCGAGTCACATACGACTCCATGCCCATAATTCTAATAAAAAGTACCGTAATAAGAAATATATTTAAACATATAGGTAGGTACTACATATTTCATGGCGTTGTCAACCTGACCATAGACGATGACCAGCAAAGTACGGCCTAAAATATGTAATAAATTATGAAAGCAAGTCATTGTTAAGTGGCACAAGATTTAATAGTATGCAATACTGGTTGAATACCGGATTGCGAAATATACAGTTGGTACTTATTCTGTATACCTAGGTGTTTATTAAACATACTGTTTTATGTTTGTTTTGGTATGTTTTAAGATCTAAAACTACAGTGCATCCACATTAATATGTGCAATGATGGAGTTATTTACTAGTACCGTGTTATAAAAACATACTGTTTTATGTTTGTTTTGGTATGTTTTAAGATCTAAAACTACAGTGCATCCACATTAATATGTGCAATGATGGAGTTATTTACTAGTACCGTGTTATAAATGATTTGTTCCGGGTATAAATGATCGACAATTTTTCGTAGAAGTTAAAAATGCACACTAACAATACATTTTAGATATCGACAACGCGAATTTAGTTGCATAGTTTTCATTTTGATGTTTTAAATTTATCTCCAACAATATATTATAAAAGAACAGAAGTAATTAACTGTTGTGAACAGAAAGTGACTTCTAAGTGTATAATTAACACTTTTAAGCCTTATTTATTGATAATCTATCTCTATAATAAGTACAGGATAACATTAATTCGTTCATATTACTTTTGTAGATTTTATGTCATTTATTATCTTTGTTCTACTTATTTTAGATTGGAGAACATTTCAACTGCCTGATTTTGAATTGGAAACCTTGTCGAGATTAATTTGTACTGGTTAATAGTATACAAACTAAAGCAGTACGATTAAACAACAAGAAAAATGCGCAATTAATAATAATTAATTCTACTACATTAAACCGCGACTGTTTTATTCACGGATATTTTAATAGCTTAATAAATGTTAAAGTTGAACTACTTGCATTTACTTAATTTATTTTATTTTTTAAGGTCTAAAAACTGTTTTATGGATTTACTTTATATCAGATATGCATAATTAACTTAAAAAGACAAAGTTATCTAGATTGAAGGCAGTTACTGACCTAAATACCGCGAAGAGTTTATGTTACGCTCAATAACAAAAATATCACAATAATTATTTAATCCTGCACAAGAATGAGGCGTAAAAGCGTAAATGGTTTCGTAATTTTTTTATAATTTATCAGTCTCGTTTAGCTGAAGAAGCGAAAATACATTCATGCATTCTGAATTACCTACAGACTAATATGAATAGCTGAAGATAAGGTCAAATACTAATGGACAATAACTAGTAATAGCTTTCTGCTATTCCTTATTTATACTGTACAAAAGGGGAGTTAGATGTGTGAATTTATAGTTTTGTATTTTAAAATAAACTATGAATTAACAGCAATAATTTTATTAACGGTGATAACAAATTATATAGTGAATATAGGAATACAGACATCTAACATTTAGAGAATACATTTGCCATTACAACTTGTGTAACATTAAATTAACTTGATAAAATCATATTTAATAGAGTAACGAACAAATTGACTCGTATTTCTATTCGACATCTACTTTTTGCGCATGCATAAGAAACAGTAAATATACTCTGTGATTAGATTTTGCGTTACATCACTTCAGTCAATTTAAGGTATGAATTAATCTCGAAATTGAAAAATCGCCCTCTCTAAGCTCTCGAAAGCAAATAAACGTCCATAGGCTCGGATTTTCCTTTCATCACGACCGGTCCGCGATATTCCAAATGGAATTGATCGTCGTGATTTTCGTCATCACACAGAATACTGAAAAAAATCAATTTACATAATTACTACTTAGTTGTGTACCTATTTCGTGTTAAAGTGATATACCGGGTGATTATTAAATTAAAATTATAGAGACGTCAATAAAAGTCAAATCAGTTTTACGACATTCCTGGCCAGCTTTTACTGGATTAGGTATTATTAAATTGGTATTTTTTTATGATCATTAGTAACAATAAGATGCTTATTAAGTTCGTATTTATGCAAAACTCATGCAGACAAACAGATATTTTGGAAAAAAACCCAATACAAAAAATACCAGTTTTTTGTATTGCAAAACCATAACAGTTGATTCCATTGTGTAATGTATAGTTATTCAGCTACAGCAATCAAAAGTCATACCTATAAACATCTTTTGTGACGTTAATTTTTCCTGGTACACCTGTCGTTTCGGTTCTGCTGGTAAGATTGACTGTATTGCCGTACAAACAAAACCTTGGCATTCTCCGACCTATGACACCGGTAACCACTTCTCCGCAATGAATACCGATGGTTATTTTCTGTAAGACGTAAGACATTAATTACATTGAGTGAGCGTCTAATTAACGAAATTTGTGGCTTCAGAAATTTATTTATTATATTCATTAACTTTGCTAATAGACTAGATAGATCTATGTAAAATATACATGCATATTTATACTTAACTTATAAGTAGAATAGTAAATAAAAAAATTATAAATATTTGGAATTAATAAGATCATGTACTTACTACAACTTCACCTTCAAAAGTTACAGTCTGGCTTCTATCCATCATATCTAAAGCTAGTTTTGCTATATTTTTAGCATGTGTAGAGCAAGGTTCCGGTATTCCACTTACAGCCATATATTTGTCTCCCACTGTTTCAACCTGTAAAAAATACACATTTGAACCCAGTGATTTATGGGTACTTATGGTATACTAAAGTAATATAGAAACAAAATATGTTATTCTTAGCAGTGGTGAAATGTCCTTTAAGACCTTCCAGAGCAGCACTATGAATCGATAAAAAAGAATATTCAAAAATACAAGGTTAGTTAGAAACAGCAAAGTTTTCAGAAAGTAAGAAATCAGGAGTACCTTGTAAATATTGGGATTGATTTTTGGATCAGTGAGATCGTCGAACTTTGTGTAAAGCTCGTTCAGTAACCTGACGATTTTCATGGCTCCCTGGGAATCTGAAAATTTGGCGCAGTAATCAGAGAAGCCCACGATCCCTGAAAATAGAACGGTAGCGCATTCATATCTCCTGGCAGGTACGGGTCTCTTGTGTCTCAGCTCATTGGCCACCGTAATCGGTAGTACCGAGTACAACAATCTAAAAAGAAAAACAAATTGTTGATTGAGTAAGCTAAAATAATAAATTTAAAAAATGCAAGTAGAGGTATAGGCGCATCCGCCAATTTATTGATTTATTTTTATGTGCATGTGCTTGCAACTTACTTTCCTATAAGCAATTAGGTAATAAAAATTAGTTCTGAAATATGGATAATAGATACAAATCTAGAGAGCTTTACCAAATTCATGAAGCCTTTTATTAACCACTTACCTATCAGTTTTTATTTTTTCTCTATCCAATTCTCTGTATGTTTGCTGCAGTTTATCCGTCAAAAATTCCAAATTCCTAGTTAATTTGTAATCGGCCTCGAATTGCTCGGACATCAGTACCAAATCCCTAGTAGCATCGTGAAGTGGAATGTCACTTATGTACAACCCTCTCCTAAAATGTAATACAGCTATTATAGATACAGTGCAAAAAATAAAATTATTTGCAGTATATGCCAAATATTCTACATTTTCAAACATTGAAATAAACCACCTCGTTAAGTCATCCAAACTAACGACGCTGGGATAACACAGGAACACGATCAAATCCGATTCGGGAACATACAGCATTTGTCCCTTTAATCTCAGGTGACGATACGCCGGGGGAGCGTTAACTTGCATAACTCCCGTGCGAGTTTTCAAAACGTAAATCGTATTGATATGCGACAGGATATTCTCGAAGGTGAGATCCAAATGCGGACGGACCTGAAAAACCATAAAAAATGATTAATACAAATGGATATTGATTTTAGTAATACCAGGAAAAACGAAGGCTAGAAACCTGGTAATATAGCAAAATGATAACTTAAATTATTTGTTCATCGTTTGCAAACCCTCTGTACATTTAATCTGATGAAGAAGATAAATCCACTAAACTGTTTGCAGTTGCAATTTAATCTACTTACTGGGTCTAGGATATCCGTAATCTTGCAATTGGGAGAATTAACTTTCGGAATTATCCTTGCAACTGAAAATCCCGTCTGTATTATAACCATTTCGGCATTGAACATAATGTGAAACGGAAAAATCCTGCAGAACGTAGCTGGTCCCACTTTCGGCTCTGAAACGATACATTACATTTTCCAGAAACAATTAAACGAACTTTTAATTAGACCCATCCCCCGCGTATTGTTTAATTCGTTTATAAATTTTAAACGTTTCCATTTACTTGACATGACTAATTTTGAAAACTATATTCGTCCCTTTTCTCATTGTCTCGCTGTATGAGATTACATAACATCCCCGAGTCTCTTCGGAGTTTACTTTAAATAACATCCCTGAAACTTACGCCGTGATAAATATATTCAATTATGTGCTTTGTTCTCGAGGAGCTGCCTGGTGATGAATAGATGACTACCTAATGCCGTAGAGGGAATTTACCCGGGTATTCGGACAAATACCGAGAATATGTCAATGCTGAATTTAATCCTTTAATTTCGCCCGGAGAACGCAGAAAGACCCGGAGGATATGATTTAATTAAATCCGCTCGCTTCAAAGATATTATTGAATGTTTGCTAACGATACGGCTAAAGAGGTCTTATATTTGACGCGAGTAAGTAATATGAAAAGTTAGACAAAGGGTTTAGTAGATCGTGCGGTAATTTCGAAAATGATCTGGATCGGAAATTAAATACCTACTACATATTATACTGAGTGTACTATCGTTCTTAAGTCAGGAAAAAACTTATTCTTACCTAACGATAATGTTTCTATTTCATCAATTTCTGGCAATTGCGATTTTCTAGGTCCCGATTTTTCAGTAATCAAAAACTGAACGTGATCTGCTTCCTCCTTAGTCTTTATCACTTCTATGTCCACTTCTGTATTATGCAATCGACTTGCTACAGTCTAAAAAAATAGGTATAGTGTCTTCAATAAGGATGATAGATGCATATTTACCCTAACAATTCCTATAACAATGTGCTCCAGTCCTGGCCTGTCGGAATAGTAGTGAAGAATAAGAGCGCCATCATCTGGTCTTTCGGTGCAACGGAATGAAGGAGCCTTCATTCCGGGATAGAGGGTGCCCAAATGGTCGTGCAATGCATCTAAATTCTGTATTAAAATTCGTAAAATTTAAGTTTATATTTTTATAAACTTTTATTGGGTGTGTTACCGTCAGGAAATCTCTTGGAGTAGCTCCTAATACTTGCAGGATTTTATCATAGCCGGAGTCTTGGCAGAATTCGAAGAAAGTCTTGCCGAAGAGCTCCAAAATTGCATTTGCAGGTAACTCTGTTATAGATTATTGTTAATAGAAATTTTGTGTGTGTAATAAATTGGGTTTCTTACTTAGTATTTCTACTGCAGCTCCTATAATGTTGTAAGTTACTTCATCTTCGTATATTTGCCTTACCAGAAAATGTCCCTCCATTTGGAACTCTGCCTTTTTCCTACAAAAAATATACAAAATTATATCTTTTAATAAATCTCATGTTTTAATAACAACTCGCTTTATCCTTTATGAAAGCGCTTGGTTGAGTAACAATAACAAAAAAAAACGAAACCGTGCCAAAAAAAACACCTTCATTTCCGATTTGGAATAAGAATTTTCGACTCCTTCGGGTCGTGTCGAAGTTTATTCGAAACACGCAACGAAAATAAACCGGGGACCTCTCCTCTCTCATTATTCTGGATATAAAGGGTATTTGCGAGCATCTGAAATTAAATTTTTATTACGCTCGAAAAGTGAAAACGAGAAAACGAGGTCCAAAACATCGGAGAAATTAAATTGCCGCTGGTCGGGGATTGCGTTTCCACCCGGGCTTTTAATACGAAAATGGATACCGTTTTCCTTTTTGTAATTAGTCTGTTTGGGAATCTCGTTACACTCAGGATCGCTCTTGGCGGAGTGTTAAAACGTTTTGTTTGATACACAAACGGGTAGAAGAAATAATTCGATATTATAAAGCTATTGTTAGTTTAACCAACAACAAAGTTACAATTTTTTTTGTTTTCTAATATACATAGCTTTTCAAGGAAACCGACCATTAGAAGTTATAGGACATCCGGAAGAGTTAGAAATCTGGAAATTTAGGAGTAAAGAAAAATCAATGTTGTGAGTTTTTCTAAAATATTTTCAACCATATATGACTTCTAGTTGTAGCGGAGGTAGATGTCAACTCTTCGTTATTTCAAATGGAAAATCATTTCTTTATTTTTGAATTATGTGGCTCATTTTAATTAAACTTTGTTATTAACACCATATGCTAAACTTCTGAGTTATTTAATTTTTCTCAAAATTTTTTGGAAAAACGGTCAAATGCATTTTCTATGATATCTCTGTTAATAATGCACCTAGAAGTTTGAAATTTGGTATCGATAATGTCCAGATACAGTACTGTACTTACTTGATAGTTTCCCATGTTTCTTCTCCAAACGTCTTGACAACCAATACTTCTAAAGCATAATTCACGAATCCATACTAAAAATTCCAAATTCATTAACACAAGAATACCGTTAAATAATATTATTTTTTCCAAGCTAAAAATAATCATTCTTGTTTTAAAATAAACGACACCGGTGTGCTGAAAATTTTCTCTCTTTCGTCCGTTCAATCTACTGTCGGTTAATAATAGGCAGGTAAAATTTGCAATGGTAATGTTCTGACTCGGTTCAACTCCCCAACGGGTCGTTTTAAACAAATGCACTGCACACACATTGTTTTGTAAATTAGTCTGAAGTAATTTGAATGTATTTTGTGCCCGAGTCGAGATGAAAATCTCTGCTTATTTGAATCCGGCCGATACGGGAAAGGTTTCGGGTTTAGGTAGATGTTTAGTGTGGGATTAGAGGTTGTTTGGGGAATTTTAAATTTCTCTAATTCCTGTCTGGAATACCAACTAAAAAGAACATTTAAAATTCTGCTAAAGAATTGAACGTTTAATTTGCATTCTAATTTAACACAAATTTGTACTGCTGTAATTTTGGAGTTTAGCAACTTCACTATTTATTGCAAATTGAAAAATAACTATTGCAACAGCTTGAATTATCTACAAAGGATTACATTTATGTATTTTAATACAAATTCCAGCAATTTTCGCGAGTTGCAGAATCGTTGTGGCAGATGAATTTAAAACTAGGGAAAACTGGATTAATTCGAGCGCTTGGAGAATTGTTCGAAATGAAATACGGCAAACTTTAACAGTTACCAGAGCATTTCTACTCCGTGTAGAGACGGAGAAATTACCTATTCGAAGTTCGTCTCGATTTCCTTCCTATTATTTTTAACTAAAGGCGAATGCACAAATGACGAGAATAGAATGGAAGAATTGAATTGTAAACGATCCGAAATCTGCAAGGAAGTAGTATTTTTCACTCTTAAAAGAACCCTTAAAAATCCTTACAGAAGTTCAAACAAGCCTAGCGTATAATAAAATTTACAAGAGAAATTTCTATGGTATTGCAGTACTGGACAAATACTAGATTGTAAATGGAAATTGAAATATATTGAAAATTATGATTTCATCAATGCCAAAGTTTGGAGAGATTTTTACTGAATATAAATTGTTTTTCTTTTAAATCTAATAACTTTGTGACCTACAATGGAGTGCTTACCAGCTTAGAATTTTCTTTGTTAAGGGATTTTTTAAAATTTCTTTAACGAATTTTCAGTAACATTCATCGAGGAAATTGGGAAATTGATAATTACGAAATAATAATTGATAATTACGAAATAAATTTCAGGAAAATTTTCAACTTGCTCTCGACAATTAATTAAAATTATAATTATTTACCAATTTCCGAGGGGGTTTCGGTTAGAAAATTTATCGATAAATTTTATGATAATCAGTTTGAACATTTGTAATAATGGATATATTGAAATACTAAATAAGGTTTTTATCATTATATTTTACAAAATCATTGTAATTGGTGGTTTTAATTAAAAAAAACAGAATTTTAGAACGTAAATTATAATAGATATGTGAAGCTTTTCTAGTAACTCTATATCTTTTTTTAACATTTTAGGAAATTTTTAAAAACTACTATATAAAATTTTGACGAATCTTAAAACCTTTCTCAACAAAATATTTATTTTTGAAATTTAATTTTTAATATTTTAGCATTGTCAAACCAATAAATTGGTATATAAAAGTTGGTTTTCCACATGATTTATTAAAGTTGTCCTCAAATACAACAAAAACAAGTAAAAACACTTCAAGGAGCACTTTATTTTTTTATCAAAGCAAAAGAAAAGACTCATTCATAAAACAAAAGCATTTTCAAAACTCAATATACTCAACAACCCCAAACAAAAGTTTTTTTATGACGAAAAACTTTCTTAATATAAGAACCTTAATAAAGTGGTTAATAGACAGGTTTAGGATGTTAAAAATTGGAATAATCCATCCATCTTGCGTATTTCACCAGGGATATCATCTGATATGCATAATAAATTTGAATACAAATATTTACTCACCATTTTTCCGAAGTTGTTTACAATTCAACCAAAAGTCACATTCAACGTTGCCAACACTGGCAACAACTAGGGAAGAAGCCGGCAGGTCTCTCACATTTTCAGTCTCTGATCGATTTTAGTCCTGCGCTCAGTCGGCCGCCTCTCGTACGTACACTTTTTCGATTTCGTTTCCACTAATTTCGTACAATGTCCAATTGCTCCTCGGACAACGAAGCTTTCCTTGAAAATTTAAATTAAAATCGTACACCTATGAACTTTTATTTGCGCTGTAACTCCAGCTACGTTTCAAGATTTAGATTTAAACGAAACGCTGTCGCACAGCTCAGCGAATATCGAATTAATTCCATCGTTCCGTCCAACTTGTTAGGAGAAGCTTTGCAGGAACTTTAAACTTTAGAGGGCTTTTTGGAATTTATTTCCTAAGAACATAAGTTGGGCTAACAGGACTGCACTCGGCTTAGAAATTTCTCTTCCTAAAGTTTCTATACAGAGTGACCTCAAATTAAACACTATCTACGCTAAAAATGATTCTTAAGTGTTATTTTTGTTTATTAAAAATAATAAAAATTAGCTAATTACGGACATTGTTTAGGGAAGAAAAAGCTCGGGAATTCGTTATTATAAATGAGTACGTACAGCGGGAAAAATTAATTACTTTAATGGGGAAAATTCATTCCATTTACATTTCGGTGTCTTTACAATTTGGGATAAATGAGAATGATTTAATTTTATTAGCCTTTATTTGAATATATACCAAAGACAAATATTTGCTCAAAATAGAAACTATTCAAATACATTCAACATACTATTCAAATACACCTAAAAATTTGTTTGATATTTTATGTTGACTGAATTAATTCTACAATACAAATTAATTGTGCGATTTTTAAATAATTTAGATAGAATTCCCGTGTCTTTTTTGTTACGCTGTACATCCTTATAAAAATTGCAAACCATCCACAGGTGGAACAACAGTGGTTGTTTATTGAGCATCAGGTGAGTTATAAAACATCGATATACATCTTATTTCGTATTTTCCTGCCAATTTTTCGTTTACAAGAGCGAACTATTGGCATGCATTCGTTTTCCATTCTCCACATTTTGAACTACAAACTTCGATAAAAACTGTTGCTTTACTCAGAATTGGAAATATCATAATTTCATCTGCGAATTCGATCCCTATATAATATTGGAATGGTCGGGCATAAGAAGATCTTGTCGAATTTTATATGAAACGACTCTGTCGTATACTTATATTGGTCGTTTCCTTCAAGCTGGAGCATACTAAAAATATGTGACATTTTCCCTTATAATACCTACATTTGGGGGAAAATGTTAACGTCGTCAATAGTAACATTTTTATAGAGCATACTCCATGTCCTCTTAAGATGGAGTAATAATAAATGTTTGAGACTTTTTTGCAGAGGTCGGAAAAGCCTCAATTACATATTAAACGAAAGATGATAGCCAAATTAGAGATTATAAATAATAATACCTTTTCCTAAAACCCATCTACAACTAGACCGAGTAGGTACATTATTTTTTTCGTCGGAACATTCTCAAGTAATAACCACTGATAATTCTGAGGCTCGAACAAACGGCGCTTGCGTTCGACATCCAGGATATTGGAGATCCCATCGCGTATTCGCAGATATGATTAGATACTTTATTGGTAATTCTGGAGAGTAAAAAGACGAGAATAGAAGTAAGACGAAATTCATGAGAAAGTTATTACCATAATAAACTGGCGAAAAGGGCTTTTTTATCCAATGAGTTGAAAATGGTGCGAATTCAGGAATTTACGATTAGTTTATTTTCTAATTGATGCTATTGGAAAATAGATGTAAGGCTGTTAATTTAATCATCGGGCGGTAAAATGTTTGATTACTTAGTTATTCATGGTCGAGTCGAAATTTTTATTGGTGCGAAGTGCTCAACAACAAAAGCTGAGAAAATTATGGTTTTATATCCCACTTAAAACTTTTCTTGTTTTGTGCGAGTAATTTGCAAGATTTGCTGGCATGTAATCCAGGACGTTTCAGGACCTTTTTGGTTAGAAAAGGCACTAAACATAAAAAACAACACCTCACTTATTACTTAAAAAAATAAAATGATTTCAGAAATAAGAAACTGTAACTCTACAAAACATCCACAAAATATTAAGCCTACAATACCTACGTACTTAAAAATAATCATCAGTAAATAAATTTATTTACTAGGAGCATCTAGTAGAATTCTGATATATTTAATATGCATATCCAATCTAATTTTCACTCTATTATTATTAGCACAGAGCTATATGTAATAGGTATTAAAAAGGCAATAAAAACTTTTGAACTTTACGATGAAAATAATTTTAACTCAATAATAAAAGCTTAATAAAAATCGTCTCGTAGGTACCAATATAAAGCGAAGTTGATGGAAACAAATTAATAAATTCCTCTTTGAGCCATCGTAAACATCTTCGATTTTATCTTTTATGCCCTATTCCGAAATTACTGACTCGAAAAATGTTTTGTATAGATATATTTATACAACAAGATCGAATGCGAAAAACATCCCCATCCTAAATTCGCCCGCTCGAAAGACGATATTCGCGACATAATCGTTTTCTTCCCCAATTACCGTATAGAGGGTGTACAAATTGGCATGTTGTGCCTCAAAGTGTCTCGAAAACGAGAGAATATAGATAAGAAGTAGTTGAATTTTTATATTATTTTTACCAGTATTAAAGTAGACTTCAATGAATTCTTAGCTATTTTTATATGAAGCTTCCTTGAGAAACAAATATTCTTCAATTTTTTTAATTAAATCTTTCGTAAAATTATTAGATATACTTATTGAGCTATACATATTGTCTTTGAATCCTTTTTGGTAGCTCTTCTTGTTTTCGAAGTACCACAAAAACTATGCAAATTTGGTACACCCTGTAAATTTATTTGCCCCGCATTTTGTCAAAAGAAATTTTTGTTTGGCCCCCGATCGTCAGTCGCTAGGAAACGCTGGTAAAAACGCGCTCGGTTTCGTTAAATATCGCACAAGGGACGAAATTGCGGTATGCCAAATCAATGGAAATCTCTTCTTTGGGATTGTTTTCTGTGGAAACAGCCCGAGGCGCGGAATAATAAGAACGCTGTCCGCGAAAAACCGCTTTAACGGCGGCTTTTCAAAGTTTTATTAATCATGTCTCTGACATTTTCGGAGAGAACGACGGCAAAAACAGATCGCTTAATCCACATCAAAACCCCCGACGTATTCAAACGGTTATTGAAATATTAGATGAAATAATTATCTATGGTGGAGAGGACTAACTCTATGTGCACATAAAATACCTACATCGGTTTTATCCTTATCAAATCCTTCCTACTCGGCAAACCGCTCGGTCATCTTGACAAGTAATGGTAGCAGGATCCTCCATAACTCAAAATTTTAACGAGGATATGAATGATTAATTAATGTACTTTAATTACATTGTATTCTTGTACTTTTGTAATATTTACATTCATAAAATAGTAGAACCATAAATTAGATTTTATAAAAGAAAAATAATGCATTATGTACACATATTATTGCAGCAATTTTATTTAAACACATTTAATATTTAACAAACCAATTATCAGAAGCAATTTTTCGAAACGAACATCTCTCGAGACCTTCCCCAACGAAGCGACACCTCCAATTTTCTCTCCGTCATTTAAAAGACAAACAAATTATCCTAATTGAAGGGTCGTAAAGACATTTCATTAGCCGGGCTGTTTGTTGGATTCGTTAACATTTTCCCAATTAAGACATTGTTTAAGAACGATTATAATTTCAGGTGACGTCGGGCAAATACACCCCGGCAAGGTAAGTACACATCGGAAGGAAATTACGCCGATGTCAGTGCAAACAAACTCATCGTGACAAGAAATTTTGTACTTGAGCACGAAAAGTTGATGTTAATAGTCGGGCGTGTAAATACAATTTGTATCTCTATTTGCTTCCACGAAAATATTATCTCTAGATTACAAAGTTGGTTAGGGAAATTAGGAAAATGATCTACAGGGCATGAGTATTCTGAGGAATATTATAAATTTTAATTATATTATTGTCTAACAATGTCATTACTTTATTATTTGAGAAGCTAAACATGTGGAGTACCTCACTATATTAGTCGATTATTCTTATGAAAATTTCTCAATAGTCTTCTAAAAGTTGTAAATAGTTTTGAAAGCGTTCTAAATGGTTCTGGACTTCACTATTAATCCTGTACCGTTCCAAATAGTCTCGAATCGATTATAAATGATCGTCTTGATCTGTATCAAACGGCCCTAGCCTGTTCTGAAATTCTAAATGATCACTCTAAATGATTTCGAACAATTCCAAACGATTCTCTAACTGCCCTGAACAAAATATGAACAAGTGTTATGTTCTTGTACTTGCATTTTTTATCAATAATTCAGTGCCTCCCTGTTTCCTGACAGTGTTGTTTTGTCGGTCTCTAAACTAGTTTAAACCGAGAAGTTGGCAACTAGCGAAATTGCGCCCGACAAGTGTTCGACCTTAAAGCAGGCGAATCGAAAGATAAATCAGCAACAAACGGACGCGGAGCTGATGGAGAGAGAGCAAACGGCGCGGCGTTGAATTTATGACGACCTTCCGGTGCCCCGTGCGGATTTAGGCCGGCTTATCGCCGGCCCTTCGCCGGATAAACTCATTAGCGCCAATTCGAGTGGTCGTGCAGGATAACTGGAATATGGAAATTTCGCCGGTACATACGTGAAAATCGCTTCGGAAGATTAGGGTGCGCCGTAACTGAGTTTGGGGGATTAAAGAACGGAAAGCGTCGGATTGGATTAGCACGAAGCTATTCTGATTTATTTTAAATGTGGCGTGATTTCGCTTGCATTTAACTTGTTATACTGTAGAACCAACCATTAGAATTAAACAGGTTTATTTTTTTAGCAATCCATAGCAGGTTCTATATCCTGCCTACGATTCAGGTCAATGGAAAGTACTTATTTGGAACAGTACAAAATTTTAATTTGCACGAAAAAATATATTTCAAAAACAGTAAAAAATATGTTGTAAATAAATAAGTTAATTAAAAAAAACGTCAAATCTGATTGAACTGAATCGAAAGGGGGTAAATTTAATATCAATATTGTGAGCATAGAAAACGAAATAGTATCGGAAAACCTTCCGTGCATTCTGGAAGTGAACAGCGCTGGATGATATCGGTCGGGGAGCCTTTTTCCACAAGAATGCGAGAGATTGTCGCATATTCGAAGTATTTTTGGCCTTCTCTGCGACTTACACGATCGATATTTCATTACGGATTCAACAGATGAGCTCGCGAGATATTTGTCTTTGTACACTCGGAAAAATTGTCGTTCGGAGCATCGTTGTCGAGTAATCATTCAGTAAATATTGCACGCACGTATTCTTGTCTTTATTGATTTAAATTTAAATCAGACTCTAATTAAATATCTACTATTATTTACTTTTTGAAGAAGAAATTTACTTCGAGAAAAATTGCGATACAATAGGGGTTGATTAGCATAAATATGCAGCAAATAAAAATTGTAAATTACCCATCACGCCAAAACTTTTAGTCGGAAAAGTTTGGAGGTTGTAGAAAAAGAATAAAATTGATTTCTATATGATTTACTTTTAAAGTTTCACTCGTTCGTGTGTATATGGGTGAGAGACGTTCATACTTTTCTAATTTACTACTTTTCGTTACATTCGGAAAAATAAATAAAACTCTGAACTTTCGAAACGATTTTATAATAAATATCTTTATACTTAAGAAACGTTATTAAACCACAGCACTCGCCATATATTGCATTCTTACTTTTAAAGCATTATTTATCTCTAAAATGGTTCTATTTGAACTACAATATATTAAAACAGGAATAAAATACCTACTCGTAATAGTAGAGTTTATCATTAATTTAACAAATTGTCGAATTTTAAATTAATTAAACTAGTCTACAACAATAATTATTTAATAGTCTGTTATTTCGGGCCGTATCCTGAATCAATATTACATTAGATAATAATCTGTTTTATTTATTTGGGAATGTTTATAAAATGTATTTAGAGTATTAAAATAATGATTGATTCGTGTTGATGTTATTACTTATTAACATATTGTAAATAGATTTATATCGTGATGCATGTTATTATGCTGAATGTAGTAAAAACATTTGAAAGCACACCAAAATATGTTATTATTCAATATTACATTATTAGTTTTCAGTTCAAAAATAGTATCTCGTAATAACATAGAATTATTGATAATTTAATGGAATGAATTGATAATTTAATGGAAATTTAGGTACTTATGTAAATTCAATTTGTTAATGTACTACAATTACTTTAAATTAAACAAAACGTCTTAAATTAAGGCTTTTTTTTTAGAATTCACGAATAACGAACAATCTCGAATATATTTGCACAATAGAGGTTTACTTTGCTCCAAGAATTTCATAATGTTGTATAACGATATAACTTGCAGTTCATTAGTATCTAAAATTTGTTCCTGGAGATTCAATTTAGACCAAGGTATGAGTCCTAGAGGAGCATACAGGCCACTTTAGTGCTCATAATTTTTTATGTATGCAAAATAAATTCGCCTCTATAAGCTATGATTATTAAATTAGTATATGTTTACCAAAAACATTGAAGCGAAATTAATTTAGAACGTATAATAAACCTGCTAAATTCGCTATTAAATTTCGCAACATAAACCAAATAATTCCGTGCGGTTTAATCTGCAACACTCATCAAGGCAAATTAGTTGCAGTTGCATTATCATCCGTGGCCCATGTTTATATTCATTACGGTAAATAACGTCTTTTCCAGATAGCATTGCGTTGCGGTAAAAGCCAGCGTAATAATTCATGATTCCCAAATGTATGTACTCCGGATTGTGTTATTCAACCTTTCTAGTCGCCTTACAGCGTTCCGCTCATTCGAAAAACCTTTCTGCGAAAATCCGAGTTAGTTCGGGACGATTTGGTTTATTTTCTGCGTCGCCGGATCCAATGGATGCGAGGACAGTTTCCTTTATTTGGCTTCTTAAGTCGGATATATATCTGCGGCGTAATTTGTCACTGATACGACGATCCGAACAGAAACGGAGCCACATAAAAAAATCAGGTCGTGTTCCAAGAACATCAAAAGTCGCCACGAATGCAATCGGTTTTAAGTAGAACCGCCCGAAAGTTTCAAGAAAATCCTTTTACTTGTACTTTTGGCACAATTGCATTACATTCATAAATACTAAAAGGGATACATTAGGAATTTAAATTATTGATTCGTGGGTTGTATAATAAATTTTATATTTGCAGGTACATGTGGTTGTTCCTTATAAACTCGGGAATTATTGAAGAAATTGACTGGAAATTATGCATATGTACTCCGTGAGGGATGGAAAATGTTATAACGGTAGTAAATTATGAAAATCACCCCCTTTGCGTTCAGTTAAATGGAAAAAATTGGCCATTGGGGATTTTTTATAGAATTTTTGAAGATTTTAGACAATTTTTAGAATTTACTTAGTGTAGGTAAGTCTTTTATCTTGATTATCAAAAATGTGAATATTTTAGGATCTATTTTATGACTGTTAAAGAATATTTAGTAATTATTTTACTCAATTTTTTTAACAAATTAAGAGCATTTTTAAATCACAATCTTTATCAATTAAGTATTCTTTTATTTCATATAATTTTCTACACACCACAATTGATTTTTCCATTAATTATTCTTCCAGTAATTCTCATCCCCTGTGTGAAACTCTAAATCTTACTTGTTACTTCCACCATGCATCAAAACTTAACCCCAATAAATTCATTCTTTACCACCAATTCCCAATTGTGGAATCCCTCCCCCTCAAGCCCACACCTTTAGTCCATGCTACATAATAATCTAATAACCCCTAGTGTGCAAACCTTTTATCTGTTCCCTTCTATCTATTCTTGGCCTACTTCCGTTTCCCTTGGTCTTCTCTGCAAGCGCGGCCAATCCCCGAGGATTACCGGACCTCACCTCTGCTCCTTCTCTTATTTTTACACCATAAGACGGAAAATTCTAACAAACATTTATATTCATTTAAGAGAGTACTTAGAGCGGTGAGTAGAATTTAACACAAAAAATAGTAGCTTTCAGAGAAGGTAGAGCTTTTGTAAAAAGCTATTACCATTGTCAATTATTCACATTTAGCGTCACAAAGTAACGTAACGCTATTTTTACGTAGTTTACGAAAACTCTTATATAGATAAGTTTTTGGAAACAAATACAAAAGTCAGTGATTTATTCTTATAGCTTTTTGAAGTAAGAGTCATAAAGTTCGCTTGCTTTGGGGCGCATTTAGGGATACAAACTCGCACGTAAACTTCCCTTTTCGGACGCGTCCCAAAATCTATAAAGCGCGAATTCGAGAAAATTGAAACCGAGATTGTTTGCAAAGCGCTTTATACAGCGCTAATAACGTAAAGCCCCCCTTAATGATATGATAGAAGTTTAATGTATTCGAAATTTGCAGGGAATCATCAAATTTCAACCGGAGAACTACTGCGCAAACTTAATAATCCCGCCGAAACACCGGAGGGATGATTCGAATATAGCATAAATTGATTATCAAAACTGAGAGCAGAAGCGATTTGAAGTGATAATAAGTAAATTCTCGAAAGACTAATTTTATCAATGAAAAAGTTAATAAATGTTGGAAGAGTTATCTTTCGAAGTAAATACATTTGGACCTGTATTTACAGGGTGTCTCAAATATATTTCCCAAGAACTCTAAAAATATGGATTTAATACTAAAAGACGTTAGATAATATTCTGCTTGAATGTATGTATACAGGTCTGTTTTTTAAGACTTTCCCACGTAAGAGGACGAATATTGGCCCAAAGATTTAGGTATGCTTGAACCCTTGGATAAAAAGCTTCATAAAAAAGCTGTAAACTTGGGCTTAAATAAAAATAAAGTTAAGCTCAAGGATCATGATGCAGAGAAGCAAAAAGGATGTTACATAATGTAACTAACTGGACTTCCTAATAAGGATTACTCGATCTGGCTCGTGTGCTAATAAGTGTTCTATTAGGTATGTGTAGATTTTTCACTGATTGTATTTACGTTATTAAAATTACAAGATAAAAATTATGACGTAAATGCCATTAATGAAAAATTCAACCACACTAATGCATTATGAAAGCACAGTCACTCTATTTATGTTATATGGTCACCCGCTGACGTCATAGAGGAATCTCGTGGGTAATCCTTGAATTGTCTAGTATTTTAAATTTTAAATGAACCTGGTTGGGTATGAATAGAGGATCTTGTTTGTTTTCATTATCGCATCCAAATTTAAACTCATATGTAGCAAAGTACTTATTGAAATATGTAGAAAATAGTTTCACTATGCTATCGTGGATATTTATTCCAAATAGATGACATTAGAATAAACCCATTAGCAAACAAAAAATAATCCTACCAACTTCCTCGAAAAAATCAGTAATGCTACCCTACAACAGATTATCCTATATCGATACAAATTTCCTGGATACCCTTAGACAAAAAAAAAACCTACATTCAATCCGAATTTAATGGTCGTTAGCGAAGCCAACTCGGTTAAACGAGCTTCCTGAGCGCTATATCATTACACACGGTGATTCTTCAATTATGCATGTGGGTGTGTTCCGAGGAACAAAATACTAATAGCGCTGCGAGCCACGGTACATTATACTAAAGCATCGGCGTTGCACTTCGCCCATCCCGCGGTGTTATTGTTGTGCCGAGGGAAAACAACAGGGCGACGCGTCGCGTACGGGCTGGTGCGCCAGCGTCGTCGCTCCACGATGGTCCGACGTCGTTTTGGAGGAACGCGACGCCTATCAGCAGTATCAGCGTTTCCAGTCGTGGTACGGTCGCGAGAGGCGTCGCATCCCGATGGTCCGTCGATGAATTCCGAGATATCGCGTGACTTTGAATTTTTTCCAGCGACCGTCGCACTCGCGTGTAGCCGTTTTCCAACCGATAGTCGACATGGGTTTTCCGTACGTGTGAAATGGAATGATGCGTTACGGGGGCGATTTACCACGGAGAAGGTTAATGCTAAATTTGTTAGTACCTAATATGTTGTTGTTTACATTTCGCTTGATGTAAAACTCGATGGTTGTCTTTGGTAGATTGCGCATGGTTCTTGCTTAAGTTTACTTATTGAATATGCGGTACTCGCATTAAATTTAGCCTGCACTTTTATTATTGTCAATCTAGTAGTTATTAGTAGCTTTGGTAGCAAAAGTACTTCATAGAGAATTTTTAGTACCATCTGAAAATTAATTAAATTTTTCTATAAAGTTAGTAGATTTTCTTCTTTCACATTTTTAGCTCATTTTCTGGCCGGTACTGTTCAATTGGATGAGGTACTGCTATTTTTTATTCATACATATCGATTTATACTTGTATACAATATCATTGAATGAACCCCGAAGATGTTGCTCACAAGAATAAATGCAGTTGTTTTACTCGGAGGGAGTGTAACAAAGAAAAGCTTTTCAATAAAAATTCCCAGTACCTATAGAACAAAAGCAATTATGACCCTTAGCGCTCGAAAAGAGTAGCTGAGGAGTCTTCAGTAAGTGTTTTTTCCAATATAACCGTTCCCCTAAATATCCCTCAACCGCAGTATAACTGTTTTCCAAATAAATTGTAATCGAAAAATAATATACAATGAAAATGAAAGACTCTCTAGTTCACTTATAAGCGATAAATGTTCGTTTTGATTTCCATTCATTCGAATACACTTGCCAACTGGCTTGCTGAACTACCGTTAGCTTTTAAATAACATTTGCTCATTTCTAATCTGTTCAGCAGATTTCCAATTTTCGGGTTAATTCAGCTATCACAGTAAAGGTATGACAAATATATTAAATATTGATACCTGGTTATTTGAAAGGAATTTCACTTTTTTCCCAAAAGAATTTGCTCCGTCAAAAAATTCATTAATAATTCAAAAAAATGGTATAAAGGATTTAATAATTCCTAAAACGGTTAATTGAATATTTCTTTGAATTGGAAAGCTTTTCTCAACTTTATCCCCTATCGATTTTCCTTTCCATCATACTGTTTGGAAATAATTTTGATATAATATTGATTCATAATACTTTAATGAAGAGAGACAATTCTGCAGATTCTGCAATCCGTACTCCAAACTCATATTGCAAATAAAGCATTTATCATGGGTACTTTGAGCCTTTAAAGTTCTTCAATCAGTCTAAAAATATTTTGGCGCTTCTCCAATCTGCTGCATAAATCCGTTCGAACATCCAGCAGCCGTATATGGTTTTAGTGGAAGTTATTTAGAGTGATTTATATTTTTTGCTTTAGTGATAAATTCTTTGAATAATGAATATGTAATGCGTACTCTCGAAATTGAATAATGGCCGATTTTAATGGATTCTATAAGGATTATCTATTCGTGCTAATGGCAAAAAATGAAAATTTTAACAAAAATTGAAGATTACAGTGAAATGTTGAGATTATGGAGTGAGTTTGGGTATAAATTAATATACCACAAAATTCACTAAAAATAATGAAATAAAAAGTTGTATGAATTCAGATGAAATTTTGTAATATGCAAATCTCTTGCTGGTTTTCGTTGTCATTATCAAGCTGTACTACTTCATTGCATCATTAAATGGAACAGAATTTGAGCAATTGAATACTATTCGCCTGCTTTGCCTCGCTTTGTTCCAAGAGAAGCGATTTCCTTTTCCTCGTTTTGTGTGGTAGAGTCGCCCTTAATTGTTCTGGAACTTGCTATCCCCTTTGATAATACGTGTACACATATACGATTGTATTCACAGACAGAGAAGCGCCAGCTTCGATATTAATTTTCTCCTGGATTATATGCGGCCTCAGCGTTAACACTTCTGAATATGTAGAGTAATTGGTTTCACCTCTAGCAGGTTGTAGATCTTCTTAAAGTCTTCTTAAATTTTCCTTTTTTTATCAATAAATGAAGTCATTGTAATTGTCGAGAGGCTTTTGAATCAAAATAATAAAATGTTGTTAAACTGAAATTCCACTTGTATTATCATGGCGTATCAGCTTCCACGAAGTGTTGCTAATTTATCATCATTAGTCTAGTGCTGTTGAATCGGATGGAGCGCCCTCTTGAAAAGATAAATCACTAGAACAAAACTTCCCCAATCAATCTCTTCAAAATGCAGTACATATACGCCATGTATTCTAAATTACTCTTTATTAGCTAGCTAAAAACGCAATTTTCCACATATTGCACCGGGGTGACGTTTATTAATATTACCTTTAATGCAGGCGAATTATTAAAGATAATTTACCTGCGTTGCATGGTGACATAAATAACGAGAAGGGATTACAGTTTAATTTAAAAAGCTTCCAGAATCCGAGTGGCTTGTTCAGATAGTGATAAAAACGACGTAAAGAGAGAGTTTTAAAGAGTTGAAAAACGGTATTGTAAAAGCACTAGAAATTTTTATTTTTTCGAAAAGTTGGTGGAATTTCAGACGCGGCAATTAGGGAGGCAGTAAATCGTTAAAAACGGCGTACCTGGTCGTTTTAATTTGTTACGACCCCTCGGAAGGGCCGAAAACTTTCGAAACAAATTAAATTTGAAGAAAAAATGTTCGAGTGACATAATAACATAATTGGATTAAAAACCGATGAGTACTTTATCTAATGAATTAGGATGTCCCTATGATTGATTGCCATATCAACGGGGTGGGTGATGACTCGATCTGAAAACTTTTAAGTCTAGTTTTTCACTTTTTACTTTACTTTATTTTAGTTTACTCTTTTACCCGGTATCCATCATGCCATTATTATAAAGTTCTGTGATTAACTGTCAATGCAATTTTCAGAGTGTATTTCAGTTGCTAGTTAACGCTGCAAAATTTTTTGTACCGCATGAATTTTTGTCTGCGCCGTTAATAAAATACAAAGGTAGTATGGATTACTGATTACACCTTGAATATTTCAACAGATTTCCCCTTAAATAACAATTACTTAGTTTTAAGAACCTGCAATCACAGGTATAATTGAAATTAAACAAATAGTGATCGATTTTTATGAGACATTCTGTATCAATCGAGCAAAAGTACCTAATAATAAGACTGTTATTCAGCTGTTCGACGTATTTTTTATATTTGTACTTACGTAGTATAACAAAACACTGTCTTGTTTTTTATTTTGGGTTCAGTGATTATGTACATAATTATAGCATCGATTGTGTCAAGAAGTTAAAAGTACATATACGGTCTACACCGGTGTGTAAATACTAAATATGTGTTATTACGAACAATTTATCATAATTTTAAAAATGTTTATTTGTCATGACATGATAAGTAGTTGGAACTGTTAGGAATCAATATATTAATAATGCGTTACAAAAATGTAGTGCAAATGTGTTAAATGATAGTTCGTATTATTTATGTCATTTATAGTCGTGTATTTTTCAACAAACAACTTCTATTTTCACAAAATTTGATACACATAGGTGAGTACATTACAAATAGTGTTTAAATGCTAATAGGTTGATGTTGCTATAATGGCATTTTACTAGACTGTAGCTGTATAAAAAACTGCTCCCGCAGTCCTTGCTCGTTTTTGTGATATATTCGCGCCAGTTTGCAGCCCCACTAAACGACTCGTTGGTATTTGATGACACGTTGAAGCGATTCAGCATTTTTTTATGAAAATGACACAACGTAAAATTTGCTTTAAATTTCGCTTTCACGTTTGAATAAAACCCGACGATAACGGGCACATCCAAATCCGCAAAAAATGTACCTAAGATTTCCACGTTTAGTATTTTCAAGGTGATTGATTGTTATTTTCGGGGGAGGTATTATCTTAATATAAGAGAATGTTGATGTAGATGTAAAAAATTTAACTCAAGATTACATGCAAAATGTGGAATCTTTAGAAATCACAAATGTAACAAAAAAGGGTCAAAGTATGAGATTATATATTATAAAAACAGCCATTGGAAAAATTGATTGTACTGAAATTTTAGAAAAAATATCCTCTAGTCATGAAAACTTCGATAATTCCTTAAAAAAAAACTTGAAAACCGGTTTTAAAACGTTCCTAAAACAACCACTAGCCAGGCAATGGGTAAACTGCTAGTTAGTTTTTAATTGTTTTATTAGGAAAATCTTGAAACTGATTTTAAAAATTACAAAATGGCAACTATGTTATTGCAGCTGTGACTTCATGGCCGGATTTTGGCGAAATTTCTTTACAAAATTATGCATGCGATATTCGATTTGGCCGTATCTGAATACATAGTGAAAGCAAATTTTATTCAATATGTGCGATCCAAATTTCCATAAGAAGTAACATTTAAATAAAAATTGGCGGGTCCCGGCTCTTCTATCCGGCTACAAGAAATTTTATACTATCCAGCAGTTAAATTTATAACTTTAGGCGAATTTATTTGCGAAATCTCCATAAATAAAGCGTAAGCACCGCAAAAATAGGCTAAAATTTCCTTTCATATTCCTCGGGACATAAAAGAAGAGGGAAAATTGGGGCTCATAGTGCACTGACAAAAGTCGGCCGTTCGGTATTTAGATTTCGAATCCGCGCATTACGGGGGGCCGAGCCCTTTTAATACCCGCTAAAAGCGACTAGAGAGAAGGAAGCAATCAAAGCAACGGAAAGCAATTTAACAAAAAAGCCAACAGGAATCCTTCTATTTAATTGACCAAGACAGATGTTCATCGCGTTTTTGTCGCTTCGAAGATGGATACAAATTCGGGCTCGAACCCAAAGTTGAGCAAGTGAAAGACGATGGACTAATTTGAGCGAATTAATCGATCCACTTCGGCCGAATTGCGCGCACTGAAATAGCTGGATATTATTAGTAGGGACTGCTCATTACGCTGAAGCGACTGATATAATTTGGTACAGATTACTACAGGGCGTTTCAGCTAATAACAGAGGGTCAAGACAGGAATTGTCAATATGGTGAAGCAATTAGAAAACCAGAATAATTCAGAGAGAATGAGCGAGCAGTGATTCATTGAATGGCCATCACATTGTTACATTTTACCAGCGAAAATGGCTAAATACCTTCCGTATTTTCCCGCAGGATGCTATAAATATTTTGTACTGCAACTCTCTCATTAAGGAAGTTAAATATGAGAATTATTCACAACTTTTTTGCCGCACTCTATGCAAGTTTTTGAAGATTTTGATAGAGCAATCTATTTTGCATAAAAAAGGTGTACTCTGTAAAAGTCGTTCTGAGTAACCGTTTTCCGGATGTCATGTAATATTAATCACAAAAGCCATGCATATTTAATGAAACAAGTATGAAAACCTTTTCGAGGAAAGAAACTTTAAGAAATTTTTGGTGGCACATGGGTAAATATTATTTTTTCGAACTTCCTAGCCCCAATTATCCAAAATCGAAACTATAACATTTTTATATTGAATTTTTTATACAGAACCCACTTAATTTGGGATGTTCTTGGGTCAAAAGATATAGAAAAAGCTGTTCCAGAATATTATTTTGGTTTTGTACAGATAGTCAAAGTAAACACAATAGAATCTTGTTTTGAAAAAGCGTTTTATTTTATACTTCATTGCGGATTAATTTTAAATTAACGAACTGTCAGATAAAACATCTTGACAAATCTAACAAATATTTGTTAACAAAACATTTTCATTCAATGCCTTTTTTGTCATCTTTTTGTAGCTCAAATTAATAGGCTTATCTTCAAGGGAATACTCTCAGACAAATACCCCGGACATTAACTGACTTTTATCTAGCAGATCTAATGAATTCCGAGTTGAAACGTTTAACTACAGATGAGGGATGAAGTTCCTTTTATCGAGGTGAATAACGGAGACCCTAAGCTTTCGGGATTTTTATTTCATTTTCGTCACCTGGAAAACAGCTCGCAGTGTAAAAGAAAAAAATGTAAGTGAATCGAAGAGAATAAGAGATTTCGGTTTATATTGGGAGCGATGTAACCGATTCAGCGGCGCGAAATTTTAACGGTTCAAGTGTAGCAGTTGCCGATGACTGAAATCAGTTTTATAACGCGAATTCATCGCCTTCCCGACTTCCAAACTGATATTTTCTTACAGGGTTACTCCAACTTTTCCTTAAAAACTATAACATCCGAGAATAAAATGTGCCTCAGGTTATTTTAGTTGTACACAAGAAATATTTCTGTTGATATGTTACTACCTACAACTAAACAAATTCGTTCCTATGCTATGTTATTTATTTAGCCATGTTTGCACATCCAGGAGAGCTAATCTCTCCAAAAAGAATTCAGTCCTTTTCAATGAATGCCGGTTAATATCCTCGGGGTCCCCGACCAGGAGTCCATTATTTCGAGTAAGTTTTGCACAGCCTATCCCCCGGACATTTTCAGAGAACACTTGTATACATGTTTTATCAACCATGCCACATCCCTCAGAAACATTACTTTTTTCTTTTTCAACGAAATTTCATAGATAAAAATGTCGGAATAAATAACTTCAAGTCGATTCTAAAATAATTAGTATATCACATGCGTAGATGTAAATGAAGCAGATAAGTAAATTTTGGAAACGGTAGTGCGAAAAGTTTTGTTGAATAACCCTGTATATTACCTACCATCTGCTCTTTACTGAATAGGACATGACAGGGTTGTGGAAAGATATTTGGAATTGGAGCCAACGCACCAGTTTATCGGAAATTTTAACCCGACCTTTAAATATTGATGGAATTTATTTTAGGTCAGGATAATCGTAGTAGACAGTCCGAGTTTCCGCGTAGCCGGGAAAGGCGTTTTAAATCTGATTTGCTCCAGGGAAAACATTTTTTTTTTGGTATCGCAACGATGGGGTTTCCTAGAGGATGAATTTTCAGAGGATTTTTATCAATGTGTAACCAAAAAATAAAATATTCTAATATAATCAACAATTTTTCGGGCAATAAATAACATTATTATAACTAATTAGATAAGAAAATTAGTTGTATTAAGATTATATTTTTTGTAGGTTTTAATATTTGTAAAAATCCGCTAAAATTAGAAATTTCTAATTAAATCTTTTACATTGACTACACAAACTCATTTCCTACGAATAGTGATTGGCTATCATATAATTAATAAATTTCGATTAAACTAATCCACACCCTAACAGAATTTCTAATCAGTTAATTAGAATTTATCACTATTAATTATTAGCGTACGAAGATATACTGCTCCACAAAAGTTAAGGAAGTTCACAAATATTGAGAAAAATTTTAAAGTTGCAGGTTTCTTGATCGCCAAATTTAGTATGAATTGTAGAGGAACAGGCAAAAAATCCACTCAGATATTAGAGAAAATATTTAATTTCGCATATTTGAAAATTTGGTGATCAAAAAGTCTGTAACTTTTAAAATAATCGTAAAATTTGCGAACTTCCTTAACTTTTGTGGAGCAGTTTATTAATAAATCGGTTACTTCAAATACCAGTTTAATTAGTTGGCTAATGTTAACAAAAATAATTAGATGTAAATTCGATAAATAGCTAAGGGTTTAAAAAAATCATCATGTTCCATTCCGAATCGAATAAAGTTAAATTCGACTGTTGAAATGTTTGAACTCGGAGGAGCAGCCCAATTGTTGAAATCGGAACAAAATTTAATCAAAGACCCCTCGAAGCAATGGAAAAATACATCATAAACTTCATTAAACCCTGCAGAGCGAAGGAAAAAAAGAGTATCGAGATAAAGGATTCGTTTAATTAAAAAGGGAGTTCTTTGAGCGGCGTTGGCAAGAGAACATTTAGAAACGGGCCTTTCTGGCTACTTCTGTAGTTTATATGTACAATATTTCGCATTGATGAACATTAAAAAGTATGTTTTTTTTGTATGAGATTTAGGTATAATATTGTTGAAATACTGTATTATATTTTACGTGCTGGTGTTTTATTAAAGAAAATAACCCTTGGGTTTTACCAAACAACAGACATTATAATAAACATGTGGACAAAGGTATAGAGTAAAATCGTAAACATCATAATATTAATTTGGTTTGTTATACTAAATTAATATTACCCTTACTTCATAATATAAACTCAGTAGATTTAAAACTGTAGGCTAAATATATTTAGTAAAAAAGTAGGAATAAATTATTTTTCCAAATTAAAATATTACTACCTTTTTAGCATAACAATTTAATATAACTGCAGAGTTTAGTGTTTCAATCTTCCTTCCTGCTGCCTTTATGCTCATAAAGGAAAGAAAAATTAATTTTCTCAAACTGCAGGAACATTTAATGAATACAAACGCACTAGAGAGTGGAGTTTCTAACCCTTCATAATGAAATAGTTCAGGTATATGCTGTTAAAAACTGAAGTGTTTTTTGCTCTGAAGGATCCTTGTGATGTATTTTCCCAATTTCCATGTACACGAATGTTTAATCTGAGTACATATCGAGATTCTTTTCGGAGATTTACTAGAAATTTCGTCGCGAAAATGAAATAAAATAAAAGGATATATCGATTTTGGGCTTTCAGTGGAACGCTTCCATGCTAATGGCATTTATATGTAAATTCGCAAAGGTGGTGTTTATTTGGAACTTTCAGTGTTCGAAGGAATTTCTAGGTCGGGTTTCATTGCTACCATTTTTGGATACTTCTGTATACAGTTCACACCGAAATATAAAATGAATATTAACCACTACACAGCCATAATCGGGTTTATCTGTGCCAGAATTCCAACGTTATTAAAATATTTCACCTCTTGCTGTAGCTACCTATTTTATTGTATATTATTACTACGCTGTGAAATATAGCCCATAATAATACTGAAATTTATCAATAAATTAATTACTTTATTGAACATTCGATTAACTTCGAATAATCCCTTCAATTTCCATATTTCATCGAACCATTATGCCAGCAGCTCACTGGGAATTCGCAATTAATTTCAAAATAAATCGGCGTACACAACAGGAAAACGAACGCAATACAATAGCATTTGCTTTGTTCCAGGTGTTGCATCGTCGAATCGATCAAATGATTTCCATTGATTCGCCGCTAACACGTTGAAACGAAGAACAGAAACCATGTCTTGTCCGTTCAGACGTACCTCCAACACCATCCAAAATGGTGCTACGGCGGCGTTGAAGCGAAGCATGACTCAGAAACAGAGTTCGATACAGATCCCGGACGAGCAGGACGAGGAGAACAGAAACACACTCAATTTGAAGCACTTGAGCGAAGCAATACTAATTTTAACATCACCAACGGTAAGTTTCATCTAACATAACTAGGTGTTAAGAAAACGTTGATACGTTGTATATTACAAACCACAAATTAATATTCGATATTAAAAAATAGTACATCAAACCTACTGTACAAAACATTCAGAAAAAATATTGAACACATTTCCTACACTGCGGATTTCCTTCTTAGGGCCTTCTGTATCTCCACCAAGGTCTTGCCTTTGGTTTCCGGTATCACAAAATATACGAAAATCATGGCGAGGGCGGCGCCACAAGAGAATGCGTAAAACACCATTTCCAGACCGAGATGGTGCCAAAGAAAGGGGAAGGAATAAGTTATGATGAAGGTCATGAAATATAGTACCAACATTATGAAAGAAAACATGATAACGGCGCTATTCGGAGGCAGCATTTCGATGCACACCATAAAAGTAACCGCACCTGGTCCCAACTTACAGCAAAACGAGTACAATATGATGCACACTATGGGCAACCAATGCAGTGATGTTAGACTAACGTTTTTCTTCTGTAAATTAAGATATGTAGCTAAAATAAGTAACGATAAACCTACGCCTGCGTAGGAGATCATCATTAATTTCTTCCTGCCCCAGCTGTCTATTGTTTTAGTGATCATGATTATGGGCAAAAATTGCAATAAACCATTTATCATTACCGATATATCAGCGGGTAAAGATAATTTGTATTCTGTAAGAATGGTTTGCTGATAGGCATTTATGCAATTTAGCCCTGAGACCTGTTGAAAGAACATCAATATCACTGCTAACAGACAACTTTTCGTTTTAGTCTTTAGAATCTTCCACAAGGAAAGTCGCTTATTTTCGAAATCTTCGATGCAGACTCGCGGTTGTTCATTGCGCTGGTTGAGGATGACTTCGGATTCGATCGAATCGTGTTTGCTGGCTATGCCATTGGAAGGCGATTCCGGCGCGAATTTTCCAAACATCACAAAAAAAACCACGGATAGTCCTATGCACAAAATCGCGATAGTTCTAATTGTAACAAACGGTCCTATTATCAGCAGCAGATCCTGCCCTAACGTCATCATCCAGCTAAATATACTGCAGGCTTTCCCTCTATTCTTAGGACTGGCTATGTCCATGATGTAGAGAGGAATCAACGTAGAACCGACGCCGGTTCCTAGGCCGAATAAAAACCGAGCCACGTAGAAATGCGCGATGCTATCGGCGAATATCAGTATGATGCTGGATATCAAATGCGATATGGCGAATATGAGTAGCGTTTTCTTTTTGCCGCATTTTCTTTCGACCACGCCGCAGGTCAGTATGGAAGCTATAATGCCGAGGAAATGAAGTGAAGTTATCCATGATATTTCGGGCACGGAGGCGATTCGGCCGAGCGGATTGTGCTCGGGATCAACTAAACCTGTGAGTTTAGGCAAGCAGCGGGACGTCCAGACGAATCCCACTCCAATCAACATTGCCATAAAATTTACTAAAAATTAAAAAAAAAAAGAATTAGGTGACCGAGTAAATTATTGCTTGAGCTTATTTTGATGTTGTGGAGTTGGAAAATTCGAAGGATAGGTACATATTTTAGCAGCATGCTTTAAATAAGTTACTAGAGAAGGTTATAAAACATCTGACTATGCAGCAGCGAAACAATTTATTCTTCTTCCAGGAGACATATAAAAACTCGGATCTATGTCTGGTAAAGGGCAGTAAAGCGAATTCTGGTGAACAGTGTTTGTTTCTCAATTGATGAATTCGTCGAAAATCTTTCCAATACTTTAAGCTCATCAACTTTTATAAAATTTTATACCCATGAACATATCTACTGTTTATGTATTTGTACTCTATTTTAATTAATTTTGTTTGAGGCCGGTTAATCGTTAAAGTTGGTACGCCCAGATTTTACGAGAGAGATAAAATGTATTTTAAAACCTACATTTTTTGAATAATGAACAAAACGTATTACATATTGCAGTGTAGACGGTAGACAGCAGGTCGGTGTCAGGTAGTTGGAATATTGTTTTACTTTTGGAAGTTTCTAACAACTTTTAAGTTTGCATTAAATTTTTGTGAAACCCTATTTGAGTTCATTGCTGTTTTGGGCGCTTAACTTTAACCCGCGAAGTGTTGAGATTGTGTATATAATAATAAAGGAAGAATGATTGATGATGATTGCGATTCCTTCGACATACATCTGCCTTCTCGAGAAGTTTTTTTTGATGTGATTAATAATAAGTAAATCATTCAGTAGAGCTGAGCGGGTTCCAGCTTTGCAACACAGCGCGCAGTGAAGTGAAAAATATGAATTAATGTCATTATGATAAAAAAATTAACTTAGGCATAAATTTTAACTCCAATAATTCGACCTATTTTCATAACACTTAAATTTATGTATTAACTTTACTTATTAATATACATACCTGAAACTGATACGAAGTAAAGGTACTTCGATTTTCCAAGCTTATCTAGACTCAACATTTTGTGTAACCTAAAACTTTCAGAACATGTTATGTCTCCATTGAATAATTTATAGCTCTATGAGATTTTATAAGGTGTAGATCATTTAAATTTAACACATCAAGACATATAGTAATATTTTCTGTTTTTTATACTTTTTTAACTGTGATTTATTTTTAAATTTAAATTTAGTTATCAGTAACAATGCAAAATTGCAGGAAAATTTTTGTAATTTAAATAATATTATCACTTGGGGCAATGGCATCGCCAAGTAACTACCTGTTTTTAACACTTCTTATTTCCTTCGTCTCTAAATTGATTTATGGTAAATTCCTTTGATTCAGATTCTAGTATCACTGACTTGATTCTAGTATCTAGTGCTCTGACTTGATACTGGATTAATATTTTCTTTTAAAACCCGCACCTCCTGTACATTTTTATGTTGCCGATTGTGTAAATAAACTGTTATTTTTGGCAATAACGTTTTTAAATTAAAATAAATCCTTAAAATGTTCCATTGACTCTTGTCGTGAACGGATGTATACATGTTTCCAGCATCCCAAAGTAATCAATGATAGGACTTAAAACTGATTTAAACTGGTTAAAGAGATAGAAGAAAACCGAACAAATCACTAATAATGATTGGAAGTGTCCTTTAAATGCATACGCAGTTATGCCCCACAGGAATAAGGGAGAATGAAAAGTGAATATTTAAAACAATATGTTTGTCCAACCAACAGTACCTAATCTCAGGCACAGGCAATTTTCTCGCATTAGTCACTCAGTAGCAAAAATTTCCTGTGGTAACATTTCGCAAGTTTATAAGTTCTATTTCAATTATACTTTATTATTAGAATCATACCTTATTATAAGAATTATAAGGACTATAGATACATATTTATAATAGAGAATGAATTGGAAATGAAATCGTAAATACAAACAAAACGGAGGTATCAAATTTAGCCCGCCGTATAATACATATCTATTAAAAAGTTATATTTTTGAAACAATCAACCTAAAAATTCTAAATATACAAATGTGATAAGCTTGTTCAGATTTTGACTTTAGTACATTAATGAAAAGTTATAAAGTAAGTTACAAAAAAACAGTAAAAACACCACGTAATTAGTTGGAATTAGTTAAAATTTAAATGTTGATTATTTGGCTAATATCTATTATTATAATAATAATATACCTTTGTTTGGTTTTAAATGAATTTTTAAAAAAGCTTTTTTAACTACTATACTTTTTTAATGTTTTTAAAAATGTTTTTAAAATTTATTACAAAATATTTACATAATTATTTACACATATACGTACATATTTCAATATTATATACGTATTTATTACATCATACAAAAAAACATAGACCATAATTTCAAATATTGATTTCAGTCAACGTTAATCTTCTATTAGAAGTATGTAAATGAACACATGATTTATCATCATCAATTTTCCTAAGTTTTCTCTGTATCTGATCGAAAGTTTTTCCTTTGGTTTCCGGAATAAAAACTGCTATGAAAATGATAGCTACTACTGATGCGATGGCGAATCCGTAAAAAGCGATGTCCAGCCCTATTTTGTGCCATACCGTTGGAAAAATGTACACCATTAAGAATGTAAATAAATTCGATACTAACGATATTCCCGAATATAATGTAATCATATAATTCTGCGGAAGGAGTTCGATACTAATCAAAATAGAAACTGGCCCCGACCCGGATTTGAAACTAAAGGCATAAAGTAAAACGAGTACAATTGGCAACCAATTAACAGAACTTAGATCGATTTCATACGTTTGCAATTGATAGTAAATAGCTAAGCATAATATTGACAATCCTTGGCCTATGTATGACATTATGATTATCCTTTTTCTTCCCCATCTGTCTATTATTTTGGTCACTAGTAGCATAGGAATAAATTGAGCAATACCATTTATCATCACAATTTTATCAGCCGATAAAGGTGTTTTATATTCGGCTAGCAAGGATTGCTGGTAGGACACTACACAATTTATACCAACTGCTTGTTGCAAAAACATCAATACAGCAGCGAACAAGTAACATTTGTGGATACCTTTAGTCTTTAACATCTGTCCAAAGGAATTTCCCGAATCGCCGTTAATAGTCGTAATTAAATTACTCAATTCATCCGCAATTCCATCGTCTTTCAACCGAGTCTTCTTCAAAATACCCTCCGCCTTTTGCATGTCGCTTTTTTTTACAAAATACGACGCACTCTCCGTGCTAAATTTACCAAAACACGCCATAAAAACTATCGAAGGAATCAACGATATCAACGCCAGGGTGCGGATCGTCACGCTGGGTCCGATCAAGAAGACCGATTCCATCCCCAAGGCTGCCATCCAGTAAGTGCAGCTAAACGCCCTACCCCTGTGGCCAACTTCCACCATTTCGACGACGTAAGGCTGGATGAGAGTGAAAGCGCACCCCGTACCAAGCCCTATCAGAAATCGCGCTATGTAGAATAAAACCACGTTATTCGCGAATACCAGTATGATGTTCGAGAGCATCTGTAAAGTGCCGAAAAAAATTAACGTTCTTTTTTTGCCGAACTTGTTGGCCATCATAGCGCAGAACGGGATGCAGGCTATCGCGCCTAAATTGTGGAGTGATGTTATCCAGGATATTTCTTGAATGGAGGCGGGCCTTCCGAGCGGATTGGTTTCGGGATCCACTTCTCCGAAGAGTTTCGGTATGCACGGTGATGACCAGGCTTGTCCTTGTCCCGATAGGAACGTCATTAGGTTCACTAAAATCAAATTTGGGTCTTTAAATTGTTAAATAACGATCCCACGCAATACTTGTATAGGGTTTTCTTAGATGTCACTATTCAAAGAGATTCCATATGTAAACAAAATTTTCTTTAGACTATAGTTCAGTATTCACAAGATATTTTTTCAGGTAGTTCACAGCGCGGGGGATTAATCACAATTCGAAATATTTTAAACACAACCACACGAAGTAACAAAATTTTCTCTCTACTTTTATGCACAAAATCTTCTCTCTACTTTCATAAACAACATTTTCTCTCTACTTTTATGCACAATTTTTTTACTCTAATTTTAATTATTATCTTTATTTTTTCTTTACTGTTATGCACAAATTTTTCTCTCTACATTCATGAAAATGTTCTCTCTACTTTTGCGTACAAAATCCTCTCTCTACTTTTATGCACAAAATCATCTTTCTACTTTCATGAACAACATTTTCTCTCCACTTTTATGCACAAAATTTTCTCTCTACTTCTAACACTTAATTTATAAACAAATACAGCCAATTAACAACAAATGCGAAAGAAAATTAAACAACGTGCTTCGTACTTCCATCCAACTAAACAGGTAGAAGATATAAAATACGCCCTGAAAACGTGGCGGAAATTTCAGCATTTCACAAATTTTCATAATACTGAACTCTATAGCCTTAGAGTACTTCGAAATGTACACATTTTTTTAAATTTCGAACTATTTCTATTTTGACTCTTTAAACGATTAATTAGCGCCGAACAGGAGCGCCGAATACGAGCCATTTCTCTTTAATTGAGAAAGTCAATTACAATAATCTTCGATTAAATATACTAGTATTATAGTTCTGGAGTTGGTTCTCGCTTTTAAGTATACAGTAATGAACTTTTCATTCAATGTAATATACATATTCCTAAAAATATTGGCATATGTTTAGTACCCAATGTGAAAATGTGAGTAATAGGTTTTGGATTCTCCCAAAAATAGAGTTACAAAACAACTAACGAAATTGCGCACTAACGTTTCGTTAGTCAAAATACCAGAATATAATTAACATTAGTTTTTACATTTACAATTGAAATATACTGTATATTTTACTATTTAGAACCATCCAATGAGTTACGATAACACACGCTAGACTGTATGTGTCCATGATTATTTAGAAACAAACTGTGTACAAACATAATTATTTTTTATTTTAATTTGCCTTTTTTTTCATGATTTTTGCAGTGGCGCTAACACACACCGTTTTATTTCGTTAAAGAACTTTCTTTAACGATTCCTTCTTTAACTTCCGTTAAAGAAGAATTGGATCTATAAAGAGATCTAATGATTAGTTAATCAGTAAATAAACTTTAGGTATTCACTTACCTGAAAATGTAATGAAATAAATGTAACATATTTGTCGTAATTTTGCGTGGCCTTTCATTTTTTACAGGAGCTAGTGGACTCGACTGAAATGATTAAATATAAGTATATTGGTTATTCGCGAATATTTCACTTAAAATAAATATTAATAAATAGCATTAATTAGCAGGGTATTTACGATAAGCAATAAATTTGAATAAATGAATGTTGGACGATTTAAAATTTAGCGGAACCACTAGTCTATTTTATCTATTTTATTTTGTTTTTACTTACTACAGGGTGGCCCAGAACTCACGCCCCACCGGGAATGGCTTTATGAAAACGACAATGGGGATACCAAAACTGCAGCCGATTGATCAAAAAATCGATCATTCGATTCGAACCACTTTTGAAGCAATAAAAAATTCTGTAGGTTTGGTATTAGTACGACGGATCTCCTAAATGATCGATTTGGAAGCAAATCATTGATCAATAGTCACAGCTGATTTTGGCAGCTTTTGTTAACCTTTTTCATGTTTTCGACTGCAGTTTTGGCATCTCCATTGCCGTTTCCATAAGACCTTTCCCGGTGGGGCGTGAGTTCTGGGCCACTCTGTATAGATAAGTTTATTATAACAACATTAGCCTTAGCAATAAAAATTTCCTTTAGTTAAAGCTTGCATCTCATTACCGGTGTTTTTGCTAGGAAATGGACAGACCACTAAATCGCGTGTACTAGTTGGAAATTACGGTACATTTATTTTTACTGTAAATTACTAATTAAATTTAGCGATACATTTATTAAGCGGTACAAAATTAGCAATATTCTTTATTGAGAGGTGAAATGTAAGTAAAATTACCTTCACGTCTCATCATTCACCCATCTCCCCCTCGCTCCTCCCGAAGAGATCGATCGACCCCTTAAGCGATGCGATACAAAAAAACGCAAATTTTATAGATAAATCGACCCCTTGGGGGATGTCAGGAAGGTCTGATGATTTTTGCGGAGACTGTCCCCTGGTGTTATAATAGGCTGCCTGCAACTTTTTATACTCGAATTCAAAGGCCTACGTCAATCTTCTCTTCACTGATCTGGAGTAGTAAGTTGTGATAGAGGACAATTCTACTCGTATGTAGGGTGGGCTAAGGAGAAAAGTGAGGGAGAATATGGCTTTTGACACAATTTGAGCACAATTTTTGGTCGAAAGTGAAGGAAACTCTCTGGTTAAAATCACTATTAACTAGAGATGAGTAAGAGTGACTACTCAAAAATAAATTAGTGTGTACAGTATTCAAAATATAAAGAAGGTATATCGATGTTGTTATATCGAATAGATTTATTTAGATATTCCTGAGCACTCGTATTAATCGTAAATACTCTATAATCTAAAAGTGAAGATTTGTCCCAGAGTAAAGCTAGCAATAGTAGATCATATAAAACTCTCACATGCTATACTACTTTACATCACAGCATAAAATTCGCTTTCGACAGGGGATTATGGTGTATAAATGTAGGTACTTACGTCTTTATAAAAAATCCGGTATACTCCACCTTCAACAGTTTACTCGTTCAACTATGCATTTAAGGATTTACATACTGCTGTAATTTATTATACACCTTTTTGGCTCACCTGGATTCGATTAAGTCAATGATAAAGGTAAAAAGTTTGTGCTTTTACACTTTCGCGCATTATTTTAACAATGTATAAAAAGTTTTGCGCGAAAAAGTTTTTATTAGTTTTTTATCCAATTTAACCGTAAAGATCGTTGAACTTTTGGTAATTATCTTGGAAAACTTTTGAAGCGTCTAACATAAATATAATATTTATGTTATAATTAATAGTAATGTAAAATCAAAAACACAAAAAAATCAGTAACATAATATTTTTGAGTATTTCGTTATTTAACAGAAATTGAATAAAGTGTAGCTACAATTTTTTGCTAAAGAAATTTTTTCCTGTTTGTTAGTTGATCCCTGGACATTCTGTATGTTGATGGCATGTGTAAGTACAAAATTAATGAATCCAAGATATAACAATTTTACGGTAATTTGTTAAAATTGTATTTTACATAATATTTAAATTTTCAAGAACAACGTAGATAAGATAAAACTCAATTTACTGTAAAGCAATATTAAATGAAAATAAAAAATAAAATAATAAATAATAATATTCAGCAAGTTATTTATTGCTAAAAAGAACCAATTTTAAATCACCTGCGTGTATCAGTTAAAATATTAATTTATTCATCATGGCAAGTCCTTTGCCGAGTTAAAACAGGTGTTATTACTTCTTTATCATTGGCAAATATTTTACGCAGCGATTTCAATAGTCGACAGACCAATATTCTCACTCACTATCGTTTTCTATTCGTTTTAACTTCGACTTTTGCGGGGTATTCGGGCAAAGGAACAGAACAATAGTCCCTCAAAGTTGGGCGCTGTCGATAAAAATCTACCAGTGAAATTCTACCATATACACGCTTAAATTTTAATTTCGATGAGTATCTGTTGATAATTTTTCTTATAGAACTGCTTCTTAACATTCAGGTTTAACTAGATATGAGCATTTTAAGTTACTAAACTCACATTAAGAACCCAAAATTGACCTATTTTCATTTCCTATTTTCATTAGAAAATGTTTACAATTTCTTATGAATCTATCTAATATTGATTCAATTAGAAAATACTCTGATTTAATAAGGATTTAATTTAAATATTTAGTATATAGCTCTAGTGAATGAAAATAGCATAAAGCATTGTTTTGTTAATGGAACTTCCTCTATTTTATATTCTATTCTAATTATTCTATATAGCAATAATACCCAACGATAAATACATTAGTCTTATTATAAAACCTCTAAAACTGGTAAATACCTTCAATAATATTACAATATTCTAAAATCCTGTTAAGTAAATTCATTCAGTGTAGGCAGCTTCAGTTCAGAAACCCCTGGCGGATACGGCGAGTACACAATAAAATTTCGGGCACCGAAGCCTATCATCTTTCTAATTAATTTCATACCTGATTTATTTTAGAGTGCCTTTAATTTATCAGTTGATTTGAGCTGCCTATAAAGTTTCTCGGAGTTTCAAGAGGACGCCCTTTAATAGGGGCCAAATTGATTGGAATGTTTGCTCAGAAACACCGGTGGGTGTAGTGCGATGGAAAGCCGTCGATCGGAAAGTGCTTGACGTGTTAGTGATGGAATATCGGTGGATTTTCTTTCATGGAGTTTAAGCCTTTACTGATTTATTCAAGAGGGTTTTTGTAATAATATCAACGATGAAAATGTAGACTTACTTGGGGAAATTTCTAATGGCTCAAAAACGTTAGGAGTGAGATTTCACGCCGCTTCGTAAATACTAATTTAATCGCTTCTAATTGAGGCTCCTCGGTAAATGCGGTTGCTCGTGCGCCAGGTTTTTAGGATATGTGGTTTATTAGGGGACTTTGGAAGCTGCAGCTGAGGATACAATAAGTCCAGATGTCGAGATTTTAGTGACCCCTTGGCAGTTATTTGGAACTAATCTTTTATCCGACACCCACCGAGAGGATTTTCTTTTTTTTTATTTATTTAGGCCAGTATTAAGGAATTGATGGGGAAGTTATTATTTTTTTACGCCCACTCATTCAAAATATTTCTTTATATTACGTTATTATATTAATAAAATAATTTTTGCCTAAAGCATATGTATTTATAAATTTTCATTGTTTGTAAATAAAATATATAGGTGAAGAAACTCGTAATTCATTCGAAGGTTTTTCCTTTAGTTTCCGGATAGAAACCACTATATGGAAATAATAGCGTCAAAGAATTGAAACAAATGGGAATCCATAAAAAGTTACATCTATCCCTGTTTAGACCATATCATGGAAAAATGTGCGCTTTTGGAAATACTAATAAATTCCATACAAACCGTAGTGTTGAATATAAATGGATCAAATTAATCTTCTAAAGGAATTCGAAACTAATCAGCCGTGACTTGATTTGATATTGAACTAGAAAAATAGCGGATTACTTTAGTTTCGTAATTCGTAAAAGTAATTTCTATTGAATTTCTATTTCCAATGAAATCCTGTATACATCGTAGTGTTTATTGTTTTTTTTTTGTGAAAACGTTAATTATTGCGATGAAATTATATTTTTAATATTTAATATTCGCTCTTTTTAGCGCATATTTCAGTTACCGTATATCTTATAATTTTAAAAACTCGACTGTTAATTGAAGCCACATATGTACATACATACATACATATGTTTGGATATACACGCTGATATACACGCAATTAAAAATAAAAACCCTTGTTGACGGATGTATACAGGGTTATCCAAATTAAGTGTTCGTAACTGGTAACTTTTATAATTTTAAAATTGCGACATCGGTTAAATTAGCAAACCATTAGTATTTTTTCGTTTTCGAGTCATTGATCAAAACAATATTTTTTTGAGATGGATATTTTAATGGAACACCCTGTATATTCTTACCTTTGAGTTCAACTTAAAATTCTAAGTATTTTTCATGTAATCCCAACGTGTACAGTAATTAAAATTATGATATTTAGTAGTAATCAATTTACTTGGGTAATTATTATTTACTAAAAACATCAGTAGCTATAATAATGCATAATTCACATACTTCACACAGGATAATTGCTATAATTTACACAGGTGATAATATGTAACATAAAACTTTAATTATACCTTGTACATTATCTAAAATATTTTGTGTTCACAAATTATCTATCTACATTGTATGTAAGAAATATATTATTTAATTTCACCAGTTATGACAACATTAAAATAAATTATTATTAAATCAGTATTCTAAAATCCTGCATAACAAATCCATCATTCATTGTTCTAAACTTCTGGGATTACTTTTCCTGCATGTAGCGTATCTATCGAACACACATTAAAATTTGAGTCCAGAGCCTCTCATATTTCTGAGTTATTTCATTTCTGATTTATCTCAGAGTATCCTTAATTTATGAGTTGATTTCTGCTGCCTATAAAGTGTCTTCGAGTAGAATAGTTTTTATAGTTCTCAAGCGATAAATTTGAAACTTTCCAGCTTCGCAATTTTTAGAATAATAAGTATTTATGGCTGGCATTAAAGTCGGTAGAAAGGGCGCTAGTTATACTTTATTTATTTGGTAAACACTGAAATTTTTACTCTACCTATAATTACATAAAAACGCAAATGTATAATTCTCGAAGTTTATTTCTGTACTTTACTCTACATTCATTGTTCGACCGAAATCAATTACTTCAGCTTTTTTACCTAATTTGACTTCCATTCGTTTCCTATTAGATCCTGTGTTGGCAAGGAGCAAAGGTAATTACGTTTATGGTGTGTTTATGAAGGGAAACAGAGATCCCGTTCTCCTGATAATTCCTCTTTTACTGGTGATAACACAGCACACAGCAGATAATTCCATTGCAATCTAAACATCGTCTGCAGTTCGTCCATAATTAATCTCTTATATCTTGTAAAAAAATTGTAATTAATGACCTCAGAAATTGGATCTGTCGCGTACAGAAGACCATTCGTGTACGTCCGATTTATGCGAAGAAACGTGAAAAATTATTTGGAAATATTAATGGCGTTTTCTTTTGTAACTTTTTAACTTGGAGGCACGAATTTTTTCATTTGATCTGATAAGCTGCAATTTACGAACGAGAAATACGAGAGACACGCGACTTTCTTTCGGAAAGTTCTAAACGTTAAGATATCTCTTTAATGATTCGTTATTAATTTTGTAAATACATTAAAGCATTTTTTATACATATGTTTGTACCAGCTGACTTTAAATGATTTGAGACTTTTTTCATGTAATGCTGTAATTGGCTTCTTACTGTTTTGGCATTACTCAAACAATATCTTGAAATTTCAAATCAAACGATTTAAATAATTTAAAATTTCATGAGACATCACTCACAAATCAGAGTTACCAGTATAATTTTTAAAATAGATATTACATAAATCAATAAATTATGTTATTAAATAGATCCATGAATTACTAACAAAGCGCATTCTAAATTATTAACAAAACAGATGATAGTTAATTACATAAATTCCTCAATTTATGGAAATATTGTTGCCCTAAACCATTATTATCAACGAGGTAATCTCGCAATGAACAAATTTTCCAATTAAAAATTCTAATTGAAATGCTGTTTGATTTTGATTTAATTTTATGGTTCAGGGGTCTCATGTTTTTATTTGCACAGAAATATACGAGCATCTGGTGAGGTCGTTATATTTAGTAATTTACTGCATTTTCCGAATAATGGAAAATTCCCTGGGTTCAATGATTTTTGTAGAGAATATTGTGAAATTATGAGAGAATGCTTTGAAACAATGTTTCATACAACAAAAAGTCCATACATTTGCTGTTTTATCCCATATACAATAAATTTTACTGATTATTTTTTCTACAATAAACACCAATTTTCCTTGAACAAATAGTCACATTTTGTTAAAATTCTATTCATAATAAGACCAAATCGCGATGTCATTAATTCAACAGAAAAATTTCCCCTTATTTTCCCTGGTTCTCCTTGAGGATGAAAATTTCCTGAAATTTCTTACGTTGTCATGGTAATGAAATTAAATCCACACGAATTATCCGCAAAAAATGAGATGTGAAATTTCCCAGCAAATACCTGGATAAAAATATTAAATTTCCATTTCTTTTCCAGAACGAAGCTGTACAACAAGCACTGGCATCCTTAGTGTTAAAGGAGTACAATCCGTATAAATATAAATGCTTGTAAGTAAATAATAGGTATCTACTTGGATATTACGAGGTACATATTCATTTTATTTTTATTTTTAGAGATAAACTACCGCAAAATGTCACAAATTGTCCAAACTATGCTTATTTAGAAGATCTCTACGACACTATTAAACTCGAAAATGGTGAGTGTACACTTTTCTAATGCTTATTTGTAACGAATGATGCGAATATGGAGTGTAATAATCATTATAATCTAATAAACGTGCGCAATTCCGAACGACATCGACTCATCGACGTTTCCAATCTGTTCCAGACATAGACGAAACGCAATTCTTCGACCTTTTAGGTCAAGAATTGATCAGCCTGTCGTGCACGGAGCGAACGGAGCGCGCCTTCACGTGCTTGGGCGGCAATCTTAGGGAATTCCTGACCACGCTCGACGGCGTTTACGACGTCCTGAAGTATCAGAACAACGGGCGCGAGCACGAGCACGACGCCGACGCCTTCATGTGCACGGCCTCCGAGGAGGAAAACATCCAGCTGGATTTTACGACGGAGAGGCCGGCTGTCGCCTATCTGCTGGTCGGGTGCCTGAAGGCCATCGCGAAGATTTTGTATGAAACGCAGGTGGAGGTGGCGCTAGTGCAGGACGACGTGGACAAAAGGCATTTTAGGTGAATTCGATTTTTTTATTGATTCTAACTTATTCTTTTTTTGTACTTACTTACGCTGGCTAAAGTTAGGCGTTGGCTAAATTTAAAAGTTAGAGTATTTTAAAAGGATTTTCCGTGGAAATTCTACTGGTTTATAGTGAAAGTCGTTTATTACAAAAAAAAGTCTTAAAAAGTGTTTTGATCTACAATAGACTTTATATCGCTTAGTGCCTTGGGTGTTCTTTGCGAACTTTTATCTGCTTTCTTAACTTGTCTATAACTTTATAATAATAGAAGGTTTCATCCATATGGATTTACTTTTGTTCAGATTGTATAGTGATGCTAATATTTTTTGTTAATGTCGCAACGCAGCGAAACTTCCACTCTCGCACGATTTTCCAGCGCATCCTAGCGCGCAACCCGACTGGTGGTACTGGGTACTGGCACGGCCAGGACTGCCAGGAGAGAACGAATTTAGCCTTCACGGCGTTGCGTCATGCTTGTTCGTCTATCCCGTCTACAATAAAGAGTTTTCTACATTACAATTCACGTTACAAATATCTCACTACCACCCAGCAACAACAAATCAAACAACTTTGGAAGAGATTTTGTATACCCAGTGTGCCAGTTTCAATTATATCAATTCAAATATTATTATTTTCATAATAGGTATGTCCCTTTTCATAAAATTTCTTTCAAGCAAGTATTTTTTACAATGTTTTATAATAATTATTATTAAAAATGTAATATGTGGTAGTTATTATTTCAAATTTTATGTCAAATTTTTTTATTGAAAATATGCAAATGCAATCAAAGGCAAATACCTACGTTCCTGCGAGTATTAAAGTTCATAACAAGTTTTAAACTTAAAAAAGTGTACTTTTTAAAAGTAAAATATTTTGTTGCAACTTAGAATTTTTAGATGCCTACTAAAAAAATACAAATTTATACTTGTGAAATTTTCAAAAAACTTAAATATCGCTTAATTTATTAATTTAATAATATATTCTAAGATAATCGCCGAGTTTACTTACAAAATTTTGGAAAAAGTCTTAAAAAAAGCAAATAAAAATTTGTGAAAACGAACATATTTGGACGAACATATTTGGAACATGCGACTGGAACATATCGGTTTCATTATAAATTAATATTTGTTTCAGATATCACATGAAGTTAAATTCGTCGGCAACGAAGCAGCTGTTTTTATGCAAAAAGCTCATGCCTGAGTTCGCCAGTCACAAGCTCCAGATGGGCGTTAATACGTTCTGTAAAGCTTTTCCTTGGCATTTTGTCTTAGGTACGTAAACACTTGTGTATTAAAATTGCATCAAAGTAAGATTCCCCAGGAGAGAAAACAAAGAAAAATTGAAAGTGCCTTCACATACTGGAATTAAAGTACCTAAAATACCATTAAAAAATAAAGAGCTTTTCGTCTCTAGGCATATTATTTTTAAACTCTGACTGGTCTTAATTTAATCTGAAACAATATATATTTTATCGATTATTAGACCAGATGTAATCGTATTAACAAGGATTATGATCGAATTATTTTGAATTAGATCGTCGTTTGGAATTGGTGCAGCTGGGCAGCGGTTTCATGCGATTGTTCGGTCGATTTCTGACCACGCTCGGGGCATCGGTGGCCACTTATTTCGAATTTCAACGACCCAGAAGCATCACGCTATCTTTTGACGAAATTATCAAGAGAGCAAATACTCCGTTCCTGTTGAGCATTAAGAAGTTAAACACTTCCGGCGATTTCTCGGCCGAGGTACGTGTATATATTTTCCCTAACAATTTTCCTTCGAAACTTTTATTGCCTCTCTGGTATATAATAATATTTATTTTGCACGCGGAGGCTTTTGTGTTTCTTTCGTAATTTTGTACTTGTACTTGCAGGTCGTTTTATTTGTCTTTAAATTGCGGCGTGTTTCACATTTTCGTGAAGTTTTGTCGCAGATATTTTTTAATCTTAAATGAGCAGAAGACATAGCTTAAAACCATAAATAATTGATTATATTTTTGGGAAGTTGGTAATAAATATCGACTACATAAATATTGGCTGCATTGATTTACCAGTGATTGATATCTCGGTATGCTTGAAGCTTGATTTTTTTTATTTGAAACACGAAGGTAGCCGTGGCAACGGAAATGTAACAAGGCATATTAATAGTATTGGATATCTACGATAATTGGTTTAATCCTTTGGTAAATATAATTTATTTATTATGTAGGTACTATAGTGAATTTTATGTTTTAAACATTAAAATTCCGACAGAATTGCAGCTTTACCAACATCAAAAAAACCCTCTCAGTTTATAGTCAGTCGGTATATTTTTTTATTTGCTCAAAAAATTAAGTTGAACCTAATCGACAAAAATGCGGAATCCGACTTTCGACGTTCGTAGAATTCGTAAACAGAAATATCCTTTGAAACCTACAACAGAAATGAATTTTATCCTCTATTTCTTTATCCACTTCTTTTTTATACTTTTTACTGCAAAACGTCCACTTTAAATTATCCTGTCAACTCTGCTCTGCTAAGCTTAAAACATTCCTTATTAATTGTTAAAATGTCTGTCATTTAAAATGCTTCGTAAAAACAAACTTCAAGTACCTAATTACTTGATTTCCACGAAACCTTTTAAACAAATCCAATTAGAGAAATTATTATAGGACAAAAACGAGCTACGCAATCGATCCATCGCCGAACCCCCTTCGGTTACGTAAAAAAAAATGATCACCACACTTGACGCTAAATCAAAGCGACAGCCCAGTATCCGATTCAACGTAGCGTCTAATTAAAACGGGAAACAAAACTGAAGCTCCTCGGTAATTCGGCCTGTTCGCATGATTTACGGAATTTGATATTACTAACGTCGTAAATCCGGATCGTAGTTTCGTTGTGTTGTGGATTTCCCATCGTCGAGCGAACCCATTACAGATTCGAATATACGCCCGTTATGCCGGTTAGCCTTCGTGTACTCCGCTCGGTAATGAAAACGAAGCCGGAAAACAAATAGGGATCGAATGCAACCGTTAAATTGAACATCCCCATCGAATTAAATGGCTAATAGCGGATCGTTTATGGAACCCCTATGTGTGGGATAAGTAACTACGAATTACATATAAAAAACGGTTTCGTCAATCAATGCTCAAATATACTCCAATGATTTTATGGGTTTCTTTTTTTCTTCTTCAGTATATTCTTCAGAGTCAAGTTGTTGCCTTAGTATTAGACTGCAAAAATAGCCCTTTGGTTCTTAAAGTTTCTCTAATTATGGTTTTTATAAAGTATTAAATTTTAATGGTTTGACTGTAGGTAAATTTTCTCTTGTTTTAATAGAGCTTGTTTGGTGTTTTTGGGTTTCCCCGAAACGATACCCTGGCTAGTTCTATTTATTCGCAACAAGCGCAAAATTACTGGTTTTTACGATATTCCGTGGAATTTTCAATTACCTGACTCGTCAATTAAGCGTCGAACGTAAAGCTCCTTTCTCCATAAAGACACAATTTATCTTGCACGCGATGTATAAACCGAACTCCTGCTCCAGGCTAACGGCGACAACGATCGAATTAACGCGAAAAAACTAAATAAAAACGTCGCTCACAAAGGGCCGGTCCATTGTGCGCGCTAATTACTTTTTAGAGGAGTTTTATTAACGTTTCACCTTCGCCACGCTCGCAGGGTCTTAAGCTCAAAGGACAGATGGTGTTCTGCTCGGAGTCGAATTCCATATTGTTCATCGGCTCGCCTTTTATCGACGGGCTGGAGGGCCTCACCGGAAGCGGCCTCTTCATCTCGGACATTCCCCTGCACGACGCTACCAGGGATGTCATTTTAGTCGGAGAGCAAGCCAGAGCACAAGTAAACAATTCATTCATTCACTAATTTAGTTGCAAAAATTGTAATCAAAAATTACTCATTCATCACATGTAATCTTGGATTGGGTGATGAACGATTAGTGGTTCATAATTTCTATAATTAACTGGTATTATTTGAGGATATAAATCTGGGAAATTCCCATAGCAACTGGAGTAAAATAAATACGTAGTAATAGATTCACTAAAGCCTTTTCAAATTGAATATTTGTAACAGGATGGGCTGCGAAGGCGTATGGATAAGCTGAAGAGCTCGATCGAAGAGGGAAACAGGGCCGTGGATAAAGAACGCGAGAAAAACGTCAGTTTACTGCACTTAATCTTTCCCCCGGATATCGCTAAAAGGTTGTGGTTGGGTGAGTCTGTTACGATCTGTTCGCATTTTCTGTAGCTGTAAATCTTACTCGGCTGATTCCTTGCACGATTTAAAGGTGAAACCATCGAGGCAAAGACGCACGAAGACGTCACGATGCTCTTCAGCGACATCGTCGGTTTCACGTCGATTTGCTCGACGGCCACTCCTATGATGGTCATTAACATGCTTCAGAACCTCTACAACAAGTTCGATACGTTTTGCGAACAAATCGATGTCTATAAGGTTTGAGAGTTAATAATGGTGTTGTGAGTTGGGTTGAGAAATCGTTTTTTTAAAGGTGGAAACTATCGGCGACGCGTACTGCGTTGCCGGAGGTCTTCACAAAGAAACGCACACTCACGCTCAGCAGATCGCTTGGATGGCGCTCAAGATGATCGAAGTTTGCTCATTGCACCAAACTCACCAAGGACAGCCGATCAAGGTACGTACATTTTAATTAAGAAAATTCATCGCACGTGATGCATTCCGCTTTGATCCTTCTGCGAGCGCAAATTTTTTCCGCCTTTCGAACTCAATCCGTTCGTGAAATTCCAAATCAAAAATCCATTCGCCGTTCTAGCGTTCACCTATGCGCCTACAATTTCGATCATACGCCCGACCAGGAGCAGCTCCTTCAATAATTCATCGTCTGATTGTGACGGGGATTTTTTTCTCTCTTTTTCAGATGCGCATCGGCCTCCATACGGGGTCCGTGCTGGCCGGGGTCGTCGGAGTGAAAATGCCGCGTTATTGCATGTTCGGTCACAACGTCACCATCGCCAACAAATTCGAATCCGGCAGCGAGCCCCTGAGGATAAACATCAGTCCCACGACGTTCGTGTATGTTGCTATTTTTCTTGTCTCATTCAAAACGGGCGTTTTAACAGCGTCCCGCGCCGTTCTCGATTTGTTTCCTCGTCAAAGGAAGCACGTTCGACGTGTGTACATACGTTTTTCGCGGTGACAGCGGATAATTGCATTGTAGGAGCTTTTTTAACCGTTCGAACGGATTAGTTTTCACGCCACTGCGGGGAACATGACATGTTAGGATAGGGACATGTAAAATGGCTTTTAGAGTCGCCTAAATTCAACAAAATGTAATTTTCTAGTGGCTATACATCCTTTATTGTGCAGAACGGTTCATTATTAAAGGTTTGTTCCAGCAGGATGTTCTATTATGTTTTGATCAGGTATGTTTCGAGCACGTTAGATACCAATTTTGATTAGAACATGACTACAGTAGATACTAATTGACGAAACGCTCACTATCGCAAATTAATATTTGTGATTTTTTTTTTTAATTTTAAAATGTGTCTTTCAAGATTTTTCAAGTACCTAAACTTGACGATATTTTCTAATATATCACTAACTTTGTCGATTTTTAAAATGTTTTTGCAAGATTTTACAATTAACTTTGACGATTTTAATAATACTTTTCCAAGTTAATCGATTTTGAAATGATTTTACCAGTAAATTTGACCAAAGTGGCCTTTTACACTTTGGAAAACAAATCTATTTTATCTTTAAGAATTTAATTTAATCTTTAAGAAGTTCCCGAAGAGTTACTAAAAGACAGTTCTAAATGGTAGGAGAATGATTTTGGAGAGGTCTAGATTGTCCTAGAACAATCTTAATGTTTCTTGAGCGTTCTAGATTGTTCAAGGCCGTTCTAAAAGATTCTGGAGCGTTCTAAATATAGTTCTAGATATGTCTAAATGGTTCTGGAGCATTCTTATTAGTTCTAAAGAGTTCTAAATGATTCTGGATTGTTCTAAATGGTTGTAGACAGTTCCAAATGATTTTGGAGCGTTGTAAATGTTTCCGGAGCGTTCTAAATGTTTCTGGAGAATCTTAAATGGTTCTAGACAGTTCTAAATAATTCTGGATCGTTCTTAATGATTCTGGAGGGTCGTTCTAAATGGTTCTGGACAGTTATAAATAATTTTAAAGTGTTGTAAGTGGTACTAAACAGTTCTTAATGTAAAAGATTTTGGATCGTTCCAAATGGTTCCAGACGGTTCTAAATCATTCTAGATCGTTCTAAATGGTTCTAGACAGTTCTAAAGCTGCACAAATCAAAAATCAACTTTTTTCGAATTTTTTTGGAGAAACGCTCTAAAGTATTTTCTGATATTTCTGTTAATATTGAACAAATCAAAAACGAAATAGTCTTGAAAAATAAAATAGTTTTTAAAATTTTGTTAATTATGCTATGTGAATTGTCTTCTTGAGCTATCTAGATGTCTATTCAATGAGAGGCTACCGTGGAAAACCCTGTATACAACTTAGTACATTCGAAAAATCCCTTATTTACGTTTCGTTAATTTATCGGATTTCTTTGGGTTTAGGCGTCTGACGAGAGCGGGCGGCTTCGTGACGGAAGAGCGGGATCCGAGCTGCCTGCCCAAGGACTTCCCCGCCCACGTGCCGGGAACGTGCCACTTTCTGGTGGACTACAAGCACTCGAAGTTGGCCGAGGAGGCGCCGATCGCGAGGCACATCGAAGCCGGTCTGCTGGACATCGGGCTCAAGTGGAACGACGCCGAGGCTTCTTAAGACTGCGGAGAATCTAGCAATAACAGTGCAATAGAATGTTCTGAAGAGACTGACGTATTTGATATTCCTATGCTGGGGTTTATGCAAAGTTGTATTCGAACGGGGTACGGAATTTTACAGCGTTTTACTAGATGTCGACAATAAATGATGAATAACTAGCAGGACTTAAGGATTAGTGAATTTTTATATTTTTATGTTTTAATGTTTTAATCGAGAACCATTAATAACAAGCTGAAGTACATAATAGATAATTAGTGCGCACTTTTAATTTTCGGTGTTGCTTGTGTGTATGTTAATCTACATATAATTTATATGAAAATGCTTTTTGCAATTTTTATGGTTTTTGATTAAAAATTAAAACAATACCTTATTAATATGTTACACACCTTAATAGGTACAAAGCTACTTCAAATAATTGTAAAGCAATTACATGTGTTAATAAAAAACTACTACTTAAATGAAAACCGATCGATTCAACAATGTATAAATTATAGGTAATTGTTAAAATAAATGTTTTTTTTTAATTTACGATTACCTACTAGAATAATCGATAAATGTAACTATTGTATATACATACATATTTATATCTTTTCACTCTATCTTCTATAAAACATATTTAATAGTCCGTACATAACATTTCTTCTAACAGACAACGATAAAATTTCGCAGCTTTAAACGTACCCGAAATAAAAATTATACAACTTTGTGTACTCCCCCTGACAACAAATAATTTTCGATAGCTACTTATACTTATCTGTTTTTCACCTCAAATATTTTCTACAAAAACATTTTACTTTGCAATTTATCACGGCACTTTACAAATTATTGTATTCATGTACTTACAATTAGACCACCTTCAATAAAGGATATAATGAAATTTTGGATAAACTTCATTCAACGCCTTCCAAACCATAACTGCATCAGATTCTGGCAAAAAGGAGAAATCTAGCTACTTATTCTGGATATAATGCGATGCTATCCAGAATCCAAAGACAATATTTAGGAGCACCAGTAAGTAGAAGAGAATTAGATTGACGTAAAGGATCTAAAGCAAGAACTAAATGCTAAAACTAAATAATTTATTTTAAATAGTTGTAAATTGTGCAGCTTGAAAACATGTTATGAGTTGTTGGTTAAAGAATTAAATAACTCGAAAATATATCAATAGTTGTCATTATCAATAGTAAAGTAAAGTATAAGTAGTAAAGTATTAATCAATAGTAAAGTATCAATAGTAAAGAATAAAGAGCGCTATTCGCTACTGGATGAAGCGAATTCTAATATCGGCCGACAATCATCAGTTCGACTGATTTTCTGTTCCTTACTAAATTATTATATCGATTGATATTAATTGAAAGTCTCTTTCTAAAGATTGCAGCTATAGCCGCAAGTTGCCTCTCTGTATACAATACCTATGTAGTTACACAATACATGTAATTACCAAGGGCATATTGCAAGCCCTAACAAATTTATAATTCTATTTTTTTAATCAAATCTTTATATCCAAATAAATATATATTTAAATCTTTATCAAACACTGATCAATTCCAGCGATTTTTTTTCTTGCACTTCATTGTTATTATTAAGTAAAATCTGTATTTGCGCGAATGTTTTACCCATGGTTTCCGGAATTAGGAAATATGTGAACAAAATCGCCATGAAAGCCGTAATGGCGAATCCCCACAGCGCTACCTCCAAGCCGAACGTAATCCAAAACATAGGAAAAGAGAGAGTTATTACATAAGATAACAAGTTCAAAATGAACGCGGCTAGGGAATATAATATTGGCATATATTTGGGCGGACACAATTCTACAGATAAAACCGATGTAAGCGGCCCGGAGCCCAGTTTGAAAGAAAATAAATACGTTATTATAGTAAATAACGGTAGTAAGTTTAAACTACTCACGTCGATGTTATTGTTTAATAAATAAAAATACGTCCCTAAACAAAATATCGATAAACATTCACCGGCGTACGAAAATATAAGTAACTTTTTCCTACCCCACATATCCACTAGTTTCGATGTTATAAAAATAGATATCATTTGCACAGTTGCTATTATCACGAGTGATTTGTTTGCTGATAAGGTCGATTTAGTTTCGGCTAAAATTGACTGCTGGTAGGCGAATACGCAATTTATCCCGGAAAATTGCTGGAAAAATACCAGACATGCCATTAGGATGAAACTTTTACGGGCGCCCTTAGACATTATGAATTCCTTCCAGGAAAAACCCTTGTGTTCGCCTATATCTTTGATAATGCTGTTCAACTCGTTGCTCACGTCCCTAGCATCTCTAGTTTTGATCAAAATTTCTTCGGCTGCGCCCAGATCGCCTTTAGCAACGAAATGGTAAGGGCTCTCCGGCGAGAATTTCCCGAACAACACGAATAATAATACAGTCGGTACTAGAGACATCGCAGAGAGTATTGTAATGGTAACATAGGGACCGATCAGGAACAGGAAATCCTGAGCCAACGAAACCAAAAAATTTGAGATCGAGCAAGCCCTGCCTCTGTGATTAGTTGGCACTACTTCGACTACGTAAATCTGGACTATTGTGTACGCACATCCTGTAGTAACACCCATTAAAAAACGCGCTACGTAAAAATGCCAAACATGATTGGCGAAAATCAAAATAATGTTCGATAGAAAATGCGGGACGGCGAACAAGAGAATGGTGTTCTTCTTGCCTAATTGGTAGGAAATCATCCCGCAGAATAGCGGAGCTATTATCGCTCCTAAATTATGAAGGGATGTTATCCATGCGATTTCTTGAATAGTAGCCTGTCTTCCGAGGGGATTGAGCGAAGGGTCTTTTTCGTAGAGTTTCTGGATGCATACCGAGGGCCAGGAGAATGACAATCCTGGCAGCAACATGAAGAGGCTGGCTGAAATGTGATTGATGAATAGGTGATTGAAGTGAATTGATAATTTAACATACCAGAGAACGCAATGAAGTATGAATAGCCCAGTCCAGTCTTCTTGACATCTTTCTTTTTTTTGTCAATACTTGGACTTACAAATCTCCTGTTACAAAACTGCCCTGAAAATTTACAATGTTTTAACTAACTGTGCTGTTAAGTTGATTACAGATTAACTTATGATTTTTTTCTCAATTTTATTAATAATATTCAAAATGAAATATTTTCTTCCTCGCTCCCTTCGATATTTTTTAAGCAATGTCATATGTACTTTTGTAACGTGGATGTTTGTTACTTTTAAAAGTAGGTCCTCAGGAAATCGGAAAACAAGTAAAAACGGTTTAAAACGGAATATATTAACGGTAAACGAAAACGATACAAAATATTCGAAAGAAACGCGAGTACGAACACGAAAAGAAATACGACGGAGCGCGAATACAAAAGCGTCGGCTTTGGAGGAACGTAAAACCGGAGTCCTTAACCGTCCCTGTCTAGGAAGCGGTGAGAAGCACCAGGAGATTCGATTCGATTCTTAGTAGCCTTCTGGGTAGTTCCACGATGGAAGCAGGTAAGAGCAGCTACTAGGAAGAGTCGTGTTCCAGTATATCGTTCTGGGCTAATGCCCCGGTGTTATGAGCAGTTTGGTTGCTGGTTCCGCATCGGCGCGTACGTAGCGTCCTCTTTGGGCCCTCGTGGTAGTTGGCGGGTGCGCGTAATGGTTCGTAGATGGCGCTCGGGTGCGGGGTATTGTTACAAACTCCCCCTCAGAGTCCTGGGGGTCGTCTCGGCCGTGGACTCTGAAACTTGCTTCTTGGGTCGTCCTCTTTTCCTTAGTGGTTGGACTGGTCTGGGAAGGTTGGATGGTTCGTCCTCCGAGAGTGTCCGGTATGGAGTAAGCGCGGAGACGTGGTAGGTACCCATGGGTTCCGTTCTTCTCGTAGGATGGGCGATTTGGAAGGAGCATGGACCATGTTTTCTTGTTATTACATATGGTCCATCGCGCCGTGGGGCCAACTTCTTGGAAAATTGCTTATCCTTCTTGCTTAAGGAATGGTCCGTTATCCATACGTAATCGCCTATGGAAAATCCCGTGGATGGTCGACGATGGGCATCTGCGTAAGTCTTTCGGTTGTCTTGTTGTTGTTCCCAGACTTCTTTGGCGTTTGAGAAGATGTCGGCCATCTTTAAGAGTTTCGGGGTGACTTCTTTTATGAAGGTGTCCTTCTCGACTATACTTCGGAAATCGTGTAGTATCTCGAAAGGATGTCGCAGCTCTTGTCCGAAGACGAGGTAGGCTGGACTGAAATTGGTCGATTGGCATCGTGAGGTGTTCATTGCGAACCTTATGGCTGGTAACATCCTTGGCCATTCGGTGTGGTGAGGTCCCACGAGTATGGATAGTTGGGTTTTGAGATCTCTATTCCGCCTTTCGACTGGATTGGCAGCAGGATGGTAGACGGGTGTGAAAGTCTGCTGTATATTGAGACAGTCGGTGACAGCTTGCATGATAGCGCTAACAAACTGGGGTCCGTTGTCACTGATGATTCTTCGGGGCATACCATAGCGTAGGCAGAATTCATCTATGAATGTCCAGGCGCACTCATCGGCTGTAGCGTTTTTCAGAGCAAACAATTCGATCCATCTGGTAGCAGTGTCTTCGATTACGAAGATCCATTTCTGTTGGTTTGGCCCCTCAGGAAGAGGTCCAAACAGATCCAAAGAGATAACCTCGAACCGTTGTCGCATTACAGGCGTTTGGAGCAGCCCCGCCGGTACCATGTTGCTAGGCTTGTATCTCTGGCAGTCGGGGCAGTTTTTCACATAGTCTGCAACTGTTTTTCGTAGCCCCGTCCAGTAGAAATGCTGCAGAATCTTCTGGGATGTCCGCTCGGCGCCATAGTGTCCGGCATGCGGGACATCGTGGTACTGCCTTAGTATTTCTATACGCTGGGCTAGTGGTACCACTAGCTGGGGTTCTTCGTTATCGTCTTGGGATGAATAACGGTAGAGTACCCCTTGACTGGTGATATATCCTCTTGCAGTCCAGGGTACTGTCTCCTCTGGTTTTGCTCTTTCGAAGCAATCGAGAATCTTCTTGACTTCTGGGTCCTGAAGTTGTTCTTCCCGGATTTGTCCAGGGTCCTTCTGTGGGAAGTCCACGGTTACCGTGCTTATTTGACATGTAGATGTGGTCTCGATTGGCGGTCGGGAAAGTGTATCGGCGACAGCATTTGCTTTCCCTGGTTCATAGGTGATTTTCAAGTTGAAAGGTTGCAATTGCAAGGCCCATCTGGCGAGTCTTCCGCTGGGCGTTTTGAGGGTCATCAACCATTTTAGGGGCTGGTGATCCGTAACTATGATTACGGAGCTTTCTTCTAGGTATCCACGGAATTTTGATACGGCCCATACGATCGCCAAAGCTTCTCGTTCTGTGGTGGAGTAATTTCTTTCTGCTGACGTAAGCAGTCGACTGGCATATTCAACTGGTCGTTCTTCGTTACCCTCCCCCTGCAGTAGAGCAGCTCCTATGGCGTAGGCACTGGCGTCTGTTCGTAGGGTAAATGGAAGCGTATGATCCACCTGTCGTAGAATAGGGGCACTGGTTAACGCTTGTTTCAGATAGCGGAAAGCTTCTTTCTGTTCGTCTTTCCATTCCCAGGGGGCGGCTTTTCGGGTAAGCTTACTTAATGGCTGGGTGATTTTGGAGAAGTCCGGAATGAAGCGTCGGTACCAACTACAGGTTTGAAGGAACGTATTAACCTGTTTTGGTGTAGATGGGGGCTTCATGGCAGTCATTGCTTCTATTTTAGCTGGATCGGTTTGTAACCCAGCGTTCGAAATTATGTGCCCCAGGTATCTGACTTTTTGGCAGCCGAAGTGGCATTTCGGCCTGTTTAGTCGTAATCCGTAGACGGTGAGTAGTCTGAAAACTTGATCCAGTTCCTCCATGTGTTTCGGGAAGTCGGTGGAGAGCAGTATCAGGTCATCTAGGTATATTAATAGGCGCAACGTCGGAAGACGGTTCCGAAATCGTTCCATCAGCCTTTGGAAGGTAGCCGGTGCGTTGACCAGTCCAAAAGGCATTCGGTTGAACCGGTAAGTTCCGAAAGGTGTCACGAAGCACGTTTTGTCTTTATCGTCCGGACTTATGGGAATTTGGTGATACCCAGCCTTGAGGTCCATAGTGGATATGACTCCCACGTTTCCGGTTGAGTGTAGAAGGTCGTCGAGGCGTGGTAATGGGTAGTGATCTGGACGGGTGACGGCGTTGAGACGTCGAAAATCGATACATAAGCGGATTCCTCCTCCAGTTTTCGGAACCAATACTGCAGGCGCGGACCAGGGACTTTCGCATTCGGTTATTATGTCCTGTGAGAGCAGGGTCTCAACCTCATTTTTGAGCACCTCCCGCCGTGAAGGTGTCATCTGGTAAGGAGGACAACTGATCGGGTGTGCATCACCAGTGTCGATCCGATGTTCGATTTGGTCCGTTGGTGGTCCACTCGGTTGGAAGACACGCGTTCTTTGCGTTAGAAGTTGATCTAATTGTGCTCGCTGAGGTGGGTCTAGTGCTAACCCCTCATCTTCCCGTAGTTGTACGGCAAGGGTAGCGAACAAGGCAGAAGTGTTTTTGTTACGTGCGTCCGAATAGTCCATTAGGGCGTCTTCGGCGTCGGCCAGCATGTACCCCGTTCGAGAATACGGGTTGCTACGCAAATACGGTGTTGCCTTTCTTATGAGGTCGACAGGATTAGTCGCGACTGCAAGTTCAGGCCCATAGTGGATCTCGGTATCCTCTTGCATTGGAGTGGGCGGAGTCATTGACATCGGACTGAGCATTGGCGGACAAAGCCAAGTCGTATTTATCGAGTCGAGTATGGCAACAGCGCGTTGTGTTTGCGGACGGTCGATAGGCGGTCGAATCTGTTCTTTGGAATCCTTGGGAGAAAACCCGGATGGCCGGGAAGGAGCGTCGTGAAAATACCAGATGCGTTGGTGAAAATCGAGGATCAGGCCGGCCGCGACGATAAAATCTATGCCCAGCAATGATGGGGCATTGGGCGTGTCGGGCAGCACCAGGAACGTCGTTGGTATTTTGCGTCCCTTAAGTTCAACCATCGTGCGAATAATTTGCACCTTCTTCTCGGTGGTATTACCGTCCGCCAGGGTGACATCCATGGAGCGAGTTTGAGGGAGGTGTCCGGTTGCTAGCAGCATTTTCGCAAGAGATGGGCTAGCCAGACACTGTTTTGCTCCTGTATCCAAGAAGGCTGCTCCCGAATGTCCTTGTATAACGATGTCTATCGCTGGCCGGTCCAAAAATTTGGCGGAAAGGAACGAGAAAGTCGCCGTAGGGAAGCTGGACGGATTGCAATCGGGGCAGTTCCGCTTGATAAAGCCGGGTCGCTGGCACCCATAGCAGCGCACGAGGGCTTCGCCTGTGGTTGCTGGTTTAATAGCCGCAGCGTCTGCCTTGGCCTTTTTCCGGCAAACCGCGACGTCGTGTCCCGGATTGCGGCAATATTGGCACCGCGTTTTGTTCTTCTTCTTCCCACTATCAGCGGAAGAAGGAGGAGGAGGCTGATTTTCCTTGTCGTCGGTCTTGGGGATTAAGCGATTATCGATGACTCTTGCCTTGGTAAGTAGATTCGCAAACGTGGTAACGGTTTCCCGTGGAATGCGGTCTATTAAGACGGGTTTGAGCAAGCCGTAGACAATGTCTAATTGTAGCTCCTCATCTAGGTATTTCGGGATTTGGGCTAGTAAGGCTCTCTTCTGGGACACGAATTTACCCGTAGGCATTTCATCGGTTTGTGGCGTGTCGAAGACCTCGCGGAGGATTTGGTATGTTGGGGGACGGGGAGCGTATTCATCCCTGATCATGCGCATTGCATCCTCCCATGTGGTAGCAGCGGATTTGACTCCCATCCACCATGTTTTCGCGTCCCCATACAATAGAAGGGCTAGTCCGGCAAGTGCATTGGCGTCGCTAATTCCTTCGCTTTGCCTATAAAAATCGGCGCTGCTCAGAAAATCTTCCGTAGCTTCGATTCCGTACGTTCCACCGAAGCGAACGGGGCAGTGCGTGAAATGCCGAATAGGAGGTTCGACAGGTGCGGGACATTGGGCTCGAGATATTGCATTCGAGGGGTCCGGGTTAAGTGCCATGGTTTTGGCAGCCTGGTTCGTTGTCCGTGGAATGATTGTCGAGGGATTCAACGAGATCTGGTACGAGTTTAAGCACGAGCACGAGTTCACCGATTTTAACGCGAATTAATGTCTTTTGATATTCCTGGCCTGTGAAGTTGGGCGCCAATTTGTAACGTGGATGTTTGTTACTTTTAAAAGTAGGTCCTCAGGAAATCGGAAAACAAGTAAAAACGGTTTAAAACGGAATATATTAACGGTAAACGAAAACGATACAAAATATTCGAAAGAAACGCGAGTACGAACACGAAAAGAAATACGACGGAGCGCGAATACAAAAGCGTCGGCTTTGGAGGAACGTAAAACCGGAGTCCTTAACCGTCCCTGTCTAGGAAGCGGTGAGAAGCACCAGGAGATTCGATTCGATTCTTAGTAGCCTTCTGGGTAGTTCCACGATGGAAGCAGGTAAGAGCAGCTACTAGGAAGAGTCGTGTTCCAGTATATCGTTCTGGGCTAATGCCCCGGTGTTATGAGCAGTTTGGTTGCTGGTTCCGCATCGGCGCGTACGTAGCGTCCTCTTTGGGCCCTCGTGGTAGTTGGCGGGTGCGCGTAATGGTTCGTAGATGGCGCTCGGGTGCGGGGTATTGTTACACTTTTAATTATATATTTTCTATTATTTTTCCTTGAAATAAACAAAAATAAACTAAAATAAACTACAATTAAAAATAATATCGCATCAAAAGAATCTTTATATTTTTTCACGATTTTAATCGAATAAAAAAATAATTTAAATTTAATTCAATAATTGCCGTATAAATTAAAGTAAATTACATTATTGTAGTATTTGTTTAATTTTTTTACTTACTAGTTTCAATTGAAGTAAACATATTTACCCTATTTTAAACAAGTCTATCCAACGAATATTGAAACGACTAGCAATTATTTTTTATACAACGTACAATGTTAAATGAGCGCTGTTAATCAAAAAACTGTAGCTTATACAGGCTGTCCCGGAACCCCCTGGATACAGAATCTGTATTACAGATCAACTAAACATTGTTAAAGTTAAAATAATTGAATCTAGTTGCAAATGGGTAAGGCGTTTTCTAAGTCAAGAGTTTACTTGTATTTATCAACGTGAAGATCGCTTTAAACACCTGTAATTTTGTACTAAAAACAGTATAATTGCAATGTACCTAATGGTTTTTTGTATACAATTTTGATAATAATATGCTAGATAAAGTGTACACTCGTTATTGATTTATTACAACCATAATTGCAAATTGCAATTAACGATCTAAAAATTGAACGCCGTTTAATAGTTTTGGAGCCATAAGGCCATAAAGCCATTATTAGCATAAAATATAAAAGTTAATAACATATAACATATGTATTTTTTATTAATAGATCAATCTTTATGACAATTACAAACATTTTTACTATTGCAATATAATCAACTAGCTCATTAGCATTGTTGTAACAATGTATTGTTAAAAAATAAAAACAAAAGTAGAAATTTAAATTTATTACAGATTAACATAAATACTTTATCTATTTTTTACAAGTTATAAACCTTTTAATGAACACACCAGTAAATTAATTGTTAATAAAGCGATCCCAGCTTCTCTTTCTGCACATCAGGACTACCTCCAGGTACTTCGGGCAAATTTAAATCGAGACCTTTAAACGCGTCCTCCAATTTACTATCGTCCAAACCACCGCCGTCTGGAGGTTTATCATCAGCAGAATCCTCCTTCAACAACTCCAAAAGTTCCAATTCTAAATCGGACTCGTCGAATTCGTGCTGAGCGGGCTTCGACAAAGCTGACTGAATGTCATCGGATTTATCAATCACCTGAAGGTAAAAACCAGATTATTAATAATAGATACTAGTTAGATGCGATATATGCATCATTGCATTGCAATTACCTCTCCTAGTTGAATCATAGTATCATCGATGGCATCTTCTGATAATCCTGAATTCTTGTAAGTGGAATTGAAGGTCGACAGGACGTTCTTGTATGATTCCCAGACGCGTTTATTCGAATCCGTTTCATTAATTTGCTGTAGTAACGTTTGAATGTTGCGTAGAGCATGAGTTTTCTTCTCCAATAATTTTTCCAGATCGTGCTTCTTCCTCAGAGAACTTTTAGCCTGAAAAATACGATTATATGGGGAATAAATCACTAGTATGGAAACAATGGGAATGTTATTTAACACTGGACAATAGATATTTGGGAATGTTATATGAAGATAAACATGTTAAAAAACTTTAATCCTCACCGTTTGTTTGTGATTTTTGGACAAATGGGTTTTGGCTTCTTTGATGCATTCCTCGATACTATCCTCTAATCCTTCTATGCTCTTTAAAATGTGTTTTTCGCTTTGTTCTAAAGTGTATATGCTTAAATCTAATTCTGTTATTGAACAATTATGACCATCACCTATTTTTATTAAAATTGAATCGGATAGAGATTGGTTGTTGTTATTCGTTGATATATCAACAATTTTTTGATTAGACAAATAATGAAGCAAAAGCTTTACGTTTTCGGTATCACTAGGAGTTTTATTCAGCAATTTTAGTAAATCATTTAAACTTAATAACTTATTTTTGTAATTGTCCGGTACGGATTTTAATAAAGTATCGCATTTCTTTTGAACGATTTGTAAATGTACTAAGGGCTGTTCATCGGGAACTGTGGAGAACAAAGTATTCTTGAATTTGTTAAATGTCCAAACGAATGGCTTTTTAACGAGCACATTCGTAGCCCATGCGCCCCATGAATGCGGATTATTCTTGAGGAAAATGTCTAATCGTTCAACATCACCAGTTTTTTCCATTTCCAAAAGAACGTCTGGTAAACATTGCGGCGGCCTTCCATTTCTAATGAATACTTTATTCAACGAAGACAGCGTAAACGTGTAAACATCATTCGCATCACAATAAGCTTTTATAACAGTTTTCCATGATGATATTTTGTTTTCCCAATCTTTCGGATTTACACTGAAGCTTCGAACTGGCGTGAATAAAACGTTAATCTTATTTTCATCTTTTAAACATTCCGGCAATTGGGATTCGGGAATGTTGAACATTTTAACAACCGACTAATAATTTATTTGTGGATTTTAAATTAAAACGCATTATCAAATAACGATGACACAACAATGACAGCAAAACAGCTGAAGATGACATTGAAAGAAAAATAATTTTTACCAACTTCATGTAACCAATTGTTGTAGTCATCTCTTTTTATCTTGCTAAATTAATAAAAGATACGCACTGAATAGACATAAAATGAGAATGACATTAGTGACAGTGACATATTATTATTATTATTATGTCTATTTTTTATTGTCCATGATATAATATAAATATATTTTTCATTGATATTTTATAAAACTAATGAATAAAAAGTAAACCAAACAGTCTTTACAGCAAAATGCAAACTAAATATAATAACCCAAGGTTATTTAAATACATTGGTTTATCACTTGTAGGAATAAGGTAAATCTACATTTTTATTGTGAAAATTTACTACATATTTTTAAAAATCGTAAATGAGAATCATGAAATACTGCAATGGGTAGCTAATTACTCACAATTACTAATTTTGCTTACACACAAATGCAATACAATTGACAAACATATTGTACTGTAAAATGTGTAATTTTTTCAATGGGCGCTTTTCTTGTTTTGACAATATCAAGAAGAATTTTTAAGCATTCGAATAATTATCTTGTTGGTTATTTAATATCAGATTTTCGTTTGCAGTTCAGGCTGGCTTTATTACCAAGTGAAACAAACCTATAATATACTAGAGAACACAGTAGACAGCAAAGTAATGCTCATGAAAAATATTCTCGAGGATGAACCGAAAGAGGAAGAATTTATCAGAATTCATCAAAATAGTTCTTTAAAAAACGACGTCTTCACGAATTTAACGAATTCATTGAAATTCGCCTACACTCGAAGGTAAAACACTTTAAAAATCAGTTAACTTGGATACACAAAACAGTTTTATTTGGAAGAACGAAGCATCTGTAAATTCCTGTTATTTTATACACTAATCATCAAGAAGAAATTGGTAATTAAAAATAAATAATAATAAAATAAATTAATCACTCTGTTAGTAATAAATAACTTCACTTAGGTGCTACAAAAATCTTTGCAACCCTTGCATATAAAGTGTAACTATTGGGTTCATTTAAAAAAAAGTCCTAAAAATTTAATAAATAAAAAATGGTATTTAAAGTGTTAAAAGAACACCCTCTATATTTACCAAATTTATTTAAAGTACTTACAATTTATTGTGGTTACTGCTTTCATTAACAATTTAAATTCAACATTAATAACTCGTAATTAATTTTCCTAATTACGTTTTGGAATTTTACATATGTTTCAGCCCACTCTGTTCATTGTTTGGCTAAAAATTCCTGCTCTAGGTTGGTTAGATTGGCCAACACCGGCGACAAAAATGACAGAACCAAAGCGGTGAAAGCCTTGGCCAAAATGAAGAACTTGAGCAACTGGCACTGTTCTCTTCTCTCCAACATGATGAACTCTCAAACGGCGGTGGCTTTGGCCAGATCCGATAATGTGGATCAGAGATTGTTCATGGAGCCGCCACTCAGATACCACAATTACAATAGGAAAATGTTGATTAGCGCTATGAGAGAGTTTCTGATAAAGCTCTACGAATATTCCCATCATCCGTGCATGGGGTATTTTTTGTCTGAAGCATTCGTATATGAACATGTAAGTTTTATTCTTATTGTATTTTACAAATGTGTATTAATTATTTTATCCTACATGCTGCTTAGTTACGATATGTAGAACCCATCGAAGAACAGGTACAATTTTCAAGTAGTTTTAATTTCAAGTAAATGAAGAAAAGTGTATTGATATTTTTAATCGTTTTAGAACAACACTCATATAGTTGATCACGATTCATCGTCATTGGAACTGAGCAAATTCATACAATCAGAACGAGACATTTTACCAAAGTGTTTGGAATCAATACTACACCACTGCAGCATCGAAAACTACTCCAGAGATGTGGTGAAATTTAATGGATTACCTTTGTTGATGGAAATTTACCAAAGATACATAGACAACCCGAGCATAGCTATTATACTGTGTCAAATAATCTCCTACATTTCTCTCAATAATGATTTATTGGAGTACATTCACAAGTCCGGTAAATGGTTCCATAACGATTCGATTGTAATAGATTTACTAATTATTGACGTAATTAGGTTGGATAGGTATATTGTCAGAATGGGTGAATAATAAAGAAATTAGAATATCGGTGCCAGCAGCTCGTGCTCTGGCCAATTTAGATGTAGACAACGATTGTAAATACTCTCGAAGATTGTATCCATTGCATCCTCTTCGAAGAGCTAGTGGAAAACAGGATATAGATGTTGTTTTTGTCCACGGTTTGCTGGGCGGTGTATTTTACACGTGGCGACAGAGAGTTAAACCTCAGATGAATTTGGACTTGGGTAAGTGTGCTTTATTGAATTTTTTCCAGTAGTGTATTTGATCAACATATTAATCTGGACTATTGACTAGTTTGGTAACGATTGTCCAGTAGATATGACATTTTTTTTTTAATTTTTAGCGTCCGGCGAAATTTCTTCGTTTGATCTCAAAAATGTAGAGAAAGATTTCGACATAATTTGGGACGATCTTCCTGTTCACGGAAATCAAACTTGCGAAGGTCCTTATTGCTCTTCGGATGCGAATTATAAGTTAAAAAATAGTGCAAGTACTGAGGATTTTACGCAATGCTGGCCCAAAGACTGGTTAAGTGAAGATGTTAAAAACATAAGAATTCTAGGTATGCACTTTTTTGTATACAGGGTGGTCCAGAACTAGCGCCCCACCCCAAATGGATTAAGGAAACTACTATAGAGATGCTAAAATGAAGCAGAAGACATGAAAAACACTATCATTTGGTAAATAAAGAGGTTTACAATCGACCAATCACAGTAATAGTTCAAATTCACGAAAATAATGTGAATGAGCTTTGACTATTTGACATTATTGAAAGATATTATTGATGTCTCAATACTGCTATGTATACAGCCACCGAAAGTATGGAAATGTTTATAATTTATGGAGAATGTGGACGAAACGCAGGAGAAGCTGCTCGAATTTATCGAGTACTATTTCCCGGTAATTTTCTTGGATTTGAACTATTACTGGAATTTTTTATGTCATCGGCTGCAGTTTTGGCACCTCTATTGTCGTTTCCTTATTCCCTATCCCGGTGGAGCGCGAGTTCTGGACCACCCTGTATACTAATTTGATAACTTAATACAATAATCATATTTTTTAGGTATTAATTACGCGACTAGGGTATCTATGTGGGCTCCAATATGTCCATCTGTAAAAATGAAACTTACTTTAGAAGAACGAAGTTCTGATCTACTTTTGCGCCTCATAGAGGCCGGCTTAGGAACTAAACCTATCGTGTGGGTTACGCATTCCATGGGAGGACTAATAGTTAAAAAACTTTTATGCAAAGGTAACAATTCCCAGATATCAAACCATTATAAATTGCCTCGAATGCATTTTCAGCGTTTGATAGCGACGTGCCAGAAATCAGAAACGTCTGCTTGAATACCAAAGGAATATTTTTCTACAGTACGCCGCACAAAGGCTGCAGATTAGCAAGCCTAAGCCAAGCCAGCGCCTTGTTGCTGTGGCCTTCGGTCGAGGTGCAGGAATTAAGAGAGAGTAAATAAATTTATCCACTAGTTTATACTTGATTAAATCGAGTTTTTGCAGACTCTCTTCAACTAGCGAATATGCACGAAAAATTCCTAAACATCGTCAATACCGTACCGATGAAGATAGTGACCTTTGCCGAGACGAAATCTACCATTGTTACCGCTATGAAGCTTAATTTCTTTTTAGTAGAACGACCTTCCGGCGATCCTGGTGTTGGAGAGTATTTCGAAATACCGCAGGACCATCTTAGTATTTGTAAACCAGTGACGAGGTATTTATTTGTATAAACCTTGCTCCATTTCCGATTGCAATATGGTCATTCTATGAGTGAAACAAAGAAAGGTTATTAAAATGACAGTTGTCAGGGTGAAAAGTTGTAATGACACAATGTCACTCTTACTTTTTCCTTTGTAAGTGTCTAATGGAAGTTGTCTTTATCACACCCATGGCCTATATAACCTATATTGCAATAAAAAATGGAGCAACCTGTATATTAAGTAAATGGAAAATGTGCTAATGCATTAAGAAAATAAGAAATTTTGGAGTATTAGGAAAGTTCTGTATTACCCCAGGAATTATAATTTTGAACGCGTACTTTGGATTCCTTAAGTTAAAGTTAGATTAAATAACATATTGTAGACTCCCCTACACGGTGACTCAAAAGCAAGTGATAAATTTTGCTTTATTTTCACTAGAAATAATTTATTTTAAATATTCTAAATATTGTTTTTTTTTTCAGGTATTCCTTTCTGTATCAAAAAGTAGTGCACATTATCAAAGAAATTTTGAAAGAAGCCTCACGGTAGTAGATCTATCGTTTGTTTATTAATTTGCTATATCTATATTAATTTAAATATCTATTTAAAACATATTTTAAATATCTATTGTAATTTATTTACGCGATAACCGTCCCCTCATTTGATCCGATTAAGTGCGACTTTGAGGGGCTTCGAAAAATTTGTATAAACAATTTATTAATATATTTATAATATCCTTGTGGAAATCTTATCGTCCAGGAGTAAGAAACTCGCAGTTAATCCATTCAACTGCGAAATAAACTTCAATTAAGCCAAATTAGCTCGATTGTCAGGAAAAGAAACGAACATCGAAATCAACAACGTCGCGACGATTCGACGTTGCCAGATCTAGTCTCATTGTTGGATTGTTAAGGTAAACCAGCGATTTTTTTAAAAACTTTGATTTTCTATAATAAATCACTCTGATTCATGGAAAAATAATGTAAGAATTTGTAGAAACTTCTAGGGATAAAAAGAAATTGTTCGTATGTAACACTCGTTTAATTACATCTGAAATAATTACTCAGAAATTGCTGTGATCAATTTTGAAAAAAATCATTTTTTACCACCTCATATTTCCTTTACACCAGCTCCAGGCACATACTGTTTCCTCCAGGAACTTATACATTTGAATTTGGCATCGTCGCAACGCATGTCCATTGCCAGATCCACCGTAATTTCCCTGGATCTAGTTATTGTTGAAGTAAAGTAAACCAGTAACTTGCAATTTCCGAAAAATCCTCCCAAAATTACAGAAAACTTTTAAAATCCTTAAAAAGTCCTTTTATCTACTTTACTACTTGTTAATTATAATTGCACCTGGAGATCAACTTAGAAAATGCCACTTTTGACCACCAGTATTGATGCTTCACATACATAGCTTCATCCAGGAATTTTGAAAATGGGACTTGGCAACGTCGCGACGAATGTTCGTTACCGACCTTGTTCGTCCTTGCCGGTTCGCGAGTGCTGTGCTAGTGTCCGTACGCTGCGGACGCTTCGGGCGTCGCGACACCGAAAATTCAGACGTCTCCGGCGTCTCTCCGATGATCCTTCATCCAGGAAAGCGATAGCGCACTGCACAGGTTGGTTGTGTGTCTTGTGAAACACTAGTTTTGCTCGTTTTTGCGTTTTCCCAATCCTTTTAACGCTGTGAAATTTTGGGCCTTCTGATTTCGAAGGATTGGGATGCATGAGAGCTTAGCCAAAATACTTTCGGTGTTTTCATCGGATCGACATCATCCAAATGCGCGTGATTTGATGTTTTGGAGCTGAATTTTACGGTTAAAAATAGTTTTTTTTAATCGAAATTTTTGTTTTTATTACGTATAATCTGAACGTATTGATCCACTCGAATTTATTGCGACCGAATTTTTGGCTAATTACATATTTGATTATGACAATTTATGAGTCAAATCGACAACGGTTTGTTAATGTTTACAAGAAAGTTTATAGAAATTCAGCGAATGCGTTAGAAGTTTCTATATAAAACGTTTGTCAGAGTAATGGATTTCAAAGCGCAGCGCAGTTTATGTTTGAAACTAATTAAATGTTTGAAATAATTTAAAAATATATTTAATTACTGTTTTATTTGAAGCAATTTAAAAAATAATAGATAGAATAAACATCGACGGATAAGACCACAAAATATTTAAAATTTATTGATTAACACATTAATAATTAACACTATAACGTAAGTGTGATTTTATGTACTTGTTGATTTAATAACTGTTTTATAATTGTAGGGAATCTACTACGGCGATTTTAAGTAACATTGAGTGTTCATAACTTTATTTTTTATCGTTATTCATCAAAGCGACAAAGAATTTTAAAAAACAAAAAGAATAAAAAAGTTTTAAAATAAAATTACCTATGAAATGAACTAATAATTGTTTAAACCATCTATGAAGCATGGGGTAAAAAAATCTATAACATTTTAAGGGAGCATCATCCCTAATGAACCCTTTAAAATAAATCAATAGATCTCTAATAACCATCAGTAAATGCTCTTTAGTCCACTCATAACATATACCAAATTTAGTTGTTATAAGTTTGAGTAGTACTGAGATATTAATTTTTTTGTACCTAATTTGTAACTCCACTTTGAAAGCCTATAACTTCTCAGGAATGTAACTTTGTATTAAGTTAAGTTGGATTAAACAACGTATTTTGGGCTCCCCTACATGTCTCTGCCCTGTGTCTATTTTAGAAAATAATAAAAATTTACATAATCTATTAAGTTCGCCAATGAAATTTATGGCAACTTTGATGTTTCGATTTATTTAAATTCATTTTTAAACTGAATTGAATAGACTTGTAAACACTATGAAAATAGTTTGAATTATTTTGAATTCGCAGACTACCAGATCATTATAAAATCCGGCTTTTTTTTAATAAATAATACATTACATAATTATTATAATATATAATTATAAACTCGAAAACAAAGAGGTGTAGGACATATATTGATGTAAACTTTTCTTCTTAAAATCATCCAAATATTCACATCCTGAAGTATCGGCACTCAATTAATTAACACCCTGTATACTTCAATACCATATTTATCTGTCTGCCAATTCAGATTTATCGTTTTTTCTTCCAACTGGGGAAAATAAGTCGCCCATTAAGCGGTCAAACCCTTTGTCGTTTGCTGGAAATCTCATTCATTCTCCAACTTCTCGTAAAAATAAAAAACCGACCAAACTGCTTCTGTTCAGACATTTTCTGTAAAGACAGGATAACGAAAATGGGAAGGATATCCTGGGATTGGAGATTCCAGGCAACGCCCGATGTCGTAGAACATTTAATGGGAAGTTTAGATTACATGCAAGATTTGAGATGATGCTGGATTTTCATTTTATCCTCTCTTGTTTCATATCTGCTAGAATCGGTATAATTTAACTTCTTCTTATCGTAGAGAATCTTTAATTCATATGGCAACACTGCTGAGAGTTCTACGAGGAAGTCTCAATAAATAAACATTTGCATAGGGAATTTCCGTAAACAACGCAATGGATAAATTGTGCTCAATTTCTAATTTAACCATTACCTACCGCTACTTGTTAAAGAAATTAAACTATAGCAGAGTTCCTTCACATTAGACGGTTTGGTTAAATTTAGCTTGCCAGGCGACTTATTTACAAACCCGTCTTAACTAGTTAAAAACAGAAACCGTCGAGTTGCCCTTGGTTAGAATGAAAAATAGAATACTAAGGCCTTTAGTTAAATATATGTATGAAAAGTAATTTTATCTAACAGGTGACTTAAAGTGATTGAAGTTTTTTTTTTTGAGGAGTTGGCGGTTAACTTTACTGCTATTATTAATTTTAGAATAATACCTTGAATGATTCAGAATGTACAAAGTTACTGTAGAAAACATTTCCTAAACATCAACCTTTGGGTACCAATAATTTCTAAATGTGATCCTTTAAACAATAACAAAAGTGTATTTTACTGTTATTTTTGTATTCGCTACACTCACCTACATTTTTCATTCATAGAATTTATTATTTTAGTAAAAATGTCCGTGAAGGATCGGGAAACTCGTAGTTAGTAAAAATAACTGCTATAAAAGGTATGCATAAAGCAAGGAACGTTTAGAGAAGGTGAAGTCAAATTAATATATGCACTTTAGAGGATAATGACCCGTCGAATCCGGCAATGAAAACATTAAGTCGTATAGATTTGTCGTTGAATATTTTTTGAATCACAAGACCAATTAAGGGAATTACCAATTTTAACAGACAATTAATAAATATTATGGGAAATTTTGGAGTTGTCTTAAAAGCAGAGTAAAATAGAGTAGGGTAGAGTACTTATTAAACTTATATAAAGGCATATTTTTTACATTGTAATGGTGAATATTTAATATCGCTTCACGGGTAGCCAAGGTAGAAGACTTTCACTGGAATTCTACAATAATTAAGAAAACGCCAAGAATTCCAGAAAAAAATATTGTCACCTGTTAGATACATATGTCACAAGAAAACTTGCAATTATTTAAAAAGCTAACTGTAAAAATTACATCTCATTATCTACTATATCTATACCATTTGGAACATAAAACTTGTTAGAATATATAGAGTCCAACTACATAGCATATATTGATTAAGACATCTTCAAAATAACATACATAACATAAATCTCACAGAAATCTACTATATTAATTAATTAATTAATTAACGAAATCACCTTATGACCTACAAAATGCTATTTTGGTCTTGTATTAGCAATACTTTAGTATTGATTCTTTTTTTATCGATTCATCTATTTTTAGTTTTTTTTTTGGAAAATTTTTCGTTAGTACAAACTACAATAACTTTTCACGTATTTTTTGACCCCTACTCAGATCGCTCTACAACCGAGCGAACCTTTAATCCAATTTTTACGCTTTGTTAATTATTTAATCAATTTTAAAACAAAAAAAACAGTATTTTTCCAACGTTATTAACTCGTCAATTCAAACAAACAATAAATTTTATTGACCTTAACCATAAAAACTGACCCACGCTCACAAGATAGCCGGCCGCCCGTTGCGTTGTGAATTTTTTTCTAAAAATAAAATTACATTTCACAAAATCATCGTCTTAAAACAGAACTGTAATAAATGCATCGCAATAATAGCCCAATGTTTGAGAATAACAACGCGTCCATTGATCAATTTTATCTCACTTTCTTTGGGACACCCTATACATACATACTACATATCATCATTTATATGTAACATTACGAATACATCATTTCCCTGAAATTACAAATCTTTATTTGCTATTCGCGGTAGAAACAATGTTGCATTCTGTAGGTATAAGTATCAATCCAATATTTCAAAGTAACCCCTTTTTTTAGATTTAATTTAACGACTCCATGGCATCGGAAGGAGAAAGATGCGGCAGTTTCGGCTCGTTTTTGGCACTGTCGTGCAGGGGAAGAGCGGAGGACTTCGCGAGGAAGCTGCATTCGAAGCTGAGGTCGCTCGGCTCCCAAGAAGAACTCGAAGCCGGCGAAACCAGCTGGCTGGGGGCGCACGAGGCGCCCATCGCCATATCACAACCTGCTCAAGCCAACAGCAATTGCACCGACTCGTTTTTGGGCAAGTATCTCAGTTTTGGAGTGACCAAAAAGGGTTGAATTATAAAACAATTTGAGACACTCTGTATATTCCTTATTTTCAATCCGCAAAAAAACTCGAGTGTTTTCTATGAATTATTTATCAATAACTATCAAGTGAAGGTCTTCTAATGTGTATGATATTTATCGATAAGTTAGTAAACTAATTTTGTTGTACTTTGCATTTAATTATCATCATTTTTAGATTTGAATTTACTCAATTGTCCGGGAAGCCCTTCCGAAGAAGTATTCGAGGATGTGGAATTGTACAAATTAATAAACGAAGATACGCTGCAACGACCAGAAACGCAAGAAACCGAAGAAAATTCCACCGAAAACGATGCCAATAATAGTCGCATATCCGATGGAGACCGCGTAAACGGCGTGGATACCTCGGAAGATGATAGTGATAACTTCCTTTCGCTTTCAGAATCGACGTCGCAAAACGAAACGTTGAGCCCCAAAGACTTAGATAGTTCCTCGATGGACCTTCATATCAGTACGAAATGTGATAGCGCCGCAGTGCGAGTAGTAGTTAACGCTGAAAACGAAGCTAACGCAGTCAGCGGTAAGCCTTATGAAGCGGAAAATTCGAATTTACCGGAAGCCAGCGACGACATGGACCTGCAGCTGCCGCGAGTGCGGAGGAGCACATCGCTGAAAACCGGGAAAACCCCGCCGGGCACGCCCGGCCGCAAGAAGATCGTCCGGTTCGCCGACGCCCTGGGGCTCGACCTGGCCGACGTGCGGACCTTCCTCGACGACGTGCCCAAAATCCCCAACTCGGCCTTCGACGACCTGATCGACGCCGATTTGGGCGAGTCTTCCACCGCCGGCGCTCGCGCGGGGAAACCAAAGACTGGCAAGTACCTCATGCCGCTGTTCCAGCAGCCGGGCGGCATGCCGAACTTCCTCGACATCGTCAGGGAGTTCAACGTGTGCCTGGAGAACGTCTTCGTCGACGATCCGTTCCTGCTGGCGCTGAAGGGCACGGTGCGCGTGCGGAACCTCGACTTCCACAAATCGGTCCACATCAGGTACTCGCTGGACTCGTGGAAGACCTTCGCCGATCTCCAAGCCACGTACGTGGAGAACTCCTGCGACGGGTTCTCCGATAAGTTCGCGTTTCTGCTCTACGCCCACACCATGACGGTGGGACAGAGGCTGGAGCTGGCCTGCCGGTTCCAGTGCAGGGGGTGCCAATATTGGGACAATAACAGAGGTATCAATTATTGTTTTCAGTGTCTGCCGACCTCTGAGGCGAGCGTGGTGTCGGAAACTGATAGGAATGTTGACGACTGGGAAGGTGCCAGCTTTTATTAGTAAGTGTTACTTAACGGGTTAAAAAGTATTGTATTAATTTTGTGTTTGTAGGACTCTCGACCGTACGAATTCGAACGGATTTATAGTTTTGACTTGGTAGCTACGACAAATAGGTTACCGAAAACCAGAGTAAATTATGAGCACATATTTCGAATACCTCAAAAATGAAATCAAATCGATGCAATAGCTTTACAATTAGGAAGAAATGTCTCGATGTGGGCAACTAGATTAAACGACTAGATCGATAATTCTCGAAAATACTCCAATATTTGACGTCAAGTACATGCGTTGTATATTTTTTAATAGGTGTTTACAAGAATTCTCTTGCTCCCCTCATTCGACAGAAGCAATATATATTTTATAAAGTAGTTTTTTTTACACGGTTCTTAACAGATTGTAGTTTTTTAAGAAAGTGATATTTACGTCTTGTTAATTGTTATTTATGAACTGCAAAATTTTAACTCTATTTATTGTATTAGTTTATTCGAAAGACTTTAAAAATATATGTTTATTAATCAGCAACAGTGTAATTCTACAAACTTTATTAAATCTGATTCAAATTACATTTTAACTCCCAGTCTCGGTGGAACGCAGGAGAACGAAACATCAAAGAAGTAAGTAATTATGCTTACAAATAACCGTTTGCAATATATCCCGATTACTCTTTCTCTTCTAACAAAATTTTTGTGAAACACATTGTATCGGAGACATTTTTAATCATAAAAACTAAACCACCTTCATCTTAAGTTTACAATATTTATACAAAATAAAATATTTACCATAAATACATTTGCTAATATTAAACGCTACTCATCGGCTCTCAATGCTCTGTACTTGCTTAATTCGTTTGGAAAAGTCCTGCTCAATTCAACTAACATATTGGCTTTAAACTTTCTGTACGCATCGATCTTTCCCTTGACTTGTTCGTTTTTGGCTAATGCTTTCTCGATGCAATCCTTAGTGTATAATTGAGGGTTACGTCCTTGATCGATGTAACTGTAAATCAAACATACATTAGCGAAATTAGGACTTAATTAGTAATGTAGTACATACTCGAATACTTCCAGTGGTACGTGAACTTCCTGAACTTGCGACTTTAATTTATCCACTTCTTGTAGACCGTGGACCAAAGTTTGCCTGAAAATAAATGTGTTGATTTATACGATTGTTTTAAGCAGTAGAATATATTTTCTTACAGTTTTTGGTTCAAAACGCTCTGGCTTTGAGGCTGGAAATCACTCACGATAATATGAATTTGACGCACATTTTCTATGAACAGTTCCAGTTGAGTTTCCAGATTTTCCAACGAAGACGATGCCATATTATGAAATTTCACAAATATAAACTTGTTTCTAGCGATCGTAGAATAATAAATACGGTCTTTATTGCACAAAAGCGTTCAACAAACTAATTATTTACCAATTAAAAATGGCATCAGCAAAACAATAATGTCATAAGTCAAAATATGTCAAATGTCAATCTTCTTATTCTTCTTTTTATGGACTTTCATTAATTACATTTCCAGCAAATCGTACTTCTTTTTCTAAATATATCAAATTTGTAGTGGTAGGTCGTTACACTTCCTCTTCCTGTCCAGAAAATACGCAAGCGCTTGTCGATATAAACTCGAACCTAATTCTTCTCTTTTTAAACTTGCCATTTTGGCATATTGTAAACGCATTATTTAATATTGCTTAATCTTTGAAGAAAAGGAACAGTATTTGAAGCCAACAACAATGGCTAAATTCGATTTAACATCTAAAATGGGCCAATATTTAGACCGGCACTTAGTTTTTCCATTACTGGAATTTCTGTCCGCAAAAGGTGTAAGTAGAGGTTAAATTTGCAATAGTCATATTTATATTAATATTCGGTTTCCGTTTCTTTTTACATATCTGCTTCAGATTTACAATGAAACCGAACTCTTAAAAGCCAAATTGGACATATTGAGCAAAACCAACATGATAGATTACGCTATCGACATACGGAAGCAATTGTATCCTGACGAAGAAATACCGGACGATTTAAAGCAAAGGAGAAATCACGTCGTGTCCCAACTGCAGGAATTGCAACAGGAGGTTGAACCGATACTTACGGTTATTACCGATGAAGAAGTTATGAAAAATATGGAGAGCATGAGGGATTCGAAGACGTTGATTAATTTTTTGTCGAAAGATTACAAGGTGATCTTCTCTTAACTAAATGTAGATGTACATAGTAAAGAAACAGCATGAATAGAGTACTAATCTTTAGTAGTTTAGTGAATATAGCAGTATTCTACTCTCTCTGCTATAACTCTACCATGAATGGAGTAGTACTCTTTTCTACTTTAGTGAATATAGTAGTACTCTCTACTATAACTACTAACTCTAGAGTTTACTATTAGTACTCTAGAGTAGTCCTCTATTCTCTGATGCTATGTTTTTTACCACTTTTCTACTATATGTAGTACTGTTTTCTGAATTTTTTTGGTAAATTCCATTTCATTAAGTAGCTCGAGTATTCACTTCTTTCACCAATATTTCAAAAATTTTGTCGAATTAATTTGTCCCCCTATCAATTAATCATTTTTCGTTTCAGTTTGAAATCGAAATGATCGACAGTCTGCATAAACTAGCCAAGTATCGATACGAGTGCGGTAATTATTCAGTCTCCACCTCTTATTTGTATTTCTGTTTGTTGGTGCTGCCGCCTAACGATAAGAATTACCTAAGCGTTTTGTGGGGAAAGTTTGCTTCTGAAATATTGTACCAGAATTGGGATTCTGCGTTAGAAGATTTGAACAAATTGCGGGAGTACATCGATTCGAATCCTAATCAGTTCTCCGGTAATAGTTTACACTTGTTGCAGGTATGTGAAATATTTATGTATGATGTTCTATTAAAATTAGTATAAATAGTTTATCAATTGCATAATGCTTTTAATTTAACTTCATATTAGGCTAGTTTTATGTTATTATTTATCAACATTTATTAACAATTGTAGCAAAGAACTTGGTTGATTCACTGGTCTCTGTTTGTATTCTTTAATCACGCCATGGGGCGAGAATTGATTATCGAAATGTTCCTGTATAAACCGCATTACTTGAACGCCATTCAAACAATGTGCCCTCACATTTTGAGATATTTGGCAACTGCTGTAATTATAAATAGAGGCAGAAGATCTGCTCTAAAAGATTTGGTGAAAGTCATCCAACAAGAAAGTTACACCTACAGGTTGGTATCTCTAAAACAGAGACTTTGGGGACTTTGATTTATATTGTAAATTAATCGTTTTAGGGATCCCATAACCGAGTTTTTGGAGCACCTCTACGTGAATTTCGACTTTGACGGCGCGCGCCAGAAGCTCCACGAATGCCAGACGGTGTTGTTGAACGACTTCTTTCTCATATCGTGCCTGGACGAGTTCGTGGAGAACGCCCGTCTGATGATTTTCGAGACGTTCTGCCGCATCCACCAGTGCATCAGCATCAGCATGTTGGCCGAGAAGTTGAACATGAATCCCGACGAGGCCGAATGCTGGATCGTGAATTTGATCAGAAACGCCAGGTTGGATGCCAAAATCGACTCGAAATTGGGGCACGTCGTCATGGGAGCGCAGCCTCTGTCTCCCTATCAACAGCTCATTGAGAAAATCGATTCGCTTTCAGTAAGATCGGAGACGCTTTGCGGGCTTATTGATAGAAAATTGAGAGCGAAAACGGATGTAAGTTTTAAATAATTCAGTGATCGAAAATATACGTTATTTACTAAATGTTACTATTTTTTTTGCAGACAAGGTGGGTGAATCAGGATTTTTAATTTCTTATTAATTATTTTATACTTAGAATTCGTAATAAAATAATTAAATACGAAATGAACGCACTATTTGTTATTTTTATAGAACCTCTCGATTAATACTTTAAAACTTTTATTCAATCATAAAATATTCAAACTTAAAATCCTAATAACATCCCTGTTTTTTTTTTAAACAGCAATCATATAATTACGGTATGGATATAACACCCAAACCAACGCCGCCTTCGTGCGCAATCATGTCTTCTGCGTAAGTCCATTTGTCTGATTTAGGATCGTATACTTCGACGGTTACGAGATTAGAGATTCCATCGTAACCTCCGACCGCCCACAATTTTCCCATATTCGCCGTTAGCGCGACTCTACTCCTTTGAGCAATCATCGGCGCTACGTACACCCATTTATTAGTCAGAGGATCAAACATTTCGACTGTTTGAAGAAAAGAACTGCCGTCGTATCCGCCGCAAGCGTACAATTTTCCACCTAGCATGGCAACTCCGAGCCTGCACCTAAAACAATAGTAATTTTTTTTAATTGAGGGATACAAAACATTTATACCACTTCGAATATTTACCGTTTCGTAAGCATCGGAGGCGCTTCACACCATGTATTGGTAGTCGGATTGTATTTTTCCACTGAATCGAATATCGATAATCCATCGTGTCCGCCCAGAGCGTAAATGTATCCTGAAAGTTCCGAATTATTATCGAAAAAAAAACGAGTATTTATAAAGTACCTTGGCAAGCTATAACAGCTCCAGCGCTTCTAGATTTATTCATAGGCGCCAAAGAACACCAAGAGTTCGTACTCGGATGGTACCTTTCCACTGAATTCAACGATGTTAAACCATCGTATCCGCCGCACACGTAAATAATATCCCCTAATGCTGTAGCTCCTAAAGCACTAAAAAAATTACCTAGTAATTACACGTTTCTTTGAATCGCTGTACTATATACACCTTCTTTTACTGATCATCGGTGCTACTGTAGACCATTCGTTTCTAACAGCATCAAATACTTCAACGCTAGACAGCCTGTCCTTTCCGTTGTAACCGCCAAAGGCGAATAGCTTGCTTTTAATTACAGCTACCCCTAGTCTAGACCTCATCATCGACATAGGCGGTGCCATGTTCCATTTATTTTTAGTAGGATCGTAATATTCGACTGTCGATAGAGAATCGCCGTGTTTATTTAGTCCACCTACCACGTATATTTGTCCTTTGATGTCGCAAACTCGAGGCTCCGTCCTGAAGCTTTGTATTAGAGCCCTTCGTTCGGGGATTAAATGGAACGTGAGAGCTTCATCCACCAAGTCCCTACGAAGAATATTTAACAATTCTATTGTAATGCTAGTGATTATATGCTATCCTTTTTATAGTGATCCTAGTATCATAAATCAATAAAGGATACAAGCATTCTGTACGCTTACCTGCATTGAATGGAATATCTGATTTGATCTTCATTCCTAACGCGATCAGTTATGTACAAAGGAGACAATAACGGCAATCTAACGAGTGACAGTAACTCCGGTAAGTGATCCTTCCTCGATGAAATGTCGTGCTTGACCCATCTCATGCAAGCTTCGAAAACTTGTTCCTCGCTGAAGCAGAAGAAGCAGATGAATCGAAATTTGGCGGAGAATAGTAGAGTTATTACCTATCAACCCTGAGATCGTTTTTCGGCAGTAGTTCCTTAATTTCCTTTATGGGTAAATTTAAGTACTCGTCGTGCTGGGAGACCTCGGGAAAATACAACTCGATGTATTTTTCCGCGGAGTCCGCCAATACTGAAGAGCCTAGGGAGTCTGCAAAATGCTTAAAACCCAGGGCGTTCTGAGGATGAATTCTAAAAATATGAAATGCATTGTGTTCACTATTCCCTTGATATTTTTTTCAAATCCCTTTGAGCAATATAGAGGGTAGCTAACATAAAAGTGTTAATAATGAATCATTCTGTATATTGAAAAAATAGTTTTAGATATTGCTACTTGTTTTTTAAACAATTAAAGGATTTGAATGTTAGGTTTGTTAAGAATACTTCGGAATTAATTCTCAAAGAAGCGAAAAGCCAGCCAATGAAATAATTTGCATAAAATCTAATTAAATTTACTGCTGTTTTAAATATATCGTATTTTATAAATTTTAATACGTCATAGATTGCGGGAATCCATATATAAATACAGAGTGTCTCACGAAATTATTCATATAAATAGAAAACTTACATTATTTCGAACTCCCATTTATTTATTCCCAATAAAGCCTCGATAAAGAAATAAGTACAAAATTTACTTATCTATTTCAAGTGTTAGTAGTTTCCGAAAATTGATCTGAATATTAAGGTATTTCAAAATGTATAGGAAAAATGTAATTCTATACATTTGGAAGAAAATGATGAAAAGGTGATGTTATTTAACAAAGTTATCGATACAAAACAACCACCCAAAGGCTTTAAATGTACATAAGGAAGACTATTTATTATTTTTCCACTTACCAAATTTTTACATTCAATATCAAACTTGTCATAAGAATAATTACAAATGATTCATTTTGATTCATTCATTGTGATTCATTTTTAATACAAAACATTGAAACTATCCACTGATAGGAATTAATTTTATATTCAGTTATTATATTCTATACAGTTTAGGGTCCCCCATTGAGTAACTTGTTTAATTAAATAAATATTAGGTTCATCACAAATCTAACACAAAATACTTCAGATTGGCCGGTTTTTTTCTATCAATGAATGTAGAATACCTTTGTAGCAAATAATTGGCACAAGCGTCTCTGACTTTATTTAATTGCAAGTAAGATGCTCCTATCATAATACTCTGGACGTTGTTTTTGTCCAAAGTTATTTTACCAGTGTAAGCAAAATTTATTAATGCTTCAAGTGCCCTGAAACAATTAATAATAAAAGTACATACTATGTAATTGTATTTTAATACTAATTGTAAGAAAAAATTATGCAGGAGTATGTAAAGTTTTACTTACATAACATCGATGCATTTTATTTCGATTTCTTTGTTTCGAGATTCTATCATATCATTCATGAACATCGCCTGGAAATATGGAATGGTAGAAGCTAAAACTATTTTATGAGCACTAAAATATTGACCTTCCACCTAAAATAGGGTAGAATCAATTGCAATGAAATTTGAAGGTTGTTAGCTAACTTTTAACACCACATCGCACAATTTTCCTTGTCTTCTGATATCTGCCATGACAGGAAATGCCGATGGAAACAAGTCATTCTGTTGAAATACTAGGTTTTCGTTGTTCATTTCTAAAACATTTCTTGTAGAATCTATGTTTGAAAAATTCCATAAGATAGGCTTCTCTAATCCATCCGAATGTAAATTCCACTCCATTTGTTCTAAAATAAATAAACCAATGATATTTATTCATTATTTGGTAATTAAATGTAATAATACCTGCGAACATTAAAGATTGTTTACTTGTCATTTATTTCCTCGGTTAAATATACGTTTCTTAATACTATTTTGTTTGGAGTCTCTACAAAATACATCAAATTTGGAAATTTTCAACAGTATAAAATAATTCATCAAATACCGATTTTTTAAAGGAATTACACACTATCACCATCACAATTATATATTAAGCTGCAATTATATATGAGACATGATTAAAAACTTAATTATTTAATTCGTCAACTTGTTTTCCTAAAATTGCACAGTCCAAAATCACTGAAAGGGGAATAATAAAATAAAATGTTTATTTTTACTTTATGACATTTTTCACATTTTTGACTTTGACGTTTATCAAAAATAATTCTTCTTTTATATTTATATTTACAGGAATTTTTATATTGGCTGAATAAGAAGGTTATAACAGATTTTGCAAATCAATAATATCCCTAGACACTATTGACATTGACGTGACAGTCTATTATTTTATTCCCGCTTCCCGCCACTGGCCATTGAAGAACAAAATCAACAGACATTTTGCTTTTTATTTATTGCGACTGTTATTATTGTTGCTTTTAGACGGTGTTTTATTGGTATATTTAAAATCTGTAGTGTACAATATTTGCCAAGATGTCCGAGGGAAATGAAAATGAAAGTGTGGAAATCGACGAAGAGAATGACCCTTCTATAATAACTTTGAACGAAGTCTTGGAAATAGAAAACGAGTTTATGGAAAATACTGCTGCTGTATTAGGAGCCGCGAGCGATAAAGTCTGTTCCTACGCTGAAGTAAGTTCCAAGTTCTCCAAGCTATATTCATTCTAGTATATTATACAATTTACATTGAAGGGCTACCTCAAGAGGCAAGCTCTATATTCTTGCTTAACCTGCATACCCGAAGCAAAGGAAGATCCTTCTAAAGGCGCAGGGATCTGTCTAGCTTGTAGCTACCACTGTCATGAAGGTCATGATCTAGTAGAATTGTACACAAAGAGAAATTTTCGATGTGACTGCGGAAACTCCAAGTTTCCCAACATGGATTGCAATTTGAACAACGAAAAGAGCGAAAAAAACGATCTGAATGTCTACAACCAAAACTTCTCAGGCCTGTATTGTGTTTGCCATCGACCTTTTCCAGATCTCGAGGATCCCATTCCCGATGAAATGATCCAATGCATTATATGCGAAGATTGGTTTCACACGAGACATCTCGGTACAGAAGTACCTTCGAACAACTTTTCTGGTAAACTGTTGTTAAATTAATTATCCATTGTAATCAAAATTATTCGTTTTTTTTTTAGAAATGATTTGCGAAGCCTGCGTTACCAAACACGAGTTTCTCTTGCATTACAGTTGCTACAGTATGACTAAACCTGTTGAAACAGGCGAGAATAGCACTGTAGATGTCGAGACTGCGACTGAAGAAAAGTCGGGAGATGAAGAAAATGAAGAAAAGGTCAACGAATCTGCAGCCGGTTGTAAAAAACCTAAAGAGAAGTCTAAGAAAATATGCGCTGCATTTTGGGCTGAGGTACATATTCATTAATGGCCATTTTTATGCACAGCATATAGCAGAATTTATAATTTAAGCATCACTTGAAGTGTCTCTTTAGTTTTAACTTATGATATATACATAAAGAGTACTTAAATGATAATTAAAATTGCTTTAGGTGAACTGGCGTAAAGAACTGTGCGCTTGTGATGATTGCCTAAGGATGTACGAAAACGAAGATGTAGCATTTCTTCTGGATTCCGAGGATCCTGTGCACTTGTATGAGGAGAAGGGTAAAGTTAAGGCGCAAGAAATTATCGAAAATCAAGACAAAGAGATGATGAACTCGATGAACCGCGTGCAACTGGTGGATTGCATTGCCGGTTACAACGATTTGAAGGAGAAATTAGGCGATTACTTGAAAACGTTCGCAGAGAATAAGAGAGTCGTAAGAGAGGAAGATATAAGGGAATTTTTCGATAAAATGCATGCTCGTAAGAAAAGAAGAGTGGATGTTGAGGTCCCAACGTACTGTCGTTAAAACGGTTTGTATTTAATCTTAACATTTATGTATTTTTTTATTGCACACATTTTTAGCAACACGCTATTTTAATTAACTGTAGACAGTCGTGGTTAGCACTATGTAAAATTTAAATTAAAAGAAAACATTCAAACTTTGTGTGTAATTTACAGAGAATACGCTAATGATAAAATAGCAAACAGTACACAGTAAAAACAAAACGATAATCGATCAATGGCTACAGCCAAGAGAATCCAATCTTTCTGCTGGTAAGACTTGTTGACGGACATTTGCGATTTGAAAATTTGGTGGTCTTCACTGCCATTTCCATCGTCGAAGTCCGTGACTTGATGGTCCCGCATTTCTTCAACTGCCATTCGATGATTCGAATTTGCACTCTGAAACATCCCCCCGTTTATTAATTCCATATGGGTTTGTGCGATATTTTTACCTGATGTATGTACGAGTCGAGACCTAGTAGCTTTCCGAATTTTCCCGTTAAAGGTTGTTTGATGATCCACGGTAAATTGCTTGATTGTTTCGATCGGGACATCGTGATTACAACAACCGATCCTATCATCGAAATACTTACTATGTACAAACAACTGGCGTAAAACAATACTAGAAACGAAAGGGTTTTGGATACTTCAGTTCCGTTTATAAATCGATTTCGTTTGCTCACCGACGAGAGGAATTTCTTTTCCCATCAATGGAAGTTTTTGCGAAAAATACAGCATAAACAGGCATATTATTACAGTCGTGCATCCGTTAATTAATATTTTCTCGCCGGCTTGTGGGGGCAACCAGAATGTTAACAATGTCAATACTATGATAACTGAAAAATTTCTATATTAACATCCGTTAGGAATAGGAAATGGATATTACCGAATGCGGGCGTAATTATTATTGCTTTGTACGCGTTGGGGTTTCTACTTAACGACAATTTCACGGTTATGTCCGGATAAGGCTCCTCGCAACACGGATACTTCTTTTCGCTTCTTATTTGCACTGCTCGAGTTATGTCCCATTCTGCGTTGGTTACTACCAAATCTAGCTAAAACAAAACTGTTTATTTTACAGGGTGTAACCAAAAAGCTATGTCATAAATTATATTACATATTCTGGGGTCAAAATTAAATAGTCCAGATTCATTTAGAACGCTCTAGAACTGAACTCCTGGACAAAATTAACGCAACATCATAAATTTGCCACATTTTTGATGCTATTTTTTGTTTGAATTTATGATCCGATTTGGATGATTTTTTTTTTGTATTATAAGTTGGTTCCTTGACAATGTCATCATTTTCGCTGTTTATGATAAAATGTTCCTTTTCGATTATACCGGATATAATAAAAATGTAATGTTTTTTTCCGAAAGTTCGTATCACCCTGTGGAGTAAACTAGCAAACGAGACATATAGCAGTTGACATTAGACGGTAGATCCATCTTTTGCCAACATTTTCTTTTTTGGTTTACTTCATTATCTCTGTTATTAAATTAAAATGTGGCAAATTTATGATGTTGCGTTAATTTTGTCCAGGAGTGTATTTAGAACGCTCTAGAACCATTTAGAACGTTCCAAATTCATTCAAAAAAATCTTGAAATTTAAAAAATAAATGAAATCAATAAAATAAATTAAGAAAATCCTATAAAATTTTTAGGGGGGTTATGTACTCATATAATTCCCCTATATTTTTTCTCTACTCTAGATTTAGGTTATTTTTATGTTCACTAGTTTATTGAATTAATTTTGAACATTTTTTTCGAAAAATAGATATCAAATGCCCAAGTGTTGGAGCTCAGGACTCAGAGGTCACCAGACCTTCATGTAAAATTGGCCACTTAGCAATAGACATAAATTACCATTGCACCAAAGCATCCCGAGCGTAAAATTGCATGTAACTACTTACGTTAACAGTCGTCTGGTTGTTGTAATGCGCAAGATCGATTTGATCGCCGTGATAAGTCCACGATCCAAAGACCAACTCGCATTCTTGTTTATCGAAGGGCCAATATCTCAAGTGTACTGTACACAGCACGGTGAGCTGTACCGGGGGAACCCACAGGACTTGTCCTCCCGGATACACCAAAATGTGCGTGTTTACGTATTGGCTGAGCGGACTGCTCACTGCACTGGAATATTCGCGTACTTTAGGTGTCTGATTGGCAGCAATCGGAAACTTACCTGTTGTATAAATAAATATCCGGTTGCCAAATTTCGTGTTCTGCAATGTGCAGCGCATTAATGTCTCCGTAGTCTGAAGCGTTCCATTGCAATTTTTCGTCGTCCCAAATCTGTTTTTAAAGTAAAGTTTTTAATAACAAAATTGCCATGGTTTATCTGCTATATGATATATAGAAATGGCTTTGGAAATACCTTGATACATGTTTATAGGTGTTAATTGCTAAAGAAGGTGTCAATTTGAGACAAAATTGACCACAGTGATTAAATTTATTTTCACAAGCTTTGATGCGAGTCTAAATTAATCTGAAAAATCTTGGGAAAATGCTAAGGAAACTACAAGATTGCTATCAAGCTATCTTCCTGAGTTTTATTCCCAAATCAAGTCGTACCTTTTTGTCTTAAATGACACGAATTAGGGGTATAGAAATTAAGTAATTTTATGAAATATTCACCAAACGTAGCCAAGCGAATACCATCAACGTGGACTTAAATTCGTTAAATTCAAGGTGCCTTATGTCGATGCCCAATTGAACGGTGGTTTTGTTGTAATGTTGCGCAGGTCTGGCGAATTTGTCGTAGTTTAACAGGAGATCGTGCCGAAGTTTATCAGTATATGTGGCGTTCCAGAGAGGCTGCGGTCCCACTTCTAAAAAGAAAAAATATAGACCCAGAAAAATTAACATGTACACATGTATAATATATATTAAGCCTCGTTTGCGGTCTTAGATGTAGCAAAAAACATGTTTTTTTGATAATTACATAAGCATTTTCCGTCTGAACTTCACAGGTAAGTTAAATACTAATTAGTGCATCTATAAGCACTTAATTCTAGCTCATCTTAATTCAGACTTATAATGAGTTTTATTATAAATGCACTTCTTACTTGTCGTAGTAAATCCGGATTGGATTTGGCTACATGTCGATAGAACCAAATATAAGGCAAGTCTAACCGCTTTGGCGCAGTTCATTTTTGCAAAGACACCATGGAACTAAAAAATGCCAGTTAAACGAATAACTGAAACCGTCTCTTAGCGATGTTTTATTTAATACGATAAATATTTCCTGTGCGGACATTCTATCTCGCCCACTTGTCTCAATTGGTTTCAATCGTTTTATTCTTTATTTATTATTAGCGCTTTTGTTAAAGCGCTATCGGTCCTTATCGCGTTTAAATAATGGCATTTTAGTTTCAGGATGAAGATACGAATTACAACGACATTGCACTGAATATTTTTGGAAAAAATTTCTATTCTAATCTAAATATTTTATTCCGGGATTCCCCAATAGACTCGCAATTCTCTTTAGCTGAATACTTAGGTAGTAGTAGACAAGGAGTACCATTTTGGTATTATAGGTGAATAAAATGCGGAGATAAGCAGATATAAACAATTTAATTTTAACTTCGAAAGCAAATACAAAGCTATACAAAAGTATGCAACAGTCATAAATAAAATTTTCATTTGTCAGTTTGACGTACTTACAATTTTTAAACGCATATTAAGTAATTTGAGAAGAAACTTTCGTTTATAAGGGAATTATCAAAATGTTGAGATATTAGTTGAGTGTACAAATTAAAATTTTATTGCACTCTAATTGCACAAATTACTTAATACAAACTGTTAATTATCTATTTTTATAAACTATACCAGTAGTGAAATTAGAATGTAAGGCATCATTAATAAAAAAAACACAACGAATTGATTCTTTTAAACTAACAAATATCTACATAATGTGAATATTTTCTCAAATACATACTTTACAAATCGCTCTTAAAAGTTAAATTGGCCAAATCGTAAACACTCAATATATTCTCAAGTGATTTTATGGACAAAATAATTTCGTTTTAATAGTAATAGTCTGAGATTTAATTTAATATGATATACCTAGGTCATTCAATATTTTCTGCATCATACAAGAAATAACCATTACTTCCCCTATTTACTATGGTCTCTTTATCCACTTCCATAAAATGATATTTCTGATCCCAGACTATTTTAATATAAAAATTTATAACATTTGGACTATTCTAGGTAGATAATACAATTGTAAACTATCTTGAAACGACTCAATAAGAACGAACATTTTGCCAATCCTGCATTTTACGCCCAATGCTAGTTTATAACCGCAGGATTACCAACATTTCTTTTAAATAATTACTATGAAGAACCAACAAAAATTCAATCTCCAACAAATTCTTGTAAAACTTGCGTGCTCACTCGAATAGATATAGCATCACATACAAAGACGACATGTTTGTCACTTAATTATCGATATCCTTAAACATTAAAACTCAGTTCGACGTAAAAGAAATGAAGGATTCGTTCACTTTACGAATCCCACCGCAGGTTGTTAAGTCATCCCAATATTGAATGAATTTATGACAGACATGCAACAACTAGTGTTATGTTAAAAGTAGAGATGGTGTGTGCAACCCGTGCAACAATAAATGCACCATTGCACCGAGTGCAGTGCAGCAATCTTATTTACCCGATGGTAGAAGTAAATGTTTATGTAAAATACTAGCAATTAGAGCTTGAAGAGTTAATGGAGTGTATAGACTTTCATTTTAATAAAGCCTCCTGAAAGTAATCCAAAACTGTAAAAAACCCGGTGCAAACGGTTCCAGACAGCTATTTCTTGCACTAATGCACAGCTATTAGCCATCTCCATACTAAAGTACGAAGGGAAAATCAAAATTTAAATGCAATCGACGTTGCCGTTACATTAATAACATTCAAGGAATCTGTGTGAAATTAATTTAATAAACATGTGCCAAAATTGCTCAGTTTTAAGCAAATCGACTAGCATACATGATGGCTAGTCGTGCATAACTTGTTCTTGAGCAACGTTGACATACGGATAATAAGTATACAAAATCGAACAAACGAGGAAACTAAAGCAATTGTTAAAACTAGTACATTTTTAATAACAAAAATGATATTTTGTAACTTGTAACATAATCGGAGCATTCGAATCGAATCGCAAGTACGAGGATTAACCGGAAAGAAATCGGAAACTGAAACGACACTAACCTTTAAACATGCAAGTGATATTAAAAGAGCAATTACCATTATTTTCTGTTCTACATTTACACAGCCCGTGAGACTCTTTTGGGATGACCCTCGTATTACAAAAAGCAAACAAATTCGAAATCAAAATAAAAAAAGATTAAATTAACGTATTAATCATTATATATTTATGTACACACTAATCATATTCAGAAAAAATACATTACGAACGTTCAGAATGGAATTAAGAAACAACAATAAATAAATATGTATATAGTACATGTAGTCTGATCTTTTTTATAACTTATTTTAGTTTTATTAGATATTGAAAATGTTTATCTATTGCTCTTTCTTTTCTTCGGTTTTTTTACCCATTGGTATTGCTGCCTTTATCCTGAAAAAAAAAAGAATATATTAGTAATTTTCCAAAACTCAAACAATAAAAATTGTTACTACTGACAATTGCTACAACTTACTTTGAAGTGACTTCGGCCAATTTTGTCCTTACAATTTCCAAATTAGCATCGATCTGCGTCTTGTTTGTTTCATAGATTTTAGGGAACGTGAACAAGGAAACCCACGCTATAAATAAGAGAAACACCAAAATTAATTACACGTTAAAATATACTCAAATAGACGAAATATCGTTAATTTAATTGGACGAATAAATTTGTTAAAAAAAAGGAATAAATAAATACTTACAAAGAATGACCAACGTCATTCCATTGAACCATGCTCCTACGTATGTAAAGATCCACAGCAGAACTGCAAATTTAATGGAATCCACCAAGTCTTCAACTAAAAACAACCTTCTCAGTTCCCTGACGGCGGCGTTCACGTGTGCAATCGCTACTTCGGTAATTTCCTATGTAACAGAATACCAATGCAATTTAACAACGTAATACTTTAAGACCTTGCTATAGAGCTCGGTTTTCCACGTCTTGTGGTTTTGTACAGGATACATTCCAAAATTCGACTGCCTAGGGCCTAGAGGATACATTTATTATTGAAAAATTAACTCAATACTATGGATGATGTTGCCGCAAATGTACAGGGTGTTTACAATTGGGCACTTCTGAAAAAAATCTCCAATAATGGACACACTTGTTATCACCCAAGTACCCAAATTTAATCATCTGCATGATTAACAAAAAAGGGAATACTAGAACTACTCGGTATGTACAACCCTAGTAAATTGTACGATTTATTTTCCATAATTTTTCTTTGCATAAGAGAAATTATTTTACATCAATCGTATCTTTTTGTCATTCTTCTCGCGTCTCCAAACCTCAAGTAATCGAATATCGGAATATGCAAATCCAACACCTGTTTATACGACTTATAAATTTTATGATAATTACCTTGACTTTGTCTTGGGGCAACGAAACGTCCATCTCCAAATACTCTTTGAACGGATGGCCATCGCCGGTTTTTTGGACCGCTTGTACGATATTTTTGTAAATTCTAAATGCGATCGTCACGCCGAGACCGATCAACGACACGTAGGCGACGACGCTGATCAAAGAGAAGTAGGTGAGCGCCAGCAGGACCAGCAAGACTCCCCCGAAGACCGGCCCTGATTTTTTCGGGTCGCGCCAGTATATTAAACTTTCCACTGTAAAGTAAAGGAGAAACGTCCATTATTTCGAAATGATAAATAAATGCATATTTTTAATACGGAATGTTGAAAAAAATGCCACCATATGAAATATTCATTACACGTTCCCTTTGCAAAAAAATACTGTTATAGATAAGGAATATGTATTTCTTTAAAATAAATATACACCTATGTCTACTGGATTAACTCTTCAAAATGGTGCTTGTAAGTAAACACTCACGTTGTACTATTTACTTATTTTAAAAGTACTTATCTCGATAATAAATGGTTGCAAAGTCTACAAAGTGTTAAACATTACCTACATTAACTAAAACTATAAGTAATAGGGTAAAAACAATTCAAAAAATAGTCGTGACAATAGATAAAAAGAAACTCCTGTGAATCAACATGTTCGGCCATATGTTCCGGCAACAAAGAAATATATGGAATTTCTGAACTAAAACTGGTTTGTCCTTACCGGGTCCCCTTTCAGGCAAATCCTCGAAATCGTTCTGTTGATACCTGGTTTGTTTCCGGCCCATTTTTAACAGATGAAAATTAACGATTTGAAATTGGAAATCGAACCGCCAGCACTACACGTATTGAGTATTGATGGAAAATGTGTAATGTGTCTGATCTAGACTGTGGATCTAGTAAAACGGTAACGCGGCATACGCGCTATCTCTTTCTACGCGAGTACGTGTATAAACTTCCCTGCCTTTCAATTTCTATTCAACGTCCAACATGAACCAACGTATTCGAATACGTGGTAAAATTTCAGTGTTGCCGGTTCTAACGATATAGCGCAGTATTGCTAGATTTATTCCTACAGACATAATATCATAACTTCGAACCAATCAAATCTCACGAATCAAGCAGGAAACAAATTCAATGCTTTGAGACTAATCGCTGAATTCTGAGAGCATCTGGATCTATGTATAAGCCGAAATCTGTAGATTATAACAGAGGTTAGAATCGCATTCATATTCAGCCATAAATCAAAGTACTTCAATCAATTTTGGAGTCTTATCAATTTTATAGGTATAATTGATAACACAGGCGTAATTATAATTAATGCTAAGTATTGCTAAGTTTAAAGCTAAGATTCTGGTTATCGATGACAAGGGTTAGAAATCGTGTGAGAAATATCAGTCAGCAGGTCATAATTTCAAGTTGTAACCGAAGTAAAAAAGTTGAAATTTAAGTGAAACCGAAATGTAAACGATCGACTTGCTTTAAAAAACCATAACTTATTGAAAACGGATGGTTTGGCAAATTTTTAAACATATTTTTTTTGGTATAATTGCATAACTTATTGTACCAATTAATAATAGAATTGTTCCTAATCAAAATTTGCCAATCAGTTATTCTTATACTTGTCAATAAAAAGAAATTTTTTTTAGCTTGAGTACACACTCAAGCGAGCCAATAAATTAACAAAGTAAGATCATTTACGTATCAAAGAGGGCCAATTAAGAGAATCAATCGTTTATCAAAGAGAAACCTTTGTCTACCTATAATGAAGCAATTTACCCACTCAAGAGAATTCTTGTACCCAAAAATCAATTTTCTAAATATGTTTCGTTTATCAATGCGCAAATAAAAGGTTATCTATAAGATAGTTTTGTAGCAATTTGTAACTAAAAAACACCTTATTCAGCTACTAGCAGCATTATCCAGCATTCTAGCAGAAAAATTTATCTGTTCATTGATAAAACCACTGCAAAAAAGTAAAATGTCTACTCAAGAGAATTATTTGTTTATTACGCAACATAACACAAAACGATCGTTTTTTTAAAACCAAGTCAAACATTTAACGGTAATTTACGTTTTGTTTTGAACACATTTAATGACCTACCTCAATGAATAAGGGAAGCGACGTCTCACATTAGAGTATACTGAATTTTTTAATGTTTGAAAACGTGAAAATTTGTAGAGACGCCACTGAATGATAAATCGGCTTTGCCAACACATTTTTTACATTCATTGCCAACTTTTCAAAAAAAATCTCAATCGCTTATAGTCACCCGGCATATTTTCGACATTATAATTTCGGAAACAATTTTAATTATTAAATAAATAATGTAAATTGTATTCAGGCAATCATTATTTAGCAATACGAACAAAGGTATTTACAAAAATCTACCCCAACGTAATTACAGATAGGTAGTATCCAATTTTAAAGTTTAGTAGGTAATTTACAACACGCAATCTATCATGTCGCAAATATGGAGGTTTTCATTTGTACCCTTACACTCTCATATTTTATTCAAACCACTATTTCAACCATAGAATGCAATTTCAAATGGGGTTGATAACCTATGGATGCATAAAAAAAATAGATTATAAAAACGAGCTCTGTTACACATTTTAAATAGCTTGCAAAAAGTGCAATTAATTAACTATTAATAAATGTATAGTAACTAGTTATTTTTATAAGGAGTTTGTTAATTATATTTCCAACTAGCGATTTAAAAGATTACCTACACGTTCTAAGCACCAATAAAAATAGTAAACCTATTAGATAATCGTACCAAATTAAATTAACCTAAACGGAATAAATATACAAAATTATGCATCTAATTTCACCTACTTTTCGACGATCAAACGTAATCCCAAAAAAGATCAAAAAACCGACCAAAAACCACTCATCACCGTGATATAAAAAAAATACTGGGTTCGAGTCAGCGCTAAATAAAATTAGATCTAAAAAAAAATCGGGACGCAGAGATCGGCCGGACTCGACGAGTTAAAAATCCCAGTTTCGATTCCCCATCTCCACACACCACCCACAATCGAACGGAAAAAAATTTATCATAAACTTACGTTGATCGCGCTGCATCACATCGTTCAGGAGCTTCTCCATGGCTCTTTCGCTCTACACTTGGCGACTTTGCACCTTCAAAGCGCCACAATAAGAAAAAAACTGATATCTGCACCCAGATTCGTCTTGGTAAATTGGCAAACGGCCCGTCGTCTATTCTATAATACAGTCTGCTACACGCATTCAACACACACAACCTATATATCCCGTTATTTCGGGATGGAAATGTTGGAATAGCCGGTCGCGAAATTCGTTGCGGACTTTGACAATTTTTTTTCGATGGATTATTCGCTGGGAAATTCGCGCTTTTGTCGTTAACTTGGCAATAGAGAGCAAAGGTAATTGAAAATGCGCGTTCGGTTCGACGACGCTTGCGCGTACGGCCAAATAAGGGCTTTTCCTTTACTCGTTGTTCCGATAGGGAAATCGATATGATGTCCAACGAATAGCGCAAGCTTGAATAAAAATATAGCGCGCACTAAAGGAATACACACAGGATGGTCAAATTTCAATGTTGTAATAAGGAATCTCGGTAAGGACAAATGAATATCCCATCCTCTTAAAATAATTGTACCTCTGGATTTACAACTATTAATGTGTTTGAAGAATGAGAAAATCCACCCCATATTCATAACCAAACGAGATAAGCAACAATAAGAAAACTCGAAAAACTTCTTGGAACTTTTGCTCACAACTCGAGAATATAATAACCAATTTAGTTTCTCTCATAAAGTTATTATGGAAAAAATATCAAGGGAGAGAGAGGTTCCTATTTACCGAAGTTCCCCCGAATAAAACATCAAAATTTAGTCACCCTGTTCCAGACGATTTAAAAAGAAGATAAAACATAATGCCGTAACATTATGATACATAATTTTCTCTCATCAAAATGTAAAAAACACACAGGAAAACTATCTACGTTTGCCAAAACTCGGTAAAATATTCGATAAAAGTTTTTTAACCCCTCGAATTGGATAAACACTTGGAAAGTACACGCTTCACGCATACTTCACATCATAGAAGCGTGGAATTTTCATTGCGACAAAAATAACTCTTCATCTGGATCGAACGCGCATTCTATTCGTTAATTTGTTTTTTATACCGGGCGAATATAAATAAATGATACTTAACTGTCGTTCTGTTGACATTTTACTATTTGATGTTAACTACTTGCGTGCCCCTGTTATTTAACAAAAAAAACCTATTTCATAGTAAATTGTTGATAAAGTACAAATCTACTTGGAGTAATATGAACTAAAATGAGACTAAAAGGATTCTAAAGAAATCAAAAAGATTACGCTTATAAGAAGGTGCTTCTCAATCTCAAAGGTGCCTCTCTCTCATGTTATATCATTTAATTAACTTTCAACTTAACAATTATCTAATAAGAATATTAATAAGTACATATTCAAGTCATTTTGGAAAAACATAGAAGCTTATTTGGAACTCTACGTATGTAGGTAATCTTTTAATAGATATTTATTGAAATCGTATGACCTTTGAATCAATGAATCATTGTATAAATTGCTCCTCTTAAACGTAGTACGTGGTTTATAAAGTCCACAATGATTTACAAAAACAGGAGCTACTCCTTGAAATATCAGATTATCGATTTTAATGACCGGATGAAACAAAGTAAATATCAGACCTACGTAATAATCCCGTAATTAAATTTAAGGAGCTATAAAAAGACCCTAAAAACCGCTTGTTTTCTTAAATACATAGGTATATAGCAGTGAGCAAATATCAATGTTTTTATAGGTTTACAGGGAATCTATAAACCTATAAAACGAGTAGTTATAATGAAATAATTACATTAAATTATTAAAAAATAAAAAATTGTAACAAAAAAATTAAGCGACAAGTTTACATAAAAATACATAAGGATTTCATGAAATGCAAGGAACCGATGAGAAAAAGGTTGGTTTTTTTTCGAAATCATTCCGGGTATTTACAAAAAAAACTTTTTACAAATTATTTTACAATATTTACAATGACAAATGCACCAAACCATGCAAATATTAAAGCTACCACAATCCAATTCCCTCTTAATAAGATAGCTTCATTTTTTGGGGGCATTTTTTATAGATTAATTAAACAGATTAATAATTAATAGAAAAGTATTCCTTACCTTTGGGATCCAATTTTTCGGGATTAAACCATGCGTCTGAAAACAATACATTAGTTTAAGCATGTTAGTGTGTCAAGCAAAGTATTAATGAAAATATTTTTTTACAAAATATAATCAGGCGAAATAAAAGAATAATTGTTTTCTATTATTAGTCGTTTAGAGTTTAGACAATCATTGTCAAGGAGTTACATAATTACTTCAATGACGAATTTAAGTGCAGTAATAAATAACACGTAAAGTATAAAGTACAAGATTTAGCTCGAAATTTCTCGAAATAACCTAATAATACAATACGCAAACGAGACAATGATGTGATTCGAGGAAATATCAATGCTATCAAATCATCTCTTTATTTTTCTAACATGAAATTCGATTAAAATTCTTTTCAAGTGATATAACTGTTATCTAACTTGATATGTCCACTTGATAAAAGCGAATTAAATTGCAAGTATTTTCGAAAACATCTGACAAGCTTTTCATTTTGTTAGTATCATTTCTCATTAAATATTTTAATTGCGACTGTTAATATTGAACAAAAAAGTTTCAGTACACAATGCAATAAAATGGAACATAATAGATAGTTATGATAAATAAGGACTCATTATAAAAGAAACATATAAAATAATGGTCTGTCTGGAAAAAACAAAATTGTTTTACTACCTGCTTTAAATAAAATAACATAGGGACCCTCTTTTAGACGGTACCCATAAATTTCAATAAAATTGTTAATAAAATAAAACTTCAAAGTTAAGTATCTAATAAAAACGACATTAACCAAGGTCAATAAGTAATCAACCATTTGAAATGTATACGAAACGTTAGGTAAAAAAATTAACCAAACAACTCAACCATGAAGATACCTACTAGGACAAAATACAACGCACAACAATGATCGTTGTTTCGCCGATTTTCCTTCGTGGTCTATCAACTTTTTAACCTCTTGTACACCGTTCAAAACGTCCTCGACCAGCTCGCTGGCCACTTTTTTAACATCCTCCGTTTGGGACATGGTTTCGGCTTTTTCGTCTTTCGTCGCAATTGCAGTCACATGCACCGATTCGATTTTACTGCCGCACGGATTTTTCGTAAACAAACACACGCCCTAACCTTGAGGAACTCGAACAATCCAATTTATTTTTTTTTCGATGCGAGAATCACCGGGTACTTCCTGCAATCGCGTGGATCAGGTGCGTTATTCGGCAAGTCGTGGGTGTATGTCACCAACGTATTCGTAATGCAATGCAAGCAGCTCGGAAGGAAAACTACCTGCTACGCTTTGTTTGGGCGCGCGATTGAGCATGCGTTCGTCTGATATCATATCGACCTGCTTCGTTGATAGTACTTGGATTTTGGATTGGACTCGAAACATTTTTCGATTCGGTGCTCGGTACTCGACCAAAGTCTTTATTTATGCAAATTTTTAACCTCTTTACAGTCCAAAAGCCGGTTGTAAATTACCTGGACTACTCGAAAGTCGCTACTGCTCTACTCTACTAATCAAATCGCAAGGTGTTTCAAAAAAAGGTAGGTCATAAATTACATATCAAATTCGGGGACGTAAACAGGTCGATATTTACTTATGGAAGGTTTCCCATATGTGTGGAAAAATTCAAATATTTATCTTTGAAACAAAACTATTAAGGAAATCAACAAGCTTTGGAAACAAACCATTAATTAAGCAAAGACGATTAGTTATTTACAAATCAAAACGAGAAAGTATAATACAAATAATGCAGAAGATAAAAGTAATCCTTTGGGAAATATGTATACATACACTTTAAAAGGAAATGAAGTGATAAGTTATCTGCTTAGGTTTGAGAATAATGCTTTGGAAGAAAATAGAGGAAGTGAGACCTCAAAAGACATTCAAGTTTCAAATTAATAAAACATACATTTAAACAGTAATAATTCAGTATGAAATTTACTTATAATTTCCTACATCTTCTCAAGGTAACTTGTTTTACCTTTATACGCAGTAAACCTATCTATAAAAAAATTTAAAAATTGCACAATTTTACCTAACATCAATTCATAATCATTGAAACTAATGATTAATATTTCCCTACACATTACAATGCGTTTTAAATAAAAAATTATTAGTTTTTGCAAATTGTAAGTTCCTACGTACATATTTAAAACGAACCTTTTTGCTCTGATTAATATTCCGTTAAATGTTAGTAATAATACATGCTTGGTATAAATAAATAAATAATAAGTAATATGTACAGTTAACCAAAACAGAATAATTAATCTCTGGTCTACTAAAGAGCCGAACCGAAATTAATCGAATACCCAATATAAGAGCCCCCATATACATTTTATACAGATATAAATAAAAAAATATTAATCTTACCTAATCCCATTTTGCAGAAAATAGCAGCTGCATCGGGAAGAGCAATTTTCGAAGATGTAGCTACAGATTCGATCCTCTCAGTCTTCTCACTTGCTGGCTTCGTTGTTTTCTCTAATAGGGATTTCTTATCGGAAGCAGGAACATCGAGCGGAAGAGATTCGATGGGTTTTTTCGCAGGCTCTTGCGGTAAGGGTGCAGGAACTTCGGGAGCCGGAGGCGTCACTACTTTACTAACAGGAACCGGTTCGGAGTCCAAGATATCACCGAAAGCGTCCGCTTTGAAACTATCGACAGTTTTCGCCGGTTTGAAATCCTCAAAATCTAGAAATTGATCGGCGTGTTTCTCGATGGGTTCACTTACTCGTTCCGCTTCGATTAGATTAAAGGAAGACTGCTTGTTGCTCCCTATATCGAACACGGGCGCAGGAGCCAACGGGGGCTCTTGTAAAAAACTATCCAATTTGTCAAGTCCCTCTCCTCGCCCAAGAAAATCGTCTTCTAGCAAATTCCTGTTCATGCTTGCGGAATTGGTATCGGAAGAGCCGGTATGGCTATGACTCACTGCGGTTTTGGGTGTGATATCGATTTCATCAACAGTTCCCGGAGCTGTCACCTCTTTGTCCGGCTTGAAACTCGTCAGGTCCTCCAAAGGGCTCGAATCGTGCCCTAGATGCTCGAAATCGTCGACGGAATCCACTTCGCGTTTGATGGCGAACAAATCTTCGACGGGTTTCTTCGTTTCAGACATTGCGACGACTGGAAATTTTGAAACACCGCGCCGTTACGTAGAGTTAAAATAAGAGTAGAATGTTTGATCGTTTCTTCCTTCTCCGCGCCGCAGCGAAACAAACAAGGTAAACTGAATTCGACTCGATTCAAAATCGACCCCAAACTTGAAACTCCCCAACGAAATGTCAGTGTCTTGTGTCAATTTCCGCGAAGTTGATTGGCCCACTCGAATCGAATTCGCATAATCAAGTAATGCATAGTTAAAGGCCAAATTGCATGATATACTATGAATAAAAAATTAGCCTGTTATTTACCTTATTTAGTTTATAAAAAACTAAATTTTTGCAAAATTTTAATCAAAATGTTGTGAAATTAATTAATAATTGTAAACATGACATTTTAATAGAAGCACCAAGTAACCGATCAGTTGATGCCTTCTAGAAATGACAGGTACAATTGACATTATTTTAAAACATTAAATTTTAAATAAATATTAGCATTATTATTAATAAGTAATAATAATCTTTCCTAACTCATTCAGCAACGAATATAATCATAAAAATAAGTAGGGCACCAAGAAATGTTACAGGTATGTGTATGTTAATATTTATTTTTCATATTAAAATTTAAACAAATACGCTAAGTATGAAAAATAGATTCATTTTTAGAATTTCATTGTTTATCACGTATAATATCAATATTATTAAATTATTAGCACATTATTTACTTATGAAAAAATGAAAGTTACATATATGTTGCTTTTCTGTCTATGTTTGTTCCTTATAAACTAACTCAAATTATTTTCAAAGTGTTTTTATCAATCTAGAAAATATTAATAACACAATATCGGTTTCAAATACTCATATATTAAATAACCATACAAACAAACATTAAACAGGAAAGAAAATCATCTTCGATACCTATATCTCTTGAAATGGAACCATAATTGGAATATGTTGTTATGAAACTGGCACCTAAATCCCCTTTTGTATGAATATTCCCATTCCCTGTTGACGATTTTAAAAGCGATGTCCTCGTAAGGCGGTCCGGCATGGAATCGTAATATAGCAAATTCCCTATTCTCGGGGCTGGGCGTTAGATAATACTCGGGCGTGCTGCTTTTGTCGATCAAATCAGGGTAAAATATGTTGAATTTGTACCCTTGTACGATTTTTGGCGGCGGGTTGTCCATGTCATAATGGGTCTGATTATATTTGTTCCATTCGAATCCTGTGTGCACTCGATTGAAGTACCTGGGCTTCCGTGGGCGGTACTTATCCGACCATAAATACACTGGATTATCCAAGGCTTGCTCGACTGAAAATTGAGCCTCGTCCCCGTCCATTCCCTTTCTCGCTTCCTTTTGTAGCAGTAACTCTTCCTTTGTAACGACGTTTTCGATTTTGGTTCCTTGGCCCGTCACCTGCATCCTAGCGAATTCCAATCGTTTTATATCGTCTTCCTCCGAGACTACGATCGTACCGGGCTCGGTATCGTCCGGAGTTAAAAACTTTGGACTGTATCCGCCTGCTTGGTAGGCCGAAAAGCATTCGTTCAGCCACGCATGAGCAGCGTCTTCGCTCTTTTCATTGCTTTCTTCCATCGTTTCCAACGAATCCTGGGAAGTGCTTGGTTTGGGTTCCGAAGTGGTTTCTTCGTTATCAGTAGAATGAGTTTCGCTGTGGCTTTGACCTACTCCTGTAATGGCTTGTTCTGCTTTTAGTACTTGCAGTTTCCTTCTCAAGCTATCTTGATGTCTGTCACGTAGTCTGGCCCTTGCCATGTGGGCTTTAAGTTGCGATAGCAAAGACTCCCAATAGCCTATGTCTATACCATCGGCTTTGCTGCTAATTTTGCTTCCAATTTGCCTTTCTAACGCCGCTAATTGTGCGGCCGTTTTGCCTTTAAACACTGATGTTACATCAGTGGCGACAGATTGATGTATCCCTTCTCTTCGGTTCAATCCCAAGTCGAAATCGTTTTGTTTTTCAATTTTTCTCAACTTTTGAAGCTCGTCTTCTACTATGACTGTTATGTCGTTCCAGTAATCTAGGTTCTTTCCTCTTTCTAGTTCCTTGTAGACTTTGATGTCTTCGACTAGGTCTTCTAGGTCTTTGATTTGCAAGCCGTTGAGGTAAGTGTAAGGCTCGTGCATTTCGACGGCATCGACTTCTTCTTCTGCGCTTATGTACTTTGCTAGTAGATCGATCGGCTTGGCTCGACCATCTTGAATTCTGATGTGAGATCTCAGTCGGGCCTGCTCCAAGTGGAATTTATCTTCTTGCCTTTCCCATTCCTCGAATTGGGCAGCTTCTTTACTTCTTTGCATCATTTGGGTTTCTTCGTCTCTTTTTTGCCTCTCCAATTCCCTCTCTAGCCTACGTTTCTTGACTTTTTCGAGTTCCCTTTTATTCTCCTCTTGTTTTAACCGGTTTATCGCTTCGATTTCTGCGTGACCGACGTTTTTGATGCCTTCTTTGGACAATTTTTTGTTCCAAACGAATGTGGACAGTAAATTTCCATCTCCGAATGGATTGTCGCTGTTCGTGTAATGTAAGTATTCATTGTCCCAGCCCATTTTCTCTTTTCGCCTTCTTTCCTTCGCCTCTTTCTTCATCAATCTTCTCAATCTCTTCTCCTCGGCGGTTTCAGCAGCTTTGAGAAGCTCCTTTTCATTCTTTTTTTGTTCGGCTAATCGCAATCTTTCGTTTTCTAGTTTTTTTAATAGCTCCACCGAATTACCCGAACTTTCGCTGCTGGTCGATTCGGATTCACTGGAAGAGCTCTTAGATCGCTTTTTCTTTTTCTTTCGATCGGCATCTTCGTGGAAACTACCCTTTTTCTTTGAGCTTGATGAATGCTTGTGCTTTTCTTGAGTACGCTCGGAACGGCTACTGGACCGGCTTTTTTTACTTTTGTGGCTTTTGTGTTTGTGCCCTTCAAGTATATCTTCTCTAGGCATTGTAGTAGTAACGCTTTTTCTAATATTTGAAAAGACTGCTTTTTCTTTTATTATTATTTTAAAGCTAACCTTATTTTGTTTGGCAATTGACGTATAAGTGACACGAGTCACCTGTCGTAGCTGTCAATCTTCTTCTTTTTTGCCAATATTTAACTGATTCTAATTTAAGAGGGGCGTTGAGATTTGGTAACCCAATTTCAGTTGGCAGCAATGAAAATAAGCCCGATTTTTCGGTGTACAAATCTCAATTTTTACTTAATTTTGAGATATAATATGAATCGCAGCTGATAGAGTGAACCTTCCTGTAGGTCATAAAGGTTTTTTTTACAGATCTATGCAAAAATAACGAAATTACAAGCGTTTGAAGGTAGACATTTTTCAGTTTTTTTTTCTATCGGACGATAACCAAAATCCTTTATGACCTAGCGATGGGTAATAGAAATGTATTGTGAAAATTTGGAAACGATATTCTTTATATTTTTTGAGATTTGTACACCGAAAAGTCTGGATTTTGGAAAAAACTTCATCGATTTGCCGCTAGGGGATACCGAAAATGATACGTTTATGTATGTTCTTTGATTCTTTGGACACTTTGGTAATGATGGTTGCATACGCTCAAGTAGATATGAGCTTTAGGAGGATAAAAAAAGGGTTTTTCATGAATATACGATATATGTGCACTTCTCAAAGCACACTGTTTGTATTATAATAGACAAATTTAGGAGAATTGAGGAAATTCAAGCGAAAATTTATTGTAAGTGTCATTGCTGCCAACAAAATAGAGTATTTGACGTAATAGACATGACATAAGACATAAGACAAAATGTCAAATTGATTTTTAGGAGGTTATGTTTACGTTACCATATTTACATTTGCTATATTATACTTTATCGAGTTATTACTTTGTAGTTGCAATTGAAATTGCAATATACAAACAATAATTAATTATGAAGATACGTTATTATATTTGGATATCATGCATTTATTAATTATTTTGTAAAACAATATTCGAAGATTGATTGAAGACTAGAATGAAATCAAAATTTATCACAGCGTGCACTATTAGGTATATTTTTCATATTCATCATTGGCATACAAATTTAGTATTGTATTTTTTCTTTTCCAACTTTACACTTATCAGTTATTAGATATGATATGACTTACGTTCAATTTAACTATCATGCTAAACTTGTTGTACCTGTAAGGAAAAGAATTCAAACATTTCATTTGTGTAAATATGTTTATTTTAATACTACTTTAACAATTTTGATATACAAGTTGATATACAAGTTTCATCGGTCGACTTTTCTTCTCTTCTTCTATCTTCGGAATATAATGTTTTATCGGGTACCTCATGGGGCAGGTTGATGATCAAATCTATACTTGAATGGTCCTGCACAGGTCTCCACCCAAGTCCTACGACCCCAGAGTGGCTGTACTAGAACTATTTCACTTAGGCCCGGTTGCTTGTACGCGAATCAAAGTCAGATCAACTGATCTCGGATCAAAGTCGGACCAATAGTTAGTCCTGAAATAGGGCGGCCATATTTGATCCCGATTTAATCTCGGCTTAATCCCGGATCAAAGTTGATCCGCGTACGAGCAACCGGGCCTTACAATTTCATCGGAGGCATTGTCATTATCGGAGTGTGTGTTCGGAGTACTTATTGTATCGGGCATTTATCAATATATTCGATCGTAGAATCGCATCTCTCATTTTGTCGCCTGCATGTACTTTTACAATATTACATAGGTATATACAATACAATACAGGGTGTTCCAATAAAAAGTACCCCCTTTAATTAGCTAATAATTTTTAAACGCCTAATCATAAAAACATGTGGTTTTCTTAAATATGTTTTATTTTATTATAAGTTTTGTTACAGTGATACAGAAATTATGCCTCCTCCTTTAAATTCACAGTAACCAAATTAATTTAAATGGAACATCCCGTATATACAGAGGTATTTTAAAAGATACACTCTTCTACTTTTCAAAAATATATTATTTGTAGATATTATTCTACAAAAGAAGACGTCCTATTTCATAAAATTTAGTTATTGCGATTTTAAAAGAGGGGTCTTTATGAAACATCCTGTGCAGGCGATACAAAATTTTTGTCTCACTGCAACAAAAAGTTATAGAAAAATAAATAATATATTTGTCAAAACCGCATGTTTTATCATCATTAGGCGTTTAAAAAATATTACCTCACTAAAGGGGCTACTTTTCATTGGGACACCCTGTATTTTAATGAACACTATATCATAATTACATGATTTTTAGTAATAAAAAATGTTTAGTGATTTTTACCTAATACCATTGTAATATAGGTACCACTCGACAAAGACTGGTCTTTCTAGCAATGATTGTACGTCTATTATTAATGTATCTTTGTAATTAATTATAAAAATTAATTAATAAAATGTTTCAAATTTACATAATTTATAGTTTACAAAGTTTGCAATAAGAAATTGAAATATAATTAACTAATAAACTATATAATATTTATATAGTCATTGATATTTGAAATAAAATTTGCAAATTAATACCTACTTATACTTATATCAAAAATGAAATTTGCAAATTCTAAAAGCAAAATTGCATCTTCGCCGCTACAAAAATAGAGAGAATATTCGCCAGAGTGTTAGGGGTCGAAAACGATTAGACGGACAATCATAAACGGCTACCTGCTTATGCAAATTTTCTTTATTTACAATGCGACAATAACAATACATTTACTTTGAAAATAGTCTCTTAGATCCACTGCACTTGCGCCACCTGTTAGAACATTTTCTGAAATATCACTGGTTAAAAACCTGGCTAAAAATTTAATTTTGAGACAGCTAACGCCATCTGGTTCAATTAATGAAACTACAAAAAATTACTAGATTCTAGGGGCGATTGGTACGACTGATGAAGTGCTCAACGCCCCTCTTAAGAGTACACATTCAGCCAGTTTAGTTTAAATCATTTAAATAGGTTTTCAAATATTATTGAGACTTGGATCTTCGAAGATCTTATAAATGAGTACAAGCTCCCAAGTCTGAACAGAAACAAATAAAAACAGAATAGCTTCATTTTAATTGACTAGTATCACAGATATTTAGAATAATGTAATGTTGGTTGCCTACAATGTTAACTTTTATAATGGTTTTTGGTTCAAATTTTAAATGTTTAAAGGAGACCTGTATTGGAGAAGTTGTTTTTATATTGTAATGAATATTTGAATATATGGTTAAGTGCAAAGTTGTTTGCAATATGGTATACTGAGTCTATGTAAGAGCTAACTTTTAAAGACGCCGTTTTATAAAGATTTTCAAACCTTTGAGGACTAAAAATAAGCGAATAAAACGAAAAAATCGAATGTATTTCTATTTAACAGAATATTCGAACAATATTAATTACATAACGACTTAATATCAATTGGTTTTATTAATACATTTTACTTGATCAGATGAACATATAATGTTCGATTTATGCCGATGTACCTAATCATAAAAAAATCACTTTTTAAGTAACATTGACATTAGAAATTGAATATACTAACAATAAGAAATCCTGTAGTTGAAGAGGATAAGGATTGTTCCAAAATAAGTACAATAGTAGAACTTACACAAACTCAATAATATTCTGAACAGTTCTGTATTGTTTTTTGGAACAAACCAAATGTTACTTTATTCATTTAGTAAAGTAGATAAAATTGCTCCTGGTAATTCAGTAGTGATTGTTTATAATATTTAACATCGGCTATTAAAGATTTAACATTTTTTACAATAAATCCAAAATGTTAAATTTCATATGATAGAACCTTAGCAGTTGTACTTAAACCTTGTCCCAAGTACATTCAAATATTTAAGATATTTAAATTCCCGTCTACTCTACCTATCTAATTTTACAAGTGCAACTATGTAGGCACACACGTCCCCATTAACTATCGGTCATTATATACCTATAAAAGACACTTATTCGATGATCCTCTAATTGAAAGGGTTTCCCCTGGGATCGAAGGTCGCCGGTGAATAGGGCCAGTAAGTCGGCGGTGGGAACAGCGTCGTCTGGGAATGGGAATGCTGCGTCGTGGCCGGCAGGATGCTGGGCAATCGGTGATTGGGCGCGTGACCGGCTGGGTACAAGGCTGCTCCCAGTTCGCTCTGGTGCTGCTGGTACTTGTGGTACGTCGGCAAAACGTCGCCTTGGCCTTGCGCTTGGGCTTGGCAGGCCGCCATCAGTCCCTGGAAGTCGAATTTGTACGCGTACCTCTTTCCGTGCACCTTCGACATTATGTTTTTATCGTAGTAATATCTGCGGATAGAAAAATGTTATAAATATTCAAGGTGTTTCAGGTATAACTTGTCGGTAAATCCGGGTGGTATTAAGTGGTCGTTCTATAACATAAACATTGAGCAAAGGGGGTAGAAAGGTAGAAAGGTAGATAGGTAGAAAGTTTATGTTCTTTTGAATAAAAATAAAGAGTGTTAGATATATTAATTATAGCAAATTGTTGATAGTTTTAACGATTATATTAAATTTCTAATTTCTACAAAAAAATCGTTCCCTTTGTTTCCTGACACAAATTTTAGTTGGTACAACAAACAACCTGTTACATTTCCTAATAAACTGCTCCACAAAAGTTAAGGAAGATCGCAAATTTTGCGATTATTTTAAAAGTTAAAAGACTTTTTGATCACCAAATTTTCAAATATGCGAAATTAAAAGTTTTCTCTCATATCTGAGTGGATTTTTTGCCCCTACCTCTACAACTCGTACTAAATTTGGCGATCAAAAAACCTGCAACTTTTAAATTAATCTCAATATTTGTGAACTTCCTTAACTTTTGTGGAGCAGTTATATTTATAACGAAACCTTGATGAATTATTAAGCAGATAATTAATTTAAGGGCATCAAGCTTGGTATGTACCCGCACGTAAAATATGATCATATAAAATAATCATCAATGATAGTTCTTTATCAGAATGTTAAAAAGCTGTGTTCCTATTTATAAATATGTAGGTGTTCTTTATTATTCTAACGAGGCTAAAAAGGGACAAGAAACTGCGGAGTATTACAAGTATTACAACATTATAGTTTTTTTACTGTAACTTTTTACTCTTTTGATAGTAATTGTAATTATACATTATTGTGAGTGCGCCTCTGATGATGGTGACCACAAGTAAAACCAACAAGCAACCTTCAGCCATCACAGTAAGCCAGCCATTTTTATTTGCTTTTTATAGAATCTGAAGTAGGTAGTAGGATAATCTATATCATAAATTTCTGAAAAAAATCCATTCCCCAACCGCCTACCGCCCACAATCCATCTCCTCGTCGATCGTCGACGACTTGTCCTTGTTTTTTTCGTTCGGTTTATTTACCTATTAAATATTATATCTATTTCTTTTTTTTTTATCTCCTTACCTAAGAGCTCTGCTCAGTTTGTCGTAGTTCATATTCGGCTTGGACTTCCGCTCCCCCCATCTTCTGGCCACCTCGTCGGGGTCGGTGAGTTTGAACTCGCCATTGGTGCCTTCCCACGTGATGCAGGCGGCGTTCGACGAATCGTTGAGCAGCTCTAGCAGGAATTGCCACAGTTGGATCTGGCCGGAGCCCTGCGCCACCAATCGACTCGTCGCCGCGTTCAGGAGTTGGTAAGGATCTGCAGGAAATATTACCATGTTTTTTTTTGTTCGTTTTATCTCTTTCTTACGTCTAGGACTGCGTTGCTATAACGTTGTTTTTGGTTTACTTTTTAATTTCATTGATATCTAAATGAGTATTTAATCGCTATAATCAGGATTATTCCTGGTAAACGTTTATTATAAATTAGAACTTTTCGATGTTTATGAACAGTTTTTTTTATTTTTTTATAATTTTTGAATAGGTACAATGAAATTTATTTGTTGATTTTACATATCCTAGAAGTTTGAAGCTATATCTTAGATTGATAATATTATAGATATACAAAAAATATTAAATATAGTACAGGGTGTATCTAAATAATACCGAACAAATTTAGGGGTGATTCTGTGATGACTAAAATAAAGGTAGGCACTTGGTACAAAATTTTCTGAAAAAACCCTCACTGATGGAAAAGTTATTCCACTCCGAAGATTTAAAACAATGGGTTTTCTTCTTTATTTTCCAGCCTGTTTATTAAGCTATACATCAGAGTGTTAATTAATTGAATGCTGATACTTCAGGATGTGAATATTTGGATGATTTTAAGAAGAAATGTTTATATCAATGTATGTCCTAAACCTCTTAGTTTTCGAGCTATTATAGAGTGTTACAATTTTAGAAAAAAAATATACTTTTTCTATCATAATATTCTTATTACCCCAGATATTTTTATGAAATTTTGTATACACATCACTCTTTAATTATTAAGGAGTATTTTTTGAGGCAAAAGATATGTTTGAAAAAAAATGTTACGCCGCTGCTTTTTCTAAAAACCAAAATTATTTTTAAAATCCTCACTTGTTTTGAAGACTTACTTTCGTAAGACGCACCATTTTCGCGTAAAAAATAAAAACCAAAACAATTTTTCCCAAGTTCATTCGAGACTGCTTTAGATATTTTCTTGAAATTTGCTTCGCGCCCACCACACATGGAAACACTTTTTTGGGACAAAAATTAATTTTTACTATTACCAGTGACGTTCACGTCCGAAATTTCAAAAAAATATCTGGAGTAATAAGAAAATTATGATAGAAAAGTTATTTTTTTAATTTACTTGTTATAAGGTAGACCGGGGCAAATCGGTTGTAAAATTTGAATAGTTCAAATTAAATCCTAAAAAGTGGCTTTATTTTTTCTCTTATTAGAAATGCTGTGATACCACATTAAATTCACAACTTCCTAAACTAAAGAATCGAGGTATTAAAAAGTTTTTTTGAAAAAGGAAGAAAACGATTTTACATATATTTTAAAATGTTGACAATATGTTACATTTACCCCATGGTACGGGGTAAATGTAACAAACGGTTCTAAAGTGCAATATAACAATTATATAGAAAAACATATGGGGCAATTGTAAAAAAATATTTGGTTCCTCTAAAATTTGATGTGCTGTTTATGTATTTATTTTTCAAAAAATAACAGAGCTACAAAATAATAAAGAAAAAATAAGAAACAAACCCTGTCTAATGCACAAAAGAACTATAAAAATAATAAAAACATTAACATAGTAGGTATAAAAATGTTACATTTTCCCCATTTTTACATTTGCCCCAGTCTACCTTATGTACAATGTAATATCATACCATTGTAAATCATGTTGGCCGAATGGATTTTGTGATGTACGGATTGTGATCGAACTGCCAACCTCCTGGCGACCAACAAATCCTCCGGAGTACAACCGGGAGGCAGCCTCCACATGGCCGCCCCTTTAAACACTTAACATTTTTGTTATTTTTGTGAATTTAATATCGTTTTCTTCACGAGTCTTTCTTACACCAAGGGATTTCAAGTTAAAATGCGGAAAATTTTATATTTATTTTACATTTTGTACCTTGATACGCCGGTATTTACGTGAGCTAATTTAATTAGAAATAAAATAGGAATTTAGATTGTTTTAAATTGATTGTCTATTCAACCGTTATGCACCATAATTTAAACTTTTATATTAACTTTAGAAACATATTAAAATTTCCATTGTTGGAACAGTGTTAATTGCACAAACTGTATAACTATCGAACTGCTTCACTACAATTGAAAATTTCGAAAAACCGTCGGTCCAGAAAATATAAAAGCGCACGAAAAGGGATCTCCTTTGATCGAGAAAGCGACGCGTTTTCGCGCAACGAACAACAATGAATGGCGTCGCGGCGCCAAACAATCCGAATAACAGTTATCCCTTTTATCCCTTCCTTGTTTGGAGAACCTCCACATTTCGGCGAATCAAGAAATATCTAGATAGATAGTGGCATGTATATTATACATATTTAACATTTTTTATTAGATATGCTGCGTAGAAAATCAAATATAGAATCTAAATATACATATAGGAATATTAGGTATTTGAATGATTTAAAATCATATCAGACGATTTTTATTGTATTTTATTGTAACTTATAATTTTTTTATGTAACATAATAAATTAAATCTTGTGAATACCATCAGTAGTACCTAGTAAAGGATATTTTAAAATATCTTATACAATTTGATACATATTTTAACCTATGTAGAAACCTGATGTAGATATTATTTAAAATTTAAAAACCCTTAGTTAGAACTCATTTTTTTGTGCTCAAAGGAAATTCGTGTATTAAAAAAGTACGTGTGGTAAAGTAGATAAATAGAATAGAAGTTTATCTATACCCAATAATATTGATGTAACAAACATCATGATGCAGTCATTAAACAATTAACTTTTTATACAAAAACAACATCAGCAATTCCGCCGGTTTTTCCGCAAAATTTAATTAAACGCGAAAGAGTGGCCGCGCCGTCATCAAAGGCAATTCGGAAAACGATATGCAAATTCTATGACACTCCGGTAACTTAATTATGAGGCAATAAATAACTTAGCGGGGCTAATAGTGCATTCGAGGGGCGGCGTTATACGTCCCCCGTCCTGCGTCCCGAATCCCCGCCGCGGAGCCGGAGATAATCCGGTAACCCGGCTCCGGGTTTATCCGGTAATCCCGCCCTCCGGTCTCATTATGCGGGCGCAGCGGGAACCGCGAAATTGTTTTCTTGATTACCTGTGTGCTCTGGTTTGTATTTTGTGCCCGCGCCGATCACGATTTCGCGCTTCAAGACAATTCTCTACTCCTTTATCTGCCAGGATATATACACCATTATACTGTAGGCATTTTTATATACACTTTTTTCATCTATTGTTTAATTGAATTTAAAGCGATACATGAAATGAGATATTACAGATGATAAAGATATAGGTACGAAAATTGATGAAATTGGAGCGATACTTGATGAAAATTAAGCCTACTTTTTCCTACATCTTTGTCCATGCTTTCCTATACTTTATTACTTCATTCCAGTTGAGATAAAAAGTCAATAAACAATCGATGTTGATGACGTTAGATGATACAAATATATAAATATTGTGTATTGGTATTTTACTTAGTTATTTTACACTTAAACGATGGCAAAACGTATCTGGAAGCAGGAGCTTCAAGCCGCATTATATTCAGGAGATCTGGCCGGATTACGGCTCTGCGAGATGCCCATCTAAAAGTCAAATACTGTCACTTCTCGTCCGACCCGCTGACTTTACGGGGCTCAAAGTTCGTACCCTCTTCGAGGCGCGAGCCCTTTGTGTTTATTATACAGGCCCCCTATATATCTCTTTTGTCAGCGTCTCGACGCGACGCGCCGCGACGACGGAGCAGGAAAGGCGGACGCGTTCGCCTTTTGTGTAAATTGTTCAGTCGATTTTGGAAATCCTCGTAATTAATGGTTTTAGTATGCTTTCAGAGGCACATATCTCCGGTTTTGTCATAGATTTTTATGAAGTTTTGATAGTTTTCTTAATCAATCAATCAAGTCTTGATCAATTTTCAACGTAGATATGATTGTTTATCGGACCCTAAGTAATTCCATAGACAATAGATAGAGAGAATCAAAAATCCTTGCAATAGAGTAAAATAATATAGATACTTTTATGAATTCTTTATATCGTATCGCTCTTATGCGGCGGATCCCAATGATAAATTGCGCTTGTAATTGAATTATTATGCGATTCACCCCGGGGTGTTATCAAAACAGAGGGTGAGGGAGTCACTTGCCTATCCGCTTCTATCTTGTACAAACATTATATGGTCATTGATTCTTGATTAAAAGGGTAATCGACGAGTTCAAAATATATCTAAAAGCATATTTGATAGTACCAGAATAATATCTTTTTTTTTATAAATATAGGTTAGGTATTTAAAATTTTAGATAGGTAAGCAATTAGACATTTTAATTACCTATTTATATTATGTGTGTCGGGGATCTTTTGTGTATGTATTAATCAATGATTTTTAATAATATATAGGCACAGGTTTTCATCAATTCGGGGTATAAATTTATCTGCAGCACGAATTCTGAGATTTTTTTACCTGGGATTTCAGGAACTGGAAGTCCCTAACAGGAAAGAATAAATCTAATTAATCGTTATTGATGGTTCCTTTCCATTTATGTTCCTCTTCGGAGTACCAATTGAACAGTCGAGCTTCTAGGAAAATCAATATGTTCCTATTAAAAAGATTCCTTTTAACAGCAGATAATTGTCGATTGTTTCAAAAATTGCAATAAATTGCAAGAGATTGCAAAAAATAATTTACACTCTTCATATAAAATCTTTTTGCTGCTATATTCCTTGCTACATCACCTCTCACCTCTAATAAAGTTCGGCCGAAGCACGTCTACCTAGCATCTCATCTCATCCCATTCGAAGTGAAAATCCCACTTGAAATTCAGCGAGAAGAAGCCAGCGAGCGATATAAATGCAATATATTAACCGAGTCCTTCCCCTTGAAAACCAGCGGCTGCTCGTCCTTTGGAATTTCCATCATATTCAATTTTATTCCAGCAAATAATTCATCATTACAATCATTAAAATGCTTAGTTACTGAACCAATACTATTACTTGAAGAGGTTAGTATGGAGTGATCCCAGTGAAGGTTATACCAATATCAAAAATCAATCAAGTTTGAGATTTTGAGAAAAGGGTAAAGAACGAAGAATAATCTTGGATAAACCTGATGAGAGGAAGATCCAAGTATGCAATGAAGAACTAGTATCGCTTGTAATTGATTTGTTATCAGCCCACAATTGAATAAACCAACAATATCACTGAAGAAAAAGTCATAATTTAAAGGGTACGCTACTGTCAGGATCCCGACGGTATCCGCAGGAACTGGCAGGAACAACCTTCTCATGCCTCATCGTCGCCTTTCCTTCCTGTGTTTGCGGAGTTTCCTTCCTCGACAGCGACGTGCTTCCGAAAACTTTCCGCATTCGCCGTAATTCCGCAAAATTAATGATCGTTTTCACGCCCGTCCAAATGATACGAATAAAATAAACTGGGACTGGCCAAAATGCGGATCTAATTTAAATTTGAGGATTGCCTATAGGAAGGATGTGAGGAAGTTTTCTAATCGAATCCGAAGCACTCGTTTCCTTGGGAATCCGCTTTTTCCCACCTTCAAAATGAGCAATTGAAAAATTAACTAATTCTCCAGTGAGGTAAAGAATTTAATATTTAGGTATAAGGATATAGCTAATCTCATAGGTGTATTGGATAGTTGCATAGGGCATTAAATTCCCTTTGTTTATTCCGCACGTGTGATAGAGAGAAGGGAAGCTCGGAGATGTTATCGGCGTTGAAATACTACCGTTTCCCTGAAGGAAAAGAAAATAAAGGCCAACAATCGGAGCGTGTAGGTAGTGAATCAGTTTATTTCAATGAGAAAATATCTTCGGCGATTTCGGAGAGGCCGTAGATAAGGTCCGCTCGGACCGGAACGTTGAATCGGTCGTTGCAGGAAAACGGATAAAATTGGAAATGGAAACGATTAAGGGCGAAAGAAAAGACTAAATTGACCACTTCGGAAAGAGCTATTATCGCATTTACAACTGTATATAAATTGAGCCGGGAAATAGGGTTGGACGATAACGGCGAAGCGGAACATGTTCCTATTTATTTCGAGCCGTCTGTTTGTGTACAATTATCTACATTTTTAGGGGGTAATTATGATATTTCAAATGAAAATTTCAATTTTTTTAGGACCTATTAAAAGGTTTTTAGGGGGGCATCTTCTAGGGGACATCTTGTTAAATAAAAATAAATTTAACTTGTGATATTCATCGTTATCCAACTGTCTAAAATTTTAAGTAGTTTGCGGTTTTAATCCCACGCTCTAATCGTGGACCACCCTATATGCAAGATAGCCTACCGATTATTTAAAATTGATAATACCAATCAGAGTGAATATACCGAGAAAATTGGCACTTGTGCGGCCGAAAAAGCGAGATTTACGAGTGTCTGGACTGGATTCACGATGAAGACAAAGATCATCTAACGGTTGTTCGACGGCGGCGCTTAAAAGACTTCAATTCATCGGAAAACCCACAACTTTTTTAATTCCGACAAAAATTGCACCGAAAGCTAACCCGACTATTCTGGGAATTGTTTGTATTGCAGTCGATATGGAAACCAAAATAATGTTATTCTCATGGTCGTATTTTATATTGTTACGAAATTTCAGCAGCACCTAACCAAAACTAATTTCACTAGAAAAATATTTAGCCACAGACCGTAACACATTAGCAACATGTAGGTATAGCAACTTGGTTTATGAATATATCATTTTTTATTCCGTTCATGATGATTTCACCCTGTATATCAAATACCCTGATTTATTTACGAATTGATGAATTCACTTCTCTAAACTTTTTGACACATTTTTTCAATTTTTTGAAGGGACAACTTACCTTGTTCATCTTCATCGGTGTCGTCCTCGAATTCTTTGCATTCTACGTTTAACGGGCTGCTAGCTCGGCCCGTTACGCTATGTCTCAGGTAAGCAATATGCTTGGCAAGAATTTTACCTATAACAAAATAGTTTCATTCAGTTACCTACTAAATAATGACTAACTACCGAAATATGCTTGGACATTTTAATTTATTAGTCCTGATAAATTTGTTAAGTACATAGTGTGAAAAATGTATATCTTAATGATGGTGATAGAGGACAATATCATCGTAGAAATTATTTTTGGAAATTATTTAGAACTTAGTGGAAGTGTTGATTTTTTAGAATTTTTGGGAATTAGGTAGATATGGTATGCATTTTTATAGGATGTTAGATTCATTTATTATTTTATGTTATAGATGTTTTTTCTGACGTTTTAAGTGTTTTCAGGAAATTTTTTACGACTTGTAAATATTTAAATATTTAAATATGGCCATCATAAAAAAAGAACCATAATATTTTAAGCATAAATATGTCACGAAAGTTACTAATAATTACCTGTTCTGGAACTGTTAGTTTTTTCTTCGAAATCATTCCCGGTTAAATTGCATATTTCGGAACCACTTTGCGGAAAATTCTCCGGATCCGGCTTGGGATGCAAGGAAAACTTCCTTGTGCACCATTCCAGCCAAGATTTTATGTGTTTAAACGTCCATTCTAATGGATCTGAAACAACAGAAATTTTCAGGTAGACTTAATCAAGATCCTCTGGAAAAGCTCAGTTTCAAAAAGCAACTTCAAATTCATTTAAAATGAACTTTTTAACAAATTTACTGGAATCTACTAATTCAGCAAATTCAGGAAGTATTGTTTAACTTTAAAGATGAAAGTACCTATGTATATGTTTCCTTTTTATTATTCTAATCTGTTTTACTTGGAATATGTTTTTAAATGACCTTATTTCGAAGGACCCTGAGAGGATTCCCAATTTTTTTACAGAAACAGATGGTGAAATCACTTGTGGTGAATTTTATGAAATAAAAATGAGAACACAAATACCTACAGGTGTATGAGTAATACTCCTGGTATGCGCGAAACTTTTTAGCTATAAGAATGCGGTCCGCTCGGATCCATTCATGAATTAATTTAATTCCCATAGCCCCAAGTTGTGGGGTCAAACGATTATGGACAGGATATAGGTGGAGCATGCGGATGATCTGATTTATTATTTAATCCGATTGATATTCTCTGATTTAATTTACTCGGATGTATTCATATTTTTTCTAAATTAGTATCTACCTGTAGGATGGTACCTATGGGAATGCTGATGGGGGCAAGTTCAATAAAATAATGTTCATGAAAATACGTTACTCCAATATTATATGAAAAAACACATGTTAATAAAATTGAATTTATTATTAATCATATAGCAGGAAATGATTCAACTTTTTTAATGATACTGGGTTTCCTAGAAGGGATGATTCATTATAAAGTAAATTGGCTAAGTATACATCGAGCTGATGTTGATGCCTCTTAAATTACAATAACCACTTAAATAAATACAGTTAGTATTTAATTGGTAAATAATAATTAATACTTTCTAAAAATAACATTATTACTAACAACCCTGGTACACATACAGTGTGACAATTTAAAAACTTCTATATCCCACAAATGAAAGATGATGAAGAGGAACTAAAGTAATATAAAAGAGAACTGACCCCCATCGATCTCCTATGCCCCACCTACCCCAACTAAAAAAAATAAATAGCAAACCCCTACTTGTGATACATCATTAAAAATACAAAAAATGCTATCCAATAGAAATAATAATTAAGCCAAAATGTATCAAGAATTATCAAATTATTATCTAATAACAATTTTGAAAACAAATACAAACCCTATTTGTGATACAATGTTAAAAAGCTCTAAAAGCCAATAAAAAACCGTATTTTCAATCGTAAGTGTCCGTAAGTACTTTTTTTGGTAAATAAATAGTATCTTTTGTTTGTATGATATAGCCTATTGTAAGTTGTCAAATGGTCACATTATACAGGTTAATGTTCAAAAAGAATGAATAAAATAATCCTTTTCGTATAATAATCTGAAACTGTTAGTTTGCAAAACGAAATTTAAGTAAATTATCTAACTGGAATTGTTATGTTGATACAAAATATTAGCACCTATTATTAGAACAATTGATAATAAAAAAATAATTCTAGTTTACTTCACTAACCTGCAGGTACTAAAACCATCTTATCATCAATATCTTCATCACCACTTCCCTCGTTTCTCACAGCGCAATCGTCCTCAGTATCACCACGTGTCTCTTCCCCTATCACATCGGAAGCAAACGGCGCACAACCACCATCACCAACACCACTGTTCACCCTCAAAGTCGCCCCCGCCTCACTGGCACAGCACCCCGTCCCGTCGGAAACTCCACCAAAATCACCAACGTCCGTCGCGAAGGAGGCCTGAAGCCGCGAAATGAAGTCCAACGAACAGGAGCTCTCCTCGCTTCCGAGGGATTTTCGCGCTGATGCACCCCAATCCCCATCGAACGGCGACGCTTTCCGCGAGCGTTCGGCGCTCTCATCACCATCGCAAGAACTGCGTGTGGCTCTGGTCATTGGGCGCGTTGGACAGCTCTCATCGGTGTCCCGAGATGAATCACGGCCGGGCGTAGCGTTTTCCTCGAAGACATCGCCGTCGGGATCCGAGCGCGCGTTCAGTAGGTGCTTCAGGAGTTCGCCGGTGCTCAATTTCTCGAAAATCGAGTCCGACGATGAGGCTGGTGGCGGCGTAGTCACTTTGCTATTTTTCGAAGGCGCCAGCGGATTCATCAATCGAAATTCCAGGAAACCGTTTGGCAGGATTAGCTCGGTGTTTTTTTTATACCGTTTAATTTTGTTTGCTCTCGGTACAGTTTGTGTGTGCTTTTCGAGTCTGAATGTTGGTAAAACCCGCGGTGCGACTGTACTTAAACGTATTATTTCTGTTGTACTGCATGAATGGTTCTTGGATTGGTTAGGCGAATGGAATGAATGAACGAAGGATAATAAAGACATTCGTAAATCTAATTTTATTTTTGCCTTGGTTTATAAACATTTGGTACTTACTCACCAGCATCTACAATATGTCCACGGATCGAGTTTCGAACGAATTAAAAAAAGTTTTTTAATATTTATGAATTTTATGAAACCTAGTCCTGCTTTATACGCACTATTTACCAAGAAAAGTTACATTTCTTGAGTAGATTTATTGGTGGCTATATTTAACCGATTTTTTTTAAGAACATTCATTTTAATCATAGGTGTTAGGTGCCTTTTGAAGATTTTAGGAGACTCTTAGTTTTAAAGTAGTTCTTCTAAGAGTTCAAATAATCCTTCTTTACATGCTTCATTTACTAAGAACAGTTACATTTCTTGATGAGTACCTAGATTTCGAATAATTATTTTATTATTTTATGATTTGTTTGATGTCCTTGGACATGTTTTCATGAATGAGTAAATCACTTTGTTACATTCATTAATATATACGTTAAATGATTCGTTGAAAAGTATTAAATTCTTCGATTATTTAGTAATTTTCACAAGCCAAGAAGGTATAAAATAATTCAATGGAAATCATCCAAATTTAGACCACTTTCCTCAAATAAATTACCCTCAATAACCTTCAAACCTATACCAATACACATCTAAAACGACAGTTAAATTCCTCCTTGATCTTTACAAATCCTATATTTAATATCTAGGTCTCGGTGCGGATGTCCACATCACACTTTTTCTATTAATATTCTTAGAAAGTTTCATGAATGAGCGAGTGACTCACAGAATTTCGCAGAATTTTTGGCGGGTGAGCTAGTTCTCATGCTACAAATTTTCGATTCACGCGTTCACCATCACTTTCGCGTATCCTTAGTATGATTCAATATCAATGCTTCATTAATTTTTGTATAAAAAATAGGAAATACACTGCCCGGAATAATTTAAACAACATTTCTTGTACGTATTTATAAGGCGCAAACGCAAATATACCGATTTAATAAATAATTCATGCTATTGAAAGTGTGATTATTTTTAATATAGCGATGATTGGTGTAGGTAAGTAATTACCATTCGGATTCGAAAACCAAACAAACCACCGCACTTTTCATGGGAATTTCGCGCTTAATATAGATACGTTTTAACTGTATTCAATATCGATTCTAAACTGGTAAAAATCGATGAATTAATCGAAACTCCAAGGAGCAAAACAAAATAAAAAAACCTTCATATATTTTATTGGTCGCGAATTTTGTGAGGGCGTGGGTAATTTATTAATGGACTCCCTGTCTCCCCAATATCCGTTTAGACCGAAATAAGTGTGCTTTAGTAAATTATATATCCTTTTATATACAAAATGAAGGATGTTGCTTTTTTTGTATTTATTTTGCGGTTTGTTTTTTAGGCAAGTTTATTTTCGTCTGAGCACGTGTGATGGTCATTAAAAATTATACAGGGTGTTTCAAGGAAACGCAATCGTCGAAAATTTGATTAATAAAAGAAATAAACACTTACATTTATTATTAATCTAACACGAATGTTATTGCTCATTAGGTAATTTCTGATTCTCTAAAGATGGTGCTAAATTGCATTTTTTTTTTCGAAAAAAACATTGTATAGGAATAGGAAATTAAAAAAAAAACTCGATAAACTTAAATATTTTATGACAAAATTAAAAAACAACACTGCTTTCATCATACAAATAAAAACAAAACGAAACAACTTGTCTAATCTTTTCTTAAAAATTAAAGTTTCGTATTTACAGTTTAATATTTAACAACATTTATTCACCTTTTCGTGTTACCGATAGTTTTGCTGAAGAGAATATTCGACACTCCGATGACCGGTGCGAAAAAATGCAGTGGATAATCACTAAAAAATAACAAACCAGTTACATTAAAAAATCCCGTGGAAATTTACGAGAGAATTACCTTGAGTTAAGGACGGGAACAGCTTCGTTTCCGCTTATAATAAAAAATGGAAACAAAATGGAAAACACGCAACCACTGAAAACCAACAAATTAATACTGCAACAAGACTATAAAACCTCAAAACCAAACCTTATTATCCACGAATCAGAGAGCTGAGTAAAAACAGTCATAGGCAAACCGAAGCCGATAAAATAGGGCCAATGGCTTTCTATAAATGACAACCTTTTGTGCAACTCCCATCCCATGTTGAACCACTTGTACTCGAACGCGTACAGGGAATACAACATGCACATTTGCACCGAGGATAACGTGTACCCTACCATGTTGATAGGTATGTAACTCACAGCCATCGCTTGTATTAAAAACAACAATTGTATCAGTATGCTGAATATCGAATCGGCCAATACTTTGCTGAGGCTTTGAGAAAATACCGGCCGCCCTCGCGTATGCCTGTAGGCCGAATCCGCGATGTCCTGGAAGGATCAGAAAATGAATTAGCTAATTAACGATTGTTAAAATATTTCGATGAGAAATTAATTTAAAAGAGACAAAATAGTGTATCAACAGGTGTTAAATTGATCTCAACTGACGACTAATGGGATCACCCTGTATGTGAAAAATAAAAATAATAAGAAAAATCGAGTGATAATTCGGTACAATTTTAGAGATAACTGGATGCTAATAATTTAGTAAACATTTTGCATTAATTATAAATAAGCAAATACGCTGATATTATTATATTATTGCAACAATAACAATTTCGTTGTATTTAAGTGTCTGCATTAATAAATTTATCAAACATAATTCGAGAAATGCTAAATAGGTAAGTGTAAATAATGATAATTAGGCAATAAACTAGATAATTTTGCTCGTTTAAGGTACTCTATTATTTTTTGCATTTGTTGCGGATTTTACTTCAGTATCGTTTCCTCTACATGCACAGAAGTACTACATGGTATTTATTGCACCAGTATCGGAAATAACTTCAATGAAACAATTAACATAAAATATAAGTCGAAAAATGATACAAATATAAGTTCAATATATCTCAATAATGTAACAGGGTTAATTAGCGACAATACACTTAAATCATTTTCTAATTTAAAACACCTGGAAATACAACTTTCTTTCGTAAGAAACTTTACTGCGAAGCTGGATTATTTAGAAGAATTGTATTTAATGAAGAATTCCAGATTTCCTAATATAACTAGCGAGTTTTTTGCTAAGTGTCCACGTTTGATCAATCTTATAATTGTTGGTAATGAGGATTTGAATATATTTGAAGGTAAGCTCTTCTTGGTACATTCTGTATATACAGAGTGTCCCGCACAAGAACCGACACACATCAGAGGAATGTAGGGGAGCATAAAATATGTTGTTTAAACCTTTAAACTTAATACTATATTATTACACTATTGCTAGTGTACATGACGTTATTTTTTATCGTTTTTCATCAAGAAGACAACGAATTTTAAAAAACAAATAAAATAAAGTTTTAAAGTGAAATTACCTATGTAGTAAACTAATATTTTTTTAAATCATCCATCAGATAAAAAAATCTGTACCATTTTAAAGGAGCATCATCCCTAATACTGCAATAATTGATCTCTTCTAATTATCGATTAAAGCCCTTAGAAGACACACAACATATACCAAATTTCGTTGTTTTAAGTTTAAATATTGCTGACAATGGGATATTAATTTTATTTTTAAATTTGTAACTTTACTTTGAAGATCTATAACTTTTCAGGAATATAGCTTTGCATTTTATTGTAGGATTAAAGAACATATTTTGGGATCCCCTACATATCCCTGCTCTGTGTCGGTTCTTTTGCGGAACACACTGTATATAAATCACTTTTTCTAGGAGCGTTTGAAGAAGCAAAAAATCTCAACCAGTTGACAATCAATCACCAAAACATAACAACATTAAAAGGAGATCTTCTAAGAGGATTGAATGAACTAACTTTCCTAGATTTAAGTTCAAACAGGATACAAAATTTGGAAGAAAACGCATTTCAAAATTTGACAAACTTGAACAATCTCGTTCTGAGAGATAACAACATCAAAAATATTCAAGAAAATACTTTTAGGGGCCTTAAAAATCTGCGAAGCCTAGATTTGCTAAATTTGAACATTACGTTAGATCAAACGACCTTTAAACATTTAAAGCAACTGAGCTTCATTGGATTACCTACAAAAACCATCTCAGAAGATTTTACAATAAAAAATTTAACAACTGTATTCAATAATTTAGAAACGATTGCACTGTTGGCGACAGATCAAAATAAAGAAGTAGTTGAAAAATTCATTAAAACTTGCAAGAATGGCGGATTTAATATACAGTTAATTTAGCACTTTTTATCATTGAGAATTTTTGAAATCTTAATACTTATCATATAATTTAACTTAACGTAGAGATAATTGTGTAATTTGATAATATTGGCATTTCGCACAATTTTTTTTTATAAATAGCACAAACTCTATGGAAGGTTATCAAACCTGTCGTTAATGGACTAGAATATTAAAGGAAGGCAGTTAAAACAATAGTGTTTTAATGAACACCATTATGAAGCAGATAGGGAAATGATAATTGACGTATTATTTGTAGATTAAGCCATGATTAGTTCTCACCTGAAACCACAAAGCATTCACCACTTTGCTTAATAAAAACAACGGTATAACCCATACTGTTTTAAATATAAAAGACAATATAGGCTCTATCCAAGACCAAACTAGTTTTCCCATGAAGGATTCATTTCCAAATATGTAACCCAACAATTTGTTTATCGTAGGCAAAAGTCCGTACTCAAAAAGGAGGATACTTATTAAAAATATTCCCCCGTTTAACACTCCGCATTGAATTATCCTCTTCATTACTTTCGATTCCCTGCAAATAAAAAAGTGTAATACTTGTATAATTGTATTCACGTATTATTTCCTTACTCATGTTTTTTTAATTGTCTTACGGGGGTTGTTTCCTTCGAATCGAGGGGTTTTTGCCTAATCGAATTTATTCTTGTCGGTGAGTATCTTACTTTACGGTCGTTGATTTCTTTGTCTAATGATAGGACAGCGAACATGCCCCTGAAGCTGTCGTATACACCCCTGAAGACTGCATATCCGATTCTCTAAAACGCATCAAAATGGGTTATAAGAATCGGAAATATTCTTGAAATTTTTAAGTATTTTTTGGTTTAAAAAATGTGTATTTCACAAATTCGCGCAATATTTTATAAAACGTTCAAAGTTGATAGATAACTTTTAATTTTCCTAGCATACCAAAACAAAATTGTTATGAACTTATGAAATAGGACATCCAAAAATAAAATTCAATACCGTAAAACTTACACGTAATTCCATGATTAAATTCACAAAAATTTAGAGATTAGGTGACTAAGTTATAAAAAAATATCTAATTTTAAAGATTCATTGTTATTCTGCGAATTTATAAATTATAATAACAACAATGCGCAACAGCTGTTTCCTGTTTTGAATACTTCTTTTCAACTGTCAAGTGTCTATTATCGATGTAATATTTTATTGCTATTCAGCTACCAGGAAAAAAGAAGAACCTAGCTGTTATCTATAAATACGAGGCCAAAAAGAAAGAGTAGAAACAACGGGATACTGGCAACAGCGCAACGCCTTGACTTGACGTTTTCTTACCAGTGAATGCGAAATGCGAAGATCCGTGTAGGTGAACGTGAACGTATAAATATATCATTGTGTATTTTTCAACAATTTCCCCATAAAACTTGAATATAATCCTGTCCTGGATAAAAACCTCTTAAAAATGGATGTTTGAATAGGTTATAGACTGGTAAGTTGTTTTGGCGGTGTCACATCCGACTATCCAAATTATCCATTATTTGCGTAGAAAAAGTGGGCACAAATTCATTGTCAGTAGGAATGTCACTATTTATTAAAATTGTCTTTGCACTTCTTCCGTATACATTAATCGAATCAGAATCGACTCTTTTCGGAGAAATATCGCTCAATTAGATTGTTATTTGCTTATTATTGATTAAATTGATGGCAGAAAACACGAAACTTGGAAAAATATATCACATGCTTACGAAAATATTTTTTGTGAATTTCTAGAACGCTAGTGCTCCAATCCGACGTGGACTGCTATCCTGAGCTGTGAATATTCACGTTCAGAGGTAAGTTTTCTCTCTATTTACCGTATTTTCGTTAACATTTTATTCTATTCAACTAATCCTACCATACCTTACCATACTATACCACCTGCAAGGATCATGTTTACTTAGTTCATGAAAAGGTCATTTGCATTTGAGATTTGCTATGTATTTGTACATTGGTGTTCAACACAAAAACATTGTGATTCATTTTTTTTTCTTGATTTGGCATGAATATGTTATTGCTTTTTAATGTTTGAGTTGATCATATAACAAACACATTTCTCATTATTGCATAATGATTGGTTAGTTCTTTAATTAGCTTAATGCACATGCGAAAAATTACAATGTAGAAAAGTTTTTTTATCTTGGCATTAGTATAATATATTTTTATTAACACATATGTAAATTTGTTAGCGTAGAGAATACTCAATCAGTATGTATATTGTTAACACGACAAAAAAGTTCTCCAATATTTTACCTCCTTCGAACCCATATGATTTTCAGATACAAATAACTTGGTACTCGTATTATAAAGTTTTCGAGGTAATAATTTCTAGCCTACTTCAATGCTTCGAACAGTGTTTTCGATACATACAGGTAGATGCAAATAGGCCATTATAGGCAATATAGGCTATTGGTGCAATAAAGACATGTTCTGTTAGTCTCATAAGAAGGAAAAAGAGAGAGAGTGACATTGCGAGATTGCAACTTTCGCTCCCTCTTACCACTGTTATAATAATAATCTTCCTTTGTGCAACTCATATTGAAAATATTGCAAAATTTGCATTTTATAGGTTAATGTGAATTTCAGTAATTCTAATGGGTATCTTTTCGAAACTATTGTTACTCAAAGGTTCATGTTCAAAAAGTGTTTGGTATGCATTCGTAATTTTGTTATCATATAAAAACAATGTTCTAGTCCTATTTTATTACTCTAGCAGCATATGGCAAGACTACATCAAATTGTGTATGATCCAAATATGGGGAATATTTGGATCACATCCAAAGATGTATGATCTAAATAAAGGGACTGTTTCTCTTTGTTGTATATAGTTTTATTAAAATTCCAGACTATTCAGGAGTTTAGGATGCAATTCTATAAGAAATCATCACTTGTTAAGGGCCTATATTTAGCCTAAATATTTTTTCAATCCATTCAAATGATACCAATTTCCAATGAATCACAACTTTTATTAAGATTATAGACGAATTATGATTCACTTCCAATTACATATTTGAATCAAATAATTTATAGTGTTACTGTATGCAAACCTTTATGCAGTTACATATAGAAAAAATATATTTTTATATACCTGTGTTATGAAATTCCTAAAAATTATTCATTTACATTGAATTAATATTCGCACCCTGCATCTATAGTAAAATACATTTTACCTAATATTATTTTTTGAAATAATATTTGAGAATCTCTTAATACTCATTATGAATCATCACTATACAACAAGGGTAAATTGGCAAGTAAATCAGACAGTTTTTATCAAATGTTATGAATAAAATGTGTATAAATAAACAGTTTAAAGGAACTCTCGTTTTTTCAAATATCACGATCAAATTCAATGTCGCAAAGTCGAATTTGCAAATATAACAATAGTCAACAAACCTTTTGTGTAGTACGCATAAGTAACTAGGTGAATTTGGTATTTAACAAAAATTGGGTAATCAATTATCGGACGCAAATTCAACAAAAGACCCAGTTTTGGAAATTCAAAAAACCCCGATTAAATGCAATTATGATCTATTGTTAATTGATTATCGCGTCCTACTTAAAGTACTAACCTACGAAAAAATTTCATAGAGACTGACCTGAGTAGTAGGAGGTCAGGGATAGTCTGTGATGAATTAATTGCAATTTATGAATTATGAAATAATGTTAAAATTACACCTAATCATTATGAATGATTAGGTCTTTTTTGAGATGCTGTTAATAAATACATAGTACGCAGTTTGGTAGATAATTGTTTCATGTAGATCGTCAATTAATCTATAAGGAGATTCTCTAACAAAACTCAACTATAATCACCCGGTATTATTGGGGACAATATAATTGGTGCACCTTGTATGAAAATATGTGATTGTGACTTATTAAATTGCATAATAAAATACCTTGTTCCATGTACAATGTTTATTATGGTTAAAAAAATGCTGATTTGTACTTGTCGAGATATATTTATTACACTGTAAATTAAAGGAAATTTTTTTGTACTGATGTTACATTTTCTCGGATTCTTTTGGTGAATATTATTTAACAAAATGTGTTTTGTCCATAAGAAATTCTTATTCTCTGAGGTCGTATGTGAAGAATTGAATGTAGTAAGTTAAAAGTATATATTTTTAACGATGAATAATTCAATTTTGAAGACGACATTAATGTTTTTCATTCATAAGTATTATCGCCCAAATATTTCAATCGAATAAATTATTCCATATCAAGTAAGCATGAATATGTTTCTTGTTCTAGATGGCTGATCCAGATCCGGAGACGTTGTTGGAATGGTTAAACAGCGGCCTGGGCGATGAGCGGGATATGCAGCTCATCGCCCTCGAGCAACTCTGTATGTTACTGTTGATGTCAGACAATGTCGACAGATGCTTCGAGAGTTGCCCGCCGAGGACTTTTCTGCCCGCCCTTTGTCGTATCTTTCTGGACGAACAGGTATAATCATCTTATAAGACCAAATCATTCCAAACTTCCAATAACTGTGTATGGATAGACCCATAAAGGACGTATCCTATCCGAATCCAGGTGATTCTGAAACACCCTGTATTCACCTAGCCATTTGTAAACCAATGGCGAATAATTCTTAAATTCACCATTTAAAATCTCATCGAAAACGTTGCTTGAGCGTATACTTTGAAACTTGTTTTCCATTGAAACCATTTTTTCGATAATAGAATAATTTTGATGATATAATTTTTGCATAATAGGCGCCCGAGAACGTATTGGAAGTGACCGCAAGAGCTATCACCTACTATTTGGACGTTTCGGCGGAATGTACAAGAAGAATTGTTGCCATCGAAGGGGCCGTTAAAGCCATTTGTAACCGACTCGTCGTTGCGGAACTATCGTCGAGGACCAGCAAGGATTTGGCCGAGCAATGCGTTAAGGTAACCTATTTGTCACAAAGTACTTACTTGGTAAAGGACCAAATGAACCATTCTGTATTAACGCCATAAATATTTTGTTTATCATTGGCTCAACCCGTTTTCGAGCTAAAATTTATCATTGATTGGATTTTTTTCGTACATATATTCCATCGTTCGTGCAAATAAAATTATTTAAATTTTTTTTACACGGCGACAGAATAATTATATTGATAGATTAACCTACTATTATTGAAAATATTTGAAAATGAGTTAACGCTGATCGCTATTTGGACTATTTGAACGATTCCGAATTATTTTCCACATATTTATGCTATTCAACACATAAAATTCTATCTACACACGTTACGTTACTCCGTATTAATTCCCAAGATATGAATGATGATTCAGTAAATCATTGTGTTTTTTTTAACATTTCACAAAGTAATACAGTAAGATTTCAAATTGTTTCACGCGATTATTGCTGATATATACAGGCAATTATATCGTGAGGCGTTCTCAATTTTTATAATGGGTACTTATAGTACTAATTTATGTATCGAGGACAATGATTTTTTGATAATAATTATTAATTGGATAATTATTCGCTTATTCGTATGAAAAACCAAAATTAATTACCTCATAAATAATGTTTTAGTTATTCGTTTAAGCAAAAATTTGTAGCAATAAATTAAGGTTTTATAAAGGGCAAAATTCAGAGGGTTATTTTAGCATCCTCAAGAAAGGACAAGGAAGCTCTAAGAGCGCATATTTACTGCAAATTGCATATTACTGCATACCCTAGTATTCATTAACAACCTGCATAAAAATTAAACGTAAAAATAGTCGAACATAGTGCAGCGTAAACCCACCTAACGATTTTCATTACTTATCGCCCGTATATTAACGCTTTAATAGCTTCAAGCTATTAAACTATTAAAGCTTAACTAGCTCTAAGGCTTTAACAGCCATCATTGCGCAACCTAAATCGATCTCGTTGTGTACCAGGTGCTTGAATTGATATGTACGAGAGAAGCCGGAGCCGTATTCGACGCGAGCGGTTTGAGTTGCATATTGCCCTTCATCCGCGACAACGGCCAGCGGGTCCACAAAGACACGCTGCATTCGGCGATGGCCGTCGTCTCCAGGCTGTGCACGAAGATGGAACCGGCCGACGCCCAATTGCCCACGTGCGTGTCCGCCCTCAGCACGCTGTTGCACCACGAGGACGCGCACGTCGCCGACGGGGCGCTGCGCTGCTTCGCCTCCGTCGCCGATCGGTTCACCAGGCGAGGGGTCGATCCGGCGCCGTTGGCGCAACACGGTAATTTTGCGGTTTTTTTACGTTCTTTTTTTTGAAGCCTTATGCGCTATTTTGCTGTAGGTTTGGTCAACGAGTTACTGAGTAGACTTTCGAACGCTGCTGGACCAGCTACAGCAAGCGGCAGTCAAACTACACCAGGCAAAACACCGTCAACGAGTAACCCGACAACGGCTACGCCCGATTCTAAAGCCAACGCCGCGTCAATTTCGACTATAATAAGTCTATTGTCGACGTTGTGTAGGGGTTCTCCTTCAATTACGCACGTAAGTGTCTCAAAAATTAATCATCTACCGATGCAATAATTTTTAATAATCGCGCATATACCACAGGACTTGCTGCGCTCCGAATTGCTCGACGCCATCGAAAAATCCCTCAAGGGAGACGAACGCTGCGTTTTGGACTCGATGCGACTGGTAGATCTGCTGTTGGTGCTCCTGTTCGAAGGCCGAAGGGCCTTGGGCAAATCCGCATCGTCGTCTTCGGGTCAACTGATGCCGCGCATGCGTCGCATGGACTCGGCCGCCGAGAAGTCCCACCGCCAACTGATCGACTGCATTCGCTCGAAGGACACCGACGCGCTCATCGAGGCCATCGAGAACGGCGGCGTCGAGGTGAATTTCATGGACGACGTCGGCCAAACGTTGCTCAATTGGGCGTCCGCTTTCGGCACGCACGAAATGGTGGAGTACCTGTGCGAAAAGGGCGCCGACGTGAACAAGGGCCAGCGCAGCTCGTCGTTGCACTACGCCGCCTGCTTCGGGCGGCCGGCCATCGCCAAGGTGTTGCTGCGCCACGGCGCCAATCCCGATTTGCGCGACGAGGACGGCAAGACGCCGTTGGACAAGGCGAGAGAGCGCGCCGACGAGGGACACCGCGAGGTGGCGGCCATCTTGCAGAGTCCCGGCGAGTGGATGATACCCGTCGATAAGGAGAGGAACAGGAAATCGGAGTCGGAGGTCGAGGATAACATCGAGCCCAGAGGCGATCCGGAGATGGCGCCGATTTACCTGCAACGTTTGCTGCCGGTGTTTTGTACGACGCTACAATCGACGATGTTGCCGAGCGTGAGGAAGGCCAGTTTGGGTTTGATTCGAAAAATGGTGCATTACATTCAGCCGAACCTGTTGGAAGAGCTGTGTTTGATCGAGGCTAATCCGAACTTCGGAACGCAGATTGTCGAAGTCATTGCTACAGTTTTAGATAATGAAGTAAGCAAAAGCATTGTTATTTATTAATCTATATTTATAAAATTGATGCATTTACTTTGAAGTAAAAGGTAAGAGGAAAAGGTTTTAAAACCTTTTGCTTTTAAGCAACAGCAGCGTCCTCGAAGCAAAACCTCTCTTCCTTCGCAGAAGGTTATGCTTCTTTTTATAAATACAGCCTCTTACCATTATTTGGAAATTGTTTTATATTTAGTAGTAGATCATAGGTTTTATTTGTTGCTTTCTCAAGTGGAATGTTATTATTTTACAGGACGACGAAGATGGACACTCTGTGGTATTGCTGATCATACAAGATTTAATGGCGAAGTCGCAAGAGGTGTTTTTGGATCATTTTGCTAGATTGGGCATTTTTACGAAGGTGCAAACGCTTGCCGGTCCGCCTGAAGCGCAAGAAAACGAAGAAGCCGACTCCAACACTGAAGGTGCTTAAATAATACAGTTTTCATTCGTATTGTCTACAGTTTAAGTTTTTTTGCCTCATCTTAAAATAACGAAAATAATTATTTGATAATTTCTTTAGAAACATCCGAGGTGGTTCAAATCGAAGACGCGAAGGAAATACTGCCGGGTAAAGCATACCACTGGCGCGATTGGTCAATCTGCAGAGGCAGAGATTGCCTGTACATTTGGTCGGACGCCGCGGCTTTGGAGCTTTCCAACGGCTCGAACGGTTGGTTTAGATTCATATTGGACGGAAAATTGGCGACGATGTACTCGAGCGGCTCGCCCGAAGGAGGAGCCGATACGTCCGGTAAGAATATGGAAATTTGTACGATTGAAAGCGCATTTTGCGAATATCAGTTCACTTTTTTTTTTCATTTCGTTTAATGTTACCTACGAAAAGTTATTAGCTTTGACTTTTTTTTTTTGCATTAACTGGTTGCCTTCTTTGCTTTTTCCCGTTATTAGCGAAGTTTGCTGATGTGAAGGTAATGGTAAAACGTAATGCTGAAATTAATGATGTTTTAACATGTCGCATACGTTTCGTTTTCGTTTTTAAATTTGTTTTTATTTCATTTTTATGGATTTAAAAAACTTGTTGTAGAGTCGAATCTCATTAACAGTGAAAGTGACGCACTGTTAAAGAAAAAATCAACTACCTCTACAAACAAATTCAGATATATTAACACATTTATACTGTAAAGAGGAAATAGAAACAATAATGACCCGTATTCAGCGCCTCACTTTAACGTGACTAAAGTCGCCTCTCTAGTCCCTAGTTACTCCATCGCAACTAACAACAATGTACAACTGTCAAGTTAGAGACTTTATAGTCACTTTAGAGTCAATGTTAAAGCTAAAGTGAGGCGCTGAATACGGGCCAATGTTTTTTTGTTTAATTGGGATTTATATTGAATATTGGTATGATTGTTTAGCATATGTTTTTACTATAATTTTGCACTGCTATTATATAATTTTTGCCAGAAGAGTCAAATTCAAAGTTCTGTTTAATTTAACTTTTATTGTATGACATACAATCATTTTTGTTTATAAAATCACTTGTAAGAATCTTGAATTTGGGCAATGTTGCTTATTCTATAAAAGTATGTCGTTTTAGTCAGCAATTTGCACTGTACTGTCACTGTCTCTTCTCTTGAACGTTTTTTTTTTATTTCTGTTATGTGGTAACAGTGATGTTGATTTATTTGTCCGACTTTAGGAAAGGGTCGAGCTGCTGATTCCCTTACAACCGAAGGTAAGAATGCTTCCTTTATTATTTGTTATTTCGTTGTGAGTTGCCTCGCTTACTGTTTTTAGCTTTGCTTAAATTTAGTCTAGTTTTTTTGCCGGCTTCTTGGGCTTGCTATGAACAATTTACGCTGGCTTTGATCTGCTTTTTTTATTGGAAACGGATTTGTTGGCATGTTTCTGTAAATACGAAATAAAATATTTGAAATTATTACTATTTTTAAAAATATATATTTGCGTAATTTTGCTAATTATAAAAAATATTTTATGCTTTCTAAAATTAACAAGTGTTTAATATACCCGTTGATACTGACTAAAATTTATTATCGCTGAAAAAATTTTCTAAATTATTTTTTTAAATTCGTATATGAAATATCTATATGCATATTTAATCTATTGTAACTCTGGAACTAGAGCTCTTAAAATATCGCATTTATTACAATAAAGTATGATGAGGATGAGAATAGTTAATTTAGTAGATGTTCCGTGTTTGAATACACTTGACACAAAATCAAACGTACAAGAAAGTAAAATAAGAAATCATTTTCAAAATTTTTCAAATTATTCTTTTCCCTGCAATTTAAAAAGATAAAAGTAGGGTTTTGAAAATAGTCATTAAAGTGCTCCAAAAGTATCCTGGTGCACTGGAAATACCTTATTTTATCTCACCTGCCCTTTGACAATGGGCAAATTATTCAAAAATATCTGAAAAACTGAAACCACTGGCACCGCTGTTGCTGGTCAAATTTGCAAAATTGTTCTGTGATTTGGCATTTATGTCAGTCGACACTATAATATTACAGTAATTTATTATTTTCATTTGCTAAAATTCTTTAATTACTTTTTTTGTTTATTTAATACTACAATTAAGTTTTGCCATTTAAAAAACATTGTAAATAAATGGCAGTTTTGCGAATGGCAAATTTCAATTTTTTCTTTAATATTCCAATGAAGTAGGAGGGGTTAAAATAGGAGATAGCATTGCTTGGAGTTAGTAAGAATTAGTTAGTAAGAAAGATTCAAATCAATAGATGTTTTCCCAATAAAAAATACCCTGAAGTGGTGCCCTTTATAAAAACATTCCTTTTTTAATTCAATTCATATATTGATGTACTTTTTCATCCCGTTTCAATATGCTCTTTTAAACGTAATGTCAGTAATTTCATAGTACTCGGTATCAGTAATTCACTAATGTATTCCAGAGTTACAATTCTACAATATTTGACAATTTTTGTATTCACAAAACAAACTACAATGCCAATGGAATTTTTTTGTTTGCTTCTAGAAAACCGCGGAGAATTTTTGGAGAAGTTGCAAAGGGCCAGATCGGCCGTGCGGTGCGTCAACAATTCCACGCCCGTTCTTTCGAAGCCCGGCCCCTCCAGATTGGTGGTAGGAAACTGGTCGTTGACGTCCAGGAAAGACGCCGAAATCCACATACACAACTCCGACGGTCAACAACAAACGACCATCCTCAGGGAGGATTTACCCGGTTTCATTTTCGAATCGAACCGCGGAACCAAGCATTCTTTTATCGCAGAAACCTATTTAGGTAAGTGGCATTGACGAGGTTCGGTCGTCACAATACTCATTGAAACAACTAGTGTTATTATACTATATGTTAATGTAATATTTCAGGTCCGGAATTCTCCGCTGGATGGATAAACAAAAAAGGAAAGCGCATGCGATCGAAGTTGGAGGCTACCAAGATGAAAGTGAAATATCTAGCTCATCAAATCTACGAACAATACTTCAGAGTGGCCCAAGCTCAACCGAGAGGCATCGTCGCCAAATTGGGCAACATCGTCGCCCAAATCGAACGCGCTTGCCAAAAGCAATGCTCCTACGGCAACAACCGCGAGGGCGGCAATTCCTGGAAGGAAATCCTCCACAACGCGCTCGACGAATTGACGCAAGTCCTGAAGGAAGACGGCGTCGTCTCGGCCTACGAACTCCACAGTTCCGGCTTGGTGCAAGCATTGCTCTCGCTGTTATCTACCAGCTACTGGGAACAAGGCTTAAAGTCCAGCAAAATGAACAAATATCAGAAACAAAGAGTCCAGGTGTTTAAGCAATGTTTCAGAAACAAAGCCAACGAAGACAAGTCCCCCTGTTTGATATTAGTTCACAAATTGATAGCCGTTCTCGAGAGCATCGAAAAACTGCCCGTACATTTGTACGATACCCCGGGCACCGGATACGGCCTCCAAATCCTCACCAGACGATTGAGATTCAGATTGGAAAAAGCCGCCGGCGAAAGCACTTTGATCGACAGGTCCGGCAGAAGCCTAAAAATGGAACCGCTCGCGACCGTCGCCCAATTGGAGAGGTACCTGCTAAAAATGGTCGCCAAGCAATGGTACGATTACGACCGAACCACCTTCCAATTCCTGAAGAAACTGCGCGACTCGAAATTCCAATCGTTCAAGCACACCCACGACTTTGACGAGAACGGTTTGATCTATTTCATCGGCACCAACGGCAAGACCAGTTCGGAATGGGTGAATCCCGGCCAGTACGGCTTAGTAACGGTCACCAGTTCGGATTCCCGTAATTTACCGTACGGTCGCGTCGAGGACATCCTCTCCAGAGATTCGTCGGCGCTGAATTGCCACACCAACGACGACAAACGCGCCTGGTTCAGCATCGACTTGGGCGTGTACGTCGTACCTAACGCCTACACCTTGCGGCACGCCCGAGGCTACGGCCGATCGGCCCTGAGAAACTGGCATTTCCAGATGTCGCGCGACGGCGCCAATTGGACCACGTTGTACACCCACACGCACGACATGTCGCTGAACGATCCCGGCAGCACGGGCACCTGGCCCGTCGACGTGTCGCCCGAGGAGACGCAGGGCTGGCGGCACGTTCGCATCCAGCAGGCGGGCAAGAACGCCTCGGGCCAGACGCACTACTTGAGTTTGTCCGGCTTCGAGATCTACGGCACGGTGACGGGCGTGTGCGAGGACATGGGCAAGGCGCACAAGGAGCAGGAGGCCCACATGCGGAAGCAGAGGCGATTGCTGAAGTCGCAGTTGTTGAAGCACATGACCGTCGGCGCCAGGGTCGTTAGAGGAGTCGATTGGAAGTGGAGGGACCAGGATGGAAATCCGCCTGGCGAAGGTAAATTCACGAATTCGTTTCGCTAAATATAACTTTACAACTCGTTTATCTCCTCTCATCTCACATTTACTATGTACGTATGCAGAGTTGAAAGAGCGAGTCGAGATTGGGTTGAGTTTTCGACTCGTGTTTTTCTGTACACAGGGTTAAATGATTGAGTCGAGATCGAGTTCAAGTATAGTTGAAGTGACGGCTGATGACAATTAATCATAACCTGATAGTTTTGTGGTTTTGTTGGATCGGATAATTCATTAATTTTCATTTTGTGCGAAAAATTACGCAAATAAATCTTAAATTGTCAACTCAACTACTCGACCCGCGTTTATAAGACATCATTATTAGACATATTTCGACTCGACCCAACCTGAAAACTCATGACTACATGAAACTCAACTCGGGTTGAACCTAGGTACGACTCTGCATGTAAACATACTAATTGTTACCTTATATTCGAAGTAAAATTTATTGGATTTTAATTTTTTAAGGTACCGTCACTGGGGAGCTTCACAGCGGTTGGATCGACGTTACGTGGGATCACGGCGGTTCGAATTCCTACAGAATGGGCGCCGAGGGCAAGTACGATTTGAAATTGGCCCTGGGCTACGACGTAGAGTCGGCCGCCGCCGCTTCGTCCTCGAAGCAATCGTCCAGTAACAAGCAAAAGAACGATAAGGACAAGCAGAGCGTGTTAACCAGCAGAAAGAGCAGTTCCACGCCCAGTCTACCGGAGGCCACGGAAGTCAAAACGTCCGTAGCGTCGACGGAACAGGCCGCCTCGGCGGACAATCTAGCCGCGAAACAAGCCGCAGAAACGATAGCCGAAAGCGTGCTATCGGTAGCCCGAAACGAAGCCCTGGTGGCGGTAACCAGCGAGTCGCAGGCCGCTTCGAACGAAAGCGAACTATCGGTGGTCGTGCATCCGTTGCGCGATCCCCACAACGATCTCTCTAGCATTAACAATTCGTCGGATTTGGCGACGATCGTCGAAAGTTTGGCGCTGTGCGACACCGGCCCCTCGACCGCCGGCGAATCTCAAAAGCCGTCGACGAACTCGAAGTCCAACCGCAATTCGAAGATCAGCAATTCGCAGGCGGCCGCCGCCGCCCAGAGTTTCGTCGAAGCCGTCGAGGCTTTGGACAAGTTCCGCGAGGGATCCGACATGCTCAGGAACAACACCAACAATTTCCTGTCGGCCGAGTTGCTGCAGTCGGCGCTCAATTTGGGCCAGGGCAGTCAAATCAACGCGCTGTCGAGCGTAAGGATTTCGGTGTCTGGGAATTCCGAAACCGACGAGGAGAAGCCGTCGTTGCGACGGAAAACGGACGCCGCGAAAAACGGCAATTCTAGTAGTGATAAAGACGAGGCTGTGACGAATAGTAATAACGCTAAAAACAGTAGTAATAATACGATTGTCGTTACGAACCCGATGAGCGTGAGTGTGCCCAATTTGACTACGGAATCGAATAGCCAGATCGAACCCACGACAACAGCAGGTATTTTTCTAATTTTATTATTTTCTAACCACGGCCGCATATTTCTAAGGTCTGGAAACATATATAGATAAAGTGTCCCGTTATTTGATGATGAAGCAGGGTTCCTAAAACGGCCGCTAGGAGGCGATGTTGTAAAGGACGCGGTTTTTTGCAAAAATATACTTAAATCAGCGATGATTTTGTTGTTAACATCATGCCTCATGTATCTTCGGTTAATGTATTTCTCCATTTTCTTCTCGAAATGTAAAAAAATAATTTTTGAAGTTTTGACAGCTTGAACTGTCGTTTTACACAACCGCGATTTATATGTAGTGCGACACTGATTGGCTGAGATAAGTTTGTCAAATAACAGGACATAAGTATAGGCTGTTTCCAGACCTTAGAAATATACGGCCGTGTTTCTAACTAACTAATCCACAATTTTTGTTGTACGAAATTTATTTAGACGAACCATTGCCAATAGAACAATTAAACTAACAAACGCCCGACACTAATTTAAAAATTAGTCTTGAACTTTTCAGGTCTCTTGGAGACGTTCGCCGCCCTGGCCCGCCGTCGTACATTGGCTTCGGTGACGGCCTCGATCGCTTCCAACACGAACACCAACAATACTCAAAGCACGAACGCGCAGAACAACCAGAACAGCGGCTCGTTGTTCCCGCGTGCGCCCAACTCCGTCTCGAGTCTAGTCCGATTGGCGTTGTCCAGCAATTTCCCCAGCGGTTTGCTGAGCACCGCCCAGAGCTATCCCAGCTTGTCGTCCAGCAACAATCCCGGCAATCAGGCGGGCGGCATTTCGACCACGGCCGGAGCCGTCCAGGGTTTGAGCCAGGCCTTGACGATGAGCCTGACGTCCACCAGCAGCGATAGCGAACAGGTTAATATTCATAAACGTTTTTAGTGCTGTCTAAATAGTTAACAATATCGCCTTGTTTAAAAACGACAAGAAATGATACCCTTGTTTCTTATCCTACACCATCGTTCAATAAATTATTTATAATACTTTTGGAACTATTCGTTTTTTAGGTGTCTTTGGAAGACTTTTTGGAATCGTGCAGGGCTCCGACGTTGTTGGCAGAATTAGACGACGATGAAGAAATGGGCGAAGACGATGATAACGACGAGGACGAGAACGAAGACGACGCCGAATACGAGGAGGTTATGGTATCGAGAAATCTTCTATCGTTTATGGAGGAAGAAGCTTTCGAGGCTAGACCGACGAAGAGACGTTCCTGGGACGACGAATTCGTGTTGAAGAGGCAATTCAGCGCTTTGATACCGGCTTTCGATCCTAGACCGGGCAGGACTAATGTCAATCAAACGACAGGTAAAGCATATACACCACTAAATTTTAAACATACACAAGAGATAATAATTATTTTTGTTTCGTATAGATCTCGAGGTACCGCCGCCCGGACAATTCGAGACCTCGTCGGTGTCCGAGCACGAGCTTCTGCCCCAACCGAAGCTGCAATTGATGTTGAAGGGTCCTAATATGCCCGGCATTGCGGACGTCGAAATCGAATTGACGGATCGTTCTTGGACTATCTTCAGGGCTGTTCAAGAACTGATGCAAATGACAGATTTCAATTCGAAACAAGAGAAAGTTAGACGAATTTGGGAGCCTACCTATTTGTAAGTAACATTAAATAACTCTGAAAGAAATTCAGTAAAATCTATAACACTTCAAAAAGGTTTATTTTCGACTAAATGAGGCATTTCACAGTGACTTGGAAACGTGAAAAACCACTCATTTTAAAGATTGGAAATGTTGTTCTAATCACAGATTTTTGTCCATTTTTTAGGATCGTGTACAGGGAATTGAAAGACGACAACAGCTACGAGACGGAAGACGGGCGGGAGACGCCGGTCGCGACGCAGTACTCGCGGAGCGGCAGCAGTTCCGTGGCCGGTACTACGCTGTCGCCGAGCACGCCCATACCCGGTACGCCTTCAGTATCGAATTGCACCGTCGAGGACGTCCTGCAACTGTTGCGACACCTATTCGTCATTACGACGCTGAAAGAGAACGATTTGAAAATCTTCGAGACGTCCGACATACAACCCGACGAGTATTCCAGCAAGAAAATCACCAACAAATTGCTGCAACAAATTCAGGATCCCTTGGTGCTGTCGAGTTCGAGCCTACCGGCTTGGTTAGTATACATTACTGTCGTTAAAATAGATTTTTAGTGGATTAATCGAACGGTTTTTAGGTGTGAGGAATTAAATCATTCCTGTCCGTTCCTGTTCCCGTTCGAGACGCGCCAGTTGTACTTCAACTGCACCGCATTCGGCGCTTCCCGCAGCATCGTGTGGCTTCAAACCCAACGGGACGTTACGATGGAAAGGCAAAGGACGCCCGGTTTGTCGCCCCGAAGGGACGATCCGCACGAATTTAGGGTCGGCAGGTTGAAACACGAACGGGTGAAAGTTCCTCGAGGCGAGCACCTGCTCGATTGGGCCATGCAGGTTATGAAGATACACGCCAGCAGAAAGAGCATACTAGAGGTGGAGTTTGCCGAGGAGGAGGGCACTGGTAATGACTGATATCGATTTTTACGAGATGTGTTTAACTTATCGTTAAAAATATTTTGAAGGTTTGGGTCCGACACTCGAATTTTACGCTTTGGTGGCTGCGGAAATTCAAAGACGCGATTTGGCGATGTGGATTTGCGACGACGAGGCAATCAGTTTAAACGAACCTATCGATTTGGGCGAAGGGATGAAGCCTCCCGGGTACTACGTTCGAAGGGCTTCGGGTCTATTCCCTGCACCCCTGCCGCAGAACACTGCTGTATGCGACAAGGCCGTCAAGTACTTCTATTTCCTCGGAATATTTCTGGCCAAAGTGAGTTATTAATTAGATCACATTACTCCAAATTTTCTTAGAACATTGAGCTTCGATCATTTGTATTTCTTTCGTGAGAACTCAGTCTATACATACAGTAAACAATGATTTGTATTTGTAGGTTTTGCAAGACAACAGGCTGGTCGATCTGCCTTTGAGCGCGAGCTTTTTGAAATTGATTTGCCACGGCGAAATCCAGAACACCGTCAACGAAAGGATCGGTTTCGCGGGTATCAAAAAGACCATCGAAGAGGACATCATGACGTCGAGTTTCATATCGGAGGAAAGCGAGAAGGAATTGGAACTCGATCCGCCTAAGCTAGTGATGGAGGAGAAACGGCCTTGGTATAGCAACATTTTAGGAGAAGAAGACTTGTACAACATGGACCCAATTAGAGCTAGTTTCCTGAAGCAAATTAAGGAATTGATTAAACAGAAGCAGAAAATTTTGCAGGATCACACGCTTACGCCTGAACAAAGGAACCATCAAGTATGTACAATATCTTGTTTGTCTTAGTCACGATATAATTACAAATATTCTTTCGTTATAGATACAGAATCTCTGTTTGAATCATTCATCGGGTCCCGTACTTTTAGAAGATTTAGCTTTAACGTTCACATACTTACCTAGTTCGAGCATTTACGGATTCTCGGCCGTAGATTTAGTTCCTAATGGTGCTGACATAGAAGTTAATATAGAAAATGTGGAGGAATACGCCGAATTGACCATATCGTTTTGCTTGGACAAGGGCGTCGCCAGGCAATTGGAAGCATTCCACAAAGGTTTTTCGCTAGTGTTTCCTATGGAAAAAATGACCGCTTTCAGTCCGGAGGAAGTGCGCGTCATGCTGTGCGGTGATCAAAATCCCGAATGGACTATGGAGGATCTTCTCAACTACACGGAACCCAAGCTCGGCTACACCAAGGATAGGTAAGTCAATTTCAAATGAATAGTTAATAACTAGGACCTCGAAAATATGCAAAATATGCTCATTCTGAGGTCTCTTAAATACTCGTTTTTAGACAGTTCCATATGGTTCTAGACTCTAGACAGTTCTAAATGATTCTGGAGCGTTCTAAACGGTTTTAGACAGTTTTAAATGATTCTGGAGCGTTCTAAACGGTTATAGACAGTTCTTAATGATTCTTGACAGTTTTAAAGAGTTCTAGACAGTTCTAAACGATTCTGGAGCGTTCTACATGGTTCTAGATAGTTCTAAATGATTCTAGACAGTTCTAAATGGAACTAGACAGCTCTAACGGTTCTTGACGATCCTGGAGCGTTCTACTTGGTTATTTAGACAGTTTTTAATGATTCTGAAGCTATCTAAATAGTTTTAAATGGTTCTAGAGAGTTTTAAATGATTGTAGGTAGTTCTAAATGATTCTAGATCATTCTAAATTGTTCTAGACAGTTTCTAAATGATTCTATCCCATTTTTGTAATGTTCGTCTTGTCTTATATTTTTCTTTGAATTGAATTTCTAAAAAAAATATTTTATATCTATCTTGTTGAAAACTAAACAAAGCTAAATAGTTTTAAATGATTCTAGAGAGTTCTAAACGATTCTAGATAGTTCTAAATGATCCTGGATCGTTCTAAATGATTCTATCCCATTTTTGTAATGTTCGTCTTGTCTTATATTTTTCTTTGAACAAAATTTTCAAAAAAATTATTTTATATCTATCTGGTTGTTTCTGATTTTTTTCTCGTTAAAAAACGAGCATAAACGCATATGTAAGTGCATATTTGCATGCATATTTTCCAAGCTGTAGTTGTAAAACCCTGATAGAGGCTACTAATCATATTATACTACTACTATAATACTGTACTACTGCTATATTTTACTGCTTTTACTATACTACTACTGTAGTACTGTATTACTACACGATTTCATAAAGGAACATACAGGAGACTTTACCTTGTCCAATGAGACTTTAATGTGTCCAATTACAAAACCTACTCAATACTACAAACTAATATTTTTGTTTTGTTATTTTTTTCAAGTCCCGGTTTCCTAAGATTCGTGAACGTGCTGGTAAACATGTCCTCGGAGGAGAGGAAGGCTTTCTTGCAGTTCACCACCGGTTGCAGCTCTCTACCGCCGGGCGGTCTGGCCAACCTTTATCCGAGGCTGACCATCGTGCGCAAGGTGGACGCCGGAGAGGGCTCGTACCCTTCGGTCAACACGTGCGTGCACTATCTGAAGTTACCGGATTATTCGACGGAGGATATCCTCCGGCAGCGGTTGCTAGCAGCTACTAAAGAGAAGGGTTTCCATTTGAATTGAAGCCGCTCAGTAAAAGCGTACCTTAGTCACACGTTGATTTGTCTGAATATAGATATGACGCACTCGAAGCCGCCGCGCTTCACGCTTTTACTTGTTCAAAATAAAAATAATATAATAACATTGATTTTCGTGCTTGTATTTATGTAAGACGGTCAGCGGTTTAAATTAACGTTGTATTATTTCTTTAAGCTACTATGTGTAATTTTAGAAACAAAAAAAAACTTATTGAAAGTACTGAGAATTTTTGTATTTACAATCAGGAATTAGTAGGGAATTTTCGAGTACGCATGGTGTACTTTGTGAAAGTATATATTTCAAAATTATGCATATAATAAAAGGAGCATCTCTTGTTGAAAACATCGAGTTTGCTAAATGATTTTAGGAAGTGATATAGAAAATATTTATACATATTATATATAAATATAAAAAGCGTAATCGAATTTAAAATGATTATTTTAGAGGAAAATTGAGGGGAAGATTTTGGAAAAAAATGTCGGGAAATTCAGCCAAATAGCTCTGAACGTTGTTAGAAATCCTCCCACTTTGTTTTCCTCTTTTGGAACTTCGGTTTTTGTATATTTTTTACTATTTCTATGCGTTGAAAAATTATCAAAAAATGTATTTAAATTCAATATTATAATGTATCCTAGTTGTTATCTCGACTCATAAATAGAAATTTTTCAGTACTTCAGGAATAATTATCTTAATGTAAGCAAATTGAAAAGAAAAACCATATGCCCGTCGACAATTTTGATTATACAATAACACAAGCAAATGTCAAAATTGTCTAATAAATAAAATATAGTATATATACCTAATAAATATGTTGAAATGCGGCTTTTGTGGTATCGAATGCTTCACTATTTTCAGCAGAGAACTCTACATTTAAAAGATAACATTATTAAAGCCATATTTCAACTACGTTGCTAATGCAACAAATTACACTAATAGCTAATCCCTAACAAATTTGACATTTGTAACAGATAAATGTATATAGAAGAAAACGTTAGATCTACTCAATTTTGTATTTTTTCCAAGTTTCCTCTAAATTCTTGTTTTTAATATAGCGGTTAAAAAATTTGACAAATACATTTTTTGTAATGAATTACGCGATGTTGTTAATTGAATTCGGTAGTGTCCAGTAATTCATAATGGACAATTATCTAAATCAACGCTTAAATCAAATTGATACGTTAGTGTGAGTAGCAGTTTTATTTTTGGTTTATTTTAGATGGAGTTACAAATTTGATTTATCTTTGAGTTAAGTGGCGGAGAGTTCTTGTTATACTGGGCAATTTTAAACAGTTTATATAAATGCGCACTCTATTTGGGTACTTTTGGTTTACATTCTTACTTTTGCTTGGAACTACTTTCTGCTACGCTACATTTAAATATTGTAGAGAGATATGTCTGTATGTAATAGATGTTAAATACATTATATCAATAAAATCTCTTTAAATTAATGGTCGTTTGGGATAACTGAGGGGATCAATTACGAACTCACATGTAAGGCTACGATAATACACGTCCTAAGGTTACCATAAGTTAATCGAAATTTAACTTTAATTCATGTTATACAGATAAGTTCAAATTAGTTTTGCAATATGGTAAATTTTATGAGTTGAACAAAGAAAGATTATTATATTAACTGGTTAGAGTAAGAAAGTTGCAATCCCACAATATCGCTCTTTTTCTTGTATATGGGACTAAGGCAAGTTGTCTTTGTTGCAGTTTAACGCACCAAACTATACTAAAGAACATTGATCAATTTCAGAATACGGTAATTCAAAATTTTTAATTTTGTCTAATCTAATCTAATCATTAATTTAAAATCTTATCTCTCCAGTAAAATTTAATAAATGACATAATCAAGTAATCGCACCAATCTACACATATATTTTGTGTCACCTGTCAACGATATGTCAATTTATTAAGTATACAAAAATGAAGTCGATAATTTTGTGTCATTTTTTTTAAATCATTTTAGTTTTTTTCTGCAACTAAACGATTGAATGAGCGATTGGAAAAAGGATAAAATTCCAAAAATATGGCGAATTAAAGCGAGATAGTCATTTTGTGCTCGCTAAGCGCAAAAAAATTAATGGGCCTCCTTACATCATAATTTTATTGGTGAGTGGAAAAAGAATAACACTCTTGGAATTTTAACCAGGTCGTTAACTGCGCTGACCATGAATGGCATATTTGAGGTAATTTGACAACTTCCATTAGACACTTATAAAGGAAAAGGAAAGAGTGACATTTGCGTCATTGCAACTTTTCACTCTGACAACTGTTATTTTAATAATCTTTCTAATTCTTTCACTCATAGAAATGACCATGTTGCAATCGGAAATGGAGCAAGGTGTATATGATCTAAGATTACACCCCATTGTTTTCCTGGAATCCTAGATTTTACGAGAGCGCCCGGCAACGCCGCGCGACGTAATATAATCCATTCCCCTACTATGCCGCCTATAGATCTAAGTACGTCGACGCTCGCGTAAGTACATAAATAAGTCAATAAATTTGGGGGCGCCGGCCAGCATCGACTCGAAACTCGAACACGTGTCGTCGAGCCGAAAACAGCGCGGGTGATGCACGTGAATCTCTCCCGCACCGCAGTCGCGTTTTAGGTTAGGAAATGGCGGATACGGTGGAGACCGACGGCGCCTCGCTCAAAGCGACGCACAACGGCATCGCGAACGGCGAGCGCCGCGACGCGTGCGGCCCGCCCGCCGACGGGGGTTCCCGGGCCTGGGTCGTCATGCTGGCGTCGTTCTTCTGCAACGGGATCTTGTTCGGGGTGATTAACTCCTACGGGGTGCTGTACAAGGAGCTGCACGACAGCCTGATGGCCAGGAACGTGACCAATGCCGCCGGACAAGCAGGTAAATTCGCGTAATTTTTGTGTTTACCAACTGGTTTTTTTTTTGGTCGTGTTATGATGATGTCGAAATTGTAAATTCTTTGTTTCCTGTTTTGTATTTGTTTATTTTTAATCTTTACGAATTCTATTGCGGTTTGAAGGAAGATAAAAATATTTTTTCTTTCGCATCGTAAAAACTTTTTATAAATTTTTTGTATCTTTAATAGAAAAGCGGCTTTTTAATAAATAATTAACAATATGAAGTAAACCCTTTAATTTTCTATCTACATAATAAACACTCTGTGTACATATTGTTAAAACACATCATGCTAATATTTAAGGGGGTGATTCTTTCTCCATTTAAAAAAAACAATTTTTATTGTCATTTTTATACTTTAAAATATTTTTATTAAATTTGGTGTACTGTGTTTATGCATTGAAGAGCATATTTTAGCCAAAAAAATAGCTTTTTTTATTTTCCGTACTGGATTCAGATGGGGTATTTTTGAAGGAAAAGGTGGTACGCCTCTGCTTTCACACATTATTTTTGGAGTCGATTTATAACAATTATAGAACAAATTTGATTTCTTGACTTCTCCGTACGACACCGTTTCGCATAAAAAAGTAAATGCATTATTCAATTAATACGCTTTAAATAATTTTTAGGTTTAGGACATAGGTTCATAGGAAGTTTTTTTCTTAAAATGGGTCCAAGAATCGCCCCTTTAAATATTAGCATGTTATTAAGGAACACCCTGTATATGAATTCATGCACCTCCTCATAGTTTTATTTATGTACGTGATAATTAAATAGTATTTGTGTGCAATATTTTATCAATTTTTTTATTTAAGTTAATACAATCTTCAAATGTTCTAATTAACGATTAAAGTAGAACGCACTTTCATTCGTGCGCCTATATCAAATTTCATCCAGAGTACAACATACCTGCAAAACCGTGCTGATAGGTATTTCACCTGTAGGGTTTCTCTTTAACAAACTTATCTATGCAGTCGTGGAAAAATTGATAGGTGTGGAATAAACAAAAAATGTATAATTATAGAAATTTACTGAAACGTAAGTCCATTGATCCTTCGTTTAGTTCGTTTATCTTTTCCCAACAATATGTTACATACATATGTAGATAATTATTGTTTCTTAAATATAATAGTGTTTTTTAAATATAATTATGTATACATATTCATATTAATTGTATTAATATTTCTAATTCAAAAAATATAAGGTATTTGTGATATAAGCTTTAAAATTTGGGTTTTATTTTGAAATTTTCAATAAAAACTCATCTTGTTAAAAAATTAAAATTACTAATTGAAAGCACAAAATAAATTAAACTATCTAAATTTATAACAAATATATTAAATATCAATCGTTTTTAAATTTCAAAAATTAGTAATTTCTATAAAAAAAACTAATACCTACTATTAGATAGTAAAACTAAAATATTCCTAATTACACAAACAGGAATAAGATACGTAAAAAAAATCTTCAATCCATATCAGTCAGTCAACGACCTATGTAGATTTATAAGGACTCTAATAAATTATACATAATTATTATAAACTAATATTAGTTGGATTTTGTCGAAAGTCGAGCAAACTTATTTGAAGTAGGTAATACACACATACATACATCGTAATGTGGCGAAGTAGCCATTCAATTGAACGGATTGTTTTTCAGTCGTATAAAAATTAACGAACTATCGGTTCGGTTATAGCCAAAAGTTCAATGCGAATTGACCTCATTACTTGCATTGTTTTATTAATCTTCTAATTGTCGATACATCGCAAACTGATTTTTTTGTTTTGCATATTATATGAAGTTCATTATGTATTAAGGCAAAAATTAAGTCTTAATCAGAATAGTGTTCATTAGAAACACGTAATTACGATGGAAAGAAAGTGTACAGAAGATTCCTGGAGAAACCAAAGACTTGTTTTGTTAGGGAATTTTTTAAAGGTAGTATGAATTTTCTATTTTCTTAATAAATCGCCTTGAAAATCAAAATTGTTTTCGTGTTTATGGTTTATTAAAAAAATGAAAAAGCAGATTAAAATTTCACCTAGGAAAATATACGAATTTATAATTACAAATTATATTTTAGTATTTCCTAGACCCAATTACGAATACACTTTCCTCTATTTTTTACCCAGTAAATAAAACAATTGATTAATTATCAACGCTATCGTCGTTTTAATATTCCTTTATTTTAAATTTTTTATGAATTATTATGTTGCTATATTGCTTATGAAGGAAATAAATATTTATATTGTATATGGATTTTTTCATACTAATGACCCGATCTAGTTTCGCCATTATTCGTGTTTATTGTTCGAAGAAAATATTTTTCGTAAAAATTCAAGCCTTATTGAGCTATAAATAATTATCTGCGTATTGAATTTACAATGCGATATCGATTATTTTAAAAATTGTTACAATAATATTTATAATCCAATTTAAACAGGGTGTAGTTCTGACAAACATTTTATCTCGTTTGGGACTTACTCATTGATTTTTTTCAGCAGATAATCTATCAAATGAGTTGTTGTTCATATGTATTAATAAAGAAAAGTTATAATGTAATGCATAATTTTTAATACACTTTTTTTGGATTATTGAACAGGATAACTGAGACAAACTTTATTTTCACTAGATTTTAATCTTCTATATGAGGTACATATTTCAAAATACTGTTCTTTCCGAATCCAGGAGATTATTCTCATTTTCTGGACACTCTTTATACACTAAAAACCCTAATTTTTTTCTTTTCTATAATAATTGAGAGTCTCTTTTGCAGCGCTGGTGGGTTCCTTCTCGATGGGAACAGTCTTCCTGGTATCTCCCGTATCGGGAGTGCTCACCGATCTCGTAGGCATAAGGAAAACCACGTTCCTCGGCGGCGCCATCGCCTCCACGGGCATGTTCCTATCGTCGTTTTTCACCGAAAACATCATTGTTTTGTGCATAACGTACGGAGTGATGTACGGCCTCGGAGGAGCGTTGGCTTACACGCCATCGCTGGCCGTCCTGGGGCACTATTTCCAGAAGTATTTGGGCAAAGTAAACGGGTTCGTAGCCGCAGGGAGCTCAGTCTTTTCCGTCATCATGCCCTGGTTTATGACCGCTATTATCGAGAAATTCGGGGTAAGTCGCATTGTCATTATTTATAACATAGAATTGACTTTCAAAAGGGAGGTAAAAAAGAATAAATATTGATACAAATGGTGGGTAAAAGTAGATTACTTTATGTCACTACATGCTAGGTGATCGATTACATTTTCTTTTTTATTTGCAATGAATTGCGTAGTAGTACTGCCTTACTTAGTTTTTGCTTCACTAATTTGTTTTATCTCTGTAGAAGTTGACTCAACTCGTTGGAATTTTCAAAACAATAATATATTTGATAAGGATAGCAATCGATCCAAAATTTTTCCAATGATCGCAAAAATGTAATGGGGGTTATCTAACTACAGGATGGTCAAATTTTTATTGTTTAATACAGAAACTTCATAGTAAACATGAGTCGCTCTGCGCCAGAGTGGCCCAAAACTGCGAATTGCATCTGGTATCAGGAAAAGTGCTGCATATTTCAAGTCCACATTAACCCAAAATGAGCTTTTCTACTTCACTAATAGATATAGCTTGCTTATTTGAGACATTTGGGGCCCTGCAGACTTGAAATTTAGAGAATATGCAGCACTTTTCCTGATCGATACCATCAGGAAATGCACTTCGCAGTCGGGCCACTCCAAAAACTCATACACAAATGGATAACGCCGTTTTGTTCCAGTTAGAATGGACGCTGAGAATCCTGGCGGCGATGTCGAGCATGATAATGGTGATAGCCTTCCTGTTCAAACCGACGAGAAGGGCGGAGTTCAAGAAGGAGGATTTCGAAAGGAGGAAAAGGATCTCGTATAGAGACGTCTTCAACGTATCCCTGACGAAGAATTTCAAATATCTAATATGGGTCGGGGTGATAGCGGTGTCCCTCTTCGGCTACTTCGTTCCCTACGTACTGATGTTGAAGTTCGTCGAGAAGAATTTCGATAAAATGTACGACACCAAGTTGCCCATTATGTGCATAGCCATTACATCAGGTATTGAAAAAGTGGAGTTGAATGAAAGAGGAAATCGCTCGACTACAATAAGTGATCTATTGTTTCAGGTGTAGGTAGGTTAATATTCGGTACTATCGCTGATTTACCGTATATTAACAGGATGTATATACAGCAGATAAGCTTCTTTAGTATCGGCGTTATGACGATGCTGTTACCTTTCACTGCCGGCCACTACTCCTGGTTGATCGTTATTAGTTTAGCGATGGGGATTTTCGATGGATGCTTCATATCTTTACTAGGTAAAAAACATCTCTTATTACCTTACAGAAACCCATAATTTATTCAAAAATGAGAGCTTAACAAGAACCTCCAGAAACGAAACTACCTTATAATCTCCCTAATATCGAGTCTACATAATTGGACATAGTCCAAGTGTTAGCAAACCATCTCCATAAACCGAGGATATCTCATTAGGAATCTCTGCCCCATTCCGCGAACACAAATAAAGTCCTGTCCATTGCAGGGCCCATAGCATTCGATCTGTGCGGCAGGGAAGGAGCCACCCAGGCCATCGGTTTTCTGCTGGGCGTGTGCGCCATACCGCTAACGCTGGGACCGTACGTGGCCGGCGTGATTTTGGACAGGACCGGCAGTTACACCGTGCCGTTCATAGTGGCGGGCGTGTCGCCGGTCATCGGCTCCGTCGGCCTGTTCCTGGTCAAGTGCGTCGAGGGCAAAGCGACGAGCCAAGTCAACGGGCGTCCGCCGGCCGTCACGGAACCGCTGAACGAAAAAGGTAGGCTGTTGAAGGGTTGTAGGATATCCGAGGGATCCGGTTTGTCGGATGCCAAATCTACTAGGTTGTACGATTACTCGTCTTTGTGATTGATTGTTGAATCGGTTGAGGTTGTTTTATCTACGGCTGTGTGCTAGAATTATAGTTTTATTGAAGCACTAGTTTCCGAAGGAAACGCGATTATTGATAGGAATTTGATAATAAAAAGAGTTTATGCAATCACGGAATATTTTTAAAAATGTGTTGCTATAGGGTACGGAGTATCGTGAAGATGTTGATTATTTTTATATTGACTGTTGTTATTTACATATAAATTTAAATAAAATAGCGAGTTCATGGAATTGTACAAATGAAAAATAAGAATTTAAAAATCGCCGAAGATAAAACAATGTGTGCAATTCGCTTGTAATGATAGCTATTAATATGCGAGCAAACTTCTAGCTGGTGAATTAATAGCTATCATTACATGCTAGTTGCTTAATATTAACTACTTTAGTAGCTATATTTGACAGTTTTGATGCACATACAATGTAATTTTATTGCATTTTTTACGGAAATTACATTAGGCTCAAAGACTAATATAGGCACCCTTCAAAAATGCTACTAAATGGAGCATTTTTTTAATATCTTACTTGGTTATACCAAGTATGGATCTCTCTGTAAGTAGATTAGTACGTGTTATCTGTTATTTTAAAGACTATTTTTTATAATACTCATTTTATAAATAAGAAATAAGTAGATATACCTACACAAGATGGTCCTTAACTAATGAGTCAAACAGTAACAGTGGATCTCTAATATCTCTCTAATACTCATAAAACATTTTATTCCAATGATATTGTATTACTTACGGATCAACTTGCATTTTATATATTTTTACTATCCATTTAAGGCTATTAATATTACATTTCGAATAATGCTAGTTCGAAATTAAACGCCAACTTGATTGATCAGTTCGGTAAAATGGTCAGATATTGCTAACAATTGATAACTTTTAATCGGGGACAATAGAATTAGGACGTCTTATTAGAAAATCCCTTTGTTAATCGACGGTAATTGGCGGGGCCTTATCGTTCGAATTAGAGATAATTAATTCCTAATTAAAGAAAATTAGGATTCATCCATTCGTATCTTATTATCTAATCTAATGGAATGTGTTGGATAACATGGAACCTTGAGCTAATAATATTAACGAAGTTAATACAAGTTTTTGTGATATGCCGATTAAGAATTTTTTTTAGCTGCTGAAAATGCTGATTTTGTAAAAAACAGTTTAACCAATGTTTCCTTATAATATTAATAATTGCTGCATAAGGTGTATTGCAAACTAAACAGTACTTTAACCTAAATTGTGCAGATAACTCCCAGTTTTTAATAATAAATTTTTAAAAAATGATAGCAGAATAGGTCCCAAAGGTAGAAATTTCCGAATATTCACTAATTTTATTCTTCATTTTTGCAGAATCATTGGCCAAGCAAGAGGAAGACGTCTTGTAGTTAAAAAAACGAATTTTCGTAGAATTTTTGCTTTTACTTATTCTGCTAGATGCACTTTGGATACTTTTTCATGCGATTATTTCCACTAAATTTTGGGATGCTCTTTTTGTATTATCTTTTTTACGATTTGTATTTGTATTTGTAACGTGGTTCTTATCTAAATTGGACGACGAATTTCTATTTTATTGCCTAAAAATTGCTGTGATTAAGAAAATTAGAACCACGTTACAATCAATTGTATTATTTTTTTATTATTATTAGCAATGATTCGGGTTAGTTAGGAAGTACGAATCTCATTAGAAAAATTTTTTACGCTTTTATATTACAACAATATTTTACCTATTAACGTACCTTTCGTTACAAACAAATTATCTTGAACCTGAATATTATCCTATATATTGATCTTGAATGTCTTACTACTTTTTGAGAAATTTAATTTTAAAGATGGTATGTTGCCTTAGGGACGATTTATTAATGTATAAATAAATTTACCTATTCATTGTCAATAAACTGTATAAATTTGTAATTATTAGATTATCCATCATTGATAAATCGACCTTTAAACTAAAATGCATTTGAGGTTTTCCATATCATTCTGTTTGTGAGGTGAAATTTTCTTGTAAAATTAAGATAGGTAATTTATACAGTATTAATAACGAAAAAGATAGTTTATTCAACAGAGTTTACGAATGTTAGGCGAGTTTCTGACAATAATAGAAATGCTTTTAAATGCGCTTCGATAATTTCCAATATGTGCCTACGAATTATACAAGGTTTGTTCCGGACAATCAATGTTATTGGAACAAACCTGTTGTGCAAATAATATTTTCAAGGGCCGTTTTCTTAATGCATTTTAAATTATCTTGCTAGAGTAATGTCTAGAACTTGTAGAATCAAATGAGAATATGAAATTGTCATCTCTACTAAGTAGACTTTGCTTTAAAATTAAATGATTAAATGGCTCTTGTTTGTTACATTTGCGAAGTAGACGAAAAGTTGTTGTAATATTCAAATTTTAGACCACTGTTGGCATTTAATTTTAGAATTAGGTAAACGTTCCTGCCTATTATAGACTTTAAAGTGTATATTTACATATCAATGCAGTGCAATGGTTAATTAATTTGTTAATAAAGAATCTTGAAAACGTTTATTACATTATAAATTCCCTTGTACCGTTTTAAAAACTAAGAAATTATTGAAATTATCTAAATTTAATGTCTACGATAAAAAATAAACTACTCTATCTAATGTAGTTTATATTCATAATTTTGTTTTGTAGAGGTACACAGGTGTATAAGGAACAATTCATAAAATCTATACTAAAAAATATAACACAGTGCGCAATGACGTTAAATACTTAAGTAAAACAGTAACAATAAATTAAGCAGAGCTCAACACGTTAATTATTATCACTCTTAATAGCAAAACGTTTACGAACGTGTCAAGCGACTCTGCAATTGAATCTTTGATCCTACATACCTATAAATCCCGTTTGGCTTCGTCTCGGCTTTGTTGCTGCTGCAAAATTGACGCTAATTTACTAGAATAAGTATTTTGAATAGAATTCTGAAGTTCGTTTAGTGAATCTTCAGCCTACGAAAACACGATTATTAGAGCAAATTAATGAAAATACGTTACAACTTTTACTTGTCTTAGTAATTCAATGGAGTTTTTCAACATCTTTTGCCATTTTTGAGCTTCTACAGTATGCAACGTTTCTTGCTGCTGCAATAATTGAATCCATTCCTCGTGAGATTTCGGCGGGTTCCTGAAAAATATTTCATACATTTAACTTTTAAGTTGCTATTCACGACAATAATACTCACTTTAATAAATGCAAATCTAGCATATTGTACGGCGACGTGTCCTCTAACGACCACAATTTATAGTACAACATCACATTTAAAACGAGCAGTAACAATAAAACGGTAAATACTATCATGGTACAAATTTCACTACTAAAAATACTCTCAGTATTCTTGATTTTCACAGGAGAATCTGCAATTACGAAAAACACTATCAGTTAATTAGCAACTGCGGAGCGGTAGAATGTTACAGATATAGGTAAAAGAATCCGGCTTACTTTCTTCGCTGCCTTTCGGATTAGAATGGATTCTCCTCTTTCTAGCGCGGGATCTTTTCTTCGATTCCGGAATACCTTCATCGCCGGCTTCGGCTCGCAAGGCTCTCGTCAAATGAGCCGCGTAATCCTCGATACCAGCGTAACAGTTTCTTTCTATCATTCCTACAAACGAATCGACATTTAAAATAGCATTATAAGAATCGCTAAGAGAATGCACAGGGCAGAGAACCTAGGACCGATCGGACAAGAAGAATCGCTTACCCTTAACTAAACCCCAAACGGACTTCTTATATTTAACTTGTACATACATCACAATTGAACTATGAGTCTCTGACACCTTTTGTATACAATAATGCACACACACGAAGAAACTGTCTGCGTACGGAACGCCTGCATTCAACGATTCTATATCTATCGAATACAACTCGCCGGCTTTACTGCACGGATTCATCGTCTAAAACCCCAAAAACTCAATATTGCAGTAATTAAATGCGGAAAATTAACAAGGTACTCACTTGGGATTCGGTACATTGCGCCGACTTGGGCCCCATAGTGGCGAGCAGGGACACCGTCAAATTGACCACTCGACTTTTGCTGTTGTCGATGGGATTGTGCGTCCAAGGCGTCTGCGTGAGATCCGTCGTCTTCCTGGCGGCGTGGAAGTCCAAGTAAAACTTCGAACTGGTGAACAGCAAGGTGAACAATTGATCCACGTGGATCGGGAACACTTCGTCCAAGACTTTTCGGCCGACGTGCGGGCACGTGCATTGAGCCTTGGCGCTCGATCTGGAACCCCAAGAATGGTTTTACGTAGGTAAATATGAATTAGTGGGTGTTTATAATTATAGTGGCTGTTTTTGTGTTAGGCTTTAGTTTATTTAACATGTCATTTTGCTTAGCAGTTGAGTGGTAACATGATTGGTTGAAGCAAATACTTGGAGCAGAGTAAGGATTTTCTCATTAAGGCGCAAATGTCGTAGTGATGGAAAAGTTTAAGAAATAGTACAATGAGTAAAATCATAAATTATTAGTAGATCTGAGCTGGAGTCAAGGTTTATATAGAATTCGGCAAATAATAAAGAAAATCCCTAACATTGTGCAGGAATACCGCGGAGAATTTAAATAAACAATGAAGCAGAGTGTGTCTAGGATAGAAAATTCACCCTGTGGAGTTCAATAATGCATCCCCACATTTTATTTATCATCAAAACTAATATATCTAAATTAATATCCATCTCATTTTAATGAATTGTTAGGAAAGCCGTTTAGCAAAAATTAAGCAAACAGCAAGCTTTGTTAAGAATCTCGATTATGGCAAATCATCAATTCAAATGAAACTCATCTCCTAAAGTTGTTAGTATCATGTATCATTCGTGCAATAATTATGATGCGAGTTGTTTGGCAGCTGGTTAGAGTTGTTTTTTTATTTAGTTTCGGGCGTGTTTTCTCACGGACTCACATGAAATTATCTAAATTCGGATGGGGACCGTCGGAATCCGGGGTGGGCGGCGTATGAGGGGGCGCGTCTTTCGTGAACGCTTCTTTTAGGAATGAAAATGAAAAATTTTTTCTGAAAATAAAACGTTACTAACGGTGATATACGCAAACTATACGGACGAGTTATCGTAAATATACAGCAGTCGTAGAAATATCCCAAATCAAAGGAGAATAATTTTTTAATACTGCTGCGACAAAAAAGTACTCGGAAATTTGGAATAAAACGTAAATTTCTAATCTTCTTTAATTTTTCTTGAATCTCCATCAATATTTGCTCTTTTTGAAGGCTTTTTTTTGATGCCTGACTGGTTGAGCAAAAACAAACGAACGGTTTCACGAGAGATGTTGAAGTCAAGTGCTACTTCTCTAATACTAGCATGATGATTTTCGAACTCAATTTCTTTCATTTTCTCGCTATTATCACTAATTGAAGAGGTCGAGGACCGTCCGGAACAAGGCAAGTCTTTAGCGATCTCCTGACTGTCTTTTAAAGTTTTGTACCATTTGTAAATACGAGTTTTCGATATAATAGAACCACCTTAAGCATTTGCATCGATTCGGCCCAAGAAAATCCGGCCAGAACCTAAAATATGAGACAAACTCTGTTCGTTATTTTTGTCCATCGCCAAAATTTCTAGAGCACTTCTAAGATGAACTGATTCAATCATCTGCTACAAACCGATTGAGAAATCTCTAATTTTTTGCATGCTAATTAAATGTTAACAGTGTTAAAGAAACTTGAAATAGCTAAAAATATTAAGTGCAGATAAATCAGAAATTCCGGGTACTTTTTTGTCAAAATGTACAATAGATTTTCTTTTGAATTGCGGTATTTTCACGACTAGTAAGCTATACTACAAGTAATTTTCTCGAGTAAGTTCACGCTAATCCTGCTATGGCATTAAAAGCTGAAAAATTACAGCATTGCCAAATTATATACATTTTTCATCAAACTTCTACACTATTCGTACCAAATTTTTTTACTAAAAAAAAAAAAATAAAAAAAAAAAAAAAAAAAAAAAAATAAATAAAAAAAAAAAAAAAAAAAAAAATTAAAATAAAAAAAAAGAGTAATCGACGAGTCGAGTAATCGATTTATTAGAAACATAGTAAATTTACTTGATGGGTTTATCAGCCTCGGATTCCGAATTATCGGTGGCGTCGGTGGGATTTCGCGAATCCGAATTGGTCCGTTTGTGCATGGTGAACGTCGGCATTTTCATATCGTCGACGTCGCCGCGATTCTCGTACGATCCCGTCGATTGCTCCATCACGTTGTCGATTCCTTGGCCTTCTTGCTGCGAAACGAATCGATCGATCGTTACGAGGAATATAATTTATTTTCGATTTTATCCGGATCACAACGTACCTCGGAGAAAGATTCGACTGACAGTCGCACCGATAGTTTGTCCTCTTCTGTAGCAGGAGGAGGTATGTAATCTTCGTCGTCGCTCGTTAAGCCTAATTCACTGCCATAACATTGATGAACCTAATAAAAAAAGTATAAAAAAATATTATACAGAGTGTACATCCTGTATGTAACTAGGAAATAGGTGAACTTTTTATCGTTTTTGAGTTAAAATTGTGTGTAAACGACAAGTTCACAATTTGATTCATGAACTGTTAGATTGTTTCATGGTGAAATCGATTTTGTTATCAGGTAGCATAATTTTGTGTTCCCATGTCTGATGATGGTAACTTTATTGAAACATAACCAATGTAAACAAATTGATAACACAATTGTAGCAATAGATACACAGATATATGCTGTTTAGGTATTTTAGAAACAAATAAAATTAGCGTCCTTTTTACCTTAATTGTGCCCAAATTCGATAGCTCACCTCAATAATGGATTCAAAGTATAAATAAAGTCAAAGTTACATTAATCGAAAATTTCGTTTGAAAACTCTATCAACATAAATTACATTTACTTACGGTTCAACAGTCAAAAACGCTTTGTTAGCATTACAAATTTCAATTAAAACCAGTACTGTTATAAACATATACACGAAAATTTACGTCACTATAATTAAACGCCAATTAAACAGATTTTTATTAATATAAATATACGTGTAAATAATGGAAAATTGAACAATACATCACCTCTGACCGTAAAGGATTTAATATAAAAGTTAATGAAACCGCACTATCTGTTCTATCTTTTTAAGTGAATACTCGAACGAGATAAGTTACTTTAAAAATCATGTAAAACGCGCATAAAAACAACGAGTGTCGCTGAGAAGTGTTTTCTTAGGTTATCAATTTACATTAGTATCAAATCGCATTTTATTTAAAACGGTTTATTATACGTGTATAAATGAACCCATCCTTTTGGGCCGAGTAAAGTGCGCCGGCGCAAGATCGTTTATATCGAAACATTGTTTAAAAATACAGGGTGTTCTATAATTACAGGACAATATTGTTAATAAGGCACAAATCAAGGATGTGTGGTTTGTAACAGGGTATTATTTTTAATGTTGATTACGAAACTATGACTTAATCATAACCGCTTACGCCCGTATTCACTAATTTTGGCTTATCAACCTGATAACTAAAGAGGAGCGGAATATAAGCAAAAAATTGCTAATACACACACATATACAGAATTGGAAATAAATTCACGCATAATAGGGAAATCGATGTCAAATTCTTATCCGTCTAAAATCCAGTTTACCAGTGTACATTTCAATAAAATAAATTCTATATTGTAGATAAATTCTAATAAGTTTAGTTGTTCCACTGGACCGCATTCCGCGCTTATTATATTTCAAAATACATATGTTCATGTGAAGTTTTTTTCTTAAAAATGGGCCCAAAAAACACCTCTTCAGTATTAGCATGTTATTAAAAAACACAATATTTGTTATTTACCACGATATTTGAAGTAACGGATAGTAAACAGATGGTTTTCTTATAAATAACCAAGATTAAGTTGGTATTACGATATAGTTTCTGTATGCGAAATTCATAACCACACATTACTAAATTAGTGTAAATGTCAAAGTTTTAAATTTTATTTCGGTATATTTATATCTATTTAATATCTATTTCTATATCACTATCTTCGGAAGATGAATTTAACAATTTATGAGACTCTATAATATTTAACTGTTCCATTATATTGTAGGCATTAAATTAAAATTTTATATGCCACTGTTAAATAGTCGTAAAAACTTTGACAATTTCGATTTTACATTACTGACTTTACTTTACTGACAGTTTCGAATTTAAATTAAAGTTATCCGTCTGTAACTTCTTTAATCAGTTCGATTTTGCTGTTACTTTTATCTGACTGTTAAGTATTAACTGACATTGGTGAATGCCAAAATATGACTTCAACAGGAACTTATCTCTCTGTTAGCGATTTAAGAGACATTGGTGAATATGATCGTTAGAGATTGAATGGATAATAATGATTGTTATTTATTCGATACATACCCATTGCCACATTTCCTGCGGCGACATCGGTTGATCCATAAGCGCGTTCTGCCATACTCGAAACAACATCAAATAAGTCTTGTCCCTCGACACGAAACTGGCAAAGAAATACTTGTCGCCCTTTGTGCTTATCAGTATGGCGTTCGGTATGACCAAAGCGGTTTTCTCCTTCGTTATCGACGCCACGTCCTTCCATTTCAACGTCAGATTCCTCTCCCAACCGAATATGTTAGCATAGAAGCACAGGTAATTTTGAGTAACGTAAATCCGACCCTGGTGCAGAATCTCCTTTTGCAAGGCGCAAGCGTAGTCTGAAATCAAATTGTATTTTTTCTAGTACTCCGCATACATATAGAAACTTGTATGCAGACATTCATTATTGTAGCAGTACCAGAAATAAACTTGATCTACATTTTTTATACACAATACCCTTTGTACTACTTTTTTCAGTGTACCGGGATTCCCCACCAAAATAATCGAGTAGAAAAAAAATTATTCCCACCTCTATTAAAGTACTGTTATACGAAATGTCATTAATGTCAATTTTGACAGTTTTTTGCTTAAGTATTATCGAACGCATCTTGAAGTCCCCTTAATTCAATTACAATGTGACAACAATTTAGAAATTTATCATAGAGTACAATAGGGTGTGGAATTCCTCCAAGGGATTATTTTCGCTAGAGAAAAGACCCACCTTTAATAGCATTTTATAAATTTGGAACCGTTAATTAGCTACGAAACGTATATGTTTACCTACGACAAGTCTCTCATCGTCGGGCACCTCTTTGAACAACCTCTTCAAATCCTCCGATTTGGATTTGTACGTGGAATAGAAGGAATTGAACCAGGACGATTTCTTCTTGCCCTTGACGTCTCGCCTTTCTTTCTCTTTGCTCGAATTCGTCGAATCGGACTTGAAGTCCTGCGATTGCGGCGGCGTGATCTCGATGTTATTGGTGCTGCCGCTGATGCTCAGGCGTTCCCTCGACGAGCTGTCTTGGCTCTGCGAAGAAACCATACAGAAAATCCTAACGTTTTCAATACACATCGATAGTTATGGGTACACTTTAAGATGCTCATGTCTGCTTGAAAATTACCTTCAGATATTATGTAAACATGATAAGATTTTTTTTGAATAAATTTTCAAACCATCTTACGCTCTTAATAATTAATAATACTTGCCGATGATGTCGACATATCCTTTGAGGTTCGATTCGATTGAAAGAGATCATTTTAACCGCACCGGCATTGAAATTTTTTTTTGAGATCAATTTCTTCTACCGAGGATTTACATCAATGGAGAAATCGTGGAAATCGCTGCCGTTACTAAACTCGCGATAAGATAATGTGTAGAGATAAACTCAGGGACCACTTACTTGTTGCTAAATAATGTGTTTATCGTTAGAAACGTCGAAGAGAATTATCATGGTGGCTCAAAATTATGAGGATGCTTGCAATTCTATTTGTATATTATTGCGAATACATCTCGATTCGTTTTAGACATAAATATAGCCGGGTTTAATTTTAATCTACTGTCTTCAGATCTTGAAATTGTAACGGAGAGGAATGTGATGTGAGATACGAGGTTTTCAGGGTAATGTAAAAGCAGAAGTGGTTCATTAGAGGTTAAATTAATATGCAATTTTTCAAAATATTCCGATTTTTTTGGTAAATACAGAAAAAATTATCTGCCACAAGTTGATAAAAATAAAAATGCGTTGATCACAAAGCAAGGGCAAATTGCTATACAAACAATTACTCCACCAATTTTTATGCAAGGTGCAATAACGTTACTGATATCATACTTGACTTCAAAACATACAGGGAAGGGAACAATAAGTATAAAAAAACTTACAGTACAAAGTAAGCAAAATTTAGATTGTGCAAACAAAATGAAAATAGTTTTATCGGATATAATTAGCAAGTGAACGTTAAAAGGAATCGATTATAAACCTGACCTTATTGATGATTTTCATTAGGTGCAGCAATCGATAAACTTGCAGAATTTTCAACATTTCACAATCGACATTTTCCATTATGGCTTCACTCGTTTACGAAATAATAAAAACGCGGAATTCTATTTAATTACCCTGTGCAAATCACCTGTAATTTTGTTACCTTGATTCGGTAAAAAACAACCTTTGTATTTTTATCACTTATAGTAACGAATGCATGCAACAAAATTAACCTTTTACCGCAAACCTTTTTTTTAGAATAAGTCGAATTAAAGCGTTAGAAAAAAAAGCGATATTTTTCAAAACCTAAATTCTACTTACAGGCATAGAACTTATTAGGCAACGATTACTTATTCATAAAAATTTATCAATCCTATTTGAATATAAATGAATCGAAAACTTTGAAATGCCAACACAATGAAAATACGTGTTGTCAACACATACACGTTTTGTGAATTAGAATTTTAACAAAGAGCTGTTATCAAATAAAATGTAACCAGCGCAAAGGTTAAAAAACTACATAATCAAATTTAAAATATCTAAAAATTACCAAAAACGCCCACAATATTAGATAATTCTGTTGTGATTATTTTATAAGCTAATATTAACGGCCAGGCAGCTACATTAGTCTTTAATTATAAAAGATTCTTATTCTTATCAGCATACTACATAGTAGAATGTACACATTAGATTATAGATGAGGTAAAGGTTAATCGAATTACTACAAATTTACTAGGTATTTTAACAGGATTTACAGTTGGTAATTTAATGGAATTGTTATGCAAATACTTACTGAAGGCGATCCATCGTGAGTGGAATTCTGTTGTTTGTAGTTCACGTTCAAGTGGATGTCCGACTTCGAATGATCCCTTTTGGTTTGAGGTTTGGGCGAAGGCCTGGGGCTGCTCCTGGGACTCGAAGAGGGGCTGATTGATCTGTGGAAATGAAAACAATAACTCGCTAGTTCGCAAATGCTGATAAAAGAACTCACTTGTTATCACTGGTGTGGCTCGTTTGTTTTTCATATGCTGGAATATTGGACGAAGACAAATTTGTTTTCATTTTGTGATATTAAAATTCGGCATGCTTGAAATGTTCTTTTTCTCGACCGCGCACCGAATAAATCCACAATTTTTTTGTATAGTCGAGTCGAGATGTAATATTATCTATTGTCCGCGAGAGTTAAACTAGGTTGACCTAAACGTAGGCTACATAATACTGTTTACTGTTGTTGGCAACAACATAAATAATTGCTATCAAACATTACACATACAAATTGCATTGCAGAAACCTGATAACAAATAAAAATTAAACAAATACAATACCGTTCTATATCTTATAATCACGGGCATATAAGTCAATGTCATCAAATGTGTCATTAGTGTCAATAGGAACGTCAATTTTTAATGTATGTCCTGTTTTATACGAGCTATTCGGTTAACTGACTAATATGCATCTATTAACTTGCAACACAAAAGGCCATATTTAAATACTTTTTGATGTCGACTTTTAAATATCAATTTTTATATCTGGAAAGTACAGAGGCAATGAAAATCTGCTCCATGTCCTAAGGAAGTAGAAAAAACAAAACCTGGATATTTGAAGAATCTGGAAAAGTTGAATCTAAAAAATCCACAAGAAATTGAATATAATGCAAATAAAACAATATTAATTAATTGATTGTATATTTACTGTTAAATACAATTTAGATGTATAATAAAATACGCTTGTATATTAAAAATCTTGTAATAAAATGTAGATTTATACTGAAAACGTAATGCCACTTCAACTGAAACATATTTTTTATCGAAACCGAAACAATCAAATGATTTTGTTACAGACGCTAAAGCTGCAAAAAGTCTTAAAGGGACATCAGTCTTTTTGCATTTTTTTTAATTTACAGGGTCATCCATTATACAAATACAGTGTAAAAAACTTATAATTTAGTTCGAAGTTGTTTTAAAATACGAAAATATTGAAATCTCTCTTAAATTAAAATTGCTATTAAGGTATCGGTTTTATTAGTTCAAACGTATGGAAAACCCAATAAAATTCAGTCGTATTTTTTATATTAACAATAGTAACTATTTATTTTCTATAAAATCGAGTAGATTAAGTGTAACCACAATTTTATTTAGTTAATAAATTCTAATGAACAATAGAGCGCAATCATTTTACATTTTATAAAAATCTCACTGCAGTTTAATTGAAGTTACATTTATTTAAACGAAAGCCGGCTAATAAGAAAAATCTCAATTTTAAGCTAATTAAATTAATTATCTACGTTTTTATATTTTCTTATAAAATGGATGGATAAACTTTCATTTACACTTAAAAAAATCTAACGATTTCATTATACGACTATTTACACTATTATTATATTAAAAATGAATGATTAGATAAAATGACTGTACAGTTTTTTCTACATTTTGCATTTTTTTATTTCCTCTTACGTATTTGAAACCAAGCTTAAGTTTCTTATCAAACCCAGGCGACTCAAAGCAAGTTGTACTTGAAATATAGGACAACATTCCAGATAATTTCAATTATTGTGGTAGAGTTTACTATTTTGAAAATTTCGAGTCACCTGAATTTTAATTTCAAATAATTGAAAGCTTTAATTCAAAAGTAACACTAAGCTCTTAATAAAGACATTCTTTTTTTGGAATGTTTTCTCTTCATTTTTTTTAATATCAATAAATCTCATAATGCGATAAACAAGTATTTACTAACAACACTTATAATAAACGTAGAAATAAATATATATAATGATTTTAAAATTATATTTAACAAAATAAAATACATAAAAAACGTCACTTTTCTACATATTTGGCCTCGAAGAGTTTTCAGTATGAAAAAATTGACTTGAGTATTTTTATCCACTTACCAATATGTAAAATATACATTTAAAATTTATGTACACGCAGCGCGTAGAGAAGGTAAAGTATAACTAGAAAAATCTAAATAAAAAAGAAACCCCTTCAGCTAGCTCTCTTACATACTAAATTCGCTAATACATACTCAATTATCTAGATAAAGTTCATCGTTCCACACAGTGTTGTTAATAGAATGGTGTTATAAACTTTGAGCATTTTAACAATAATAGAATTAGTTTAGTTAATTAATATTAAATAATACGTGGCTCGAACTATACAAAACAGACACCAGCACTTACAATACAGTAATCTAATTCAATGCAATAGTATTTCACAGGTTTCATTTACTACGCAGGTTTATCGTTCTCTCGTATGAAATCTTCGTATCGCGTAAACGTATTTAGATAACAGAACCACCCGAAGTAAGTTGACTTTAAAATAGGACAATTTCGAAAACGTTCAGCAAAATTCAACTTCCGAAAACGAAACAAAACAAAAGTTTCCGCGCGATTATTTCCTAACATACACCGACCCCGCTTTCCTTTCAACGATCGCCGAAAGGGGGGCGACAATCTGCCCAGCCACGGTTAGAGGATCCCGTTGGTGAAGTACTGGAAGCCGTCGTAGAGCTTCGTCGACAACGAGTGGATGCTCCCTTCGACCATCCGGTTCACCTCCAATCGCAGCTGCTCCTCCGTCATGCTCATGTGGAAGCGATTCTTCAGGTTTTGTACCGTCGAAGCGCCCGACTTGAAACAAGGCAACTGAGATCCTAAGCAAAAAATCAAACTGTTATTTAGATTCCACACAACTTGTTGTTAGAGAAACTAACATCTGTATTCAGCGCTCTTTTGTAAAGTTATGTGTTTGACGTGTTTTACGTTGTTGTTATGAACTAACTATGGACATTTTTTACGTAAGAGACTCTCTACTCTTAACGATTGATTACACCAGTTTAAAATCTGTAGTAATAAAAAAATTTAACTCGTCACATAACCGAAATATACTAATAAAATCATTTGTTTTACTGGAATTTTATACATAAGTAATGCACGAAAAGAAAGTTAGTCAAATTAGAAATGCTGAGCATTAAAGTTTTGTTTTATTGTATGATTTTGGATCGGTTTCGCGTATTAATGTCCAACAATAGTCTCCTAGCACACCATTCAAACTGTCTAGAATCATTTAGAACTGTCTATAACCATTTACAATGCTCCAGAACCATATACAATGCTTCAGAAACATATAGGACGGTCTAGAACCATTTAAAAAGATCCAGTAGCAAAGGTTTAGTAGAAAGGTTAGTTCTATGTATCCAGCCTATAATATACAGTTCATACAAGATATCAAGGCTTTTTCGAAGAAAAATTAATACTAAATAATTAAATCTACTAATCAATACATTCGAATTTATTCCGACGACTCACTGCTAGTTTTAAAGAAGGAATGAACCAATTTACCTGATCTCATAATCTCCACCAATGTGATGATCATCGCGTGGTGTTTCCTGGCGGCGATGAGGCCTTGCAGAATGAGTATCTTGAAATACTCGAACATGTCGGAGTTTTCTCCGCCCATGATCTCGACGAATTCCGCCGTCAATTTGAACGGGGATTTTTCGAAACCGAGATTTTTAGGCGACGTGGACAGGATGAAACCGAAATCGATGTGAATCAGGTGACCGTCGCTCTTCAATAAGATGTTACCGTTATGCCTGAAACGAATATAAATGAATTCCTAAATGTCCAAGATAAATAAGAAATCCTTTTTGTTTTTATTTCAATTTTCTTAAATAAATGTAATGAAGCAGATGAGATTAAAAATAGGAGATATCATTGCATGGATTTCTATATTAGGTATAAAAAAACTCAAATCAATAGATGAAGCCAAATTGAATTTTATAAGAATTACTGAACCTACGTTTTCCCATTTAAAAATACCCTGAAGTGACACCCTCAAGTAAAATCGATTTTATATCTGCATTTATAACTCACCTATCCTTGACTTGTATTAGATAACAAATCAGGCAATAAGCGGCGCAGCTCTGCACGAAATTTTTCTGAGCAGTGAGAAACCCTTCGGAGGTCATCGGACCGAATTCCTTGACGAAATATTCCAACAAGGAGAGCTGACAATGCTTTTTAACTTGATGCAACGAAACTGTATTCAATATCGGCTCGATCAAACCGCTGTCGTCGGATAAACACAATATTCTAAAAGAAAACATTAACTCAGAAATTGTTTCTAATAACAATTTATCTCAATATACGGCCTGTTACTTACGAGACAGCCAGTCTAATAAATCAACCGATTGCTTACCTGTAAGGATGCAACCACAGCGGGACGTGCTCCATCTCCCAAATCTTTTGAAACGTTTCTAATATCTGCGAAGCCATCAATTCCTGTCTCAAATCATCGCCGCATTTCACAATGACCGAAAGCAATCGCCAAGACGATAGATAACCGTACGGCGAACTTTCGCGTATCCTTTGCTCCTTATCCTGCGAAAATAAATCAAATACCGCGTTCGAAACGAATCGATCTCGCACTGTTCAGGGGTATTTACCTGCCAGGGTTCTTTCAGCACGGCCGCCGAAGGATCTTCGGGATCGTGGGTGAATTGCTTGTTTTTCTCTTCGTGGAAGAAATCCGACAATCTCCTTCGAATTTCGCTCGCCGGTATCGATACGGGTGGTTCTCGCGAATCGCTCGATTCCTGGCTCATTTGGGATATCGTATCCCTATCGACGGGTTTTCTCATTTGCGTGTACTGCAAAATATCGCTGGTTATTGCTTGGAAAATCGTATTCTGTCTTATATTATTACATGCTAAGAATGGGTAAACGAGCCACACTACTTATGATAGACGTAGAAAAGGCCGATAACTTACACATTACAATAACATAAAATGATTAATCGGAAGATAAGGGTTCGTTTGAACCTTTAAATTCGCGATAACAATTTTTCCGCCCAATTAATAGGCCGTAATAAATAGAAGATAAGAGAGTAAAAATACGATAACTCACTTGCTGCGATATTTCATCATCCTCCTGGCTCCAGTCCGGATCGGCGTCGTCGTAACACCCGCCGCACATGCTGAACGCCGATAATGAGACCGTCTCGTGCTTGAGATTCTCCTCGGATTTCGTATGCCTCAGCGTGGACATTATCTTTTGGGGCACGGGCGAACTCTCCAAGTCCTCCACTTCGACCACCTCCACGTAGATTATGTAGGGAGCCTGCGGATAAGCGAAATTTACAGCTCGATTTCTTCACAACGAATCGGACGTGTTTGGCTATAAAACGCTTACTTTATCTTTGGAATTGAGTACAGCTGCCACTTGCGACGGTATCCTAACTATGAAATGGGGATTTTGGCTACACAAGGGTAACCACACTCTGGCGGGTAAGTTCAAATTGAGCGTGGTTAATTCGGCCACCAGCCGCGTAGTTTTAGCTTCCTTCGTCGGTATGGAACTAAGTAATTTGCCGATCAGTATTAGCGCTTGCATAAATTCCAGTTCGGGCCTCAGTCTCGGGGCCTATGGAAGAAAAAATGTCTATATATTCTCTTGAGAAAACTAATTTTTCAAGACTTGCAGCGAACTGTGAACTCGACTAATCTTAGTGAACATCAATTATTTTTATTTCGTCCAAGTGAATCGACTGGACGGATGTAAATTGGGAGCAAACGAGATTCAAGATTTTAATCCTATAGGTAAATTGGGCGCAGAGAATGGCAAATATCTGATAGGTAAATTGGGTGGAAAGTTAGGATGGAATTTAGATTTCCCTACTCTACTCTACAAGCTCTACTAGGCGCTGCTCTGCTCTTCCGTACTCTATTTTATTCTATTCTACTCTTCTCTATTCTCTTGTGCTCTATTCTGCTGTGCTCGACTTTATTCTGCTCTGCTCTGCACTGCTCTTCTGTATTCTCTTCTACATTTCTGTATGTACTCTATTTTTATCTTCTATACTCTCTTCTACACTTCTGTACTCTATTCTAATCTACTCTGCTCTGCTTTGTTTTGGTTCTATAGTGTAAATTTGTCCATGGCAATGCTTTTTTAAACAACGCCAAATTTTTTAATTTCTGTTAAAGTTTGCAATGAATTCAAATTATTCCCTTTTCTACCAGAAACATTCTTGCACCCAGTTTAGTCTTTATAGCTCTCAGGTAATAAATAATTACCACCGCAAAATCAACTAGTTGATGGTTTCTTGTGAGATATGAAATGGGGGCTTACCGAACAGGTGCATTCAGTCTTTTCTCCCCTAAGATCGTTGACGACGCTCTGGCAGCTCTCGAAGCACACGCAGCCGTTGTCGAAGGCCCTGCCGGAGCTCAAATCGCCCAAGCTGAGCTTCGCCTGGGAGGCGGGCGCCTTCTTCAGGCCGGGCAACAAGGCGGAGGCGTCGCTGTGCGACCGCTGGTGCGACTTTTTAGCCGGTTGTTGAGGTACCACCAATTTGTCGCTGCTGTTCAATGACGTGGTCATGATCTGCGAAAAGGGATAGACGTTATTTGATGGTCGTAATAATAAGGTTTAATGGTAGTACTTTTTGATCTTTCGGTCGAAGTTCGTCCGAGAGGATGAGGTTGCGCAATTTGATGCCGTGAGGCTTCTTTTTGGTGGGCAAGGAAGCGTCCGAACTGAAGGCGTCCAACAGCCAGGCACATTTTAACGAAAAATCTATCGATTTCCTACACCTGCAAAAAATTAGATGCTTCAGCAAAAAGGAATAACTACAGAAGAATTAAATAAACTAAACATGATTGTAAAGTACCGGAATCGTTAATTGAACTCATTCCATTGCTTAGTAGGTTTTCCAGCATACCAAAGTAGTAATATAGTAATTACAGGGACATCCTATACAAGTATGGGTGCACAAAGGCAAAAAGAAACAGTGATATTGTGAGATTGCAAGTTACTCACTCTAACCACTGTTATTTTAATAATCTTTGTTTGTTCAACTCATAGAAATGACCATATTGCAAACACATTTGCTCTTACCCATACAAGTTATAATAACATAAAATAATACATGATAAGGCGGTTCGTTTGAACCTTCAAATTCTCTACTAAGTTCGGTGTTAAAAAATACTGCGAAAGTTTTGGGCGATTTGCTTGCCGATAAGTGAAAGTTGTTTTACAGTTTTGGAAAAACCAGAGTACGAAAGAGATTCGAAATTTTCGAGTGATATATATCTCTATTGAATAATGCTTATAGAAACTAATTAAAATTTATAAATTCGAGTCGCTTTTAAAAAATGCGATTTCTATTTGATGATATTACGAAATCTTCGCAATATGTAATAGTTAAATTGAATATACATATACAAATGTAATGAAGAAATCATATTTCCTATGTTTTTGTAACGCAAGCATACACAAACAGACAATGAGGTAGTAGAATGGTAATGTAATGAAACAGCTAAATAAAATTGTTAAAATCAATTGCGTATCCCTGTACCTAGAATAGAAACCTACAAAGGTCATTGACTGATTGATTGTAAGAAATTTTTTTATCGTCTATTGCCTAATTTTCAGGCACTCCAAGGGATTTGTTATCGCCGTTTGGATTCCGGAAACGTATTGTTCCGGTTTTTTGGATAAAAATCTGGATTTTTTCCGGTTTTTATTTATCTCAAGTAGTCTAGTTCCCTAGTATACAGTAATGACCTCATTAGTGAGTATAAACCGCAGCAAAAAAGCTACGAAAACATAGTATTTTTATTAAATGATTAAATATTTATTTACTACATTACAAAATTGAAATAGCCTCAAAATTAAACGAATTATCAGACTGATACCATTGCGAATACTTTTTGAGTTACAAGAAAAACACTATCTAAATTTTCCGAACAAATTGAATTCACTGGATAAATACAGTATGTACGAACTGATCCGCTGCAAGCATATAATGAGAATAATGAGATAGCTAATTTAACTTTTGCTATGTAAGGAATAAAGAGAACATACGAAATAGTCACGCCCGCTATCCCCGCTATTCGCTAGTGAACGAAGCGAAGCGAATTGACGAATTCTAATATCGGCCGGCAACCGATAAACAAGTTTCTGTTCTTTACTATCTTATAGTATTGATTGAGATTCTAATTCTAACGCTTGCAGCGGAAGAATTCGTACACTCTGTATGTAAATCCAACAAATGTGTAGTAGATATACTTGATTAATAGTGCCAACAAAAATACCCGACTGCGCGTCTGTCTTTTCTACAGATTTCATTAATAACTTCAGAAAAATTCGAATTTTTTCCGCGTTTAACGACAAAATAAGAACAATGTGGGCGACATAACGACTCGAAAAAATTATATACTCCTCGAAAACGACTTTCATTTTAATTTAAGTACGCGGTCGTTAAAAATTTTCGCCGTACACATTCCCTAGATTCGGTTATTAAATTGATTTACAATCGTTAAAAAAGCCGAGCGACGTCGCAAAAATGTAAAATATTAACTGAATTTTTTCCAAAACCTCAGCAGAGACTCGTTATTTTTAATATTAGTACCATTTAGCGAGGGATGTAACTGTATATGAAGGGCTGCGAATTAATGAGATACAAGCCGCAAAATATAGGATAAATGTGCACTTACAATAGAGTAATAATTTGTCTAGTTATTAATAATATTTGTAAGCTTTTCTACAAAGGGCGAGATTTGAAAAATGATGTTTTCTACGGTTTCCTTATCGTCGAAGTTCTACAGCATTACCGAATCAATTGATCATTGACCTATTTCGAACGAGCTGCGTCCTTCAGCGGTTTCGTATTACCTACACGTAGCCCTCTTCCCACGGGGTAGTAAATAAAATAACCTCCGCGATTCCACAGATGGTCCGTTGTTTGTTTCATTAGGTTTTTATGGACCAAAAACTTCGACCTGGAAACCTCGAGGTGAACCGACTCCCACCGACGCGACGTAGGCCCAGACGCGTCCACGATTTATACGCATTAAATATTTATTTGAAGACGGTTTATATTCGGGCCTCGACGCAATCCACATTGATGAGGATGTATTTCTGTGGAAGTGCGTCGGCGGAATGGAAATTACGGTCGCTTCGGTCCGGTAATTCCCGCGGAGGACTTTTCGAAACATCGGGCTTTGTTTGATTTCCAGATTGCGACAGCAGTTTCCTATTAAAAGTTTCTCGTTAATTGTAAGCCAGAGACTTCGATATCCTTTAATCCTTTATTTACAAGGTAATATTATACACTTTAAAAAAAGTAAAACTTAGTTTTATGAAAGCAAATATGTATCTAAGATAGTTGCTTTATAAATAAAATTAACGCGAGTAAATGGGAATTTAAATATAACAACAATTAACAAAGTGTTTGGCGAATTTTATTCGATTGTCCTTTGATTGCGATGATCAACCTTGAGGCCTGATGCCTTTGCTATGCCGTCACGGTAAATTGATTGAATATTCGATTCAATTAAGCCTCACGTCCGAGTGATTGATTTGTTATTTCTACTCCTTTATTTTTCTTCTCGTCGCGTCCGGTGCGTCTAGTCAAATTGCAAAATACCGTTGAATCGAAAAACAAAATAATAGACGGAAACTTTCATGCAGTTTCTTTCATAATGAGTAGAAAAAATTAACCGGGATGCATTTAAATGTTACAAGGATTACCAAGGAGCAACATAAAATATATGAGCGTATCCTGTGAGCATTAAAATACCTACGAGAAGTGTATAAAAAAATGATCGTTAGAGCCGTAATGAAATGTTCTTTCCAACAAAAAACGAAGGCTTGTACCACTTTGTATAAATCCTCATAACGATACTTAAATTCGAATATCTTTGTAAAAATAGCATACAAATAAGTACATCAAGGGAAATGTCTCATTAATTTACGTCCGTTAGAACATACTTTTTCTTTATTTCAAGATGTTTCCGATAAATTAAATCGCCTAATTAATTCTCCGATGTCAAAAGAGGCAATTCGAACGAGAAAGTATTATCGCGAAGAGGATTAAGCGAAAAAAATCATACGCATACTCTAAGATCGAGGAAACTAAAACGCGAGTAGAAAGTTATTAGAAGGAAGAGAAATCATCAGCGATGCATTTTATTTTTAATGCATTTCCATCATTTTAAAAATCTAATAAATTATCTAATCGTAAGAATGATCGTGAAATCTCATTAACTTCAGTGTGCGCAAATTAAATTTAATTTCGCTTTAAATTTGCGGTCGGGTATTTTCTCCATAAACAAGGAAATATTAGTCATGACTTCAATTCATAATAATTCATATTTTTAAAATATTAGTAAGTATTTTCTAATTTTTATGACTTTTACAAGAATGGGATGTTTCATGTTCTGGATAACCTGATGTATAGCCAGAATTCTGTGATGAAAATTAAGGTGGCTACTTGAAAATTTTTTGAAAAAACCAATTATTTTTGGTTGATTTTTGTTCATGTTAAATGGTATTTAACATGAGCTTGCATTACATTTTTTTTTCTTGTAAATGCTTAAGTTTTTAAAAAACTTGTAAAGGTAAAAAGAAGTTAGTAAATGAATTGGGCTTGTTAGCCATATTTTTTTAATCGTTTAAAAAATGTCAGAGGTTGACCATTTCAGCCCGTTGTAAACATAAAATATATTTTGGGTTCTCCAAAATGCGTTTTTAAAAAAAAAACTTTTAATTTTACAAGAAGATATTTTAGTACAATTAGATAAAATTATATGTTAACAACTTGAATACAATTGGCAAAATCCCCATGGGAATGCTAAAACAAACTTTTATACTAGAAATATGAAACCAAAAAATGTTGAGTCCAGGATTTTGGTTTCCATGTAAAACCATGTAACACCGTGAGATAACTTATGTAAGCATACTTCATGGTTGAAAAAAATTGAAAATGTGTAGTTTCATTCACAAATAATATTCCACAAGTTTCGTGTCTTTTGTTTAATATACAGAAAAAATAAAGAAGATAAACCTTTTTTTTTCAATCTTCGGAGGGGTATAACTTTTCGGGGGAAGGTTTTTTCAAAAAATTATATAGTACCAAGTACCAAGCACCCTCTGTATATAGAAAATGTCTCAAAAGTATTTACAATCAATTTTATAAAGAATTGACTCATATTCATTTGAGTAATCGTCGATAACTAAATGACTTACCTATGAATGAGATACCTATGAATAACTTCAGCAACATCGTGCATCTGTATGTACATACACACCAACTGCGGCAAATAGAAGTCCACCACGTGGTGATCGAAACTGAACATCTTATTGACAATGTAGCACAAAACGCCGGGCTCTTTGCTGTTGAACAAATAGTGCATGGCCATCGGCACGTCGAACACCTTGCTCTCGAGCAACCGCAGCATGCCGGAGCTCTTCGGCGCCTCGCCGGCGCTCGCCTCCTCGCCGTAATCGGTCGCCGCGACGCCCTTGTCATCGTCGACATCGTCGACATCATCATCGTCGTCGCGGTGCTTGGCGATGTTATCGATGTATTCGACGGAGGATTCGCGCGTCGCGTTCGATTCCGACGACGAGCCGGCGTCGGAGCCGCACAGGATGCCCGAATCGTCCGAGCCGAGGCTCACGATTTCGTCGTTGCGCTGCTTGGAGGCGGCCGACGGCGGTCGCTGGTCGACGGCGGCCGACGAGGCGCACATCATCGCGTTGACGGCCGTTTCGCATTCCGGGCTGGGCGTCACGTCCACTTCGGGGATGCGTTGCAGGGCGGAATCGAGGCTTCGGTTGCGGTGGTGGTGCGTCAGGGGGTTGGTGGCCAGCGTTGTCACTTGGGTAACGGGCGGCAGGAGGATACCCATCGATCTGTAACGTAAACGATATTGTCTAGTTGAAATATTTATTACATAGCAAGTAATATTAGGTAAGTAAGTACAAAAATATAATCAATTATGACAATAGAAAAACTGATGTCTATAGATTAATGTCTCAGGGTGAGAAATGTAAGCAGAAACAATACCCTTAATTTGTAAATCCCTGCCGGAACAATAAATCATCTACATAGTACATAAACAATGGGATTTTTATAATAATTTTATCGTGTCTTAAATCTTTCAATTTAAAGGGCAAGCTTTCCGAACCGTCGCAATTTAGAGTTAATCTTAATAAACTTTATTATAGAAAATTAACAATTACTTTCCTTTTTACCAATATGATCTCCCTACAGCTACAGGATAGCGTTATGTAATAAATTAAATGCGAGTTTGCGTAATTTAAAGCTCCCGCAAGGAACCTTAATCCTTAACCCTAACTGGTTTACAATAAATTAGAACATGCATAACTGTAAGTTCTCGCTTTCATATTCAGTGCACCCTATATACCTATTTATCTTTAAGATAGTTTATTTTTAAATGAATGTCAAAGTCGGTATAATTTTAGTCAGAACCTGGTACAATTTCCTCTACAGTGTCCCACTTAATGTCGGTGCTGAATGAGATTTTTTGTTTGCAATAAAACAGTTCGAATATCGTCTGTTCTCGATTATTTACCAGACGTAATTATCTTCATAATACATAAATGTCACCACCAGCTACTGAATCGGTCCGATATTCCGTAATTTCAAAGACTATAAATAGCACTTTTCTGTTCCCTGGTTTATGTATTATCCCATCAATCAACTATTGGTTTGCTAAAAATAACAAGCATAAATACAAACGAAATTCACCACTGAATACGCTTATAAAATATCGTATTTTTAACTTCCTGATAATCCACTCCAAACAAATCGTTGTCTGCAATTTTTCAACAATGACTTAACGCTATAATCTTAATAATTAGTGTATTAAAGAATTCGGAATATTTTGGTCATGAATAAGCAGTCAAGTGGAAAAAATGACGTTATTATTGCACCTTGGACTTTTAATTTCTTGATAAAGCAGCAATTTACCATACAGGGTGCAATAGACGAGCAATAAATAACTATTCAAAGCTATTCCATTAAAAAGTTAGTCGTGAAGTTAGCACGATGCACATAAAATAAGTTTTCAACTCGTAAAACTAATCCAGAACTATTGAGAACTGACGTTGGGCTTCCGACTTCACACATTTTAATATTATCCCCATCTTTCCAGCTAATAATCGACATGATGTTTTTTTAATTGCCAGTTAAAATACCGCTAAATACACACACAAAATTGTTGTGTAATAGGAGTAATAACTATTATTTTATGTAAGCGCTTTAAATGGTCTTTCGCAATCGCCGGGACGACCTGGTATTTTAATTTCAGTTAATTAAAGTTATCGATACTTCGACTATTTTAGTGGATAATTATCCCATCAAATTTTACGATTAATAATATCGCAATAACAAAACAAAATAGACGCGAAATACCGTTAGAAAATTCTTTCATTTCAGTTACTTCGTATGCAGTTAACGCTTCATAGATCTACTAGAACTACTTCTAGCATTTAATGCGCTAACGACTAATTTTATAATGTTAAAATCGGAAGGCCGAATAAAATTTTAACGTATCGTTTTCGTTTTAAAAATAGTTTTGGCGTTTTATAAATATTCAAATTCCTCGGTTGAATTTTCGTAAGAAATTTACTTGAATACATAAGTTCAACGAATTTGTTTAAACACAAATTAAGATTATGGGAAACCTCGAAAATAATCTACAATAAAATTTATCGCCTAGCGACAGAAAAATTCCTAATTATGCTCGGTTTCAAAACATTTACCAGAAAAATTAGGCGTGTAATTATTGAATGCATATTTCTTATTAGTGAATTAATAGAAACAATTATACAGTAGTCCATAAAGACTGGTTAATTACCAACCCCTGAACTCAAAATTAATGAATAACATAAGTAATATTTTTGTTAAAAGCAAAAACTATTTTAATAATATGTAGGTACTTTTGAAATAATAAAATATGTCAATATTTAATGATAGATATTATTTTTAATAAAAGTGGAACGTGTTAATATACTTGAACGATTCCCGATCAGTAATATCAAAGCTTTCCATTGTTGATAACTAGAATTTAACGGTATTATTAATCTCTATTATCCAAAAACAGGTATTATACGAGTTATTTCTAATGCCTACGTAATGGTTGGCTCAAATCTTTCGATGTAGATATGAATAAGTGTTTTGGTGTCATCGAATATTATAACTTTTTAGCAGAAAACGTAAACATGCACTCAATGAATATTCTAAAAGTGTTGGTTACGACACCAAAATCAGTGTTTACAAACAATTCTTATTATTAACGGTTATTAACGCTAAACAAAAGTCGATAACAACTTTTACCTGGATATTTGACACCTGAAATCAGTAATTTTAATACGTAATTTCTTTCCCTACTTTTTTTTGTCAAAGTAATTAAAAGGGTCTATTTTATAACAATATCATTCAATATAGGTACTTTAAGGAAATCTAATTAATTTTCAGTTTCCAGTAATTAGACATATTTTCTCTACATTCTCAATATAGGTATTACAGACTAATTGACATTTTACTAGTTCAATAAATTTGATATTTGACTGACATCCCCGCCTTATTACTAATCATAATCTCGTAATAATGCGCAAAGCTAAATAAGGAGCCACACAAGGATAATGAACCGTCGGTAATAATGGGTGTATGTATGAGTAAACAAGATTGTAAAATTTCTTGAGCAGAATATACAGCATCTAATATTTTTTCGTCAATGGAACCGATACATGCAGGAAGTTGCGCATTCGAAAGTCAATGACAGCCCACTTAGAAGTCTTACGTGCCTCACGTAAGTATTACGTTATACCTACTTGCATTCGCGAAGGTCAACAAAAGGTAAAACACGAGGCTATGCGAGTTTAAAAATACCTAAATTAGCCCCGTAGGAAACGATAACATGGCAAAATTAGAATATAAAATAATGAAAAGGAAGGTAAAATTAAAAAAGAAAATGAAAAAAATAGAAAAATCTCAAAAAGTGAATAAATCATGTTTAAAACTACCATGTTTTCATAATCTAAATGTGGATGATTATGAAAAAAAAAACTTACAACTACAGTTTATTGAAAAACTATTCAACCATTTAAGTAACCTTTAAAAACGTTGATTATTCTTCAAAAAAAAATCAAAAAAACCTATTAAAAATTATCAAAATACCTTCAAAAAATCCCTTGGCCAAGCAAAGGCAAACTGATAATTTTAAATGAATTTAATTTCCAGTAATTTTATTTATTTATCTTATACCTACAAGGTTTGTTAAATGATCCCGCCGTACTCGCAGATATAATTCTAGTTATTTAAGCATTTCATTACGTAAATTACTTTAGTATTAAAACCGGTAGGGATCGAAAATATGCCTTCTTCTATGCACCTACCTACGTATTATAACTGTAAACGTACTTACGTATGAATGCATTATGAGATTGTGACGATTGCGACTGGTTATGAAACGTAAAATTCCCATTTTCTCAATAATTGTTTAGCATTCTAATAAAATGGCCATTTTCCGCAAAAACACATAAATTTAAACAATTGCCATGCATTCGGCGATAAGCAGGTTAACTCCTTTGTGGGTAATAAAGATGAAAATTTTGAAACACAAATAAAATGATAAAACCGTCTGTTCTGTCACGATAATAAAAGATCAAGGTTACTGTTGTAATTACATTAGCATGTTCAAATATTTTAGTGATCTAATTATAATATATTATAAAACGATAGCATGTTGTTTAATCCACTCACTCCTAATTTGTATCCCAAAAGAACCCATACGATTCTTGTATGCAAATTATTAAATATTGCTTTTAAAAGGACTTTGATCGAGGCTTGTTGTTGACTTATTGAATTCATGTGAACTACTAAATAAAAATAAATTGCATAAAAATTTCAGTTGCACGTTAAATGTTACAAAAACTTTGAGACATGACTAAGATTGCTTAAGATTGCTCTAGAAATATTTTTCTCAGAGTAAAATAATATTTATTTTAATTTTTTTTCCACCATTCTATAGCATAGGTAAAGGCTAAAATGAAGCAAAAAAATAGAATATAAATATGATATGATAATTTTCTCGGGTAAGAATATGGTATTTATTAATAAATAGTAAAATTTTGTGTTAGTATGTTCAGAATTCGCGTCAAACGTAAATATTGTGCAAAATTCCATGTCTTTTTTGACATTATTACGCACACACAAACTTTATTGAAAATATAACCGTATATTAACTTGTTCTTTTTTATTAATTTTCCTAAGTTTTTCAGTAAAATTCATAAATGTAGGTGCAAGGTGCAAGGATTTCGTATTTATCAACAATGTTTTTGATTGGCACCGTAGTTGATAATATATTTTGAAAAAAAAGTTCAAATGAGGGTCTTTTTTTCATTAACTATTGCACAAGAAATATACACATAACGCTTTATACATTTATTCATAAATCATTCAAATTTGATGCTAAATAAGTATACGAATTTCTTTTTATGTTAGATTATTTTTAATTAATTAAGGTTAACCGGGCGCTTTTTATAAATCCACGTAAAACTACATGAGTCTTTTAATTTTCATAGCTTCCTATCATAGAAAAATGAATATCATAATACCTATGGTAAATAAATGTCAAGCATTAATGTATAGAACAACCGTTAACTGAACCAGTATTCCTTCAGTCCCACAGTTTGAATCAATATTTGAATAAAATTAAAATATCGATTTTGTTAAACTAGGTCTAGAAATGCGTAAATTCATTAATAAATATTATAATTAAATTCAATTTTTCAACATTTCGTTAACCCTGATAGCATAGGCCACAGAAATCACAACCCGTAAATTGACATTTGATATGTACATGTACAAATGTGCCAATAATCTTTAAAGCGATATAAAAATTACGCCGAGGAATTGTTGCTGCCTGCAATCAAATGACAATATTTCCATACATTCTACCGGTGTACCTAAAACCATTAAATTCCCTATTAAAAGTAAAGAATATTAATAAGAATATATTGAACTATAATGTGTTGGGAATATAATTGATATATTTACATAAAAAGTACATGCATAGGTAAATTGCAAGTATTTTACAGTATGCATATAGCGTACTCGCACTGGGTATTAAACGAGTAATGGTAATGGCAATGGTGTGGCGTGTGTTTGTGTCATCAATGATCACGAAAGTATTTCAGGAATGCGTTACTCAATCGCCTGAAACACATACGAAAGCTAAATGTGTGCATCTACAACACAGCGCTCATTTCATTACGGATTTGATTGGTGGGTGTTGTGCCGCTGGAAAAATCCATCCAATTATCTGTGTGAATGAAATCGAATTTTACGTTCGCATGGAACTCACGTTTTGCCAGAATAATGTTCATGCATGTTACATAGAAATGAATTATTTTTGTTTATATGAGTGTTATTTGTAGTAAATTGCAAACAAACTTACCTAGGTGGATGAATAAAATAACAGAAAGTAAATATAATGAACGGTTTAATTGCAATAGTATTTTTTCGGAGAAATGAGTATGTATGATAAAGGTATATAATAGTATGATAAAGGTTTTAATTAGATTCAATCAATATTTTATCGAATCATATTTTTAAAAAGAGTAACAGAACGTACTACGCGCAAGTAAATAAAACGTATGCAATGGATGATAATCTAGATAATAATAAAAATTCCAAAGATTAAACTTATCGAATCATGTCTAATTAATAAGTAAACATACACTAAACATCATTATAAATATAAAGTATACCAGGATATGTTCCTACCTATTATTATTTAATTTTTTTAAAACTTCATAATAAACAATATTCTTTTTTAATGTACAATAATAACACATCTTCTATTGTAATATAAAACAATAGTTAATTATTTTCATTACTGCTTCTATTTTAATTAACTTAATAAATTTTTACCAGTTTCATTGTTCGAATTGCAACAATAAGGTCGATATTTCACTTAGCAGTAAATTCCTTTTCATGATATCTATGGGTAAAAATGCCTATTATCGCCCTTCATGTTAAATCAATTTCCAATATTTTAAACCAAAGTAGGCACTGTAAATCTATAGTAACACTCAAAGATTGTTAATGTTTTATACATTTTTAAGTTAATAAATTTATAACAGTCTCAAGTATGTATATTTTAGTATTATTTGCATAAGAGATCTGCAATTAATCTATCTCCCAAGAGATACTCCGTATAACCACAGTATAATATTATACTGTGGTATAACCTTCAATTTTTAATAAACAGGAAACCCCTCTACACAGTTCGCTACTGACACAGCTATTTTAAAACGATGCCATTCTACTTTCCTTGAGTTTCACGCTGAACCCTCCTTCAATCATCTCATTATTCAATGATCATTCCGAATACAAAAACAAACATCAGCAGTAAATTGATGTTATTCCAATCTAATCGTCGGTTCTTCTTCAAATTCTCTTATCGCAAACGAAGGAATGCACATCAAGTCCGTGACCGATAAGTGACGGAAAACGCAACATTCTGAATTATGTGTGTTATCGAAGAAAAAATGTTCGACTGGCTTCACTGTTTGCCCGACAGACAAACACAATTTACTGATAAATTCGTTATTAACACGTTAAGTGCCGTGTCGGTTAACTCTACAAGCAATTAACGCGCTAAATAGGCAGTTTAATGGAATTATCAACTAAAAATTCCCGACAAATTTGAAATTGCTGCTGCAGTAATTACTTATCTGGCGTGAATTAATCATCTGACATGTGAAACAGGCCTCTATTACGTCAAACTCGAATTCGACTAAATTAAATTCCCATAGATTTGCCGCTACGAAACGACCATGTATTTACATCTCCCAACAGCTGCAACATACATTTTAATTAATCATCTAATTAGAGGAGAATATACACAATCCGTATTGCTCGTAAAATTGACACAATTCAAGATGTTTGGTTGTAAGTTAGAAGATGAAACGTTACAAGAATTTCGCATATGTACGCTTCAATTTAAGGTAAATATTTTCTTAAATTAGTTTCTATTTACAGGATGATCTATTTGGAACAAAAAGTACAACATTTTGTCTTCACAGAATTCATTCTATACATATTAAAAATTCTATACCATGTTAAAATCACAAATAAAAATTATTTTGATAATTACATTAAAATTTTTAGTAACGAATCACCCTGTAGTAAGATTTTCAATCTACCAAGTATTAATAGAAAATTCTTTAACACAATTATCGAGTCAATTAACTGATCAAGTTAGTGAGTAGCTAAATTGTTAATAATACAATTATCGGCAGTTCAATTTAGAATGTGCAATTATAGTCTCTTAATGGGAAAAATAAATGTAGAAGTGACAATCTGATGATAAACATCGGTTTATTTTTAAAAAATCGTAGGCATTAAATGGAATGACTTCATTTAATGTTGCCAGCACTATTTAAAAGATTTCTTTATATCTTTCTATCTATTGTTATTTATTATTAGGCAATATTTTGTCATTATTCCACTTAGATGGTTTATTAGATTAATTGGAAAGATGGATTTAATTGATACGAAAACGAAAGTTTGCATTACATTAAGTTTTTTGTAATTTCGTTGTCGCAATGACGTTCTACTTTTAGTATTCATTAGAATTTTAGTAAAATGAAGGTGCTTTTATAAGCAAATTTGTCAATAAAAAGTATATGTTTAGGTAGGACAGAATGTAAATTAATGTAAAACAATAACAAATCACCTACATTTTAGGGGTTCAGAACAGGAAATGAGAATTTGTCATCCGTGAAAAACTAAATTAGCTTTATCTTTATGGTACACAGAAATTCCTAACATTAGTAAAATAGGATAAATTCCACAAATAATTCTAAGAGTTGTCGTTAAAATATTTATTATGTACAAAAGTGTAACGATGGCCCTGATAAATTGAAACCCCCACAAATAACCCAGACCCGAGTTACCAATTTATAGATATGAATCAATATATTTGTTGCCCTTGAAGGTTTTAAAGATTACGAATTTAGTTAACATGTCTTCAATCTAATAAAAATCGTCGAATAGAACAAAAATGGTTATTACCAAGCACAGCAGAATAATAAATGCAATGGCATAAAATTTAGCGTGACATTCGATCCGGCAATTAATAGGAAAAAAGAAAATTAGCGTTTCATGGTCGAGACGAATTATTGCGAAAAACCTTTTACAAGCCGAAATTCCTTCATTTACATGTGAACAAAAGCGAAATTCGGGTAAATAACCCCTTTGAGGTCAGTAACTTCCGAGATAGTAAAACCGATTAATGCAAAATTTAGATCTTAGAACATTATTGTGTTTATTACTCGTAATTCTGGATTATTACCGCCATATTTTAAAGTAAAATACCACAAATTAAGCGGGAAGTGTCTACTTCAAACATTTGAAATATTAATTAACACTTCATTTACACCTTATACCCAAAATAAGACCATTACAAGTCGAATTTTGGAACATTTTGTAAAAATATTGCACGGAAAAAAATAGATATTTTTGAGCTATAAAACCCAACCGATTCTAAAAATACCCGCGGAGAAATAAAATTAGATAAATTAAATCGTCTATACTTAAACTAAAAATAAACAGAATACACATTTTTTCCTCCACGCAATCCGAGTGAAGTGAAGTCGAAAGGCTTATCTGTATAGGCGTGGGCGGTTCCGGTGCGGAAAGATAACCCACCCTGTTCCCATTCATGCAGTTCTGTATCGCATTTCTGAGTGTCTGGCGAGGACAACGCATTCTTTCATAAATTCTAGAGCATTCCTCGACAATTAATCGAACCGGGACCGTTCCTCGGATAAAGTGGATTAATTGCGTTAAATTGAGACAATCGAGAGCTTTACAAGACAAGGCATAAATTCACATAAAGATTTAGATAGCTTTTTTTCGTTCGATGCTAGATTAAATAGAAGGAAATACAATATTATTTTTGAAGGATTATTGAATTGTGTTGGAAATGCAATATTGTTTTTATTTTTTAATAATTTATAGGGGAGTTTTTTGGCCAATTAAATAGAATTTGGCTCGTTCCAAGGATACATTTGGCATCGAATTCGGCTGTGGTACCTTGATAAGAGGACACGATCATTGTTTAGAATTCGAATTTCTAACTTATATTTCCGATATTGCGATGCACTAAGAAACATTGTAGGTCCTATCTATCGGAAATTGCGGAGCATGCATTTTGATTTCCAGTAATTTTTGTATTGGTTTTTTTTGCACGTAACGATAATAAAAAAGTAAAATAGTAGTAAACGTGGTTATTGCAGGAGTCCAATGCACAATGCGCATTCGATTTTTATTGCGGTTCCGAAAGTCGTTAATTTTTTAACGAATTTCAGTTTTCAAATAAAAATTTTCGAATTTTTGCATGAATATAGTTTCTCTCATAATTTTTTTTCTCAATTTTTTTTTTCATTACTCGGTAAAAATTGCATCTGGTGTTAAATTATCAATTTAATTATTAATTTATACGAAAGTAGAAATGTTTGCAAGCAATTTGAAACTTGCTAAATTGTAGGCAAGTATAAGAGGGTTAAGAGAAATCATGCGAGAAACTTTATTCAACTTGTACAAAGTGTACTTTACTCGTGAGTACCTTAGAAGTAGTTTTAGAGTTTTTACTTTCACAAAGACAATTTAGTAGTTTTATACATTGTAGTATAAGAAACTCGAGATTATACTCTGTAAAAGTAGTTGTTTGTTGTTAAATTTTTAATATAACTTAAAATAAGAAGGATACATTGTTATAACTTTGTTATATCTTTGTATATGAAAAGCAAGGAGTGTCCAAAGAGAAATTCAAAATTTTTAACTGCGTAAAGTTAAACAATACAAAATTACACGTGGTTGACTCACCTGAAATCAAGACTCAAATTTCTCTGGTGATTGCTCAATCTGGTCTTGACGTTGAGGGAGGCGTTGGGCCTTCCGTGCACCGAAGGCACGTTGTCCCTGCAGCCGATCAACTTCTGCCGCTTCAAATCGGTCTGCTGTTGCAGCAGCAAAACCGCTGGGGCGGCGGCCGGGCCGGCTCCACTCATGGCGGTCTCTTCTACCTGCTCGCCTTCATCGCGCCGCTTCGCGTACGGCCGAACATCGGAGGAAGAACGGAAGAAAGGCGGTCGAACGGGCGGCTGGAAAAGTCGACGAAAATCATCCACCGTGAATTTTTGAGAATTTTTTTTTGGGGAACGTGTTTAGAGGATCGACAAAAAATTAAAATGTGTCACGAGTGTTGTCGCATACCGAATAGTATATCTGTTTTCTAATCGCTGACAAATAGTAGCGTTCTTTCTATCCGATGGGAAAAGTCGTTGTCATTACAACGTGATTTTCGATAGGTTTGTTTGCTGGTATAAAAATAGGTAAAAGGCCATTAGAAATAATAAGATGGTCAAGCTTTACAGGGTGTCCGCCATCATATACGTTTTTTATAAGGTATCAATTATTTACCCCTATAATGTTCCTCTTTAGTTTTTATAATGTATAAGATACACCTAAAATAACATTACACGCAACTAATTTATTCAGCTGTCAGTAAAATATAGGGGTGAAAATCCTTCAGACTTAAAATGCTTGATTAATTCTCTATTTTAGTAACCGAACTATAATACCTACGCAATATACATAACTATCGCTATCAGATAATTATTGTAAAATCAATTACAGTTAATAAGGTAAACCCGCATTGTTAACGAGAGCTCCAGCACTGGGGCCCCCGTTTAATGTATTTTTGTAAATCCGCAGCAATTTATTGCCAAAGTAACAGATCCATAATAATATGTATTAATTGCTATACCCGTGAAGTTTTTTATTCGGCAGACACATTTTTTAATTATCAACAAATGCCCAATTTAAATCCATACATATCTAATAATCGTTATTTTCCACGCTCATATTCTAAACATACATACATCTGATATTATAATTAATATAATATAAAAAGGAGCTTAAATAAATTAAATGAAATTACTTAAAAGTCGGGTAACTACCTAATATATAAATTAATGGGTTGCACGTCATGATAACGTAATTGTTTTATTTGAATATCATATAAATATTAAACGAAAATTACGTTACATATTCCGGTAATTCGTTTTAACTATTATACAATTTACCTTTGCGATAAAAGTCAAACTACCTAGGTACTAAAATTACAAAGTTAAATTGGAGGTCATTAATATGAATAAGACAAATATTTACAGATATACTAAGTGAGTATGCATGTTGCCAAACAAATATCAAAAATCATTTTTTAAATAAATATTAATTTAAAAATGACTAGATACTTTTTAGATGATTTTTAGGATATATGTATCTACAAGAAGACTCCTTCAGGTAGATAAACAATTTAGACTTCATCAACTTTCAAAAGAGCTTACACGGGATATACTAACAAAATAAATTCAATACATAACTTTCTATATAAAAAACCATCAGGTTAATACCCCAACACATCCTTCAATATGTTATCTTCGAACTGTTACTGGATAAACAAATCAATGTGCGAAATAAACCATTAATCGTCCTCAAAACGGTTTGAATATTTACAATTTACATGTATAACATCCTAATCAATCGACTTTGATAAACTGACTAACTTCCTGCTAGGCGAATTGACGATTAAAATACCTTAACCTAACTATCAGTTCGAAATCGAAATAATCGATAATATCGAGGCTAATTTTAAATTATTCGACCTTACGAATTTATTGGTTTATTATCTCGTATGGTTGAAGTTCTAACATTAGAAATTATACACACAAATATACTTGTACCTATTATTTTTATTGGGAATGGTTCCAACCGAGTATTAATGGATTTTTATGGACGGTTTGATTTCAGACGGAAAACAGTGAGTCACGTATTCATACGTTCGAATTGCGATTATTTTTCACAGAATGAAAAATGATAAATAATTATTAAATTAAACAGAATTTACTTAAATACAAAAAGTGCAACATACATCTATGTATGTAGGTATAAATGCATGTTTTTGACGTTGAATTAAAAAAATTGTAGTAAAAATACAAAATTCAAACAAAAAATTGACTAGTTTGATTGACAGAATGTCAAAATTGTAAAAAGGTTATTAATTCCATATATTCCACAGTACACTTGATTATTAAAATCAACCTTCAAATAATAAAAATTCTGCCAGTAAGAAAATTAATTGAATCACGAACTGAATCTTTATTCAGCGAGAGTTTGATAATCACAAAACGTCAAAGTTGTCACATTCTTCATTAATGTCCCAATTTCACAGCAAACTTGATGAATTCATTTTAATTGAACCCCAGAATAATTACTACCTTTTAAAGAAAACCTCCCCGTATATTTAATAAAATTTAGCACAATATTCATCAAACATCAAAGTTGTCACATTATAAATTCTACATGATACCACAGCAAACTTGATAAATGTTTCGAATTGAATAATTTTGTTAAATAATCACATAAACTTGCGACATTCGTGGTAAATATAATGCACTGCATTAAAGCGACCTTCTCTTTCTACCGAAAACATAACAATAATATTCATCGTAGAGGATGCGTATTCAATATGATCGTAATTGAATTGATTAGACAACAATAGAGCTTCTATATTACATTTTATTCGGTTTGTATAATATTATAGAACATAAAGTTAAACTTGAACAAGATCCCAGTTATCCTTGAAGGGTGTGCCTACGGCCTATATTCATGCCTACATACGATCATAACCCAAAAACACACTGCGATAGTTCGATACAAATATCGCAAAATATAGCGAAATTCGTACAAATAAATTAGAAATCGCTATTAATCGCAGGCAAACATTTTAGTTTTATCTAGCATATTCGCTAGCAACATGTAGGTATGCACTTACTTTCTATTCAATTCAATCTAGAAGTCTACGAATTGTAGCGAATCCAGTCGTCAAATCCACATAACTTCGACGTGCACTCGCGTCCTCACAACAACAAAACCACCATTATTTATCATTTAAAGCGACTCGGCACTTCCAAACTGTAAACACTCGGTGTATATTTCTTATTTGTGTTTATTTTCGTACGGCGTTATCCGTCACCCAAACGAACGACACTCGCAAACTGCCGGGACTGCCACGACACGACTGCGGCGCCACCGTCAACAGTGCTGCGTTCGCGAACGTAGAGGGGATAAGACCAAGGTATGCATATCCTAAAAGGATTGATCACTTTGACATTTAGTAAGTCATTTATAAAATTGAATCTTTCCGCTTGTAATTTAGTAAATATACCAATAATAGCGATTTTGAAATTTTATTTCCCGTATAATTTTGATTAGAAGACTTTAGGTTTGCTGTTAAAGTTGTTAAATGATCATTACATGATGTATTCTATCCTTGAACAATATCTTGTCACTGCGATGTTGCCACTAACTTTCGTATATTGTATATCTTACTCTTTTTAATAATTTACATACTTGAAGATGTTGAAGGTGGAAAGAAATGACAATTTATGAAAAAGCATGTCTTCGCAGTTGCACTTAAGAATGAATGAATTGTTCGTGGGAACAGTTTCATTGATTGATGATTATTTGATTGGCTTTCAATGATAAATTTGCAAGGCTCGCTTGAGAATTGCATTGATTTTGATTGTGTTGATTGATTTTATTATCACTTTTTTTCTCTTAGTTTTGATTAGATAAAGTTTTTAATTTTTTGTATATTAATAAAAATTCTCCATTTCCATTATAAAACTGCAGCAAATTGGTCTTGTTTTGCTAAGGGGTAGCGTTCAAAAGGATTCTAAACTTTTTGATTCATTCTACAAGTTAATTTAGAAACGACTGCTCTTCTATCAATCAAAAAAACTTTGCAATTTAACTTCACTTGAAAAATTCGAATTACTCATCGATTTCCGTTTGCGTTCGGGCGATAAATAAAAACGGCAAATGGAAATTTCAAATCGTTTACTTGTAATTTGAAGGATCAATTTCGGTTAAGTGCACTTGTACTTTGTAGTTTGATGTTTAATCGTCCTTGATAAAAACACGTATAAATAGAATCGACTTATTTTATATGGCTTCATTAACTCATTAGTGGAAAGGAATGCGAATAGGTCGGTAACATTTCTGGTTATGTATAGGTGTAGCTACTAACATGTTAAGTGTACGATGCTGAAACCGAATACATTCGACACTTAATAATAATTCTTGTAAAATATCCTGAATTAAGAGATTCTAAGATAGGGAGGAGGCAAAAAATGGTTTAACATGAAAATTGGAGGCCCAATAATCATGCAAATTTCCACGATTGTGGGATAATCCAGAGATTACAAGTGGGATAGGAAGGGAATAGGTTAAGCGCTATCAAACAAATTTGCATAATTACCTATTAGCACAGTCCAATTAACCAAAACTGGAGAAGGGAATCCAGAAATTTTGAAATTTTTATCTCCCTTGGTCCATCTTTCGGTATATCTTCTCTAAAATTTCTTATTTCCTCTTAAGGAAGATGTAGAGAGAGTTAAACAAATATTACAATTTAATTAAGAAAGTAATTTCAAGTTTAATACTTGGACACAAATTTGTGTGTAAAACACACTGTAATGATCAAATTACTCTTATAATTACTCGCATTTGAACAATTGAAACCCGTTTTAATTGCTCTGAAAAAAAGCAATGAAACCGTGGAACCATTTTAAAATTAGCGATCTTAAATGAAAGTGAAGTAAATATTTAAAAAACCACATGAGAAATGATATCTACATCTCAATCTATTTGAACAATTACAATAAACAGAGGTGCGATGTGAACAATTGCACAATAAAAAAATGTATTTCCAAGTACCTTACTATTTTAACAATGAATAGAATAGGTTAAAAAATATTTACAAAGTGAAATTAAACGTCTGTCACTTTCATCATTAGCAGGCAAATAAATCAACAAGATTTATTGTTATTATAGTAAATACGTATGTTACTTTTGCTGCAATTATATATGCAATTTAGTACCGAGATGACGTTAAAGAGGATTCTTAAGCTCAGAGACTATAAATATCGCGGAAAGCCCGAAGGTAGAGCGTAGACAGACTTCAAAATAAATGCAACTAAGAAGAAAATATCCGTTCCCTCTTCCACTTTATTTCCGTATCGGTTCTGATAGCGAAGAGTCGATTGATCGATAGATGTGATGACACACGAATTTTTAACCGGCTGCTTGCCACTCGCACCTAAACAGATGTTTTTTTATTTTCGTAAACCAAGCCTAGATTTACGCCCTTTAAATCGTAAACGAATCGAATCGAATCGTGTTTCTACTTGCGCATTTATAGCGTTAAGAAAACTCCGCTAAAGGGCCCTATCAAATTCGCTCTAGCAGTAACTTGTAAACGTACACTAGAATTTCTCGATACATTTACGAGTAACTTCCAGACATGATTCACTTTCCCTTAATTGACTAATCCAATTTCGTGGTGGTTACACCGGGGCAAGGGCGGTGTAGCAGGGCTCACTTAAATGAAAACGCCCTTATGTATTTTGAAATTGGATATATTTTTTAGTGGTTTCGGTCGCTTTCCGTCGAAAGAGCGAGATCGAATCGATAATACTCGACCATTTCACGGAAATTACAATATCGCATTGGCATATTTTTAGACTGCAGGTTAGGAAAAGTCACCAGTCACTGTATAGATGTAATTTATTTGGGTTGAATAATATACAGCTTTGTGGAAGGTTTGTCCTCATTTTATAGGTGAGAACCTTTAATATATTCTTTACATTGATCCATTATGTGAATCAAAGTTGCACCCTTTTCGAAATCTTAATGGATGGATCAACACGAAATCATCAGATCTTTATGCATGGTATTGTCAATTATTTCTTGTTCATGCTGCTTATAGAAACTAGCTTTCCAAGACATGACCTAAATATCTTTTAGATATTTAGTGATCATATCTTTCATCTATCACCTCTAAAAAAATATAAACTTCAAGCCCACTGAATATTCTTTAAGAGGAAATAGGGAAGGTGTAATTCCCCTTTCCAGACAGGAATCTAATTCGGCGATTTCCCGCTCTTTTCTGGCGGCATGGCACCGCAAACAGACGGGAAATTAAAGTAATATTTGGGGTCGAAACGCCCCTGATAAGATCAGAAGTGGGATTCGAAAGATGGTGGTGATTCATAGAACAACAAATCTCCACATAAAATTTCTACCGACGATTTCGCAGATGTTTGCAACATTATTAAAAGTGAAAATGTTGCGTTAATAAATAATAGGATCAGCACCAGCAGGTAAATGTGGTTTAATTATTTCCATTTTCTTGAGCGTACGACTTGTTAAATAAAGTAAGTGAACGGTAGAAGATTATCGGTAATAAAAATAGTAAAATACTTTTGTTCGATGGACTTATGTGTGTTAATTGGCGAAAGAGAGTGCAAAAACACAACGGGTTTGCTTGAAAGTGATCCACTTAAATTTACCGCAAACGTGCGTTAGAAAATTGATGTTTATTATCAACATTTCCCGAACAACGAAAATCTGAAAAGCCTTCCTAATATTGCTGGGAAGTGGAGACAACGAAAATCATTTTCAAGGAAATTAGATACCTATAATAATGTAGGTCGAAGCGTTTCTTTTAGTCAGGAAAAATGCGACATAATGGTTAAACTTTGTGAAATCTTGGGTCGTTATCCTGCGATTTCTTCGTATATGCTCAAAACAATAAACATTATTGTGAATCCGAGAATGCGCTAATTGCTGAATGTGAATACAAAACAACGCTTTTTAGACCTTTTGAATTATTCATTAAAACGCACGTTAAAACAAAAACCGCTTAATTGCAATATTAGTCAGTACAGGATATTTTAGGAAGTGTTGGTTTTGCTGATTAACCCAAAATAAAAATAACACATTTTGTGCGTAACAAGTAACAAGAGAATTGTGAGAGATTGGTTTTATTCTGGATTTGGTTGTTCGAGATATTCAAATTCTTTTGCAAATAAACAAAAGAATTTCTAATTTTAACCTCTTCTTATTTATTTGATTATTTCTTGAAGATTTAAAAGAATTACGTAGGTAGTACTTTGGTAAATTTTTAGAGTATAATTTCAAAAACGGGCATTCCGGCGACTTAAGTGGATTATAATCGTTCCTCACGTAGGCCCTTTGTTGTACAAATCAAAAAAAAATCCGACATAATAATTGTGAGAACTTCCAATCTAAACAACTACAATGGGCAAAAGGAATTATATGGGCGCGCAGGGCCGGCTCGAGCGCAATGCGTCCAGTAGCCAACGGCGATTCCCTTACATAATCCATATCTTCTTGATTAATGGACAATAAACTCCGCTCGAAAATAGAAAGATCAAGGCGATTAATGAAATTCTGTAGGCACAGTCCGCGCCTGGCAATCGTAAATTACAGGCAAGTGTTTTTCTCACAGACAAAAAGGCATGTATACGATCATGTTGGGCAGGATATGTAACGCTTCGAATGAGTGCCCACGAGGGAGCAGGAGCGATTCCGACACGGCGGAAATTCTTATTCTTAGAAAGGCCTTCGAGCCAATATAAGGTCGCAATCAGCGTTGCCAACTATCACCAGAAATCCCTTGTTTGCCATGCATAATCTGCGAGTTTTTGCGCTAATCGTCCGGACTACCGACCAGATCTGCATGTATAGCGTGTGTTAGATGTCGTCTAGACCTCACTTAGTCAATAATATAAATTAAATCGTAATTTACGACGACTTAAAAACGAGCCGAACAAGAAAGGGGAGACGCGCTAAGAAGGAAATAACGCGAGGAATTGAACGTGGAAGCTCGCAGGGCCCGCCGGCTTAAATTTTTCAACCGGGGAAAAACACGCTCCTCGTATATCACAGTCGAACTAAATTAAATGTGTAGTCTTATGGGCGTCGGAGTGGAAGCGCAGCATTTTTGTTTAACATCATCACTTTACTCCATGGAACGAATGCAGTACCTGCCGATTATAAAGGGCGTTTCGTAGGTAAAGGGCAATGTGTTAAAGAGGATATATTTAAGAAGGGTCTGTTGCCTATTTTTAACTTTGTTGGTTTAATTAGGTATATTATAAAGCTTATAATTTCTGGATCACTCTTCATATTCTTCGTATGTTTTTTGGTGAAACAGAAAATCTACCAGGAATATTTAAAATAAAATAATTATTTTAATTTTGTGGGTAATGTGAACCCAAAAATTGCAACTGAAACCTCAATAACTCATTTCGGGTCGCGCCCAAAACGTCAGACAATCCTAGGGGTATCGCCCTTTCCGTACTCTTCCGGGGTCACCAGGTTAATGGTTTGGTTATGTGGAACGTGGAGGCGTCGGAAAATCGGGAAATCTCTCGTTTGGCCGCCAGCGGCGCGCGAATTTTCCTCCAACGATTCAGAACTTTCCCGATCTCCTCGAGCTAATCGATGGCCAAATCAAATTAAATGCCTCCTTTACTAACATTGTGTACATTAGAGTGTCTATTCTCTATCTATTACCAAATTGAAAGGATTACATTATTATGTTCTTCAAACCCTTCGGATAAGCTCCTGTATTCCCAGCGATACTATTACATAAAGTTATAGATTTCTGTCTTTCTGTGGTATTCCATTTCGTTTTTTACACTGTCGTGTCCGAAAGGGAGTTCATTACGAGGTTCATTCGCCCCGAAATGCGGCTATAAAATAAATTTAACATACATAAGGGTGTTCCCCATTTAACTGCCATAGAATAATAAGGAAGAGAAAATTAATTTGTTTAAATAGACTCCACAGGTGTTGGCTATAAAACCCTCTAAAGGGATGGTGCAAAATTATTATACAGTATGTCTCAAATATACTGTGACATATGGTATACTATACGAACTTATATTTTCAAAATATACCTTTCATAACAATGGCTTCTTTTATTAGATTCAATCATCCATTCATTACGATTATATACGCTAGTTTGATACTACTCTTTCGAGATTATCGCTGGTATGCTTTTGTACTTTGATTTGTCTATTAAGGATCTCCTTTTCGCTTGAACAATTTACTTAAATATTATCGCAATAAAGTGCAAAGTGCGAAAGGTTATCGTTTGAGTTGAATTGAATTGATGAGTAGGTATTCTTCGTGTTAGCAATCGTCCTTATCAAGAGTTATGAGATCGTGGAGGAAGAAGATTTTCGTTGTCGAATTTTATATACCTACTATATGTATATTTTTAAATATTTCAGGAAATTGTTAATTGCGTTAACAGCAGGAAATGCGGCGTAACAATTAGGTAAATTAGATGCGTTACAGGATGTAAGTGGGTTTGCTGATGGAGTTCAGTAAAGGGTAGATTATATTTCGAATTCGTTTTAAATTATTCTGCTGGAAGTGATAGAGTAGATTGAGCATAAAGGAAAGCGGTTTCAACTCGAATGATTTATCTGCGAAATTTCCTGTGTAATATATTTTTATGCACACGCTATTTTTGGTATATTTCTGCATTCCTGCTAAATATAACTGAATGACAAGCCAGCTCGTTACAAATGACTGCGAATATCATTTATGTAGTGAAACCCACGTGATGTCTGCATTACTGGAGATGTACCAATGCATTTGCATAAGTGATATTTAATGATGGGCTAGCAAAAAACTCGGTCACCTATACAATTTTCTTGTAATTAAATCTTGAATAACTTGTAATTTTTCATTGAAATTAATTACTGCTGCGTATATTTAATATTGATAAGAGGAGTTGTGCAAATTGAATACATAAATAATATACCTAAGTAAAAAATGTATCAATTTTATTTTTTCATTTGATCTATTTCACAATTATTATAACTAACAAAATGTGAGTTTACGAATAATCAGTCTAAAAGAAAATAATGTACATATTAGTGTAAAAATCAAATTAATATTAATTTAAATATTAGCAGAATTTGATTTAAAAAAAATACATAACAGCCATCTAAGAATTTATGAAAAGACTTCACATATTATTGCGATAAAAAACTGTAATAATTTTGTAGCATCTAAGCTTTTTAAACGCAACTAAGACTAACTACAGAGTAGAAAACTGTAATAAAATTTTACAGAAAACTATAATTTAATCATTTTTTACTGCCATCTTTATGTTTTGTAAACTACTATTCTTAATTTAAATACTAGAAAACGGTATTATTTTAATCCCTTATCATTTTTTTTAAATTTGAACTCTATAAATTAATTATTTTAGTGTCAAATTATTACCTAGATTATAATTGTTAGTAAAGTCAAAATAAACTGCATTATCTAATATCAGAATTTTTATTTTCTTTCTCTATTAAATTATATTAAATTTCTGATTTAATTAACCTGATATAATTAATTATCTGTAGGTAAGAATATGAGTGATTCAAATTAAATAAATTTATATTTACAAGTATTTATTGTATTATTTATTATTTCAATAAATAATTGTTGTATAATATTGACAAAAAAGTTATCTTAAAATAAAAATAATTAAATTTAAAATAATAATAAAAAATAATTTTTATGAGTTTCAAAAGATGTATTTTCCTTCGATAGATAATTAGGATAAATAATTAATCTTTGCTTAGATGAGTAAATTTGTTTTCAAAACATGCTTTTCTTGGGAGATAGGATTTTCCTCGAGACGCATTATGAACGAGCGGCCATTAACGAAACATGATCAAAAAGTAATTAAATTAGTTTAAATAACGCTATCAGAAATTCCAGTCGATTTCATTTTGCTGTTAACGATTTTTGAACTGGTTTGTCGACCGATAACTGTTAATGAACGAGGCATTAAATAAAAATTACCCAAATCGAAAAATAGGCGTTTCACATTTTATTGATGGTGAAATGAAAGGTAAAATGTGGACGAAATATTCTATATATGAAATTTCTTATGAAAGGCATTATTTTACTATAAGGAATATAATTAAGGGGTCGTTTTTAGGTGAATTAATTTCTTAATAAATACAATTGTTGCATTTTCATTAGAGTATAAACAGTTTCTTCCTTGAAGTATTTCTATTTCAATACGCGCCTTCTAACGAATTAAATACCAATTAAAATACGCTTACGTTGGTTAATGTTAGCAATGAAAATGATAATTGATAATTTATCGTCCGCGTATACAATACAACGCTAACCACAGTTCCACCAGGTAATTCTCTAGTCCCCATTTTCCTTCCGTAAAACAGGTAGCTGCTTAAAATTCGGTTTACAAAGAAAATTCCTCCATAAAGTTCAGTGGTATGTTCGAGATGACATCGCCGGTAAGTTCATATAGTATATTATTTTCGCGATGCAATATCTAACCGGATCAAAAGGGAGATTTTAATCAAACTCTTCGCCGACGAAATGCGCGAATTAAACCGGCGAATACTCAGAATTACTCTGGTACATCGTTTCGTTTCAGGTGCTACTGTTGCTAGCTGTTTTCGCCGTATTCTCGTCGGCGCAAAAAGACTTTTATGATGATTTTTACGATCGGAATTATCCGGAAGACGAGTACGGTTACTACCCGCCGCCGTATTGGAGGCAATCCGGGTTGTATTATCCCTATCAGCGCTATCCAAGCGGAGATTGCGATCGTCACCAATCCCTTTACCCGGTCAATAATTATCTGTACCATCAATACAACGTTCACGAGCCCAACGCCGAACTCGCCATTTACTCCAAAAAGTACCTGGAATACCTCCAGAAACATCCCCGTTTCGAGGGTGGCGTGAGGTACGTGTTGGGATTGAACGGGGAGCAAATCTTCGGCGACGACTGGAACGACTGGGAGGATATCTACTCATCGGATTACTTGGAGAGATTGGAACGTTTGTACGGGAAGAAATTCTACAAGAGCCTGAAATTCGGGAGTTACCCCCAAAGTGGTTTGTTTGGAGTCGGTAGTGGACTAATGGGGGGAGGTCTATTCGCCAACGGTTTGTTTAGAAATGGCCTATTCGGGAATGGTATTATTGGAAATGGTCTATTTGGGAATGGCTTAATTGGTAACGGTCTAATTGGAAATGGTGCCTACGGAGATTACCATAGACACGGAAGACACGGAAGACACGGAAGACACGGATTGTGGGGGAGATTTCACGGGCCTATACCTCTAAATCCACTCTTTGGAGGTGCTGGCAGTCACTTTGGTAACATCATCGGCCGTTTACAAAATTTCCGGTTACCCCTCTTCCAATATTCCTACGCAGGTTATCCTTATTATCAAAATTACGGTTACAATTATAGACCGATTTTCCCATTCTTATTCGGCAGACCCGGCCAATCTAATCATCACATTTTGGGCCACATTTTCGGCAACCGGTTTGAAAGCGACGAAACGAACAAGGAGAGCACAGGTCCCATGACCTTCGATAGGCGATTTGAAGCTGTAGACGAAAAAGAAACAGAAAAAGAAGCAGAAAAAGAAAAGCATGAGGAAAAGGAAAAGGAGAAAGAAGTTGAGAAGATTGAAGAGGCTGTTGCAGTAGCTGAAGCAATTACGCACGATGCTCCTTTACCGCCCATTGCAGATGTCAAATCTACGCTCGAAAACCGTAAGTAAACCCTACTCAAAAATCCATAGTCAAGTTTCGGTTACAAAAATGACATGTAAAGCGAATTATTATTGTAAAAAATTAAAGACTTGCGATATACTTGTGTTCTATTCAAGTTTTCAATTATTCCTCATTGGATTTGATCCAATTCTTTACCAAATATCACCTAGATGCAAGGAAATGTTTTCCGGTTTGGAAAACGCATTTTCCTCGTAGTAACGCTTGCGTGCAACCAGAACCACTCTCGAGTGCGTTTGTAACAAAAATACAAGTGAAAAAGTGAACTGAAAACGGTATGTCTCAGAGAGCTTAAAAGCCTACTCAATCAGTGAACAAATTTTAAACTATTTCAACTCCATTTCCAGGTGAAGAAATTATCGAGACAAATATAGTGAAACAGAATGCTCGCACTCGCAAGATACCCGCAAATCAAAACCACCAAGCTAACCATGACAAAGTGAACCAAGCTAACCTCACAAAAAACCGTAAGGTAGTACTTCACAGAAATCAAAAGAATCAATTGCAAGGTCACGGAAAACAACAAGGCCATACGCAAGGCCATGGTAAACCACAAGGCCATACGCAAGGTCATGGTAAACAACAAGGCCATACGCAAGTTCATGGTAAACAACAAGGCCATATGCAAGGTAGTGGAAAACAACAAGGCCATACGCAAGGTCATGGTAAACAACAAGGCCATACGCAAGGTCATGGTAAACAACAAATCCACATGCAAAGTCATGGTAAACAACAAATCCACATGCAAGGTCATGGCAATCAACATATGCAAGGCCATGGTAACCAAAAAATCCACTTGGAAGGTCACGGCAATGGACATTTGCAAGGCCATGGTAACCAAAAAATCCACTTGGAAGGTCACGGCAATGGACATATGCAAGGCCATGGTAACCAAAAAATCCACTTAGAAGGTCACGGCAATGGACGTATGCAAGGCAATGGTAACCAAAAAATCCACTTGGAAGGTCATGGCAACGGACATATGCAAGGCCATGGTTCCCAACAAATACACTTGCAAGGGCATGGACAAGGCAATCAAAAAATCCTCATAGAAGGCCTTGGCAATCAACAGAACCAAATGGGTAATGGCCAACAACAAATCATCATTCAGGGACAAGGGAACGGTGGAGGCTACCTTCAAGGGCAAGGGTTCGAATTGAACGGTCAAATGGTCGGCCAAGGCGGTGGTGGCGGTGAGTGGAAAGCGGGCTGGCAAGGCGGCCAGACCAAAGGGATCATCACCAAAACCGTGGCTACCGAAATCGATCCGAAATCTCTGACGTTTACCATCAACATTCCCAGCGTGCCGACTCCAACCATTTCTAAAACCATCGAAGTCGTCGAGACCGGGAAGGACGGATTGAGAACCATTTTACCCGAGACTAGCGTCGTGATGCAAGGTGGTGGTGGTAATGGAGGATTCGTCACGGGAGGCACAGTAATTGGCGAAAATGGTCTGATTGGAGGAGGAGGATCTGGAACTGTTTTCACTAACGGTGTTATTAACGGTGCAACAGGCTTTACTGGAACTGGCTTTACCGGGACTGGTTTTACTAATGGTGTTATTAACGGAGGAAACAACATGATGGGAGGACAATCTGGTAGTTACTCTTACGAAATTTCCAGTCCTACGTACACATGGGAATACACTTCTGGAACTCAAGGAGAGTCTAAAGTAATAGAGAATGGTAATATTATTTAAGTATTTTTACATTGTGATTTTTTATAAAAACATATTTGTAGGTAAAGAAATAGTTTTGGAAAATGGGAAAGTGCCATTCTTGAGCAACCTGGCGAGTCGATTCGGTGAAGGTGATGGAAACATTACGGAAAATATTAAAATAATTAGTGATGTTGCTCAAGAAACGAAAGAAACTAAAAAAACGAAAGAATCGCATACCAAGAATGATTCTTCAAAAGAAAAAGCTACAGGTAGGGTAACATATTTTTGGCGTTTTTTAAGATAGGTATCTCAGGACGAGTTTAAAATATGTACCTGTACAAGAAAAGCATTTAAAATATTATCTATTGAAATGATAAAAATTTGCTTTAATCAATGGTATAATCGAATTAAGTTTAATTGAATTTGCTTTCAATACATGGTGTTTCATTTTAAGCTTGTCTTGGGACACTTTATTTAATCTAAATTAACGTTAATACATTCATTTTTGCAGAAAATGAAGATAAATCCGACGAAAAAAAGCACAAGGAAACCGATGAAAAAACCTCGACCAAACGTTGACCACTCGACAACTTTAATTCTAATAAAAACAAACCAATATAAATTTTCTATATTCCTATATAGACTCACTGCAAACTTCCTTAGCGCATACACTCCAAAACGACCGCATATTTCCTTTATTAAATTTTCACTCTATTCGCTTAGTCAACCCAATGTAACTTCGCTATTAAAAATTAAAACTCCAATCTGGAAATTAAATGCCCGGTATGTATATAGGTAAACCATTTAAATCCGATTTTTGCTCACGGTTGTTAAACTTTTTCTTCAGTTTAACTATCCTTATCCCATTCCATCCCATTGTGTCTGTTCCGCTCGAACGCCCGCACAATTGAACTCGAGACAATGGTCTCTCGTCCCGAAAGTTGGGCACGTATAGTAGTTTCGCTCCCGAATCCGCATATCGCAAATTTAAAGTTCAATAGAAACTAAAAGCCGCGGATTTACATCTTGACTGAAATTTATGCCATTAAGTTCTGGGGGGACGTAAAATAAGAATTCTATTAGTTCCGGGATAAAAGGGAGGATTGCTTCGCTTCCTCCGAAGTGATCTCTCTGCTCTTCGGTGTATTTTTACCGACTGGATTCGTCGCGAATGGATTGTTTTTACAAACTTCGGAAAGCGTTTTAAACCGCTTTAAAGGAATCGGTCTAGTTTCTATTCGTTTGTGTTTAAACAATTTCATCATGCGAGTGCGTTTAAAAAGTCCATTCGGATCGGTATTTATAGCGATAAATCGCGGAAAAATGATGAAGAAGAGAGAGGAGTTTGTCGCCCTGGCAAATAAATTCGACGTGATTCGGCGATATATCATCGAAAAGAAAATACCCGGAAAAATTATATATAGCTCTTGACACATTGACGTGATTAATCGATGAGTGCTTTTACGGCTTTCTATCTCTTCGATCTTCCCGTTCCGGTACAGATGCTGCTTAACGTCGATCGATCATTGATTTGTCCCGCAATTAATAGGATATGCCCCCGAGGAGGCGTCGCGAGGCGACGCGTCGCTTCGAAAAGGATTTTATTTTCATTTGCGAATACACCGGGTTTTTCCTTAATTTTATTATCCACTTGACGCCAGGACCTTGATCGATTTTTCGGTTGGAGATTAAAGGAAGACAAAGGGAATTCTAAATGATTTTGGAAGTTTGTTACAGGGCTTTTGGGAAAAACTTTTCGAGTAGTTCTCAAGATTTTTATGTTATTGAAAGAATTTTTTTAGCAATTTTATATTTGATGTGCAGGTTTTTCTAATATTTTTTGGGAACTCTTATTACCCCCAATAATAAAAAAATATGAAATTCATTACATATTTAATATTAAGTAAAATTGCATTAGACATCCTAATGTTGTTTCCCTTTATATCAGTAAAATTTTCAATTTTCAAATCACTGATACTCTAACCGGCTCAATTGGTATTTAGGTATAGTATATTTGCATAATAAATATACCATACAATTAAAAACTACCCGTTTCGATATGTACGTAATGGTGTTCAGAAATACTGAAATATCCATCTAATATTACGAATTGTAACAAATTGTACAATCAATATTTGTGCCAGTTAGCAAAATTAAATTTTCCCCGTTGTTCGTACAAAACAAAAAATGAAAACTTTTCATTTCGTGAGGATTGATTTACAAAAAAAAACCTCTGTAATTGTACAGGGTGTTCCAGCTAATAGACTATTCTTGAAAGGAATAAAGCTTATATAGATTTATTTACAGTCTCTCCAATTTATCCCGAATAGATTCGTTTTATTCTTCCAATACAATCGAAAAATTTAGATACTCGACATCAGTCATCTCGGTCCTTTCAATACACACCGCGAAAATCCGAAAATCCTATTTATTTTATACGTGAGCTAAATGGGAAAACATTCGTTTTACGCTTTTTGGCGCTATAAAATAAAGAGTTACAATCCCGGTAGAGCTAACGCAAGAAATCCAAGAACGTGCTTCTAGCATGTTTATTGTTTCGCATTCGCGCTATGTTAACGTCGTCGTTTCAGTAAAACGAGAAAAGTGATTTTATATTGTGCGCCCGTACAAAGTCGTGTTTTCGTTAAATCCTTTAAATATTTTCGACTGCGAAAACTGCGATTCCGGCGTATCTAGGGACAAAGAATAGATGGTGATTCGCTTCGCTAATTGCGGTTTACCAACATAAATAATGCTCCAAATTTGTAAAGAACATTATAATAATTATAATTAAGGGAAGAAATTTTTTCTGGATTTTTTTTTGGTTCTTATAGGGTGTTTTTTTACAAGAATTTATAAGTTAACCTGGCGATTTTTTAGAACAATTCCCTACATTAATTGATTTTTCAGGCAATTTTTAGAAAATGTATTCTTTTCATATATTTATTTTTCAATATTTTTCAATAATTTTGACGATGATTTTATACGGGAGTAAGAAATAACGATGAACGACGCCCATTTATCGATAAAACTTCAAAATACATTTGATTAAATATCTCATTAGAGCGGATATTTTATTCAGTCGAATGCCATTTTTTTCGTATTATATTCATAAACTGGCGGTTTCGAAGGAGCATTCCGCACGAGTTGAATACATTTGCCATACGTTACGCAGATACAGTTATGCAGTGAAAAATATTTCCAATCTCGCTTAGACACCCACCGGCGGGTTTGTATATAAATTCCTTATTAAAAAGAAAAACTTTCCTCGCGCCCCGAGAGGCCTTCCTCCCGCATTTGAATTTTCTCGCCGTTTTTCGCGGATTTATTACTTTAATCAAATCGATGCGGAAATGTCCGTTAAGTCTGGCGAAATTAAAATTGGACTCTACTTACCCACTTACAGTATCCACTTGTGAATTTCTATTCACAAGGTTATATTGAGCTTATTTAGATACTTCAACAAATACATATACAAAAAAATTTAATACTTTTACGTGAGTTTCTTTTTCATATAATGAGTAGATACAGGAGTTGTAATTCACCATGTAAATATTGAAATAATTTGGATATACACGATCAAATATTTTTGGCTATATACCGGATTTCTTTTCGGAGAAATTTTCAATTTCAATTGAGCATAACGTCGCAATTATTTTTCCTTTAAACAGCTTCCTTGCGGATATATCTAACACAAAAACGCAATCGTTTTCGAAGTCTATCGATTTGGAAAATTACATTTCGCTCGGCGAATGCTACACGTGAAATTGCGTCGCAATTTTTCCGACTAACAATTTCGAATCAGCAACAACAGTTAATCATATTTGAGGCTCTTTTTGCGCAAAAAAAACAGGAAACCGAATCGAATGTTGGTTTAAAGCATTTTGTTTGTTTTAATGCCGGATTTATTGGAAGAATTAATTAAATTGTCTCTGTGCGTTGATCATTCGAGATTAATTATTGCATCTATAATGCGTTTCCGATCTCTTTACTTTGTGGTCGGTTTTTTTTTTAATTTCAATGAAAAAAATAGCAAAAGTTTTTTAAATATTTGTGAATACCACTACTATAGTTTAGCAATTTCCTATTATGCAATTCCTCTAGTAAAAAAAAACTCATAATCCTTTACACTCACCTATAGTATTATCCTTTAACAATAGAACCTCTTTAAATCCTTAACTCATCATAATTTCTTCGGCCGTCTTCGGCGAAAGTGCAAGAGCAGTTAAGGCGACGGCTCCCGCGAAATCTATTTTATTTATTTCTCCCGGCATTGTCACGGCCAGTGATCATCCATTTTGTTGCGATTGTTGTTCGGATTTTTTTTCCTACTTCTTTCGTTAACTTCACTTCCGGACGGAGCGCAAACGAAATATGACACTTTCAGAGGCAACGGGACAAAACGAAAAATATTTATTTATTTTCCTCTCGAGAAATTTAATAGTAAACTGCATTTAATGTAATATATTATATGTCGGGGAGTTTTGCGAGACTTTCGTCGTCGCCTCGCCGGGTTTCCATAAAATGGGAGAAAAATATTATATCCAGGAAACTTCGAAATAACTTTTTCTTCAATAGTTTGGTTTTCTTAGGGTAACTTTTCCCATTTGAACTTATTACCTGCTAATTTTTCTATAATCAAAAGGGTAATTCCACGGTGTCATAAAGTAAGTATAATTATGAGATATACAGGGTCTTTTTTTTAATAATGATGAAACGGCTCGTCCACGTTAAACAAAATAGAAAAATCTTAAACCATCTCTTGAAACTTACCAAAAAATACATTTATATATGAAGCGCTCCGCAAAGTACGTGTAAACTGGCATTAACTAAATATAAAAGCGTTTATAAATTCAAATAGAGTCGACGTAATATTAGGTAAGTCGAGTGAGTTAGGAGGAAACGAGGATAGTGTATATTCGGATGCATTCACATGAGCGAATTCACTTTAACCTCGACGAAATACTAATGAGCAGTCCTCGGTATATACCTATGACACATGTTTTCCGACGAAATATGAAAATCCTGCTAAAGTAGGAAACGTGCGAGCAGCGCAACTTTCGTTATAAACGAGCAGAATTCGAAGAAATTTATTTAAGGATGTGCCTGCAAAATATACCAATTGTGAAACGAGTGGAATTATTTATACTTATTTTATTCAGGCGATTAATGTGATAGTAAAAGTTGGTGGAGGAGCTCAGATGAATATTAACAATTTTCATACTTTTGGTGGAAAGGATAAATTGTTTCATTTAAAAATTAGGCGGAAGCATATTAATAGGATTCCATATGAAGATTACCAATATTTTTAAAAATCTGGCGGAAGCATTTTTTTTCGAAATTTTGGTGGATTTTTTTTGTACTCATCTAATTTTTGGTTCATGGCAAGGCAAATGATTCGAGCTTGAGTTAACATCGATCCATCTACTCCGTATAAAGTCACCCCTATAAATTTAATGATGATATGAAACATGAATAACTTTTAGAACGTAAGTAGATACATTCTGGAATACACAATGGCAGAAATATTGAAATTGTAACTGTCGCCTGTCCATTACACGCAGCACCCATCACGGCGGTTACCAAAGCAACTCCCTGGAGATTCCGAATTTTCACGAGATCTTTCCCAAGTCTCTCCATACATACACGGCTGAATCGTTATTCGTACGTGCTCATATACCCCCTTTTCGGAATTAATTTGCTTTATGTTGGAACGTTAATTGAAACGAAACGTGTCGTTCGATGGAAGCATACCATAACTAAATTTAAAATGCTGTATATAGATATTAAATTTAATCCCGTTTTTTATTTGCTTTTCGAGAGGAAGGTGAACAAAAATGTTGCACTGTAGGTATATTTACGACAATTTTATTGACAAATTCGAAAGGATATGTGTATAACTTTTATTATAGACCAAACAATCATAGTCTCAAAAATTTTCCTATGCCTATGTAATATCACAAATTTATGCTACACTAAAACATTCAACAAATAGGAATATTGCAACAATTATACAGTTTGATATTTACATTGTCTTTCGCACCGAAGCGGGAAGAAAGGAAGGTAAATTCACGAATCGAATTCTCCGCTATTGAAATTTTTCGGCGACAGTTTCTTCGACAGCAGATACTTCTTCAGTTCGTTTTCGAAATGTTTGAAATCCAGCGACTCCTCGAGGGGCTGGTTCGAATTGGGCGACAGCGCCAACGACGATGGCTTGTTGAACACCACCGACGTCGACGGCGTGAAGGGCAGTTGCTTCTCCTTTTCCTTGAGCAAACAAAACATCTCGAGGATCAGCTATCATAAGAAACCGGTCTAAACATTATCTTACCTTCTCCTGGCAGAGATTGTCGCAGGTCTCCTTCATCTTGGTCAGCTGCTTCTGCAGATTCCTGTACTCCTCCAGGAACCTCTCCAATTGGGCGGCGTGGTAATCGTACGAATTCGCGTTGGGCGTCGTGCTCGTCGTAGGTGATATCCTCTCTGAAGCGCCCCTTTTGCTATACCACACTCGATTCTCTAAATTGGAGACGTCCAACAGCGGCGTCGCCGACATATCGTTGTTCATCGACTGGAAATAATTCAAACGAAAAGCGCCATATTAAACAGAAATTCCCATAATAGACATTCGTGCAGTGTAGAGAAGAATTGACGACCATAAGGGGTAAGTAGGAGTTGAACAATTTGAGTATACTTGTAGCAAAATCGACGAAACCAGGCAATATTTTTAAAATCCCGTGAAACCGACTAGAAATCCAATATGGCCTTTCCGGTTTATCTGGCGCCCGTTTGCGATGAAACAAACGGCTCGGGACCTAATGTACTCGTAACGTCGTTACGACGACCTCTTGTCTCTCGAATATGCCTTCTTTCCCGCTTTCCCGTGCTTACCTAATTTCCAGAAGCACTTACGCTTCCATTAGAGCCCCCCGAATGGCGGCGTTTTAAGTACGTAACGGTAACGGAAGCTCGAGGGCGGAATGATAGCGAGAACATCTGGATTTTTGCGCCGAGTTTACCGAAACACAAAAAATAAATACGTATAGCACGTAAACGGGCGAGTTTACGCATGCGAGAAAGCAAACGGTCTGAAATTCGAACGGCGCCCATATAAATTCTCTTACCTCTTTCGCTTGATGACCTTCTTCGCGGGTCAGATTTAAGTAACTGCTGGATATCTTGTTTACCCTGTTTCTGTTTAAACTCGTCGTGAGGGGATACTTGGGAGAATCGGACATTCGTCGGCTTTGGCCGCTAAGGATGCTTTCTCCACCGCTGCTGCCTGCAACAATAAAATTGGGTATTCCCAGGGGCGTTTGTGAGATGTTTGCGATACGTTTTACGGGCAGTTGCGCCTCGTATAGACGACGTGTACCTACATTGGCCAAACGAACGCTCTGTCTAGTTGGAGTGATTTTTCTCAATTTTAACTTGTTAGAATTTAAATTTACACTTTTGTGCATTTAATAATACCTAGTGTAGTTAGAACACAATGAGATATGAAAAATAGGAATAGTTATATGAATGTTATATGGAAAGTTAGAATGTGTGAACCATAAGAAATGAATAAATGAATTTTCTCATCAGTTAATATTAGTACATTTTCATACCCTGAAACAGGTCAATGTTTGTGGATTGAATTTAGTAACTTTTTTTACCACTAACTGCCACACCCTCTGTATGAGACTTACCACCCGTAAATTTTCAAATTTGAAGGGTAGGTTTGAGATACCTCATTTGAAAGGCAATTTCAATCTCCATTCGGAAGGGCCATTTATTATTTATTCTGTTGCCCTACCCTTCTAATTTGAAAATTTAGGGTTGGTAAGTCTTTTACTGAGGGGGTTGCAGTTAGGGGTAAAGATTTGAAGATGACCTGTTCCAGGGTTTCATAATTGTACAAATATTAACGGAGAAAATTAAATTATTAATTACATATGGTTCACACTGTATGGAAAGTGTTATGGTGAGACATATGGAAAGTTATATGTAGAGTCATAAGAAGAGTCATGTAGAGAGTCATATGGCGAGTTATATGAAGAGTTACAACGAAGATATTTGGAAATCTATACTATAGAGAGTTGCATGAAGAGTTATATTAAGAGGTAAATCAAAGATATTTGGAAAGGCACATACATGGAAAGTTATATTCAATTATCACCTATACAATCAAAACTTACTGTATCGACTCTCGGCCAACAACAGTGGCATCTGACTCTCGGTGCTCGTGTACCGCGACGAGTGCACGATTTCCTTTTTCCTCGGCAACGTACAGAATATCTCGTTAATGTCGGTCGCACTGCCACTATCACTCGCGGCCCGAGAGGCACTATAGTACTTTAGTTCGAAGGGCCGTCCGTTGGGAGAGCCCTCTATCAGATCGGGGAAGCGCTTCTCCGCGTCCTCGGCCACACGGGGCAGCTCCTTGGTCGCGTGCATGGAGCTCGCTGGCGGAGGAAAGTACCGGCGTGTCGAGGTAGAGACCGACGCGGCGATTCCTGCGGGGAAACACGGCGCCGCGGCCGCTGCAGGTGAAGTGGTGGCGTATTGATTATACCCGCTGCTGCTTTTCTTCATATTGTCCCTGTTGAATGCAATTGTAATAGTTGAGTTATATTGATTCCAGTTGGGCACCAAGCGATCCTAGACTACTCAAAAATCGTCCTAGGATCAGTCGGTGCAAGAGATTTGCATGTACAAAGTAAGCGAGTTGGTGTACATAGGGACAAGGAAGGATTCCATCTGTCGCCTCTGCTGGCAAAAAAGGGTCCTGTCTCGTTAGGCTGGCCCCGTTTCGAACCCACCCCTCCGCAACAAAACCGACCCGATACGGACTGTATAATTCGCGTTCTCGTCGGCAGCGGTTTTTTGCGCTCCGGTTATTTCAACGCACTCCGGGGTCACTAAATTAGTCGCCCTATATTGCAGTAGGAACTCTCTCTAATTGTGAGGTTTTTGCTGTCGTTTTGAATAATGCTCTCGGCGATTTATTTTGCTGCTAAATAAAACTATATACAAATTTTCATGGATGCGCTTATGCAATCGAAACTAATACAACATTTTATGCAGTATTTGTATTATTGAACATTTGATGTTGTTCATCCGTTATGGATTTGGATTTACATGGAAATGAATAAAAATTATTTATTTCGAAAAAAAATTCTAAATGAACTAAAACTCTCTAATGGCCTGTAAGTCTAATTTATATATTTATTTATTTATCTGTCTAATAATTAAAAACTAGAATGGTTTCAACGTGGTTTCAACCATGAATTATTATCTTCACGTCACCTAGCGACGACTCCTTGTTTATCATTGGCCGTAAATTTTACAATAATCATAAATTCATAGAAACTGGAATAGAGAAAGTAAATAAAGCGACTGTCCAAGTTTCATAACAATTATGGTATAAGCATGATACATGTGTATAAAGACAAAAGTATCTTGAGATCAAAGAGGAAAAGAATGTAAATGTGTTGTAGATGTAATGTTTAGCATATTTTAGCTTATCACTCGATAGCCTCTCCCAATACAAACATACATTACCTAGTTTCTTGAATAGTCCTTCTCGGTATGTGCAAATCATCCGGATCCAGCATATTCTCCGAAGAATTCCAACTCTGCCTGTCCCCGTTGAACTCCTCTTTGAAGCCGCTATCCACCTTCGAATTCGACGCCGACCCTTCCAAATTGTTATCCTCCTCCTCATCGGCATCCTGATCCCGATCGGGCACCACCCGATACTCCCCGTTCCTCCTATCGCCGATCCCAACCAACTCCTGCCCGACGCCCATCCCCGCGTTACCCAAACCCACCCCGACGCCGCCGTTCGCGTTCGAGCCCTTGTGGTTCATCTCGATCTTCTCGTAATTATCCTCGCGCCTGCACTCGCGGCTCCTCCACTTCACCAGCCGCCGCCTCCTCGCCGAGTACACGCACAACGACGCGAAGCACGACGTCACCACGAACCCGACGCCGATCAGCACGCTGGCCAGCAGCACCCTGTCGGAGAGGGCGCTCTCCGCCGGCTTCTTCGACACCGCCAGCGTCACGCTCGCCTCCGCTTTCCCCGCTTTGTTCTCCGCCGAACACACGTAGACGCCGGCGTCCTGCAAATCGGCGCTAAAGATGGTCAGTTCGCTGGAGTTGTTGGTGAAATGCACGACGTACAGCTTTTTCCCACCTGAAATTTATTGGTTGTAAGTTAATACACCGATGGCTGGGAGGTTGTAAGAAAAGGAAGAGTGAAAAGGAAGAAGGGTAGTAAAAAAGAGAATCCAAACTTGATGGATAAGAAGCTGAGGAGGGAAGCTATGATGCAAAGAGGAGGAGCAGAGAGTGAGGAATGCTTATCCATAGAGAATCCTGTACCTGGATAAGAAGCCCCGGTGAGATTGGCGATGACCTTGTTCTTCATCAGCCATCGGACGCTGGGCTCCGGAACGCCGGCGATCCGGCAGGTCATGGTGACGTTCTTGCCTTCGACGCCGTGCGCCGTGCCGTCGAAGGCGAATATCTCCGGCACGCAGGCGTAGTCGTCGAGCTCGAGCTTGTCCCAGGGCCTCATGTAGAGCCGCTTGGGGCTGTGGCAGACGGGCGGCACGCCGAACGGGACGTTCTTGCGCACCATCCACTCGCGCAGCGGCCTCAGCGAGCACGAGCAATTCCACGGGTTGCCTTCGAGCTCCAATCCGTGCAAGCTCTGCAGCGGCGTGAACGATTTCGATTGCACCTCGGCGAGTTTGTTGTTGTCGAGTTTGAGCCACTCGAGGGACTTTTCGAGGCCGGAAAACGCCCGTTCCTCGACGTAAGACAGCTTACATTCCGATATCTCGAGTCTGATCAGCTGCGGCACGTGCAGGAACGCTTCGTTGAAGATCTTCTGGATGGGGTTGCCGTTCAGTTTGAGCTCGCGCAGCTCGGTGACGGAGTCGAAGGTGTGCGATGGAACGTTATTCAACAGATTGTAGCTCAGATCGAGTTCCACGAGGTTGATGAGGTGCTTGAATGAGTAGCGTTCTAGCGTTTTGAGCCGGCACCGGACGAGGAAGATCTTCTGCAAGTTGATCAGGCCGGCCTTGCTGAACTCCTCGTGCTTGATGGCCGTGAGGTTGTTACCGGTGAGGTCGAGTATCTGCGTGCCGGCGTCCAGGCTGGGCGGGATGACGACCAGGCTGGCATTCTGGCAGAACACGCTTTCTTTGCCGCTCTTCCATTTGCACTCGCACAGGCGGGGGCAGGTCGAGTCCGCCAGTTGAGCGTAATACCACAGGATGAACAACAGGCTGGCGTGCATCCTGATCCGGAGTGTTAGTGTAATTTACGTTACCTTAGCTAATTTCGTTCTCTTCGTTTTCCTCCTCCTCCGCGTCCATTGCACTTTCGACGAGATCCGTACTCGAAGCGGTGCTCTGCAACAGAAGGAAACTGAGTAAATTTAATGCCCGATAATCGTATTACTAACGGCATTTCTGAATTAATAGATAGTTGCATGGAAGTTTGAGGGAAAACGCCATGCCAGTTACAACTGGTGTCGGATTTGTTGTTTTAGTTCGAAATGCCGTAACCTGTGTATTGTGGAGAGGAAACCGCCTTCGGCGTGTACAACATGCTGGGGCATAATACAGGTCGCAAGTTCCAACGCGCCGGTGACATGTAATGCAACGGACTTAGACGTGCTTAAACCTGCATTGTTCCTCCACGTGCATGTATAAGGCCGTTCGATGTCTGTATTTAGTCTCATTCAAAATTTACATATGTATACCTATTTGGTCAATGTAATGGGTTCATCAAAATTTCATTGATCAATCAACATAATTATATGACAGTTTTTTGAGCTTAAAATAAATTAATTAAAGAAATTGAAGAATATCATTTCATTTGCGTATTTAAATTTTGACCATATTGTATATAAAGTCATCTCGCAAGCAATAATAATTAAAAATCCGTACAATTACCAACTAATTAAGCGTATCTCTAGAAAAATCCGCCGATACAAGATTAATCTCTTTCCCTTTCCGAGCATCCTTTTTATATTTCCTTGTATTCCATTAGTTTCCCGATCGAGCGCTTAATCACCGAAGCAATTTTAATTGCGTTTCGTTATTCGGATTTCCGGGAAGGAAGCGTTTCTTTCCCGACTTTCGTCCGACGGGCGATTAACTCGTCGAATAAATCCTTTTTCCTGGAGACGTATAAACAAATCAGTCGCGCCGGGAAAATAAATAACGGGCCGGAGCACCGGCGAAATATCGCCGCAAATTTCTCTCTAATGTCCTGTAGGAAGCCGGGGACACGGTATAGGCGGATCGCGGTGTTGGCGAGATTCATGGATTCCGGATTGAATCAACCGTTTAGAATCTATTAAGAATATTAAGGTTTTGCTTATTCGGTTTTTCCCTAAGGAGGTTAATGCTCACGAAATTTTAGCTGCGTGAATCCTTAAAACGTCTTACACTAGTAGAGCAAACTAGGCCCAAATAACTTCAGAGTCAACAAGAAGTTAATCGTCGAAAATCTGTATTTGAAGCGAAACAGTGTATTTTCTCCCTAAACTGTATCATCCTCGATAAAGTATTATTTACGGAACATTGACCTGCACGAAGTCCTGTGTTTGGCTTCCCAAGAGCGAAATCGATCACTTCCAGGAGGAGTATCTACGTATAAGCGGTCAGAACTTTTAAATGCTCGAAATTTAATAGGGTTTACGCGACGTTGTTGCGTTTTTTTTTATTCCGGGACTTAAGTAGTTCAGAGCGAACGAGTAACTTTTTTGCGGCTTTGCGAAGTTCGTTTTTCGTCGGTATCGAGTTAGTTGAATTAGGAGCTCGACGAGTTCGATATAAATTGTTTTCGAATCTAATCCGGGAACTACAGATATATCGAATTTCGAGTGGAAGAGGGAAAATTCCGAGTAATTACGGATTTTGGCGCTGTTGTTATATCGCATCGTTTTTTGTATTTATAGGGACTCGGAGAGGCGTAGGCGGAGAGGGACTCGGAGAAACTTATAAGGAATAATCGGTGTCCCCAAAAGTGAAACATGAAATATGTGGCAAACTTTTTTTATTATTTATTTTGGGAAAAAAGTTTGCCTAGTGAAAAACTACAATGTGGTAATTTCTTTAGTATCAAACTCGTATTTTTGATAATGTAGAATATTATTATTACTTAAAAGTTTATAAACGTAAAAGTAAAGTATTAAGTATACGTAAAAGTATTATTAAAGTTTTGATGTTGAACAAACCAACTATTTTCTATATTTCCTATTAGAAAGCTCTAAAAAAGTCTAAAGTGTGTTTATGAAAATATCCGGAAAATCCTTAAAAAATCACCAAAGGTATATTCCATAACAAAAATGCCCTTTTAGCAATGCAAATATAAATTACTAGTAATTAAATTACGATACACCCTTGTTCGGATATAACGAAATTCGTGTAAGGGAAGCGACTCGAAATTGAAAACACGATCCGCCATCTGTAAAGGACGATACAAATAGGATTTCGGGTCTAGGAATACGAATAAATGTCACATTTCTGGCACGAACCAGATGGACAAACGCGCTCGATTTACATAAATGAATAAAGGAAGTGTGTCGCTTTTCGGACGAACGATCCTTAATTTTTTTCCCAAGGACCCCCATCCCAGGAACTCGAAGCGATTTTCAACAGCAGGATAAATAATTTTCTCTTGGTATCGTTTGGAATTTATTATTGTTATTGGGTTTTCAGCAAGTAAGAGGAATTTGTTTAGCCTCTTTAATTATATCCTTAAGGGAATGATTGATTAGCAAAATAAGAGGAATCATTTATCATTCACTTATTATCAGTTCAATAAGGTAGTTAGTTTATAAAAATAAGAAAATGTTAATGAAATTATTGTTTTATTAATAGTTGAATAAATTTAAGGAGGTTCCTCCTCTGTTAAATCTCAATTTTCCCCCCATTTTTTGTTATAAACCAATGAAACGAACGAAGTTAATTGCGAGCGATTTCCATCATCTCGAAACGCTTTCCAACTTCCCCGGTGTTTGTTTCCTCTAATTGAAAACTTCAAAATTCCGAAGTTTAGTTTTCGGTCGGCTCCGCGGCTAATCCGGTTAGAAATTTTGAATCCGGTTTTCCCCGAATGCACAAAGAGAGGATAATCCGATTGTTAGGTAGGCGCCGTCTACATTGTATTCCCATTTCGCAATTACATGCGAATTCACTTCGGTGCGGTGAAAACTCCTCGTCCCGGCGCGTTTTTCCGCCAGAGGAGAGCCCGAACGGGCGGAAACTCCCCGGTATAGCCGGTCGTGTAACCGAATAGCCCCGGCTAAATGGCCGTTTCGACGTCGAAACGTTGCCGTGTCCTATCTAATTTCACGTGGTTTTTGTTTCGAACTTCGTGTTGCCAAGTTGAATTGACTGATAGCCCTCTATGCACTCTATTTTATTTTTTTTATTTACCAAGTTTTTGGTACATATAAAAGTACTACTTTAACTTAACACCCTTTATATAAATCGCAATCAATTAGACTCGGCTGTTAAATATTATGAATTATCCGAGTCTCATTAGCGACTTCAGTTTTCCGGCATTTGCATTTTCTTAATTCCGGGTTGGTTATAGACAAACAGTTGATTATTCCGGGGGATAGGGAGCGTCGCTTTGCATGTTAGAAATGCAAATCAGGCGGAATGACTCGGCGGTGGGCCTTATCGTGCGTACAAGGTTAATGGTGGAATCTAGTCGTGAATACAAGAACAGCATCGATTCCGGCGGCTATTTGTTCCATCAAAAATTTAGTCCAATTAAAAACTCGATTGTCTATAAATAGTAATTAATTTCGCTGAGCGCGCGCATCTGGCTCGAGGGCAATTTAAGATCTCCAAACAATCGCGTTTTCGGTGCGGAAAAAACGGCGAAAGAAATTAATGAGGGGAAACGCAATTTGCGGAAAACTGCGAACGACGTTTCTATTGGATGTTATGAATTTAAATGTCGTGCACTCTTGTTAACTCTCACAGTGTGATGCAAATGCGACGATTGTGTGCGCGCTTTTTGTGCTGAAATTTAATTTGCGCGCATACAAAAAAAATCTCGTACCGTTTAGGCTTTTGCCCCAGTAATTATCTGTGCTAAATGAAGGTTAGTTTTCCATAAAAAAAATCCGTGCTCGCCCGGAAACCGTATTCAAGTAAGTACGCTATTGTACTAACAACTTAGGTATATACTCAATTAAATATTCACTGAAAAAAGTAGGTAGATATAATTTTCTATTCTGATTCGTTGCTTCCAATTGTGATTCGTTTGAATTTGAGACTATATAATATCATAGGAGTTATTATAATTAGAGTTACACACAAACAAAACTATTCATCATCTGCGGTTTTCTTTAATAGGGTTAATAGGTAAGCGGGATTCCCGTAAAGCCCGAAAAGAGTCGATATAAACCCCTCGAGTGCTCAAAAGGCAATCAACCCTTTTCCTTTCGTTATTGGCCCGACCAGGCCCATCTTGTTAAGTTAGCATGCCGCTCTCATAGCTTTAATTACCTCCACTACGACCGTCTATTGTGAAGTGGCCGCATTTTACGACACGACCGCCGTTTGGGCGATCGTCCGCGCGCTCAACTCGTCGGCGTCATTGCGAACGTGTTTTTACCGGTTTCGGGGATTCACTTAAACGCTCCCTCATCCGCATTACAATTAAATACTTACCGATACAGGTACAAATATAGAGGAATGTTGCACCAAAATAATTATCCCTTTTCGGGTGGTACTTTATCGTTAATCTCTAGACTCGAATTCACCACTGAAAAATAACAAAACCTACTTGACTAGGTACTTAAAAACTTTAACTTAATTTCTAGAAACTAAGAAATATGGAAATATGTGCTTATAATATATTTAGTGATCATGGAAAACTGATTTTAATCTATAAAACTATAAATTTGACATGTGACGAGTTTTAAAAAGTAGGATATTCATAGCGTTGTTTCAATGCAGATTATAGTAGAAAGTATGAAGTTGCTGAGAAAGAATGAATGAATTCTCAATATTTATAAATATTAATTTATTGTAGCATCATTTTTTACTAAAAATTATAAAATACTATTGTCTGTAGATACGAATTGGTCTGTATTACTAATATATCCTTTGTTATTCTCGTTTTAAATTATTTTATTAATTAATATGTCTCTATTAATGAATTGTCATATTTTATTTGATTTTCCTGAGGCAATAAACTCTACTTTTGTTTAATTTTTTCTTGTACAATTGATCAACAATAAATTATTAAATCCCATAGCTTAGAAATGCAACTAATAACATCAAAAAATGTAATATTTATTTTCATTTTATACTTTTCTCATCTTTTTTTAGCTTATCTATAAATTTTATTGAATTTTACTGGACTAAAATTAACTAAAAAACCTTTGATGCACTTTTATCCTTTTATCCGTTAACAAATACTATTGTTAATTTCCAATTAAAAAAATCGAAAAATCTCAATATTGCGGCACTACAGTTGACAGAAGCGTCGCGACGCCGGATCAAACGTCCTCGACGATACGATTGCTGGATTTCCAATTTCATTTCGAAGCGATCCCGACGCACATGGCGATAATAAAGGTGCGGCGGATTTCGTTCGACCGGCGCTTTGTGAAGGATAACCCGGCGTCGCGACGTCGATTAAAAAATACGAAAAATTTAATTAAGCAGATTTTCGCCCGATGCGAATCTGAAACTGCATAGTCAAACGGCGCCGGTGAATTCGATTTAAATTATGCACAATGGCCGGACTATTTACACGCTGCGTGCAAACAAAATTTGCACAACAGACTTTAATCAAACCAAATTCGCTGGGCGGTGTAACGAGAACGCGCGTGGTAATAATTTTAATTGTTATATACCTGCACGTATCCCGTTTTGAAGATTATACCGGACTATTTTTTTAATTGAATTTCGTCAAACCGTATTTGATCGAATAGGACGAGTTTTAAAAAAATTAACTGGAAGATCTTCTGATGAACGATTTTTTTACAGTAGAATACCAGGAATTTATCGTTGCTTACAAAACACATTCAAAAGTTAATAAAGCAGGTGTAAATTGATAATAAAAAATTCGATTATTTGCTTTATCAAATTTTCATTTGGACCAATTGTTATTAAAAGTTATTAAACCGCTGCATTTTCATATGTTGCATTAACTGCAAATTGTTGCTATTATTAATATGATATTTTAATTATTACTAAGGTAGCCAGGACATCATAGAATATTCAATTGAAACGAACATTAATTAAAAACGAGGTTCGAAATTTATGTTAGTATTTTGTATATTTAATGAACCGTTCGTTAAGTTCGTTAGATTAAAAACGTTGTAAACAAAATCGAAAACGCCGATGGATTTTCATTAAAAACTTACATTGAAAACGTAACGGTGAATTAAGGCCTCTTTATTCGAATGTTACTTGGGTGTAGTTGTAAATTATTTATAGAAAAAATAAAATAAAACGTCAATTACATTTTGAAAATAATATCGCCGGATCAAAGTTGAATACACTATTAAACTGTCGGTACAATTACGAAAGCGCTAAATAATTAATTGAAGTTTCCGTCGAGTTTTTAATTAACGATGTAACCCCTTTTTTTCAACCTAAGCTCATAAAAGATCTCGATTAATTTTCCATCGTCCCTTTTCAAAAATAATTCATAATTGAAGGTGAAACTTTCCGAATATTCCCGTGCTTTTTTCCCTCTTCTTGTTAAGAAAGAAATACGAAAGCAGGTATAACTGAGGATAAGGATGAAGTTGCGAAAATATATCAAAAAGTTTTCGTTAGCTTTCGCAATACGCTCATGAAGTTGCTCCTGCTGTATTAACTGCAGAAATTGCTTTTTACAACACCCTCTTTAAAATAACTTACTTAAATCTCCAATTAAAGTAAAGTGGAATTTTCTTCTGATAAATATTCATTTAATGATGGCCTCTCGATATTTTCTTAACAAACTGAGAACCTAGGCACGTTATTAAAGAAAAACGAACATTGGCATTTGCTCCTATTTACCTAGATATTATTGCTGTCCATCTTGCTTTTAAAGATTAAAAGTTACTATTTTAATAACAGTATTTTAATTGTAATTCTTCCATTGGAAATAGCTTAAATATCATTCTCACACAATTTTACCTAAACTGCATTTTTTTCGTTTAAATTAATTTTTATTTTATTTATCAACGACATATTCGTCGATACAAAATTAAAAATCGTTTTTTTATAAACTCCTCTCTGATGCGGTTGGTTATTGGTATATTTTTATTCGCCCGTATTTGTGGAATATCGCGATTCACTTCAAACATTTATTGACTTATCCGATTTGATGCGACAGAATCGTTTTTATTTAAAATAATCCCTTTTTGTAATTTATTCATTTATTATATCCGACGTTTTGATTAACATTCAGTTTGATATATTTTGACGAATAAGCATCAACGAGATATATCATGCAGAAAGTACGATTTTTGCCATATTAAATACCGGCCTCTCTTGTTAATTAATTAAACGTAGCTTTCGATGGTTTAAATTATGTTGGGAATTTTTGTTCTCGAATTTATTATTTACGGGCAACAGTGAAAAAATTACCCAATGTAAAGTACCCAATTTAATCCGTTCTGTGAGTTGTAAAGTAACATCGATACGAGCTCCTTCAACCTTACAGGACTTTTATTTAGGTGCGCTTATCTTACTGATAAAATTTCCCGTATTTTTATTTGTGTGTTTTCTTCATTCTACAAGAAAGGAGTAAATTGGATTAATCTCGCAGTCTCCCCGGGGCATTTTCTAATAGCATTAAACGTAACATACCTGAGATGTAGTTAGGAATTACTAGAGCGGCGTCGAATCGTAGAAATAATTGCTTAACGAAATTTACTTCCGAAAAAAAAATTCTAAAATTCGTTTTTAATTAACCGAAATGACTGTGTTTTTTGTTCACATCGGGGATTAGGAAACGAAAAATGCTCGGATAATAGAGATGTAGTATTTTTCTTGCAGAAAGAGAGGAGCTGTAGACTTCATTGTGCTGGGTTCCAGCGAAAAGTGGAAACTAAGATTATGTCTGGAGAGTAGGAATTCTTTCCACCAGATACTCTTTTATGGGAACTTTTCATAGCTTAAATAGTAATAGATTGTATTTTTTTTCTCAACTTAAAAAAATTATTAAAATCCTTTGAAGCGATATCAAGTAGGTATCAATATCCTAGTGGAAAGCAATGATTGTATTACCTAAGAGAGTCAGTTATTTACCTACATATCCACAAGAAAATTCCTTACAAAAAAACATAAAAATCAATTTGCATTGAAACAGCGCAACAACGATAAAAATTTTAATAACACCCGCATACATTTGCAAGCGAAACGCGAGTTTCCCCGCCGTACCGAAATGTGTACGTTGAAAACACGAGCACCGCTGACCAATTCATTCGAATGTTTTTCGACCAAAGGCTCATTACGAACGGGAGCCGGGCGCAATATCTTCTCCATTAAGCGCCGGGGGCACATCTGTTGATTTTATTATGAATTCCGTATATGCTCGGCGCGGCGGTACGGCCCAAAAAGGGGCGCCGCGACGCCGCCGCCGACTCGTTTTCCATTAAATCGGAGAAATGCAGTCGCAGGTGTTCCTCTCATTAGATGGTGTGTTGTGTTGGGGGCAATGCGACAGAACTGCACAGCGGATAATTTATCGATGATGGTTTAGTGTTTGTGGAAATGATGGGTTTACACGTCATTGGAATTTCTACTGCATTTCTGTATACTCTACACAAGGTGATGATGGGAAAATTGCAAAAAATCAATAAAATGTCGCAATGAAAGTTCAGTTAAAATAAATGTCCACGAATTAAAAATACCTCAATTAAGCCAAGCAAAATTTAGATAAAAATTCGCAGTAGGTATTTAGTTTACATACATCACATAACCATTTTTTAAACTCCCAATGAGTTATTTACCGGCAAAATGCAGCATCCGCACTCGGACCAGACAAGCAAACCATTTGGACTAATACGTTTTTAATACGCGCATAATGAATTAGATCGCAGCGGAACTAAATCCCGGACTAATTTCGACGTCGTTTTCATTACATCCGCCGTTAATAAACCTAATAAGTTCAGTCGTTAACTTCCCCCCTTAATAACTGTATTGACTTCGTTTGGGGATTAAAACGAAGCCGGCGGGGCGACGCCGACGTCGACGTCGACGACGCGCTCTCGAGTTTTCGGTTTCCAGTTTTCAGTTTTGCGGCGAATAGTGTATCTGCGAATGTATCTACATCTCGACGCCCGATAACGTTCGAGGACAATTAATCATTTCCGCGTCGAGATGAATCGCTTTTTGAAATTGCTGTTCGCGAATATTAAGCAGGAAGCGCTCCGAGGATAATTAGGCAACTTTCGAAGAGAATTGTTGTAGTTATTCGAATCGGTTGACGGGATTGATGTTCATTGAATAAGTATCAATAATGATGAGGTCTGCTATGATGAACGATGAAGTCGATGAAGTTGATGAAGTCGATGAAGTCGATGAAATCGATGAAGTCGATGAAGTTGATGAAGTCGATGAAGTCGATGAAGTCGATGAAGTTGATGAAGTCGATGAAGTCGATGAAGTCGATGAAGTCGATGAAGTCGATGAAGTTGATGAAGTCGATGAAGTCGATGAAGGATAAAAAACGAAGGTTGAAGTACGAATCGTGCATGTTAGAAATAACTCTGTAAATTTTAAAATTCCTTTAAGAAATCATTCATTATAAACACCTGCTCAAAAGCAAGCTCGAACGAAAATTCGCCTGAAACAAGAATTCCCATTCGTTAGAACAGCATTTCCTCATTATTGAGTCTACAAGTTCAATTTTTGACAGGGTTAATAATTATTTCGAAGGGATGATTGATGGCGTTCGCGTCGAAAATCGGGAAACGCGAGGAAATTGCGGAGCGCGCGCGCGTGCTTTTTTCTCCCGACGTTCATTTGTAAAAAGTCACGCTAATCTCCGCTACATAATCAATTACTTGTCAATGTTAAGCCCCGAAACAAGTTTTCTGCTGAGTTTATCAACGGCGAAGAAATGATGAATTATGACCGAAGACACCTGGAGGCGTCCCGTAAGACTTGACGGGAGGTGTTTTTTTATTTCATCGCACAAACGAAAGGAGTGTAATATTCAGCATCTTTCACGAGCGTTGCCGCTCGAGCGAGGGGCAAAAAGCGGGGCTTCTCTCGCATTCAAAAGTTCGACTCGAGGTGTGCTTAACGAGTTTTTTAAAAGGGTACTGCATTCAAAGTGGCAAAAATTATGGATGATTGCGCTTTTGTTTCGACGTTTTCTTCGGTTGAACTTCGCCCTGAAATATCGTTTCACTTGGAATTTTTTCCTTAAACAATGCTGATAACTTTATGGAGAAAATTCCCATAAAAAAAGCAACAAAAATTGCTTTAATAATCACTCAATTCATGAGGAAAGGTTATAAAATTGACCACCAATATTGACAAAATAAGTTTGAATCATTAAAAAAAACTAGAATACGCTTTAAAAATATACCTACCAAACAAATACCGTATCAGAGAGGAATTAAACAGCTATAGTAACAAAATAAAACAACCCCGACGCCCACACACCAAACATAAGCGAAAACGTACATATACACGGGCGGGTATTCAATACAATTTATTCCTTCCGGAAGAGAGCCGGGCAAATGAAAATTTTCGAACGCGGTACATAACATATACGTATCGGGTTCTCCCTTACGGTCGAATTCTTTTTTTCTATCAGCGGATCGCGTACGTTTCGAAGGAAATGAATCCGGTCCGAATTCCGAACTCGGCGCAATGTGAAAAATGTTCTTTTAAACTTTACAAACCTCGGGGGCGCCCTAACTCTCACTTCTCCCGGAAACTTTCGTTTATATTTACCGAAAACGGCACCCCCGGGCGGCATGAAGACGGTTTTTACAGCTTAAATTATATTCGCATAATTGTCGTCGGGATTTCGAAAAAGAAACTCCGGATTGCTCCGGAATTTTAGATGGAAACCTTGTCTTTCTCGAATAACCAAGCTTCAAATCACTACTTATAATCTCTTATAAATGCTGATTTTAATTCTTTATCCTTATTAAGTCGTCTGGAATCCTCAAAAACTACTTACAGGAGAGCAAGGATAAAGAAATAATTAAAACTTTACAAAGAAATTTCAATTAATTACCTATTACTCGTACTTATAGTAAAGCGAAAATGTGAATTTATTAACAAAGTAATAAAATAAAGTATCAAAGTAAATACACAAACGGGTAAACATCACAAAATCAAACATTCATAGACGAATATTATACGTTTAGATCACGAACTATGGCGATATATTGATTCGAAACACCGAAATTATAAAAATATTCGATTATAATAATCCCCAAGCACGAAATTGGTTTCTTTGTAGGCACTTACGTGCACATTAAAACGGTCGTTTCTACGGCATAACCGGCCCCATTTTAATAAATCAGCTCCACATGCGAACTTCGACTACTTAAAGTCATATCGATGTGAACAATGGGGTATTTCGCATTTCGAAATTTCCAAGAAAATGCTGAAATAACACTCGAATGTTGCGACGAAAACAACGAGACTTTCCAACGTGTATAAGTTTCGTACACAATTTATAAAAAGTTTCGGAGCACGAGAGTAGTTGACACGTTCTGTTAATGAGGTTGAAAAATCCACCTTTAGTAGGTATATGTTTTTGATGAACGATATTGAATTGGGTAATTTTAGAAAATCCCACTTTTTATCCAGATTTTTGAACAATTTTTAAATCTACATCGTTTTTAAGTGAGGTATGGAACATCTGTGGGGAAAAATCCGGCTCTGGATCGGCCCTGCACGTGCATCGTTAGTCGAATGCGTATCCATAAAAAAATAAAGGGCCGAAGTGTATGTTGTTTATTTGTTTCTGGAATTGATTGGTACCGATTCGGGCAAAGCTGTTTCGTCTTCCTCGCCCGTTTATTTTATCGCGTTACTTATTCCCGTCACGTATGAATGAATGTATAGCGTTAACCCCGGAAAAACCGAAAGAAAATTTTACGTTACGCCGATTGTTTTTATCGTTGCGGTTTTAGCGAAAAAATCGGAGCGGCCGTTTTCACGGCAACTCCTAAACCGAAAACGATATTTCCCGCGATATGAAATTCGGAAATTTCCCGCATTCCCGCGGCGGATTTAATTGAAGCCAACAAACGAAGTGGAGATAATAACGAATGCGGTTATTCGGAAGAAACATTCGGAAAACTTTACCGTTAGCTTTTGTACCGGCGACTGTTCCATTAAAACTTTATTTTGATGCATTTAATTTATGAAAATTCGATGAAGTGCGCTCCGGTTGCGTGGCGGGAACGAGTTGCTCGTTAGTTTTCGAAACATCGCTATTTGTTTTGTTCGCGGCGTACAGTTCAGACTGAAACGACGATGTGCTCTCGCTAAATCGGGACTTTCATCGGCCGCTGTTTAAAACACTAATTAAAGTAATCAATAGTATATTAGAGCTCATACGTTAAATGTATACCGGGCCGGACCGAAGCGATTTGAACATAGAAATTACATAAGTGCGGGAAATATAGAGGGTGTCTGACCATTTCCAATTGTTCAGGACTGTTTCAGAATTACTTAGAACTAGCCAGATCCATTTAGAACAATTTTAAAACAGATTATAGGTCCATTTAAAGCAGTTCAGGATTATCGTAGAACCATTTAGTACTAACCAGAATCATTTAGAACAATTGTAGAACTAACTATTCAATTTAAAGCAGTTCATGATGATCTTAGACTAATAAAAAATTACGTGTGACTAGGACTATAAAGCAGTTCAGGATGATCATAGGACCAGATAGAACTAATCAGAATCGTTTAGAACAATTTTAGAACTGACTATGCTGTCATTTAGAACAAATTAACGACTATTTAGAACGGCCCAGAATAAACTAAAAAGATCCAGAACCATTTAGAATGCTGTCAGGGCTAATAATTCTAATATTCTAATAAAATCGACAAATTTACTTTTGTAATATTATTACAGTATTAGGTAGTATTAGAGAAGTTGCACGCGATCTCAACATCTCCTGTTAAATCGCTCGTTTGATTTTGAATTGGGAATTTTGAGTTTTATTCCAAATTTCCGTGTACTTTTTTGTCACAGTGGTAAATATGTTTTGCCAATGTCCACATAAGGTACAATGAATAAAGAAATAAAGAGAAATCTGCAAAAATTCCTCATTGAATGAAATCTGATGCGAAGCCTGCGAAGTTTTGAAGTAGCATTTAATAACAGGCGGAATATGTCTTTTTCGCGTCAGAAACAAAAATCACACCTTTTTTTACCATGTCTACTTCAACGTTTTGATCAATTACCCGAGGAGGAGCCGAAGCGAAAAACGTCCCGGAATGAAGGATTATCCGTCGCGACGTGTCTACCGCGGCGGTTTTAAGGATTATGTCGGCTTAATTACGTGGTAAACTCCGCCCCTTTGCGTTTCATCCCTTGCAATAATTCCAAGACGTCATCGCTATTCCACATTCGCATTAAAGCTCCCTCGTTTCGGATTAAATGAACAATGCGTCGTTGGCTCTCCGAAGCGACGCCACTCGACGCCTGGACGGAATCATCATTGATGCAGGAGTTTACAATTATCTTATTATACAGGGCGTATCTCAGTTAAATCACATGATAATATTTTGTTTAAAAACCTTTAAACTGTTAAGAATGGAAAAGTTGCTAGAAAATTAAAAGAACCCTCAGAATGTACCCTTAAGGGTTACTCAAATTGCAAGTGCTAGTAAAAAAATTCTACCAGTAGCTGGTACGTTATTATCTACATTCCCCATTACTCGAAAATTGGTTGCAATCGCGGGGTAGGTAGTAAAACTCCGGTGCGGAAATTGTCTGGAGGAAAAAGAGACCTGAAAGTTTTTTGCCATTGAAATAACCGAGTTTATCCATCGTCTCGTGACAGGCTATCAATTCTTCGCGAGCGAAATCGATGCGGCAACTATCAAAGTGCTTTTCGGGTAGTTCCTTTCAGTTTCATCGCCAGAAAATTTGTAAAAGTCGAAGAAGAAAAGTCGACTATAAAATAGAAATAACCCTTTTTCTACTCGCTCTAAATAAACAAACTAATTATTATTCATTTTAAAATGTTCACTTGATTTTTTCTTACAAAACAATAATGTTACTTATATTAATTAAATTTTAATAAATGAGATTTTTGACCCAATAAGAACTCAATAAGAGCAAACTAGTGAAAACACTCTTCTCTTTCGTTTATGTATTTCAAATTGTTCCACCCTGTGCAATGGAGTTCCAGTTCCAGAAATGCCCGTACGGGTAACTCATGGATAATTTAATCAATCAATCACCCCTTACATTCAATCGAATTGTCGTCGCGAATTCCAGTCCCAATTTCATCTATACGGGACCGTAACTAACATTCGCGCCACGGACATGGAAGAAATCAATCAAAAGATTCATATAAGTCTGCGGAATATCCTCGCAGAATACTTATAAGCGCGCTTTCCCTACGAACAGGTTGCAGATCCACCTCCCGGCCGCTCCTGCCGGGCGAATAAATTATGCACAAACTGCCCTAAAAAGTTTATTTATCCCGCGGGCAGCGCGATATTTCAGTTATAAGTAACGGCTGAGTAAAAATTCCGGTAACGGGAAAACGTTTCGCACGCAGTAGTCGGCATGCTCGATCGATTCCTCATCGATTATTCAAACAGCCACCTACGCGGAAGGTACGAATTTATCGAATTTACACTTATCCAACTCAATCAACTGCTTACTAATTCGATTAACAATTCATCTTCGGTGCCCGACCCGAAATTAGCTTCGACTATTTCGCGTCCTCCTGCAACTTTAACTCGGTTAGCCGGCTGCGGGCCGCCCGCCTAAGCTCCACGGCCTTGCGATTTAACGAAAAGGACAAACAAGGACGACCTCGATTCTTAACCGGTCCTAATTAATTAATAAAGGGTTCCGACTGTCGTGCAGTTTGCGGCCTAGGGTAGGGCCATTAAGGTATAATGGAATGAGACTTTAGTATTGTCTCAACTTAGGAGGAATTAGGCGTTGCAGTGATTGATGATGATTTGTTTAATAATTAGTTATGGAACGGAGGTCATCTTTAAGCTATTAGGTATATGGCACGTATAAGGATTAAATGTTTGTTTAATTGCACTTCTAATTTATTATAGTATCCGACGAGACGGTTTGTCCCTTTGGTTTAGTTAGAAGGGTTTCATTATACAGGGTGTTTTCTAACGAAAATTAGGCTTACTTTGCACGATTTTTGGTAAGTTTATTTGGTAATTGTTCAGTTTGAGATTCTCATTTTAAAGTGAAATCAAAGAAAACTCCTATGGTGCATACATTTGCCTTGAATTAAAATCATCTTAGGTAGTGGTATAGTTTTTACCTGTAATAGATCGGTTTATTAAATTCGAGAATGTATTTTGCCGCATCTATTTAAGGAAATATACGTCCGGAAAACCGATTAAGTTGACAAAAGCCGCCCAACAAGAAACCCGCCAACAATAAGCTGTTCGTCAAGTAATCAGCGAAGCGGACCGCAGCGAAATAAGGCGAACGTTGAAAAGAAAAACGCCTAAAACTCCGACGTCGGCGGACCGCGAGAGGCGCCGTCGACGTCGCGACGCTGCGATTCGACATTTTCGTCGCGTACGCCGGCCGGGCGCACAAAGGCGTTCTTTAAAACGGGGAATTTTTCATTCACCTGATCCGAATTGGGTCGGCAAACTTCCAATTTCGAACGTTCTTCGAGTTTCCGTGCTAAATATGAACAAACGGAATTGAATTCGCCGCGGTTTCGGGCCTAATTGGAGCGCCCGTGGAAAATGGAGTGTTCAAAAACAACTCGCTTTTATTCGCGTAATTGCATGCTTTCAACGAGTGCATATGAGGTATATCGCAAAGTTAGAGAGGAAGTTCAGAATTTCCCGCGCGAGAGAAGTTGTTAAAATTTAAGAAAACACATTTATATTCCATTTAAAAGGTTTTATTTCAGTCAAAAAATGTTGGTAACAATAATGCGACATAATTTTGTTGAAGTTTAAATGTAGACTTAAAATGTTCTCTTAAATTTGTAAATTCAGTTAAAAAGTTTAAATACAGTAAATAAAGAAAATATTAAGAAAAAAAATATTTATTGATGTTACAAGTAATATAATACGGTGTTGACAAGTTCCATTTATTTTTTTCAATAGTCGAGAATTTCCAGCAATATATTTTAATGAAAAAATTTCGCATTATGTGCGTTGTTCGTAATATTTTTCGATAAAAATAAAGTTTATGAAATTCGAATCGAGACAAGCAAACAAACAAAAATTAAATTACGCACCTACTTATCGAGCATTTCCCCCTCGCGTCGTAAACAAAGCTCCCGCGGCGCACCTGCCCTCCAACGCGAATCGAATCAAAGCGAGTCCCACCCCCGGGGGGCCGCCCATTGTTTGATTTCGGAAGATTAAATCTTCTTGTTCGACAACTCCCGCGTTTTCCTGCGGTAATTGTTGGCAAAACTGCTTATCCTTTATCTTCCTCGCTGTTGCGAATCTGGTTGAGTTCCTCCAGGTATAAAGTTTACCGGATGTATAGATTGTTAAATTCGAATACAATCGAACGAGTTACGTTAAGTACATTAAAGGTGACGTTGACACTGCGGATATTTATGGATGGATATTCCCGCGTCCCCTTATCACAACTGAAGATTTGAGTAGAATCGAGAATGCGGAGTTGAATAGGAAAAGGGGCTGTGATAATGTTTGGATTATTTTGTGGTAATAGCAATTTACACTTGCTTGTTAAGGATTACTTAATCTCTTTCGATTAATTATTGGAAATCTTTAAAATTTTTTTTGGATTTTCCTATCTACTAATAGCACCTATTAAAATTGATGAAAAATTCTATAAACTTCCAAACTGTACACCATCCCTAATCCACTACAAGCCAATTCAATTTATCCGAATTGGGGCAAACAGCGCGATGCCGATGCTTCTCAATCAACTTTCTAAACATGACCGTCTCTAAAAAAACACGCCGAGAAATAAATCCCCGTTGACTAAATAAATACATCCGACCGATTCCGCCCGGCCGCACTCATCGTACCTTTTCCCCGTCACCGGCGCCAACTAATAGAATTCCGGGCGAAAATAGAGAGAGAACCCGGAGGAAAAAATGGAAAATTCGCGCGTCGCTATGGTATTTTAATGGACTTTTAACGGTTTATTTTGATACGCTCTTAAGCGCGAGGAGTAATCGAAAAGCATGTTAATACAGGGTGGTAAATCGTGAGGGAAAGCTCGCTAGAAGTTTGCGTTATAATAGAGAGTCAAAATGGCGAGTTGAAATTTTCGCTACACTCGCCTGGTAACGGGAGTTTTAAATTTAGTTTTTCGCGGTGGAAATCGCGATAAGCGAGCCACGCTACATTAGCTTTAAATAAAGTCGGTATCAACATAATGCGGTGTATATGTTTCCCCGACTTTAAAATAAAACATGAAAGAGATTCCGGAGCTAGGGGGTAAATAACCCTTTCTATTCGTCGCATAGAAGAATAACACATCAAAACTTTTAAATGTATTTAGGTACTAATTAGTGGAAAATTTATTTAAAGCATTAAATCTTTTTAGATGTATCTACCGCTAGATTTGACGCTGTAAATCCAGAGGGTATAGAAAATTATAATTAGGCCTTGTTAAACTGATAAATTATTATTATTGTCTAAAAAATTCAGTAAATCGATATTTGAAATATTTATTAGAGTGTGACATCATCGCCAAATTAACTTCAACATATCATATGTATAGTGAAAACTTCCTAAATAACACGTAAGGAAAAATGTTACTTTTATTAAATTAAATATAAAATGTTCACGATATCCGTCGAAGTTGTCGGGTTGTTTTAACGATTCCTTTATGCGATTTTTTCGAAATCGCATTCACGCACCGTCCCTCTGCTGTTTTTTCTACTTATTCTTTAAATTATTCCTTCTACGGATTTTTCTCGGCGCGGTTTAGGGGCCGTGTTTAGCAAGAAATGACAAGTTAGCCGGGAGGCACGTTCAGTTTTCTCAACGATGTAGCCGAAAAAAAGGGAACGTAAAGAAAAATCGGATTTTCAGTAGCGTAGCAGTTTTTCCGATGGCATTCAAATATTCATGATTTTCTTATAATGTTATGGTTGATTATGTAAATTAAGAGAGTTTGTGGTAATACTAAAAATGTCTTCAAGAAATCTTATTGATGCTTTATTGAATTTATTGTGAGATTAAAGTTACAAGTCGAAAATTGTGCCAGATGTTGCATTTTTATTACAATTTCTTTTTTTTTCTGGTAATAAGTATTTATGTATTTTGTTTTGTTTGAAAATTTTTGATGATAAATTCAACAAGGCGGTTTGGGAAACCGAAATTTATCGAGCAATAAAATTGGGGATTACCGTTGATAAGATTGTACTAACTGGAACTTTTCTCCTTTACTAGACGAGCAGGTATTCATCTCTTTTATTTATTCTTAGAATTACAATCCAAACGAACGAAAGAGAATCCGCTTTTCTCTAAAATTTACAACCGCAAATCGGATTATGCCGCTAAGAAACGCGCTTTTCTTCTCTAGTAATGTTAACGAACCCAATTAAGCCACTGACTTTTCCCCTGAAAATTTCTGCGAGCAATGCAATTTTCCGCTATCATAGAGTCTATAACAGGTATTTTTTACCACAGAAACTATTTCATACGTTGCGAGTTAACAATTTTATGAAAGATTTTAAAAATATATTTTAAATATAATATATTTATTATTTATTTTAATTTTAATTTTATTTTTATTTTTATTTTTATTTTTATTTATTTTATTATTTATTTTTAAAAAAGCTTTTTACCCACACTCCTGAATTTCGGTCCATTCCCCCGACTCACAATATAAGTATATTAAGATTAACCGTTATAAACTTAGCTCACCAGCAATCGAATTGACGTGCACGAACGAGTTTTCCTATCGAACGTTCGGATCCTCAATAACTAATTGAATACTTCTGGCGAAGCAAACGGATTTTCCCGAATTTCCCAATCGATAGTATCCACACTAGGCGAAAGCCAGATATGCCGGGGCGCGTGTTGCGGCAGTTTTTCCATCGAACCCGCTCTCTCGCATGTAAATCCCATATCGCTAACGAGCGATCGTCGACAAAATGGATGGGCGATGCTTTTTTCCGGGCGTCTCTGCTTTATCTTCCTCCGGATTTCAATAACGTACAGCCCCAGTGGTGTGGCTGAAGTTTTCACGTTAATTAATTAGGGCCTGGTGCTTAGTATTAAATTGCATAAAATATAGTAATACTAGAATTTATATAAAAAAAAGCCATTATTTTCATGCTTTTTAAAGGTAGTTTTGAAAGTTGTGAATGTTTATGAAGTTTTTAAAGTACATAATTTTTTGCTTACCTAATTTATGTTTTTTATGAGCTTTTATTTATACTTTTTTGTGATTTCTACATATTATTTAGTTAGATTTTATAAGTTTAAAGTTTGATAGATAACAATGGGAGCAAATTCAGTGATTCTTTGGTTAGTGCCTCTATGTGTCCTCATATTGCTGCTTGATGACGAAGTGTCCGTTGATTTAATGAAATAATATTAATTCAGAAGAGGAACGTGTTAAAAGTGCCGTCACGTCGGCTTTAATGAGGAGCCCGCTTGCAAGTACAAATACAGCGTATTGAGGCACAGCGGTTGGCGGTAGACGGAAACAAGGGAAGCGGGAGAGTTGTGAGTTGTGCTAGTGTGTCTCGAGAGCCGTACAAGTACGTATGCAATCTGCATGTCTTCATTGAGTTGACGTGCGAATACGCGAATACGCGACGAAAGCTGCAGGAGCTGAATTATTAAGTTTCCCATACGGCGGTTGATTCCACGTCCAGATGCGTCCGGTTTTCCGCAAGCCGAGGGATGTTTTGTGAAAAATATCTGTTGAGATCACCACGAGTTCGACTTCTATTACTTACATAATTCGTCGATGATTTTGAATACTCTACGAGAACTCAAAAACGCCCTTTAAAACTACATAGTTTAGAGGAAAAACTTCTAAATTCAATTGTAATTGTACATTAGCGTAGGGTACAAATTTCAAATCAAATTGCCTATTACAATACATCCTTTGCTATTAATGAAAAGCCGAAGGAATCGCTCTAATTCGATTTAACTCATTTTCGAGGGCCTCGCAAACACGAATCGCCGATTCGTCCTTTCGAGTTTAAATTAAGAAATATCACCGAAAGTTCGTCGGGTACGAAAGAAAAAAAACGGAAACTGCGCCCGGTGAAACGCGAGAAAAAAAAAAGGTTAATATTTGCCGTTGATTAAGGAGCAGGAACTTCTCGAAAATTTATATCTGATGAAGCCATCTTTTTACGTAATTAACTTTCGACATCGCTTTTTAGTCGTGTCGGACCGAGATGGCAAGATAACCGACGGTAAAAAAGGCTTGGCTCTTTGACCGGGGGCGCCTCGACGGAGGCTTATTTTCGAGAATTAATATTTGTCGAACAAAAAAAGAAAAACGAATTTCATTATTATACTCGACCGCTTCGCCGCCGACTTTACAACACTACTTCCGTTGAAAGAAAACCCGCGGAATCCTCCGTCTTCATACGGACAACTTCCCCAAGGGCGTTGTCGTGCACAAAGCCCTTTTGCGCCGAAGAAATCCATAATGACGTGAAATAGACTTAAAATTTATCGGTTATAAAAAGTGTATGTGAGAGAGGGGCGCTAAAACGGCGTACACCGGCGTCGGATTCTATAAATTATTAAGCAATCAATACGGAGAGGGCAGAGATGGATAGAAGGCGTAAAGCACGACAGTGAGGAATGACTGGAAATGAGCAGAACGATGTAAGTGGATGCGAAGAGAAACTGCCGCTTCTGAAAGACCTGCTGCGCCCCGATAAATTCACTGTATTCGCGGAAATTTTTCTTCTGCTTTTCGAAATAGATTGAGTGCGGACTCTCCTCACAAACACATGTATTCTTTTATTTATCAACTCACTTTTTTTTCTAATATAAATTTTTAATTACACACCAACATGTAGATATACCTACTATTGTAGCACCAACACATGGACATGCATTGATAAAAGTTCATAGGATACATGAAAAGATTTTCTCAAAAGTAATATAACTTTTATATTATTATGTAATATAGTTCACCTCAAATACGCCGTCGAGACGCCGAGCAAGCGATATTAAATATGGAGATTGAAATTTTCATACCGTTCGAATTGACTAAATAATAATCAGCGATGCAAAAACCGTGGAGGAATTCAGCGAATTTAATAGTAAAAGTCACGGGCGAAAGATTACAAGAAAAAGGATATTATTTTTCCACTCCATTTGACTCGGCAGAAGCGCTCCGCAAACACAGCGAAGGAGAAACGTCGGGAAAACGTCACTTGACTCGATTCTATGATAAGTTCCCGCTATTGTGTCGGGCCGTGCCGCAGAAATTGCGCTCGACAACATGTGACAAAGCACCATCGATGATTTCCTGCCCGAGTTATCATTCGCTTTTATAATTTTCTTTGCTCTGATATTTTACGATTTTTCTAGGCCGTGCATTGTTGACGATATATTAAAAATGCCTATTCATTCGAGAAAGCGCGATTATTTTATCGGTTTATTTTATCGCGCGTTGTTTTCATAATTCATCATACCCATTAAAAATTTAATCTGGCTTTGTTAAAGGGAAGTACTTTTTTATGATTAATTGATGAATTGAGGTTAATTTAAGGTGTCCTTAAATGTTTATAGTGGTTTTAGGGTAGATACATTTAGAAAATTTCTTGTATCACAAATAAAATACCTTGTTGTACAACAAATTTTTCAAATAATTCATCATTAGTTAATTGCTGGCCTACTTTTGCAAAATTAGGTTTCTAGTTGACACAGATTTAATACAGAGGAAACTGTATAGAGGAAAATGTATAGGAAATAACCGATAAGACGCAAATATCCTCTCAAAACGGGCAAATTCCACCGGGTTCCCGATATTTCGAAGCGCCACAATGCGATAGTTGTATTGCAATAAAGCATGTAACTGTCGCCGAGAAATTTCTATTCCGCCGGCGGTCGCGTCGCCATTGGTCATATATTCCGGAATCGACATAACTCCGGGCGGTAATCGTCCGGGACCGAGACATCTTGACATGTTTATGGCGACTTGCAAACAAAGAAAAATGTATTACGTCAAGAGAGCAAGTGCTTTCCGGGCGTTACCAGAGAGAAAAAACCACCGCCAATTGGTTTTCTTATACAATACAATGCTAGTATCTATCTGCAACCGGTTTCGTTTGCGCGAATTTTCGTCTATGATAAACGGTTTTTCCGATGATAAATACGGTCCTGCGAGTTTTCGTTCGATTTGATCCTGCGGCATTACACAATAACATGTCGACAAAGAACAATATTGCGTTCTTTGATATCGCCCGATTCAATGAAAAAGCCTTTGCCAAGTTATCATAAACTCGTCGAATTGCCTCATATATGCTGCTTTATAGGTTTTACTTTTATTACATATAGGTATGTATGTATAGGTTTTATTTCCGATAAAAGTTTGCACAAAAAATATTAATATACACTTAAAATTGATTGTTGCAGTGAAATACAGGGTCTAACAGTAAGGTGGGTGGGTCATAAATAAAATTATACCACGTATTCTGGGGTTGAAATTAAGTCGATTAGACCTATTTAATATCGAAAATTCCATACAAAACAAGTTATAGCCTGTTTAAAATGCTAATTGAAAATCGATTTATACCCTAAATAACCCTAAATGGGTTGAATAAATCTTAAATTTGGCTCGTATTTACGTTAACACTTTAGACAGGCTACAGCTTGTTCTGTATAGCATTTTGGATGCAAATATAACAAGTAAGTAAAATTTACTTAATTTTGACCACAGAATATTATGTGGTATAATTTATAACCCACCTTTTTGTTACATCCTGTATAAGCCAAATCTAATTAAACGTGAAAACGAGTTTAGGAGTTGTACAATCTGTATAAGAAATAATATACGAGTATAGTGTTACGAATAATCCGTGATAAAGTTGAATAAACCGGTCGTATAAAATGCTGAGGCTTCATTAATAGACTTAATAAATTGAAATCCTCTAAAACCGCACATTTAGAAGGATTCAAGCAGTTTCAAGGAAACCTCGCGAGAGCGGGCTGGGAATAGAAATTATTACCTACTTACGTTAAGTAGAGTTCCAATTGATCGAAAAATTACTAAAATATATCCAATTACTAAAATATATTTACTGATAAATATCCTAAAAATAATTATGAAACGATTAATTTACATATTTCTTGATTATTAATTCCTACTGATTATAAGATATCTTTAAAAACATTATCAAATTAAATTAGACTATTTTCTGTTTTGGCCTTAAAATTCGGTAACAGCCCCCACAACTACCCCGTATAAGTCGCACTCGACCCCTCTCCGGGAAAACATTTTTCCGGATGGAAAATTAAGCGATATAATACTTCACCGAGACTTAAGAATTTCCATTTTAATCTCCGCCCCCGTTCGGAGATGTTTCTTCCCTTAATTTAGATCGAGACTTCAATTGTCGAGAGACGATTCATTGCTTGCTTGATGGTTTAATTGCTCCATTGTGTTATGGAATTCCGCTGTAATTCGTCCTGCCCTTTTTTCTTTTAAATCGCGTCGGCCTCTTTGTGTACTTAATTCGACGAAGGGACAATGATGGATCGAATCGATCTCGACGGATATATATCGGGAAGTATTTATTTCCGATCTCGCTGCAGGCGAGGATTAATTGCGAAAACAATCGTCGGTAGTCACAGAACATCGTAATACTCATTATTAAATTAGAATCGGAGAAATAAGTTAAAAATTAATTAACTTTAACGCCCGACGAGAGCGGAACGGTTATTATAAAACTCATTTAATATTGTACATTACATTTACATTTCAAACAGTTACCTAATGAATTCATTATTCGGTATAAATTATGTTTCAAATGAAAATAAAGAATCCCCGTTTCGGCGGAAGCTCTCGTTCGTTTTTATTCTTTGCGTTTTTATTTTCTATAATTAATTTCCCGACGAAATGCGATTCGAAATAATTAATCATTTTCGTCAAAAGGAAACGGAACGCTCGATGTTAATTAAAAAGGTTTTAGTGTCTTAAGAATGTTGCGAATAAAGTGTAGGGCACTCTCGATCAATAATAAAACCCAAATAAATACACAGAGTGTCAAAATTATTATTTTAAAATTTTCTGCAAGCTTTTTTTGAATTCTTTCGAAGGTAACACTATCGCTATAGTTCAAACAATACGACTATTACTTAATTTTTAGATTTAAAGATTCAACCTGTATATTTGGAGGAGTGATTTAATCTGATGACGGCTAACAAATTCCCTTTCCTTCCTTAATTACTTACGACTGATAGAAATTGGCAAAGTTTCTTAATGAGTTGATTGCGATTTTTTTAATTAAATTAGATTAGCCATAGGGTATATTTTTAATTCGGTAGATATACACAATGATTTCGTATTGATTCTTTTGGCGACTTAAAAATAATTAACAAACTTCAACCATTAATTCAATTCATTATTGAACAAAACTCACTTTTGTCTTTTACTTGATATACAGGGTGTTACTATATGAACAAATACGCATGCTATCGTTTTAAACGGTTGAAAGATTGGGTTATGATGTTTATTAATATTTTCAATTTTATGCCACCATCATTTATATCGAGCAATTTATATCCCATTAGGAGCTTCTTTGAATTGTAATAACTCATTTAAAAAAATCGGAACAAAAATCGATGCGAAATGATGCGTTTTCCTCCGCTTTATCGAAGAATAATGACCGCCATTGATTTCGAATTTCCCTACATAACAGTTAGTCGTAAATCAAGCGTTAGTGATGTAGCTTTTTTGCGATTCGATTTCGATCCCTTTTATTCATTCATGGGTGTACTACATACATTGTAACGATTTGGAATCCTCCGCCAAATAATATCATCTCAGAATTATGGTGGAAAAATTTCATATTCCAAATTATTTCCATCGCTTTAGTATACCTATGTATACAGGGTTATTCATGGTAGAAGTTAAAAAAAATGTACGGGTTTCTGAGGAGTTGAGAATCAATAAATTAAGAAGTCATCTGGGAATTCAAAAGAACCACTTTACCCCATGCGCAACAAAATTTCCAGATTCCTGTTTAGGAAACCCTGAAAGTTGTAATGAAGGTCTATTGTGAATAACCCCGTATAACAATCTTCCAGAAAACTACACTGAACCAAAAAAGTACGTGCAGATAATGAAAAAATACATTAATCCAAGAAATTTTTACATTAAAAGTCGTCCAATAAACGATTTCATTAAATCAATGAACGTTTGTTCATTAAGCGATGAAGAGGTACATTAAGTGATGTATAATTCGTTGATATGATGAAATGAAAATCATTGTTTCGATGAATTAAAGTTGCTGACCCAATAAAGAAGTACATTAATTCAATGTAATATTTTACATTGGTTTAATGAACGGTGTACACTGATTCAACAAATTTTAGATTTTTTCTAATAAATGTAGTACATTGATTCAATGAAATGCTTTCATAGAATCAATGAAACTTAGATCTTGGTTTAATGAATTTCTTTTATTGAATTAAGGAATTTTAGCTTTTGAATTAATGAACGCAGTACATTGAATTAATGAATTTGATTTATTAAATTAACGAATTTACATTTTTTGTATTATTGCTAGAAGAAACTGGTCAATCTTCGAAGAATTATTTTCGAATTATTCCATAAAATTCTTTGCATCATACGCTGGGGCGAAATCCATATCGATCTAAAAAAAATTATGGGTTAATATAGTAGACTGTAAATTCCTATCTACATATCCAGTAAGTAACAAAAAATTAATTGCAACATAGGCTATGGGTGCAACAAAGATAACTTCAATTAGACACTTGTAAAGGAAAAAGAAACAGTATGATATTATGTCATTGCAACTTTTCACTCTGAAAACTGTTATTTTACTAATATTTCTTTGTTCAACTCATAGAAATGCTCATGTTGCAATCGCGAATGAAGCACGGTGTATAGGTAGGTATACTATTGAAGGTACTCACCAAGCTATATCCAGATGGTCGTTTGTAATAAGTTCATTTTATCATCTGAATTTTCGTGCGTTTTTTATGTCACTCAAGCGAAGTTCCAATACATGCTGCATAGGTCGAACTCTTCCGATGATAAATTTTCAAACTTCAGAAGTCTTATGCACGTTTCACAAATGTCTTTGGGGCCTAAAAATTTAATATATCCAATAATTTAATGAGTTGTAGTAAAAACCATAAAAACTTACACACATTTTGTATGAATCTTGAAGTTGTTGCACTTATATCTCCCTTAGGCTTTACGTTTGTGTTTAAAATTAAATCCTAGAAATAAAATGTATAAGTATTAACCTATAGTGTACCGAATTAAAAAATGCTTACCTCTTAAAACAACAGCGCTTGAATTTTCTTCCTTCTTATAATACAAAACGAAAACGAAATTAACTAAACAGAACACTTCCAGTTCAACGCTTCAACACGAAATAACAGGAGAGAAAGAGGGGTAATTAACGGTCATCGCGATTTTCGAAAGCGTCTCTATCTTTTTCTTTTTTTCTAATAGAATAGAACGGCATAGATTTGCACTCTAGTGTGTATTGCCAAAATCCAAACTGATATTCATTGACTTAATGAAAAGCGTTCATTAACTCAATGAACTCGAGACAAGAATTTACGTATCCAGTTTGTTGAATCAATGTACGGGCTACATAAAAAATTGCGAATGTGGTTTATCGAACCAATGTATATGCATTCATTGTCTCAATGAACTCGAACATAGAATTTATGTATTAGATTTGTTGAATCAATGTACGGGCAACATTAAAAATGCCGAATGTGTTTTATCGAACTAATGATGTATATGCGTTCATTGGCTCAATGAACTCGAACATAGGATTTATGTACTCAATTTGTTGAATCAATGTACGGGCAACATAAAAAATGACGAATGTGGTTTATCGAACTAATGTATTAATGTTTTTGGTTCAATAATTAAATTTCATTAAAAGAATGAACAATTCGTTATATTAATGTACAAGTTACTTTGATTTAATGTATCGAATACATTAACTGAAATATTCGCTTTTAATGTACTAGGTTATTATATTAATGATTAAATTTCATTGAATTAATAAAAATTGTTATTGAGTTAATGAAATTTTACATTAATAATTAATGTTACAAGAAACATTGAGTTAATAAATGAATTCATTAACTAATGAATGAAAATTTATTGGATTAATGTATTATTTTATTGAGCTAATGAAAACAAGTTGAAAACATGGTGTTCATTGATATTATGTACCAAAATTTTTTCAGTGTATTCGAGTATATAAAGTAGGTGGATAAAAGGTGGTGGATTTCGTGGAAAATCATAAGTTTTTCACTTTACTCTGAGCCCGTCGCCATCGGAAAAGCTGCACGTATTATTCCCGGCCATAAAAACTTAATAAGACAGTATTTCTGTCGGAGCCCGCAGGAGACGCGAAGAAGATTAAATAAATATAGCGAAAACGGCGGGGACACGGCGGGACGGCGGTCCTGCAATTTCCTGCCGTTCCCGAAACGCCAAAGTGCCTCTTTACATCCCGTTACGGTCAAAGAAATTACAAAGGACGCCGATAAGACCGTACAAAGACGCTTTGCTTTATGATAGAAGGCGATATCATTACGGGCGTCACCGCGCGGCCTGTTACCTTTTCGCCTCGCAGCCATAAATTCGAAATAGTTATTCCGCGCCTGCTGATTTTAAATGAGTTAGCTCGCAAAAGATTTCGAACGGCTAAGGGGATTCAATTACGGCGGCGCGGAAGCCCGTTAAAACCAGTTTTCTCGTAAACGTTAACGTTTATATTATCTATATACTTATTCCAACGTTCAACCCGGAATATCAGAGGCGGCAGGAACTTTGAACTCTTTCGGGAATTACTATTATTGTAGGCATTATTATTCTATACAGGGCAATTTTTCGGTAATTGCGCCTATTTATATACGAAGAACCGTTTGATATATATTTTTATGGTAGAATTTAGGATGCTTAACTTATCAAACCTCTGACATTTCTGACATTTTGGGTTATACTGAAAATGCCCATCAATTTTATTATTTTATATCTCTGTATAATGTTGAGTTTAAGGAGTCCTCATAAAATGTCCAGTATAACCTTATTAATATTTACGATCATTTTATTATTTTCATGAATTTTCAAGGAGTTTGAGATTTTAATTCAATATAGTAAATAATTTCGCGAATTAGCTATAATCCATAACATCTCCTATAAAATTAATTTGTAGATGAACAGATTATGTAGGATCTTTAGAATTAAATATAGCATAGCCATAGCATAAGCATAGCCCAGTTAGGTAATTGGCAATCATACCTGATTAATTATTCATCACCGATAATCTAGGATTGAATGATTGATCAGCACCATTTCGAAGAAGAAATAAATGTATTGGAAGACATCAACTGCATATTCCAACTTTCTATTGTAACATAGGGGTTATGTTAGTGCCGCAACATCTGCATTTTTAGTTCTTTTTTTCTCTGATATGTACATATAAAGCGAAACCGTTCGAGCGATAAAACGGGCCGAATAACTTCATAGAACATTAGCGGAGTTATAAAATTTTCGTTGATAGTTCAACTTTCCACTATTCGCCTTATTTCGAAATTAAAACGTCGCGAGCATTAAATGCCCGAACTAATTACGGTTTCGGGCGTAATGTACTGCGAAAGTAATTTCGGTTTTATTGTCAACCGGGAAGTTTAAATACGGGCCCGCGAATTAAATTATTGTCCCCTCCATATGCGGCTTGTTTGCGGTTTAATTTCTTATATTACTATATTTTTAGCGGCGCTTTTAGAATTTTCAGGTAAATATAATTCAACAAAATTCAGTCATGTACGAATTGCTCACAATGTAAATAGATGACTGCTATGTAATTTTAATTAAAACTAAATGGTAGGTACTTCTAAAAGTCACTTTTAATCGTTTAAAATTTTAACCACAATTTTATGTAATAATTTTTTTATGATTTTGAAAGTAAGTGCCTACTTATATTTTTATATTTTAAGCAGAAACTTTTGAAAATTTTAAAGTTTTTTTAAAAACCTTTGCTATTAAAATATTTTGATGTCTTATTTAAATACCTAGATTTAAATTGACTTGAAAACAAAAATAATCTGAACTTATTTAAAAAACTACTATGAAATATTAATAAAAAGTCCCAAAAAAAGTAATGTCACTAGGTTTTCCCGAAATTATTACTATAGGTACTTTCAATAATCCCTAGATCTAGTAAAATTCCACTAAACCTGATAACATCGTATATGTATGTTAAGCATTAATTTAATGAAAAAAAAAAGCATACGAAAAACCCAAATGTGAATAAAACATTTTTAACAATATCTAAACCTTCATTAGCGCATTATAGGAGGCGCATCCAGGGTTTTCAGCAGTTTCCCTCATCAATATTAATATAACGACTCTTTGTTTCCCCGATAATTCCTCGCTTCCGGAGTGGCAATAGAAAAAAACGCTGAAAGTATTACTGAAATGCAGAAATGCATAAATATCGCACGCAATTTGCATGGGCGAACCGGCGAGTTCTGTTCGATTTAATGACTGGAATTACGGCTAAAAGAACCAAATGTGTAATAAGAGAGGCGACGTTTAATATTTTTTAACCAACAGACCAAGTTTAGATTTAAATTTATTATGAAAAATTAAATGGAAACAGTGTAAATAACTGAAAGCGAGCATTTTAAAGCTTAAAAGAATTTGTTAAATATCTTATATCTTAAGATTATTGTACTCAAAGATTACATTTTCTCGAGAAAAACCTAATTACCAATAGGCAAAAAGTTATACTAAACCAAAATTTTCAAACAAAAATCCTTACCTTATCACCAATTATCTTTGGTAACTGCACTCCTTGATTGATGATACCTGAAAAAATAATTTTAACAATACTTTGCATATTAAAAAGCATTAATTAAGAATTAGAATATTATTAAGTCACTTTTTCCTTATAAAAAGGCTGACCTATTAAAGTATATGATCGAGTAATCCAATTAGAAATCCCATAATAATTTTTTACAGGTAGGTTGGTACTATGAATGGATCAATCAGCAAGATGATTACCGTATAAATGATTAGTTTGCGGGGCCATCAAGAGGATGAAACGTTGGGTGATCAATTATTATTATCAAAGGCCTAATAACGCTTTCTACAGGGTGATTGTACGAGCGGATTTCCATTGAGCGATAAAAGTTAGTAAATTTCTGCTGTAGCAAATTTTCTTTTCGCTCTCTCGACTAACTAGGAAACGACATTTTCAGGTGTATTTCGTTCGATATAAAAGCTCGGGAGTATCAGAACGGTAAATTGAATAAAGTGCAGTCGACGCTGAAATTGGGGTAAAGTTTTCAGCATCTACATTGATGACAGGCATTTACTAGAGTAGATAATAATACATTTAGGAGTTCATAAATAATTGAACTACTTTTCTAATTGTTCTAGTTTTGGTAGTACTTGTTTTAGTGATATTCAGGACATTGATTTGTCTATAGGGTAAAAAAATGGATTATTTTATACCCCTGGATTTACGGAAATAATTAATAGGGCGTGGTTCTTTAGATACAATTGTGGGATCTGAGCTCTTCCAAAAAGTTATTGCCTATTAGAATTATTTGAACAAATTTTTATCTCAGAATTTCTTAATTTTTGTCAGTTTCTAAATGGCTTCCAGATAGAATAATATTGTTAAGTAAAAGTAATTAATCTTTATTTTTGAAAAAAATACTATAAAATGAAGGAATAACAACAAAAAAATTAAAATCCAGAAGATAAAAAAAACATGAAAATACTCCTATAAAGCATTGAAAATTATTTTTCTTTAAGAACCCAGAAGATTCATTAAAAAATCATCAAAAGGGCTCAAAAAATCCCTAAGCAAAGCAAGGACGAACAGCCATAAAATTCGCAACTCCAATTTAACATACCTAAGTACAAAATTTTAACCGGTGCTCGTCTTTTTAAATAAAATTCCGTAATAAATCGACGAAAACGGTTGATTAAACGGACCGCCGAACGGAGCGAAAAACTCCGGTTTTTCAATACGCCCCGGAGGATTCTCTCATTTTCTATATACTCTATTAATGTCACTTGCAAACTCTCCTTAACTTTATTGTAACTTACTGCCGACTGACACACACTCGACCCGTCTCCCGGATTACGGCCCCACGGGGTAATATTTTGTTTTCTATTCTACTTCAACGCCTCTCTGGAAAAATTTATACCGGTCGAGATGGAGGGTTAGCATGAAAAAGTCATAGAATTGATGCGCCTGAGACTGAAACCTCACCTAACTTATACTGAATTTTACTAGATGGGAGATGGAGTGTCGAGATTCTGTTATCCCATTATCATGTTATTAAATATAAAACTTTAAAAATTTATTATTTAAAAGTATCTTTGCATACACATTGTGTCTTGAGAACAGTTTTTATAAACTCGCTTTATCCTATTCTATTTTTTTTTTGTAATTGTAACTTTTTGTTAAAGAAGTTAGCCTGTATAGTATATGCATTAATACGTTGAAAGTTTCCCTCGCCACCTTTCGGACGAGTCTGGTGGAAAATCCGAAAAATCGGCTAAAACTTTTATTCGAAAAAATCTTATTTCGCAACGTACACTCCCGACGTTGTATCATATGTACAGGAAGTTATAAAAAAGGCATTTGTTCGCGAATTCGTATTATTTCGACGGGGGCGCGCGGAAAAGTTGAAATTGCAGCATGTGCGGCGGCGACCAACTTAGATTGGGTTTTTATGTCCGCCCGACTTCCTCAAAACTTCCGACTCCCGCGTTATTTCAATATCGGATCTTTCGGGGTATTGATAGAAATCGCCGAATTCGGATCTTCTACATCCTTTTTTACGCCGAAAAGTGTCCGTCGTAAATTCCGGCTTTTTGACACTTTCGCGCGAAAAGGTTTAATAATTTTCCCGCTCGACGAGCGAATTGAGATCTCCGACAAGCGCCTCTTAATCGTCGAGCAAATTGTCAATTTAATATCTACAGTCTAATCGAATTGATCCTTCTTAAAATTCGCGCCGGGCGAAATTAAGCGAGTTTTCCCATCGTTATTCCGCGCAAATACCTCGATCCTTCTTTTTAAAATTTAAATACACTATCTAATTAGCGTCTATATGTATAGTCTGCGGCGTCGAGGCGCCTTTGCTTCACGTCGCTTATTTCGCAGACTTAAAGCCGATTATAAAGTCCAGAATATCACCATCGGTAATTTTGGTAATTATGTTCAGCACTTCTCGGCTTCAAGGCGAAGCGCTATTTATAATTATTAAGATATACCGAACAGGAAAATCAATTAACCATTTCCCTTTGACTCCGATATACCTATAAATTCGATATGGCAGAATAACAAAAGATAAAATAATAGTACACCCTTTAATATTGACAAGTCTCATTGTGGAGTGCAAATAGATCACTTTTAAATATTAAAATTCGCATCGGCATCGATGTAAATTCTAATGCAAATGTCGGAGAATTCGCATTGACGGGCATATCGATGTTACCCATTACCACATCCGGCAACCGTACCGAATTCCAATTTGCCCGATCAACGTGGAATAATTATGGTCGACTTATGTCGTTTTGCCGCATTTACCTGCTATTTGGATATATGCTAAACATTCTCCGACAAAATGGAACTCTTGTTTTCAAGAAAAAAAGATTATAATCTTTCATTATTTCGTTATTTTGTTTCTTTCATTATTCATTAACATACTCTTAAATGAGAAGTAACGAGTTGAAAACAGTACCTATACGAAACATCCAAATTGAACATATTTACAGGATTTTTTTGTCTTTTTTTACATCTACTATTATACCCCAGCAGTTTGTTACGTGTATTCATTTATATCCACAGCTGAATGCAGTTCCCTCTCATCCTCTAAGTATAAGAGAAATAATCGACGATAATACGAACATTAAGGGGTGAAATTCGCAATGGAAAATCCATAAATAAAGCGGCTAATAACCGCGCCTGTTTCGCGTTGAATTTTCATTCGGAGCTCCCCGGCTTCTCGGTGATATTTGGAGGAGGAATGCTCGCGAATTGGGCTCAGGTGACGTCGTCGGACAGTACTTTGCCGTCGAAAGCCACCCGTCTAAAGTCCCGGAGTGGTTGTCGGGCCAGTTCTCCTGTTATTACCCGACGTCTACCGTGCATACTGATACGCCGGTATTAGTTTTGGACTTGGCATAATTGCCGTCGTCTATTTCCTTTGGGTTATCATTTGGTCGTTAGTAATTAGAGGAGTGGCTGTGCGTCGAAATACAAAGCGGTTTCGATGCTAAAGCATTCATCATTGGATGATTATAGATGAATTTATGCATCTTAACAATTAAAATATATACCTATAATACTGATCTTCCCTTTGAACTAATATTTAGAGCATTAATTCAACAGTTTAATTATGTATTTCTATTATACAAATTAATTTGATTTTTTTTCACAATATATTAATGTGAAATAATGATTTCATTTGTTAAATTTTCCATAATTTTGAACGAAAATATATTCAAGAGTAATAATACGATGATATATGATCTAAAACGCTCAAATAAAACAAAAACACCAAACATAATCGTGTATATTATGTTGTGTTCTTCGTTGCATTCAATCAACCCGAACAATAGAGGCATTTTCGGGGGATTTTTATAACAGCCTCTCAGCGAAAATTGGAATAAATTATTAAGCCCCTTGGCGGAGCTTTCGGGCAAAAAAGCCCCGGCGGAACTAAATCGGTTTACGTGTTGTTCAGGTAGACAGCGATCTTTTGTTCTGTCCATTTAAATTGCCGAGCTTGCGGTCGGAATTTTCCTGAGACGCCCGTCTTCTCCGACAATAAGGATAATTGGGAGAATGAGCCGATAAAATTAACTCGAATTCGCGACATCCCGATCTCACAAATTGACGCTGAAATTAATTTAATAATAGAGAGATTTTCCTAAGTAATTACTATTGCAAATCTTTTTACACATCAATGCATGTTACTTGTAGGTTAATAAGTAAGGAATATTGGGAGAAATCTTAAAAAAAAACAAAGCTAAGAAGGGTTTTATATTACACAATTTCTCTTATTTTTACCCCAAAGGATTGTTCTTCTTCTTCCCCACACCCTGTATCGGGAAATTCTTCGTTTTTCTTTCACATGGGAATTACGGAATACGTGAAATGACAACGTCAAAATTCGCCGTATCATGAAACCAGTTTGTCATTTCCATCAATTTTCGCCAAATTAATATCATGTTAACGAAATTTTCACATCATTAAATTCGCCGTGCACGCACCGCGATCGAAATGGCCGCGAAACCGATCAAATATTCAATTGGCATCGATTTGGGAACGACGTATTCTTGTGTTGGTGTTTTCAAAAACGGTGTGTATTTCATTAACTAATGAACATTAGCCTTTGCTTTCCTCGGGGAGTTTTTTGAAGGTTTTCACTTTTATTTTGCGATACATTTCTCAAGTAATTCAATCGATTTTTGATGGTTTTTTCATGATTTTCAGATTGTCTATCCGTACGTCAATTGTACTGTTTTCGAGTGGTTTTGAAAACCATTTGTAATATTAAAACTTTTTCGAGAAATCATCGAAATTTAATAAATAAACTCCACTACCAACAAAATGGTAAATTAAATGACATCATCATACTATTTTAATTACAAATCCACAAAATCATCAAGCAACTTATTTCTATTAATACCAGATAAATACAGGATGACTCTACTGCATCTACTCAATCGACACACTTGCATACATTACAGGAGCAGTGGAAATAATATCCAACGATCAAGGCAGCCGCACGACTCCCAGTTACGTGGCCTTCAACGATGTGGAGCGCCTGGTGGGCGAACCGGCCAAGAGCCAGGTAGCCCTGAACCCCAACAACACCATCTACGACGCCAAGCGGCTGATAGGCAGGAGATTCGACGATCCGGCCATCCAGCAGGACATCAAGCACTGGCCGTTCGAGGTGATCAACGAAAAGGGCAAGCCGAAGATCAAAGTGACGTACAAAAACGAGGTGAAGACCTTCTTTCCCGAGGAGATTTCCTCCATGATCTTGGCCAAGATGAAGGAAATCGCCGAGGCTTACTTGGAGGACAACATCTCCAAGGCGGTCATAACCACTCCCGCGTATTTCAATGATTCCCAGAGGTCAGCAATAGTGCTTAGCGAATTTCCTTCGAATAATAAGCGTTTGTTGGTAGGCAAGCCACTAAAGACGCAGGAACTATAGCAGGATTGGACGTCCAACGGATCATCAACGAACCTACAGCAGCAGCGATTGCTTACGGTTTAGATAGAAAGGACGATGATCAGGATAAGCACGTTTTGATATTCGATTTAGGAGGTGGTACCTTCGACGTCTCAGTGCTGCTTATTTCTGGGGGGATCTTCGAAGTAAAATCCACAGCTGGGGATACTCATTTAGGTAACATTTTCATATATCTAGAAACAAATAAAATTCTACCTCTTTCCTATTAATTATAATTAAAGGTGGGCAAGATATAGACTTTCGGATGGTACAATATTTCGCCGAGGAGTTTAAGAAGAAAACCAAAGTCGATATCAGCAACAACAAACGAGCTATCCAGAGATTGTCGGCCGCCAGCGAAAGAGCGAAGCGGATTTTATCTTCTGCTAATCAAACCTCGGTGGAGATCGATTCATTAGCCGAAGGGCATGATCTCTACGCTGATATAACCAGAGCCAAGTTCGAAGAGGTATTTTTCGTTGCTCTTACCTTGACCTAGCTACAACTACAATTTTTCTTGTCCAGATTAATAACGACATATTCATGAGGACAATAGTACCTGTAGACAAGGCCTTAAAAGATGCCAAAGTGAATAAAAACCAAATTGAAGATATAGTACTAGTAGGAGGAAGCACGAGGATACCAAAAATACAATTACTACTATCAAATCTGTTTCAAGGTAAAAATCACTTAATATATTTCAATAACGTTTCGTAAGAGTTGGTTTGGAGCACGGGCTGTAATTAAATCGCGAATCTAATCGCCCTCCAGGTTTAATAACGCTAAGTAATGAAGCTGACAGCAAGACGTTTCGACAAATCACCATCATCAAGCCTAAAGTTGCAAACTAGATAAATCCCGGTAATGCTAATCGAGCGCAATTTGCCAAGCATGCACCCCACCACCTGCTCCTAATTAAACTTTCCGAGTTTAATTGCACTTAACATTCTTGCAGGTAAAAAACTGAACAAATCGATAAATCCGGACGAAGCCGTCGCCTACGGGGCCGCCATCCAAGCGGCGATCCTCTCCGGAGAGGTGCACGATGCCGTGAAGGATGTGCTGCTGCTGGACGTCACGCCGCTATCGCTGGGTAAGCTCTAGTTTAAATTACTCCAATTTTTCGTTTATGAACGTTCATTCGTTTCGCAGGAATAGAGACAGCAGGTGGCGTAATGAGCGTGCTCATCAAACGAAACACCACCATTCCCACCAAGCAAACGCAAATTTTCTCTACGTACGCCGACAACCAGTTGGGGGTTCTCATTCAGGTTTACGAAGGCGAGAGATCGATGACCTGCGACAATAACCTCTTGGGGAAATTCGAATTATCAGGTATACTCTGTATAACAATTCTTCGCTTATACGGCTATTGACGAATTGGTGTTTTAGGAATTCCTCCAGCGCCTAGAGGCATACCGCAAATAGAAGTGACCTTCGATTTGGACGCCAATGGTATTCTAACTGTTAATGCCCACGAAACGGCCACCGATAAAAAGAGCAACATCGTCATCACCAACGACAAAGGCAGATTGAGCAAAGACCAAGTTGATAAGATGATTAGAGACGCGGAGCGCTTCAAAGAGCAAGACCAAGAAAAACGTGCAGCCATTGCGGCCAGAAACGAATTGGAATCGTAAGTATAAAATTAATCACTAGCTTTATACTATTTTGGACATGATTGCAAAAACTTTGTACTAAGAAAAATCCTTTTTAACTGCATTCAGTGTGCACCAAGTTGGTACTAGGTCGAAGGTTATTTTACTCGGTGTTTGAATTAACCAACAGGTACGTACATCAGATCAAGATGGTGATGAACGAACCAGCGGTGTCGGCGCTCATCAATCCCGAGGACAAAGTGAAGATAAATACCTGTTGCGACGGCATCAACGAGTGGCTGTCGGACGCGGCCATCAAATCGGAGCGCGACTACGCCATGAAGAAGCACGAGCTGGAGAACATGTGCAAGCCGGTCATCATGCAGATGTACAGCGGCGCCACCGGCTCCCAACACGACTCCGACGACATCGCGCAGGCGTTCAGAGGCGGCGCCCGGGATCAGCAGCCACGTCGCGACGACGACACGGACGGTACCCAAGGTCCTCTAATCGACGAAGTGGACTGAACTGGTGGTGGTACTTTTGACGGTTTCGTTGGTCATTAAATTTCACTCGAATCTTAGTTGTTTTTTTTAAATAGGTTATATTCTCCACTATACTTTGATAAATCTATTGTGCTCTTCCCTTCTTGGTAAAAAATCTCCAGTACCTATGGCTTTCGGTGAGTTAATTGTACTAGTTCCATCAGATTCCCTTTTAATATGATTAGTTTATGATTACTTAGGTTGATGACTCGAGACTTCTGGTACAATTTAATTACCTTTATATGTGACACTTAGGTAGATGAAGACGAAATGGGGTACATGGAAAAACCGTCCGGCAACAATATATCCAGCGAATCTGGCCAGATTGGCAATCGAACTGGATTTTGAGGGAGAGAGAGCATTGTGCTTTTTTCGGGATGAGGATGCGTTCGCTTGCCCGCTTTTGTTGTCAAATCCGGATTGTTTGCTTTTATTCGCTGTATGCTAGGGGATATTGTAATTCCTTCTGTCGTGAGTTAAATAAAAGTGACTCGTTTTGTGCTTGCGTGTACATTTCGGACACAACATGTTTTATGTCGGATGAAATGTTGACGTAGAGTCGAGGACGGTTGAAGATTGGAATTCACGGTGGAGTGTGTTTTGAATGTTTGCAATTGAACGGGCGTGATTGTAGCTTTCTTGAATTGCCGGTTTAAAATTTACACGTACATATACAAACGATCGGGTATGGATAAATCAATTGCGGAATACGCGAACGGGTTTGTTTAATTGATTGATTTCATTCTGATTGACGGTCGTCGGTCTAACAAGGGGCTAAATTTATTCCGAAATTGGAGGCGAAAGTCATTAATTGCCCGGACATTAGTGTAGTAATTACTCCCCCGTAAACAGGAGCTCCTAAACAACCGTCGAGTCGCAAACATCGCTTAATCATAATTTGAAGTTGTGTTGATTATATTTCAAATTACAAGTAAACGCTTTCCACGGTGGTCGGAGGACTAGTTAGGTGTTTCATTAATTTTATTGTAGGCGCGTTAGGGTGGCATTTGACAGTAGACAATTTCGCATATTCCCTGTATAAGTTTGCTTAACAAGAAGAACTAATTATAAGATTACGACGGAATTCTTACTCTATGAAGGGCGCTTCATTAATAATATTTCATGTAGAGGAAAAGAGTCGCTAATTAAATTTTACGACACAATTTAATTCAATCACTGTTACCAAGACTCCAGGAATTTACATTTTCATCGACTATACTATAAGCAGCTCCCTATTATTTCTCCCAACAGAACGTCCGACGAGTAGAGAATTTGTAAAGAGCACACGAGATGTTTAAAATCCTCCAAATTCACGTGCTATTCTACTGGAAATTTTGGTTGCGTAAACATTACAGAGAGTTCCTAAATATTATGCTAAAATAGAAAGTGGCAATTCTTTGACTTGTAAGTAAAATTTCATAAAAATATGGGTAAATATAAATCGTTATTTTAGGGAAACGGGGTGACATCGAACATAAGAGGACTGAAAGTGTACCAAAAATTTTATTAGCTTTGCTAAGAGTTTGCTAATACTTTTTACTAATATATTATATACATCTCATTGTTGTATATTATTAGAATATTTCTTATGTTAAGGATAGTATATGGCAATGTGAGTAAAGAGGTTTTATTGGAACCTCAAATATTGGAACACAATTGGAATAAAAATTTCAGGACGAGAAAATGTAATTCGATTGGTTCGGATGCGATAATGTAGACGTAAATATTCGCGATAACGTGTTGAATTAGGTAAGCAAAAAAAAACGAGGCGATTACACACCATTGCTATAATGTCGACTGTTTGTATGCAATAACACGTCATGGTTTAATCTATGTTATGGGTATGAAAACTAATCCGATTTTCCCGGTGAGCTAACGGCGAGATTTCACGGTAATTATTCTTGGTTTTTGCGGGCGCGAAAACGAAATTGAGTTCGTGCGCCCCATCCAGAAAATTGTCGGTCTATCTGCTGTAATTACGCCAAATTAAATCGATTGCTTTTTGTCAACGATTGAATTAATAGCGCGCTTAAACGATAATTATTCATGATCTTGTCCCGGTAAATATTATAACGTAAACAGCTTTGCTTTATGATAGGTGTCAAATTACTTGATGAATGCATTTCTACTCTATTTTACTGAATGGAAATTATGAATATGTACTCGACGTTGAATGCAAAATACTAGTATACATAGACTGTATAATCAGTTAAATTAAGTGAATCATTTATTCTCTGAATTAAAAGAATCATTTAAAAATCCAAACACATTTATAAGTATAAATTTCACAATTTATTAGTATTTTCGCTTCTTTGAATTCAAATTAAGAACTAATTTTTCTTTAAGCAGCCAATTAGTTTCAGAAACTTGGATTTGCATCGCATCCATTAAGCTTTCCGCTGATCAACAAACCGTCGGACAATTAATTGGGCTCGTATTAAGAAATCCGTTGTTAAAATGTACGATTCGTAAACTCGGCTCCGCTCGGATGTTGTATCCGAAATTTAATATTATAATGGCGAAGTTGAAGTTAGCAACATCCACGGGCTGTCTAAAAGATAAGTTTCGCCTGCAATTAGCATTAATTATTTCACTGTTGGAAGTTTTAAGAAGCTCGCCGGGACAGTTTGCTCTCACCCGGACGCGTTATTAACGTTGCCTCCAATTAGATTCCAATTAGAGGGATTAACCCGAGAGGTTTTAACTCGATAATGCGACAGGTAAGCGCCTCGTTAGTTTATTTTTTGTAACTATTCCATTCCGTTAAATCCGTTTAAATCATGTTCAGTTTTCACCTGCAGACTATTGTGAACCAGTTTTAAGCGAGGAAGCCAGACCAGAGTTTAAGCCATGAATTGGGCAAAACATAAATAGTTTATGCTCTTTGTGTATTCTATTTTTTGCGAATGTTTTTATAATACTGTTAAAGAAATCATGTAAATAATAGGTAGGTATAGGTATTGTAGAGACAGATTATCTGACGGGAAGTTTATTATACTATATTACGAAAAAGAATCCGTCGAGTATCACGGCATAATTCGGATTCGCAAATGAAATGCAAACTTTGCTATGTATAATTCTCTGCGGGTGTTTGCTTTGCCTAATTGGTTCCATTTTGGCGCTTTAAATCAATTGAGCACTTTTTAAGCCACCTGGATGATTTTTTATGAACTAACTAACAAACAAATTAACTAAGATTTTAGTCTGTTTTTATATACAGGGTTTTCTTGAGGCTTGCGGAAACACGATTAGCGTTTGAGCTTTTAGGGACACCCTGTACTTTCTATTTTTTATTGATCGTAAAATGAGAGTTAACTCGAGGGTTTTACGATATACCTACAACCCTTATACGTGTAAAAGTGTGAGGTAACTTATAAAAAATCTTTTGATCTTTCTTTTTAAGATTCGTTATCGTTTCTTATTGCTTAGGTCGCAATAAAAGAGAAATGTTGGAGAATAATTGACTTCCAGGGGAAAGGGGTGTTTTCCATTTTAACATGATATTTTTTAATGTAAATTTTCTTTACACTATGGGAATTAGCGAGATATATTTGGAGATTTTTGAACAAGTTATTTTAAAAGAATTTAGGGGGGGTTTCAAAAAAAATCTCACAATTTAAAAACTGTTTCCTGGTTTTTAATTATTTTCGTGGTCGAATAAGAATCGACATTTTTAATCATTTCGTTCTTAATTTTAAAAATGGACAATTTTGTTTGTATTATTTCTTCTTTTATCCTGTTTACATCCCCCCTAACCATTAATAATCTGTATAAAAGGGGTGGAATTTCTGCCAAAACTTGTTGACATATTTTTTCGTTGGGGAGGACTCCCCTTGGCACCATGCAGAATTATTTGTTAATTTACTAATGTATCTAATGAATGGTATTTATTGATTTATATATTTGTTCCATACGATACGGATGAATAATATCCCTCTCTCCACATGCAAAAAAGGAGAGAGCCAATTATATTGTTCAAATAAACCAATATTAATCCAAAAATCAGCTTTCAATCATACCTAAAGAGCATGGAAAGCATTCACAAATTGTTAGTTCGCCTGTAAATAAATATAATTACTGCATTTATCAGATTAACGTTTTGTAATTACAAACCCCCTACAATTAACAATTAATCCATTATTATTCCAGTGTATAACAATATATTCGACCGTTCGAATACAATAACGGGAATTTAATTTCTCCAGACATCTCCGTGATACATACGTAAATACGTCAGTAAACATTCTGCATGGAAATCGTTGATATGATTTCGCGAAATAGTGAAACGTGCGCTGTAAACATAGCAGAGTTGTCAGTGCATAATGCCCGGCGGCCGGATATTTATGGTCGTGCACAGACTTTAGGTCAATCTTTACAGGCGACCGGGATCTGCAAAGTAATTAATCGTTTAGCGGATGATTTATCGCGGAATTTCAATGCGCATTAACCGCAAACGGGCCTTTCCGGGGCTCCTAAAGAAACCGAACTAATCCCCCTACAAACTAATTGGATTGTCTTTTTGCTCCCGATAAATTTATTCGTCTCGACTTAATATTTACTACACGGAGTCGCCTTTGTATATTTCGTTCGATACGATTCGATCGTCAAATCAGCGTGAGTGGAGGGTCGTGGTTTCAAAGCGATGCTAATCGAGTACTAAAACTAGGAATCCGGAATCGGCGAATTCTTTGGGGTATATTTTTCCGAACGGCTGAGGTGGAATGAATCGAAAATCGAAGCATTAGAAAGGGTAGCCAGAGAATAGGTAAGCATACATATAGGATAGTTTCTCTGTTAATAGAGGTAAAAAACTGTATTCATGAATAGGAATAACGGTGTATATGTTGCCTGTGCGAACCTTCAAATAGTCCTTTATGTACAATTTTTACAGGGTGTTGTGAAATTAAATTAAAACTTTTAAGATTTCCTTTGGTCATTCTGAGTTTATACCTTTTGGCAGCTTCTTATATAGGATTTATTGGTGTTAAAAATTAAAAGAATAACCATATACTTACGTTGATAATCTGTCGGCCTGGATTGTATTTATTTTATTCCAATCTGAAACAATCAAACATTAAATATTAAATTTTAAATTATAAATGCATTTAAACTGATTTTGCGCTGATGAATGACATTAAAACGGAATTTTCAAATCGACCGAACGCCATAATTCAGATCGAATTTTAATCATACGTTCCGCGCAGAATTTATTATTCATAAAATTATCCATCCGTCAATTAAATGGGCCCAATAAAGCTTAATTATTTGGCAAAAAATGCATAATCAACAACGACAAATTTATACAAATTATTATGTGCATACTTAGGCAAATTATAAAATTGACAGTACAGTAAATACATTTAAATGATCATAATATGTTAGGATTACCCGTATATTCAGGTGATCCATCCTCGTACTAATTCGAGTCATCGATGTTTATCAATCTGTCAGATTAGATCTGATACAGAATACATCAGGAGCTCATAAATCGGTCGAGAGTAGTGAAAAGGAAAGGCGAAAAGGTCTTCGATGAGAACATCCCGAAATAAAACAAACGTTTGGTCGACGCGAGGCCCGAAAGGGGCCGTAAAAAGGAACAAAACGGGGCCCACCGCTGCGTTAATGGTCCCACCCGGTCGAAAGAAAGACGCCGTCGTTCGCGCGAGTTTACTCCCCCAAACGACGGGATAAACTCCGGGCTACTTACGCCACTTCCGCGGTTTTAGTCCGGTTTTCCTTTGATCTCGGACAACAATAAAACGTAATGCTCGCTCGTCGAGTATCAAAGGATATTGCATTGTTTATAGCGTACTTAAAAAATAACGTGTACACGGCGAGTGTTATGTAGGTAAGTGTGTAGGTATAGTCATAAAAATTCATCTGGATAAAGGTTTTATTTATTCAACTTCCCAATGTACCTATATATTTCTAATGTAAATAATGTACCTATGTAATAAATTATTGTTATAAAAATATTCCACATGGTAGGTATACATACATATTTGAAATTTTTGAATAGTTATAGTGAAATAATTAACGAAGACAATCAAGTGAAACAGTGAAAATAATTTCAAAAGTGTCTTAATTCAAACATTTTGAAAATCCTACAAAACTCCATCAAAAATATAAAATAATTAAAATAACATTCATAATAATTACCTACTATGTATTTCTTTGTATAAATAAACTTTCTAAAAGGGGGTACTTTTCATTGAACCCCTTCATATTTAAAGTATTTAATAATTTTAAAAACCGTTCCAATAAACATTTACACAGAACATTAATTAAAAATTCCTTGCTACCTACCACTTTATTAAATTTTAATTAATCATATTCTTCAGTGAGCATAAACCACCCTGAAACAGCCGGAAACACGCGAAATAAAATTACAAAAAAAAGATACTTATTCGAGTAATTCGAGAATAACGTCCTTTTAATTAATTTCCGTACAAGTTGACAAATCGCCGTGCCGGAAAAATATCGTACTTGTCGCGAAACTTTACCGCACAACCTCGTCGAGACGGATATTAAATTACTGAAAATAGTTGAAAATTGCGTCTGATTTGCGGAAAGGCGGGGCCTCCCCCGTATTATATAAAAGATGTAAGTTCCCGTTGAAAGGAACACGTTCGCGCTTTGTACGTGCAATGTGCAAGCTGTCATCTTCATTTATATCTTTTAATTAAAAGCTGGAAATTCCGGGAGGAGGCGAGAAGAGTCGGTTCTCCGACTTGCATGTTATATTTTAATACGGGAAGAGAAGTTAATCTGAATTACGACCGAGAGAGAATCGATAAGTAAGTTGGATTTCAATTTTAAAGTTTCGAGTTTATTTGCCTTTAAAATGCGAACAGAAGAGCAATGAGGAAATTAAACCTAAAACGTTTCTCGGTTTTATTAATAACCTGAATAGATTCTTAGCTAAATATATTTTACTCCTCAATTATTAGCATTTTTTAAGTAGGAATTACTATTCCCCAACAAATAATAAAATTTCTAATAAATAATTTAAAATTTAAGATAATTTCTTATTTTGAAAATAGTTCTAATAAAAAATTTATTAACAATGCGTTCCTGCATTGTTGAAAGTAATGAAAAAGTAACAATATTAACACAAAGAGGAAAATGACGATGAACATACAGGAAATGAAAAACTTGGTGTATCCAAACAAACCAATGTTTCTGTCGAAATTTCATCAATAGATTGTCAATATCGGCGTGAAAATATCAAATTTAAAAAATACCAACGTATAAACTAACCAATCAAAAAAATCCCGCGGCATAATCAACTCGAACTCAATTCGCTCCTCTTAGTTTAAAAACAGACTATGGTCGATTATTAACGAAAATTTTTAATGGAAGCAACGCAATACCGATATCGAACCGACCTAATCGTAACTCGCGTTTAATTTCTTTCAGTATCCGTTTACTCGTTATAACCGTGAGAAATAACAAGCGATAGATATCGATAAAAGTTTAATCAACGATACACATAAAATCTAACGACTTTGGAATTGCACCAGTTAACGGTTTTTTTTCCATCGAAATGCTAGTTGAATTCGCTCTTTCCGAACGTACACATCAAGAATATGGTCACGAAGAAAAATCACCGATTAATTCGATCGATTACTTACAAACAAACCGTCAGCAAAAGTGATTAATTGTTTCACCTACAAGGCTTAAAAATAATAGTCGCACGTTGTTTTGCAGTGGTAAATTAAATGGGATTTCTATAGAGTACGAATGGTTGTAATTGTAGTTTCAAGGGGGGTGTTTCACGAACTGTTATTAACTCATATTATGAGTAAATTACTAATTTTATTACCCTATACTCTTATGGCAAATAACAGGTAGAGTTGGAAACATTAAGAACTATAATATGGAAAAGTGGAAGGAATGGTACTAATACTAATGAGAAATATCCAAGAGGACTAATATGCCATTAACTACAACGTTATTTCGATATCAAATATTTTAGATTTTGTATTGAGATTGCATCAGAAAAAAATACATTCTTTTCCCTAATGTATTTTAAATATTTAAGTTGTATATTTTGTGCATTACGCGTGAAAATTTGCCGCACACGCGTTGCCCTTTGTATTGAGCTTGCACCCACAAACATACATACGAAGCTCATAAATCACGGACGATAATCTGTCGGTGCTCAAAAAGCGAACAACGTCAACAGACAGTATTTTTCCCGTAGAAAAATGCCATCTAATTACTCGACCGATCCGGGACCGGAAGGAGGAACAATGGGGCATTTCTGGGAGGAATAGCGCGCGACCGTTTTTATTTTCTCGACCGTTCCGTTTTTGCATGTGCGCGAGAGGCAGGAGCGCGAAATTACGTGTAATTAACTTTACGGTTTTCGGTAATAACGCGGCGAATGAAAGACGGAAACTTGTTGAGGTGAATTTTCGGTGGAAACCTCCGAGCAAAAATTAGCGACGAGGATTTTAAAATTAACGTCGTTTTGCCAGACTTTTAGTAGTTTACCAGAGTAAATTATTTAATTAATTCGACTTATTTACGCGATATCTACTAAAGTGGATTTTTTTGTTATGTTTAATTAATAGAGTATCCATTTAGGTTAGTATATACTAAAATCGGAAAATCTCATCCTACTAGTGTACCCTGATGTCCTTGATAAAGAGTACTTTTAAGAGACAAAATTGGCTCAATGGCAACTTTTAATTGATGTTATTAAATTTCTGGAATTTGCTAAACCTTCTAAGCATATGTGGGTAGAGAAAATGGGATATATTCTATGGTAAATGAAATTCTAACAAAGCGAGCACCTCAAGCATTTAATAGATTTTCATGTTTAGTTTCTTTAGCGAGTGCATGCTTTAATCTTCTCGAGATTAAATCTCCTGTAAATTAATCTCCTCTAGATCATCCTTTGTTTTAATGTAGATATACGTCAAAATAACATAACGTTATAACAATATAATTAATAACAATTGTTTACAAAATGATATTTTTTCGATTCGCTCGATCTGAATTCATCCCGTTGGCAATAATGGTACAAAACACAATGGGGCCCGTTGTGTGTGGACTCCGTGATTACATTTTGATGGGTTTCTATTCCCCCAGGGAAATACCTGAAATTTAATAATTATTATTGCAGTTAGAACTGAACCGTCATTAACGCTTCGTTCGTTCGGCTTATAAAGGGGGTGTTTACGAAATTATCCGACCAGTTTATTTAATTGCTTGAATAATTAGCGTTGTTGATGAGACTATTCTTAGTCACGAATATCAATTTACTTGCTGCAATTATCCCGTTTTCCCGATTGTTCAAAATTCAAAACAGCGCTATCATTAATTCCCGACTATCGCCATAATATAGGGTGTATAGATATACATATGAAAATTGAGCCAGACAAAAACCGTGTAGCAATTTCAGCATAGCGAGAGAATTTATCCGCGGCACGTAAATCAGCGGTCACGGTATAAAATTTCCTCTTACCTGTACTTGGGTGTATTGCAGCCGTAAAATACCGTTAGACCAAAGTTTAGTTTCACTTTGCCCGAGTTTAACGCGATCTATAGGATGTGAGAATATGTCGGACGTAAAAGATGCGCTGCTCTATACAAAGTGAGCTTTCGTCGGGCTAAATGATGATGTTCGCTCGAGTCGCGGTCGATACGCCGCCCTCTCCACCCCCCGGCAAAACTCACCCCTTTCACGGCATTTTTTACGAAAAGGTTGGCCGCCGCGATAAATAAAAACCCTGTATAAATTGGAATGATAAATCATTATATTGTCACAATGGCATTGATTGGTTAACCATCTACTTTGTGGCCTTTGTTGTCCAGTACTTCGAGGATTTATGTTTGATAAAAAGGGTAATGGATAAAGCCTGTACTACAGGATCCGGCATAAAGTTGGATAAAGGTAAGTGTTAAATATGAAAATGAAACGTGAAATGTTCGATTAGAGCCGGCAATTTAAAAAAACGCACCCTCAATATTTGGTTAATTATTAACGTACTAAAAGGGTAAAACTTTGAGAGTGATTGATTTTTTCTTTTAGCTTAACCGGTAATTTGGTGTCGTAGTAATTTCTTGTTTGAACAATTTCACGCATTATAGAAAACGCCAACAAAAACAGGAAACACATTAAGTAGATTTATTATTATACTTTGTGGATTTTAGAGGAAAATTCGAACGATAATAAACTCTCCGCTCGTGAAAAAAAAAAACTTAAACAATCATTATTATCTAGAAAGTATAGTGATAATTACGGCGAGATAAGTTCCGAGTCGGACATAAATCATTTCCCGAAATTCGACCGTAAAAAACTCCGGGGTAGGGACGTATACGGCGAGGATTAATTTGAATAAGACAAATGCGGAAAGTTCGCCAAGAAAATATTGAAATGAGAAAAGTTGGGAATGGTTTTTTACACTTCTCGGCATCAAAATCGAATTAGCCGGCTATTAACGTATTTATCTCGCAGCGGAATCGGATTAGTTTATGATTTCTGCTTTATTAACCAACCAGAAAACCCGCTTTATTAAATAAATTGCCTCCTCCAGCTCATCATATTTGTTTTCTACCCCGTTCGATAATCCTTGACGTATTGATAGGTCATATTGTGGAAATCTTCCCGTAACATGTCGAAGGGAAATCGTCACTTTTTGACTATATTCTTCCTGCACGCCAGCCCTCGCGGACTGTTAAAACTGTCACCGGAACGAATCGCTCCTCGCAGGAAATATATATAAAAGGCGGCCTTAAAAAAATAAACGATCATGATTTCTCTCTTCGAGCTGCTGTCAATCTACACGCAGTTCGAAAAATGCTTACGCTGCGAATGCTGCACACAAAAAAAGGGCGAAGGTTGAAAGATATAATAATATACATCGGCGGGGCAGAAAGGAAAATTACTTGCTGTGGGCGAGTGGGACATTCTTGCGAATTATTTTAACGAAAACGGATTTAGTTGAAAACGGAATTAGCGTTCGAAATTCTCGTGCCGTTCGGTTGAAATAAATCGTATCCGGTTGATAAAAAACAACGAAAATTTTATTTACACAACGCATTAGGCTAACGTACCGACATCTAAACGCTAAACTATTCCATCGGCAGTAAAAATGAACGCGCTATCATATACATAGAAAGAAGAATTCCCACCGTCGGAATCGTGTTCCCTAGCATTTTATTATGTCGGTAGAGAAAGCAGACATCTCTCTTTCGAGATCCTTTAAATGTAAAAGCCACTCGTTCCTTTTGTCATTCCGAAAGAAACAGGAACTCGCGAGAGAAATCTCATTATGTCGTTCTTTACGAGACACAAAGTTTAGAAGGAACGCTCGAGAAAATGATTTCTTAAGGAAAACGCGCGATGTGTTCGTTTTGTATCGCTCGACTTCTTTTATACACTGAAAAAATTTTGGTACATAATATCAATGAACACCATGTTTTCAACTTGTTTTCATTAGCTCAATAAAATAATACATTAATCCAATAAATTTTCATTCATTAGTTAATGATTTCATTTATTAACTCAATGTTTCTTGTAACATTAATTATTAATGTAAAATTTCATTAACTCAATAACAATTTTTATTAATTCAATGAAATTTAATCATTAATATAATAACCTAGTACATTAAAAGCGAATATTTCAGTTAATGTATTCGATACATTAAATCAAAGTAACTTGTACATTAATATAACGAATTGTTCATTCTTTTAATGAAATTTAATTATTGAACCAAAAACATTAATACATTAGTTCGATAAACCACATTCGTCATTTTTTATGTTGCCCGTACATTGATTCAACAAATTGAGTACATAAATCCTATGTTCGAGTTCATTGAGCCAATGAACGCATATACATCATTAGTTCGATAAAACACATTCGGCATTTTTAATGTTGCCCGTACATTGATTCAACAAATCTAATACATAAATTCTATGTTCGAGTTCATTGAGACAATGAATGCATATACATTGGTTCGATAAACCACATTCGCAATTTTTTATGTAGTCCGTACATTGATTCAACAAACTGGATACGTAAATTCTTGTCTCGAGTTCATTGAGTTAATGAACGCTTTTCATTAAGTCAATGAATATCAGTTTGGATTTTGGCAATACACACTAGAGTGCAAATCTATGCCGTTCTATTCTATTAGAAAAAAAGAAATAGATAGAGACGCTTTCGAAAATCGCGTTGACCGTTAATTACCCCTCTTTCTCTCCTGTTATTTCGTGTTGAAGCGTTGAACTGGAAGTGTTCTGTTTAGTTAATTTCGTTTTCGTTTTGTATTATAAGAAGGAAGAAAATTCAAGCGCTGTTGTTTTAAGAGGTAAGCATTTTTTAATTCGGTACACTATAGGTTAATACTTATACATTTTATTTCTAGGATTTAATTTTAAACACAAACGTAAAGCCTAAGGGAGATATAAGTGCAACAACTTCAAGATTCATACAAAATGTGTGTAAGTTTTTATGGTTTTTACTACAACTCATTAAATTATTGGATATATTAAATTTTTAGGCCCCAAAGACATTTGTGAAACGTGCATAAGACTTCTGAAGTTTGAAAATTTATCATCGGAAGAGTTCGACATATGCAGCATGTATTGAAACTTCGCTTGAGTGACATAAAAAACGCACAAAAATTCAGATGATAAAATGAACTTATTACAAACGACCATCTGGATATATCTTGGTGAGTACCTTCAATAGTATACCTACCTATACACCGTGCTTCATTCGCGATTGCAACATGAGCATTTCTATGAGTTGAACAAAGAAATATTAGTAAAATAACAGTTGTCAGAGTGAAAAGTTGCAATGACATATTATCATACTGTTTCTTTTTTCTTTACAAGTGTCTAATTGAAGTTATCTTTGTTGCACCCATAGCCTATGTTGCAATGAACAATGGAGCAATCTATATACTTACTGGATATGTAGATAGGAATTTACAGTCTACTATATTAACCCATATTTTTTTTTTTAGATCGATATGGATTTCGCCCAGCGTATGATGCAAAGAATTTTATGGAATAATTCGAAAATAATTCTTCGAAGATTGACCAGTTTCTTCAAGCAATAATACAAAAAATGTAAATTCGTTAATTTAATAAATCAAATTCATTAATTCAATGTACTGCGTTCATTAATTCAAAAGCTAAAAATCCTTAATTCAATAAAAGAAATTCATTAAACCAAGATCTAAGTTTCATTGATTCTATGAAAGCATTTCATTGATTCTATGAAAACATTTCATTGAATCAATGTACTACATTTATTAGAAAAAATCTAAAATTTGTTGAATCAGTGTACACCGTTCATTAAACCAATGTAAAATATTACATTGAATTAATGTACTTCTTTATTGGGTCAGCAACTTTAATTCATCGAAACAATGATTTTCATTTCATCATATCAACGAATTATACATCACTTAATGTACCTCTTCATCGCTTAATGAACAAACGTTCATTGATTTAATGAAATCGTTTATTGGACGACTTTTAATGTAAAAATTTCTTGGATTAATGTATTTTTTCATTATCTGCACGTACTTTTTTGGTTCAGTGTACTTGATTAGGAGATTGAACGCGAATTGCGAATTTCTCCTGCTAAGATAATTACGCAGCTCCATAATACTTGTATCTATATCCGCACAGGTATTATTTTCCTTTACAGGACTATACAGGGTATATATGTAACTTTGTATAAGCAAATTGAAGAGTTGAATTTTTTTTCTAAAGCTTTTAAAACAGTTTAAATAAACTTTACTTTTAACGTCACATGAATTGATCAACCCACCGTGAGAGGTGATTTTATTCTTTATTATTTCGTTAAAGTTGGAGAGTGATTGCAACGGGGAAACATGATGAAATAAAAAAAATATAGCGCATTTCCCGGCGGGAAGCTCATTTACATTTATCCTATATGCAACTAAATTAAACAAAAGTGTATTTGTTTTGTTTCCGATCTCATATGTGGAGTGCCATTTTATAATTCAAATTAGATCGAATGAAATACTAATGATTCGCTTTAAATTCCATTTTGATGTAATTCCGATGCGTAAAATTAAATTCGCTAATCCGCATAATATAAATGAGAGTAATCGGGAAAAGTCGCGGGATTTTAGAATTACGTTCGAATTCGAAGAACTAAATCTCTTATCTAATTATAATTTAATCCTTCCATAAGCCCTCTAACATACAGGACGGCCAAATCATGTTTTCCCAACAGATTTAGAGTCTAAGTAGAAATAAGTTATAAATTAACCGTTATTTCATATTTAGTGCTCCTATAAAGCTTGGGCTATTGAAAATTAACACACCGCAAACTTCGAGATTATAATCTATAAAAATCGCCGAGTCGCACACGACATGAAAGAAAAGTCGATAATCCCGCGCTATCGCAACTACGAGTTTCGAAAAGTAGGGCTTTTCGAAAAATTCTTTACCCCATAGAGGAAATAACCGACGCGGTCCTTTTGACGAGTTATTTACAGGAAAATAAGTTCGCTTCTCGAATAGTTGGGCGGTAAATTTGGCGGGGATAATAACCGCCGACAAAATAGAAACTTCGTCCTATTCACGTGAACTCGAGGTGTGATTCGAGTTAAATTAGTTTCCCTTGTTTTTATAACTTCAATAAAATAAGTATACGGCGCCGCTCGCAACTCGCAACTCCCGAACTGTTACTTTGAACTAAAATAAATTGCTGATAAAACTTGGTAGTTTGTTAGATGTGTTGTTGCATACGTGCGCTTATTGTTTGATTGATAACAAGTTAGGTAAATCTCGCAGTTGCCACCTCTATTAGCGTACTTCGCTCTCAACTCCAATATAACGGCTAATTTACTATAACTTGACTTTCCCACCTCTATATTCACTGTAATAATTATAATTGTTTTTTTATCTAATGGAAGTATAAATTGATTTGGTTAGATTGATCTTTTATTAATTAGTTTTCAGAAAATTTGACAGTTTTTTAAATCTATTCCCAAAAATTTACACCCCTTATGAAAATCGAAATATTCTCCGAAATTAAATATTTCTATTAAACATAGCACCATATCTTCTAAGGGAAGTTTTTGGCGAAACACCCTACATGCGCATATATAGGATTTTCCACATAGTTTCACAATAATATCTATAATATGTATAGTTAGTTTAATTTATCGAAACTCATTTCAATTTGGAAGAATTACGACCGCAGCTCAAATCGTCTTAAATGCATATAAACGATGATATATTGCAATTCTCGAAAACGGTGACAATACATCCCTGGGAAAATTTTGAAATAGCACCGCGGAAATAGTACCGACTCGAAGATATTAAATTATACAGATACGTTACGTGTAGCCGAGGGATAATATATCGTGAAAGGATCTTATTTCGTGAGGGAACGAGAACATTTGAATTTCTCGTAAAAGTAAAACGTAATTCCTACATCGCATTATAAGAGGATCGTAATTTCCGAGCTGATAGGTTATGTATTAGAATCGAGAACGATATCGGTCGGGTTTCCTTTTATTTCCTTGTTTTAAACAGGGATGTACTATTACTAAAATATTAAAAATTGTACCTACCTAGTTTAATTTACCTAGTTTAAGCTCCATTCAGTTATTGTACATTTTTGTAATTCCACTCAATATTAAAAAAATCTTACACTATTTTAAAAAATTACAAATATGACAACGCCACAAAAGCGTAACGTCAGGTCAAGATCAGCGTGAATGCACTGTAAATACGTTCTTGTAAATTGTCCTGTTAAGTTCGTGTGGAACTGACAGAGGAGCATAAACTAGATACAAATACACAAGGAAAAATAATTTCGAGATAGACTCGTCCGGTTGACGAGGAAAAACGTTTTCAGGTAAAAATATAAAGCGGGCGAGCGTGTTCGGATTCTATATTTTATAACTAAGTTTCCGGCAAAAAGAAAACAGACGCGTTCTCGTCGACGAAATACGCCGTTCTTTAACATCTCTTGTAAAACTATTTAAAATTGGATTACGGCGTTTTAAGGAGGCCGCCATAAAAAGAAGCGAGGCAGGGAGGAAAAAATAGAAAAAAAATGGAAGAAACAGAAGCTCCGGCGAAAAGAAATTTCCAATTTAGAAGTTTCATGCGCAGGTATTAAAAAAGATTTTCATTAGGTGGGCGAGGTATTGTTTCGGCGGAACAATTTATCCCGAGAAATTGCATTAATTTCCAAGAAAATTACAAGGTTTTTAACTTACTTCTTATTGTAAACATTCGCAACAATTAACAAAAAATTCTTGCCTCCCATTTTGTTCCCTCGTTCGTTTTATTTATTATTTACTTAACAAACAGAATCTGGTTAAAATCTCAGTAATTTTAGGATAGTAACAACAGAATGTATAAAGTCAGTAAAATATTCTTGGCCAAGATAATATCAAAATAAATGTATATTTAAAAGGATTAGATAAATTTATTATAAGAAATAGGTTTCAGCAATTTATCTTTTGCGAATAGTATATTATTTTGAAGAAAATTACATGGTTTAAATATAAATTATTCTTCTTGTGTATGTTGAATGTTGATATGAATAAATAGAAAATAACATCCCTTTTTTCATTGACCCGTTTGTTTTATTTATGATTTCGAAGCCGTTCCTCTCCGAGCAGCTTTTCTGCTAAAAATCCCAATAACTTTACGGTTCAATTAAACTTAATGAATTTCGCGCCGGTCCTTTTTTCGTCGATTATCTTGTCATGGAAGGGCCGAACAATTATTAATTTGTTTTGTTCCATGAAAATTAAAATCCGCCGTCCGGATTCAATTATGGGGTGGAATTTATTAAACGCCACAGTGGCGAATATTTATCGATTTCCGTCAAAGTTAATTGAATTGTTGAAGTGGAGATGCGGCCAATAAATTTGCGGTCGAAACTGTTACGTTTCCGATGGCGAATGCCAGGGCGCGTAAGACGGAAATCGAATGATAAAAATCCACCCTGAGAGTGTTTACACGGAATGCAAAACAACTTTCGCAAGGACAATGCGGAAAATACGAAATAGATAACGTTTGGTTTGTTTGTAAAGGACGACTGAATATCAGAGGACCCGGTATTGTCTTGATGGCTTTGTTTGAACGAATTCATTCTGTTTACCAACGAGGGAAATTTTTAAAATTCTACATTAAATACCAGTCGATAGAAGTTTCGATAACGGTTTCATAATGCACGATTCCCTCAAAGCAGCATAAAATCTATAGGTATATGAAAGAGATTAAATAGTAATTAATGGTGAGAACTATCGGGCGATTATTTTTCATTACGACCCGGTTCGTATAATATTGGAGTGGAGTTATTACGGTAGACGTTCTGCGAATCGATCGGGAGACAAATTGCTCGACTACAAATCGTGATTTACCGAAAGATACTTCAAATTCTCCAAATTGATTAACTTCGAACTTGCGAGTTCAACGGTTAGTTATGAAGCGTACGCGAGTTAGGTATTTGTGTTATTAATTACACCGATTTACCTCTTACACAGCAATTGGTCCTCGCTGATAAAATGCACTCGTTAAATGCATTAATCAAGGCACTTTTATTAACAACGATTTAAATCAATTCTTAGTAAATGGGGCTGATTGTACATCGAGATTACCAAAATAAATTAAATTTAAACGAACTTTGGCTGGACGCCTTTATGGGCAAGAGGCCACTGTAGTAGGAGCAAAAAAAGGACTACGTTGAGCTCTATACAAACATAACGCAATTATAAGATTTATAACACATTTCCTTGGGATACTCTGTATATTTTTAAAGAAACCATTATTTTGGGGGATCGATAAATCCCTAGTGGTATATGATAATTGTAGCATTAAGACCAACGGTCAAATTACCGATAACAATATAAACTTGCCGGACTAATTAACTGATACAAGTCTATCGCCAGCCCTTAGGCAGTTTCTATCGAATATAATACTGTTTAATATCGAATGCTGTTCGGAGTTATGTTAATAAATAGATAATATAAAGGGTTGATATTCGATAAAATCATTTCTGCTGTCTTATAACATTTCGAACGCTCCTCGTAGTTTTTTTAATGGAGTCGTTTTGTTAACTATTTTCCCAACCCTTGTAAAGTAAATAACACTTTTTCTCGTTTGATCGAAATTTCGAAGGAAATTCTATTAGGGACTTTTTCCCAGCAGACGGCGAAAACTCATTTCATTCTTTTATGAGTGGCACATGTTTTTTTGAGGGTTCTTTAAATAGACCGACGCGTTGAATTTTAATTTTTAATTGACCGACTTTTCCGTACCAAACCTCTCCCTTATTTAACTCGGAATTTAAAATGAGTGTATAGGTATCGTGTTTTTGTTGGAAATTTGAATAACTGCTATGAATTGTATACATACATGCATGTTTTTGATCATAAAATGATTGTATAGCAGGTACTTTCAATAGCTAATAAATTCTACCTCTATTAATTCTTCTTCAACCCCAAGTTGATAATTACAAAAGCACAAAATTTAAGGTTTTATTTCCTAATCGCCTAATGATTGCCTGCAATTTAGTTTCCTTTGGAGCATCCTGTGCATTGATAAAAATATCAAAAACGATGTAACCAATAAAATCCAAGTGCAAAGTAATGGAATTTACACAACGTTATCTAACGCAGGTAATTTAAAATCAGTTTAGAGGCCATAAAATATCCAGTGAAGCTGTTATCATCACTCACGGCATAAAACAGCGAATTGCGAATGAAGATTTATGATGCAGTAATTTTTAAAGGGTTCTTAAATTTCCCCGCAATATTAAAATATGCAAGTAGAAATTAAATGCATCTAAATAAGGTTATGTCGTAGTAAATATAGCGATATTTTTAATTTTGTTAAAGTTACGAAAGTTTCGAGAGTAATTTATAGTGGGTAAACTCGAAAATACGAATTAAATGATAAATGAAAGAGAGCTTTTTTAGATACAAAAATTGTAACCTGTAGGAGAAAACATTATAGGAACTTCTCATCTTATATTTTCATGTTCTATCTGGATCCGTGAGATTTCCCACATTTTCCGGGACACCCTGTATAGCGATCACTATATGCTGCGCCAATACTAACTTGATAAATAAGTTTTATGAAGGTCTTACAGAATAGACACAATTTTTAATTGTTGCTATTTCTGACAGGTTTTTGTAGGTTAAATTCAATTTCTGACGTTTCGATTCGAGACTGAAAATGCTATCGACTTTAACATCTATTAGATAGTAAATGTCCAACGTGAAAAAAGTATCAAACCAAATTATGGTTGTAAGTGAACAATCTTGCGGAAGGCCTTGCACTTACTGTTTGCACGCGCTCAAATGGCTACCAGTTTTGTTCTCTTTGAGTTTATCGAGTTGGAGCTACTACGCCTACGTGTGGCAGTTTTGTAGGTTAATCATCCAGAATGAATTCAACAAATACATTTACCTAACCGTATTCCACGTTCTCTTGATCATGATGGAAACTTGCTACTTACGCACCATATTTACGAGACCCAAGATGGTTCCCGAAGAATTTTTGATACCCGAGAACACCCTCGAAGCCTACAGAAACAACCCAGATAACCGCGAGGTCCAGGCCGCTTTGACCTCCCTCGGTAGTCGCCTTCCCATCAAAACGGTCACTTTTCTGGGAGGATTGCGCATTTGCGACCATTGCAAGCTAATCAAACCGGATCGCGCCCACCATTGCAAAGTGTGCAACCGGTGCGTCCTGAGAATGGACCACCATTGCCCGTGGATAAACAACTGCATCTCGTTCACCAACTACAAGTATTTCGTGTTGTACCTAACCTACGCCTTTACGTACTGCTTGTTCATTATGTCCACCACGTTCCCCTACTTCATGGTCGCCTGGGGCGAGAAATTCCAAGACCAGACCTGCAGGTACCACGTGCTGTTCCTCTTCCTGCTATCTTCGATATTCGGCTTCGGGTACTTCACGTTGTTGCTGTACCATTGTTGCTTGGTATTGCACAATCGGACCACCTTCGAGTCGTTCCATCCGCCCGTGTTCAGAGATGGGGGAATCGACAAACACGGGTTCTACTTGGGCGCGTGCGCCAACTTCAAGCAGGTGTTCGGCGTGAGTTGCTGGAGGTGGCTGCTGCCGATTCCGACGAGCTTAGGCGACGGTTTGGACTATCCCGTTCGGTCGCAAGACGCCTCGAAGGAGTCGGGGTCGAGGTGATGTTTCAACGTTTTGTACGAGCTTATGATGTATTAATAATTTTCATATTAATAACATTCTTTGTAATATGAATAAAATTTGTATATTTGATTTCGTATCCTCATCATTCCTTCAATTACTTCCTGCTTTAATTATCCCCCAGGAACCATGTTGGTTCTTTTGGACCAGCACCCTTTGGTGGCATGTAAGCTGTGGCTTCTTATTCCACATATATGTATTAAAATAATGTGATAAAGGGACCAGTACGGCTTCAGAGAACATATTCATTATGTTCTTGGTCCCATAAAACAAAGTAAGAAACATGTTAAAATTCTATATTGAGTCAAGAACTTTTATGCCGGTATATTATTTACTTTGTTTTTTGGCAATTTTGCTCGTCTATAGCTATAAATTCGAAGCATATAAATCTCAAAAACACCGCCATTATATTTATAAATATTTCAGTTGGAGAATGTATTGCAACCGTTTATCAATTAGGAATCGAATAAGTGCGTGTTGGAGAGCTCGTAAACACCCCCTGCCTCTCGAATTGACCTCAAAACACTCCCCCACGAAAGCCTTCTCATCCGAAAACAATCGATCCGGCCACTTGTCGACCTCGTTAAAAAAGCGTTAGATTTACACTGAATTAACAACTGTATTTTACTAACAACCGTCCGATATTTAAACGAGCTCGCTTTCTGAAAGTTTTTAATAAATCCGGTCCGAGAGCGGGAGTGTGTGCATGCAGAGGACAAACCGGAGTTGTCCCATTCGAATTCTAAACGCACCCTCGAGAAGGTTCGCGCATATAGCGAACAAGAAATTTAAAACTCGCAAAACCGGCGTATAATTACACGATGGGGTGAGGCGCCGCAGCCCCCGTATTCGGCGAGTGTGCGGAACAGGCGTCACAGGCAGCTTATACATGTGTACATGGATTTGTGGAAAATGCACTCCGCTCGGTCGGTGAATATTATATTTTCACTCGCCACAAGTAATTACTCCTACGCTTCATACTCTTGCGGTTTTTCTTCGACATGCATACGTGTATTGAGATGAAGGGTTCCTGTTGGTCTGTTGGGAATTTACTACAATAATATCTTCAAAGGGGGTTCTACGTTCGAGGCTTCTAGAACGTGTATAGGAGATTTTCTATTAAATGTTCTCTCTTAATTTATACCGTTTCGTGGACTTAACGAGATGTAAGAGATCTCGATCTGGCGGTGTTTGTGAATTTACGCAAAATTGGAAACGTTTCTCGAGCAAGAAAGAATCCAATCAACCGTTTAGTATCCGGTCGCATTGCAAAATAAACATTCCCGTTTTATTTATCTCTGATAATAAAACGATTAGAAAACGCCTTTCCAATAAGAGGGAAAACCGTCGTATCGCAAACACGGAAATCGCTTCGAAGCGCTTATCTCTATTGATACAAACCGATATTAATTCGCGCCGGATAAACGTAAAAATTACATAAAACCCCGAAATTGAAACTTTAAAAACGCCGTACGTGCCGTATCGTTCTTCGGGTGTATTTCTACCGTTAAGAGTCCCCCCGTCGTCGTTACGCCGGATAAATTGAAAATAAACGACGGCGAATCTGTTGCTGCCGATATCGTTTCGGTTTCGATAGGATTGCCATTCGTCGCGTCTTCCTAATAAATACAAAGTTGAATTGAATAGCTATGGCGGTACACCATCTACAAATTACAACTTATACCACGTTATTACTAATCAAGCTGTAACATCACAAATTTAATATATTACACACACCTTAAGAATATTATGAGGAATGAACAAATTATGGCCATGATACTGATGAAAGAGTATCAAAGTTGTTGGAGAAACATGTACATTTTATTAACAAAGTTGCTCCATATTTTCACGATATTTTGGGAGCCCTTCTGCGAGTAGGGATAAGTAAAATGTGCGAAGATTTTTCGCATCGGAACCTCCGCGGCTATTTTTCGCTAAGCAGTTGAACATCTAAATCAATAGATCTCGGAGTTGCCGAGATAAACGCGGTCTCTCCGGCGGATTCTTGTCTTCTGTCGTTTGCGGATAAGCCCCTCTAAATAGCCGACGGGAAATTTATAATTTTCTTGCCGCAGCAAGCGCTCCGGCTGGTACATTCGAATTTTCATCGATTCGGCGGATGCAGAATTATCCGTCGAGTTCGTTAGCGTTCGTTTGCAATTTAAATGCCGTTTGTTTGGCCCGTTCCGGCGAGCGCTAAGCAGATTTTATTGGCAAATAGGTCAAAATAAGAAATTATTATTAAACGGGGCGTTTAAATGCCGATCCGTTCGCCTTGTAAGTTTCCGCGATAAAAATTTAACGGGGTATATATTTATCTATACACGGAAACTTTTCCGGGGCGCTTATCCGAACTGAAACGGAACGCACGAAAACGGTTCGGTTTCTAGCATGATGAACGGCAATAAAATGTTGACCTTTCGCCTTGACACTAAATTCCGGCGCGGTGCAGCTTTTATTTTTTCGTACCTGAAAAATAGTTTCCGCTCAAACGGGCGCGAAGAACAAAGCCGGCGAAAAGCCAATTTTCCAGTTTGTCGGATTCGACCGCGGCGGCAGCGTTGCGGAAAAATTATACAACAGCGACAGCCAGAAGGGTGTACACGCGTATTTAAAATGTCTGACGAGTGCGGTCGAATTGAGCCGTTTGAAATTTAATTTTTAGATTTTAACACGCCGAGTCGCTGCGATACCGGAAGGCGAATTATCCCGGATTATTATCGTCGAATCGGTTGTTGGATTGTGATTTCGCAGTCCGTTTGCCGATTTTCCAATTTCCATTAAGTACCTTTTTTCGATATCAATGAGTTCAAAACATAGATTCAGTCAGGCTTAACGGGAAAATTCACGATATTTGTCGAAAATAACAATATATACTCTAATGGCTTATTTTGAACTACAATAAAATACAACCTACTGCTTTTTATCTTAAGGTTATTAACAAAAAAAGTTACTTAACTCTTTCCACCTGACGATATTCTCCAGACACCCTTTAAATTACTTTGAACAGGACCGTTTTCGTTCGGCTAATTCGTTTGTTGTTTGACTAACCGCGGTTTCGAACCTCTCCAGCTAAACCCCTTAATAAATGTATAAGAGTCCATTGGAGACTGAAATTAGGATTATACGGGCCCCTGGACTCTGCTCTCTCTCTATACCCCGGTTATCGATACCGCTTCCTTCGCTAAATGGACCGTTAACGAACGCATTTCGCGGGGTTTACGCCAATTTCGAGCGTCACTCGGTGAAAAATGATAATTATATTCAATTTGCGAGGACCCTGGGGTAATTTATTCGAATATTAAACACTGAAAGTCGTCTTGAGTAAACTCGAAACCCTACGAATTTTAACGTAATAAAGTTTTTTGTTTAGGTATAGTACATTAGGGAAAAAATTAATATTTAATGTAATGTAGAATACAATGTGGGAAAAGTATTGTCCACTCGTATCTAGGGGCTTGATGATGAATATAACGTACCACACGTAATAAATGCATAAAGTTTGTATCGATTTTTGATCGAGTTTTGAATGCATTCGCTCGAAATTATAACCGACAGACATTTCCTTGTAGATGTAGATTGAAAATAACGATAAACGAACCCATTTACCTCTTGTTGCATGATATTCTACCATTCTGTAATAATACGTTGACCTTTTTGCGCAAATATCGACCGACAATAGATTTATGTTTGAACAGCGCATTAATTACATTTCGTTAGGTAAATATTATTTATATGCCTTGTTAGAAGTTGAGATGCAACCGATTCGATGTCCATGCATGTATACAGATACATATGTTATTTTACGTATAAATTAAGCAAATATGATTTAGCTAAACCGATCGATCGAATTAAATAGCACACGTAAACAAAATCACTTAGTGGATGCGATTTGTGTATATCAACTATTCGTCTAGCATTTAATAATTAAAATTGATGATCAGTTTAGTGAATTGTTTACAATTGTAATAAAGTGTTAGGAGATTAATTTTTGGTAAAAATTCAATATCAAAAGACTATTAAAATAGGCAAACATAATAAACTCTGTCATTGCAGATAAATTAATATCATTCATTAAAAATGTCGAGTATATTGAAAAATGTTTAAAATCTTAAGCGCTAAATAATATTTCATCAACAACGTTTTGATGTGCTTAAACTATAAATCAGACCATCAATTTCTATATAGGGAAATCCAACGCAACCCATAAATAATAGTTGGAAACAGGAAAATTGGACGACACCTTCCCCACTATCCATCATAAGTTTGGAAAACAGTCCGCACTCGGATCTCCCCGTGGAATTTTTATAACGATTTTTTCCATAAATCTCCCAAATCTATCAAAATGAGCAATCTTCGGAACGACTCGACTACCCAAGTATATAGACAACACTGGAAAACCGAGCAAGAATAATGATAAATTTCGAAACAATCTTGATCACAATCAGTGATCTAAATGTATTCATGTTAATATGACCATGATGTCATAAGAATTGATCTTTTTAGTAATGCCTCTCCAACGCTGTCTTAATAGGGAGGTAGTTGGTAACTTTGGATACCTCCATAGTGGAATGCCTATTATAATTTATGCAGAGAAAATAAAAAAAAGCGGAGTAAGTTTTGTAAGAAATTGGCACTTGCATTTTACGATGCAAAGGTTATTCGATAACAAGCGAAGTTTAGAAGAGTTTGCAACCGAAAACGGCGACTGCAAACATCCTTTTCTCGTAGAAACTCCTCTCGAGTCGCGAACACGTCCCTACGTCGCGATCGCACGTGAATAGAGTCGAGGGTGAATGAGCCGACTCCTTCCGCTCTATTGTGACTTACGAGTTGAATCGCGCAGGACTGGTTGGTTCCTGTTCCGGCTTAGGGCGCTGTTTATGCACGTTCGCCGACGACAATTCGCCGCACTTTACGCCCTTCGAGACACTTGGTTACGAGAACGCGTCCTATTTCATATTTATCAGTCCAAGAAAATTATTGGGCCATCTTTTATAGCTATATACACACATTGTTACAGTGTATCATAAACCTTTAATAGTACCCTCTAGTCCTCTCTTCTCAATTAACATTTTTTTCCAATTTCCCTATTGTAGCAAGTATCCATATCCAATTAGCGACTGGGGTTATTTTATTTGGGTCTACCTATTTTCTTCCTTAGGTAGGTAATTATTTTCAAGATGCAACCTACAAAATAAATTCAACACACCCACTTATTTCTCCTGAGGTATTGTTACTTAAACATTTCATTTTCTAATTTGCTTATTTTTAAACTATAGCAGTTTCGACTTTCTTTACAATTTCGATATTTCATTTTCTCATTGCACTTCTTGCATTTCGAGAGTCTTTTTCGCGAATTATTTTCGCAAAATTATGCAGGTTTGTATAAACACAAGGCGAGTTTTGCACTACAAAAACACCGCACATTCTGAACGAACCTACCCGTTATAATTAGTTTACGTTGAACATAATAATTGTTATTGTTATTGTTAGTTGTGCTTAATTTTAACCTCCAGGGATCCAGAAAAGGATAGCAAATAACACGCTAAACATTAATAAAGCGTATTTAAGTTCCGTGTTTGATACGAATCGCAGCTTTCCTAAATGAGTAACAGCTTAATTAAACGAAATTGTGTATTAACACTAGTGTATGTAAAAACCAATTTACTTATTTATCATGAAATCCACCTATAATTAATCATCCAAATTTGTAATTTGTAATACCTACATGGTTGTAAAGGTCACTACTAGATTTATATTGACTTGTGTCACTTTATTCTTTATGAAATTAGGTCTCCGGAAAGCTCTTAAGTAATAATAGTGTTTAAAAAGTCCTTTGTAAAAAAATTATAAACTACTTTATACAATCGCTAATAAAATAAATACCCCCGGGAAAAATATCTTCACCGAAAAAATAAAAATTATCAAGATTATTTTTAACGAAATAAACGTCGAAACGCAGGCGAAGCAACGACAAAAAAAGCCCAGACAACTAATTAATATTCCCGGCGAGTTATTTAGCCCAACAATGAAAACGAAAACGGGCGTAATCTTCGAAATTGCAATGTAAATTAGCAACACAAAACCGAAAAGCAGTTTTTTCGTTTTCAGCGTTTCTTCCTGCAACACGGAACAATAAAACAAAAGGAGAAAGGGCGCAAAAACAGACTTTTAACGTATATCTATCGCCGGTTAGGAGACGAGCTTGAGCTTCGCTGCACGTTTCTTACTGCGTACACAAAAGCGTGAGAATAATCATCCCAATCCTGAACAATCTACCGATATTAATTGTTTTGATAGCATTGTTTTGATAGCAATCATTAAAATGCTTACAGGATCATTATTTTATAACTTCATCCATTTGTAATGTTGCTTGAAATATTTTCGTGGTTTTTATAAGTACCGATGGGTGATAAAAATCTACTGTCATCAATTTATCGAATCCTTTTATGAAGCTACGGGATCATTCAAACACCTTATTTAACTCTGTTTATCCATAACAGGCAATATATGGAATGGCTGGAATAAAGCACTAAATAGGCATTTAACAATTTTACCTAGATTGTTTGTAATAAGTAGCCATTTGCTTGGGTAATAGAAAATTTAATATTCCTAACAACACCGCATCGCAAAAATGCTTGCAACATTTTGCCCGGAAATCTTCGTGTACCTACAAGAATTTTATTGAATCCCTGCAGAAAATAGGGAAATGTCTTGTTTATGCGTTTGCATACCGTCGCAGGCAATATTCAGCCCTGCATCAATCGATGCTCAAAGTTTACGTTCGAAGGCACCGGAATGATATGAAATTTTTGTAATATTTACAAGTATGTATCAAATGTCAGGAGAGAGGACGGATGTAGAAGATGTAAAGTAGAAATGTTAACTGTTCAACGGACACGGCAATATTGAAACGGCAAATAGCAATTTCTAGACACGTTAAGCAAATTTTACGACTCTCGAAAATGTTACAATTCGAGCGATATTTATCGACTTCTAACATATATGAGTGAGTAGTAGACCTTATTGGAAAATTGTTTTCATACTATATGTTAAACATTCTATTTTCCTGTTCGAGTTGAAAAGCACAATCCATTTTTCACCCTTAAAAGGACACCCCAATATTTCATTATTTGACATCACATCCAGACAGGTTTGTATGTAAAATTGTGGTACTCAATAAACAATTTCGATCGCGATATTAATGTCGGAATTTAACGAGCAAAAGTGTTTTCGAGTGGATTAACATGTAAAAAAATCCGCACGAGTGCGCTCCCCCGCAGGAAGCCCGGCGAGTGCAGGAAAGCGTCGAAAAGGCATATATAAAACGAGCGCGTATACCTACGGATGCAATTCGCGATGTTTGCGTCGGGTTGCAGGTCGGGGATTTTATTTGCGGAGGAAGCATCGAAACTATTGTTCGCCGCTAAGTAGTTTCTCTCGCTGAGATATTCGAAACATCTATTTATTCATTGTTCGGGTATTAAACGTTGAATTTCTCCGGCGTATTTCTCTGACAATGGGAGAAACGGGATGTAATCGCAATTAATAGCGGGGGCGGTTATTTATTCAGTTCCATCTCGCTTTGAGAATTTTTGATAATTACTTTGCTTTTTTGCCTGAAATGTAACATTCGTGGTATTACCTTAATAAGGAGTATACAGCCTCAGGCTAAATTATCCACATATTTTCTCACACATTTTCTTGTTCTCCTTAATATAGTAAGTAGTAAGCAAGTAAGTAGGTTCTCATGTACCTAAAGTTCTCCCGAGTAGTAGTAGCAGTAAGTAAGTTCTCATTTCTTATCAATATTAGCTATTATGTACTATTTACCTACACATTATTATTTCAGGATATTTAAGTGTACGATTTAACATTTAACAATGAACTTACGAATAATTAATGAGAGATAAATTGCCAAATTATTCTACTCTTACTCATAGGTATCTTTATTGAACAGGGGTCACCACGTCTTCATTTATTCATACGAATTCACTCACAATTAGAATTTTGTTCCTATTAAATTGTTTCTATAGAAATTTATAAAATTATACTTACAATAAAAGTATCGCTGCATGGGATGAAGGGAAAGTTTGGTAACGTGCTCGCCAGATTTATCCAGCTCATAACCGCTCTCGGCGGAATTTTAGAAAACTCATCAAACTCCCGGTAACTTAAAATCAATTTGTTTCTGTCTCGACGATTTCCCAGTTTCTCCCATGCACCGATATCTCTATTTACCCCAACGAATTTTCGATGAGGTAGCGCGTAGGGCTCTTCCCTTTTCATTCAACGCCAATAGCCGTTTATAATCGTTTGCGAAAAGGCGAAGTTTCTAATTAAAAAAACTAATTTGAAACATCAATAGAGGACCGATGAGCATTTTATGTTTCGGCAGAAATGTAGAAGATTATTAGATTGGCCCAATCATAAGAATTTCTAACAACTAAGACAAGAAGAAATGATTTACTGTTGTAGGTAGGTACTTTAAAATAGTAAATATCATTCTGAGGATGTGAATAACATACCAATCCTAAACATTTAAATTTTCCTACTCCAATTATGATTTTTCTAAATGGGTCGTTACTATTATAGTTACCAGAATATGCATAGCGTGCTTCTAATTCATGTAGTTTTGACACAAATTGCATATTCTACATAAAATTTTCAATACTACTAATGTAAGTAGGTAAGTACAGGTACACATACGTATTGGTAAAGCTTTCACTGCAAATTGAACATTGTTAATATTGACAGTCATGCACCGGCATACAATAGACGTCGGCGTCGGCAGAACCTCATTCAGGTTAATATCGCTCCCTGTATGGCATTAGATAATATTCAGAAAGGCGGCACGGGCGTTAAATTCCCACTAAATTAATTGGAAAATTGACACACTCGGTATGTAGTTGCCTATACGTTGTGAAACGAAAAATTTCCGAGCGCATTCCACTGGCTATGTAAAATTAAATGGCTGTATATTCTAGCCGAGCCTTTTCGACGCATAATTAAAAATTCTAAAGAACTTCTTTTCGCTTCAGTCGAGGAGCTTTGAACTATTGTTTAAACTTCCAGCTGAGAACTTATTTCGACGGTCTCTTTTAATGCGAAGTAATAAATTTTCCCAGCGGACTTTATTCCTCGAAATAAAGGTACGTTATTGGAAATATTATTTCACTAGCTGAGTTTTCATCAATAATTAAAAGTATTTTTAATGGGAAATTAATGAAAAAAAAAAGAGTTTTGCAGCCAATTGATTGATCCTTAATTTAATTATTTAGTTTTGTCAATATAGTAAATGATTTTTTTAGGAGTGTTCAGAATCTTATAAAGGAAAAGTTCGTAGAAAGGCTTAAAGTATACCATTTAAAAATAACTACAGAATTGTCTGAAATATCAGTAAATCTTTTCTTCAAAATTTTATCTTAGAATATCTTAGAGTATTTTATCTTAGAGCAAGAGTACCTACCAAAATTTCAACTTTTTCTTAAAATGAACAATTTTCTATTCAGATAAAGAGTGACAAAGAATCTTGAAAGTATGGAAAATACTGAATTTATCAATTTAATCTAGTTAAGTAGGTATCTTATTACATTTTTTATACACATTTTATTATATTTTTCGTTGTCTAATTTAATTCAAAAATTTTTAACAACGCGATCAGCTCACATTTTTATTAACTCATTAATTCTTCCAGCGAAATCCTCTAAACTAAATGAAATTTTAAGATAGTAATAGATCTACTTCGTAGATAAATTTCATTCTCATTCTCATTACACCTAACTATGGTATTTAGACAACGCTTTGTTTGTAAATTCATTTTTCTCCACAGCGATTTATTCCCCTAATAAATCACACGTTAATTTAGCTACATTACCTTTTAATTCTGACGGCGATTTATCAATTTATCGCATCATCTAATCAAATCTAAGCGATCGATCAAACTAATTGACAGCAGTTTCACGCGTGTCAAGTGATTTTTTTTTATTAGATTATATCGTAGTTAGAAATTAACGGTAATTTATAAGCAATTTTTTCCTGATCAAGCATCACATAAAGTGATTAAATCTGAATCAACGGATTAAGACAAGCGGTATCGATAGGTCATAATTAATTTGCCGGAACACAAACAGAGGATAACGCGTATCAACATGCAGATGACAGGTAGTGCCCTTGCATATGGTGCAAACTAATCTACGAATTTATACGTTAATTGTAATGCGATCGTTCCAAAAACTCGTTCTATACAATCAACGCTATTTTAATTATAATCGGATTCAAGACATCATGTGTATTAAAAGTATTATTTTGCGATACGTTTCCCGTTTCGCTGTGACATGCACGAATCCGTCTTTTTGTCGCTGAAAATTATCGAAAACGAGGATAATTATATTTCGCGTAACGTTGTTACGTTGTTTCGAGCGAAAAACCGCCGAAGCTCGTAAAACACTTTTCTCTAATATCATCCATCACGTAAATTATGACTGTCACGGAACGCACGAACGATGCACAGTCGACTTTACGAGATTAAAAACCGTAATGAACGGTAATTATTCCGCCGGGTATATCGCATTAATAATTAATCAATTTAAACTCGATTCCTATTAGGCGAGCCATCACTGCAACAATCCGCCGTAGCCTAATAGGTTGTCGCTTGTAAACTGGTAAACATCTGTCGTTGAGGTGTAGGTATGTACTTTCCTGAAAATCTTGACAAACATCCCTCTCGCCCTCTCTTACCTACTCCCTTTTTGTCATCGCTAAGCTTCCTAGCGTTTAAAGGGAAGTTCGTAATTATGTTGACTAAGTTTCCCCGGAGAGCCAAAAACTGATATTGTTGTGTAATTAGGATGTGTGCATGCTATCTAATAGGCAACGGGATTAGTGAAGGAAGTTAGATTACTTATGGGTTCGGATTACTCTATATTTTTTAAATAATTTGTTGAGAAAGAAAGAATTAAATTCTACCGTGAATTCGTAATAATTAACGAACCATTTTAATGAGCTAGTCAAAAGGAGCTTGTCTCCTTTGAGCACGTAATTGAAGAAAAAAAAATTAAAAAAAGTTCAAACTAACAACATATTTAAGCTACATATTTTAACATCTAATCCCACATTTAGCAATTTATCGTAAACAATAAACATAGTAAATATTAATTATCTACCAATACATTAACACGTTTAACATAATATACATCACACGGTTATACCATAGTTTCAAAACGTTTGATGATATTAGTTACCTCTAAACTACAGTAAATTGGAAAACCCAATTGAAACCCAAATGAATCACACGATTAGGCCCAATAAACCGAAGCCATTTTATCTCAATAAAAAATAGATCTGGGTCAATACTAGATTTATTAGTTTGAACCTTATTTGAACCAACTACCTGGTTCAATGAGGTTCCTGCAGTTCTGTGACATCTCACTTATCCACCGCAATTTATCTTTGTTTCCCTATGTGGTTATTATGTTTCATGGCTTCATGAAATCCTCTTTTATTTAGAAAGCTCTTTTCTTATCGGAGTTGTTTGGTTTTCTATTCATTCGTCCTCTTCTTGTTGGTCTTGCCATTTCTTCATTCATTCAGCAATCAACTTTGTATACGACGACATTTCGAACGAAACGAACCCAATTATGCTCCGAATCTCTTAGATTTCTCCGTTAAACAACTAATTTAGGTTGTGTCTCCTAGGCCCTGCGGCAACAAACCGTATATGTATATGTGTATGCCTCAAAACTCCTAATTACATTCTCTAAATACGAATTCTCCTCCTGACGAATTATAACTCGATCCCGGCTCCGACTCTTCCGCGTCACATATCGCCCTTAATCACGTTGTATTTTCCGCCTACAATTTAATTTCGCCAGTGTATAAAACAAACTCGAATTTCCCGAACTTTCATTTGCATATTTTCTCAGCTCTTTGTTACCCATCTTATTTACCTGTGTTAATTAATTTTAAATTTCGGAGCGGTTCGTTTCCGACGGCGTAACTGTAACATGGAATAGAGCCGAAATTATTAAATACAAAAATAAATTGGATTTTATCTATGCGGCTGGATATTAATAAACGTCTAGGGAGCGATTGATGTAGGTGATATAAATGAGTAAAGCGAAATTAATTTGGAATAATTCAGACGAAAATTAAGCGGAAGAACGGGCACTAGATTTAATAGTTTCGAGCCGAAGTAAATTTTTAAGTTGAAAACGACGCGGTTTGGCGCTCGGTCAAATCGAGTTTGTTGCACAGAATTCGCGAAACTTCCTCGTATAAAGCGAATTAATTAATTTCCGAGTTCCGTCTAGCTTGAATTTCCTTTCTGGAATTATCGTTAAAATCAAAACCTAAACATCCGCTTGGTTAAGTTTTTTTTTAATTCATTCAGTAGGTAGATAAATGGACAAAAAATCTTTTTAATCGACATTCCCTATGCAGTTTTCAATTAATTTGTTAGGTAATAAGCACTGAGTGTTTATAGAAGATTGAGACGTAACTCAATAAATGTAAAAAAAAATTTGGTCCAGAAAGACTTTTAGTTTTTAGTCTTTTAGAAAGAGTTTTTTAATTAAAGTTTAAAGCAAATAAAAATACGCTATTTTATTTGCGTCTATTTTACATTTCTTAATATAGAGAGCTTCTCTAAGTTCATAAGTTAATAGCACGTAATTACAGTTCACTGATTTATTTACGTTTGTTAAATTTAGTTTACATCATGCCGATATTTTTCGAATTTTCCTTTGAACCAGATGAACTTCCTCGTATGTATGTATATAAAGGGCTCGTTGAAATATCAATATTTAATCAACGCCAAGTGGCAGGTAAAATTCATTACATGCAACAACATTAAATGCGTTAATTATGCAAGAGGGGTGAAAGACGCCGAGTGTATTTTCACAGATTAACTATTAATGGTTGTCGAATTAACCTCACTCTATCGAAATCTGTATAGATTAAACTTGATAGTTGTGGGTAAAGACAAAAATTCGAACAGATATTTTAAAATTCCATTAGGTATTTTATTAGTAAGTGCATTCCGAAACTACATGAAAGTTTGGGTATTGTAGTATTTTTCTCTAATCAAGGTATACAAAACGGCAAGTTTCGAGCGCTGCAATCTTTAGATTTTCTATTCATTACTATCTTATATATTGATTGATGTTGATTGAGTTTCTTTATAAAGATTGCAGCATTTAAAACTTGCCTCTCTGTGTACCCTGTATGTATCAATACATGCAGTACGCTTTGTTAATAAATTAATTCGTTATTTTACCGCTTAATTCCTTTCCGCATCTACATTTGCAGTGAATGCAATTTAATAATAAAATAACGCATATTGTACGGTCGTTCGAAAAGCGGAACATATTAAAATTCAAAACTGCGGAAAATGTTTATTCAAAATTAACACCTGTTTCGAAATATGTAAAAGCCGAAATTACGAAATTATGCGCCGTATTTGCTTTATTGTCCCGCATTCCATCGGGTTGTGTTAACTCTGTTTTAATAGCACACTAGTTACATGTAGGTATATTTTTCGTCTGCGTACGTTTAATTAGGGTAATTTCTACATTGAATTTTGGACATTTAAGTAACAATTCAATTGGTTTTTGTTGTAATATGTTACAACACGTTTGTAAAAGGGTTTTATATTTTTTGTACATATTTTGTATTGTTTTCGAATTCTGATTGATGAAAGCGAACGTAACGTTTTATGCCAAAATGGAAGTAGCACAACGACATCTCAACGACTGTCTGCTCGAGTTTGGACAAAGTTTTCATGAAAATTTCAGTACAAAACTCATGAAAAAATAACAGAGAAACATATAAACTATATCTCTCTTTGGATGCATTATTCAACGTTTGTCTTACGTTGAAAGGATGTCATTAAATATCCATAACATCCATTAGGTATATATTGTGGCTGGTAAGGGAAACAAGATCAAAAGTATTGTTAATGTTAAAATTTTAATGATATTCATAAAAATACATTTAATATACCTATAATTAGAAGAATTATAGAAAAATTTATTGAGAATGTGAATAGCGCATGTAACAGGGAAAGTAGGTCCATTGCAATATTATGTTAAAAATGTGAAAATATAAGCAAAAGATTGTTAATATAAAAATTACATAAAAACAAAAAATAAGAAAAATTCCAAATCTTTAAAAAACTATACAAAGCCCTTGAAAAAGTAAATCCTTAACGCTAAAAAAACCCTTAAAAGTATTTTTACGGAGCAAAAGTTTCAAGCTATGCAAGTTTACTGCAACAAAATAACAAGCAAGTCTGACGAAAGTTTCATGACATAGAATAAATAGAACAATTCCTTAGTATATCCCTACAACATTGTATACTATATAAAAGAGAAATATTGACTCAAGAGTCTAGATGGTTGAACCTAGCTGGGATATATTTTTTTTTGTTTATTGAGGAAGTTTTTTAATACTATTATTACAGTTCTTCGGGGGTACAAATTTGTTAGCAACTCCCCCGTTCCCATATAAGTTTGGGTGTAGGTAATAGTAACTTAACTGCCAAGTAAAATATTCCATTTTTTGTAGGAGAATAGTCAAGTTAACTCCGAATCATCTGGATGAATGGAACCTCCCCGGGGCTACGACCCGATATAAAACACATTTTATACAAAAAGTAAGAGCCGATAACGTAAAATCGCGTTTCTGTAATGGTCTCGAATACGACTCGGCCGAAAATAAAGTCGCCGAGAGTCCGAACGACCGGTTTATTTTCCCATAAGGTAATCTTGTTCCACCAATATCGTTTGACAGAGATATATTGCGCCGGCCAGCCGTCCATGTAAATGACCTTTTTCTTTCCTCTCGTCCTATTTCTAAATTACGTCAAAGGTCCGTCTCGGCGCACGTACCGCACCGACGTAAATATGTTTTTCTTTCTTTTGAACTTTTCCTGCCAAATCGGGCGAATTTCGCCCGTTGTGATGGAAAATGCTCTTCGCTCGATTCGAAATTAATGGACTCTTTAACCTATTTTTTCAAGCATTGCCCAATAATGTCGGCTTATCTATTAGTTAAATTAATCTTATTCGCCCTTATGGTGATTCATTTTGATGAAAACCTAGGGACTTTCGATGCGCACTATAGGGTGTTCCATAATGACATGCTAATATTTAAGGGGGTGATTATTGGACCCATTTTCAGAAAAAAACATTATTTGATTTATTATTATTATGTCCTAAACCTAAAATTTATGTGAAACGATGAGTCGTACGGAAAAAAGTCAAGAAATCAAATTTGTTCTAAATTGAATGAGGATTCCAAAAATAATTATTTTTGGAATCTATTGGGAATTATTATTTCAATATTAGGTAGAGACGTACTATTTTTTCCTTGAAAATAATTAATGCAAAATCCGTACGGACGCCACTGTTGAAAATAATAAAATTATTTGTACATCAGAAAATGCATCTTGATTAATAGAAGAAGTGTTAAAAATTTTATAAAGATATCTACAATAGTATCATTGTTATTACAAAAAAATTGATTATTTTCTTAAAACTTCAACACCCTGCATCTTAAAAGTTAAAACTTTTAAGGCAGGTTCATATGAAGTTTTTTCCTTAAAATGGGTCCAGGAATCACTCCCTTAAATATTAGCATGTCATTTTGGAACACCCTGTATAGATATAATTCATTTAAAGTGGGCCATACACTATACCGCAGTAAACCAACGCCTGTTTTATTATCATAACACGTAAGAGTTTCATCTAACATGATTCACGTTAGACCATTGATCACAGAGCTCATCCCAGAGTGTACGCTGCAAATAAAGCCAATCCTAAAAGGATATAATTCTTATTTACAGCCCTATCGACATATTTACAACCCTAACACACGCCTGCTAAACAACTGCTTTAGTTTGTTTCGTTTACTGTTGAACTTTGATAATTCCAAGCGGAAATTTTTCCCATTACCGGCGATTTTACACCGGAAAAGTTACTTTTTCAGCGATTAAATATAATGATAGTTTTCAGTTACCGGTCTTTATTAATTAAAAGTAAGTAGTTACATTTTGTTCCTTCCCCGCTTTTTTATACCTTCGCAAAATTCCGCCATCGTCCTGATTTATGGATAATTTATTCGCAGTCCCGTTGGAAACTGTTCATCTCGCTTTACAAACGCATTAAAAACTTGCGAAAGAAAAACATCCTTTGTGACGGAAATCCTCGTGCATGCCTATCTTCCTCGGAAAACTCTTTACTAATTTTGCTCCAGATTATCTCAAGTTTTGATGCCGAAAGTACAGTCGCAATAAGAAAATTCATAATACTTAGATATATGTCCAGAGTGTGTTATAGTAAATTATATAGAATAGAAGAATATAATAAAAGAACATTTTTATAACACCTTGTACAATGAAAGAAAATTGATGGAAGATAAGGGAACATAGTTTCGTTCATATAACGAATTATTCTAGCAATTTTTCTCTTTAAAAAGAACGTATAAAAGTCGTTATCGCAAGTGACACTATTTTCGTATATGTGCATTCATTCTCTCTACTTTTTGAAACAATCTCAATCATTGTTTCAAAGGGAATTCCAGCACGTTTGCTTCATTTTTAGTTCAACTTGACATGTTACTTTCATATAACACACAAAGAAACGCGCTCCTTCATCGATTTTTAACGAATAGTTGTCACTATACCTACACATAAACGACCTGTCGCCTCATTTTTTCCATCCCGAGAGACACCGAGAACTCTTTAATAAAAAAATAAAGAGCGTCGATGCAATTAAAATAATTAAACAATGGGTTCGTTTCCGATAAAATTTTCTCGTTGCACCCGAAAATCGCAACTCTCGAAACCGAATTGAATTATCGCCAGGAAAATTGCTTTGAATTATCTGATCAATCGATGTTACGCTTCTATCTGTGAACTGTAAAATATAAGCGGGAATTACACGCATTTCACACAAACGCCGTACGGATTGCCCGTTTGATTGGCATTGCCTATATTGCACCTCATCCCTGCCCTTTTATCACAGCGCCAATATACCCAGAAAAACTACACTAATTCACGTTATACAGAAAATGAACATCGTACCAAATGTTAATATCCAATCTAAACTAATCACGCTATACATTGGATAGTTCCGACAGTTTTTTTAGCGTCTTGAAAGTCTATAATAATCAGAATATGTCTGAAACTTTAGAGATTTCCTGTATATTAAATGCGATGTCACTAAGGCGAACAGCCCTTGAGTTAGGAAAAGTGTACATAAGTTGTTGTATCAGCTCGAGGCTATTGTATAGTTTTGCGCAGAGTGTTCTACTTGAAGATACACGAAAATAAGAACTTTGAAAACAATGAATCCGGCGCTAGGCGAAGGAAGAGCGCGTATATGGTATTTAGTATTCAAGCGCGATCGCAGCGGCGCGGCGCCCGGCGTCGCTCTCTCCTATTCCCCGACGTTTTTATCATTTAAAAATAAAAGTCACGGCCGGAAAGTAATCATGCATGTTAGAGGTTAAATCCCTTATCGTCCTAAGCGACCGGATGACGTACGCATACCAAAGAAGCCCTTCGCTCTGTTGCCAACTCGAGCGGCTTTCGATGATATTTATTGGAATTGAGTTCGAGGAATTCGCTCCCTCCGAAGCGCCGGGAGCGACGCGCGCGGGACGCGGTACTTTCGATCATGGAGAGGAGAAAATAAAATCCTTCTCGTTATAAGTTAGCTCCTTTGGATTTATTCGAAAAGCGTAAAATATCTGCCATTCGGGTCGATTTGCGGGAAGAAGGGCGTGTGTACATGTGGCGGGGAAATTGACGCTGGCGATACTATGAGCTGCATTATTAGCGTCGGTCGTAAATGAGGTCGGAGTGACTGATGAGTTACTTAAGATACCAACTTTACAGCGTGAAATTTAAGCCCGGGGAATTGTTATCGCCCTACAAATTGGACAGTAACATGATGATTTCCATTTGTATTGGGGTTCTCCGGTCGCCTCCGTACGCTAATTAGGTCAGGCGACTTAATTTCCCGTGGTTTTTGTAGGTGCTCCGCCGGCGAGAATTACTCAAAATGCCGGATCTAGTCCTTGAAGGAGATTGGCATTTCATATAATACCGAGTGTATTTTATGTTTATTATTTAGAATCTTATTTACTTTTTTTCTGATGCCGAATTGCCCCGTACTTTTTTGATATTAATTTTCAGACATTATGTACATCTAAAATCTGAGAATTTTCAAGTTTTGTACGACCTGTAAATTATTCAGAAAGTTCATATAGGTACCTACTCAATAAATCAAACATGCACTGGGAGATACAGTGAAATATTAATTATACTTGACATGAATATAATGAATATAAGGCCGCAATTTAGAGTAAACAAAGTAAGTTTTACAGTAAACAAACGATTCAAAACTTTAAACACTTCGTTGTTCAATATCCTCAAGCTCGACTACACATTCTAGTGAACTAATATTAATAAATAGAAAATATTAGTAAATATACAGGTCATGGTAGAATTACCTGTTAGTGAGTGAAATTGCTCTGGCGAAATGAGCAAGTAACAAATAAGGATTATCGCTGTACCTACGACTAAATAATATCGTTACTTAAAGGGCTGTTCGCCGTCTGGAAGAACGGCTTTGTTCGCTTGTAATAGTTTACTTAACGGCCCAGTGTGGAACATTTTAAAACAATGAGGAACAATAGATACCAGCCCCGGCGCATACTTGATGAGGGAAGAAGGTAATAAACACTAAATCACCGTATTCTTTAAACGCAATTATCTTATAGTCCTGTCTTTTAGATGTAAGCCCTTGTTTTCAGGATAATTGAACGTTTTGTTTTGTTGCAAAAGAATTCAGAGCGATTCGGTTGATATTTAAATTCGTCGAAACTAGTCGTTTTTTTAAACATTTTTATAGGATTAGTGCTACGTGAGTAAATTAGATCGGAGGGCTAATTTTTACCGAACACTAGACAAATTTCCTTGTTAATTCGCTCTTTACAAACTAACCTGTTTTCGCATTGCGATTTCTGTTTTTGCATATGCCCTATAGGAAATTTCGGCATTAACGTAATCGCATTTTCCCGACTAATAATTTCATGAAATAAACCGAGCAATAATTTGTTGTGCTTCGAATTAAATACGATTTCCTTTTATTTGCGAAACGTAATTTATTTTTAATTTAATTCATCGAATGTAGGCATATCTACATAAATAAATTAATAATTTCGAGTCGAATGCATCAGGGTAAAATCGATATATAGGTTCGGTTGTTGTGCATAAATTGTTGTTGTTTTTTATTCAATTTCGTGCCTGATTTATGGTAAATTGTCCAACTAATTTTATGTTATTGTCTTTTTTGAATTATTGCTCACTTTCCTTGTTTATCAGATCTTTATCAGTTATAATTGTGTTGTTTGTTGTAAAATTGAAACGGCGTCAAAACAGAGATTTTATCGAGGGGCACAAATCGCGAAATCGATCTTTAGAAGGGCCTCCTTTGAGTCGAATCCGTCTTTTGTGGCGTTTTTTCGCTTTATTTATTTCGAAAAGTTGTTCCGATTCCATATGAATTGCTAATTTAGCCCGAAATATTCGAATCATTGGACATCCGTCCGCTCGACGGATCGCAAAATTCCGTAAAATCGATTGACTTACCTGTAGTTATTCTCCACCAACTAGGCTAGCATAGACTGGATTTCCGTCTTCTGCTCAACCACGTAGATACAGGGTGCTATTAAAAAATGTTAGCAAAAACACCAAATCTCAATTTACATATGCAATGTAAACTTTAATGGATTTTTCTGCGTTTTTAGCAAGGACCAGTAAAATATTCAACGAGTTGAAATTCCAATCTATGCATGTTATTAGAGTAGGTATGTATAGCTACTATCCGTATACATATAGTAATGTTGATAATTATAATCTAACTGCAAATCAACGAAACCGTGACATTTCTAGCGTTAAAATAGCAATATCATCAAACATTGTATGGAATTAACTGTTTTATGTATTCATCATGAACTGCCGCAGTTTATCGAGTGGAAATTCGAATAATCGGACCATATTGGACTTTAATCCAGTTTACCGAACTTTGTTTGCGTTTTCAGATCTATTATATTAGGTGATGTATGCAGAAGTATCAATATGCATTCTAAATATAAGTGTTAATTAAAATTATTAAAATTATTAAAATTATTACGATAGCGTCACGATAGCGTTATATTTTCCTATACCTTTATGCGAGTGTTAATCAATCCGAACATCGTCTATTCATAACTTGAACACCGATCGATTGTTTTCAAACACATCCAATCCGCTTTCCAGAAGTATAACGTATGTAAAACAGCAAGGGAACCGGTTAGGGTATCGCTCAAGTTCTATCCGATTATCTCTCGTTACTCCACAGACGCAAGTCTAATTACCATAATACCGGCGAGTGGGTACTCGCTCGCTATACAAAGCCCGGGTTATTAGTTAGCTTTAGTACGTTTCGTTTCGCTAATCCTGCGACGACCCCCGTTTAACATAGGAATCCTGCGGAGCTCGCCGAACGCGGTCACTTCATTACAATATCGTCACTCATTGATTACAACGAATCCCTGAAAGTTTTTGTTGAGGAACAAATCCACTGATCCACTGTTTTGTTAGTGGTTGTTTGTATGTTAAGGATCATGAATTTTCTCTGAAAATATTGTGTACTTTAATGTAACTTTAATTTAACAGATATATTGGTGGAAAAATGTGTATGAATAGAGCGGACTAGACGAGTATTAAGCCGTCTAAATCCCTGCCAATAAACCCGGAATATAAACGAAATCGCGCGAAATCAACCCCTATCATCGGCTAAAAAAATGAATACGAAAGTAACGGTGCGAAAACACTCCGGCTTTCTTCCGGCCGACGTATTTACTTTCGTTTTCCGCTAATATTCCCGCGTCCCTTTTGCGAAAGGAGCGCTTTCTCTCCCCCGTCAGGCGATATGTCTCTGTCCGGAAAATCCACCGCCCGAAGAAAAATGACGAAGTGTATCCGACGCCTCTAAGACGACACCTGTTTACTTACTTTTATTTTTCTAAGGGGAGCATTTATTATTCGGAGAATTTTATTAGTCGACGTATCGCAAATGATTCCGTCTGGAAAATTTTAACAAGGGATAAGGCGGACGAGGAAAACGGGAGCGAATTGTTTTCCCGTTAAAATTAGGCTGCAGTTTTGACAAGGATGTATATGAGGGAGGACGAAGGGAAGATTAAATGAATTTTTGAAATTTTAATGTGGCTTTTTACAGAAAGTTTCGGAGAACTTTATATGGAAGATTTTTATTTTTCATGAATTTGAAAGGAATTTTCTGTTAAATGAAACAATAAAATAATGCCATAAGGACTAACTGAAATCAAAAATCTTCAATCAAACAGTTCAAGAAAAATCCCAGAAAATAAATTCTCTAAAAAAATAAAAATTATTGAAATAATCTTAAATATATAACAATAAACACTGCAAATAACTTATTAAAAACTATCTACATATTAAAATGCTAATTCAATTCTGGCAGCACCAAATTTTTTGACCGAATAAAGTAATTTCCAATTCGAAAATCAATTTTCCCCGACGAGTAGTCGTTGAAAAGAAAACTCCCTTTCGACATTCGAACGAAAAGAGTCGTTAGAAATACCGACAAGAAATTTTCGAAAAGGCAACTCCGTGTTTATCGCTTTTCCATATATTATATTTCGTTTACTCCCGCTCGGATTTAGCGGAGGTTGAAAAGAAATCTCGCGTAGGAGAGGCCTCGGAGTTTTTGTTTCGAGTGGCAATAAAAACTCCCCTTCGCATTTCCAGCCGCTGGATGAGGATCTCCAGCGGGGCCTTCGCCCTCCGCCAGGCGGCGCTGGACCACATTGAATCGGAAAAACCCGTTGAAATATATATGCGGGGTTTTCAACTCGACGCGCGAGAAAAGTTATTAACGCGAATACCCAAAAGTTTTATTTAAAAAAATACATACTGGGTGGAAGTATAAAATCTGCACGTGCTATTGTAATCACGATAATGATTGACACCTTACATTTTGAGTCAACCCATCCTGAAGCAGTATTTTTTTAATTGAAGAAACCTTTGCAAAAATTCCATCTTTCATGTTAGCCCGGGTGAATGATAAAAGGGTTTTTAATCGAAATGGGGACCGAACCAAAACGACTACAAATCGTAATTACAACACTATTCATTAGAATCTCGAAATGAATAAACGGCTTAATTACGACGACGTAAAGGGTAATAAATTACGTCCGCCCGCCCCGATATTCGTTCGGAAAGTCGAAAAGCACGAAATGGAATATATGTAGGCAACAAAAATAATTAACTTAACAAAGTTGCAAGCAAAATCAATAGAGAATTTATTCGGAAGGTACGCGAAACTTGGTCGAGTTTTCTCTTCGAAAACAACCAGGGATTATCTACATTTTTTTCGTGATGCTTTTAAAGCGGAAAACGAGTGGGTTTTTATACAGAATGGTCCTCTCCATGCGAATCAATCTCTTCAAAGAAAACTACACATTTACCGTTCCTCCTAATTTAGAATTTATAAAAATTCTAACAACACAAAATAAAAATATTTTGTAACATACAGGATGTTACACTATAGGGAGACTATAATATTGATTATAGGACCATCTTGGGCCACCCTGTGAATGCCAACATTTTTTGGTTTTTAAGGATTCCTAAAATAATGGGCTGCCCGCGTAGGTGGGATAATTAATACCTGGATTAAAAACGAACATTTTTATGTTGGATTAAAAGTTGTTTTGTATGTAGGAAATTTTAAAATGTCGGTGCTTAATTAAATGAAAGGTGGATTATATAACATAATTTTGACAGAACGTATTGATTTCATTAGGTACGAAGTATATTCGAAGTAATTATGTATAATGAATTTTTAGGATTTTGAATGTTCTTCTGGCTTTGCTAATGGTTTAATTTTTTCATTGTTTTCCTTAATTTTTTTTGTATTAAATATTTTATTAAGTATATTAATTTTTTTAGTAGATAATTTCCTCTATACAGGGGGTAATACTTTGGCTTATTTCATGACTAAAAGTGCATATAAACATAGGTCCGAAAACGCTTCGTTACGAATCTATATCTACCAAATATCTCAAAAACTGCCTGTAGATCGGTTAAGTTCCTATTTTCAATTATGAATTGGAATTAAGATTAACGCCCGCAGAAGCAAAATATTCTAATAGAAATTCCGCCAAACGAGGACACCTGAAAATATCTTCATTTGCTGCAACGAAATTCCTGGTTGCAAAAAGCTAACGTAGCTTTGTTGCAGAGGAGAATGTTAATATTAACCGTCAGTAAAAAAAAAACAGGAAAAATCCACGTCGTAATTGCGGCATCACGTGGACTGCTCACTCCATAGCGCCCGGTGTTCCAGTCCAGTCACTTTGAGGAGTCGCTGTCGAAAATGCAACGCGTTTTCCGGGTATTCTCGGGTATTCCGGGTCACGTTATTTAGTCGTTTTGCGCCCGCTGGCCCATCGGACTGCGACCGTGCACCGAGTAATTCCGATTTTTCGCGCAGTTTAACCGAAATCGTTTGCCATGGAACGAATGTTTCGCGTACTTTACGCGCCACCGGCGTTATTGGTTTATGAAAATTTATATTTATAACGGGGCGAGGGTCAATTCGTACAAAAGGCTATCGGAAAAACGCAATCTAATCTAATTCAATTGTTGTTGCATCCGTTAATGGTGGTTTTATGTAAATTCTTGTTTTCCACTGTTCATTAATAAAATGGATTATTTTTAAATGAATGGAACACACGAAAAACATGTTTGATCCTTGTTCGCATTTGCTGTTTTATATTTTTTATTTTCCTAATGCCGAGCTCAATTAAAAGAGGCCATTTTTTCGACTGAATTTACGATAAATAAATTCATGAATTAATAAATTTATATCGAATTTCGGAACACCCTGTATCTACAGGATTAATCCATCCGCAAAAATCCAGTAGTGGCTGGCGAAAGTAAACGCAGAAAGATGTAAGACATATCCAAACTGAAGATTTTCCTGCGGAGGAATTTCTCCCAGGAAGTGACAGAAACTTTTCATTTCGTTTAAATGCGCAACTGATAAAAAACTTTTCTCATTCGAATGTAAAAGTTTGCGGGAGTGTTTAAGTTCTTTTTTCGGCTTTTTTTATCCGTATATTTTCCTAATGAATTCCGGGCCCCGGATTTGAAGAAGTCGATGAATTTTTTTAACTCCGCGCTAATCTTGCTCCGTATACAAGTTTGGAGCTATTATCAATTCCGAATGTTTTTAAACGAAATCAGGCCCTGGAAATCTATTAGTGAGTTTGTGGTATCATTAATAGCACTTTCTTGTTTAATCTAATGTTTCTTAATTTTGAGGGATACCCTAGGTATATACAAAATGTATAAAAATTGCATACAAAAATCCATTCAAAATATTAGATATATACTACCAAAGAAATGTAATTAAACCATGTAAATAACGCCAGTAATTTGAGCGTCTTGCAACCAAAACTGATGAAAATTAATATTTAAAGTTCACGTACGGTTTTTCGCTTGAGAAAAGTTCGCTAGTTACTATGGTAACCCATAGTGTAGACGTATACGTATTTATTTGTGCATGGAATTTCGAAAACCAGTATAAAGTTCGCAACGAAAATGTTGACAGGGTAATTTCAGGTTTTTAATGCAGGCCGATGAAAATTGCTTATATTGGCTGTTTCGGTTGTTAATTAAAATGAACATTTTCTATTAGCAGTTTGAAAATACATTTTTATTTTGAAATTCATATTTTCGAACAAAATTTGCAAATTGCATGTCCTTTTATGCTCAACTATTAAAAAAAAAAAGTTTTATTAATTTGATGGACTTTTTCATTACCCTAATTTAATTTCATAAAAACTATCATGCATATATTTGGTTTGAAATGCCAAAAAAAACCCATACTTGAAATTAACTTTATAAAAAACAACGTAAAAGCTAACTAAAATACATAGATACTAATAACAAACAAATCTGATATTATGGAAAACCATCTGCAACTAAATTATCATCAAAACTTACCGTAAAAAATACTATCTACTACATAGAAAATATTCTATAAAACTATTAAATTTTGTAAAAAATAATTCGGAATATACAGATAATTTTATTGTAACTTGCTAGTCACTATAAACTATACGTATTTAATTTAGTCCCATTAATCAGAACCCCAATATTGATTTAAAAGTTTATACAAAATGATAAAAATAAATATTACATCATAAAAATTGTCTTGTTGAAAACAATATTTCACAGAGAAAATATGACGTCTGATCGCAATTTAAGTAGGTATCTATACTGCCTTATCTTTAATAATATCTTTAATAAATAATATGATTATAGGTTCTAAAAATATAATAACTAATAAATAAAAAAACTTAAAAAAATAGTTACTAAAACTACTTAAAAAATTATACTTTTCTAATAGTTAATAATAGAATATCAAATCTAATCATAGAATAAATCTAGGTTTCATCAAAGGACCACATTTTTTATAAAAAAACCTAAAAATAAAAATTTCAATTCATTTATTAGAAACCACCCTGTACTTTAATATTATTTTTCATATAATTCATTAAAATTAAATATAAATCAATTACTAATTAAATTACACTTAACGTTACTCCCAAAGAGCCCGAAGAATTAGCCTCCAAAGAATTTCAGCGCGAGAGCGTGATTTTCCCAAATAAAAATTACCAAAATTTCGCCATTACCCCTGGCATTCGAATTCAAAAATAACCGAACCCCTACGCACTCACCTTATTGTGCACGACGACCCACTAAATCACCCCGAACAGCACACAAAAAAAATATCCAAACGAAACAATTTTTTCTTATTATTATCCGCACTCACGGAACACCGGGAGAGTTTTCCACGCGACGTGGAGGCCTGATGGAAACGGGCGCGCTATTTCCGCGATTTCATCACGCGCACCGCGCTGGAACGACTGCGAATTCCAGTCGCCGGCCGAGGAGAAGACGGCCAGCACGGCAGGGAGCACTTGGAAAACCTTCGGCCCTTCAGGGCGCAGCCGCCCGATTTGCGGATTCAGGCATTCCGAAGCCTAGGTTTTTTTAACACCTATAAATTAATCGTGAGTTATCTTTTGGATTAATCTCGTTTGATGACGAATAGTTATAATTTTGGGCGAATTTAACGAACTTCGAAGTTTTAATTAATTTCTGGAACGAAAACACGAGTGTATAGAATTTGAGAATTTTGGTGGATGGTTTAGTTTCTGCATACACCAGGATTTCGATTACGTTTGATATTATAGGGTTTGGAGATTTTAGATTTTAGTGATGGAAATTGAATATTCGTCGTGATTCTGAATACTTCTGAATACTAGAATTTTTGAATAATTATAGGAAATATGGATTGTATGAAAAAATCATACTTCCCAATGACAATGTGGTTGTAGTTTTAAATTAACATTTTGATTTATTCCAGAAATTTATTTTTACTGCTCCTTTAAATTTCCTATTTTTTTAATTCTTTTAATAGATACCGCAAAAAATTAGCGAGAATTACTATAAACTTTCATTTAAAATAAAACAATGATTTTTATAGGATCCAATTTATTTACATTTAATTGTCTATTTGAATAATAAAATAAATATTGAATGCGTGCATAGAAATTTATTTGAAAGATTTTTAATTAAAATCAAATGAAACAATTTTAAATAAAGAGAATAAGTATCACGGTACCATGTTTTAATTAAATAATTTGTTATGTCAACGATATCTACATTGAAATAATGCCGGTGAAAAATTAAAGGAAAATGTTAGATTAAAAAAATTTCTTACTTTGTTGGGGTTGCTGTTTTTATTCAACAATTTGTTGGTTCCATCAATTTGCCTTATTGGACATTTGAAACACTTTTATGAAAAATTATGTGAGACTTTTTTATTCTCTTTTCCTCTCTTATATTTTTCGATATTTCGGGATGCTTTTGATTTTAAAAAGATTTCTAAATTCCTAAATATCTAAGCCAATTATAGAAAACAGTAGGTACGAAAAGTGAATTATAAAAAATTTTTGCTCATTCCAAAAAAATAATCCCTTTAATTTAAATCGCAAGCCTGTATCATTTATAACAGTGTTGAGGGGATTTGTTGTTTCCCTCTTCCAAAGCCATCAGATCTGAAATATAATCGATTTCTTTCGGAGGAGCGAAATGGAAACCCGACGAAAAAGTCGCCGGATTATGACTAATTAAAGAGTTTCCGATGTGAATTAATAAAAAGGACTCGGGCGAATCCAACCCAACAGCCTGAGTGGCGCTTATTAAAAATAATCTCTTTGAATTTTTCATTGCATTCGGTTATTACGATAAACACACCCGGTCATCAGCGTTTAAATCAAAAGCAAACAAGTATTTAATCGAATCCCGTGTAAAAAACGAATAAAGTTTCTTCAACACACAAAATTTAGCAAAATTATATAGGGTGTCTCCTAAAAAGTACTTGAAAATTTGTCATAATAAAGTTAAGGATAAATAAAAGCGTTAAGAAACCGTCTTTTATAGAAAACAATTTTCGGGACATCCTCTATATAATGCCAACTTTAACGATAAAAATCGGATAGTAACAAAATTAAACTTGGACAATAAAACGAGCAGCAGTAATCCCCTCCGAGTTCACTAAAGCCCTAAAAACAATCTTTAGCCGAGGGGGTTAGGAGGTCGGGTCATCTGGAAGTGTATCGACACTATTGCCCTTTTTGCAATCAATCAGTCGAAGAGCCCTTACCTGTCAGAAGAATCCCGCTGTTCGAACGAGCGACGGTCGATGGCCGCAGAGAAGGGCTAAAAATTCCGGGCCACAGATTAGATCCGGTCGATCGTAAAAGCGTAATTAAATTATCCTGTGATTTATTTTCCAGTAATTAAAGTAAATATGTCCCTTCATCATGGTCGGATCACGCGAAATCTTACAAGTTAAGCAACCCATCTTACACATGCGGTATTAGTTGAATATATTTTTAATATACATATACTACAATTATTTTTTGATAATAGTAATAAATATAATTTTAGCTACATTCCACCTATTACTCGTATATTGAGGCATGAATAATAATGAAATTTCACCCTCTTTCCTAATAGGGCTAATTAGGAAAGTATACGCCCGTTTTTTATTCGGGCCTGGGGTGATATCATCCGCAGAGGGCACTCTCTTAGATTTTTCGGATTTTTTCCTCGACCTCCGGGTCCGGATAGCAATTACCGTATCCCCGAAAAGCAATAGATAGAATCGAATTACGCGACGCCGGGCGACTGATGAAGAAGCGGGGGATAAATAATATTTGCCTTCGGCTGGCTCGGGCGAATTGGGGTCGCAGGGCTGTGGAAAAACCCAGTCGAAATTTTCATTACGCTTTCGGACACTCGTCGTGTTTTCCTTAATTCGAAGAAAGTGCTTTTTTACATTTCCACTCTATGGCGTTAGATAGTTGGGAGTAATTAAATAAATTTATTGCCCTGCGAATTGCGTACAGGGTGGTAAAAGTTCGACGTTTTAACAGACAATATTATAGATTTTTGAGGGAAAAAATTAGTATTCGTTTCTTGAAAAAATAACATTTTGGGATAAGGAGAGCTTTCAAACGATATATCACAAGCCTACATTCCCATTAATAAAATTCGGCGTTGTAACTGTCCTTCAAAGTGGGATAAAGAATATCAATTTAGAATAATTATAAATTTAATTATTAAAAGTTGAAGTAATTCGAGATTTTCTATAAATCCGAGTATGTAGGAATGGTATACGAAATAATGAACTTAACCAATTTGGCGTTTCCACCCTGTATATCAAAGTAAATGAGTTTTGTATACAGTACTATTGGACACACTGTATAATATCGGATTTTTCTCAAGGATTCTTGTATAGTTTCCTTTTTATCTGGCGACACATGTAGCATTGTGCCTCCAAAAATAGCCTCTACTATAGGTATAAAATGAAATGCTACTATATTTTTACGAAACTGCCATCATTCTCAACACATTCCGCCGTAATAGTTTCCCGGATTTTCATTAAATTACGAAATTTCTCGTCGACGAGCGGCGACAAAAATCGCGCACTCGCATCAACCTCATCTCAAGCAACGACTTTTTTAATAAAATTCCTCGTAAAAGCGAGTTTTAGGTGAACAACGACAGCCAAAACGGCCATCAAAACCCTTCGCCCGAATTGATGATGACGCCCTATAGCGAAGGACGCGTCAATTTTCAGTTTGTAACTATCGCTTTTCCGCGCCGAACGCAGATTGACGGGCCACGGTCGGGAAAACCCGTCGTTGTCTATGAAAGGTTTTGCTTGACGACGATTTTTCAATACGTTTATAATTCGCTTTTCATTCTTCCTATACATCAATATTAGCAGACAAAAAAGTATTTTTATACAGCGTGTTTCACGTGCAGCGTGTTTCACGTACAGCGTTCATTATTCAATGAAAATATCTTCAATTTGCTGTTATTTAGGGTTAATAAAGAATTTGAACTATTACAATTTTAGCTTTAGCTTAAAGAAGGCGTTGGACCTAATGATGTAATGATGGTCATTTTAAATGACCCACTAGATCGCCTGGCTTAAATCCTCTGGATTACTCTATTTTGTTTCAGTTTAAATTTAATTATGTGCTATCGTTATGACATGTATTGTACATAGTATATAAGTACTGAAGGTAATTAATACTGATTATGAGCTTCTTATGATATTTTGAGAGAGATTTTGATATTCTTTCCATTTTTTGTAACAATCAAGATTGCACGATATGATGTGCCTGAGGTTGATCAGCATAGGTGACGAATACGCCACCTATGATGTCATTATTATGCAATTGGTAAATGTGGCGAAAATTATAAAAAAATCTTAATTTTCACAGTAGAAGTTTGAAATGGACTACTACTGTACCCCCTGGTTCATTTCAGTTTGTAATATGGTCATTACTACGAGTTGAACAAACAAAGATTACTACAATGACAGTTGTCAGAGTGAAAAGTTGCAATGACAAACTATCACTCTTTCTTTTTCTTTTATAATGGGTCGATTCTGAGAACATCTGTAAGACCTATAAGCCAAAATCTGTAAAAGTTACAGGAAATGCAATTCTATCCTCATCTGTTACTTACAGATTCGCTTACAGATTCGTAAATATTTACAGGCTAGACATCAGTCACTGTAAGCGGTACAGAGTGTGGTAGAGAGCATTAAAAAGCATTATTCCTTGTGTTTTGTTGTGTGAACCTTACGGGTGTTTAAACTATACTGTTCCACAAAAGTTAAGGAAGTTCACAAATATTGGGATTAATTTAAAAGTTGCAGGTTTTTTGATCACCAAATTTATGGGTCGATTCTGAGAATTTACCTATAAGCTACAGAATCTGTAAGAAATAGTGCCTGTAACTTGAAACTTTACAGATTTGTAATATTTGCTATTCTGGAACCAAATCTGTAAAAGTCAAGTTACAGATCTTTACCTTATAGGTTTCAACTTCACTCATGTTTATAATGTCAAAATTATAACCTCAAAACAATTAAAAGCTGTGTCTGCTGTGTACCTATCATAGAGCTAATAAACCGGTAATATAATATATAATAAAAGAATGGCGTAAGTAAACTACTGAAACAATATAATATGTATATGTATAAAGTATAACGTACTATATAACGTATGTTTTTATGTAGAGCACAAGGTGTTAAGAGGAAAAGAACAAAAAATACGTCTCCAGATCAATTAAAGTTATATTTAAATTTTATGGAAAATGATTACATTTTTCGTAGCAATACCATAAATCCTACAGTAGATCCCAATTATTTAACGAAAAAGTGGGAAGAACTTGCAGGGCAATTGAATGCGCTTGGAAATGGCCCCTCTCTTTCTGTTGAAGAGTGGAAGAAGGTAAGCAAATATTTATGTTTATTACTTTGCTGTTTTCACCCCTTATATTTTTTAGAAATTTTTGGATTGGAAGTATGCCACAAAATCAAAATATAGAAAAATAAAAACCCTTTCAATAGGGACAGGTGGAGGACTTCAAAGCACCATTTCTCTAAATGATTTGGAAGAGAGAGGCCTTTCAGTTTGGGGAAAGGTCGCGGTAGCGGGAGCAAGTCATGTTACGACTTATGAAGGGCTTGAAATACCAGATTTACAACCGAACCCTGAACCGAACGCTCAACCACACAAAACTTGTGAACCTAGTGCGAGTACGAGTCAGAGTCAAGGAAACGAAAGTTTTGAAGTAATTTATTTGGAGCACATTAACGAAGAAGACAAAGAAAATATAACAACCACACAAAAACCTGAGAAGAATATAAAAAGAAAAAAAACCAAACCTTTAAGTATTTTATCGGAAAATTTAATCGAAAATAGTAAAAATCTCACGGAAACTAATGAGAAATTAGTAAAAATTCTTGAAAATTATTCAAAAAATAATATAGAATTAAAAAAAAACAAAATTGAATTGCAAAAACAAAATTTGCAATTTGAGGTAGAAAAATTTAAATTTCTACATCCGCAATTTGATTTTAATTTAGAATAAGGTTTTTTTAAACAAAGTTTTTAATATTATTAGCGTTTTATTTATATTAGTTTTAAAGTTTGTTGTGTTATTGTAAAGTTTTGTTATTTTTAAGAATGTTTTATTTATGTTTGTTTTATTTATGAGTGATATTTATGATTTTTGTGTTTATTTTTTTGTGATTAAAAGACTGATATGTTTGATTTTTTATTTATTGGTTCATATTTTCTCTAATGTAATTTGCCCGTTCATTTCTTCCAAGATCCAATAATTGGCCAGAACCTACTATTGCATCTTGTGGAAAATTATCTGTAAAAAATTAATAGTTTATATAACGGTTAATCGATAATATTTTGTACTTACCATTAACTTCATCATATTCTATTTCATTTTCTGGAAGATCTAAATTTGCTTCAATTGCAATATTATGTAGAACACAACATGTGTAAATTATATTTGCTGCCTTAATTGGATGGTATATTAGAGTTCGATGTCTAGAAAGACATCGAAATCTGCCCTTTAAAATACCATTTGTTCGTTCAATAACGTTTCTAGTAGATGTCAATAAATTATTAAATAGTTCCTCTGATTCAATCTGAGGATTTATGAAGTAAGTAAAGAGCCAAGGTTCTAAGGGATATCCACTATCTCCTAAAACCATAATGTTAGAGAAATATTTCATATAAATTATTTAAATACACACTGACCTATTAATCGTGGTGAATTGTCTCCTCGTTCATAATTTCTCATTAAATGGGCTCTTATGGTACTAGTATTCCAAATTGCAGCATCATGGGTTGAGCCAGGATATCTGGCTGAACAAGCTAAGATCTTACAATTTGAATCTGATATCTATAATAAAAATATATTGATGATGCCATCGATATGTCAACTATATCTATATGAATCTACTTACTAGCATTGTGTTTATTGAATGTTTTCCCTTTCTGTTAATATACACAAAAGGTGGATGTTCATTATCATTCATAGGTGTAGCTAAAATTTCAACATGAGTGCCATCAATAGCACCTATAACACCTCTGAAATTAAATTTTTCATAGAATCTAAAAAGAAATGAAACCATTGAGTAATTTTTTTAATTAAAAAGAACCATATACATTACCCTCGTTTTATTCTATTTTTTCATCCTCATTATTTGGAAATTTTATCCACACCCTCATCAGTTCTTGAACAATCAACTCACATATATGTGAAATAGCTCTGCTTATAGAAGATTGGCTTAGTGATATCCAAGCATTACAACCTACTACATTTTGATATGACCCAGTTGCCAAAAAATTTAAAGTGGCGAACATCTTAAAAATTATATTAATTATTAAAACATTATTTAGCTTATGACATTATATGATCTTACCTTTACTTCAAATGGAATTCCCATATTTCTTACCCTGGCATTAGGTCTTAAAGAATTTATTAAATAATTCACACTGTCTTTGTCTAGACGAAAGATTTGTTTAAAATGTCTGTCTGTGAGGTCAAATGGATTTAATTCATCCCTCAGACGCCTTCTTTCAATTCTCATAAAATTTCTGAAAAAGTTATTTGTATTAATTACGTATTAATTCATTACGTAATATTTTGTAATTAATTATTAATTAAGTAAAATAATCAGTATTTATTTCAGTAGATACCTACTACTTAAAACTACAAAAATCTCACCTGTTTTCATATTCCTCCAAAAGAACACCCGCAAATAAATTAATTTGCAGGTTATTCATAGTAAACAACAGGCTTTCGCTTTAACTTTAAGGCTGGGGTTTCCGCGACAAGGAACAACCTCGAGTCGATGCGTAAAGTGAGACAAAATAGTGCCTGATAAATGCTGCCAATTTATGTATTGCGGACAATAGCCAAACTCTCAAGACTAATTTTTAGAAACAAGCAGATATTGAGTTGAATAAATATCCGTAGCGCGTAAGCGCGTATCCGTAGGTAGTCGGTAGGGTTTTTACAGGGGTTGCCAAATATCGTTGTTTTATTATGTTATGAAGAAATTCACTTTCCATCCTCGATCTTGTTTTTGCTAAAAACTCTATTTATGATAATGAAAAGGAATAATTTTTACGTTCTTCAGGCACTTTTTGAGAGGAGTCCAGTGGCGTATTCTTTTTTTTAATTCGAGAATGCTTTAAGTTGTATTTTTATATGCAAAACGCAGCACATGTTTTTATAGAAATAAAAAAAGTCTTAGATAAGCTTGTTTTTATTTTTTAAAGTTTGTTTTTTTTTTGCTTCTTTTATATATAGGGGGTCTCTACAGGGTAAATTTTAGGCACGCATATTTAAAATAATTTCAGGAGCGATACAGTCTTTATAAAATTGCACCAATTTTGGCAGCATTACATGTTGCCAAATATTGTCGTCTTTTATTATTTCTTCTATGAACAATGGATTCCTATCACCTGAGTAGACTACGAAATAGGCTTTGGTAGCACCAGTTACAGCTAGCTGCCCTTGAATCTGGAAAGATAATTTCAACATTAATATGATGAGTTATGATAAAAATATAAGTAATTTTTACCTGATAGAAATAGTCGTGTTTTTTTTTAATTGAAATGACGTCACCATCTGTTTCAAGGCATGAAACCATTTTCTTTTTAACGGCTTCCATCAGGCTTAACTCCGCTTTAGCAACGGTATATAGGCACTTTACTTCCACAATTTCGTCCTTGTTAACTATTCCTAAAAAATAAATACATTGTACTTACATTTTTTTATTCATTTGATTATCTTACCATCTGGGGATGCGCCTAAGAATCCATAGGTTCTGTCTATATATAAGCCTGATGGATTCACATTTTTTCCTGTGTTCTCCATAAATTTACGAACAGCAACTTCCTCAAATGCTTTTCCAAAAGCGACCGCATCGTTTGTAACAGATTTGTTAGTCAAAATTTTTTTGACTAACTTGTCACAAGATGTACTTTTTTTTCGTCTTACTACAGCTCCAAAATTGGATGCAGTAAGACGGTGCATTTTTTCACCTACGTATAGGAGGTTACTAAATTGACCAATGGTTTTCTCCCTAATGTATTCATGCTCGTCTGATGTCACCTACAAATTACATAATTATCATAGCGTTTTAAAAAATACATAGCATGTGCGTATGTGTATAGGTAGAGCTGGTACCAGAATCTAGAATTCCAGGCAAGCAAATTTGACTTAGTTTGCCTGAAAATAGAGAAATTTTTATAAATGTGAATTTTACCTGTAAACGTTCACATAAGTTTTCAACTTCGATTTTTAAATCTTCATCAGACATAAAAACTTCTGATACATCAGGACTGTAATTTTTGTGTGTCTCCTGAATTGTTCTCAGTCTCTTTTTTTTTATAAACAACTCTCCTTGCCGCTTTCTTCTCTTGTTACGCAATGAAACGACTCATGTGTGTTGGCACATCTTCATGGAAAACTTCACTCCACGATTTCCTGTGCCAAGCATGTCCCTCATTATATTTCAGCCCCGTTAAGATTGACCGCATTTGGAACGAATCTCGCTGAATTAAATTAAGCCGTTTGCCCATGTTGAAACGCGCCATCAGCGACATAAATAATTCTGCTCGATTATTGGTTTCACGATCAATTAGCATTGGGGCTTTGATAATCAGTGGAGTCAGCGCGGCGTATATGTGGTGGTGCGCCCCTGATGAAACTAACTTACTAGTTATGTCATTAGAGACGTCACCAATGCGATCGCATATATTTGAAGGACATGAGAAATGATTCCCAAAGACGTGGTCGACAGTTTTTCTCAGGTCTCTTTTCAAATTTTCAACGTCGTTGTTTCCATTTACAGCCGACATAACCGCTTTCTGCAGTTTTTCAATGTTTGAAGACGTCAATATCTTCCTAGCTTCAAGGGAAACGCGTTTGGTGTCCTGTTTCAACTTGTGTAACCTCTTTCCATAGTTTTTGAGTGCATGATTCATGCACTCTATTTTCTCAACCTAAAACAAATTTGTTATTTGAAAACAAACTACTAAATACTAAATAAAAAATGAATATACTAAGAATGCTAAAAATATTTTAATAAAATATACAGTGCATTTTCTTCTCAATAGAAACTTACAGCCCCCGAATTTGCAGAATACGTGTGACCGTAACTCCTCTTGGACCATCCACCGTCCACACAGACTGTTATACAACCCGAGCCATTTTCGTCAATATTGTTGCTTTTCTTCGCTAATTCGAATTCTTCTTCTGCCGCCTCTTTCATTATATTCCATAAAGTATTTTTCCAAACCTACAAAAGTAAAATTGTTCATCTTGTTTGCCGTTGATATTTTGACATATTTACATACCTCGCTTAAATTTCGTTGCGTTTTGTAGAACAATTTGCTAGATAATGATGGTATATCCATTACGCTTAGCAACTCCGTTGTATGTGTGAATGTACTTCCCGTCGATAAAGTACCCCACACCATAGCCCTGTTCATAGCCGAAATTTTTTTTGCAGGATCCTCGTTTGTTACTGACAGCTCTTTATTGCATTCCAAGCATTTCAAAATAAAAGTACTTTTTAAACCCTGTCTTTTTTCTTGATGAACTTGAAGTTTACCAAAAGAACATTTTCTGTTGTGAATTATTTGTATATTGATTATTTTGTTCAAAAAATAATCAATTTCTACAACGCGGCACCCTGATAATATTGGTTCCGGTTTCTCATACTCTATGTTCAACTGATGTGCATTGATTCTGAAAATAGTAATGACTTAATATCTGGAAGCTAATGTCAATCTGTTCGAATTAACCATCTTTTCATTACAATTATAATAACATTAAAATTACATTTTAATTACATTCGATACAAAAGTTCTGTTAATATTTTCAATACGTGGAAAGTTTAATTCCGATTGCAAATCTCTAGGCAGGTAGTCGGGGTACCTGCTTCGATTATTACGATTATTTATTGTATTATTTTCTTTTTTCCAGGAAAAGGATAATCAAATTTCTAAAAGTAAAGTATAAACCCACGAGTGATTGGTTTTTCCCTATTCTCATAAAACCATCTAAATATTAAATATACAACAACAGAGGCTAATTTCTGCATGGTTGTTCTTCCATAGTCCAATTTTTTTTTCAAAAGGAGTGTTGTTACCATCATTTTCAAAACATTGCATATTTAAAATTACACCACAGCGAGTAATTGTATTTATAATCGCAAATTTTGTAATTTTAATTAATTACATTTGCCAAAAGTAATTGTAATTAATTGTATATTATATAAAGTAATTTTAACATCACTGGTTGGTTATTTAAATATGCATACATTAAAATTTAGTTAGTGGTCTTACCTCTCGAATTCATCGTAATTTTCTTGGCTGAAAAAATCGTAGCAACTCTCACCCTTTTCTTCACATTTACTAGTTTCGGAAGCGAGTTGACGTACATTACATTGCTGCAGTTGGCCAGTTTCAAAAACTTTTGAAACAACATCTTCTACAATTTTCTTGCAAGTCGTTGTTGTAGCTTCTTGCTTCTCAATTTTCCCAATAATTTCATCTAGTAATTGATGTACAATGCCTTTCGTCAACCTAGCTCGCTGCCAAATTGTATTGGACCTGGATTTTTTTGAGCGTTTTTTACCCAATTGACTCCTAAATTTCGGCATATCTAATAAATAATTAAAATATTAATAAATTTACAAATTAATAAATTAATAATAATTAAACAAATATAAGAGAAAGAAACAAAAAAACTGTAAAAATTTATATCGTAATACTACTTACTTTTTAAAAAAATATGAACTTGCTGGAATACTCGTAGGATGAACACTTAAAACTACACGAAACTACACTATTATAATAATTTAAACAGTCTTAGGAAACAAACACTACAAACAATTCTTCTGATGCTGACTTATTTAAAAATGACGCGAAATTCGGTTGCGCTCAACTGTAATCTCTAATGAGTTTTCTATCATCATTATGAGTTGTACAGATATCTGCAAAGCGACATATCTATTGCAGTGTCCAAATTAAGCACGATTTTCGAAAATGCAATGATGCCAGTACGATAGAAAAATACTGAAATTAAGGCAACACAATTCATTCAAAACACTATTCATGCGTTTCATTTTTTACTTTACTGCATTCATTCATCTTTAATGAACGATAATTTGCAAACAAAATTTTAATTTTATGGACATATACGTCTAAAATGACTTTAAGAAATCGAGTGTCAGCATAGGGATTTTAGTATATGGAAATCCCAGCCTTAAACACTCGTAAGGTTCACACAATAAAACACGAGAAATAATGCTTTTAATGCTCTCTACCAGACTCTGTATCGCTTACAGTGACGGATGTCTAGCCTGTAAATATTTACGAATCTGTAAGCGAATCTGTAAGTAACAGATGAGGATAGAATTGCATTTCCTGTAACTCTTACAGATTTTGGCTTATAGGTCTTACAGATGTTCTCAGAATCGACCCATTAGTATGAATTGTATAGGTAGGGGCAAAAAATCCACTCAGATATGAGAGAAAACCTTTTAATTTCGCATATTTGAAAATTCGGTGATCAAAAAGTTTGTAATTTTTAAAATAATCGCGATATTTGCGAATTTCCTTAACTTTTGTGGAGCAGTTTATTTAAAGTAAAAGCGTGTTTTTTTACTATGTTTTTTACTGGTTTTTACCCATAACCTACAAATGAATTTATTTGCGGGTGTTCTGTTAGAGAAATATGAAAACAAGTGAGATTTTTGTAGTTTTAAATGCATTTTAATTTTTTTTTAAAAGAGGCATTTAAACAAATATTTTGTTTATAAAATTTAAATAAAATTCTAGTTGATATGGAGACGTATTTTTTCCTTTTCCTCTTAATACCTTGTGCTCAACTTAAAATACGTTATACATATTCATAAGGTCGGCGTCGGTACTCAATGGTCTCAAGTGGTCTCAAGTGGTACTCAAGTGTCTAATGGAAGTTGTCCTTATCGATCGCTATGGGTCGAACCCATAGCCTTTATAACGTATATTGCAAACCAAAATGAATCAACCTGTATAGTACCTGGTTTTTATCAGTACATTCAACCTAATACAGTTTTTATATGGGAATTATAACTTTTAATATACATACAGGGTTAATAATTTCATAAGTAACTCAAAAAAATCAAGAAAAAAAATAATCCCTCGGCAAATCAAGAGTGCCTGAATAGAAAATGTCGTAAATGAAATATGACGTACCTGAAACCCCGTGAGCGCTCTCGTTGAGAATTGACATCCTGCCGGTGAGAGGAGCACTGACGCTCGGCGCTCTTCCTCTGCATTCCATTTGGAATGTATCAATTATATCAGAGCCGGCGTCCCGCGATAGGGGGTGACTTATTTATGCGAAAGATAGGGTAATTAGGGTCGACGAGGATGATTAGTGGAACGTCGGTGACGACTATCGCGCCGCCGACCGCGAAAAAAGAAATTACGGTAATGGGCGATTGTGTGCAGACGAGGCGAGCGCCCGCACCGAATATAATGCGCAATAATTTAGACGGCACGCTCGAAATTAACCGACCCTCTGTTGCAAAATGTTACTCGACTAATGAGTGAGGTATTTTATAAGTATTTTTTTTTCTTAAGAAAAGCGAAAACTGAAGGTCGTTTTATAGATTTATTTGATGACCAATCCCCCTTCCAAAGGCTAAGGAACTAATAGGTATTGGAAAACAGAGATGCAATAAATATAATATGTAGTGATATAACAATATAAAAAGTTAGAGATAAAATAATTTAAATATATCGCGTGACATGGAACAATAGAATAAGAACTGCCGTTATTGTGTATGTTCTGTGATCTATAAATGACGTATTTATGGAGAGAAAAAAGTAGATTATCTTTGGACAATTTTGCCATCATTTATAACTCAAATTATCATTGTAATCTTGAAGGGTAATTTTAAAATCAAAGAGAAAGCAAGTAGCTTTTATTTTGGCTAATACACCTATTAGAGCCTGAGTGGGCTGTAATTCCTAATGTAAGAGACCAAATTTTTCTATTCAAAATAAACAGAAGAACATAACCTTAGGAAAAATTCAAATAGATGGTTTTTGAATTAGAATTATGAGCCAAATAAGTCGACTTCAAGTGTTAAAGCTGTACAAAGAACTATTACGATACGGCGAAGAATTAACATTGACCGATAAAAATTACTTTACGTCTCGCATCAAAGGCGAGTTTAAGAAAAACAAGAACCTCGAAGAAGTCGACTCGATCGACCACAATTACAAGGTAATTACTAATTTGTATAGTTCAAGTAGGGCTTCTCTTCATAATTATTTATTTTAGAAAGGAGTTACGTTGTTGCTCAGAAGAGCAGTGAAGTAATGATTCTGTGTAGAAGGTTTGTTCGGGTACCGTTTAACATCTTAAGACTGAAGCATACTATAGACTATTCCAAAGTTCCGGTTCTGTTGGAGAAGGATGTCGAGGAAATGCACGTCAAGGGTAGCGGCCCAGGAGGTCAAAAAGTTAATAAAACGTCCAGTTGCGTGGTTTTAAAGCATCTTCCTACAGGTATTTTAATCTACATTTCCCATGAACTTAAACTATTGTTATATAGAGAAATTACGTACTTATCGATACAGTAATAGAGTTCTAATTACAACATTTAGTTGCTCCTAAAGTATATGCATATTTTAAATTTGTCTTGGGATACTCGAGTAATTCAATTTTATTTCTTTTTTTAAGGTATTGTTGTTAAATGCCAGGAAACTAGGTACCTTGAACAAAATAAGAAAATAGCCAGGGAGCTGTTACTTACAAAAGTAGATAATTTCATAAATAGAGAGAATAGCATACAATCTCAACTAGAGTCAAAAGATGATAAAAAGAGCCAAAATAGAGAGAAAAAGCGAGAGAAGCTAAAAACTTTAAAAGAGGCCTGGAAAACTCGTGAATTCGGTGATAAATCATTGTAAATTTAGCTACACATTTTAGGTTATTAAAAGATCTATTATAAAATTGTACTAATTGTATCTACATTTTCTTTACAGGAAAAGGATTTATTTAGGGCTTATCACTCACATATCTTGTACTGAATTCAAAATCAAACGTAGATAATTTTGGAGTAAATAAGTTAGCAAAGAGGTAAGACTACTTAATACTAATTTATTGGACAATTCTGATTTTACATTTTGTAAACGACACTAATTCGAAATTCAGATAAATAAAAATGTAACTAAAGAAATAGACCTTGCGTAGAAAATTGGAAAATTGGAAAATTACAAATACATGTCACTGGATCGATTTTCTAAAACACCGAGAATAGTTCTTCAAATATAATAATTTAAGGTCAATACAGCCTTAGAACCAACAGATGTTTCGAATAACTACCAATAATACTAGAATGTAATCAGATTAATAAACAATTATTTTATGTACATTCTAATGTTACTATAAGGTATTCTTGTGTTATTTATATCGTTTCATAATAGGTAGCCTTATTCCAATAACAATCCTGATTATGAACAACCTGAGCAAGTATTAAATACAATACATATTAAATAAAAACTAGTTGAAATGAACAATGAATATTGCTTATAATGCTAAGTTGAGGATAGAAAATAATAAAAGTACGTGAAATAGAAAAATACGTTCTGAAATTTTCTTAATTATTTATCTACCGCTTCTATGATTTATAAACAAGCGTTTTCATTAATCAAAATATGGATAATCTAAACAAAGCCATATGAAATCTTATACATTTCATTAGTAACTAGTAAAATTACACGAACAAACCACTAAATTGTGGTCAATATTCTTACAATCACAATATTTCTATATTTACTACCTTTTCTATACATTTAATTGTTTTCATGTAGACATAGGAAATACCGAAATTCGCTTTCATTACTATATACAGGACAAACTATAGATACAATAGGTTGTGTTAAATTTTTCAGATCATGTTAACGCAAGATACATAATCCAAAAATTTATAATTTTCGAAATTTTAGATTTACTGTCCCATATTCAACGTATAATATTGTACACAACTTACGACTCACCCTGTATAGTGTATCATAATGTTTATGTAAATAATTATTACAAATCATCTGATTTTGTTCAAGAAAAAAATATATAAAAACGAGTATTTTATAATAGAGATACACTTCAAAGAAATTACGCTTCTGATTCGCCGGGAGTGTTTTCCTCTTCCAAGATTGGTACAATAAGATTATCCTTCGACATCAAATTATACTTAGTAACAAACTGAGTGAATCGTTTGCACAAGCACGTCTCAGTTTCGAACTCGTCGAAAATCGATCTATGATGAAAGTAAGCATGGGAGAAAATTCGATACACCCTTCTGCATACTGATCCTAGCTTCGCTACTGATGATTCTTTAATACTAACGCTGTAAATTACAAGTTATATAGCTTCAAATCGTTTAAGTTGTATAGAAATCAACTTACCGACTTGGAAAATATTTATTGCTGTTCAGTAAACAGGCGGCGCCGTCTAGAGTGTGCCTTGTGTAATCGATTGCCGGGCACTCTTTCGGTGTTTTGTGTGCAGCACAAAGGAATATCCATTGCTCGGTGGCAGTCATTTGTGTACATGTCTCCGGATGGCATTCGCCTTGCAATCTCACCGCTAGCCCGTTGAGCTCCATACAAAATTGCCTAATAAATAATGCAAAGTAAGTTACTCTCTGTAGATATTTTAACAGAAAACTAGTCTAGAATGTTCAAACACAAAACTACCTTAAATGCTCGTACTTCCACACCCCTTCATCTTGAGATTCGGGCATTTTCAATATTAAATCTATGTTATTAGGATCGCGGCGGATGAGCTGCTGTATATATTGTTGTACCGCAAGGGTACTGTCCATTTCCTCGAAGGGCTCATCTGGCCAACGACAGAAATCCTGTGAACAGACAACAAATTTATTTATTGTTCACTTTATGACGCGAAAACTGTACTCTTTTAATTCAGGTACTAATTTATGATAAATTATCTTACTTTAGCTTTTGTTCCGGGCCTATTTCTCCGCAAAATTGTAGAACCATCAGCCATCTTCATCTTTGACATAAATAATTTGTTAAATATTTTGACAGGTGATGTCACTGGTTTTCTTCTTTTTTTTTGAGAATATAAAAATTGATTTATCAAATATTCATAGTAGAGCATAGTTAGAGGCCATTAGTTTGTAAAGTCGAAGATAAAGTGAGGTTAAGTTTACTATTTATTTGGGAATTTTTGCATGAATACCGAAACGAAAATAAATGCAATTATAAGAATTGTTTATGTACGTTTAGATTAATTAAAACATGGGGGATGTGCTGAAGCAACTTCGCGAAAAATCTCGAAAGCGTAAATTATTGTTAGCCCAAACTGTAAGTTGTTTACATACCTTATTGTTGCCTTTACAAAATAAAAATCGTAAATTTTCATTTTAGTTTGGAGTATCCGGAGCAGAAGAATTGAGGACTGTCTTAGGAACCGGAGAAACATCTCACTCGAAAGCTACCAGCAAAGAAAACACCAACGACAAAGAAAAATATGATTACAAAAATGCAGATTTCTCCGACGAATTGATATACAAAGATTCATCATTGTTCCTAAAAGTAATATATAAACAATGAATTTTGAAGATTTGATACTTACTATTATTTTTTCTTTCAGGGCACCCAGTCTTCTAATCCACACAACGATTACTGCCAGCATTTTGTCGACACTGGCCAAAGGCCTCAGAATTTCATCAGAGACGTAGGCTTGGCGGATCGCTTCGAAGAATACCCCAAACTGCGCGAGCTGATCAAACTCAAGGACGAGCTGATCCAAGAAACGGCTACTCCCCCTATGTACCTCAAATGCGATCTGATGAACTACGATCTAAAGACGTTGAACTGCAAATTCGATGTGATATTGGTGGAGCCTCCGCTTGAAGAGTATCAAAGAACAATGGGCGTAACGAACATGCAGTTTTGGAGCTGGGAGCAGGTCATGAATCTGGACATAGGCGAAGTGGCTGCCCAAAGGAGTTTCGTGTTTTTATGGTGTGGTAGTTCCGATGGACTGGATATGGGAAGAATATGTTTGAGAAAATGGGGCTTTCGAAGGTGTGTTTGTTATTTTTATGTCATAATTATAAGCATTAAAATATTGGTAATTCGTAGATGTGAAGATATTAGCTGGATTAGGACGAACATCAAAAATCCTGGACATTCTAAAAATCTCGACCCCAAAGCGGTATTCCAGCGGACCAAAGAGCATTGTCTCATGGGCATTAAAGGTACCGTCAGACGTTCCACAGATGGAGATTTTATTCACGCTAACGTTGACATCGATTTGATCATTTCCGAGGAGAACGAATACGGCAGTTTGGAGAAACCCGTTGAAATATTCCACATTATCGAGCATTTTTGTTTAGGTAAAACGATTTCGAATGTTCACACTTCATTAATTTTTGATAAACGATCGTTTTTCTGCCTATTTCAGGAAGAAGAAGACTCCATATATTCGGTAGAGAGAGCACAATCCGACCTGGCTGGCTAACCATAGGACCTGAATTAACCAATTCAAACTTCAACGCTGAATTGTACGCGAGTTATTTCTCTCCTACCACACTAACCACAGGTTGCTCCGACAGGATCGAAGCCCTGCGACCCAAAAGCCCTCCGGCCAAGGGCAAAGGGAACTCCGGAAATAGAGGCAGGGCTAATTTCCAAAGAGGCAGGGGAAGGAATCGTTAATACATGTTAATTAAGGTATATTTAAGGATTAAAATTATGCGTTTTATAAAGTAATTGTAACGGTTGAAATTTTGTTTAATTAGTCTACTTTTCGCATTAAATTGTATGAAATAATAGAATTGGACGAGTTTAATGTTGAAACTGCGAGGATGGACAAAAGTTTGTTGATTCCAGATTAGTTTCTTTTCCTAGTTGTACACCTATTTTTTTCGTTTCATATTTTCGTATGCATATTTGAGAACAAATTTGCATTTGAATCTCATGTCAAATAACAATCTCAAGTTTTTAATGTACTAAGCGCATTAAAACATTAGTAATTTTTCAAGTGTAAACCTCGCCTTAATAATTAATAAATATTCGGCATTTGACACGAAGAAATCCCGCAAAAAAAACTGATAAGGAAAAACAAAACAAAGCAAAAACGACAACTGTGAAACGAGTAACAAGCCACCTCAGTTGCGTTTTAGAAGCCACTGAAATCGTCGAAAACGCACTCAATAGCCACTAGACGACAGTCGATCAGAAGAAACGGGGCGAATTACTAATTAATCAATTACAATCCGAAGGAGAAAACGACGAATGGCTTGCAGTAATTTACCAAACAGGGTGCTCGGTTTCAACAATAAAACTTCCGATACGCTTTCGGAAGTATCGGAAGGCACGGTGACCTCGGACTGGCCGGCGAATTGGGACACCAAGGAGGACCTGAAGGAGTTCCTCGCCAAATTGGGACTGAAGGATGTCGCGGATTTGTACCAGGAGCGGTTCCGAATCGATAGGAGGAAGCTGGAACAAATGCTGACAGGTAAAACTGCGCTATTTCGAGTAGGAAAATTAAAAAAAAACGAGCTGTTTCAATTAGATATGGTTGCTTTTATTGATGGTAAAATTTTGAAAAATAATTGAACACGTGTTTGTTCGGTTATCGTTCCGATCGAACTTGGATTTTGGCTGGTTCTGGTTTGCTAAATTTGAAAAAAAATGATCGGTTTTCAGGTGGAAATGACGCGCTTGTACCAGCCGACGTGTTTTTTGCGAAAGTCATGGAAGATACGGACACTTACATCACTTGGCCGAATAAGTTGAAAATTGGTGCAAAATCGAAAAAAGGTAAACATCCAGTTTTTTGCTCTAATCGTACTGCTCCTGATATGGGAATTGCAAAATTTAGCGAATTTTCATAGAATAAATTTGAAAATATTCACGATTTTGACTATTTAGTGAGAAATACCTGCTTAACTCATATTACTTGTTTTTGCCTCGTTTAGAAAAATTAACTATTTGTTACTTACTTTTTTTTTAATATTCGTAGTCAAATTAATTACTTCATTAACAACATGTCATTATAAAACACCCTGTATACCGTTCTTTCTAAAAACGAGAGTGTTCAGGGTGCCCCGGAAAATGTGGGAAATCTCTCGGATCCAGATAGAACATGAAAAAATAAGAGAGAAGTTCCTGTAAAGTTTTTCATCAGCCCATACATGTTAATTGTGTAAATTGGTGATACAATTTCTGGTAAAAATAAAACATGAATTTGTTGATTATTATTTTGAAAATTTAGGCATTAAGGTGTAAAATATGTTTCAAGGACACTATTTTATGAGGTCCTTATTAGTGTCCACCATATTAGATTTTTATTAAATTATATCAAGTACTTTAAAAATATTTAAGGGAAAACCTATTTCCAGCGGCGTTTTTCAGGGACGCATATCTCCGCAAGGAGGGCCTGTAGGGAAAAACTTTATAGGAACTTTTCATCTTATTTTTTCATGTTCTATCTAGATCCGAGAGATTTCCAACATTTTTTGGGACATCCTGTAGAATATAATGTAAGAAGCATATTTTTTTAGATCCCCACGTCAGGATCGCTGGTCGACCTGAAGACGTCAAAGCAGCCAGAGATCGAGTTAAAATATTATTGGACACCAAGGTAAAGAGTTCACGTTGAAAACGCGCTCTCGTTAATATCGCATTTTATGTTCAAGTGCAACAGAATAACGATGAAAATGGACGTCAGCTACACCGATCATTCCCACATAATCGGCAAGGGCGGTTTGACGATCAAGCGTGTCATGGAGGAGACGCAATGCCACGTGCATTTCCCCGACTCCAATCGCTCCAGTCTCATCGACAAAAGCAACCAGGTGTCGATTTCGGGGGACATACGCGGCGCTGAAAACGCCAGAAGTCGCGTCAGAGTATGCTCCTAAATATTTTGTAATTAACTCGTTAATTCATATTTTTTTGCAGCAACTAATCCCTTTGATATTCGGCTTCGAGTTGCCTATAATGACCCAAAACGTGGACGCCACTTCGTACATTGCCAACATACAGGAAAAGTACCACGTGCAAGTGATATTCAAAACTAGACCGAAATTGCACGCTACTTTGGTGTTGGTGAAGGGCCAGGAATGGGAGGCTGACCAAGTGAAGAGAGCCACCATTTTACTCATGGAGTTTATGTGCGAAAATTTAGCGGTAAGCAAACTAACCATTAGAATTTCCACCATTTAGAATGTTATATTCGTACTGCAGAATCAGATCCCGGTCCAAATGTCGATGGAAATCTCCCCGCACCACCACCCCATCGTCCTCGGCAAAAACCACACCAATCTGAAGTTGATCATGAAATTCACCAACTGTCGCATCATGTTCCCCGACGCCCAGGACCCCAACATACCCAATTTGAAGAAGAGCAACGTCAACATCTCCGGCAACATCCACGACGTGTACAAGGCCAGACAGCTGCTCATGGGCAGCCTGCCGTTGATCGTCATCTTCGACCTGCCCGAGGAGTACTCGATGCTGAGGAAGGAGCAAATCGACCAAGTGCAGAACAACTACGACGTCACCATCACCATACGGCAGAAGGCCAAGAACAATACCAAGGCTTGCATTATCAAGGGGGTGGAAAAGAACGCAGGTGAGTACTCCATTCTGATGTTAGCAAACTGTTTATTCACTATGTATGTGTCTTTGCAGAGAATATATACAAAGCTAGGAACTACATCTTGGGCTTGGACGAGCTCTACGTCCAAGCGGACATACCCTCGTCCTACCACCTGCCGTGGGCCAAGGGGGAAGCGAATTCGCACTCTCCACAGAACACCAGCGAAGACTCTTCGCCGCCGGCGTCCGCTTGGCGCCTCCCCTTGGCGACCAGTCAGCAAAGCGAGGCCTCTTACGCTGGTGCCATGCACCAACAGCCATCATTCAACTGCCAGCAGCAGCAGCAGCACACCGTAGGCAGCAGTGGGTAAGAGATATTCGTGTAGCAATGGATATTCGTTTGGTTTGAGTAACGTTTTGTTCGTAGGTATCATAGTTTGAGTTACAATCAGATGACGAGTTCCTTGGTGGATTCGGACCAAAACAGCGATGTGGAGTTGCACTCGCCCGTTTACAGCGCTCACAATTCGACCTCTTCCAGTTCTATTTCCTATCCCAGGGCGTCGCCGTCGCCGTCACCGCGCCATTCGGGTAATAAAAACGGTAAGGCGACTAAAATTAAAGTTTTTACTTTAAGTATCTGCTCTTAAGTTTTCATTATTTATACTTCTCATCTTCTTCAGCTATTGTTTATAGTTGGTATATGTAGAACATACTTGAGCTAGAAATGGTTACAAGTTTGAGCAAATTTGAAGAATTCAATACTTTGTAAATGGTTCAACGATTGTTTGTAGATTTTTCTGCCATGCTGAGCAACATGAACTTCTCGCCGGGATACCACGGTCCCTCTGTAGATAGAAGACAGGATTCGTTCAATCTATCTCCAGACGAAGCCCAAAGTAAGAGGCTAGCAGGATTCAGAGCCATGCAGGAAAAACCCACCGGGGCAACGTACAGACGACCGGTCAATTCTTGGTCGGGCTACTACATCAGTCACACAAGTCCTGCGCCTCTGTTTGAAACGCCCAAAAGAAAGGTACATAAAATAAACTTGCGTATGCAGGAAGATTATGATTGTTTATATTAGCATCAGGACGACGAGGTTTGGAGCAGCTCGCCCAAAAGTTATTGCAACACGCCAAACGCGGCCCTCCACACCAGCAACATTCTGGACCACACTCCGAACACGCTGCTTAAGAATCTGGCGACTCTGGATTGCGAGGATCTGTCGGGCGTGCTGTCTTCGATCGGTTTGGACAGATACATCAGTTTATTTGCGAAGAACGAAATCGATTTGGCGTTGTTTTGCACACTAAACGACAAAGATCTATTCGAAATCGGCGTCAGCACGTTCGGGGCTCGCAAGAAGATGCTGCTGACTATAACAGGTATAACTAGGAGCGTTTAATGGAACAAGAAGAATTTAAAGTCTATTCGTATTTCAAATAGCAAGTAAACAATAAGTAGGGTGTGATGGGCGCATTAGAACCACCTTCACCCAATATTTGTTTACATCGTCCGTATTTGAAATATGAATAGACTTTGGTTGTCAGAGAGCTGGTATTGCTCGATTTTTATGCTTTATTTATTTTTGTAGAGTTGAATAAGAGGTCCAACAATTTTCTGGCGGCTCCGGGGGCGGAGAGGAGGGTTAAACCGTTAGAATCGGGTAGTCCTAATTTTTCATCGCCAAGTGAAAAGTGGTAAGAAAAAGCTATATAATTGTAGTCCTTCGCGTTTGTTTTTTTATTGTTATTTATTAAGGGGGTATTTAAGATGCGTGAAAATAATTTGTAAAGAATTGTTTGTTTTTTCGTCATACAGGGCTGTGTGAAGGTGAATTAAAACTCGCGATATTTTGATCTGCTTCGTTGAAATGTTAGGACAACAATGTTTATACCTCATTGAGATATTCAGTTTTAATTTTAGTATGCGGTTAAAATTTGTCTATGCTGACTTTTTTACATTTCGTTGAAATTGTGACGGGACAATTTTGATTCGCGAATTTTAATTCTGCTTACAGTGAATCGTTTGATATCTGCTCGTTAATCGTTCGATCTTATTGAGGTATATTTCGTTTGTGCCATAATGACATAATTAAATGAGACCTAATTAATGAAAATGACAAGACTTGTGAGATAAGTTCCGCATTCAATTTAACAAACAAGTGTTGAATTTAGTTAAGCCTTGTCACTTTTATGTGGTCTCTGGTCGACTTTCAAACTATTATTATTAATGATGTAAGTCTGATAAAATGAATCATTTTTCTTTGACGATATCGAACCCTGTATATCGAATAAAATACACCCTGTATTTTAGTAAATTAGTTTTATGACTAACCCTACAAAAATTGCTCAAAAATTTGCCAATATTACTATTTGTTTAACCTACGATAGATCGGAACAGCGCCGGAATGTGCTTGTGTTCCTCGTCTGTCCTGTCCAGGTCCGTTTCACGGGCCATTATGGACGCGGTCAGCGGGATCTCAGCCACAGGAGGGGCGGGAAGCCTCAATGAGGCCTCTACTGCTTCCTCCGCGCTGCCCGTCTCCATCGGTTCGCGGCGTTTCCGCGATTCGATGGCCTTGGCCTTCGCCCTGATCTGGTTCCACGCCGACTCGGCGTCAACCTCTTCCGACCAGTCCGCGCTCTCAAGGTCGTCCAGCTTAATAAAGCCAGACGCCATGAGGGCGGCTCGTCGGTTCTGCCGGCCTTTATGGCCCGCAGCCGATCAAGGCCTAAACCTTGGACGTAGTCCCGAAACTCCCGCTCCGAACGCCCTGAAATGCGGCATATCGTGCCCCAATTCGAGGTTTTCATTGAGCGTAGCCCCTTACTAAGGAGCCACGCCTGAAGCGTTTGGAGCTCAGCCCCCGCGGGGCCGGACTGTGCCGGGGAGCCTCTTACCGGCTTCTTGCTGGTGTTTGAGGTAGGTCTCTTAGCCCCCCCAGTTACGGTTTGTCGCCCAGCGACGCCAGTGTGGCCAGTGGCCACACGGTCGCCGAGCGCCCTGGTTAGGGAGGCGATGGTGTCGGCCATCTGGACCGCGACCTGGGGGGAAGGGGTGAACGCCACCCTCCTCGATAATTTTGGGGAGCCGAGGTGGGCGAATGTCGCTTCGACAATACTGTCGAAGTCGTCCGCACTCACCCCAGACCCTACCCCGGGACAGAGACGGTTGGCTATCTCCCTGATTGAGGAGAAGTCACCAACTGTCAACTAAACTTAAGAGATTTTGGGCAATTTTCTATTCGAAGTATTTATTGTTAGTTAGTTTGATATGTATGTTGCGTTGTTAGCTACGTAAGTTATTTAATTACAAAAATTATTCCGGAATTACAACAATATTTTTATGATTATAAAAATAATTCGAAATGTAATTAATGTTTTCATTTAAGTAATAATGATATAAACTAATCAACTTTAGTATCCGTTATTGTTTAAAGAAAAATTTATTAATTAAAACAATTCCGTATCGTTTTAATTGAATAATTTTTGTTGTTCGTCCATTTGTAGGTTGAGCGTCTTTTTTTTACTTCTAACTTCATTTTTATACTATTTATTTCATGTGATATTTTATAACAATTATATAAAAGTATATTTGAAAATATTTATTCCAATAATTTATTTATATTAGTATTAGTTTATCGATACAGTTAATTCTTTTCTATATTTAGGAATTTTTATTTGCGCACGATTGTAAACAAAAGTTTTAATTTAATTTTTGTTAAATTTGAGTTGTATTTTGAAGCATTTGATGATCGAGAAATTCGTTTTAAATAGTCGAATTGAAACTTTTGTATGAATTAATTAAGGAAATGTATTGAATTGTACTCTTAGAATTTACTATTTGCTATTATGGAATATAAATTAAAATTTAATTAAGCAGTTTGATCTTCACACTGTATTTCCTACGTTAAAGGAAATATTTTGATAATAATCATAACCAGGGTGTAGGCACCTACTAGGAAACCCCTGGTCTAGCGAAAAATCGAGGTAAGCTCTAATTTTTTCTATTTGTTCTCGCTTTGTCCAAAAGTTCTTCTTGTACAATACTTACCTACCATACGACCCAAAAAGTAACATTCAATTAGTTAAAAAATGTATTAAAAGTATCCGTTTATATTACAGTAGATATTTAAAATAAATTTAAAAATTCATACCGGAATATTAATCGTCGAGTTGACAGAGCGAGGCGACGCCGCGATTAATCCAATGCTTCTCCGGCATATTCGAATTCAGCAAGATAAACATGACGAAATTCGACGAATGCCCCGTGGTCGCCAACACTCCTCGTCTGGCGCTCGTTTTGTACACCGGGCATTTGTACATGGGATACGGGACGAAATTGGCTATCAGAGCGGGTTTCAGGATCAGTATGGGGATGGTGTCGAAAAGTATTTTAGAAAAGGACTCGTTTATTCGTTTCAATTTTCTGTCCCATCTGGCTCCTTCCATGAACAAGCCCTGTTATCAATTCGATTTTAGTTTACTGTTTTCATTGATACGTAAAAGAGGACACAAATAACATTACAAATAAACCTTTTGCTTGAATGAATTGTCTCCTCTTTTCGTATGTATATAATTTTTCACATGCCCCTATAATCTCACATTAGGTAATACTTTTTACTTACGTGTACAAGTACGCTAAATTCTTTTTCTTCCTTAACTTGCTGCATGCGCAGATTTAATAATAAAGCTACTAGCCTTACCACTTACCAGAGAATTTAGACTAAATAAATATAAGAAGCGCTGAAGATTAATGCTAACTGGATAAAGTGTGACGAGAATCAGGAATATCTCGTATTTAGAATCCTTACCCGACAATACACGCCCAAAATTGGAGCCATATTTTCGGTTTCCGCCTCGTATTCGCTGACGCTGAATTCAAAATGAACGAAATCGATGGGATAATGCTCCTTTCTGGAGAAATTCTGAAGAACGCCCGTCAAGAAAGATTGAGTGAAGTAGAATCCAGACAGCCAAAACACGTTCGGCTCTCCGTGGTCTATCCAATCTTGTAAAAACGCCAGTCTCGAAATTCAAAACGAAATGAATTTATTTTCCTTTGGATAAATACGCGTTCTATTACCTCGCGAGTAGATCGTTAACGTAGGATCCCAGCGGTTTCAAACTAGGATAACTTTTTCCTTGCCATGAGTTTGGTACTTTACCGATAACCAGTGCTTCGTAGGTCTGTTCTAATTCGTGAGACATCACGACAATACCCTTCACTGCTTTTATCAGGTCGTTCAACGATTTCTTTACTGCCGACGACAGACGATTGAATCGAATTAATTCCTGCAACAATCAATTACATAATATGTTAAGTTTCTTTTGAAAATACTTACTTGTTTTAATACTGTGTTCATAGAATTGGTGTACATATCAGGATATTGCACCCTTATAACTTCCAAATCGTATTCCGGTGGTATTTTATTCAATATATCGTTAGCTAGGTAGACTATTGCAGCCTGAGCGTCGGCTTCACCAGCTCCTCCAGCAGCAAGAGCCTGGGTCAACAGTATTCCTGACAGCATCTACACATGAAATTTCATAAAATATTACATGCTAGCAGCACCTTTTTGCTACAAAATTACATACATTGGCAGTTTCTTGGTTATCCTTCGTTATATCGGCGTTTTCGTGCAGACCGAAAACCTCAGGCGAAGCGTTGATAGGCAAACTTTTGATGTACTCCAAGCAGTTCTCCCAAGTTGGATCGAGAGGTACAGCGTAAATACCGCTGGGCGAAAAGGGGTACCCCGGCTTGTGCACCACTCCCGGCGCGTAAAATGTCGAAAGCAACGACATAATCAACCTCCTGTCCTTGTCGTCGGTTACACGTCCGCCGTAGTTGCATTCTCCAGTTAGATACGATAGAGCATCGTAGGGAACATCAACGTAATCGGTGAGGAACATCTAGATGGAGGAAACGAAATTAATAAAGGCTTAAATGTAGAGGAATTAATAGGAAACACTGGCTGTTTTGCAAGCTGAAGTCGCAGCAAAAGCTACTTTCCCGAAGTTGTTAGATACTGAAATAGATTAGAGGGAGAAATCTTGCCATTAAACAGTTCCTCCAGGCAATGTGCAATACTCGTACACTACTAATAGGATACTGGATATCAAAGCAAACACTACATAAAATAAGGATCAATCGTAGATCTGAAGAAAACATATCAGCATGTTTTAAGCTACTGTTGGAACTTCAAATAGTTCTGATAAGAGCACTTTGGCGTTTAATATCTTCAATATTGTGAACGCAAGCACCAGGGACCTACTGGGGTCTACCAAAAAAGCGAATCCGGTATACAAAATAGTCCAAGTTCTTAATGAAAGACAGCGGATGATGGCTCACCTGTAACTGCAAGAGACAAATCTTCAAATCGGATTCGTTAAATTCGTAGGGGATGTTCCATCCGAGCGGTCCGAACTTCCTGCGTTCCTGTATGACGGCGTGGAAGAAACACAGCGAGAACAACAACGGTCTAAAAGCTTTAGTATTAGGACACTGATTGAAGAAGTTCGAATCCGATATCGGATCGGAGGTGTAGGATCTCAATAAATTCTGCCTCAATCCTTTGGGCGCTTCATTCGTCATTTTAACTCCTGTTGAAATGAAACATAAATAGTTAACTTGACTGTAATATTGTGCGTTGCAGTTACCATTTTGTAGGATAGAGACAGGGAACGCGGTACTGGGATAACTGGTCAACCACAATCTGAAATTCGGATGCGTATTTTCGGGTACCAACACTTCGGTGCAAATTCGATCCAGTTCTCTCATCCAACTCTCGGCCAAATGGCAATTCTGCAACACAGCCCATCTGCCGGTCTCCAAGCCAATGTTGATCATATTCACAGCAATGGGACCCTAAAGGTAAATATGTTGAAGAACCGATCAAATCTAGTTAACAAATTTCCTCCTTCACCTGTCCTTGACCCAACGAGATCGTTTGCAACTGCTGTTTAACGATGCCCTTATCGGCCGCGAAACGAATCAATCCGGCCATCGGATCCGATCCGGGCGATAAAATGAACACCAAAGGCGAGCAATTGTTGCTGTCGTTGTAGGATGCTTCTATGTTGAATTGCGGCGGTTCCAGGTAAGCTCTGCCCATCTCTTCCACCACATAATTCTACAAAAATTAATCAATGCAACCATAGAAAATATCTCTTCGCTTCTCAAGGTTAGGGGTTAAGAAATGTTTGTCTTTCTTGGCTGCTTCTAATAGTTATAATTAACGTACTTGTACTGCAGGAACGATTTTATCGGGTCTTATGCAACGCAATAAAATCAATCTAATCAAACCAGTAGCGGTGTGGAACGGTTCCGGACAAGGTATCTCGTTAGGATTGTACACGTCGTAAAATTTCCTCCAGGCGGCGTTATTGCTTTCAACTGACTCTTTAAAACCGTGCAATCTGCATAAAATAGCATTATTTATATTAGGGTGATTTGTTTTACATATAATTAGTACCCATCTAAATTACTGGCTCTGACGATTTCCGACCAACTTTTCTCGGTTAACCATTCAGGCGATGGATTTGGAAAAGGATTCTCCAACGCCACGCCGCCTGTTAGAAGGAAAATCCATACTTCCTCGTTTATTTGACCCTACGAAATAATCGCGACATCGCAGTCCTATATAAAACTTCTTATAAAGTACGTACGTGAGCTCTTAGTATTCCCACCGATAGTACCATGGAAAATATCAACTTGTCTTTCTCGAAGAGCGATCTGCAAATGTTCTGGTACACGTTGAGCGTCAAATGATCGGTGAGATACTTCAATCGTATTTCCAGATTATCGGATTTCGGGCTGTTCAATATGGAAGAGACGAACAGGTTGAAGTACCAATTCAACGAGTACTGGTACATCGGGTCGATGTTGGCCATGTCGGAGATGCAGAAAAACAAAACGGCCGCGTGTTTTGCGATGGGGATGTATCCGTTACGAGCCGTGTCGATTTCTACTTCGGTTATTGCAGCTTGTTGTTGCTTTATTTGGATGTCCTCCGATAGAACTTTACTGGTAGATAGGATTTTTATCGCCGTTTCATCTTCTAAGATGTTACCTTCAGACGATGATAGCACCTAAAAAATCGCGTGCAAATAGCTGTAATGTAAAGATTTTGATGGCAAAACGTACTTCAAGAATCTTATCTTCGATTTCCTTCAAAGTTCTCTTGTTGTTTGCGCTTTCGACGATCATTTCGTTCTTTTTCTCCTCCAATTCGGGCTTTTCTCTCGCCACGACGATGCCCAACAATTGGTCCTGCAATCCTTGCAGCGTCAGCATGAAATTCACCAAGGTGACTTTGACGGCCACTTCGGGCAGGTAATGGGGATTCCTCAATCGGGTGGTGATGTAGAATCGGAAATCGAAGTTGTATTCGAGGACGTTGTCGCCGAATTTCATGTACCAAACGCCCGTTTGCTTGAATATCGACTTGACCAAAATGGGGTCCAGAATGGCGTCGATTTCCTCAATGATGTTCTCGAGCAGTACCGGCGTACCGAAGGTGATGGCGTTTTCTAGAATTCTCACGTAATTGCTGTCGGTTAGCTTGATCACGGTGAGCTTGTTGGATTTTTCCATGTTCTTCACCCATTTATTCGCTTGTCCTAAATTATGTGTTATGGTTAATACTTAGTTAAGAAATGATTCAACAGTCCATATTTAAAAAAAGAAGCATACACTTTGAAGTAAAATGTAGAAGCAAAAGTATGAGAAAAAGGTTTTAAAACTATAAAACCTTTTGGTTTAAAGCAACAGCAGGATGCTCGAAGCAAAACCCCTTTTCCTTCACTTCTTTTTATGCATATACCTTGAAGCAATTCCTTTATTTTTTCAAAGCGAAAGGTTATGCTCCTTTTTATAAATACGGCCTAATTTGAAGAAAGAAAACGTTCCATATTTGTAAAATATTACTTCCTCATCATTTGAGAATGCTTTCCTTTTTCCTGTATTTACGAATTACAATTATTCACCTTGAGGATCTATCATTAAAGGCCACCTTCTCGCCGATGTGGATATAATACCGTTTTCTACGCTGTAGTTATCAATGGGCAATCCTGCTATATTCCAAGCTCTTATTACCACAGGTTCTCCCATTGTAATCACCAGAGAAAAATTATCAGAGCAAGGTATGCCCTGTTCCAACGAGTAGTCGTTCCATTGTCTTATGAGTTCATTCCTGCAATAATGTAATAAGTGATTCTGAACAGTTCTAAATGATTTTAAAATTATCCTGAACTATTTCAAATGATTCTAGTCGGTTGTAAAACAGCTGTAAATAATTCTGAACAATTTTAAATGATTTTAAGAACTGTTCAAAATCGTTCTAGTCGGTCTAAAACAGTTCTAAATGATTCTGAACAGTTCTAGATGATTTTGAATTATCTTGAACTGGTAAACATGATTCTAGTCGGTTCTAAAGCAGTTTTAAATGATTCTGAATAGTTCTAGATAATTTTTAAATTATCCTGAATCGTTAAAAATGATTCTAGTCGGTTCTAAAACAGTTCTAAATTATTTTCCTGATTTTAGTAGCTCGTTAAAAATGTTTTACATACCTGTAGTTAACGGTGAAAGGTCCCAAATAGGCGATAGTACCGGCCGAGAGAAGTACGTCGCCGATGACCTTGTGTAACAGAACCTTACAATTCGCCGCTATTTCAGACCAACGAACCTTTTCGCCGCCCAAACCTCCAATCAACTTCTCGGCTCGCTCCAGTTTCTGACCGCAGAGATCGATGCCGTCCTCCAGGTCTTTTTTCTTTTTCATTTCGGCGGCGAAATCGTCGTTTAACGCTTGCAGCTTATCGGCTACCTAAAGACAACGATATTTATTCAAAAGATTATCGGGATTTATAAGGTTTAAATTTTAGACTCTGCAGGGCCTTAGACAGAGCTCCTGCTGAACTGAGGACATGCCAGGGCAGCTGTAGAACTACCAAGGAGTAGTTTAAAAAAGATACAAGAAATTATAGAAAGGTTTATAGGATATGTACCTCTTGTAACTGAGCTCTTTTAGAATTCAGTTTGTCCATTTGGACGGCTAATTCCGCCTCGGCGGCAGCCAAAGCCTTCTGCTTGGGAGCGACGATTTTAATGATCCTGTCGTAGACTTCTATGGCTCGCACCCATTTGCACAGACCCTCGCAGGCGGCGGAAACGCTTTGGATCCTAACGGGATCGAACTCCCTGTCCGGTAGGTACCTGAAACGAGAACGCGTGTGGAGGTTTATGGCGAAAATTTATAGCGTAAAGCGTTACCTTTCGCGAATTTTCTTCATCACGCTCGGCGGTATGTTGTCTTTATCGTAGTTCTTCAAGCTCTCGAGGAATTTCATGTCGCCCAAGACTTTCACCGACGATGACCAGTAGTCGTCGATCATTTTTCCCGACGAGGGGTCCAGTTTTCGATCTGGTTTCACTTGCTTCATTACGCAAACCTATGCAAATTTCCTTAGCATGTGTTAATACATGGATTCATTTGGTGTTTTAACGAGTACTTACGGCTTCCATCACAAGTTTTACACCCGACGGTGGATTTTTCATGGATTTTACGACAGTAATATCGGCCGGTTTCAGCGTATTTAAGGCCTCTACTGCCGCCTCGAGGGCTGGAATGGCTTCCGCTAAATCCGATTCGCAATCGTCTTTGATGGCCTGCGATGCTGCGGCAGCTTCGTTGGCCAATGCCTCATCTGCCCCTACAATCTGCACAACACAAATGCAAATGATTAATAGTTACTACCAACAACTATTTAGTAAAACAAAATTGAGTTATGCAAAAAAAGCATTTTAGCAAATAACCTCTTTCTGTTTTTCGACTATAACAGCGTCCTGCTCGATTTTCACCATCAATTTTTCGGTATTGGCCGATGCGATGACCAACTGGGGTTGCAAGTTGTGCAATTCGAGCTGCATCAGGCCAATTTGGCCGGCTGCGAAGTCGAGCTTTTCCAGTCCCATTTCGTATCTAAACACAGCGATTTTTGCTTAATTATATTCTTTACAATCACCCGTAACAGTACCTGTTTCGTTGCATGTTGATTTGGTAAACTTTCAGCGCGTACAGCGCCTTAAAAGTCTGGATCAATTCCAAAAACGCCGTAGCAGTGACGTAGGTTTTGCGTCTTTGTTCCAGCCAGAATCGGTCGGAATATTCCTGTGTTGTGACGTGGAATAGCTTGCAAATGTCGACGCAAATGGAGGTCATCTCCGGCGATATGTCGGTTTGACCGAGAAAACTTTGAGCCACCTGTTGAAATAAGAACCAGATATCTTTTGGAAACGATATGTGAACGATATGTTACCATTTCCAAAGCATCGTCGGGCCAATTTTGAAACCAATCGATCGTGCAACAGTTGATCAACGAAGGAAACATCCTGCATCTAACACGGAAAGATTCTCCGATAGGTGAGAAACACAGAGCTAAATGTAGAGCTCCCCTGATTCTCTCGATAAAAGCCGTGTAAAGAGCTAATGGCGTAGCGTCAAATTTTTTAACACCCTGTTGAAATATACCAAAAAATTAAATCTCCCGCTTCTTGAGCTTTATTTTATGCTTACGCTTTCTCTCAATATGTTTTGAATCTTGTCCAATATGTCGGCCTTTTCATCGGGCGTGTACAAGTTGGGCACGTCGCCTGTGTTTAAAATCGTGTTGACATCTTCGATGAAACCTTCGTCTGATATTTGCGTATCGGCGAAAAGGAACACGATAGGTTTACCTTCCAATCCGGCTCGCATTAACAATCTTTTCAAGTCGTCCCTCCAATCGATTGTACCATAGGTACGGGAGAGTTCAATCTGCAACAATGGAGACGATCTTGGTGTGTTAAGAAAGGTTCCGATAAGTCGAGAAGCAAAGGGTGAACTCAAGAGAGCATCAATTGAGGCATTTAATTACCTCGAAAATGGCATCATCGGCCATGAAAGTGGCCAGTTTAGCGGCGCTGTGTCGTCCGGATCCTCCAACACCGACTAATAATACATTGCCGTTCGGTTGATTCAACACCCTCGATACTCTAGAGACGTGTTCTATGGCGAACTTGAACATCACCAAGTTCATCGGGCTCTTAGATATGAGATTGTATTCGGATAGATAGAAATTCATTTTTTCTATCAAATCATCCATATCGGTAATCTGAAATGTTAATTAATCGAAGTAAAATATTTTATTTGCCGCAGACAAAGTTACTTACTTCGTCGTAAATTTTGATATCAGCGTCGGGATTTATGTAGTTGCCATAAAATAGATTTCTCACTGTGTGAGGCCCTAAAATGCCGTCCTCTGGGATTATATTGGCGCATACTTTGTTCATGGGCTGTCTATATCCGTTATAAGATGCATTTTTGACGATTTCGAAAAGCATAAGCCTAGAAAAAAGAATCAGATTTTGTCTAATGCAAAGAAATTTAGAAATCTTTACCTATCAGCGTCATCGATTAATCGATCGTGGAACACTCTGTACGATTCGTGAATCCACATTCTGATAAACTTATCGGGATTATCCATCATCGCCGGCGGTGTGAACAGAAGACCCATAATCACCCTGGAAAAATCTCGCAAAGAGAACGTGTAATGAGACTTAGCAGGAGTCGGTAAAAATTTGTTAATCGCCATTTTGTACACTTCCGTAGTCGCTGCCACGCAAAACTGCAAACCACATTGAATATTAAACTAACACATACGAAAACGTAAAATCATTAACCTTTGATAGTCGAGCTACATCATCTACGTAGCCTTTGGAAAAGTGCCAATCCAAGATCGTTGTAAATATTTTCGCTAAAGTGTTGTCGTCGAACGAGTCGATGGTGATGATCTGTAAATGTCTTAAAAACCTGTCGGTTACTTCGTTTCTACCGCCCCCGGGTACTCCCATAGCTCCTACAAACAACTACAAGCGAATTCATGTCGGGTAAATCCTGATGCAGAGAATCTTACTATATCGACTAAATACAACATAGTCGTGTCTTTGGCGAACCAATATCCGTGGTCGAGGTAATGCCGGAGCAACTCCACTGGAGGCTGGGCACCCCATTGCTCTTTTTGAGGCATTCCCAAATCGTCTACGAAAAGCAGGCATTGCTTTCCCATTGCAGGACCATACACACCTCTTCTTCTTTTATCCAGTTTTGACATTACCATTTCTTGAGTCTAAAGAATATATATTTTTTTTCAAATGAAGGACTGCACTATCCTAACGCGGAGATTGCCCCCAAATTCTGAACCGTTTTCATGTAGGGTTATTAGTAGTTTACTTACTAAACTGGAAGATGTTCTGGCGCTAAAGTTTACTATATTAGGAGTAAAACCTTCCCTGGGCATGCTTAACATGTGTTCAATCACCACGGCCGATTTTCCTGTGCCAGTCGGCCCGATAAACATTATAGGTATACCATTTTCCAGGCAAATTCTCAAAAAGAACTTCATCAAGCAAGACTCGTTCGTTTGAATGATCAATTCGCTAGGCTAAAATTATCATACGAATAGAAAAATTAACTACTCGTACAAACCATTATTATTCATACTTTCGCAGTTATCGGTATCTTTTCTATTTTTTCAATAGTTTCCGTCCAATTTATCCAAGTGCCGTTGTTCTTCTTGTCGTAAACGAAATCGAAGCACACGGACCTTTCCGGGAACAGCTGGTTTTTGGACAGCTTGAACGACTTGCTTTTCGGATGCTTCTTGTTCTCGCCGGCCAAAAGTTTTCGATAGAACACGTCGAATTGCTTTCTACCTTCCGATGTGAGCGTGGAGCCCAGACCCCAGCACAAGCAGAACACGAACATGCATTGCAACCAGACGGTACTCACTTGCGTTTCATCTCGTAACATGCAAGTGAAGAGACGCGTAAAAGACTACAAAAAAATCGAATTAGTTATGAAAAATCGTTACGATATACTTACGTAGAAGAGATGAATGTCGGAGGTTTCGACGAACTTTCTCGATTTGTTGACCTGCTCCAAGCAAGCCGGCACCAACCATTCCAAGCACTCGTTGAGCAACTCCAGTTGCTCGGGAAGCAGTAAGTTGCTCAAAGTGTTCAAGTACGATCGCATAAACGGCTTCCAGCCGAGCAAGTGCGGCTCGAAGTATATCATACCGCACCTGGACACCGTCGCCGGAGAGGCCTGCTCCAAATCGGCCGGCTCAAATATGAGGTTCATTTGAGGTGACATCTGCAAAAACAGGCATCAGTACCGATTGCGGCACAACAGCTTCTCTTTACTTGAATAATTTCCCCGGACATGAGGCACAATTTCTTGTTGTCGTCCAATACTGTATTCATGTTTTCGATCCACACGGCGTCCACTGGACCGTCGAAGAGTATCCACTTTCTATCGCTGGTCGGACTGATCGCGTACTCTCTAAACGTATTCGCCAAAACCCCGTCGGACCATTCGTGCGTCGTGGGATCGAACTGGCCGTATAACTGACCCATCGAGATCGCCTTCGGGTTGATTACTTTGTACAGGACGTCGTGCTCCACTAGGTAAGCGTTTGGTGTGTTCGCCAAAGCTCGCAGAGCCAACGCCAAGCACTAATAGGAAATGGTATTAGATGTTAGAAGTGGGATTAAAGCGTTCTGTTATCTACCTGATAAGCTTTAGTTTTTCCACCCATAGGTTTGCCGACCACCATCAATCCGTGCCTGACTAAAATCATTTCGTACACTTGCATCACCCTTTCCATATACCACTCGGTGGCTTGCAGATTCTTCTTCTCGATTTCTGCCTCCAGGCATACAATTAGTTCCGATCTCTCGAATTTCGGTATTTCGATGTTGGGAAACAGGTCGGAAATTATACCGTCAAATAGAGCTATATCCTTAAAAAAATCAGATTAGATCGTACGCGTTAATCGTGAAATTGTTTTACTTGGGCGAGGAATTTGGGCAAATTAACATCGATGATGGAGCGCAGGACGATTTGCGGTTCGGATACGTGCGGGTACTCCCTTTTCAACGCTCCGGCCGCTATCAAGACTGATTTTACCGCTCTCATTCCGTAGTCGTAGTGATTTTGAGACGACAGTTGCTCAGAACAAAGTTTGTAAGTGTGCACGATCTTTTGAGCCAAGCTAGAAGGTAAGAAATTACCTTAAAGACACTTACAATTGTAGCATCGTACCTGTTAGCTTGAACGAATCCGTACGAAAACAATGAAATAGCGCCAATCATGGCGTAATCGGGTACCATCATAGCGACGGTTCGAAACAGTACCTTCAAATTATCTGGTAATTCTTGTCGCCCTGCGTAACTAAAATATCATTTAATGTTTAATTAGCTATAAAATGTAAGTTTAAATCGATTAATTTACCCGGGATTCATTGTAATGAAACAGGTGCAACTCCAATCCAAAGTCAATTCGGTCCCTTCGAAAATGAATTTCGTCAATTTGGCGGCCACCGCCATTTGAATGGTCAAAATTTGCTGGGCCACGACCGACAGTACTTCCAATTCTATTCTATTGAACTCGTCGAAGCAAGCCCATGATCCCGATTGTGCCAATCCCTAATTTTGACAAAATTATTATCGAATAAAAAAAATCAATAAATTACCTTAAAGAATTTTCCTAGGGCTTTGTAATCCAAACCATCGGAGCAATTAAATACCACGCATTTCTTAGCCACCGCTTTGGCCAAATCCTTGCAGGTTTCCGTTTTGCCGGTACCCGCCGGCCCTTCCGGGGCACCTCCTAGATTCAACTTAAGAGCTCCCATTAGAGTTCTACAAACCAACAATTGCGATAGGTTAAAAATTAAAGTTTTGTATGAACAGCAAGTGTACCTGTAACATCTATCCGTGAGCGGGGTGGCTACTAATCGACCGAAGTTACCCAAATATTCGAATCCGTACATAATTTCAGTGGTAATCATACACACTCCAACTACCATGTCTTTCCAATAGTACCGTAACTGGGATATCCAATTGAAATCGGCAACTGATGTTACTTTTAATTGCTTCAAATTGTTCACGATGTCTTTGGCTGAAGAAGAAACCGATCACGATTCGTAACGACTTATACAGGGTTTCCCAATGGTACGACAAAGCTAGTATTAGGCAAGGGAATTTTGTATATTTACCGTGTACGTCGATGACGATCAAAGCCTCAACGGTCATCTGGTTGTTGGGCTTCAATTTACCTTGCACCATTTTGACGCTTTGTTCGATTTGGTCCAAACACGCTTGCTCCTGTTTCTCCAAAGTGCTCTTGAATATCGCTTCTGTTACATCGGTCGTCCAAATGATGCAATTCACGCATTGAACGATCTGACCGGGCCACGATAGTATCCAAGTTTCTCGGTCGACTTGCGGGAAGTTTACAATCGAGTCTCTCATTACATCCTTCAGCGACTGTATCATGACGTATTGGACTTGGATCAGCCATTTCTCCACCATTCCCTTGAAAACGATCGAGGGATAATGCAGGGGAATGTTTTAGTGAAAGGATATGTACCTTGGCTTCAGCTGGAAGGATCTTTACAGAAAACGGTACTCTCTCCTTTTCGACGCTCACCATTCCAAGTATCTCTTGTTCTCTGTTGAATTCTAAAGTATTAATGCCCTCGAAGCATTTCTTAAGATGTGGTTGTACACGTAGCGGATCTTTTGTTTCAGAGAGTATTTCCAGTAATTCGTCGTTAGACAAGAAGAAGAATCTAGAATTAATCCATTTAAACATTTCCTATATAACTTTATTAGAAAATTTATTAAACCTGGGAAAGAACAGCCGTTTCTTCTCCAAATAATCGTTCAAACCTTTCTGGATGTCGTCCAGGAGCTTGTTATTTTCCTTCAAAAGCTGCAGCATATTTTTGAAATCAGTGGCGGCCAAAACGTGCGTATCCTTCAAAGTATTGGCTTGAATGGCTCTCCATGTTCTGTCGACCATTTTGAAATTCCTCGACTCCGTAGGCATTTGCCTCATAATATCTTCGGAGCTGAAAATCGGTTCCAAATACATCCAAACCGATTGACACTACAAAATTATCAAAAAGTAATACTAGTTTTATTTTTCGGAAAAAACTTGTTACCATCAACCACTGTTCTATTATGTCTTGCATCGACAGCAATTTCGTTTCCCAAGAGGCCATTTCTTCTTCAAACGCCTTGACGTATGGAGAACCTCTCATCGTCTGCGCTTTCAGAATATGATCGTCCATCATTACTTGAATGTCATCTATTGCCATTAGTATACTAACGCCGGTATCTCTGTCAAAAGGTTAGACGATTAAACAAACTGGTAAGTTGAAGTGATAAGATAATCAGAGACAACCTCATAGAATACTTAAACTTATGACAGTCTTAAATGAAGAATTGGTGCAAACTGTACTAAAAACATGTAGAAGATATTGTACAATCATGGAATTGAATTAGTATGACGCCAAATTCCACAAATAATATATCTTATGACGGTTTTCCATTAAATGGACAGTATAGTTTGTATTTTGTTTTAGTTTTCTGGAACCTGGTAAGCATAAACAAAACTGAAACAAGCATAAAACTCCATTCAACCATCTTCAAAAAGTTTACCAAAAGGTTCAGTTTTATTTTCATCGACTTGAGTTTAGGTTGTTTGTCCGTTTAATGAAAAACCAAAACCGGCATTACAGAGTACCAATTACCTGTACGGCAATAATTCGAATTCGATGTCGACCCATTCTTTCTTCATCTTAGAGAGAGCTTCTTCCAGTGCGTGCTCTTTGGTAGCGCCGCCGTTGATTTCTTCGAGCTGCGTTATGAATTTGGGCATGCCGGCTTCGATCATTTCATTCAAAGTCGATTCGTCGGTGATGACTAGAGGTACACCGACGATTTCACTAATCTAAAATTATTAATTTGTCTCGTTAATTCATGAGAACTTCTAACTGTTTCGTGGCAATAACCTTATCCCAATGTCTTTTCTGCAAACCTTTGTTACAAACGCATTGTAACACTGGCACGAACTGTTTGAATTTCTCCACTTTCGCTTTGGTCATTTCGGCCACTCGCTTTGCTCCCGGATTGTCTGATAATGCTTTCAGCAATTTATATAGTACTTTCCAAACGCTGTCCGTGTATTCTGCGATTTCGTCTGCATCCAAGCCTTTGAACGGTCCATAATACCTAATGAAAATTCCTCAATAAAATGAGTAACTAGGCTACAAATACTATGCTAGAGGAAAATTAAATACCATTTCCTCTAATATTAATAAAACTTATTTTACGTCGAAGCTTTGAATAACTAATTAGTACTTATTATAACATAAATAAAATACAACTAGTGCTTATACTACTGTGACAAAAGTACCCGGAAAGTTGCAATAAAACGCAAAATTTCTAATCTCTTTGACTATATCGTTTTTGAAGCTCAATTGAATCGAACCGAACCTCAATTCGCAGCATATCTGGTTGGTTAAACTAAATCAAACGAACATTAAATTCAGTTCAAAACACAAAATATGAGACAAATTCTTTGTTCATTATTTTTGTCCATTGTCAAAATTCCCAGAGCACTACTGAGATGAACTGATTCAATCAGCTGCTACAACCAAATTGATTGAGAAATGTCTCTAATTTTTTGCATGCTAATTAAGAACAGTATTACCTACATACAGAAACTTGAAATAGTTAAAAATATTAAGTGCAGGTAATTTAAATCAGAATTCTCGGGTACTTTTTTGTCAAAAGGTATAGGAGGTTGACAAAATTTGAGAGTAGTTTTTCAAGGATCGACGTAGACTATATAGAGTATAGTATAGCTCAAACACGAAATAAGTACCATGTATCGTAATTTAAATGGAACTCGTATACAGTATGCCAGAGTTTGTCGAAGGAATCGGCGCTGGTCAACATCTTGCCTAGGCTCATGTAAGGCGAAACGTCCAAGTTCAACAGCTGCTCCTCCTCGTTTATATTATCAGCTTCGACTTTACATTCGGATAGCACCTTTACGATACGTTCGATGTCTTAACAATAAACGAATAATATTAGGACATGTTAGCCTCTGTCAATTCTATACGTACCTACTACGGCGTCTTCCATTTCGTCTAAAGTCAAAATGGGAGGATCCTTCTTCTTGAACACGTTCAACATCTTTTCGACCTTTTTGATTTTTTTGTCGAAAGCCACGCGCTTTTGCTTCAACACGAGCTCGGCCTGGTCGCGTTTGATGCTCAACCTATCCAGCGATACTTCTATGATGATGTCCATGTCCTTGGGCCACTGGAATACTCGCGTGTTCAGCGCTATATCCTCATCTGGAAAGACGATGTAATTAACTAGAATAATTCCAATTTCTTTGCAACCGTTACCGGAGAGGTGAGCGTAGTCTATCAAGAAAAGCAAAATTTCAACGGTCTTCCTTATTTTTTCTTTGACGTTGTACATGGTAATGTCTCTCGATTCGGTAACGAAAACTTGCAGTCCAACTATTTCAACGACGGTTTCAGGAGAACCGCTGGCTCTGTCTGATATATCGTCAAATGTACTGCATATTCTGGAAACAATAAGGTCCCAGCATTAGTTGGTGTATTCTTAAGTAAGTGAGGTAAATAGATATTTTCGTAAACGCTTACTCTCGATTTAGGTTCCTGTTCAATTGGACAAAATGATTGATAATGGTATTTTTAAATCCGTCCGCGGCGTTAAATAGAGTTTTGTTCAATTCGCTGCAGTCCAAATTGAACAAGTTCATGGGAATAACGTTCCTCAAATACATCAATTCGTCCTTTAGGGTTTCGTAATAGGCGATTTTTTTCCTGTATTCCTGCAAAATACTAATTACATTATTTATTGTTTAACAAAGAATTTTTAAATCACCTTTAGAAAGGGATCGGTTTTCATGAAAGCCTCCAAATCAGCCGCGGCCGTCCCGTCTAATATATAAGCGTAGCTATCGTACATTTTAAGGTACTTTTGAGGACCGATAGCATTTGGATAGAACGATTCGATGATTTCGTCCTTATAAATTTGCAAAACGGGCTCGGTGTTCGAGATTTCGGACAAGTATCGATTAAACTTGGCGAATTCTACAAGATTATAGAAAATATAGAGGGTAACACAAGATAGGGATCATAACCTATTCTCTTACCAGGAAACAGTATAATCTCGATTTTCAATAAGTTCCGATGTATTTCCAACATTTTGGCGTACACCCGCTCGATCATCTTGCTAATTTCGTCGAAAGACGGATCGAAAATCAGCTCCGCCTTCCCTTTCACAGCTTGCACGATCAATGTCACTATAGGCGTGTTAAACACCATCTGATCGTGGTACTCGTCTCCGAAATCGTTGCCATGCTGAATAACATATTCACATGGTAATTAAAACAATCATCATCAAAACGCGCTTACCTTAAACTGAATGAAAATATCCCTGTAGTGCTGCAGGCTCTTCATGACGAGTCCGCGCAGCTGCAGCGACAGCAACAAATTGACGCAATTGAAGAAGCGTTCGACGAACACGGGAGTGTCCGTCAACGTTATCGGTATGTATTTTCTCCAAGCGTTCTTGTACTCCAGGAATATGTCGGCGCACGTCGGGAACCAGTCGTTGATGAGGCCGTTTCTAATGTCGTTGCAGCGCTTTAGGGCCGTCTCTTCGAATTCGTAGGGAGTCAAGGTGGGCCGGTGTTCCTGTATGAACATCGTCTCCGGTATCAAATACATATCGCCGTATCTGCAATAATTCAATTTTAAGTATGAATTGAAGTGGATAGAAAAACATTTGCTTTAGGAACTAGGCTGGAAAAAGGGACTAGGAAGAAGAAGGAACTCGGATGATGAATGAACTAAGTGGATAAAGCAATCAGGTTGAAAGCACTAGGAGAATGAATGAATTAGGTGCATGAAGAAACTTTGAGGATGAAAGAACTAGAAAGATTAAAGAATTATGAGGATAAAGGAAGAAGTATCATGAAGGAACTAAAATAATAAAGGAATTAGAAGAACGAACGAATAGAAAGACGAAGGAATTAAAGGAGGAAGGAACCAAAAGAACGATGGAACTAGAATAAAGGAACTATAAGATATCGCCATATGCAAAGGAGCTCTTAAATTAGCATTATGTTACTAACCGCTTCCACCAGAGATCGCGAATTTTTCTAACGACAATGTTTCCATTGAAATAATGCTTTTCCATGAACTGCTTTCCGAGAACCACTTGCGTGTGCCAGGGCACTGGGGCTCGTATCAACAACGTAGGAAACTCGATTATCGGAAATGTTTGAAACTGTAACCTAGATTCAAAGTCAAACTACTATGAGCAATTAAGTAATAGAAATCATTATCACCTTTTTCTTTCGGCCGGGCTTTTTAGGACGTACCGCAGGATGTGCTCTCTCATGTAAGCGCAATGGTACTTATGCACTTCCTTTACCAAAATCGCATGGATTTTGCCGTAGTATTTCAAAATTTTAAACTTGTGCGGGATCCTGGAGTTTATGCAAGTAAACAGTTCGTTGTCGAACGGTGGAAGATCTTCGGCATCTATACCCTAAAATTTCAATACATATTATACTCCTTTTAAATGCTACATTGGTTGCATATACCATAGGAATAGTACGCCATTTATTTTGAATTGTAATGTATGTAACATATAGCGTAGATTTAGCAGTTTTAGCACTATAATAATAGTGAAAGTTACATGGAGGTCACGTTTGTATGGTAATGAAATCGTATAAGTAATCGGTCTTTTGTGGTTGTTATATCAATTATAAATTCACATCTGGTACTTATAGGTGATACTCACAGTAGGTACCAGCACAACAACTTGTTGATATTTAGTTGCAATTAGTTTCAAATTGTAAAAGATCACCCACATGACTAATAAGGAAGTATGTATGTACATATGTAAGTCCTGGAGTATATTCAATACAGGTAAAAACCTGTATTTGTTCTTCCTTAATGGAGAGTTCTTTATTTTGTTTTTCTAACTGTAAATGTAACTATTGAATCTTTACTACCTACATATATTACGGATTTTTCCAGTAGAATTTTATTAGAGAATGATTGAGGAATTAATGAACATGAATTAATTAACATGTATCTACTTTTTAAAAACTACAAATATATTGCCCATAAACAATGTTACAAATAGCCTCGGATGTTTTTTGAAATTAATTCGTTTTCCTATAGTTTTCTATTGTTATTTAAATTAGAAACGAAATTAATCGGACCGTTTTTATTCAGACTTTCTAATTTTATCGTTTTTTGAATAACACGTGAAGCTAAATAAAAGCTTGTCCATTTTATTGTTCACATCTTTAATTATGCGTTTATGTATAAACTTGTTTGGAAAAATTTAGCACCAGTAATTTTTTGGAATTGATTTACTTCTATAAGTAGTAATCAGGTAATAGGTTATTTTTAAACATCAACGATTTTTTGGGAACTTTTTAGCGGTAGGTACAATTTTGGTACATAGTCAACCCTTACACTAAAATCAGGCATTCATCGTGCAAATAAAGAACGAAAATTAGAAGGGATTTATACTACTTAGCTATTAAGATATATCTTAGAAGAAGATCCTAATAAAGCATGTATGTAATTAAATTGATCTTGAAATATTTTTAGAGATTAGATGATTGTCCATTAGATGATTCTCCATTCTCGGCCAGTCGATCTAGTCAATGCGTTTATCAACGTTTCGAGTACAAGAACCACAAAAAAAATTCGAAGCTATACACGTATTCCCTGTCTCTCTACCTTTACACGCATACACCATTGCTCTGGCTAAACGCATTAAAACGAACAAACAGAAAGCAAGAAGAAGAATTAAAAAAAAGGTTGAATTAATCTCGATAACAGTGCCATGTCTTTCAGCCCAACCTCTGTATATGTAACGTTTATAATCGACTCTCGACTCTCGTCCTAACAAATCACGATCCCGTATAACTGGTTTCTGTAATTGCCTAGTTCTCTCGATTGTTGTTGCATCTAATCCGAGCTGTGCCCCATCAGATTCGATCTCTCGCTCGCTTCTCCGGTTTCTTCGGACCGAACGCAACAAAAAAGAACACGTTATACCTATTTTTACCCAGTCAGAAGTCACTGCATGTACAGCGAAGTCGATGGATCGAGTTGTTCTTTAATGAAACCGGCCCATCGCACTCCTAAAGACTCGGATGTATTTCCTGAGGGAACAGAAATTAAATGTTAATGTGTAGATTTTACCTCTGTTAAATAATACATCATTCGTTCTATGTCCATTTCTTTGATGACGATTTTCATTTCGCCCTCGACGACACTGAGCAAATACAACTTTTGTTCATCGGGGTCTCTAGGTAGTATCGCCTCCAATAATTTCATCTGTCTGCAATAAATCAAAAAAAAATTAAAATTTTAATATACATGTAGTGAACAGTATTACAGTATGTACTATTTTAAGCAAAATTATATAGAATAATTCCCATGTACATATGTGTACTCGGAACTTTAATTTGTGACCTAGTACCTAGAGCCCTTTGAAGATGGCTACTCATTTTTAATTGTAGGTATACTCAGCTTCATGTGTTAGCTACATTTTGAAGACATGTTTAGTCATTAGTAACATCTTCAGAGGATCTAGGTCTAAAATGGAAGCTTCTAAAAGAGCTTATTTATAAATTTATCACCTACTACAAATAAAAAAATGTAACGCTTATTAACACTGTATAATAATTATTAAATAATATACTATAATAATAATGTTAGTAAATTTGGTTAATAAATTAATATATCAAATAGTGATTAATTAGTAAAAAACAGATTCAGGGTCGGTTGGTATTACAAAATTTAGTTACATTTACATATCAAAAAAATATATTTTACATGCTCCGATCGAAAATTATAATTTTACGTGCGATTATTGGTGTGACTCACGTCGACATATTAACATTATCGAAGCATTTTTTTGCACTTTAATGAGCTCTAATTATTCATTGTTTCGTTCAGTGCCGGTGAATAGTGTCGTTACGATTTATATCGTCGAAGTGGGCACGGCACCGTTTAATCAAAAACTCCCTATTTATTATACAGATTGTCCTATAATGATAGATCTTTTCAAAACTACTTCTTTGAATATACAAGGTGGATTTGAGTTAAAAATATTAGGGAAGCCACGTGTAATAGTAGGCTGAAAACACCTACAAACTTCTCAATTATTCCAGTGTCAAAGCTAAAAAAAGTATTTGAACTTTTAACAATTGCTAACCGATAACAGAATGTTATTGTCAATTTTATGGGAAGAGAAACAAACAAGGTTCACCAACATTCGGCCGGTTTTGTTTGCCGTTTGGAGGTGAACTGTGCGTTATTTCGACACAGCTGTGAAAAAAGTTCAACATTTTCAAAAAGATTCCTTCGGAAAAAAATGTTTTTATTGAAAAAACAAACTGCAACGATCTCCGTTTGTATTATTTGATCTCTCGCGAGTGCGTTGCATCGACGTTACAACACCGAAACCTGGCATGTGTACCTACGCGATGTTGTTGAATCTCTATAATTAGATTCGAAAAACACACAATGCCCTGCGAGTAGTCCGAATGGTACTCCAAAATAAAAATATCCACATTATCAGCATTGCATCGTAGATTCTGACAAGTTGAATGTAGGTCGCATGGAGCCCCTCAAAACTGCGATATATAAGGTCTTTTATGCATGACCCTATCTAAATAGAATCTGGAATAAAAGACATCGAACAAAGGTGTTTAGTTCTTTCTTAGTTGGAGTTAGTTTTGTTATTTATTTTAGTCTTATTTTACTTCTAACAGTCTCAAGCACAAAACTTAAAGTTCGAAACCTTAGGTGGTTTTATACATTTTCTTATGCTCTTTTTTGCTACTGAATTTACACTATTTTTGTATAATTTTAATAAACTGTTCCACAAAATTTAAGGAAGTTCGCAAATTTTGCGATTATTTTAAAAGTTACAGACTTTTTGATCACCAAATTTTCAAATATGCGAAATTAAATGTTTTCTCTCATATCTAAGTGGATTTTTTACCCCTACCACTACAATTCATACTAAATTTAGCGATCAAAAAACCTGCAACTTTTAAATTTATCTCAATATTTGTGAACTTCCTTAACTTTTGTGGAGCAGTATATATTGATCACTAAAAAGTACTTATTGCAGGTACCAAAGAGGACCTGCACTATAAAAAACCTAGCTTGGGGTAGACCATCTCGGCCTGACAAAGACTAACAAAAGAGTTAAAAAACCCGTCTATTTTCGTCTTGTATCTGCACTTTTAATCTGCATAACCTTTTCTAATAATACGCTCGACCCTATTCGAAGACGAATCATTCGATGCGTGAGTGGTAGATGCTACAAAATACTCCAATTCGAGATTGTATCGGCTGCCTTTAAATTGATTAATTGCAAGATTAAAATCACATCGACTTCATTGTTTTAGATTATTATTCATTGTTGTTCGTTAAGGACGGTATTGAAGTCGAAAAATATACATAATCTAAACGAGGTTTCTCTAAATTGGTTTCTTAAAAATCGAGAAGTAATTTGTTTGGGCAATCAAGCGATTGTGATTAGATGATTTATTCATAATCTATAAGTTAAAAAAATATATGTTATAGTTGGATTAAGGATTGAGCTGAAATGAGGTATTGGATGGTAAAAAACGCCGAAATAAATAAGTTAATCATGATTCAAAGTCACCATGACATTGAACAATAACGTGGGCTGTCGAGAAGAAAACGGCAATTATTACATAATTTGATCTATACAGTATGTTCGGTCCTTTACGCTTCACCAAAACAAAGGAGAACTGGTTATATCATTTGGTTGTTTTTTTTTCCTTTCTAAGCTTGTAGAGTAGTTAACCGAACGATACGTATAATATTATTACATTCGTTTCAGCTGTGTCCATTTTTTTTAGAGATGATAGTTAAAAAACAAAACGAGTGTAATTTTCCATCGAAGTTTTGACTAATCTCTCGCAAGTTGCTGTTAAAATCAAATTATTAAGGCTCACTATAAAAAAACTGAAGCTCTCAAATAGAAACTTTCCAATCATATTAAAGTGTGTAAGACTAGCAAACTGGTAAAACAATCTAGGTACATACTGTACAATAAACAGTTTCATTTGAACAAAAGCTGTTCAATTTTTCATGATTTTGATTAAATATTCCCTTCCGTACGTCCTACTACAAAATGGCATTTAACAACACCCTCTTTAAAAAACCAATAAGATAATTTTAGAAATCATGGAGTTAATTAAACTAAACTCGTAAAAAATCATTTCTAAAATTATACAAAATTATAATTTTTCCCCTTTAAAAATTTGTCATTTATTTGCAATTTAAGTTATTTTACAATAAAATTTAATAATTGAAATAATTGAAAATGCCATTTAACCTTACAATTACTAAGAACTTTTTATACGCCAATAATTTTGTTTTCGAAAATTTAACCTTGGAGTGAAATGAATTCGATTTATTCCGAACTCCACGCATTAACTGCCGTAGAATTTTTTTAATTTATTGCTTTTGCCGTTGGAAACAAAGCCAGAAGATTAGGCTTTCTCCAAAATAATTTTCGATTTTCGTACGTAATAGAACATAGTCTAATATTTATTATGAGTTTTCTCGAGTTTATGTTACTGGTGGTCGAAGCCAAAACGTACACAAACAAATATTTTATTACGAATTTATAGTTGTATTTTTCGTTTTTCGGGTCGATGTTATCACGAAAGCGCAGTTTACTTTCCGAGGCGATAGCCAAGTGGATATAATTATAATTTTTGTAAGTATATAGGAAGCGTGTCAAGACTCTGCGATTTCGTTAACGCCCGCAAAATAAACATTATTTTGATTAATTTTTACAATTATCTCCATAGGTCAATGATGCAATTATGCAAATTTATTCGAACATAGCGGTACTTGCGCGCAGAGCGCTTAGTTATAGGTCAAAATCATAGGTAAAAGTGTACAACAATGAGTACATTGTTGTATAACCATAAAAATATTGTGTATACAATAAGTAAGTACAAATAATTACAACTAATAAAAGCGTATACACGCCAAACAATTAACTGTAATAGCTCCCCTTAATAATTACCTACTGCTCTTTGGGTTTTTTTAATAGATGACTATATGTGTTACTGTTTGAGTAAAAAATCATAGCAAAAAGTTTTATCTGCACTCTTTACTATTCCATAAAAAATCAATTAAAAAATTAAAAAAATTATATTGTTTTCTATTTGAGAACAGGTTGTTTTTAGTCTAAAGTCTAAACGATGAGGCTTAACAAGGCTCAATCATTTATGAAATAATCCCCATAATAAACTAAAATTCCATTGGAAAATCATCGAAATCAACAAATCTACGAATACAATAATGTAGTTTACTTCATGCACTACAGTACTTGACATACATTACACCAATCCCAACGCGTTTATTTCTATTGACCGATTAAGAATCGAGTATTTGTTTTGTTATTTTTTAATATCTAATAATATCTGGCAATAAAAAACGTGTCAAATTTTCTATTAATAGTCGCTCGCAATAAAAAAATCGAGTCAATATGGTGAGATAAACGGGCGATAAAAAAATATCGGAAGGCGATTCGCATCAGCCAAATTTCGCACGCGTACTCCTGGAAGGATTTGCATCATCCAAAATTTAGCCAAAAAAAGTTGGCAAAATAATTTACGAATTTGACGAGTTAAAAAAATCTGTTGCCTGCAGGAAGTTTGTGTCAACAGCTTTATATAATTAATTTTAAATGAAACAACTTGTATTTTTTTTATAAATTATCCTATTGTTCTACTTCTAATCCTAATCGATATTCAGATATTTTGAAAATTTTGACAAGAAAAGTTGTCGATTAATCCGAAATGCAATTTTGAAAATTTCTCAAAATAATATTAATTCAAACCTTTGACGTTTTTAACGCAGTGGGTAAAACACAATTTGTAAGCTTTGGGACTAAAGAGAAAAGACCCAACCTCGTGATTCGAGATTATACAATATTACGGCCCTTTTATTACCTGTTAAAACCAGTTTTAAAAATACAACCATACGACCTCCCGATTTATCCAACCAGTTTTCTAATAATAAATCAAACGAAAAGCCACTTGTGGTTGATTTTATTAGAAATAGTAATTTTTTCCACCATTTAAAATTATAATTAAAAACTATCAGCATCATCATTCAGGGTAGCTATAGTTAAACTTTATTTTTTACTATTGTTCTTATGGAATAGTAGCTTGATATATTCTTCCAGAAAAACTTAAAAAACGCCTAAAGAGCGCAGAAATTTCTTTTTGTTTGTACTTCATCAGTTATGGAAATTCTTTATAGGAGTTATATCAATTCAAAAGTGCAAATTTAAGGGTCTTCTAACACAGGACCACTCTGTATAAAAAAATGGATGACATCGCCGCGACTAAAGTGACATTGAGAGGCAATAATGCAATAATTAAGCGCTCGTCGCAATCGGATTGTTAAACAAAGCGAAAATGATAGATTAGAAGCGATGATACCGAAACATCGGGCGTAGATACACAGATATAACATGTAGGTACCTATTTTAGCCTCCGGGTAAGCGGATTAAACGACGAAATAATTTATAACAATAATAAATTATTATCTCTTGTTTCTACAATACCTACATACAATACATATTTTATATACATACATTTCGAGACGACAATGTGACGGATAGTTTCATCCTAGACTGCTCGACGGTAATTTTCGTGCACGTAAAGCTCTGTGGGCGGTTTGAATAGAGGAGAAAACTCAAAGTACACAATTTGGAAATTCTATTTTAAATAATGATAACATACTATTTTTTTCAAATGCTCGTTTTAATTTTAATCTTGGAGTGCGTCAAAAATTCGGCTTTTTTACGGTTTAAGAGTTTATTATAAATTGGTTCATTAGTTGTATTTTTAGAGGAGGAACGAACATCTGTTAAAAATCCTTGAGTGTTTCGTTTTTAAAATTGGGTTTTGAAAAAGCGAAAGTGAGCCTAATTACGAAAATTTTTTTTTCAAAGGCACGGCCAATGTCGAAAGTTAAACGAACTCTTACATAAAAATATTAACCATTAATTATAACTTAATTGACGGTTGAACACTAGATTACGATTAATAGTTACTTTTTCCTACAAATATCGTTTTTTTATTTTTTTATAGAGTCCCTTAATAGTTGAACTTAACATAATTGTTTTAAAAATATTTTTATTTTGATTCCGCTTTTTTAAAGAAAATTAGAAATAAATTTTCATAATTATTCCAATCTAAACAAAAGCATACATAAGTGAACCAAATCAGCATTTTCCCAAAACAATTAAAATAATACTTTCAATTTCAAAAAGGCAATTTTCCAATACGCTTTCGTGAAATTGTCAAGTAGAAAATATCAAAAATGAACTTAATTATTATCCAAGAGTGATAAATTTTTTTCGATATTACCTAACAAACGCATTTTAAATGCGTATTCAAAAAATAATGGTAACGTCAGGAAAACTTTATAATTAACTGAAAACCTTCTAGAAAAAGATAATGGAAATATTCCAATTGAGCACATATTTAAGAAAATTACGTAAAATAACAGTAATGAATGAAAATTATATATGTTTTTTCTAGTCCATGAATATGCATGGATTAACAATTGATATCAGAGTTATTTTAATTTTCGATTGTATTACACACACGTGCAGATTCAACATAAAATAGCAACTGCGCAATTTTTCTTCGGATTCGATATGTACGTTAAAAGTAAACGCAATTAATTGACCGTGCGGAAAAGTCATTTTCAAAGATTTTTTTGTTTCTGCTTGGGATATACGAGTGCTATTTTAACGTGCTATTAATCGCGTATCTTTTGAAGCATTTAACAGAATCTTTACGATGGATTTCAATAAATTTATGTAACTCAACTTTCCAAGGTCGAAAGCTGAATAAACAATTATTTTTCTGATATCATATTTTAAAGTTCTACGACAAATGGGAGAGATACCTGCCGTGTTGATGTTTAAATACACATGTAACGCTTTTTATTAATGTATTTTTTATCTTTGGTGAAATTACGGCATAGGTACACTTTAAAATTTTTATTAGATCCTTAAATTATTACAATAATGAAAAATTTAAAAAGAAAAATGATTGAAATAACAGATTGAAGAAGAAAAAATGACGACTAAATTGTTTTTGAAATTTCGTGAAGGTTTTTTAAAAAATATTTTTCATAATTGATTGTTTGTTAAAATTTTTCAATAATTTTAAGGAAAAATTCAAATCGTATTTTCAGTTATTCCAAGGTTTTTAATGTGGTATTTATAAACAATTAAAGTTTAATTTTTTTGTTAAAAGTATTGTGCACTTAGAAGACTTCGAAAATTATGAAAATTTTTTTTTAAATAATATCTAAAGAAAAGTAAAAAAAATCATCTAATATTATTTAAAAATCATAAAAATAAATGGTAATATAAAATTGTTAAAAATCATCATAAATCAAAAAAAAAATCTGATGGCATAAAAATTATTTCAAAATTCCCAAAAAAACTGTAAAAACCCTTTCGAAAATACGAATGCTTATATTTTTGGAACTTAAAGGAGATTAGATTTAAAATATGTGCATGTATATTATTATCGAAATATCGATTGTTTTTCTCTTTGAATTTTTTAACAAAACAACCTTATCAGTTCTTGAATGAACGCAAGAACGAATTAGCCAACAATGATAACATTAAAAAAAATAAATTATTGCATTTATGTCAAACATAGAACGTTAATCGATTTTTGTCTCACTCTGTAAAAAGACTATTACTTTACACTCATTAAAAATATATTATTATTTAACGATTATTAATCCAATTAATCTAGATGATACTTAAGTGACCTTGTCAATATGTTCAACATCAAAAATCGTGCAGTTATATAATTCTATTTTTAGTTTTCACTCAACATTTTATGCAATGAAAAATTAATTATATTGTTAACAAACATAAATTTCGAATAGGGGAGAATATACATTATGTACATATGTATGTATGTATGTATGTAGTGAGAGAAAAGAAAAATTACAATTGAAATTTGTTAAAATAACTCCTAAGTAGAAATAAAAAATAAAATCATAAACACATTTCTACATAAGCATTATTTTTTATGCCTTTACTTAACATTTCTTTATCGCTGATGTTAAATAAATTTAATTTTTGAAAACACGATAAAATTATATTGTGTACTTAACCTTCCCTATACGTTTTATTTGCATATGCATTTGGTTATTGTCTAAATATGTATCTTCCAAAAAATATTACCTAACCTATAGGTACATCTTCTTCAACTTTACTACCGTTCCTTCACCTTTCCGACCTGCAAAGTTTATTCGCGCATCCTTGATAAATCGTATGAATTCTAAATAAGATCATCTCGCGATATTTCCATTTCATTTGCACCAAATCAACGTTTTACTGGGAAATGGATGTTGTTTTGCCGTTTCTACAAATTTCGAAGAATCAAAATTTACCGGAGAAATATTAAAGAGCCCATAAGAAGAAAAATACCGAGAAAAGGATCATTACACTTCTTATACAGATCAATCTTATTGATGTCAAATCTGGACATGCAATTGTAAAATACCCTTCTAAAAAAATCTTGATTATAAAATTCTGATCTAGTTGTTATGCAAACGAACGGATTAAATTAGACAAGTAATTTATAAAAATATGAGTTTTAAGGAAGAAATTTTATCATCTATATTTGCTAATCAAACAGACGATCATTCTAGAAGTGTCATTGAGAGATAACGGTCGAAAACCCATCAGACTTATCGGCTTGTTATTATTTAATCATTCTGAAAACTTTTGCACTCATATGTTGGTGATAAATTGTATAAATGGAATTTTGCTTACTTAGTGATTGGAAGAAAAGAATACTAATTTACGCTTATAAATACAAAGTGATCTAATAATGTGTATAATATGAATGATGCATCTTACTGTAGTTTACAGGAGTATTTCTACACCATTAATTAAACGCCCTGTATAATTTGGAAGATTTAAATGTATAATTGGAATCGCGTGCAGTCGATTCACACTTTCGAAATATACTATAGGAAAAAGGTGATACTCGAAGACGAGAGGTAAAATCACGCCTGAGGATGATGAAATATAATGTGTATTTTCTTTACAAAGAGACCGTTCAGGGTCAGGTGTACTTGATGGACTAGCATTAATTTACACTATTAGATCTACAGGATGATTCGCTGACACCTCTTATATAAGCGTATCTTAATGTATATTATTAAAAACGAAACTATAAATTATAGACTCCGAAACTACTAGGGCAATCGACCTGAACTTTTACACACATACGATGTACTCGTATTAAATTTGCTTTTATAACCACTAGGGAATGAAGTTTTTAATTTTTTACGATTGTGTTTTATGTCAATTATTATGAGTGATATTTAAATCATTTTTAAGTATTTTTTTAGATTATTAATTAAGTACGATTTTAAATGTGTTTTTAAATAGTTTAATACCTGTAAATCTTAAGCATAACAATGTCTAATGCAAGTATCATATGGAATAGGAATTACCCTGTATGTAAAGAATAGTCGGAGAGCTTTTTTATTTTTTCAAGAAGAAAATGTAGGTGTTTAGAATTAATGTTCGTTATTAATATTCATGCCGTGATTTAAATTTTTTATTAGATAATAAACTTTTTAATACATGTTTTTGGTGAATATCGAGGTTCATTATTATGCATAGAGCATAACTAATATTTGTTTTATATACAAATTATTGACCGAAAATGTTTTGTTTACTGTTTGCCTACACATTTATCGAATGCAAATTAATACGCATTTTACTGACTGTTAAATAATTTAATGAAAACTTTAACTTTGGCTTTTTTTCAGTCAAAGGCAACAATTTTCTATGCAGGTAGGTAAAAACTCAGGTTCATATTTTTATAATGCAATTACGTTATCAATTCTTATCATCTACGGCCCAATTACGTTTTACGATTCTAACTTTTCGAGTTGAAGTCATAAATCACCACCTGGAGTTTGTAAATACAAATAAAATGGGAAACTATAATAAAGTCAAATTTGTCTGTCTTGTTGACTTCCTGCCATCAATTAGGAAGGAGTTTTGCAATATTTTTGTATAAAAATAATAAAATAAAATTAGCATAAAGAATGGATTTTATGTATTTACATATATTTTTGGGGTACAGAGTAATAATGTAATAATAAGAATGAGCAATTTGTTTCTCAAATTATGTGTATAGTATACTTCAGAATTTTTTATTTGATAGAATACAGGGTGTCCTGCATAAGAACCGAACAGAACAGGGGTGTCCAAAATATTTTGTTTAACCAAAATTAACTAAGTACAAAGTTACATACCTAAGAAGTTATAGGCCTTCAAAGAGGATTTACAAATTTAAAAATAAATTAATATCACAGTAATACTCAAACTTAAAACATTAAACTTTGGTGTAGGTACGTTTTATGAGTGTACTAAGAGTATCATTAATGGATAACTAGGAGGAATTAATTAACGTATATTAAAAGGGTTAATTAGGGATGATGCTCACTTAAAATGTTAGATTTTTTTTGGCTGATGGATGATTTAAAAAATTATATACCTACTAGTTTATTTCATTTCAAATTCAAGTAAATTCATTTCAATTTTTTTTATTAGAATACGCTTACTTAAAAACGCTAAAAAATAAAGTCATGCGTTAAATAGGCTCCTGCTCTGTGTCGATTCTTATTCAGGACACCCTGTATAAAAGCATCACGAATAATCAAGGATAAGTATAACATTGACAAAAGTTATAATTTCCTGAATAAATTTTACCAACGTTTCTGTTGTGCAATTATATTTTTGTCGGGAGATACACTTTGTCCTAATGTAATAGATTCCAATTCCGTGCTATTCGTCATTTTTGTCGTGTAAACGCCTATTCTCAACCATTTTTAATTGCTTTGGTGCGTGAGGCAAAAAGGACTGACTATCTATTAATTAGTTACTCACTGGGAGTTATTATACATATAGATTGATGATCGGGTGGATTTTCCAGCCTGGATTCGTTTTGTATAAATAGAATCGGAAGGATTGCCAAGACAATGGCTCGCGAAAGACCGACATGTCGCAATTAAGCAGTTATGAAAATAACCAGGTAAATACGGAGTGTAACCAAAAGGTAGGTCATATATTTTCTCGGGTATTTATTCGCGTTTAAAAAATGTGTTTGGTCGAAATAGAATTCGTAATATGTGAATCGTTTATTCCGTATGTAAAAGTATGAAAAATGTACTTTAAATACTCTGGAAATTTTAATAAAAAAATAAATTTTAACGATTGAAATCATAGCAGTGTTAAAAGAAGAATTAAAGGGTCCAAATTTGGACATCCTGTAAGTGTTTAATATATGTAATTGTACTGTATAAAGGATGCACCTAAAATAAACAGTAATTGGGTTACACTAATGATGTTTAAAAGTCAGCATATTAAGGAGTTTGTTGTAAGGAAAAAAATTAAAACCACATGTGGATATGCTCGGTTGTAATAATAAAAATTATTTCTGTACTGAAATTTACGAACATCTGTTGGAATTGGATCGCTTTCGGATCGCATCAGAGTCGTGTCTGTTCGCATCAAACTCGATGTTTTAATATATTATGGCTACAAGATGTTTAAATTCAATAAATGCGCCATTACGGAACGGCAATATAATGTAATGCAAAAATAAGCGACCGGTATAGATATAAGTAAATGTGCAATGCACGTTTTGAGAGTAAACATAATTTTCTACGCTTCCATAAACTTTATGTTCTCTATTAAATTTATACTCTCTAGATATTAAACCACTAAATCGGGTTTTGCATTTTTATAACTTCCAGTATGGCATGAAATTAGCTTATTACTTCCATACTTAGTAATATTATCTATAACTTATTGCATTTACGGTTTTCGGGATTTTTTGTGAGTTTTGTATATTTCCATAAATTCTAAATTTTTTTAAATATTTAATCGTTTTCTTAATACTTCTTATAATACTGCTGGCAAAAAAATAAAAAGCTTTTATTTTTTTCCTAAATAAAGAACCTATTAAAATTATCTATAGTCTTTTCAAAAAGGATAATTACTAAAAATCTATTTTTACACTAACATTTAACATTATCATTATTAATTTAGTAATTAGTAAACCAAAAAGCAACAAAAAGCGAATAATGAACTAATGACATACAATTTTCTAAACTTTGTAGTATCACAAAATTGGTAAAAACTCCCCATAAATTTTCGTCTTATTGCCCACATCCCACTTCCTTTTATTTTTACCACCAAAATAGGTTAAAAATACAATTATCTAGCAATTTGAAGTTACGAATTTTTAACTACCTAAACGAGTAATCGATTGTACCCAATTAAAGCGTCCTAATTATCAAGCAATTAATATCGATAGGTATAACCTGTCGTACACGTCACGACGCTAATCAAGCATTTAATCGTATAATTAATTGTGAAATAGTGGTAAACTCTTTGAAAGAAAACCGAAGGAAAAAACGGAGAAAGATTCTTATCTACAAAGGTTGAGGTTGAAACGAAAACAATGGGGAAATTGGATTTCGATTTTACTACAATAAAACGTTGAGTCAGGTCGTTAAGGATGTGGCGTGATGTTTACGATAATAATAATAACATTACTATTACAATAATTTGAAAAAAATAACCATTAAACGTGCAATTAATTTCGATTTTTTATTTCGTTTGAAAAACCTGTTAATTGAATTTGATTTTATCTAGTTTTGCACTGAGAGAGAAACTGAGGAAGAGATAAGTATACATATGTATGTATGATTTATTACTTGGATGAAATAGGAAGTTGATTTTCTGTATAAATTTCTGTTAATTTTGAACTATAATGGCTGAATTCTGAGAGCATCTGTATGACCTATAAGCCAAAATCTGTAAGAGACAGTAAATGCGATTCTAACTTTATCTGTAGATTATAGCAGAGGTTAAAATCGCATTTACTTTCTCTTACAGATTTCGACTTTTATTAGGATTTACAGATGCTCCCAGAATTCACCCATAAAATGGAATTGGACTTCTGTATTTTTGAATTTCTAGATATGCACATATGTATACATATGTACATACATACATAAAATATGTACAAAAGATGGAATCATTTCTATAAGAAATAGTCTTTAGACCATACTTACATATGTATAAATAAGATAATTCACGTAAGCCGTGATTTAATTCAAGGAAATTACTGAGTTATTTTCGCAGGAATTAGGAATTATTACAATTATTTATAAAATAACCAAACATTTAATTTTATTGTATTATAGTACTAATTCTTGTTTATTCGTTGTCTTATCAGTTTTCTCCTCCAAAATTAGAGTTGTTTTTCATTAAATTATCTTTAGAAATAATTTTTTTATTGTTCCCATAGGTATGTACGTCATGGAAAAAGAAATGATATTAGAATATCAATATTTTTCAATCGATTCATGAAACCATTAGGCTCTTATTTTAATAATAAATGAAAAAATACTTTGTTATAATCTTGATTTTATCGATTTCAATTCTAGTTTAATGCCCATAATTAAAGCCTGTCGAAATTTCCATTGTTTTGTATTAAAAAAATCTCCATGCCTCATTTCTTATCTTGTTTCCAAGATTACTAGTAATTTGATGAATAATTGATTATAAAAATGTGTCATGAAGGGTGGAAATAGTAAAAATTCCATTTAACACAAAATAAAAAATTAAATAATCTATATAATATAAAATAGAAAATTGTAGTAGTTGCTTAGACAAAAATTTTAATAAATTTAGAGTTTTCTGAAGCAAAGTTTAGTGATTTGCGAACAAGGTTAGTTAATACGAATAATTAATTAATTTAGTTAAATGGAAATCTTCTGTTGCAGGACATCCTTTGTGCGTGATGGTTATTACACATCGTGTCACAAGAAATGCAGCATTTTATACTAAAAATATTGAAAATAATTGCATATCGACGAGTTAATCGTGAACCACTCTATATAGATAGGACTCAAACGACCTCAAATTTTATATCACACATCTACAGTGATATCGTTTAAACATAACGTGTTGATAAGCGAAAACGGCGCTTTTATTATCAGATGACTAAAAATAAAAAATGGTAAATCCAAAGTCGCTTGTCCCTTAAATTTTATCACGTTCGTCACCACTTCAAAAAATTACGAAATATCCACGTTTCGTAGAAGTTCGTAGAAACGTTTTTAGCAAGTTAGACGGTCGGGAGTCGGCGTATCGGCGAACTTTCTAGACCGCCTGGCTGATGCAACCTTTTCGAAAATTAGAAATCGGAAAAATTTACGCGAGATAGGTACACCGGCCGCCTTCCAAAGGTTGAGATTTAGCTTCAATTGGACATGATGTAGATACACACAATTAAAAAATGATCGACAAATGTGTGCAGATAAATTTGATGCGTAGGATTACCTAATCTTTAAAACAAAATGGGGCCACAATGAGAAGTTTAAAAATTTCCTCATTTGAGATTATTTATCGCATGAAATTTTAAATGAGAACGAGAATGAGAATTTAAATTTATGCATGAATCAGTTTAATGAAAAAAAAATGTATAATTAATTATACATGTTATACCGACAAATATTATAACCGACAAATCTGGAGTCTGGATTTTTCCTAGGACATCCCAAAACGATTTCCTGGTTAATTTTTAAAAAAATAAATAAATAATTCATAGGATAAATTGAAGCCGTGAAAAAACAACATGGCGAAAATGGATGAAGCATAGATTAAATCGAAACCTTGAACTGCAGTAAAAATAGGTAATCGGAATGATTTAATGGATAAATTAATGAACGTCCATTATGTATTTTTGTTGTATTTAATAATTTATAATTTTATTGTTGTTGAAGCGGGATTAGGAAAGAATTATTATACTTTTATAATAATTGCCGGATTTTAAAAGTTTACCATGTTATTAAATATTTAATTTGTTAATTCATAGCAAATAGGTGTTATCTTTTTTTGTATAAATTTTATCTTGCTTTTTTTCGAACATATATTGAATTAAATACTCACCCCCTTTCTTTTTCTTTCTCTTTGGGATAACCCTCCATTTTTAGGGCGTCCATTTTCTTTCTCATTTTTGCCTTCTTCTTCTTCAAATTCATTTCCTCCTTTTTTCTTCTGTGATAATCGCCCGACAACAAATCTACCATATGCACCAACCCCTTGTATTGCTCCTTTCGCTTATTCTCCGCTATCTTAGCCTCAGAACCCAGCTCTCTTTGCTGAACCGGAGGATAAGCCAATCTACCTATAGAGTTTGCAATATTAAATATGTATATTATATTATCCTACTTGCTGGATTCCTAAGGGCATATGTGACATAAGTTTAGTAACTCTTATTTCATAGCAAAATTGTTGAAATAAGAAAATATATGTATGTATGTAGCTAAGACCCATCAGTTAGTGAAGACATATTCTAGAAATATTGATTTAATTGATTCAGAAGCCCATTCGGAAAAAATGTATAGAAAAAAATACAAATGAGCTGGTTAATTTTTCCATACGTGAATGTATTACAATAACAAAAAAAATTAATAATTTTGTATTCCTTTTTTAATAATTTTATAATAAATGGTTCTTTTGCACCTTTGTATTGTTTATTCGAAAACTAACAAGTTTGTCAACTAACTTAACAAGTTGTTGGCGAAATGCCAAATTATTTAACTAGAACTTAAACTTTATTCATGAAATATCCACGATTTATTTATTGCAAATAAAAGCCTTTATTTATTTACAGAATGACCAATGCAAACAAAATTTTTGACATTAAATACATCAAAAAAACTCTTAATATGTACTCCGATGTTACAGAGATACTTTGTTTATTAAATTTATCTATAGTATCTATCTAGGTCATTCCCACTTTATCCGTTTTTCACCTTGTTTACGTTCATCACGGTCGGATAATCGCTCTTCGCTTGTACGACAATAGTTTTTGACTTGTCCTAAGTCACGTAGGCAGTTTAGTTTCGTTATTATTAGAAAAACATGAGACCAGTTTGTATACAAATGCTAATTTTAATAAATGAGGGTATAATGATCTAACCAGCGTTCAGTGGTAAAGAAGGTAAGATTGGGATACCGACAGGGAAGGTAGAAAACTATTGTAAGGTACGTTTGGTATCAATCCAAGTATTTTTTTCGTTAACTGGAATACGAAAATGAATTCGATGAATTCGATCGTGCGAAACAAAGCCAACTTTTCAATTTTCTCACGGCACGTGTCGAATTTAACTAAAATTATTGCGATCGTAAAACGTTCTTGTCAACAACACGACTTCCTACAAACAAACTCTGCTTTGCATTATAAATAATTCAAAAAAATGCGGCGCTTATTTTCAATCGTTTATCAAAAATAAAATTAGATAAGTTATGATTTTGTTTGCGTACCGTCTTTCCCGAAAATTTTCATCGGCTCCTTTTTCTTCTTTCTCGACATGTCTTGGATTCTCAAATTTTGCGCTTCCGGCGAGAAAATCGTCCCTGCAAAAATATACAGCGATTAACTAAGAACCTCCCTGTATAATATACATAAAAATTTAGCGGGCGGAAAAATATGGAGATAAATTTTTCTTCCTAAAATGAGAGACACTGATAAAGTCAAATTTAATAACGGTGACTCAATATTAAAATATGTTAATTATGGATACCTACATAACTGAAAAATAATATCCAACAATAAAAATTTAATTAAATTCCTCGGATATAAATACAAACAAGGAAAATTGTATGTAGGTACCTACGAATATGAATAAAGTAATTACTTTTTATTTATTACTACAGTCGAGGTATTTATTTAATTAAAATGCATTACTGGCGACAGAAAAGAGATTAAATAGAAACAAAAAAAATACAGTGTCTCCATGCAGAACCAATATTAATTTTATAGTTTAAAAATAGTAATTTATAAACTGCGTTTCCTTAGCCAATATAAAGTGGTCTTGTTCATTGTTTTCGAAAGGCCATACATAATTCGATTTTTATCTCTCAAAATGCAAATTTTCCCCAACACCCGCTGCGGTTACGTTCCCTTTCCGGGTAATTTTCCATCAACCCCGTATCAATTCGGGTATATCGCAGGTAGGTAAGGCCGTCTCGAACTTGAAGATAAACGAGACGGAATTCCTTTATAAGCAGCATAAGGTGCATTTACGGCGTTGCACAGGTGCATTTCGATTGTGCGATCTGCACACAATAGAGACCGGGATTACTGTTGTGGAAATGTGTCACATTTGACGTGGACTTTTGGGTGATTCACAACCGCTAAACGGAAGGGGATGATATGGTTGGCTGGAAGGGATGGTTTAGAATAGTTTCGGACTTGGAATAGTCTTCAGGGCGTGATAAACTTGTAGAAACTTGTAGACCATAAAAGGCTAGATGCGATAAAATCGTTCAGGAGTTAAGGGCTGGAGGAGGGTTGAAATCCATAGAGCTCGAGGGAGTGGAATATTTTTAAAAAATCAAGTGTTAGATCGAATATTGCCCAGTTATTTTGCTAAAAAAGTAGAACCTTAAATCTACTTTGTGGCTAAAAAGACTAATCGAATGTAGATCCTTGGATTCTTGAGATCCAGATATAGCACAGTGGCGCCAGTTGGCGATCTAAATGCTCCTAACAAGATTAATTATTACCGTTATTTAATTTATTACTTAACTAATGTACGTGACAACGGTTTGTGGAATAAATTATCATTAAATTCGAAGCGAATGACGCATTTGAGAACGCCACTGTCATTGAGAATCGCTATCGCAGATTGGGTTATGTACTTCCTAATTGTGCCAAATTTAACTGTTTATCTTTTGCATATAAAACGCGCTCTAAATATGGATGCCGGGCTATTCATAGATCGTAATATTTAAATAATTGTCTAATTCGTTCGAATATTGTGTCTTATTTACTGACTTATGTAACAGGTTATCTGTTCTTCGATAAATTACATTAATTTGCATTGTTTTTATATAAAACGCTATTTTAAGCTTCGCTCAAGTTCGTTTTGGTTTATTATGCAAACAATTAGTTTACGTTTTACATTATTTTATTAATAGGTTTTGCTGAAAATGTGTGTATATTACACTATAATTTTTCGAGAATGCCAACGATTCAAATAACAAAAAACACCCTGCATTAGCAGTTTTCATTCGAGGAAATAAGTCTAGAATAAAAATATTATAATTCCCCTTTAGATGAGTTATCTCATCGCACCGAGTGGGATAATATAAATTAATACGAGGTCATTGAAAAGAGTAATAACAAACAATCGCGATTTTATTACTACACTCGATATATTAGGACATTTAATAAATTAAATTCAACAGTAGGTACTTACAACTTATATGTACAGAATATAAAATTTCTAACTTGACTTCCTCTTTAAAATTGCGTAATGCAAACATTTAACAACCTTGGTTTATGTCTGGACATCTAAAAATTCTCTTCGATAATCTTTGACTTTACGAATCTCTATATCTTCAAACAAAAATATGCCAAAAATGATGTAATGTAACACTAGTATAAATTCTAGTATTACATCATTAATTATAGAGTGATTTTTAATGAGATTTTATATATTATTAGTTCTATTTAACTATAGAACTTCTTTTTCCCAACTTCTCCCTATTCATATGGTTTAATTAACTTTTCCCCAGTTTGCATATCGTTTGAAATACTCGTATAAACTCCAAGGTAAAAACAAAAAAAAACGTAGGCAATAAATTTTTGCACAATTAATATTTTAATGTAGTAGCATAAAAACACCTGTAGTATACAGGGTTTAAGTTTAAGGGGTGATATCTTTAAATTAGACCTATTTTTTCGGATGTGCAAATTTTGTGGGGTATTTTTTGGTAGGTGCATAATAATTTTTAGGTAAACTAGGCCAAATTTTTCTTTCATTTTGCAAATGCTTAGGGAACATCCTGTGTATCAAATGCAGTAAATACACAAGAGAATACATCAAATTCGAGCACCGATTAAATAAGCAATTAATGTATAAAATTGACCGAGTAAACAAGTTTTAATTATCCATATTATCCATTTCCTCTTTGCATTAAATCTTTATTATGAATAAAAAGAAAATTTAGCTGCCTATTAACGAATAGTCACTACTTAATTAATTACGAAAATGTGTTAATGAAAAATTACTTGATACATAAATTATAATTATCACGTAATTGTTTCATTTTGTTGAAAACTTGCCACTATAAAATTCGTTTTTCATATAATTATGGATAAATCTATTTTCGTGAAAAGCTCTGTGGTTATTTGTTTCAATATTATCTCCCACTTCATAAATCTGTATGTATTTTAGCCTTCTCTTGGGAGTTCAGTGAACTCCCATTTTATAAATATGACTGATATGAAGTAAAGTATAATTTTTTTAATTCAATCCTCGAGTTGTTTTTGTCATTCACAAAATAAATAAAAATTCATAAACAATCCAAACCGTCTTTGTGCTTAGTGTAAGAAATTGGAGCTTTAAAGGATTCAAAGTCAGTAATCAAAGAAGTGAAAGAAAGCAGAAAACATACAATCTTGTCACTACCGAAAGGATCTCAAAGAATTATAAGTTATGATATCCCTAAAATGTAAATAATCATGCAGTATATGTATGTTAAAGGTGTGATGCAATTCGTTCGAAACTGAAACTAACTGAATTTCAGGATAGTTTTAATTCGCTTTTTCACTTTCACTAAATTTTAAACTTTTAAACACAGATCGGGGATACATAAAACATGAGAGCAAGCTAGTTATTAAGTACTTATCGAAATCTGGAGCGGATGTGAATAAACAGTAGTCGAACGTGCGCGGTTCAAACAATAAATTATAAAAGTAGCGAAAAAAAGTACTATTCCTGATTCCTGCATGATGATAGCGCCGTAATTTTCTTTCATCTGCAGGTATAATAATAGAATTTGCAACGACTAATTTTTCGCTTTGTACATTATACATTATATCGGTTTACATATCCACTTTCCAGTAGCTAGCTAATAAAGTCTCAAAAATAAGTTAAATAATATTTTTCTACCATTTTTATTATTCAACACACGCAAATTCATTCAAAGTTACAATAATAGAAAACCGGATTAATTTATATAACATAAATATTAAAGCACACTCGTATACATACATACATACATATGCTAATAATTTCGATATAAACAAGTTTGAACTCGCAATTACATGCTCGTTCGTTTTTCGATAAGGAAACACCTAATCAATTTCAATTTTGTGCAAATTACACTCAAATCGATAAAAATTTCATCATCATGCGAACCGGTATGACTAAGAAAAAATGTATAATGTAAAGTTAGAATTGCATCAGAATCTTTTACAATTTATGGAATAAATAATATTGGCATAAAAATTCTAATAATACGTGTTATTTGGAGTATCCATTAATTAACAATTCATTAAAAGATACGCCAAAGCATTTTATAAAAAAATATGTAGTTTTTGAATATGTTTTGAAATTGAGAATATTATAGTAATAATAAAGTAAAACTTTTAATTTATATATTTTCGACTTAGCAAACTATATTATAACTTAGTACCTACTTAAAAAATGTCCAAAATTATAATTTGCAATAAGTGTGCCTTGAATGGCAATCTCCATGCGGATTTCAATATACATACTTACATTACGTACAATCAAATTTTTTACATGCTGATAAATTTATCTAGATTTTTATGAGACATTTTCCACGTGTAAAGAATTTAAGTGTGCAACTATATGCAACATTAGTTAATTGGAAAAAGAATGAAAAATTCCAAATCTTCTAAGATAACAAGTAATTTATGATTACGCTAATTTTAACACTTCCAACTGAACCTAAAATTGTATAGTCATATCGAATGTAAAGGAAAATATCGTAATCGTGTTTAATCGTGTCCTATATTACTGTGCTTGAAATACTCAAATTAAAATTGGATGTTTTAAGTTAAGTTGGGTTAGACAACATATTTTAGGTTCCCCTATAGGTACATGCCCCTTCTCAGTGTCGATTCTTATGTGGGACACCCTGTGTATGGGAAGTATCAAAAGAAAATAACATGGACCCAGAGCTAGTCGATGGTCCATAAAGATGGATCAAGAGAGCCTTCAAGTTACAATTAAATTTCCCACCTCACATATTTTACAAAGTTAGGGGGGTCTCCTCATAAAATAAAACTCCTTTATCTGCATTCGTCATTTTAATCCTTTTTCAAGATGAGTCTTTGGTCAAAATATTGTATTATACTCGTAATGTATAGATAATTACAACTCTTTTAAGGGTTCTTTATTGCATTCTATAGCTATTCAAACGAGGCAAAATAAAGTACCAAAATTTTAGAATTTGGTACAGTACAAAGTGACTAGAGACAGGTAAACCGCCCTGAACAAATAGAAACACTCGACTCACCGATGGTCTCCGTTGGCTTGAAGTACATTTGCGTATCTTTGGCAAGCACGCCTTTGGTCCACGTGTTTTTCGCGAATATCGGCGGATATTCCTCTCTTCCTCTGACGCATTTGAACAAAGGACTGATTTCGGCATCGGGATCCAATCGGGCGTCGGGCAGCCACAATCTGGTGGGCAGCACTTTCGGGCCGTAGTTTCTTTCTTCCTCCATTTTTCTTCCGGCTATCCGGTTCCGAAACTAAACTTTACCAAGTTTTGTCAATATCAAAACTATCATGTCCGATTCCGGTCGCCGCGGTAACGGCTCAACAACGGGACGGCTTGTCATTCACATGCGGATCTTCTTCTTGTTTTATTGGTAGTGTTGACAGTGCGAATTGCAATGTTGATAGCCTGTTTGAGGAGCGAATTGCAAACCTGTTAGAGGCAAATAACCTCGTATTTCAAATTCAGTGTATTTCATACTAGATACATAAAAATTTTGATTTATTCGTAGATGTGCGATTTGCCTATCAGAATAAACATTTCGAAATGCCATTGTATTGTAAGTAGGTACAATGATTCACAATTGATTTTAGCTAGCCCTAATGAATGGTAAAATAACCTATAGTAATAGGTAGGTATGACTAATTTTTCCGTAATGATAAATAGGTACAGACGGCATTTAAAATTGTAATTAAGGGATTTTTATTGAATGAAAAACAATCCATTGGTATAGTTTTATCGGATGACCATGAAATTCGCCTATTTTCAAATTATATGTTAATTTCTAATTTCTAATTTCTAATAATATTTTAATTCGGGTTTTTGAAATGCTAAATTTTACGAACTCAATGATTTTATAAGATGTAGAAAACTATGAATTAAGAATCAAAAATCGTCTAAAAACCTTTATTGAATCATTAAAATTACCTTGAAAATATTGGATTAACAATAATAAAAAATCCTTTAAACATTGAATAATCCAAAATAATGAAAAATCATCTAAAAATAAAAACTAAGACTATGTAAAAATCATTGAATCTACTGGAAAAGCCTTGAAAAATAATCTTATTTTGCTAAAAAACTATTATGTAAGTAAGAACATCGTAATATCGACTAAAATTATGAAAAAAAATCTCAAAACAATTAAATCAAAATTCGAAAAAAAATCTAAAGTAGGTAATAAAGAGTAGGTAATCGAATGCCGCGGAAAAAAGTAACCTGCATTTCTCAAAAATATTTCATTTAATAAATTACATTGTTATATTTTTTTCAAAATTTATAGGCTCTTTAGAATTTTGAGTTTACATAAATAATAAATGTACCTACTTACCATGATTCTTTTTTGAAAAGTTTCAACGTTTCAAGATAAAATCAGTTGTGCATTCAGCAATAAAGGTGAAAAATATTGTGATCTGACAACCGGAACATTATCCGTAATAAACTTTGAAAAAAATCCTCAGCTAATGAGGAAATGATTTTACTTCTTCCGTAGTCTCCGGTAAAAAGAAAAAAAGAAAAGTCATGATACCTTTGGATGAATAACGTCAGTCGACGATCTTGATCCGAGATTGAACCTTCAAACCGCATTTTCTCCTTTTTATTTTCGTACAATATTGACGTAAATGCTTATTTTTTGAAATTATATTTACACAGGTTTCGAAACCGTTTTCGATAGAAAGAGTAAGGAACAAATTTCAAATTTGAAATGGACTAATTGACAATATGACATGACAGTGATTTCAATCAATTCGCTACCCCTGATGTAAACAAAAAATAAATATTTATAACAAAACAGGTAATCTAGATATAGCTGCAATTATTAAATAAACAATGACCCTACGAGTTTCTTATCAGGTTTAATTTATTCTATTTTTATACATGAGCGTTCAAATTCGACCCCCGTACGCCGCTGACGATTGGGCGATCGGATACGCGGTGTTGCCAATAGAAAACTTGAAACAAAGAACAATGCATCTACACACTACACACCGGTCAAATTTCGATGTTTTAACAAGAAATGCAATTTTTTTTAAGAATAGTGAAATCTATAATTATCGATTGTTTTCTAGATGTAATCTAATGTTTAATTTTTGAATTTATATGTATATAACGTTCATTATTATTACTCTTAATTAAACTCTAGAATCAAACCTTAACAACTTGGCGTATTCAATTACAAAATGAGATGCTAATATTCAATCATCCTGTATACTACTAACATCAAAAATCGTCCACAAAAATACCTAACCATCAGATAATCCAATAAACCGCTATATTTGGCAACAGCGAGGATGCTGCTCTGCCGTATCGCCGCTATACCAGCTATACCTATTCTACAAAGATCACGTAGGCCCGTCTCGAAGTCGCACGAACTCGCGACGACTTCGCCCGAACGGGCTAGCAGCTTTTATAAATACAGCGAACAGCTGATTTTTGTTAAGCAGTTCCTCTATGAAGCACAGATGACAGGTTTCGTTCGAGTTAGAAAGTAGAAAGCCGGTTGTTGACAAGTAATTGACGAATATTTTGTGATCGTTTTCAATTAGAATGGAGGTGTTACCGTTCGTCGATATCAAACACAGCAGTCCTGAAGGTAAGTGTCGGGATTTCTCGAAAATCCTTTGTACTTGTAATTTTTCCCAGTTACTAAGCGAATCGAGTTGAATAAATGTTGAGTGAGAAAAGCGTAAGAAATGAACGAATTCATCGTTTTGATAGAGTTTTTATTCAGCTCGGTTCGCTTTCGAGCCCTTTAAAATTAAAGCCCTTTATTCCTTTGTTCCCTTCGACCTGTCAAAAGTTGGACGATTTTTCTCTCAACTCTCATCGTATTTTCGCGAAAATCGGCTATCCCGCAGCCGAATCTATCGTTTTCGCCGGCAGCAATCCCATTGCGTTCAATTACCGCAGAAAAATCTCTTTTTGTCCTATATTTTTAATTACTCTTTGTTTGAAAGTCAGATGTTAATCGAATGAAAATCGATTCGGCACTCGCATCGATACCCGCAATCGTTCCGGCGATTGCATCATCGGAATCGCCGGCTTTGTGTCAGACATTTCGGTGTTTTGTTATCGGAAATTCGGCTAAATTCCACGAAATCTTTGATTTCGCAAATAAACTATTACCTATTGCTTATTTAGTAAATTTGCTATTATTTAATTATGCTCTGTTAAGTATTTATTTAAATATTGATATTGTTTGTATTTGTTGTTATCGGCATTAAGTTATTCAATATTTTTTGCAATTTTATTACAAGTAAAACAAATTCGATTGTTGTTAGTTTATATGGTAAAAATAGTAGAAAATGTTAGAAACATTGAATTTCCTTTGTTCCCGAAATATACAAGTTGCCGGTATGCAGTGTTGCCAACTACAGAAAGTATTCTATTTTGGGGGAATTTTTCATACAGAAGAGAATAATCATTTTTACCCTTGATTTTCAAAGGGATTATTAGAAATAATTGATTTTAAATTACATTTACTCTTAAAAATTTCATTTAAAATATAAAAAAAAATAATTGATCAAAAAATTTGTAACTATAAAAAGCATTCAATTCAATTAAAACTATCTAAAAAAAATTGCATCTATAAACCACTAGTATTTTTCCATAAAAAACATATTCCTATACCAACAGAGGTAAAAATAATATCGGTCCGGCAACACCGCCAGTGTCCTACATTTCGCATTCGCCGGGCCGCATCGATTCTCCGATTCGATTGGCCCGAATCGATTCTCGCATTCGATCGTCGTTGCTAACCTACGATTCCTACCGGCTTCTTGAACAACCGGCTCGCGTACACGGCGCGACCTCCATTGACCTCGAAAGCAGCGCTTAGCAACAGCGAGTTTCACTGGTGGCTTTGATTAATTAATGGCTTTCCAGATGTAGCCGAGGTAGGCGTTATGCACATACGGGGCCTTGGGCCTGCACCGATGCATCTCGACAAAGCCCCGAAATCGCGGAAATTATCTTTTTATTTATTCGTAAATAATCGTTTAATAGTTTAATCGCTTCGGTGATAATTGGTAATTATATGGGCATATTAATGTGGTGCTTATGTTAGGAAGCGCTATTTTTATAACTGTAAACAAATTCGTTAGTGTTGTGCCTATAAAGTGACTTGTTGAGGCTCGTTAATTGCACTTTTCGTGCTTCTGTTATGAAATAAATTGATTAAAGCTAATTACTGGTAAATGTAGGAGCTTAATTAATGCGCTCGGTTTTATTAGAGAGCAATTTCGCGAATAACCCCATTGAAAGGGCGTTGATTAAAAATTACAGCGAGCTCGTCCGTTTTGTTCGAATGAAATGATAGTATAACAAACAGGAAGTGATAAGATAGTATAAAAAAACAAACTGCAAAATTATAGTACAACGGTTTTAAAAAAAGACTCACAAATAGTAACTAATTAGTAAATAAACGAATGAATCGAATATAACATAATCGATTTGATTTGATTGACAAATGTAATTATGTGTGCGATATTAGCATAAATAAAATCGACAAAAACAAAGCGATAAATTGGAACCGATCCTTTTGCGCTGACGAGTGATCGAACGGAGTTCTAATCAATTAAAAAACAAAAGGATATAATACGCGCGTTTTCATTTAAATATATTTACATGCGAAATTTTATTTTGTTCTTTGTTTTGCTAAATTGTAAAAATAAGGAACCAGTTTTCTCGTTGGATATACTACGAATGGACGCAGAGAAGAGAAAAAAATTATTGGTTACGTGCCAATTCGGTTACGAAAATAGTCGTAATTCACACCGGCTTCGATAATAGAAAGTTCGTTTCTTGTATTTTTAACGCTTTATACTAATAGTAACGCGCCCTGGGTGTTATTTTTAAGACAAATTTATCTCATTTTTATTAGAAATGCAGAAATAGTGCATTGTGGGTGCATTAAGAAAATTAACGTGCAGTGGCTGCTTTATTTGAATATATTTTTGAGGAAAACATTAATTGCACTCGATGTTAATTTTTTTATTTAAACCCACCAAAATTGAAACTTTAAAATACTTAAAAAAATCTTTAGCAAAGCTGAATAATTTCTAATTTATACAATTTTTATGAACAAATTCTCACCGTAAAATAACAATAGTTTTTGTGCATAACTTTTACCATTTTCTATAAAATAGAAATTTCAGATTAATTTTTAATCGATCAATATTCTCATGTTAAATTATAAGAATATAAAGAAATCCATACACACTATTTATTATAATGAAGCAATTTTCACTAATTAATAAAATTGTAGGTTTTCTTTGTTCGAACATTCAAAGGTCGTACAATGAGGAGAAACTGAAAAAAAAACTAGATAAATACACCAATTTAAACCCGTTTTGTATGCGCAAAAGTTAGGCATTCTGGTAACACAATTAACGCAAAATGACTCATCCGTTTAACCTTCGAATTAAAAAAAAATCGATTTAATATCTACACCGATAGAACTAATGTATTATATGTATTATTAATCGAGAAAAACAGTTCGGAGTTAATTATTAATATTAATTACTATCGTTATCTAGAAAAAAAACTGAAATTTATGATACGGAACGGGTTGTTTTCGTAATTTTGTTTAACATTACATATATAATTTTTATTTATTCGAAAGAAGTGGAAAAGCGAGATAAGATATTGTAATGCGTGCGCTCGCGTTCGTACGAAATTATCCGGTTTTAGCTTGTATTTACACGAAAGCGAAATGCATATTTACTTTGTGATTGTGATAAAATAAACGCTTCGTTTCCAGTCTTGGCAAGTCTCGGGTAGAGCCTAAATCCTTCGACCGATAATGCTTGTACAAACACAAATAATATACACCTACTTTTAGGTGCGTATCTTCATTTAATTTCGATTGGAATAATTGAATCGATTATACATTTAGAGGTTTGTTTTTTCTAAGAGATATTTTTGTAGATAACAGTTTTGACATTTGTGAGATAAAGATCGTGCAATAATAAAAAACGCGGTAAAATTTTATGCTTTTTTCCTTTGTTGGTAATTTTATACCGGTTGCCGATGGAATAATAAAATCACTGTACCATTTCTAATCTGAACTTTACTTTCTTTTCGAGCCATTGTAGCGTGAAATGTCTCTTGTATGGTAATAAACACGCATGTTCGTTCGCAAGTTTTAGTGGAAGTTTTCCTATTTCTCTCCGGTAATTCGTGCAAATAGGCGGCACATTGTCTTTCGGATGAATCGGGAGTTTCATTCGAGTCGATTGGTAAACGTAGAATAAAAAGCGGCTGTGGGAAAAACGAGAACTGGGTAGTACAAAAAAAAAAGTAAGCCGGCCGGTGTAAATTGAATCGGTAATAATTAACCTTTTTGTCAAAACAAGTTTGCGCGCATAATTCGCGATTGTGTGTAAATTGCACATTACTAAATTAGATTTACTAGATTAGCAATATCCAAACAGACGCCTTCACTTCATAATAAAAAAATGGTAGATAGAAATTTCTTCTCTACAATGTCCGAATTATAATTGAAATTAAGACTGGGTGTTAGGTACATGGGTGTTTGCATTATCAATTACCGATGTTTGTGTACGTAGTAAACATTATAATCTCGATCTAAAAGAGGAAACACTCCTATCGGTTGCGTAATCCCCGAAAAGTTGAATAAGAGACTCCGGCGTTCGGAGTAGCGGAATAGCGGAGTACCGAATCCGAAACAAGATCGGTTTTTTTCCATCCATCGCGCTGCTGGTTACAAATAAAAAAGCGAGGTCAGTCGTAAATCAAAATCATCTGGCTTTGTCGAGGACTGGCGAAGGCACGCCTCCGATTTTACCGCAACAAGTCCGGACCTACGTGCCCGGAATATCGACCGGCTCCGGCGTGCGAGAGACAGAGAAAGACCGAGCGCGAGCCGGTTTCGAAAGGGCGAAGGGGTGGCACGGTTAATACTCTACACATCCGTACAAATAAATTAGGGACGACTTTGGCTCGGAACAAAGGAATATTTTTGTGTAAAGGGAATTGATATCGGGGACCGAGCGAACAAAGAGAAACGCGGATAATCGTACGCACGCTGAAAGGAGAGATTACATTATGTATGGATATGTGTTCATCGTTCGGAACCGGTTTTTCGAGAGTTCGCTTCGGTATATTTTATCGGTAGCTATTATCACTCGACGTTAGAACGATTTATGTTTATTATATTAATTTATAAATGTAAAACTAGTAGCGGCCGTAAAAACTACCTGCGCTTCTTTAGAAACACCTCTACCATACCAAGAAAAGGCTACAAAAAAAATCGAAAGAGAATCCCTCCTACTCCTCCTTTGTGATATCCTCACCTTAATCTTATGCACTATGTATATTATAGCGTTATTCTACCTGTTGGAAACGCAACGGTATCGATCACCTGTTACGCTCTCCCTAACCACTATCGTTTTCTTTCTTCTCCAGGCTGTGATCCATCCGAATACAATGAATTCTTTCGTTCGGAGGAGACTTCTTTGATTGAAGCCCTATCGAAGAGACTGGAGGCCGAGCTTAGGACTGCGAAGCGTACTCATCTGTCGGTCGGGGACGTGCTGCTGCCCAACGGACTGACCCATTCCATAGCCAAAGACCTCTTCTATTTGGCCGACTCCGAGCCGTGCGGTTTGCGCGGCTGTACGCTCTACATAGACTTCGAAGCGAATGATCTCAAAACGAATTTGAGCAAAGTCGAATGCGATTCATCGACGCCGTCGACGTTCGAGGTTTATTTGACGCTCAAGCAGACGACGAAAGGATGGAATTCGTTCCTGCCCCAGTTCCTCAAGTAAGTACTAATTTGCTCTTCTATGACATAAACCATTCTAGTGACAATAGCGAAATACCTTAACTAGTCTTAGACCTTTCCATTCCATTTGGTTGTGCTTATTCCACAACACTAAATCTTCTTACTCTGACTACTACTCAATCATCTAGACTCAATAGTTTCTTTTCTTCTTGCCTATTATTCCTGTAATACAGGACTCTCCTTCTTATTCCTATCTCAAATCCATTCTTTGGAGGAATTCCTTCCGGACCAATAAACGAAAATAAGTTTATTTAAAATTTGTTACTAATTGATTTATTTTGTTTGTTACAGAAAAATCACCAATTCAGGAGAACTAATTATAAGTGCGGAATACGGGCTCCAAAAGAAGCAATTGTACAGATCGAGCTACTAGCCCGAGTGATTTACTTGTGATCGTTCACATACACATATACGTATAAACATATATAACTCGAAATTTTTTAGTTCTTTCACTATTTTTTTTTTGTATAATCATATAACTATATCATTAGTTGTAAATGTTTTCATTTTTCATTATGAAGTTAGTTTAACATTGAGCGTGTAAGATACATTGCGATGGAATAAGCTGAGAGTTTTTAAGGTTTTTGGTACTTTTAAAAACACTAAAAAAATTGTGATATAGGTGTGCAAATTATAAAAGTGTTATATTTTTTGTGATATTAGTTCGATAATTTTATTTTTATAGAATAGGTGCGTTCGAAAGATATTTGGTTCAGAACTGAAGTTATACAATAGCGAGCGAGGCGTATCGAAGAGTAAAAATTTAACGAATAATAGGCATGATGTGCAGTTTAAATCGGTTAAATTGCTTTACTCAGGACGAGATTCGTTTGTTTTGTTGAATGTGATCGATTCAGTATTAAAAACCTTCTTTACCAAATATTCTAAAGAACAATCTGATCTCAAATTAATATAGATTTGTTAGAGATGTGGGAATTTTTATACATTTTTAATAGAAGTCTTCATAAGATTTATGTACTTCCATACTAATATTACTAGATTTTTCAAGGCAATAGACACAAAAGATTAGGAAGATTTTGACGGCGCGTACTTGATTTTTTTTTAATTCAACAGAACTTTATGCTGTTATTCCTAATCTTTTTTGTCTGTTGTTTTGATTCAATGTACTATTACGAGTATTTAAGTGTCTGTACCAATAAAACTAAAAAAAAAAATAAATCTTTGAAGTATGTTACACAAGTCTTTTAATTTTTATTGTACTTACTATATTTTTTTTCGAGGTTGAAGTCGACAGCGCGCAACAAAAGTAATTGCGAAGAAGTGGTCAAATATTAATTGTCCGTGACACATTATTTCCCATCCATCCGATATGAATGTAAAATTTTGGTAGAATTTCAGTGTTGTCAAGATAAACAAAATTCGTATTTAAAATTTATAAAGCATATTTATTCATATTTAAAAAAATATAAATAGTCGTATTCAAAATTTGGATAATTATTGCACTTTTACTGTTGGAAAAACAGTTACCTAGAGCGAATTTAAATTAACCACAATAATAATTAGTATACTAAACAAACTTTATTTATTGAAAATAATACTTGTAATACGGTAAACGACATGTCTTATATTCAAGCAGTTTCTACCAAAACATCGAAATTGTTATTGAGCTGTTCATACGCCTGCTCTGCCACTATAGCCAACTGGCCCTCCGGCAAAGATGAAGATTCCTGCTTCAAAATCCTCACGGATTTTCCTAAAATATCGATGGTTTTTCTCAGCTCTTCCTTGAACTTCTCTTTACTGATCACTTCGTTCTGATACTGATGTCTCGTCAATACCATCAGAGGACCGTGAAGTTCGAAGAATATTACACCTGAAACAATCAAACTATTTAGAGAAAACATACCAAAAATTCAGGTAACTCTTTTTAATTATCTCTTAAATGTATATATGTTATATTCCTGCTTAATGGTCTACTAAAAACCTACCTCTAATTCTTGAATATCCGGGCTCAATAACATCGAGTACTTCAAGCAATTGGTTACACAATTCGACTTTTCTCTCCAATATCAAATCCGGCAAATCGTCTAACGTGTAACCATCAGCCTTACCATAGAGTTGAACGAGAGCGCTTCTCAGGATCGTCATGTAAGAATTTTTAGGATGCAACACGGATTTGTACTTTTTGTAGAGCGTTTCGCGACTTTCTATACCTAAAATTAAGATAAATAAATCATTCAAGTGATTCTGTAGGGTGTCCCGCATAAGAAGCGAGACAGAACTAGGGCGTAGGGGAGCCTAAAATAAGTTGTTTAACCCAACTTAACTTAATACAAAGTTACAATACATTCCTGAGAAGTTATAGGCCTTCAAAGTGGAGTTACAATTTTAAAAACAAATAATATCTCAGTAATATTCAAAATTAAAAAAACTAAATTTGGTGGTTGTTATGAGCGTACTAAGAGCATTATTCGATAGTTAGAATGTTTTTGCCTTAAAATGTTATAATCCAGGTTGGAAAATCCACCCGATCGTCAATCTATATAATAACTCGCAGTGAGTAACTAATTAATAGTCAGTCCTTTTTGCCTCACGCACCAAAGCAATTAAAAATGGTTGAGAATAGGCGTTTACACGACAAAAATGACGAATAGCACGGAATTGGAATCTATTACATTAGGACAAAATGTATCTCCCGACAAAAAATATAATTGCTCAACAGAAACGTTGGTCAAATTTATTCAGGAAATTATAATTTTTGGTCAATGGTATACTTATCCTTGATTATACGTCGTGCTTTTATACAAGGTGTCCCAACTTCTGAATTATCTGTTCAAAATCATATGTGACTTTTTTTAGCGTTTTTTTCTTAAAAGGATAAAGAATTTTAAACAACAAAAAGAATAAAAAAGTTTTAAAATGACATTGCCTATGAAATGAACTAATATTTTTTTAAATCATCCATCAGGTAAAAAATTCTGCAACATTTTAAGGGAGCATCATCGCCGATGAGCCCTTTAAAATACATTAATAATAAGTCTGTAACTTCTCATGAATCTAACTGTGTATTAATTTAAGTTGGGTTAAACAGCATATTTTGGACTCCCCTACATGCCCCTAGTCTGCGTCGGTTCTTATGCTGGACACCTTGTAGATACTTCGATAAAAAATTACCCTCAGCTCCGAAAACATATTCCACTTGATCCAAATCTTCTTGTATAGCAGCGAACACTTTCCTCACCGCTACAGCGTTGGTTTTGTACTCGCAATGCGTGCATTTCCATTCGCATTGGTCGTCTGAAAATAACTCTTTGAGCATCTACATAAAATTACACCAAATTCAATGTGCCTACCTAAAGGATTCGTGGATAGGATAACTCCATTGTCGCACCGTTGGCATTTCAAAGTACCACAATGCGTCCCCAATTCAGTTTTATCCCGACACCTCGAGCACGTGCACTCGAAATATTTGCTCTCCCTGAGGAACTCCCTTCGGACGAGCGTCGGCCACAACGAATAGGTGTAGCTACTGTGGAGCTCTCCACCAGCTGGTACGTCGACAGCGGCCCTTACCGTCACGCTAAAAAAGAATTGGCAGAGACATTACTATCTTGCTCATTGGAGTGCTCTGCAGAGCCTTAGGCAGTCCAAGCTCCTACTGAGGGGCTGGACTGATGAACATGCTAGAGCAGCTGTAGAACTACCAAGGAGCAGGTTAAAAAAGATAGCAGTACTCCTAACAGGGCACTGCTGTCTGGGAAAGCTGCCTCGATAACCTGGGTTTAGTAGACAATGTTCCATGATGGAAAAATTCAGTGATAAGATGAACTACATGTTGAACTACCTTGCTCATGCAACTTACCTGAAATCGTCGACATTGCCATTTCCTTTGCCATCGATGGCATGATGGATGTTCGAGACGCAACTGTGAGACAATATGGCCAGTTTAGGGAACAGGCACCTGATGGCATTGCCTTCGGGCGTTCTGGCCTCGAAGGCGTTGATTTCGAGAATTCCGCAAGCGGTGTGAATCAGTTCCTCGGGGAACCGGTCCAGTTTGCAGGCCGATCGAAGGTATTCCACGACGTTATGCTGGTTGAAGTTCCAGATGGGGCGCTGTTTGCGGATGTCGTTGTGGGCCTCCATGTGTTCGATTTCTTCTTTCCATCTGGTCGGGTTCTTTTCTTTGGCTAGTAGAAGCCTGTGAATTATATGATTAAACCAATCCTGCAATTCGCTACAAGGTTGTAGTGATAGGAGACACGAGATAAACACCTACCTAAGTGGAGTGATGCATTCGTACTGAAGATTTACTTCGGATAAATCGTCAACGATTTGGAATTTTACGCCGGCTTTGGAGAACGTTTCACATTCGAAATCTTTGTGTGTCGATTGGCTCTCACATTCGCTGTTACAGACGGGCCAAGAACATTTTGAACAAACATTGAGGGTTTCTAGGAAGTTGTAACAACCCAGGCAAACGACTGGGCTATCTAAAAACATACACGTTCAATTCGATAAATTTACATTACAGGATTATTTTGTACCTGATTTAGGACCGTAGACGAAAGGGGTTTCTGTTAGAATAACATCGCTAGCTTTGAGGTCTTTCTTTGCCACTGCATACCTTCCGACTTTGTCGTTTTTTCTAACTTCAAATAAATCCTAGGAAGATGCGAGGAATTGTTTACTTTAGCATTGCGTTTTACAAAACTTACCATTTCTGGGTGCAATTAAAACGTTCTTTTTATGTTTGTATGTACTTCACAAGTTTTATTATACCACAAATCCGATTTCTGGTTTATATACGTACAATTTAGATAGACTTGGCGTTTCGTCAACAGCGCTGATAAATATAGAACGGTTTTGATATTACGGCCTATTTTCCCGAGTAGGTAGGTACGTTACTCGAAAATTCTGGATAAATTATTATTAGATGTTTTTGCAGCAATTAGTTGTATTTTTAATTGAGACAATCTATTTATTTTATTGAGATATTTGAGGAACCTAGCTAATTAAGCGGTCAATGATTCAAATAGTTATTTTGTAATTCAGTTAATTATACAATTTTTTGAAGATTTTTTTATGATTTTTAGATGACTCAATGATAATTTTAAATATACCAAGTGATCAAATTTGACCAGGGTGGTTAAGAATAAAACAACATTTTTTATGTAGTTTAATACACATTTTTTTGTTTTTTTTATACACATTGCTCTGTGTCGGTTCCTAAGCGGGACACCCTGTATTTTAAATAAAATAAATGTGTGATAACTTTGGCTAATCAAAAACTTTTGTATTGGCAAATTCTTCCCGTTGGTAAAACTGTTCTGGCTACAACAGTGAGCACCCTGTACAACTTTCTTGTTTATTTAATTTAACGATTTTTTATACACACAGTCGTGTCAAGGTGACACGTTTTGAACATGAACCTGAATGATATACTTCACAGTTTAGACTGCTCAGGACATTTCGGGCACGTAGTCAGCACCGAAGAAGCGATAATTCTCTACAATTCGCTGTTGATCCTTCAGAACGAGAACCATTTCAAAGAAGTGTTCTTCTGGGGCAAGATATTCGGATCCGAAAAGGACTATTACATAGCCTATGGATACGAGAAGGATATTTTGTACGGGAAAGTGTTTTATTACAGCCTGAATTGCATTGATTGGGGGCTGATGCCCAAGGCTACAAAAATGGGTTTATTGTTAACACCGCTTTGCACTACCAAATTTCAAGGTAATTTTATATTTCTCTAACGACGAGATTTATAAACTTACCATATCGTTCTTCCTCTTTAATGGTTCTTTGTGTAAGAAACCATTTTTTCGCAGGTGACCCTTCGTTGATAATAGACATTCTGATAGAAAAAGAGGAAACATTGGTTCCCGCTAAAAGAAAACAAGCAGAATTGAGAAAACTAAAAGAAGAGGATAGATTAGCCGCTACAGTTTCCTTGATATTCGACGAAGCCGGAATTATCCCCAGAATGGGAATATTTCGCAGACCAGACGGCATGGTAATAAACAACACGGCTTTCGAAGGACTAAAGAGCATCGACGCGAGAGAATGGTCCTCTTACTTGCATTTCCGCGTCCCCACTAGAAAACAAAACACCAATTTGCTGACCAGTGACGATTACAATTACGCCACCGATTTTTTGGATCCCATTGACATGGACATACCCGAGGGGTGTTGGATGTTGAGAATCGGCCAGGCCGAAGACGTGGCGATTTTGAAGTCCCTACATTGGCCCGGGCTGGTCTTCTACCATCATTTGAGAACGCCTAAACACGGCTTCTTGTACTTCGGGCACGGCAAAAGGTGCTTGGACGTGCCGTTCATGCTCAGCCCTTATCAAATGTGATTTATATTTTGTTCTTGTTATACAATAAAGTTTACATGTTTTTATATTTCACTTATAAAATTGGTTATTTAAAGAAAATTTGGATCCCTATTATTTGAGGTTATGTGTGTTTATTATGACAGTGACATTTGACTTATACTTGTCAATTATATAAATAAAAAGAGAAGATTCTTTGAGCGGTAACCTTTAGAGCAGAGGTCACTATTCGAAAAATTGAAGAAGTTTATAAACAATAACAAATAACACATTTTTAATTTTTGCAAAAGGCATAAAATGAGTAAAAAAAACCCCAATGTAAAAGTGAGGGAGGCGAATCTTTTAGAAGCTGTTAATTCCAACTCAAACAATGTGGATACCATGTTAGAGAAAGTGCAAGAGATCGACTACACCTGCACGTTTGAAAAATGCAAAAGTAAAACTAAAAACTTCGGAATTGAGTGCAAATTTTGCAAAGGTAGGTTCTGCACCAGCCACGGGTTACCGGAAATCCACGGTTGCGGCGAAGCCGTGAGAAGAGAGGAACGAACCAAGTTTTTACATCAGAATCCCACGGTTTCGCAGGAGAAACATTCACAGGCGCAAACCAAGCTCAAAATGAAACTGAAGCAACTCCAACAAGAGAGAAAATCTAAAGGAAAACCCAAATAATAGCAACATGATTGCGGTGTACTACTAGGTTTATGAATGTTTATTAAATTTAATTATTTCGATGGCTGTAATAGGAGTGTTAGATATCTACACTCGCTTAATAATAAAATACTTTTTCGCTATGATTTAATATTCTACCCACTTTTAGTAATAAGTATCATTATATACCTTTGTTTATGCACCTGTTTAAAATATACAACCCTTTTAAATAACTTCTTATACATAAATTTATCTAAAGGGCCATTGATTAGACATTTTTAAGCCTCATAATAGGAAAGTAATGCAACTAAGGTCAATTTTAAATATTTAATAATAAAATATTACTTCTATGTTGGCAGTAATTATCTACAATATTTTAAAAATAGTAAATTATGTTTACATTATACTAAACTAATATATCTACAAGGTACAGCAGATAAAACATCAATTCGGTAGATCTTAGAAAAGCCTAAATGGAATTGAAATCTGGAAAATAGGACTAGGAATGAGGATTTTAAGGGATGATTTAATGCAAATACTCGCTTGATATGCTATTTACACTGGAAATTGCGCTACAACAAAACGTAATATTATCTATGATGCGTAAGATTGGATCTACAGCCACTAGATTATCGCATTTCTTGGATTTTAAGTGCGGCTGTAGTAGCCAATGAGTTGAAAAACGATATACCAAATTACATGCAATATCCTGTAAGAACCAGAAGTAGCATATCCAATATTAAATATTTTCAGAATGCAATTCCATTACATGTCTGAGATCTCTCTGATCAACATTTTATTTGCCGCACCTCAATTTTTTGCTCAATCAGGCCAAAAGGATTAGAGCGATTGTGTTAAACTTGTATTTTAATACTCTCATTTTCCAGCACTTCATCAAGTGCAATAAAACCTTTACCCTAAATTATTAAAGAAACCCGCTTACTCATATTTATCGTAGTAGTTTTCTTCAATAACAAATTAAAGCGTACTATACATTATAAGTCTTCCCGCACGAGCAATCATACAAAAAAATAATTCGAGCAAATTTATCCAGCATCGGGCGTTTGGAAGATTTCTTACAATTAGAGAGAAATCGTCTAAGAAACATTATAACGTAAGTTACGCCCTAAAGGGAAATCCACCTTCCGGATTATCCGTAGCCCTTCCCCAGGGCCACGAAGTCGATAAAAATTCCTACACATCGAACGCGTTTACTATTTTCCCATTCCCACCAAGGCTTCGTCCATTAGCTCGTCGTCCGTTATGCTGGGCGACGCGGAATGCGGACTGGGGTTGATTAGAGGGCTAGGCGCCGGCGATTTGACTATGTGAACACTGACGGAGGGAGATTGAGGCAGGGCCGGCGGCTTCGAGCTGAAATCCAACACTTCGTCGTTCTTTCGCGAATCCTTCCTGTCGTCTCGCGGCGCTGGCGCCACGAATTTCGACGAAAAATCCACCGATTTCGTCGGGTAGCCGAAGTCCGGCATTGAACAGTTGTACAATTTCGATGGCGGCATCGAATCCATTTTGTTGGCGTTGTCTTTGACTGGAATTTAGTAAAACGGTTATTAGATCATTTTACTTGTTGTTTATTGATGTGGTGGTGTTAGTCGACAATAGTGGCGTGTAGTATGTCCAAAATTTTAGACTTAAATCCTTGAAATTTAGTCAGGCGAAGAAGCATTGGAATTACTTAAAGTAGTGCAGATTCTAGAGCACTTTTGTTTGGTCTAGAACCGGCATAAGATATAGGTGGTCTAGAACCCAAAAGTGGTCTAGAACCGGCACAGTACTCTCATATTAAACTTATGATCAGTTAATCAAGGCAAAAAGCTACAAATGTTTATACGGTATCCAACTTACCTTGTATGCTTATTGGATTTATGGAAGTATCTTTTTTAGTGTTACTTTCTTCTTCGGTAACAGTCACTCCAATGGGAACGCTGTTCAGGTTGTTTCGAATCTTCGTCTCCATGGCGGTATCGAACGTTTGATTGATCGCGGGATATTTGGTCGAATCGTTCTTCATGATATCGTAAATTTTCGGCTCGGATTTCGTTCTGTTAACGTTGCACGGTTCGTTGCGAACGGGTTTCTTATCGTCCGACGTTCTGGCGGACAGTTTCGGTATTTGGAAGTTCTTGTCCAACGTTTTGATCCTGCCCTCCATCAGACTCGATTGCGTCATTTTGTAGATATTATCGACCTCCTCCCTGCTCTGCGTGGGACTCGACTTTTTGCATTCCTTCAGCGAGGACAGCAGCAACTTCTCGGGGTTCATCTTGCCGGATTTCAACTTATCCTTGGAGCGGATCAAATCGGACGCGGACGAGTTCGTTTTGGGCGAGCCCGTCAGTTTCGAACTGAACTTAGATAGAGCGGCACCGGTGCTGCCGGTACCGCTATTAGACGAACCGGACACTTTCGAATAGCCGGACGACACCGATTTGTTGCCGGGCGCGAAGCTCTTTGCGCTGTTATTCCCGCTGTTGCTGGAGGTAATTGTGATCGAATTTGGCAGCAGTGAATTGGTCGATTTTTGGAGTTGCTGGGGCTTCTTCGAGGCCGGACCGCTGTTAACGCCCGGCTTCAGGCCCGTGTGGGTTTTAGGCGAGCTCGTACTGCTTACTGAAAGATGAAACAACCAAATTAAAACATATTCTTAGGACCAGATAAACGTGTTAATTGAATTTGATACTATCCTTGAAATTGCATTTCAAAACCCTTCTAAATCTACAATTTTGTCAGGAGATTATGGCCCGTATTCAGCGCCCAACTTTGACTTTAAACATGGCTTTAGAGAGTCATTTTAACGTAAATAAACTCCCTAGTTATTCCACAACAATAATGTACAACCGTAACTTTTAAAATAAGGCGCTGAATAGCGAGACCTATGGCTTCTAATAAGGATAAAGAATTTATCACAAAGCCTAGAAACCACTATTTGTTTCTTCCATTTTCTATACTCACAAAGTTGAACAACCCCTTTAATTGTGAGCCCCAATATCTTCAATTCTTAATTTTAAACTTACCTTTAGTAACCACGACGGAATTCAACGACGAATTATCCTTAGTGCGAGTCTTGTTGATAGTAATTTTCATCCCGTCCGAGCTGGGTTTCACCATGTACTCCGAATTCTTCGCGTCGCCCAGCTTCGCGACGATTTTCCCGCTCGATTCGCTCAATTTCCCGACGCCGCCGACCGTCCTCTCCTTGTTGCCGCCCGACGGGGCGTCGCAGTGCTGCGCGTTCACCTTCAGCTTGTCGACGATCGCCGACAGCGAGCCCTTCCGGTTGATCCGCAACTGCGACGAATTCAATTTGACGTCGTTGCCGCCGTTGGGCGACGGCATCCCGTCCGCCGTCAGGTCGCCGCTCAGCTCCAACAGCTTCACTTTGGCGGAGGAGCTTTTGGTCTTGGCGCCGGCGGCGCCCAAGCCGCCCGACAGCTTCGCCTTCTCCTTGTCCCTGCAGCCGTCCTTCGAGCCGCCCGACTTGGTCTTGACGTCGCCGGTGGTCTTGCTCGAGGGGGAACTGGCGGCGCTCTTCAGCGCCGACATGCTGGGCTTGCCGGAGCTGGTCGACGTGTGCTTGGGCGAGGTGCCGTGATGCTTGGGACTCGACAGTTCGGATATCGGTTGTTTGGGGCTGCTGGGGATGTGCGCCGGGGAGCCCTTGGGGCTGTGATGGGAGCCGGTTTTCAGGCCGCTTTTCATGGTGTTCGGGCTGAGCTTGCCGCTGAGGGACGCCGGGCGGTTGTGCGTGGGAGAAGGACTGAATTTTCTTACGGATATTGGAGAGGATGGCGTGGGGGTTAAAGGAGGCGATTCTGTCGATTTTAATGAACTAATCGATTTCGAAAGGTTGTGAGGCAGCTTTTCGGGTGGACCCATTGGGCTTTCATCGTCCCTTTTCCTTTTTCGTTTCTTCTCCAATTTACTCTTTTCGTCTCTGGAGGATCGGCTCTTTTTATCCCTGCTCTTCTCGTCTAAACTCCTATGTTGATTAGGTATAGGAGTAATAGTCAAGGAGTTCGATATGGGCGAGGACTCGGAGATCCGCTTGTCTTTAAAGCTCGTCGAACTACTCGATGGTATAGGCACAATAGTCAAACCGGTCAGCTTCTCCTCAGGTTCGTGCCTACTCGGTGATTTCTCCTTTAATTCCCTCTTGAATTCCTTCGACGATATCTCATCGATTTCCACGTCTTCCAAACGATCGAAATCTTCATCGGCTTTATCGGAGGAGCCCAACAGTTCCATGGGATCGATGCCCGAGACAGAGAGCTCAAGGTCCGTTTGAAACCCCAACAGCGAGTTGGGCGTTCGGATTTCCGTCTCTTGTGACAATGGGGTACTTCTCGACGTCGAATCGCAGCTGGAGGACTCGATCGTATCAGAGTCTTCTGTTCCTCCCACCTTCCGTTTGCCACTTTTGTTGCTTTCTTCTTGCTTGCGTTTTAGGCGCTTGGAACATTTATCCATATTTTCTGTAAACAACGTCGAAAATTAACTATCCTTTCACGCAATCTTTTAAAAATATCGTTAGACTTTGCTAGTTACTTACCAGATAGAATATTAGTGAGTTCCAAAGTCGTCAGTACCCCATCGGAAGGTGGGAAATTTTGAAAATTCGAGGCCATCATGGATTGATTGAGGAAAATCTCCTGGCTGGCCTGCATCATCACGTTGTGATTCGAATTCCCCGAAGGTTCTTGTTTGATCTTCTCGTTGAGACCGCCGAATTCGACGAGATTGTTGGCGGCCGGGTCCTTGGGCCCCCCGGGATCGCCGGATCCGAGGGGCAAGTTAAAATTTTCGTGGCCGCCGAAGTGGTTTCTGCGCATCGATTGCTTCTCCCACAGCTTGATGACCGAACGGAGCGTCACCGGTATCGAAAAGGATTTGTTCAGGATCTTCGAACTGAGCTCCGTGGCTATGTCGGAGGCGTTGATGGGCGGCGGGGAGCCGGGATTGTGCACTCGACATATTAAATTCGATATGTCGGATAAATCGATTTCGGCCGTTGCCATACTCTCTTCCACCGGGTGCTCGAGTGATATTGATATATGCGTGGAGGATAGGGCGCTTACTTCGAATATCGTCATATTTTCGAAATCTACAAACACAAAATATATGGAGATTTGGATAGGGAATTGCACAACAAGATATTATACCTTGCTTGCTATTGGGTCTAACACAACTAGCTATAATAGTATTGAACAAAGCCTGCTCCCTTAAAATCATGAGTATGCTTGCAACATGAGCAGGATGTGTGAAAGGTATGCTCGTTACTAATACTCCGTTCATGTTCTTATTTTCCGTCATGAAATAGCAATGACTTTGGTCCGGCAGCGTCTAAAAATTCAACAAATCGGTATTAAAAACGTAACTCAGGCATCTAAAAATTTAATCGAAATGGCACTTACAACAAACAATCCTTTGTTGTTGGTGGAATTCATTTTTTCGTCGCTGCAGTGAGTTACGATAAGATTCAACAGGGGTTGAACGGGCGCGTTGTCTATTTCTGTCCAAGGGTAGATTTGTTGGATTTGTCTTACTAAAGACAAGCAGAGCGGTAGAGGTTTGTTCAATTTCAGTAGAAAGCACGCTGGAATTACCGCGCTATTTTGGTTATTCAACGAAGTGTATGAAGGGGTGCTGAAATATCAAATTCAAAAATTTCATTCATAGTTCAAATCCATTGTATTGGGGGTTTTTAAACAGAATGTTACCAGCTTTAAAATGAACTCTTGTACTGAAAACCAGCTTGTTTTAATTTATTTTTTCATATAATTTACTAATATTTCATCGAATTTAACTACACTATCTTCATAAACTAACCTTTTCCCATTAAGTCCTCTGTTAACAGTAATTAAAGTAGAAGTTTGTAGTTTATGAGCTGCAGAGCCTTCCATACATACAGTAACGCTGTAACCCAAACTTTTGCTAGTAATTGTGTCTATATTAATTGGCTCTATTTCGTTTTTCTCTACATTTAGCAAATCATATGGTGATACAAAATAAGTCAATTTCATGGGGTGGCCGCCTTTTCTCTTCTCCAATATGCCCACTGGCGATTTGTGTATCAAATTAAAAGGTTCTTTCATAAACATCTGCAGCTGAGCTAATGTGATGAGGTCCGCTTCTAGAGATTCTAAAGCAATAAATGCTTTGCATTTGATCTTTTTTTCTGCGTTTAGTTGGTAAATCGAAGCGAAACCCTCCAGCTGGGCTGTAAAATCCGCAAAATCGCCTTTCGACAGACAATTGACCAATTCTGTACAGCTTTGTTGTTCTTTCTTGCCTTCATGGTGTATTTTCACATCATCCACTGCTCCTGTTGGGCTTAATACTATTTCTAAATAAAACATGTCTGACGATATAAATACACCTGAATGTTCCACAACAAACTTTAATCTGAAACATAAAGAAATTATGGCACTTGGCAAAGTTTTCATCAGTTTTTTAACTTACCCTAATTGCCTAGTTAAACTTTCCAATCTTTCGACCATACTTTGCAAAGAAGTGACTTTAATTGAATGTTGTAAAGTATCCAAACATTTCTGGTGTTGGCTCTTTTCAACGCTATCCGATGCATATCTTTTCTCCTAAAATAAAATATTGATAAAAAACGTTGGTAAAATATTTAGGAACTTACCAATAATGTCATGCGAACGTTCTTGGATATTTCGGCCAAACTTTTACATTGAGAAGTTTTAGATCTCAGCTTTTCCATTAAAATTTCTAGCTGCCAGTCTTTACTTTTGTCATTGTGTGGAACGACCGTTCCACTGGCTACAATTAAAAACAGTGAATTACGTATCAAACTACAAATTAACAATTAATACCATTTTGAACCCTATTCATTCTCGTTTATTTGATTTTTATTCATTTAGAACAACTTATAGTCATCTTGAAAACAAATATCACCTCCATTCTCCATTAACAGAAGAAATTATGACACTGTTGACACTATTTCACTGACACTGACATTTGTCACATTGACGCTCTCCGTTGTTGCCAGTTTTACAGACTAGGCTTACGTAAAAAAAAGTTAAAAAAAAGAAGAAAAAGACAAGTAACAAATCGAAATAACCTAAAAAAAAGCGAAACAAAACATTCCAATATATTTAAATTGAATTTAATATATTTTTAACTTGAATTAGTTATGGATAATGTAGCAAGCACCAGTACTTCCAGAGAAGAAGATAATTTATTTTTTGATCTTGAAGAAAACGAGTCAAATGATGAAGAAGGTAGATTTACTCTGTTACATTCACCTGATATATTAAAATTGTCAATAATTTTTCTGTAGAGAAAGAAACGAGAACGCCTAACAGCAAACTGCCGCAACATTTAAAAGGCCTTATGGGCGAAGCTAATCTTCGATACGCTAGAGGAGATCTGGAGACAGCCAAGAAAATGTGTTTCGAAGTTATAAGACAAGCGCCCGATGCCTACGAACCCTATTTGACTCTGTCTCAAATGTACGAAAACGTGAACACAAACAAATACAGGGCGTATTTAATGTTAACAAGCCACTTAGCTCCGCATGACACGGCAATTACTTGCCGATTGGCGGATTTCTGCGTACAAAACGGGGATGTAGCCGAAGCAATTAAATGTTACGCAAGGGTACTTAAATACATACCTAAAAATATGATGATTCACAGGAAAAGAATAGAGTTATTGGAGCAGAAAGGTAGATAATAGAATATTTTTTGATACACTTTGTACGTTAAATTTAATCGTACTGTTTCAGGTGACACGAAAAGTTTACTCATAGCCAAGCAAACTATGATAAACAATATTCCTAAAAAATACAGCGATATTATAATGCACACGGCAATGGAAGTTACCAAAGAGCATTACAAAAACAAAAATTACCTCAGAGCCATAGAAGTATTAAGGATACCTTTGAAAAGGATTCCCGAAATGGTTACGCACGATGTCATCAACGTCATGTTGGAATTACTGATAATTTGCGAACGTTTCTCCGATTGCTTGGACATTCTTACGCAATTTTGCGGTTTCACTTTCGACGTTACGCTAACTGAAGACAACAACATATTCATTAACTCGTTCGAACTTCCCGAAAACTTCCCCTTGGATTTGCGCAGCAAATTCATGTCGTGCTTGATCAAATTGAGGGCCGACCATTTATTTCCTCCTCTCATCGATAAAATGCTTGTGGAAGACGACGTCGAGATTTACGGGGATTTATTCTTAGACGTAGCGGAATCCCTGATGAACGTCGGTTACCATCAACAAGCTCTAAGCATACTCATAATTTTAATAAAGAGCAAAAGCTTCTCCCTGGCAGGTGTTTGGTTGAAATACGCGGAATGTTTAGCCGCATGCAACATGACGGAGCAAGCCATAGAAGCTTACTTCACTGTTAGGAGCTTAGCCCCCGCTCACGTGGAAGTTCTGTACCCTCTGGCGATGCTTCTTCTCAAGCAAAACAACGAAGAAGAAGCCCTCAAAGTGTTGGCCCAAGATCTGCAAACCAACAAGCTAGACGTGGCTGTGTTGCTGGAGCAAATGAAGCTCTTGAAGCAGCTGAACGATTGGAACGGTTACTGGAAAAGTATGGAATTGTTCCTTTCCAGGCACTCCTGCGTGCTGAAGCATCCGGAGGAACTAAAAATAGTGCTAACGAAAGATAGACCTTATGAGAAGATTGTCAGATTAAGAAGAATGAGGAATTTCCGAAGCGATAGCACGAATGTGGAGCCGAATTTCGACGTAATCAGCGAACCGAGCAAGGAGGAGGAGTTCGAATTTTATTTGGAAAATTTGCAGTTAGCTATGGATAGGAAGGAATTCGGGTATTATAAGAAGTTTACATTCATGGGAATGGTGTCGAAGAGGTTTTATAAATTTATTGGTAAGTTTAGATTATAAGCATACATTGTGCAAGAAAAGAGATTCTCTATAAAAAGTTCTGCTTGTCATAAGAATATGTTATTTCTCCCTTCTTCTGACATGTTGTGTTTTTTGCTTCTCGCTTTAATCCTGGTTCTTTTATCTTGGTTTTTAAGCAATTTTTCCAAAAGCTTTTGATTAATCATTGTGTATTTTCAGCTCATGTTTGTTTATTGACGTGCTGGGGATGCCTGATCACCTCCGACCTGTACCACGGGTACTTTTTAGTCAGAGACAACGTCCTCATGTACCCGAAGAACAATCTCTGTTGGAACTGGTTCAGTTTCATAACCTGCGCGTATCCAGACGACGGTAGGTTTTCGAGGTTCCTGGAAAGAGCCCAATGCCTCGGTTCGGAAAACGGAAGGTTGATGCTCGCCAACTACAATTTATCCGTGGGTAATTACGTGTTGGCGATCAAATACTATCTGAAAATGTTCAAACAAAGCGGCACTTCCTTGTCCGCACTGCTGCTGGGCACTGCCATGCTGCAGCATTACTGCAACAGGCGATCAGAGAAGTACAAGAAGAAAATTATCGCGGAAACTATTACATATTTGTTCGTGAATTACGCCCAGATCAGAACTAAACAGGCCGAGCAGGAGGTGTATTACAATATGGGCAGGATGTACCATCAATTAGGCGTCATATACTTGGCGGAATATTATTACAAAAAAGTGTTGAATGTTAGTAACGATTATTTGGAAAAATACCCGGATGTTTTGTGCTTGAAGAGAGAGGCCGCTTTTAACTTACACGTGATTTACAAGGCTAATGGAAATTTAATAGCGGCGAGGAATATTCTGTATGAAAATATTGTAATTTAAGACACTCGAATTGATATTAAGCGCTTATTTTTATAGGTATTGAAAGTACATTTGATACAATAAATAATTATGTACCTGCAGACATTTATTACTTATGTACTATATACATTCAATTGACTTTGGATAGACTACTCGTCAAATCTGTGTGACATAAATCAAAAAAATAATAAATCACTCAAAATCATTCAACATCAAAATTTAAAATTGTTCGTAAAAAAACTCGTAAAACCATCCCGATTGAACATGTCCGGCATAAACAGGTACCACCCAGATAAGTTCGAGACGGGTAACGATGAATCTCGTTTGTACGACTTCAAAACGATAATAAACCAATACGATGAAAACGTGGTGAACGTGCTGATGCCGTTCATGGTGAACATTTTGGATTGCATGAACGTCGGCTACAGGGAAAAGAAAAAGTACGAAGCCAAGCTGAAGAAGATCGTCGAGGAAAAATTGAGTTTGAAAAACAGGGAAAAGAAGGAAAATAAGGTCTTGCGTAAGTTATGCAGGGTGTTTTTATAAACTACTTGTTGCACAAGTTACTAAATCAAGTTGTCCACACCATACAAGTAACTAAAATTTTGTAACTTGCTTTAGCTACTTGATATGTGCCCCCCGCGCCTTAAGTTTCGGTTAAGTATAATAAAAGAATGCATTGTTTTTAGTAAAAGAACTGCAGGATCAGATGGTCAGATACCAAAATGAGCACAAATCGAGACTCTTCCTGGAAGCCAAACTCTCCGACATTGAGAAACGAAAAGAAAGCGAAGTAAGGAACATGATGAATCGGGTGGAAGCTCTGGAAGTTCTGGTGCAAACCTTAGAGCACAAATTTAGAGAATCCACCCAGTGCATCGAGAAATTGGAGGAAAAAGAAGCCGATCTAAAACGGGAATACTCCAGCTTGCTGGAAAGGTACACCAAATTATTCAAAGAGCACGTCGAGTACTTGGACAAATCGAAGCCCTTGAATCGGCGAGAATCTTTGCTAAAAGAGAAACACTCCGAAGAAAAACCCAGATTTAACGAAACTGCATTCGCCGACGAGTTGAAATTCGAACCACACGCGTCGGTTAGAAGCAACTCTTATCAAAATCACTCCAAGCCGGTAGACAATCGACAATATCCACAAAATAATGCCAATTTCGAAGCAGACCAAGACCAAGCCGAGTTGCAAATTCCAGTGGAGAATTTGAAGGAAGCTTACGTAATGGAAAACGGAATTTTGTACTTCGAGCAGCCTGCGGCAGCACCCGAAAGCAATGACGAAGATGAAGAGAATGAAGAAAAGAGAAAACAATTCGAACAATACCAAGGCGAGACTGAAGATGAAGAGCAGAACGAAATTCAAGATATACCGATTATGGATAATTCTTTTCAAAATGACTTCGTTATGAATGAATTTTAACAAAAAAAGGATAAGGATATTATACAGTTCACGAGCAATAAATATTAAATTACTCTTTTCAAGGATAATTAGTTTACATATTGATTAATTAATATAATATGCAGGTGCTTTACAATATTTGATTCTTCAGTGATTTTTCAAGGGCTGCCTAGATAATGAACACACATAAAATAACAATCAACTTTTAATTCTACCTTTTTGAAACTCGCTATATGTATAATTAATATCAAGTAATTAATTTCTATTCAGGAACTATTTTAATCCACGCTTCCTCCTCTTCCCCATTCTCTTTCGGTATCCTAACTTTTATCAACTGCATCGGCCCCTCTGAAGTCTCGATTATCTGCGTCTCTCCGTTAGCTAAAGCGTCACTCGTTATGATTTCTTCTTCGTAATCTTCATCCGTTTGTTCAGCCACTACCTGTATATAAAAAAAAATTATTAATCGATATATCAATAATGAACACATACAAAAATATCTGGTTCTTTGAATTACTAATCATTGATAACTAAAGTTTGGAAAATATGCAATAAAAAAATAGCAAAATATCAGAAACCAGATAATTTTTTGAAATTATATTATTAAAAGAAAAAGGTAAGACATATACAGATACCATGTTGACTATTAGACTATATTCTTCCTATTAGAACATTAGAAACATAGGATAGAATCATTTAGAACTGTTTAGAATCAATTAAAACTGTTTAGAACAATATAGAACGCTCCAGAAACTTTTAGAATTATTTAGAACGCTCTAGAATCGTATAGAACTCTCTAGAGCCATTTAGAACGCTGCAGAACTATTTAAAACGCTCCAGAAACATTGAAAGCTGACTAGAAGCATTTAGAACGCTCTGGAAACATTTAGAATTATCTATATAAATATTATCACCTGTTCCATTTCTTCGATTTCTTCGTTCTCATCATCGCTACCGACCTCGGCGAAACTGATTTGCTGACCGTCGATGATGATGTGCTCGGTGGTCGTTGCCTCTTCGAACATTTCGGTTACTTCGGCTGCGTTGACGGTGGCAAGTGGATCGTCTTCGGTTGTAGTCAGTCTGGGTTGATTCACCACTATCGTATCGTTCAAGTGACCGCGTGCCTGCATATGCTGACTGCAAATCGAACAAAAATATTAGGTCTAGTAAATAAACAGATAAACAGTAAAATCGTCATGCATTCGAGACACAGTTTTGACGAGATACTCTGTATATTCATTAATAGTTAAAAATATAGTTACTATAATAAAGGTTTCCTCATGAAACCGGCTCCGCATATCAGGCATTCGTACGGTTTCTTGTCGGAATGAATGAATCTATGGGCGTTACGGTTATCCCTACTGTTAAAGGCCTTGCCGCATACTTCGCACAAAAACGGTTTTTCTCCGGTGTGGATGCGCCGGTGTTTCTTGAAATGTTCCGGGTACACGAAAGTCGCTTCGCAAGTTTCGCATTTGTACGGTCTTTCGCCTGCAATATTGATTAAATAATCATTTTGGATACGAACTGTTGTGCGTTAGAGGAAGTACAGAGCTTCCCCAAATGGTATCTTAACTACAGAGACAAAAAATAAGTTGATATATTACGTACCAGTGTGGGCAGCTTTGATGTGATAATCCAGCAAACGCCTCCGTTTGAATCCTTTACCGCACACAGTGCATTGATATCGTTTATCGTCGTAATGAGTAGCCCTCTTATGCGATTGTAAATTTGACCTTTGACTGAAAGTGGCACCGCAAAATTCGCATTGATACGGCCTTTCTCCTACAACAAAAAGTACCGTTTATTGCTTGAAATATTAACGGGTGTAGTTACAAATGAAAACTAAAATATTTACCGGTATGGGTGCGTTCGTGATCCCTAATCTCGGCCTTCCGAGCGAACGCCTTTCCGCACAATCCGCAAACGAACGGCTTGTAACCCGTGTGCACGATCGAATGCACCTCCAAGTTGTGCATCGATCCGAACTGCTTGTTGCACAACGAGCACGTGTACTCCTTCATGCCCAAGTGGGTGCGCTCGTGCTGCGTCAGATTCTGCTGGTTCAAAAACGACTTGTTGCACTGGGCGCACTTGTAGGGCCGCGGCCGCAGTTCGTGCGTCTTCTCGTGCGCCTTGTACGTGTACTTGCTGGCGAAGTCCTTGCCGCAGACGCCGCACACGTACGGCCGCAGCCCCAGGTGCGTGTTGACGTGCTCCTCGAGCAGGTTCTTGCTGCTGTACTTTTTGCCGCACGTGTCGCACACCCACGCCTTGCTCTGCGGATAGTGCATGCGCTTGTGGATGCGGAACAGCCGCAGATTGGTGAAGATGCGGTTGCACACCTCGCATTGGAAGTCGCCCTCTTCGGCGGCGACGTGCTCGTCCATGTGGGCCGAGAGTTGGTTGCGCTTGCAGAAATCCTGGCCGCACACGTCGCAGATGTACAGTCGCAGGTCGTGGGCGTCCTTGGCGTGGGCGATGATGGCTTTGGCTTCGCCTGCTACGGTTTCGTCGCCTTCGCAGAGGAGGCAGGTGTACAGGTTGCCTTCTTTGGAGACTACCGGTAGGGAGACGGTGGATTCGGATTTTTTGTCGTCTTCGTTGCTGGCCGATTCGGAGATGATTTGTTGGTGTTTTTTCCTGAGGATTATCGGTTTTTTATCCACTTCGGTGGAGTTCGATTTGTTGGCGTCGGTTAGTTTTAAATGAATGTCTGCAATTTATAATTTCATTAAGTTGTTAATACACCTATTGAGTATTGTACCTTGATTGTTAATGGGAACATCGACGAAACTCGCCGTTTTACCCAACGAGACGTTTTTGAGTTGGACATTTTTGGACAGATCGAAATCCTCGTCGGAAGATTGCTCAATTGCACCGGTGTCCAAAATTATTTCTCCATCATCGGTGGAGAATCCTTGATATTCTATGCTGGCTTCAATTTCCATTTCGTTTTCTTTTTGTTGCTGCTCGATTTCTTGGTCGATATCCACCACACCGTGAATTCCATCTAATTCTAAATGTATGTCTTGAAAACTCGATTTATCAGCGGAAATCTAGAAAGAAAACCACATTTGAAAAACGTTTCACAAGACTATTATCGGTACATTTAAAGGTGCTGGTCTAGTAAGCAGTCTACCCTGCTGCATCTGGTCGAGTATGCGGTCTACCCTACTGCAGATGGTCGAGTATGCGGTCTACCCTACTTCAGATGGTCGAGTATGCGGTCTACCAAAATTTAATATAAACAAAGTATTTATTACAAAGTAACAGCAAGATTTGAAAAAGTTACCCTTCATTAATCAAAAGAAAAAAATTTTATAGTATATTAAGTATGGACTAGCAGGTAAGTAATTCAATTTATCGAGAATTACGGAAGTATCAGAATTATATTTGAAAGGGTATTTAAATATACTTGGGCGACAAAATATGTATGTAGACCGCATACTAGACCGGCTCCCATTTAAATGAAATAGATAGCTTAATTAAAACATTGTGAAATATGACCCAAAAATTACAAGTAAACAGTTAAAATAATTCATCAAATAGCTTACGAAACCCCTTTTATATGTATTAGTTTTAAATTACGAATTACTTGTACAGAATCCTCATCGGAAGAAGGGATGAACAATAATTTCTTCGTAACATCAACGTCGTTCTCTTGAGATTTATCGACTAGTTCTTGTTTAATGCAGTCGTCGTCCGAAATCCGTTGTACAAGAATTTCGCTTTTTATTTCATTCACTCTAGTTTGGAGTTCCTCGAGTTCCGACAGCAACGTAAAGCATTTCTTACATATGAATTGGAACTTGTTGTAGTCCGGCTTGATTTCTTTATTTAACAGCTTATACACTAAGGTAGCTAAATGTAAATCGGTTTCTGTGGCAGGCTGCAAGATTAATTCGAATAAATTGATTTGTGTTATAACTTTTGTATGGTTTTTTTAACACTTACCTCCTCGCTGAACACTTCGATGTAATCGGCATCTACTATCCATTTAGCGTTGCAAACGATGCAAAGGTCGACATCGGAAGGCATATTGTATTTTTTCCTCTTTAATTATACGGTTTTTTCGGCTTAAAATCCAAATGAATTTATTACTTACTGACATTGATTAGTTTGTGTTTACTACCTAATATCAACACGCCCTACATTCAACATTTCTATTAAAAGAGTTTTAATATTTTTCTTAATGCAACAATAACATTTATTAGTATCATACCTTTCAAATTTTAAAGATTATTTAGGGAAAAGCTTTATTTTCGTCCAAAAACAGGGCTGCTAACAAATGTTGCCAAGCTTGACAATTTTTACGTCAAACAAGTGTGGTACTACGTGACGCGTAGAGAGAGATAGTCACATTTCCACATCCTGTTTTCAAGCGCGTTTTTTTGTTTGAATTATCAATAAACTACAATAATTTCTAATTTGTTTGTAACAAATTTAATTTTGAGGAGTAAATTAGTGACTTTTTAAGAATCTTCAAGGTATGAATTATTCGATCCATTAGAATTGGGCAGTTTACTATTTGTACAAACGAACGCTCCTGTAGGATGAACAATTTGTTTTACTGGTTGCCTAACTTGAAGAATATCACATCTATCTAAAATTTTATTTCTAAATTTACAGTCATAGACAAAATAAAACATCTTTCTTTCTCTATGTTTACAGTGTTTCATAGAAATGTTCATTAATATTTTAAGAGATTAATCTCGGTTTCAAAATATGAAAATTTAAGAACATAATTTTGGTTTTATCTTCGAATTAGTATTTGTTCATTTCGACATTTTTTGCAATTCATGAAATTTTTAAAAACACATTTGTTTCCCAACATTTTAAGTATTAATCAAGTTGCACAATGGGCGTTTTTTAAATAAAACAACAGTATAAAAATGTGGAACTTAATTATTTGCTTAAAACATACAACTGTATTACATTTACACTTATACGAACAAATAACACTTTACAAGAACAATAATTAAAACTAATAGCAACATCGTAACTTGACAATAATTTTTCTAAATTAAATACCGATAAAAATAACACTTTACAGGAACAATAATAGAACTATCGTAACTCTAACAAAATCTCGGCGTTAATTATTGATAAAATACTCCTTCAGCTTTAAAAATTTCCTCTTGAATTGTAAACCACAGCCTTTACACAGTCTAAAATCTAACAATATTTTCTTGTCCATTTCGATGAGGTTGATTTTGAAAATCAACTGATTTTTAAGCGAATCTGTAGTGGTGATCGAGACGGCCCTGTTAACATCTACAGACCACGTTAAATGCAAAGAATCGAGGATAGAACACAAAGTTTCCATTGTTCGTTCTTTGGTCATTGAAACGTAAAATCTGGTCATCCTCTTTATGAGATTATCGAAGTTGTCTTTAGTAATAGGGCTTTGGGTGAATTGCACCATCCAATTGTCATTCTGAGTTGGTTGAGAGAAGCACAAGTGATCGTTGCTCGTTGTTTTGACAGTTTGCATGATAGTCGATTGACGTAGAGACGAGTTCGGTTGAGATAAAGTCACAGTAGGTTTTTCTCTGTTCAGTATTGTTTCCTCGGCTACCATAGAATTGTATCGTTTACATCGAGGTTCCGAGGTCCCATCTACGGTGTCTTCCTCTGGAGCTTCGGCATTAAAGTGGACATGCATCCAAGGTTGTCTTTCGATTTCGTCGAGGGTCAGCCGCTTTTTGGGGTCCACTTGGAGTATTTTCCTAGCCAAACTGAGCGCCATGTAGCCCAGCTTGGACCAAGGGGTGTTCAAGATGTACATGTCGTTGTTCCATTGATTGAACTCTGCGTTTTCGTCTGTAGCGAGACTCCACGGTAGTTCACCCGTTAACATGGCAACGAACACGATTCCGCAGCTCCACAGATCAGCGGGTTCGGCTCGGTAGGGCCTGAGGAAGACTTCGGGCGCCAGGTAGGGTTTCGTGCCGCATTTCTTGTCCAACCACCTCTCTTTACCCTTGAATCTGAAGTAAGTGGCCATGCCGAAGTCGCTGATTTTCAAGACTCCTTCGGCGCTTATGAGTATATTCTCCGGCTTGATGTCTCGGTGGGTTATGCCTTTGGTGTGTAAATATTTCAGGCCGCAGAGGAGTTGTTTCATGAACAACTGGACGCTGCCCGAGGGCATGCCGACGTCGGGTTCTATCAGTTGAAAGAGCTCACCTCCTTCGGCGTACTCCAGAAAGAGATATTCCTTCGAGGGCTCCTGTCGCCTGCCGAAGAATTTGATGATGTTTTCGTGGTCGAGGGTTTTGTGGATGACCACTTCGCGGTTGATCTGCGACGAGGCGTCCTTGTATTTGTCGTGATTGATGATTTTACATGCGATTTTCTCCTGGGTGCGTTTGTTTATTAGTAATTTTACTTCGCCGAAAGCGCCTTCGCCGAGGATGTTGTCGAAGCAAAGCCAGTCCTGGACGAACACCGTGGTGGTCGATATATCTTCGGAAGACATTTTTGGGTACTTCTTTCAGTGTTTTTGCGAGTTTTTAATTCAGAAAAATATTAGTTTTTAATTTAATTGTTCACATAACCTAAAATAACAACAAAATAATATAACGTCTTCTTCTTTTATTTAATTTGAATAGCTGTCAAATTGTTGGCCTTTGTTGTTTAGTTTATGCAGTAATCCAGTTAGCAATAATTTCTAATTTCTGGAGTTTTGAGAAAATTGGACCCTAGATTTGGAATTTCCTAGACTCCTTTTATTAATCTAAAAAATACTACTTCAGCATATCTGGTCCACCTTTCAAGTGAATAAAAAAATCTGAATTTAGCGCTATTTTAATGTATGCTGAACAGAAAACTTTTAAATTTTGCGCTGATGGTTTTATTGCACTAAAAACATTACAGTTGGGGGGCTAGCTAGATGGCAAGTTCAACTTCCAATCAAAAATTAATTGGTTTTTTGAATAAATATTTACATAGAGAAATGCGCTTTCACATTCTGTTAAACTTGATTTTTGAGCCAGCTCTCTCTTGGTGTACCCCAAATTGACTTAAAAATGCATAACTATGGACAATGAACGTAAATTATATAAGATGATTCTGCAATTTCTACGCTCCCGCGTTCTCTTGGCACGCCGGCCAAATTAGGCCAAATTGACCTAAAACACATGATCATGGATAATTAAATTATGCACGATGAATCTAGGATTTATGCGCTCTCACATTCTCGTTTATTTGATTTTTGCGCTACATTGCATAATTATGGTGCCAAGTCAAGAGACAAGTTCCATCGGTGATGTAGCGCAAAAATCCGATTAATTAGAATGTGAGAGCGCACAAATCGTAGTTTTATCTAAGACAAGTTCATTTTCAGTTAGCAATTATACTTTATTACTAAGTTTTCTTCGAAAAATACAAGGAAAAAACAAATCAAGAGGACCTCAAAGAGGTAGGTATAATAATGGAGAAATTTCAAAATGGGTGGAAATTGACAAATGTTTCAGACTAATGGAAACTATTGAAAAATTAGTCAGAGATCAAGAGAGGTAATGGGGTAATTTCTTAAAAAATTAGATTCATTTCTTCCTACACTTATTAGATTTTCTAATTTTGTTTTGCTTTAAAAAGATTTTATTATTTCGTCCATATTATAATTAATAAGCCTCAATTAATCCTGCAGGATTATACCAAGGCTTATAGATTGGTGTACTTCAATTTTATGACCCCCAGAATGAGGATATTCTCTATTCTCTATTGAAACTAACATTTTTTCTGTATGTATCAAAAATTCACCCCTAAAAACTTATAACACCTAGTCATAAAATCATTTCATAAATAATTTTAAATTCTCTTGTTAAAAAAGACAAGTTCTAAGTTGCGACTTGTATCTTGGAAGAGCGCAAAACTATCACTTGCTCTGAGCACTTTTCAGAAAGCAGGAAGGCAGATGTGAATTATAATATTATACAACAATCGCACCATCAACCCTATACAGAAACGCCTCTGCAAACACATCTGCAACCAACAAACCTATATGATATGCCATGCTTGAAGAGGTCTCGGCCATGCTCGACAGATACTATCTATCCAATCCACCCGTTTTACATTTAATGTGAATTGTGTGTATTTACAGCACACCTTTCCAAGTGTTGTGTCGTCGTTTTGTGTATATCTTCTGTGTCGTTTCGTTCAGCCAGTGCTGCGGTGACAGTGGACTCGAATTGTTCAACATAGTGCATGCACAGCGTGCAGTGCGTGTTCGTGCGTGTGTGTGTGTTTGTATTTCTCGCGAAACGCGATAGTACAGGTGAATCTAGTACAGGTGAAACTCGCCGAAAAACGCGATAAGCTCTGTTTAATCGAGACCGATTTCGGATTTGGACGAGCGAAGAATTTTATTTAATTTATCGATGATATTTACACAGAAAACTTCGATTTGTGAGGTGTTTGAATTGGATTATTCGCTAATAAGCGAGCGACATTAATAGTAGGATTAAGAGAACGCGGTCACTGAGGTAGGTATTAGTTTTTTTACGGATAATCGAATTTCTAAATATTTTATTTGTTGTTTATGCGTTCCGGTAGTTGCGAAATTGATTGGTATTGATGTAGAGTGAAATTTAATTTAGGGAAAAACGTGCGAGAGAGCCGCAAAAAGTGTTTGTTGATAACTATGTTTAAACAAAGTGTTTGATTGGTAAATGTATGTATATGCTTTTACTGTGGATAGGGGTCATCAAAAAGGTACTGATAACCGAATAATACAAAATATCTTATGAAATATTTATGTCGATTTTTGTAATTTTTAAATCTCTTTGAGATCAATAAATCGAATAAGGAATTCAATTACCTATTTTGTACCAATAATGAAGCAGCCTCTATATCTATTTTGCACTTTTTTAATTATTTATTGTATTAAGGTAACTCGAAATAATTTGGGGTTTTAATGACTTATTTCTGAAACATGAAACTGTTTAAACCCCATTAATGGTATTTTAGCATTACGAACCTTTTTTACATCAGTGGAATAATTACAAGTTCCACTTGATTAGGATTTTATTTGAAATCCTTCCGAGAAATATCAAAAATTGTACAAATTTCGAAAATTCCTCATTCCACTACACATTAGAGACAAAACAAAGAGGAAATCTTAAAAACGTGAGTAATCAAAGATCGATTTTTAATGAGACCCATTGGGTTCCTAATTAGATTTTAATTCTTTTATATACCAGTTATCATTTTTATCAACTATTCGTTGAGCAGTTAATTTTCAATTATTTTACTAGTGAAATTAACAACTTAACTTTTGAAAATTAAGGTAGGTACTTTCTTTTTTACCAATCCCCTACACACTTTAAATCAAAATTTCATCCTTCCTAGATGTAGAAACATCTAACACTAAATTCCTTCTAACTATTTTCTTTTTAACTAGCATTTAAACTAGTTCACTAAATTAGTAATTAATTATAACAACATTCTCACGTCTAAATTGTTAATTTTTTATATTACTGCTTCTTCTGTGCCTTCCCCGATATCTCTGAATTACAATATTTCTCAACCTAAATCACCTCATTCCACAGTTTAAGTCGAAGAATATACCTAACCAGAGAAATAATTAGTGTCATAATTTTACCTCGGAAAAAGCCATTTATGTATTTATGGCGATAAGATTATCAGACAGAAGGTTTTCATTATAATAGGCTTATCAACGCCCATTATTCTCCTCAACAAACAAACACACCCCTAACTGCAGGTGTGGCCTGTCATTAATCACACTGACAGATTACCTGACGTGCGACACCTTTCTTATACACATACAATGCGATTCGAGTTCAATTAAACGTCCTACCGAAACGGAATACAAATAAATCCTTTATGGAGAACAAGTTACAGTACCACAAGTGTCTCTTTTCTTTTCCAATGAGCATTCGTGTCGATCGAATGGCGGTGTTAAATGTCAACGTAAAACAAGATAGGTGATAATTCCTATCCAGGTCAAAGCCTAATAAATTCGATATTAGGCGCGTTTTGAGCAGTTCGAATGCGAACCGAGATCTATGCGATGTTGATGAAATTAAATAGTGTACAGGGTGGTGGAATTTCTAGGTTTTAATAAGGTGTTTGGGTAATAAATTTTGATGGTGATGAGGGTAAAATTAATCTAAAAATGTTAATATTTTAAAGACGCGCTGTATAAATAGTTTTAGTAGTACATTTTGAGGTAGTATCAATAATTTTATTGAAAAAATTTAGATTCGGTCCATAACATTCTTGAGGAGTTTTTGAAATCAATTTATAACTTTTGAATCATCATTAAAAATGTCAAGAAAAGACCTCTAAACACTAAAGTGAGAAAAAAATGTCAAAAATCCTTATTGAACCAAAAATATTCGGCCACACTGTATTTTAAATTCCAGATATGCGCGAAAAATTAGTCATTATAATACATTAAATAATTACCGTGGAATGGCCGATTGGATTTTCGCAAATGGAAATGTTTATTATGTCACAGAAAGTCGATAAAAATTTAGTGCAGTTTCATCGCCGTAAAAATGAGTCTGCCGAGTTAGTGAAGCTAAATTTTCCGTGTCAATGTGTTCCAATCCAGTACTAACCATTGTTATTGTCCCAGGAATAGAATAAATAACACGACATTTTATCATTACTCGATATAAAATCATTACAGAAGGTAAGGTATCAGTTACGTTTATGGAATTGTATTAAAAACTATATCATTATTTTACCGAACTCCATCAACATCAATAATACTAATCAGACAAGTGGAATTGGGGATGTTGTAGCTAACAATTTATAATTCACATCCTCTTGTATTATTTACGTTGGTAATAGCTAGGTGAATCACCTTATAGAGTGCAGTAAAAACTTCTTTTAAGCCGCATACATAATTCATTTGCTACTGTAAAGTAGATGTAAACGTGCCTTCGAGACACGTGAAGTAAATATAAATACGATAATTCAATTCGGGCAATTGAAAGTATATCAACTCTAACCTTCTATGAACGGTTTTTTTATAACGAAAGATCGATCGAGGAATTTTTTAATAGTTTTATTGTATACTGAAATCGCAATTACAATATTAATCGAGGTTTCTGCTCATAGCAACTGCTAAACCTCTGCTAGGTATTCACGGATCGACAGGAATAGCTGAACACGCGAGATGTGCCAGAACTTGGCAATTCGATATCACTTAGATTAATAGGAACCAATCAAAAATTAAAAATCACCAAGTACAGGGAAAGTATAGGATGGTCAATTATTGGTCCTGAATCTTTTGGACCCAAAAACTCAATTTTGCCAACTCTTTTTCGCGTCTTTAGCTATTAGTATTGATCTGTACTTTAACTGAACATAAAAGTACAAGAAACACTAATCAAAATTCGTTATTTTATGTGTGTATCCATCCATATTTTATCTTCGAGTCGACAATATTTTATAAAAAAGACGTTTTCTAATTAAACGTCTTACGCAATTAGCTATTTACCTTGTAACTACAGCCTGAACAGTTATTGGATATAAACAGAAATTTCTCTGCGAATTAATCGAACGATTATTTCTCAAGACGGCTCCAAAAGATCGCTAATTACACAGTCGCACGTCTGCTAAGCTAATTGAGCTCGGTTTTTTATTTTCCACGGCAAACGTAATTTAATTAATATCATTAAACTAGGCAGTATTTTAGAGTATGCTAATGCAAGAAGTAGGTCTCAATTTAGTGAATTAATTATTATAATAAATATAACATGACGATAATGTCTTATTCTTAGACCTTTTGGTTTGATAAATATTTCCCTGCACGAGTAAAATCTGATAAATAAACCTTCCAATTCCAGCCGGTTAAGGTAAATCCATTTATTTTCTTTACCTACACGTGTGTGCCGTGGATTAGAGTAAATTCGTGGGGGTGCGAATGGAATCGAATTCGGACAAGGGTGGTTTTCTTTTATTACCTGATCGATACGTGTTGGACCCAACTCGGCTTTAAATGAGCGAAAATGTTTGTATTTCTGCTTATGTGTGGGCGGTGTTGGAACAATGAAAGCCCTGTAAGGATAAGGGTGGAAATGGCGATAGGCAATCATTCAATCAGGTAGATGTGTGTAGTTGGAAATCATGGGTGTAGCCCAAAGCGGCAGAAAAGGGTGAATATTCTATTCTCAAGACACCAAATGAAAATCTTGATAAACGGGTTTTCTTTAAGGTGTTTTTTTTCTAATGGTTGAAGGTTTTTCTTTACCATTTAATTCATTCATTATAAGAGTTTGAAAATAAGCAATTGGACGCCACTGGTTGGCGGATTTCCACTACGTTGGAAATTCTATTCCAATTAGTAGAGTTCAAATAAATGCCGCCATTCATGTGTTGTAGGTATCATACCCAGATAGTCGCCTTTAAGTAAATAAAATTATTATACAAGTGTGAGATTGCTTTTTTTACTTCTTATGTATCATTCAAATGATTATAATTTATAAAGATCCTGCTTTCTGCGCGAGCTCGATATGATCAGTATTTCGTTAAAAATAAAGAAGAAATTTCTTACAAAAATTTATTCAATTATACAATTAAAGGTGCCTCATTTCCCCTCCACGCAAAATAAGTTGATAAATAAAATCATCGAACCCGCAAAACAACAAAATCCTTTAATAAATTAATTCAAGTAGAAAAGTTTGTAATTGGCATGTTTTTAGGGCATTGCATCTTTCCTACAATGCACTATGCACTGATTCACCGTATAAACGCACAAAAGAGCATCAACCTGGTAATAAATACAGGGTGTTTCTAAATTGATGCAAAGGATTTTAAAGGAAGCAGGAATGGAGTGGAATTGGGGGAGCCTAGTTTTTAGTTATAATTGGAGTGTCTATTACATTAATTTTTGTTCAAAACTGCTTCCTTTGTATATTTGAGTCCTTTAAAGTTAGGGAAAATCTTTTTATTTACCTACTACATTCACTAAAGAAAAATTTATCCAAATATCAAATATATGATTTAAAAAACTTTTTAGTAGTAACTTTTTGGTAGTAGGTAAATTTTTGGTTTATATTTTAAACGAAAAAGTCGTTTCTTCAAGAAATAATTCCCTTCATTTTCCACACACCTTTAAGAAACACCCTTATTATGTACTTACTTTCAGCAGACTGTTATTATGCAAGTTCATCAATATGTTGAACTGAAAATCGTGAATACGGATGTACGTGCGAGTGTTAATTTTCTCTTACACAACATTCCCAACTATGCGCTTACCTAATACTTTGACATCAAAGCGGATAATAGTCAAATATTCGAAGAATGCGAGTTGGATCGCCTGTCGTATATTTTGGAACAACATCTCTTTATTTCGCTCTTCATCGCATACCATATATCTAAAATCTATTAACGAATTTACGAAATATTTTATACCTTGCGGTATTCGCTCCCGGATGCACGGAATATAAGATATTGCATGTTAAAAAGTGAAGAAAAAAAAAACATTCTTTTAACGACGTGCCACCAGGACCGGTTAAAAAACATTCCAGTTACTGAGGACTGTGTCCTGTATCCTTTGCATAAAGGCGTTTCTGCTTCTTGACTTTATGTTTGGATTTTTTTTTAGAAAAGTTGTAATAAAAATAAATTTTTATAGAAAATCTACTGCTTTTATAAATTAGAGTATACATATGCTTCAAAAAATGAAATGTAAACGCAAAAATTGTTCAAATAAATTAATTATTCTTTTGTAACTCCCATTTTTATACAATATCTGACTGATAAAGTAATTATTTAACAAATATACGAAAAGTTATAAAAAATAATCAATCAAACATTAAAATGTTATCGCATGTTTAACATTCGCTTCCAAAAAAATTCAGATTTCAAAACAGTAACAATTTTGATAAAACTCTATCAAGTAAATTTTTACAATCACAAAAAATATTTAATTATACATCCAATTTGACTAAACGATTACATTTTCGCTCTACATTTTCGCTTTACATTTTCGCAAATTGGTGATCTGTACATTGGGCCCAACAATATTAAAGCCGATCCTGTGAAACCGTAAACAGTTTATTGAAGAATGCACTCAAGGATTAGTATAAGGGAAAGTGATATTTCCAAATCGTAAACCGTATTAAAACGTTACATTACAATGTTTGAACTTTCACTCAAGGTTATCCGGCGAGTACGACATGTACTTTACACAAGGTAATGTCGATCTTCATTGTGATACAGATACAGTTTCTATGAGATATGAGACAAGGTAAAATCGGATAGAAGGATAGCGGGTTTGGGTTTTGGGAATTTTGTTTTTACGCTGTAAATAAATACATGAGTGCGTACTTTTTTGTTTGCTTTTGTGTAGGGGTTTTTGAAGGTATTTTTTTTATTAATTCTTAAGACATTTTTGAGGATTTTTTTGTTGTTTGGTTTTTTCATGATTTTAAACTAACTTTACTAATTATCTTGAATTCATAAAAATCCTTATAAAGCAGTATTTCTGGAGTACCTAGGTAAGTACGCTAATATTTTAAACAAATGCACCGTAAATGAGCAAAATTTTTGTTAATTTCATATGCATAACACACAAGGTCTTTATTATTGGGTTAATACCAAAAATAACTATTTTCGTATTCATACTATGCTTGTACATGTTTCAGGTAATGGTCAAGGTGAATTTACAATTTACAATTACCAACGACCATTTTTATATTAAGCGATTATTACTTTGAACACACCAATTTATATTTTATTTCCATAGCTTCCCTCTTGCCTCAGTATTATTTTTAGTACATTATCAAACTTTATTATTTTCAAACATCATACCTTAACCATTTAGTAACAATAGCACAGTAACTTATCATTTTGAATAATGAATAAATCTGCCTTATAAATTGATTTATTAACTTGTTTTAGACGCGAAAACAAACCCATAAATTTCGATAAAACAACCATTTACAACTTTCCCTAGCGTGAATTCCCTTATGTGGGGTGTACATACATGTAACACAAAATAATCATGGTGCTATACAAGTAATATAGGATTAATCTCGACATAAGTCCTTAACGGGGCTTTTTTATGTCCCATTAAAAAACATAACTTTAGTGTTGAGCCGCCTGTTTAATCAAAATTTTATATTTCAGGTTTTTGAAAAACTACTCTTACAAAATTTTCATAAAAATCACCGTTAAGGACTTACCGACCAATAACGTGATTAACCCTGTTGCCCAATATATGCCATCGAGTCATCTCTATCGGTACTTTTCCCATTTTACTCATCTCCTTGGAATTTTCGTGAGTAAGCGAGCTGCGCCAAGAAAGTACCTCCGATAATCCTCTTAACCATTCTTGGTCTTAATTCTACCTAATGAAAGTAAGTGTGTAATCGTTAAAATATTTGTTAAATATTTGTGACGTGCGTGAAACCAAAGAGATTATCGTACAATCGTCTCATAAGATACGGACAGATAAAACTGAATCTACTCCTAATTTTTAAATGTTTAACATTCTATTTATCTTTTGATGTTTCACTAAAATAACGCACTAAAATTAATCTTAATAATAATGTTAATAATGATCTATGTGAAGGAGATAGAGTTCTTTAAACTCTCACTGTATAGGAATGTTCCTTGAGAAAATTCGATCGATTTTTCATTAGGATGCATTTTTAAGCGAACGGTGCCGTCGCGACGCCTAAATCAACTACATCGATACATTCGACGTCGTTGAACTTTTACATCTTTTTTTATTTATAGCATTTAAAAATACTTCATAAAGATTAGAGAGAATGAGTTGGTCTCTCTCAACAAAAAACGGCTTTAATACTCTGTTCTAACGCTCATACGAGGTGTTTACTAAATGTAAATAAAAAATTCATCAACAATAAATTGTGATCAAATGTATAAAAAATATAAATTTAAAAATCTATCGATTCGAGAGGGTAACTATTTGAAAAGTATATAGTCTAGCTTATTAGTTCTTAAAAGAGTCAATTATCTACCCAAAAGACTCCATTATCCCAAAACAAGTCCACACTACAGACCCAAAAATATCTTATCTATCCAAAAGAACCAATTATCTATCTGAATAAGGATTCATGTAGCTGCTAGAGTTGTTGCTGTAAAAGCCAATTCAATAATTTTGGTATACCCATTTAACAATATCTATGCATGCATATAAATTAAAATACAAACACTCCGTAAGAACCGTTTTAGAAATTTACCCGTCATTCCCACAAGAGATAATTTTAGTGCTCATTTAGTGCACACGGTGAGCAAGTTTATGTTTTCCTGGTTTTAGCCTAATTAGTAATAACAGTTGAAAAAACATTCGCCGTTTTAAATAAAGCACTGTAAATAAGCATTAAAGAATCCACCCAAATGTAAAAAAAAAACATATGACATTCGTGTTGTGAACAATCGAGAAAAAAAAACTGTTTTTCGTGTTATTTCGAGCAGGGCTCATCGCCTTTACCTAGATTTTACTTACAATCCGTGAAATTTAAAGCACGTTATAAAACGGTATTGCTGAAACAATTACGTATGCTGGTTTGTTCCTAACCACACATAACAATACAATATTTATACAAGGTGTCTCGCTATGAACCTCTGTTCAATGTATTATTGGTGTTTATGTGGACATGTTGGAATTCTGGTAATTGCTGCATGTATTAATTAGGAAAATTCTTATTCTGTGTGGATTATTTATAAGGTTGCCTTGGCAGAAAATGTTAATGATAGATCATACAGTGGGAATACAGTAGGAACCTTCCAATTTGCATAAATCGATCGGCCAATGAAAGCACAATGAACTGTGTTTTCTATAGCAAGTGGTACAATTTTTCATTTCTTTTCGAATTGTGATTATATTCTTCACATCTACAATTTTTCTGATTTCTGATTCTAACAGAGGTTTCTGCTCAGCCACCCTGTATGTAGCTATATTGCGACAAACCGTTTCAGAGTTGAAGATATCGCCTGTATTTATGCAATAAACACTTATTTGAATGCAAAATTTAGCGAGAATTCGAATCGTTTCGCATAATTTATTGTATAACACGGGCGAATTTCATTAGAAAGCATTTTATTACGAATATGTGCACTCGATTCGGCAATTTTTTAGAAAACAAAAAGAAATTTCCCAGAAGGGATTTTATTTTGAATTTCGTTAAATCTTTAGAATAAATCTTAGTACCTATTATTAATTAATCCTATCGAAATCGAATCGGGCGACCTCATTTACTTCGCGCAGCTTTATAATCGCACCTCTAGAAGAACAATGACGCAAGTGCAAAAAACTAAAAAAAGCGCCGTTGTACCAGTGAAAATAGTGATTATTTTTAACACATTTGCCACATTTAACGGATTTTTTTGATTTTGTACTTGCTTGTTTGAATTTTGTACTTGCGCCATTGTTCTTCTACAGGATATGGATACAATATCAATGCTGTAGGTATATTACCAATCTACATTTCCTATAAATCAAACTATAAAATAGTGATAAAACCAAACCCCCTGCCTGATAGTTCTTCGGTCACGAACTACTACCGATAAACACAAGAGTTTTCTCCAAACAAACCTTTGTCATGGCACCTCCATTGTTATTGTTATTACGAGAACTACAATGGAAATTAAAAATAATAGTAAGTATTATATTAATATTGTTATCCAAATGCCTCATTCGTCTCGATGGTCTATCGGAAGTCCGGGAAATTTTCCGGTTATTAAAAGCGCCAAATCAAGGCATCAGCACGTTTCGTTTACGACTTTTACCGTGGGAAAAGGCTTATCCTTTAGACTTTTGCCGGGCTAATTTAATATGGGCAGTATGGATGTACAGGGTGTCCCGAAAGTAATCTTCCATACTGAAAGCACGTTTACTATAGAAGTGATTATATGATATAATCCTTAGAGTTAAAGCTCTTTAAAGATGATGTTATTTTAAGTTTTTAAATGAAGAAAATTGGCAATTTTTGTGTATAAAAGTTGGTGTATAAACGGCTATTTATTAGAAGGGACACCCTGTAGACATCTAGATTTTTAAGTATGCAATTATATTTGACTTTTCTACAATAACGTTCGTGAGTTTCATAAAACGAATATTTTGAAGTATTATTAAGAGTCGGTTTCTGTACCTTTCTACCCTTTCGGGTGGCCCAGGTGTGTTTAAAAGTCATTAAGTCATAAAACATAAAACATGTGTTGATTATGGTGGTGATAAAGGTAAGTAAACTGCAACAATATAGTAGTTTATACCCTGAGAAGTTAAATTTTTGTGTATCTGAGGCTTCCTATCTTTCTTCATCTTAATCTAAAAAACAATTTACCTAAAACAAGCATTTTCCACTAATGTTGGATGTATAACTCAAATTATTTCCTACTGACATTTATTGTATAAATTTTTCTAATTGATAGTTCATTACACAGGAGTAATGATATTGAGACATACCAACACAGAAACCCACCTACTTAAGTGGTTTGTTTAACAAAACATCCATTTAAACGGTAATTAATTTCAATCTTTGTGAATATAACAATTGTTCTATTGTCGAAATTTTAGTGTAATATCATAGGGGTTTTTCCTTGTTTACCTAATGGTGTACTGAAAAACAAATTGATTGTCATTGTAGGTAATGTTCTACCTCTAGTGTTTCTAGTGTCAGTTTCCGGTGAATATGATTTGAATTAATTAAGTACTAATTTATTACCATGAGTGTTACTAATAAACATTTTATTAGGTATGTTATAGAATATAGAATACGTATACTTTAAAATAAATAGCTTGTAATTGGCTATGCAATTAATGAATAAGAGTAAAAGTATACTTGAATTTGTTTAGTGTTGCTTATGCAAATTTTTTACTTTTTGAACCACCCTCGTATCTCGCTTCTTGTGAATGGTATTTTAATGATGTTCCGTTATTAGATTTATTTATAGGTTCTCCAGTTTCGGAATTTTCCTGCACATAATCAGTTATTAAGGAAGAAAGTATAAATTAATTAACACCTCACTTCGCCTTCCATATAAACCATCGAAAAAGCTCCCCGCTTTCCATTGAATAGAATAAGCAAAAGTGCGCGTTCTTCTACTTATTTTTAAGTGTTATCTGAAAAGCGGCAGATCCTCTTTGCGTGGCATTGCGAACATAATTCGCGTCAACGCTATCATAAAGAAGAAATACGATCGCATAGCGTTAAAATGTTTAAAACGTTTTATATTGAACAGAGATCCGAGCGCGCGCATTAAATTTCGCGTAATTTCGAATTTACGATAATGCACGGTACATTTGAGGTGTTTAAAAAATCTCTTTTAAAAAATGTTTCTGCAAATTGAAGGTTGAATTGAATTGAATGTGTGAATATAACTACACTACCTTTTTATCTTGGGGAGATAATCCATAGAATCTGTATTTACAGGGCGATTTTATTACCTCTTATTTTAAGGTCATTTCTTGAGCAGTAGATTACTTCTAGAATATTTGCAGGTGTAAATTTTTAGAGCTTTACAAAGCCAAAAGTGTACTTTTCAGGAGATTATTTGATTATGAATTATTCTCCAGTATTTTTTCTTTATACCTTAGTACACCTAGTACCTCTTCCATACACTGGAGTAACATTTCTTAGGTATTACATATGTATAATAAAAATGAGTTGAATTATTTACAATCTACAACCACATCCGAAAGCGCCAATCGATTTTTCTCCACGCTCCATTATCCTTATCTCGTTATAAAAAATTAACTAGTAAATAAAGTAGTCGCTAGGCTTTTATGTGCGCCCGACGCACTTGTCAATAATAACTTACAAAAGGTTTAAATGAAAATAAGCCGTAAATAAATGCATCTATCTTATCCGGACGATGTTGATTCGTTGCATCTGTTCCCGCATTGGCGTAACCAATCCTAGGATTTGTTTGTTTTCTAACGTAATAATTCGATCGATTCGAAATGCAACGTACATATAATAACAACTTGCAATCGCGAAAAAAAGACATTAAATGCGATTTACAGGCGAATTTTGTAAGTCCGGAAGTCCTGAAATACATCGAAAGATTCGAGATTCGCTGTAAAAATTTTATGGTAATTTGCGAGGGAGGTTTTTGATGCGCAGTTTATGTGGAAATTTGAAGGATATCTACAGGGTGTTGATAAATTCCACAGGCTTTATCCTAGGGGATACAGGAGAGGATCTTTGCTGAGATTGACTGGCTGTTTGAGGAATTTTGATGTAGGATCATGAATCCTTAAGCTCCTAAGGATTTCCTTGGTTGTTGGTAATGCATCAGGGTGTACAAAAAAAGCTTTTTTGAAGATTTCGCATGTGCCTTTTGAAATACTAAACTCAGATTTTTACATGTACATATTATTATGTTAATATACATATAGCATCTAGTTTTGATATCTTATTCTTTTTATGCCAGTGGCGCAGAATTAAAGGTGAAAGTTATCTAAATTATTAGTTTCTCGAAAAAAATATGGGTACAATCATTTAAAAAACACTTATAAGAAAAATTTTAGAAGAAAATGTCATATAATGAAAAACATTTAATAAAGTTAATGATAAAAGAAATATGGTTAAAAATAGGAGGTTTTCACAGCTTTTCAAGCTTCAATATCATTGAAAATATAAAATATGAATCCAAAAATAGAGCTTCATGATCCTTAAATGTTACATGCTATACATACAAAAACCTTCGCATAATTTCTAATCTAATAATCTGTTGTTCCTGAATTGTCAACAATTAGCAGTATCCGAGAACGATTTTCCTCTAATTCCCACTGACGCAATTTCACATATAATACGCAACAATTAACTCTATAACGCAATCAGTTTGATAAAACAAGCCCTCGGCCCGCCGCGTCGCCACGCCACTGGCGGGCGTTCTTATAAAGTCGCGCATCTGAGCGCTGCCTCAATGGAGTAGTATAGTAAGTTTACGGAGTTTTCTTCCAGTCACAGTCACATTTCGCTTTATCGAAGAGCTACTGCACTCTGAGCAATAGCTACACTTTACGATATCCTTCCTGGTTATTCCAAGCTAGGCCGGAGAGGCTGCTTTATATGCAAGTGCAAAGTTCGGTCGTTTGGTCGAAAACTTTATCGAATCGTTTTAGCATTGATAAATGTGCATGTAATGTTTGTGTCGGGGTTATTGTAAACATTTATGCATGGACTTGTTTATGTATTGTGCGTGTTGTTAATTTTTGGAAGTTGGGGTAAGTTAGGGGTTGTTATTTAACTTCTTTTTTAATTTTTATGTTCTTTTAGAAATATTTAATTATGAGTTATAATTCTGATGGGGCATCACTTGTTTGTTTAATGCTTTAGTAGTAATATTTCTAAACACTTATGGGTAAAATCATCAGGCAAATTACATTCTTTATGGCAAATTTAAATGACTTTAATTAAAGTAGATAGATGCATTTAAATAGGCTTATTATTATCCAAAGAATTCGAATATTTTATATGCATCTATAAATCTCATCATGTTACATTTCAGGAAATTTTCAATTTTTTCAATTTTTTTTACAAATTTTTACAATTTTTCTCTACTGAACTTTTCTTCGATACGCCAATGTTTTTATAAAGTTTTACTCATAGAATAATCTATAAAATGCCCTCTTCCGTATACACGTGATATTTAGGAACACCCTGTGTATCACATTTGTTAGAACCATATATTTTTCTGGAATTATCCATATCTGCGCGTTAATTTCCCAACACCTATAGGAAGGTCGATAATATAACGCAAACACGGATCAAAATCAAATCTTTATCAATTTTATTGAATTCGAATTAGATGTTAAATTTTACAAGCTTCCTTAATCGATTCCCAGTGTTTTTATTATTACCTCATTTAAATATTCATATGGCTTAATAAGTAGCTTTAATTTGTCTTAAATGAAATGTTTATAAAATCGCATAAATATACAGACATTATTATCGAATGTATATCTTAATAACTTATCAGTCGCGTCCACTAATAAATTTATATTCCTACTATAACGTAAATGAACCCATATAAAGACCAGGAATAACTTGAAACAAGATAATTCAACACAATACAGATCGTTTGTGCAAAACCTGGCACATATTGGTTAAAACCCATTCAATCAAGCTCATTAATTACTAGCATTTACTCGAACATATCGCCAAGATCGCTTTGCTTACATCGTTCGATAGTCGATTAATTGCGATTCGGAACACACCGAATTATCAATTTCGGCATTGGGAATCAATTCAGATCGAATTATAATCGACAAACCGGCCCGCTAATTCGCCATTATGAATCGCTAAATTAATTTGTTTACGTGATTCCGGCGTAGTTCAATAACATATAAATGAAAATAAAATAATGCGTGCAGTGCATACTCATCGGGCGTGTAAACCGAAGGTAATTTCGTTTTCATAACGGACATGTCGACGATTAGATTGTAGATAAATGATAACAATAAATGTATAATATGTTTGTTTAACAACAATTTAGGTTTCCGTTTACGGTTGTACTATACTAAAGAGAATTCGTAAAGAAAGCAATATTCATTCACAACGTGTAGTTGATGTTAAATGAATTCAATCATGTCTTGAAATTAAAAAAAACAATTTTTGTTTATCGTTTTGCGAAATTCGGCAAAACAGGACCGGACTTATATTACATAAAATCTTTGGTATACATACATCTTTGGACTATAAACTCGACTTTTTTACAAACTTCCTCAATTATACATCTACTACAGCACGCTGATATAACAATGGAAAAAAATATATATTTTATAGATAATTAATTGACATCGTATGAACTTTTTCAACGACATTGTGTACATCCTGCTTCTCAGATACAGCCAGACCTTGATTCCGCGTTTTCTTAAATCAATATTAATATTAATTTAAAAACAATCAAGAGCCGATAAATATTACGGTCTTTTCGAATTGTGTAATTTTTAGACGGTTTACAGTTGGAAAAATTATCGGGTATTGTAGCGAAAGGTCAATGTAACTGAAAACACGGGTTTTTAATCAAAACACCGAAATATCTACACGCACTACTGTCCCTGTTATATTACCAGCGAATATACCTAGTGGTTTAATTAAACGTAATGGGACATTTAAACGAATCGAGATAAATATTTTTATCTCATATAATCACCGAATCGAGGAAGTCAATTGGCTAATAATTTTTTTTTAATTTAATAAAAATGATATTAATTATAGTCAGTTTTTACCGCAAATTGATGGTTTGTTTTTGTGAACGTTTGATTATAAATTATTGAGACTTTTTCGAGGTTGGCAATTTTGTTTATACTGGAGATTCAATTATCTGTTAGAGTGTATTATTTACCTAAGAAAGCCACACATTTACATACATATGTATTTAATTAAAGCAATATTAATCGAGTTTAGATAAGAAGTAACCTATAATATTGTTAATTATTTAAACAAAAGTGAGTCTTATCTATCCAAAAGAGTTAATTAGATATGTCCACGATTGGATAAACCAAACTCTCAAAAATATGATTTCTTGAAATTTTTGCATAAATTTTCATTTAGTTTCTACTCTATATGGAGTATATGGTCTATGATTGACCACCCAAGGTTTCATTGACGATCAAAAGTTGAATGAATGAAGTTTTATAGCCGCCCTGTATGTGTGTTAATAAAAGGATACTTTTATTACAGTTATACCTGGTTAACGTGCTCATAAAACCGAACTAAAATAAATAAATCGCGGTAGAAAAAATAAATTTTATTTGTTTAAAGTTGGATAATGGCCAATGGGATGCTCTTGTACAAACAAATAAGTGCGCAATTAATTGGGAAAAAAATGCCGAAAGCCAGCCAGTTTTTCCATGTCTTGTTCAAGTTTAAATCGAATAAAAAAATTTATTATGTAGTAGAGAAATTTTAGCGGGAAACTTAATGTATCAGTGAATTTAGAAGCTTAAAAAATCTTTTACGGTCGGCAATAAAATTTAAAAACCTTTTCGCAATAAAATGTAGCCGATATTTTGCGATATTTTAAATTTAGAAGTTTTATCGAAAAGCGTATTTGCTTTATCCTTTCTCGGTCCTCTTTCGTTTAATTTACAACGCAAAATAACGGTTTGGGCGTTGCGAAAAAGCACGCACAATGATTTTAGTTTTCAATGTTTTCAAAAATTAAATTTCTAAATAATTTTATTTATATTTTTATTGCCATTCTACGAAATGTTATTAAAGAAAAATCATCATAACCATTTTTCTCGATTCCATGGCACTCGGTACATTCCACTTACACTCTAATTATCGCTAATAATGAAGAAATAATTAATTTTTTCTAGCGCTGCGCATCATCAGTTAATCAGTTTCAATTCAAAAGGACTCGAATTAGGTTGGAGCATTGGCGTTCGTTATTTCTTGACTAAAAATAAGTAAACTTTTAATTATGTATCTAGTAATTTTTAATAAAAGCAAAAAAATATCAAAAATTAAATAATTTATAAATTAAATAAATAAAAAAAGGATTAAATAGAATAAACTAAAATATAATTTTCCCCAAATTTTCAAAAATGTTTCAAATCATTTGTATATAACTGTGAATTTTATATTTTGTACTGACTGGTGTTTTCAAATTTCGATATTTTTGAAATTTAATATTCACCATTTCGCGCAATTACTTTTTCTGTGTAAATATGAAAATTAAAAAATTCCAATGTACTCGAATATTGTAATAGTTTTTTGTGAATTTGTGCATTTTGCACGTGTTAAATATAAAATGTTTGCCATCGAATGAAATGTATATTCTATTACAGCATTTAATTCTTGGGTTAGATTTCGTTGAATTTTTTAAAGCCAACTTGTTTAAAATTCAAGTTATTCTTCATCAGCCCTCCAATAATACATTTAAATTATTTTTTAGAATGCTATTATAATATTTATACATAATTAATTACGCATAGGAAACATGATTTTAAACCGGAAGCACTTGCGAACTGATAAATTTTAATTAGTTAGAATTAGATTAATTAACACTTTCACATCGTTCACAATATTTACTTTATTTACCCTGTGTTATTAGTTATTAGATGAATAATTAAATAATTCCAATAATCTACGATGAGAAATTCTCCTTGTTCAAGCCCCCACTGGCCGTGATCGTTCTTTCAACACCGAAAGGGTTCTAAACATAAATTACCAACTTGATACAGTGATAGATGAAAAAAATAGTGTTGTTTCCTCCAGGGGTCAACGCAAATTGTAAACAATCAGGAATATACATACAGCCAAAGTTATCGACAGAACTGGTTCAATTTAAACATTAAACTCTCTTAAACATTAAACTACTCGTACATTATCACGCTATTTTGTGACGTTATGTAGGTTATCACGGAGATTTTTCATCGTGTGAAGTGTTTGAAAGTCCTTTTTTTTGTTAATTAATAACTATTTAGATTTGGAACGTCATGTAGGGAAAAAAACCTGCATTGAGGTCAAATTTTATCTCAATACAACCAATACAAGATATGAAAATAAAGTGTGTTATTTTAATGTTTTTTTATTTGTAATGTCGAGGAGATGCTTATAGATATTGAAAAACCGCGAAACAAGTTAAACATAAGTTTTATACACTGTAAAAGTCTGAAATATTGTGACTAACTGGCTCTAAATCAAGTATGTGAATATTCCAAATGAACTTATAGGTACTTAAAATTATGTTAACAATTTCTGACATTCTTAGCTTTCATATAGCCACCTATTTGTTTCATTCATATCCTTATAAAAGAATTTTCTATTCGTCTAAACATGTAATAATGTGCACATAGAAGTGATCACAGTGAACGCAGTATAATCAATTTAATTCAATCGCTCCCCGATCAATAGCGATCTTTCATCAGGAATTTTCAAAGAAATTATTTAATCAAGTATTTGCACTTCGGCCGTAAATTTTCAATTACCCGTCGTTGGAAATCGCCCAGAAATTACACGGAAAGTATCCTAATGAAAATGTTATGTGTGTAAGCCGAAAGCCGAAATGCCCACCCACGAAGATAGTCGTTAGATGGTTTTTCTAGCCGATACAGGGTGTCCCAGCGAAAGGACTGGTTGCGATTAATCCAATTGTTTATACTAATTTTTCAAATGTTTTATGTTTAAAGAATACTTGCGGGAGTACCCTTAAGTAGGTAATGTGTAATATATCAAAAATTCATATTTCCAAATTTAACAGCAGCAGAAATGATAGCATATTAAGTTTTCGCAGGGACACCCTGTATATCACCGTGCTGTAAGTTCTTACGGGCCGCTTTTTAATCGACTTTACGACCGAATAGCACTCGAGACGTTTTTAAAAGCGTTTTCCAGACGAAGCGTCTGCGAATCAACAGCCATTCGATTTTATCGAGCTTAGTTCCTATTTACTATTCGAGCGATAAAAAAACCGGTAATTTTAATGTTATTACGGTGGGTTTATTCGGTGGAAAATTTCTCCGACTGATTATTCAATCCATCTGGTAAGGTCGCGAAAACGGCGAAAAATAAACAAAAAACAACGAAACATTTTGAAAACAGCTAAGTTTTATACATAAAAATATTTTTGTAGACGAAATTGGGAATAGGGGAGAAACCATTAAAAAATACAATTAGAGAAAATCAAAAATATTTGAATTACAAAAAAAATGAGACGTATTTAACCAGTTAAATCTCTCAGAGAGCAAGACTTTATTTAGGTAACATACAAAGTAATTGGAATCTAATTGCTTCATTAATCAGATTTTCCTGAACATAAGGAAAACAAAACCACTCCAACATATTTACCGACCAGTTAAAAGACTTGTTAACTGCCGCTTAACAAACAAAATTCATTTAATACCAAGGATAAACAAATAATTATTTTGAGCCCTCTTCAAGCACAAACACATAAAGTTAACATCTAATTAATAACCGCACACATCGAGTACGATGTTTTGATTATTCCATGTTTTTATTACCCCAGAAATTTACTAATCGACTACTAACGATCGATTAAACGCGTTCCGCAAACTGTATGTTTGCATTTCAACGAAAGATTTATAACGCGATCGAGATTACTCCAGGTGTTAACGTCGGATTGTTAGAAAAAATAAACCATCCAACTCAAACAATGGATCGATTCCGATTCGTTAGGCGTCACAAAAAAGGAACGTAGGTACACAAATGGTAGTTTAAATTAACGATTCGATTAAGTTACGTCGGGATTTTCGCTACAATTGTAAATCATCTTTATCGAGCGCTGGTGTGCTAAAGGTTGAGAGCAAATTCGATGGCGTCGTGCCAAAAACCGCCATATGGAAATTCGCATCTTTCAATAAAAGCAAATATGAACGTTTCAATAAGCAATCTAATTATTATTTTTTTATCCGCAGGTCTCATCCTTATATACGAAGCCGATTCTGATGTATCGGATCAGTGAGTTACCATCCATCGAAGCGAATGTAAGAACGAGAGTATCGACGTCTTGAGAAAAACAATGTTGAAGAAATACGTACTAGTGATGGACATGTGCAAGTTCGTGGTAATTTTGATTCTGTATTTCTCCTCGTCATCGTGCTATCCGGCGAAGCCTTTGAACGAGAGGTCCCCGGACCTGACATGGGAGGCTTGGTTGCTCGTCGACGAGCAACAGAACCAGAACAAGCAACCCTCCGACGGGGTCCTACGCAGAAGAATCACCCCCAAATCGGTTTTCATAGCGCCCACCTTCAGTCCCGAATCCCTCCCGGCCTGCGCTGAAGGCTACAGCTCCGACCACCTGGGCAGATGCATCAAAATCATCAAATTGGACCAGGCTGCTCACTACGACTTCCTCATCGAAAGATTGAAGGAGAAATTCTCACCGGCGGACTACGAGGACGATTATTACGACGACACCGAAGCCACGCCGGGTCCCTTCCAAGTGAATATCCCCCTAGGGATCCAAACCGACGACGACGATGCCGCCGAAGAAATCATCGAAGAATCCGACGTTGCCATCATCGTTTCGCCCACCAAACCGCAAATTAACGTAGACAAAAGGGCCAGTTTTGATGCGAGCAAAGACGAAGCTAAGCAAGAGAATCTTCTGAAACGCCTAGCAGAACCGACCACAACGGAAATCACAACAACCACCATTTCCGACACAACTACTGCCTCTACACAAACCGAAACAACTCCAACAGAGACCACTACAATCGCAGAAACCACCACTAATTCAGAACCGACCACTACTGATGGTGATAGAGTAAGATTCACCGATGATCCTCTTCATTACAAATTCAGATTCCCCGGTATTGGGGACATAGCGGCTTCCTCTTCCACGTCAGTGAATCATGTACCTCGTGCCGCTGAAAGTAGGCAACTCGAGGAACCGGTGGAGCCTGTGAATTTCGATTTTCTCGCTTCGAGGGATTCCCGCCCAACCGCTACTCCTCACACGCCTGTAAATAGAAGGAACCGTGATAGGAACAACGGGTTGTTCATGTTGCCGCCCAGGTGGAGCGACAGCAGCTATCAAAGGCCGGTGGTTCTGAGGTTCTCCAGGAAGCACGCATATTTGGACATGGAGCAGTTCAAAAAGCCCAATTACTACAGGTCGATTCCCACGGACGATTTTGCCTATCTGTTCAAGTTCAAGCATAAACAGAGGTGATTCTCGTGTGATTTATTCTCTGCGTAATGTATATTTATTTTTATTTATCTCGTGTATAGAGTAGATTATTTTACTGTATCAGTACTTACTTATATGTATATGGTTTCTTAGCTCACGTCTCAGATTATTTGGAACAAATTGTAGTACAAAATGCGAAACCGTAGAGCTTGGGAAACTCTATAAAATTTCTTAACGGCTCGAAAGAAAGTTGTAATGGAATAGGTGAAAATTTTTTCTAGTTGTTGATTAATTAGAAATTAATTTTCGCGCCGACTCTGAAATTGCCTTGACAAATTTGATTCATTAAAACTGGATGTTTATGGATAACGCGCACTAATGCATTTCGCTCTTTTAATGAAAGAACGGTTGTAAATGTTTTTCTCATGAAATTTCAAAAGTATTTTTTAGAGCCTAATTTGCTACAAAATCTTGATAAAAAATTATAAGTAAAGTAGGTACACGTATTGTTTAATCAACTTAATATTTTTAAATGTAATTGACTAATGTTCTAATGAAAATGTTTGTTGTCGAGATAATTGATCACATTTCTGTACTCTTCAAACTTTAAATAACTTAATTTCTTAATTGATATTGTGACTTCTCAACGATATTAATTCTTGTTTTAAACAATAATTGTCAACGCAATACTAGTTACATATGCCAAAAACAACGATTATAATAAACCCTTTAGTGTTAAGAATGCTAATTTAAGAAGTATTGAGAAACCCATAATAGCAAACAAATATTTCATATTCCAAAGTATCATCACAACACATTAATTTTTTACCACTGTGTACAATAACATCATAAAATAGTGTATTAAGTATTTATAGCCTTATTTATTTTATACACTTGTATATTTCTACAAAGCTAATGTTTTATTTATATTTATATTTTTTCACATACTATTTAGGCAATTAATTATTCGGCATTTAAAGTTTCATCTGCATTCACTTTAATTGGCAATAAATTAAGATGAATTTATTATTGCGTACAGAAGCAAAAAACGTCCTCAGATTTTTATTTGTTATCGAAACGCACAAAGTCAAATGGAATTTTTTTATTGATTAGGTATCGCCAGTTGAGAAAACCGATATATCCTTAAGAAATAACGGTTTTACACGTTGCGGTCATTAAAACTAACCATTTTAAAGTTAATTAACTCGCAATGAGTAATATTATGGTAATTTAATTTAATTTCAACTACGTTAAGAGCTGTAATGGGTTTTTTCAGTTTTTTTGAAAAATCGCACAGAATGGTAAATTTGAATAAAAAGAATGTTAATCCTTTGGCCGCAAAATAAAATTTGTGGTCAAGATTTTCATCGCAAATCTTTCATTCTGTAAATAAACGAGCGCCATATATGTATGTAATTCATGATTATTCAAAAATTATCTAATAACTCAATAAGTATTATTACAATTTTAAAATAACATTAGCTTTTAGGTTGTATCAGTATTAATCATCCGTCAATTTTTTTAACATAGTGCTATTGCTTGTACATTTTTAACGACTTATTTCTGCATAAATTTTACAATTTCATGTACAAACTGTATAAAAACGTATTAGTGATAAAATAAGTAAACATGCTAATTGTACGAGTTATTTATTCTTTATATATTATGTATTGTTTAAACTGATGTAATTTGTGCCAGTATACTCGTCTAAAAATTCATAAAAAATACATCAAAAATTCGTTTTAATTGAATATTCCTACAAACATAACAAACTGTAAACAAGAACAAAATTACAAAGGGAGTAACATGAGCTTCAGAAAATGTTCTCACTATACAGGGTGCCCCTTAATAAGTAAAAAATACAAGAAATTAGAAACTTTAATAAAGTTCTAGATTGGTAGTAATAGACATCTAGTATTATAAAGCTATTATAGAGTAAAAATTAACTAGGTAATTATTTAATGCATATTTGTCAAAAGTAAAGAACTTCTCAGAATTATTAGTAGGTACTCGAGTCCATGAAGTGTTTTTTTGTAATACTTTCTATTATGTTTGATAGAATCCAAACCATTAGGTATCAATTTCAAAATAAACAATTTTTACAAGAAAATTGGGAATTTTAGCACTATTTTGGCTCTACTGAAGTATTTTCGTCTTTTTAAGGGACATCCTTTCTGTACAAAATTCTTCACACTTACTCGAGCATATTTGTCACTACTAAAAAAATTGTCCTTATTGCAAGTATATTACAAAGGTACAAAATGAATGATTGTACATTATTCTACGTTCTTAAACTGTCTATTTCCGATTTCGCTATCCTTTCTAAATCATCCAAACTTAAGTTTTCGACTTTCATGTGGAAATTCCTCATAAATTCGTCTACGATAACTTTGCACTGTTCCTCTGAATAGTACTTTCTCAAAAATACGTGAAGTATCGTGCTGAAAGATTCGGGTTTTTTGATTGCAACGTACAATTTAGTCCCGTCTTTAACTTTCGGATATTCTACCAAACACTTGTCGTCTTGAAGGCATTTGCCGTTTAATATCAGCGTTTGTTGGAAGACTGGAATTTTCAAGTCCCTTTCGACGAGCTTCTTTAGTTCTGAAACTGTAGAATTTTCGCTAACTTCTACTAAGCAGCTACCACCTTTCAAACACTTTACTGTTATTTTCATTTTTTAAACGATAACTCGGTATAATTGAAATTAGACCAAAAATATTTTTACCAATTTTTAATGGACTGAAATGTCAATGTCTAAAAATGTCAATTTAGTTAATTGCATTTTAATACCAACATTACCAACACATAAAAATGAAATCCCCTAAACAAAAACATTCCTTGAACTCATTATCTGCAAAGTAACAGGCAAGATTTTATTAATATTTGTAATAAAACAAGAAGATGACAATAACCTAACCTCTTTCCAAAATTCAAAATGAATAGAGGTTTTTCAACATTTCGAACTTTACAACGCAAAATAACTTCAAATACTCTGAAAAGTAAACAGAAAAATGCCAGTTCGAATGAATGGCTTTCAAGGCAACTCTCGGATCCGTACGTGGAAAAGGCCAAACAGATGAACTACAGATGTCGCAGTGCCTTTAAATTAGTGGAAATTAATAATAAATATCAGTTTCTGAAGCCCGGACAAGTAGTTATAGACGTAGGCGCTGCTCCAGGTTCTTGGTCGCAAGTAATTGCCAATAAGATTAATTCCAACGGTCAGGATCAAAATGCACCAAAAGGCATAGCAGTTGCTATAGACAAGCAGCAAATTTACCCTATAGACGTGCGTATAAATATTAGGAAAGCCAGTGTTACTAAACTTTGAGGATTCTTTTTCCCTTTAGTTCCTAAAAATATCCCTGTAGTTGGAAACACTGGGTAAAACATTGCATTCCTTATTTAATAAGAACAATTGCAGGGCGTAACAATATTTGGAAATATGGATTTTACTAAACCGGAAAACCAAGAGAAAATAACCCATTTCTTGGAAGGCAAGCGTGCCAATGCTGTAGTCTCCGATATGGCTCCCAGTGCTAGTGGAATACGACATTTGGATAATGATATTATAATAGAATTGTGTTACAATGTGCTTCGATTTGCTGTAAAAGTATCCGAGCAAAATGCATCTATACTTGTAAAGTTGTGGCAATGTGGAGAAACTAAACAATTAGAAAACGATATAGCTAGATTCTACAAAAATGTTAAATTAGTCAAACCTGACTCGAGTCGATCAGATTCCGCTGAAATATTTTTACTAGGAATGGATTTTAAAGGACTGAAAGAAAATTAAAGAAAGCTCAACATTTTTGTGTATTTTTTTCTACATACAACCTTATTCGATATCATTGACTACATTTAAGTCGAGGTCAATTAATTGAATCTGCAGGTATTGCAGATGGAAGTTTTCTTAATCTCTTATTGATTTTGTCAATGCATATTTATTTTACGGTTTTGTTTTGTATTCGTAAATTTCTTTAATCAGATTTAGTTTAATCTGCAATTTAGATATGTACTATAGAAATAGCGGATTATGTCGAATTATCAATCAGATTTGAAAATTTCCATCTTCCAATCCAATTGAAACCTCGAAATAAATGCAGTTAGTTATCTTTGATTCCTAAAATACAAATTTAGAATTAAAATTTATCTATAAATTACTCACGATCAAATCTCATATGTATATACAAAATAAATAATTTTGTTCAATTTCAATGCAATAACACCCATTGCTATTTGTAATAAAAAAATAATTCTGCACTTACACGCTAGGCGAATGGTTACAAACTATCATCAGTCATGTCTAAAAATTGGGCGCAGGTTTCTCTAACGTACTCACCCTTTAAATTAAAAACGAATTTGTAGTAACAACCATCTCCACAAATCACTGCAACAAACATCAATTCATTAATATCTCGTACATAGAACCAGGGGCGTAGCAACCGGGAGTGCAGGAGCCCATGACTTAGAGTCGCCTACATGCCAAAATGCCAATGGGGCCTTATTTAATACTTACGGTTTTTTTATACAAGGAGCAAGGAGGGACCCCTAAATCCCAGTGACACACAGGCCCACAAAGGACTTGCTAAGCCCAGAACGCAACAAATGTTGCAACAGTGTTGCCACATGCTAATGTAGCACAGTTGCCAACTTTGCATACATACCTATAACGGAATTGTCGTCGGCACCAAAAGCGCAGATGCAAGGCGGACCATTCGGTACGGAAAACTTGCAAAACGACCAAGTTGAAGAGAAGTATTTAGGAAGGAACATCGAATTGGCTAAAGACGATTGCTTGTTTAATTTCGGATCGCTGAGCGCAAAAACGTGGACAGTACCGTGATCGGATGAAACGCACAGAGATGTCGAACTTTTGTTGAAGTTGATGCAATATATACTCGCCTGAAAACCAATTTTAAACGGTTAATAAAGAAGTAATAACTTGAAGTAACCTATTATTAAAATGAAAAAAAAGTATGGGTTTTGTGAGATTTTTAGAATTGGCTGGATCGCCCTAGTAGAAAGGTCCACAGGTATTTGTTTTCAACCTACTTGATTGCTTCCTCGTCTCAGTTCCGTAACCTTCTGTCCATTTTGTGTGTTGAAAACTCTAATAAGCGTCCCTTTTTCACTAGCAGTCGCTAACAGCGTTCCTTGTTGGTTCAATGAAATGCAGCTGAGATTCGCCTCGTGCGCTATTATGTCTACAGGAGATTTTTCAGTTTTAGCTAAATCTACTAGTTGAACGTGACCCGTTTTTCTTCCGGGAAACGCCAGAATCGAATTGTTGCTGTTCGGACATAAAACACACAATCCTTTAGGGTTGGAGCTGGTTTCAAACACGTGAAGTTGTTGCGGACATTGAGTAAACGTGTATACTTTTATAACGCCTTCTATAAATGAAAAGATTGTTTATTTGTGCCACATTGACATGAACAAACCGTACCTAATACTACTACTATTCTATCTCTCCTTAATCTGACTGCAAGAACTGAAGCGTTGAATTCCAATAAGATTGCCGAGCATTTCTTCAAATCGTCCCATACCATGACTTTGTTCGTGGGGTAGAGGGGCCGAGAGCCGCCCCCGACCAACGCCAAATAATTGCATCTGAACAGCATTTCGATGAAATTGAGACCGCCATTTTCGAAGTCCTGTCTTTCCTTTTCTTTGAGAGGATCGCAATTGTATATTCTGTAGCCGGTTGATGTGGCACAGGCGAAACATCCTACACAAAACCAATTAGCGTTTCAATCTGTACAACGATTTTTACAGGCGATACGTACCGTGATCTTGGTTAAAGCCTACGTAATTCAACCCATTGCCGTACGAATTATTAGAACATAAATTCATTTCGCTTGCTTATAGTATTCATAGATAAATCATATATTTATAAACGAATTTAGACATAACCAGAGACACTAACCTACAAATTTTACATAAAAAATAAAGGAGCTAGTAGGTCATAGGTCAACCTGTCAAAGTCAAAAACTGTTTAAAATTCAGGATAGCCATCACAAATATTTTATAAGTTGCTCGTGGTCTTTTACTTTAAGAGAAATTAGTACAGAATGTAATTCCCTAGTAGTTAGACAATTCATAATACACTTACAAATTTAATGTGAAAATTTAAATTTGTTTAATTAAGGTATTGTTTTGAATATTACCGGATATACGTAAAATTGTCAACTACCTTTTTTGCGATAAGTTTTAAAAACAATAAAGGAAAATAGATAGGTATTTTGAACATTTTCTAGTTTTATTGGCTACTATGGCCTATTAAAAATCATATTTAAAAATAAGATTCAATTAACTGCAAATTTAATTACATAAAATTTCACGAATATATCCAAACTTTAAAAATCTAATACTTTTCCTTTATAAAATTATTAAAAGTGATAGTTGTACTCAGAAAATATTTTATTATGCCATAATTCATTTAAAAAAATCTACTGAAAATCGTTTTCATACTTTTGACTCTATGTTTTTGCTTTTCTTTGGGTGATAATGCAAATAAAGACACGACCATTGTGGTAACGAATGTTCTCGAAAAAATCATTACTCAACGATTTCCAGAAACTTCCAATTCGAATTCTACCGCGTCGAAAACCGGAAATAAACCAAGATGGAACATATTTCTGTCTCTATTATCGAACGATTTCGCGCTTCTATGCTGCTTCCAAAACCTTCTAGAACTTTCTAGATTATTCGAGATCGCAGTAGGCTATAAAAGCAACCGACATTGAAAGTCGACGTCAAATTTATTTCAACCGCTAGCGAGTGAGGCGACCCTTTAAAGTGGTTTTCCAAGCGTTTTTAAAGCGATTTTTCACTGAAAAGCTCTTATATTTGTGAAGATTTTAACGTAAATCAGTAAAGGTACGTATTTTTCATCGTTTTTGTCATAATTTCAGCGTGCATTAGAGGTTTAAGTTCCATTTTAATTTACACGTGCCGGTAGAATTTTTAATTATTTAAGGATATAATTAAGAATATAATAGACCTTGTATGTTATTATAACTTTCTTTGGAGGCTTTTGTATGGCTTGAGAATAGTTTTTTAAAGTTATTCTATGTTAATTTTACATAAAAATTGATTTTTGGTGGTCATCTGCATAGGCCGCTATAATTAATAAATTTACAATGAATAGTCATGATTTTCTTTTATTTATTTAACGACTATCATCTTAGCTCACTTTTTTACATTGTATAATTCATATCTATGGCTCTTATGTATCCATGACCTCATATATCAAGTTTTCCTATTATTCCTATTTTTAGCACATTTTTCAGTAAGAATTTTTTCTTATACATTTTTTTTGTCCAATACAGATGCCTGAAGAAACCGGTTCTGGAGATGTCGAAACCTTCGCCTTCCAGGCGGAGATCGCCCAATTGATGAGCTTGATCATCAACACCTTCTACTCCAACAAGGAAATCTTCCTCAGAGAATTGATTTCGAACTCCTCTGACGCTTTGGACAAGATCCGCTACCAATCGCTCACCAACCCCTCGTGTCTCGATTCCGGAAAGGACTTGCAAATCAAGATCGTGCCCAACAAGACCGAAGGTACCCTCACCATCATCGATACCGGTATCGGTATGACCAAAGCTGATTTGGTGAACAATTTGGGTACCATCGCCAAGTCTGGCACCAAGGCCTTCATGGAGGCGCTTCAAGCCGGAGCCGATATCAGTATGATTGGTCAATTTGGTGTGGGTTTCTACTCCGCCTACCTGATAGCCGATAGGGTTACTGTCGTTTCGAAGAACAACGACGACGAGCAGTACATATGGGAGTCATCTGCCGGAGGTAGCTTCACCATTCGCTCAGACCAAGGCGAGCCCTTGGGTCGCGGTACCAAGATCGTCTTGCACATCAAGGAGGACCAGACTGAATTCCTGGAAGAGAACAAAATCAAGGAGATCGTCAAGAAACACTCTCAATTCATTGGCTACCCGATTAAATTGCTGGTCGAAAAAGAAAGGGAAAAGGAATTGAGCGACGACGAAGTCGAAGAAGAGAAGAAGGAAGAAGAAAGCGACGACAAACCCAAGATCGAAGATGTAGGAGAGGATGAAGACGAAGACAAGAAAGACGAGGATAAGAAGAAGAAGAAGAAGACCATCAAAGAAAAGTACACTGAAGATGAGGAATTGAACAAAACTAAACCGATCTGGACCAGAAACGCCGATGATATTACACAGGAGGAATACGGTGAATTCTACAAATCTTTGACCAACGATTGGGAGGACCATTTGGCTGTGAAACACTTCAGCGTTGAAGGTCAACTCGAATTTAGGGCCCTTCTATTCGTCCCGCGTCGTGTACCATTCGACCTGTTCGAAAACAAGAAGAAGAAGAACAACATCAAACTCTACGTCAGGAGGGTGTTCATCATGGACAACTGCGAGGACCTCATTCCCGAATACCTCAACTTCATTAAGGGAGTAGTAGACTCTGAAGATTTACCACTGAACATTTCCAGAGAAATGCTTCAACAAAACAAGATCCTGAAAGTAATCCGCAAGAACTTGGTAAAGAAATGTTTAGAATTATTCGAAGAACTCACCGAAGACAAGGACGGTTTCAAGAAATTCTACGAACAATTCTCTAAAAACATCAAATTGGGTATCCACGAGGATTCGCAGAATAGAGCTAAATTGGCCGATTTGTTGAGATACCACACGTCTGCCAGCGGTGACGAGGCGTGCTCTATGAAAGACTACGTTAGCCGCATGAAGGAGAACCAGAAGCACATTTACTACATCACCGGCGAAAACAAGGAGCAGGTGGCCCATTCCGCTTTCGTAGAGCGTGTCAAGAAGCGCGGCTTCGAAGTAGTTTACATGACTGAACCCATCGATGAGTACGTCGTACAGCAACTCAAGGAATACGATGGAAAGAGCTTAGTGTCTGTAACCAAGGAAGGTTTGGAACTGCCCGAAGACGAAGACGAGAAGAAGAAGCGCGAAGAAGACAAAGCCAAGTACGAAGGTCTCTGCAAAGTCATGAAGAGCATCCTCGACAACAAAGTGGAAAAGGTAAATTGAAGATTATATTGTTTAATAAATTGTTATTAATTGTTTTTTATAATTTTGCAGGTTGTCGTTTCTAACCGTCTAGTAGAATCTCCTTGTTGTATTGTAACATCCCAATTTGGATGGACGGCGAATATGGAGCGTATCATGAAGGCTCAAGCCCTCCGTGACACTTCTACCATGGGTTACATGGCGGCCAAGAAGCACTTGGAAATCAACCCTGACCATTCTATCATCGAGAACTTAAGGCAAAAGACTGAAGTGGACAAGAATGACAAGGCTGTTAAGGATTTGGTAATTTTGCTGTTCGAAACTGCACTCCTCAGTTCTGGATTCACCCTGGATGAGCCCCAAGTGCACGCCTGCAGGATTTACAGGATGATCAAGTTGGGTTTGGGCATCGATGAGGAGGAATCCATGCTTACTGAAGACACCCCGGCAGGTGATGCTCCGCCAGTAGAGTCTGGTGATGGTGAAGATGCTTCGCGAATGGAGGAAGTAGATTAAATTAAAGCGTAACTCGATTATCTGTGGCATTTTTTTGAGAAGAGCATGTGTTGTAATATGTTCCGAATCTTATACCAGTTTTCTTCATTCCTTATTTTGTAAATATTTATTTTGAACGTTTTTATATACTTACAATTAGTATTACTCGAAAATGTTACTCTGTAATCTGGCTACCAAGTCATTGGCTGTGTAGGAGTACTAACGACTTAACGTCATCCAGCAGTTGTACTGATTTTCTTCTGAATAAAAGTTTGATTTTGATTTTAGTATTTAATTTCATCCAAGTATACTTCTATTCAAAGCGACACTAAATTGAGATATTAAAATTCGGTAGAATTTCGACTTGAATTGGGGCTTTCTCAATGGAGAAACTTCATCATGTCAAATGTAAAGGAACGGTTTACACATTGTTCCTGTAACAACCAAGCTGCTTAAAGAATGACTATTTTCTGATTGCTGTTAAATAATAAAAAAAATTAAAATCTAGGTAAAATTCGGTACACTAGAATTGGGGATAAAATTATATTTGCTGCAATGCAATTGGTTCAGAAAAATTGTATGGGATGTTGATAAAAAAAGTTGAATAATTCTTATATTTTAATGTAAGAAATATTTTACCAACTAATTCTTTTTACAGACATTAGTTTTGTGGATCGGATGCGCCTTACCGTACGATTTACTTGAATAATACATCTGGAAACAGAATGTCATTGTTTACACGTAAAAACTGTAGTTTTCTTCGATCTGAATTTGTTCCAATAATAATTAGTTCGCTAAGTTACTATACAAATAGTCGGAGTTTACAAATCAAGACTCAGAGGAATGATTTACCGTTCCTCTGTAATGCACATTACGTTAATATTGCTGAATGAAGGCATTCCAGATATTTAATTATTTAATAAACGGATTTTTCAATAAATTTTCTCGTCTTTAATCGATACATATGTATGAAACCTTAAGGACGCGCTGTAGACTTAAAAATCTCAACTAAAATCGTCGCAAATTTTAATTTCCCATTACATACCATAAACGACAAAAAATAGTAAAAAAATTGTCCTAATCTAGCTTTTTTTACTTGATTTGTAATCTTCTACTATACTAAACTATTCTAAAACCATATTCTAAGATATATAAACGAAACACGAATTTTTCTCAACACAAAAAATAACAATTTTACAACATTCACTCGGATAAACGAAATAAATAACTTGCAAAAAAACCAATTGTGCAATTAAAAACCGAAAATTGTATTCACTATCAATCAATACATTAATTGGCGATTTAGTATCGCTACAACATTATTATTACCATGACTTTAGCAATAAAAATTTAGTAATCATTCCTTCTATTGAGTGCAATGGGGCATTACTTATTGCACCCGGTGCATAAGCCATCTCTGAACTCGCACTCGTGTAATACAAAATTGGTTGTTTATTTGAACAGTTTTTTTGCAGCTCAAACAAATCTAATACATACTATAAATAATCACAAGTATAAAATGACTGAGTAGAGGAAAATTGCAAAAATTAGCGAATAATAATAAAAAAAGAAACACTTCTAAAACAATTCTATAGATAGGTAAGTTTAATTGAATTTGTAATAAATACTTTTAGAATGAGAAATTGACCTTTGAATTTGATCTCTTTAAAAAGAAAAACAATGCAAAAATATGCAAAACCGTTTTATATTCAGTTTTCCGTTTTTTTGAATTTAGAAACTGGTCATTTCCCCATTAACACTCGTACAAAATAAAAAATTTTTGCCAATTAAAATTTCCTACTTAGCAGTCTTCAAAAAAATGGTTAACAAAACATACAAATTAAAAATTTATAACTTATAAAATAAAAAGCACCTATACACTTATACAAACGGCGGTAAAATAAAATTTTAACTTAAAATCAACAAAGATAAAAAGACTAATATACAATGTTATACTTGAATATTTTTAAGACGTTTACAGCTACATTTTAAAAGGACAAGATGAGCCTTTAGATCGGGCGTTATTTTGGCCAAATTTCACGTTACTACTACTAAATAGTCAATTTTAATAATTGTTAATCTGATTTTTTTTCGGATTTGGTCAAAACAATCGCCCCACGTTTGTACAATTTTGGAAACTTTTCCTGTTAATATACTTCTTCCTAAATGGCCCATCACTTTACTCTAAAGTGATTTTAAAACAACCTTTCGAAATTGTAAGCTATTTGCGCACTCTAGAATTTAAGGCTTTATTTAAATTTTATTTAAAGCTTACATAATGTTTTTCTGTCAAGTTTTGATGTTAAAAATTAAGTACAATATTTCAAAGGAGCGCATTTATAACGCATAGTTAATAAAAAAAACTCGAAAGAGCCAGTTAAGTAGCAGTAATTAATTTTCTTATAGCGAATTAAAGCTGCTAAATCATCATAGAGATGATTACTTTCGACTATATTTCCAAACATGTACAAACTCTAAAACAGCTAAACTACTTCGAATTATCAGATTTGTACATTCATTGATAGTGAATCATTTTAAACACCTAACTTAAATCCGAAGAATTTCTCTACGCTACGCTACGTTCCAAATAGTCTGTCGACTGAGTTTTCATTAGGAAGCTAGTGAGGAATAGTGGAATTTTAGTGACGGTTTTCGAAGATCAGGAAGAGAAAGAAGCCTTTATAACTCGGATTTAATCACGTAAAACGAATACTAAGAGTTTTTTTTCTTTACATGGACTTGTTCGAGACTGAATTTTTGTACCCTGGTTTCCTAAAATCCTGATGGCGTTTAACGGACAATTCGCGACATTTTTTTTGAAAATACAAAGTGTGCCAGTAATGCTGCATAGCTCGTATATGATGCTAATAAGATTCAAAATAATGAATTACTTATGAAAACTACTACATATTTAAAATCCTAGGATTAACTGAATGGATGATTGGAAACAGGATAAAATTCTTAAAACGAGCTGAAATTATTGTGCATTAATAAATATTATTTTAAAGAACTTAAATAAATGAGATTTACTGCACTATTAGAGCACCTTGTACGTAATTTTTTTCGCATAATGGAGAGTGTGATGTGTGATAGACGGTTTCAGCATAAATGAAATGATTCATTACAACAGAAAATAAGCATTCTACATTATACTTTAAAAATTACATTATAGTTTAAAAAAATTAATGTATTCCTCTCCATTGTACCCGGTTAATAAACCATCCGATTGTAAATTGAATATCTAGTTATTAAGCGGAATTAAGTATTCGAAAGTTAAGAAACTAAAGGCACTATCAGTCATCAAAAGTAAAGTAGGAATTCGCGATGAAAACGTTCTACTCGACATTTTTTAAAATCTCGTTCAGTCCAAATACGTAATAAAATAAAGATGATAATTACAAACTAGCATTTTTAACCTTTTATATAATATATTATTATGTATAATGTATATCACACTCCTACTGATTAGACACGAGTATATTACAATACAAAGGGAGACTAATTTAATCTATGTGTCAAAACTGCATTTTACTGTTGTTTATTCTACTTCCTTCCTGTGATATTTAATATAGGGCGATTCCCAAAAGCTGAGATATATTTAAGGTACTTATGGGATATAAATAAATTTGATATATCTTCCAAATGGACAGTGTCATTATAACAGATCATGCTTTAGAGTTTAGAGATCACCGATTCTCTGATAGATTTTTAAACAATTTTCCATTTATCCCAAGAGTTTTTAGTCATAATTTTGAATACACCCTGTACTTAATACTGTAATCAAACAACAAATTTTAACCCGACCAGCTCTGACACAGAGACAAAACGTTTCTTTAGTCACTTTTTTTATATAACTGCAACTTTTTATCGTGAAGAACTATTCTGTCGTTGGTGTTAACAATTATTATTATAAATACAATTTAAATACTAATAGAGATGAAGTTGAATTTGTGCTTCGAAATCAATAACCTGCAAAAGAGAAATCAAAATGGTAATTTTTTTGGTGAATCGCAAGGGGGGCGGTAAAACTGTCAATACTCTGGTTGAATCAATTACAACACGAACGCGATATTTTTTAGCGGAATAATCAATACAATTTTATAACAAAAAATAATACAATTTTGATAGTTTTGAACAGAGATGACGGATAGTCATGCACCGGTGCAAGTAATAGCAATGTACCCTTGCTTATAATGCTTTGTAATTTTTCATTCTGTTGTTCAAAAGTGAATTATTGAACCCAGAAGTGTTGAAACCATTGTGGTGTAGAAATGAGCTCACTAGTTACACTGTAGGATCCAAGAAATGTCTCATAAACTTGCAAAAGAATACATAAAATCACGTTGTTTAGCAGTGCATTAATTACTACACCCAGTACATATACCATCTCTCGCTCGTACTGAAGAAATCGATGCAAAAAATTTATTCATTCGAAATCACAAATGGATTAATGTTACATCGATTTCTAAGAGAAGTTCCTCTATACAATGCCAATTAGAATTTCCAATAAGTGAAACAAAAGAGAATGCTGAAACATCGGACGTATCAGATTCATTTCCAGTTTCCCTTTTATTTTGACTTGCTCGAAGGTGCACTTTCGGTTCAATCAAAAGGTAATGTCGAAAACAAACTCTCACAGAAGATAATTTTCACAATTATTGTCTACAATGAATGAAAACCTTAACAATCAGAAATACGCCAGTTGCTTTAAAACAAATCGAGGTAAATTATCTTCCACGTGAACCAATAAAAAAAAGGAAAGTCTGTATATTAATATCATTTCATTAATCTTAATCTGTAACCCAAAAGTTTCACGTTAATAATTCCATCGGGAAACAAAACTTTCGAGTCTAACATCACCAACATTCACAGACTTTCGTCAATTACACGTTACATGACAGGTACAATCAAGCGAAACTCACAAGAATTAAACGAAAACAAAAAAAACTCGATATCGATTAATTATTTAACGGAGAGACTAAGATATACCGTTGGGTTCACTATTAACGGCTGGGCTCAGCTGAGAACTGGAAGATGCTCTTCCGTGGGAAGTCTCATACTCCATCACCTCCTGATAGATGAGTTCTTTCCATTGCTCCACTGTGTGCTCTCTCTCGTCTACACTGTGATCGTACGGTCCAGGTGCAGGCTAAACAAATAAAAATTAATAAAGACTGCTAATACTCAATGAATAGTATTAACACAGGGTAAAGAAATGAATTACCAATAATTTATCATGAATACTTTAAAGGATTAAAGTATTAAGGTTTAGAAAATATGTACAAAAAAGCACAATTGGCCAAATGCCCATCGCAACACAACACCCACAGCTACAATGTCTAGAGTCCTAGTTATTTTAATCCCATCGATTTTATATTTATTTACGTCTAGTAATTAAAGCTCCTCCTTACCGCATTAACCTCCTGTTCGTCGTACCACACGTTAATGTACGGATGCAGCAGAGCATCGTCGACTGATATCCTGGTCTGGGGATCGATCACCAGCATCTTCGAGAGCAAATCTCTGGCCTGGCAGGCCTTCAGCTTGTTGTGCTCGCTGCTATCCGACGGAAACAGGACGTCCGGAAAGAGTTTCTCGAACGTGAAACCGGGATATCGCGGTCTGTTCTCCACGTAGTTCCTGACAGTCGGCTGGAGTCGCACCATGAACTGCTGGGAAGGCGTTCCAAGTTGTTCTGATACAATTTTTTTTTGTTAGTAACGAAAGTAATTGGCATTGAAAGGCTGTTTAGTCAACGGTAAGTAATTTGTCGGTTACCTATAATCTTATTCCATTGATCTATGTGATCGGTGCCGGGGAATAGCACACCTCCCCGTATCATTTCGCCCATGATGCAACCGACGCTCCAAATGTCCACGTTCTCCGTGTACCCCATGCCCAAAATGACCTCCGGGGCCCTGTAATATCTGGTCACCACGTACGGTGTCATCATGAAGGTAGTACCGGCAGTTCTGGCTAGACCGAAGTCCAATATTTTCAACGTACAATCCGATTTCACTACGATGTTGCTCGGTTTCAAATCCTACAAAAACCCCATTTGAAATTGTATTTACATGCATTTTGATTGTAATAACGCCCGAGAAAAACATTGTTATGTCTCACCCTGTGTATTATCCCGGCGGAATGTAAGTGTTTTATGCCGCACAGCATCTGATAGAGTAGATAACTCATCCGTTCGTGGTCCAAATCCATTTGTATGACCTGACAAAGGTTGGCGTCCATCAACTCCATGACTAAGTAGACATCTTGGAATTCCTCGAGCGTCCGTTGAGGAGTGAAGGCGTTCAGCAAACCGATTATCTGAATCAAATAAAGCAATAGAGTACAATGGAAGACGCGCTATCATCGAGCAGGGAAAATATAGATTAAGATTAGAGACTTAGTAGAAGAATACTAGTTGGGTACAGTGACAAACACAAAATTGCAAATGGTTATTTCATATTGATGTAAAAATTTTTGACTTACATTCTTGTGGTTCACTAATTTCATGAGCTTGAATTCCCTGTACGCTCTCTTGGCGTGAGTGACATTCTGAAAAGGTCGACTGAGCTTTTTGATGGCGACGTTTTGTTGGGCTGCGGTGTCCACGGCAGCACTGAAAACCATCGATACGTTATTTTACATTATCCGGGGGATAATTCGATAGATAAATTCTTACCAAACGATTCCTTGAGCTCCCGAACCAATGGGCTTCAAGTTCTGGTATCTCTTCAATATGGTGAATTTGGTATCGCCCACCTCGACGGTGTAAAATTGGGTCGACCGTGACATCTTATGATTTTAGCCTTGTTTATTTAAGGCCATTGTCTGCAATAAATTGATGTGGTTTATCCTAGATATCGGAGTGCTTGAATAGGATACGCTTACCATGAAGAATCCATTTTAAAAACGGCGTGGGGACGGCATATATGCAATTTTCTGAAAAAAATATAAAGTATATCAGTAATAAATTCGAATCATAAGCTATTCAGGGATATTTCTCTTAATATATATTTCCCTTAATTAACATGATGTCTTTCGGGATTAGTAATTTTAACGAGGCTCTTTAGACCCTTGGTAAATTATTCAAGTGCTTTTGCTGTTAGTGTAATTGCATGCTTAATTATGGATATTAATGGAATAGAATTAAGTTCAGAAGTGGCAAAATTTAAAGTGTGTACAGAATAGTAAAATAAACACCAAAATATTATCAAATGTAAAGATAAGTGATACATGAATGTATAAAATTTCATTAAAACATTAATAAGGAGTTTTCTACGAATATTTAATTCTACAAACACAAACTATTCATACAAGAAATCGATAATGTATGCTCCAAAACACGAATTTAATGTAATTTTAATTAATTCGTTACCAAAAAAAAGTAGCATTTAAGTATCTATAACCTGAATTACAGTGTACACAGTCACAATTTGAAAAATTTTATTCGAACTTCTTGGTCCTTACAAGAATTTTCACTTTATTTGCTTGCAGTTTCGACTGTAATATTTAGAAAAACTAATAAACGCCGTGCGGTATTTTCGCGAAAATCCCGTAGCAGGATAGTTAATGTCGGAATATAATCGATTTCGAGTCCTGTCCTAGGTTGTTTACTTCATCATCCGAGCCGAAGCGGAGGATCGAATGCTGGAGAATTCGGTACTTACGGTATAAAATGGGGGCGATCTTTTGAAAGTTGCACCTGCACTAGCGATATGCGACCGAAATTATTTTACTTCAATCCAAAACATTCGGAAAAACTGGAAAATTCAACATCACACCGGACAACATCGGAAAAAGTTACGGTTCACGGTCACTAATGTCACTAGTGTCAAATTTGACGGATAAAAAATGAAAATGGACGACAAGACACTATGTACCAACATTGCAATGTTGAAAATACCCAATCGTGATATGTCTTTTACATTTAATGTACTCAGTACCGTCATCCGTCATGTTGACATGATTCTCTTGAATCTGACAATTAAAAATTTGAGGTTATACCAATCTCTTGCATTTTACTTTGAACTTGTTTTAAGTTGTTTTTGACAAAAACTTCAACAAAATGAAACCTAAAATAAATATATCTGAAAGTGTTGTAAAGGTTTGTACACATTCTTTAAATTTGATAAATTTGACTTCTAACAAACTAATTTATTTGTATTTGCAGAGACTAAAAAATTCAAGTAACAGCTGTTGTGGAAAACTATATGGAATAGCCACACAATCTGAAATAGTCGTTTTGGCAATCTGTGTTGATCAAAATGATGTTGAATTTAAAAACTGCTTACCTGCAGGAATTGATTTTTGTGGAATATTTAATATTGCTGATGAAGCTTCGCATTATGATCCAGAAATTATTTCTAATGCTGTATTTATTGGAGGCGTAGTAGGAAAGAATGATTTAAAAGTACATATTGAAGAAAGTGGCAAATATATTTCAACCCTTTTCAATGTTGTTCTAGAGCAACACATTAATAATACATATTTTTATATTCGAACAAAAGGTAATGTATTGTGTTTATTTTGTACTTTGCAAGCTTTAAAATTTAAATATACTGGAAGCAAATACTCACATTTAAAGAAAAATATATTTTAGGACATATACCATTCCAATCCGAATTTACAAAAGATGCTCTTAAAGAAACCTTTGAAACTTTACATAAAACCATTCCATCCGAACTGGTTTTTGGCATTTTTAAATCAAACATCTTCTTCTCTGCAAATGAAATTAATGGAGTCGAAGATAACATTAGCCTAAAAGAATTATGTGAGGATTCTTTTAATATCAACGAAGACTTCAACAAGAAGAAAGTAACTAATGTGAAGCCTACTGTAATAGAATTTAACATTTTACGAAAACTTACTACTAATAAATCAAGTGAACTCATTAAGGATCATGCACCAATTGGTATATTAGATAAACGTAAGTTAATTAAATCTAATGTTTTCATACATTTCCTATTTATTGCTTTATTAGGTCCTACAAAGGTTGTTAATACAACACTTGAGCTGGATAGTCTTGCTGTCGTCAAAAATGACATTAAAATTAAAAATTTATACAATATTATGCTAGAAAGTATTAAGAGACTATTAAACATACACCAAGCTAAACTATTGAGCTTCTTAAAAAATAGTACATCAACAAAAAGTTTAGTACATCAAGTTTACCACTATTATCCTGATGAATGCCAACATTTCATAACAGTTTTATATGCGAAAGATCAATCTGAATCTGATTTAAGTAAGTACAACTTATTTAAAACAAACTTAAAATAACATTTTTCTTGTGATGATGTTGATTATATTTTAGAAGCCAGTCGTCTACTTCTTCATAAACACTTAGGACTGCAAACAAATTCTCCTTGTTTTAGGAGATCTAATCAGTACATGTTTGAGAAGAATTTGAATGGACCCTTAATTAATCCTCACGAAGGGCTTAAACCAACTCTTAATGGTAAGGCTTAATATAAAGCGTAGTTAAGGCACTTAAAATCTGCAAACCATTAGTTTATTGCACTAAGTTTAATGTTACTTATAAAAAGAAATATTAATATTTCTTAAGAATAACGATTATTTAGCAATATGTTTTTAGAGGGAGTCGTGGCATTAGTTAAAGGAAAATACGAATATTTCCATTATTGCCAAAACAAAATGGATGATAATGGTTGGGGTTGTGCATACAGATCACTGCAAACTTTGGCTTCATGGTTCAAACTTCAAGGTTTCTTTTGTAACTTGCAAACTTGGTTTAAATCATCAACGAAGCTATTTTTTAGGATACGTTAATAGAGAAGTTCCGACTTTCTCAGAAATTCAACAATGCTTAGTCGACATTAAAGACAAACCGTCAAGTTTCGTTGGATCCAGGCAATGGATAGGCTCGACTGAGGTAAACTTCGTATTGAATTCGTTACTGGGAATCGAGAATAAAATTTTGTACGTGAGTTCCGGAGAGGACATGCCATCAAAGGGACCGGAACTAGTAAGCCACTTTCAGAATCACGGGTCTCCAGTGATGATAGGTTTGTGCTTTTGATTCCATAGAAAATTTTATTTTATTAGCGAATTATTTGATTTTAAGGCGGCGGTGTTTTGGCACATACAATATTAGGAGTTGATTATAATCAACAAACAGGCGAAATTAAATTTTTAATTTTGGATCCACACTATACAGGCGATGAAGATCTGCATACAATACAAAGTAAAGGATGGTGCGGTTGGAAAAATGCAACTTTCTGGGATAAAAATTCTTACTACAATATGTGCTTACCTTTAGTACCTAGAGAGGTGTAAAAATATTTTTAAATGTAGATATTTTTATATTATATGTTATAAAGCTTTTTTTTTTGGTTTCTCAATAATTAAATTTGATATGTTACAGATAAAGCTAGATAAACGACTAAGCCTAGGTTTACCTGTGTAAAGTGCAAAATACCTAAGAAGCATGGGTAGGGTAGGTACCTTACCTTACCTAGGTAAACCTAGATTTGATCGTTTATCTAACTTTACCCATAACATACATATAAATATACCGAATTTTCAGAAGTATTACAAGGCGCCATCTACCGGTTATTATCATTGCATAGTATTTGGTTTATTTACACGTAAAAATAAATATATCTTTGACTTTAAATCACATAGGAAGAATTGAATAGAAAAAAAAATCTATCTAGAATTACATCAGTCATACTGAAATATCGTTCAATATCTTCTAAGAATTTTTAATTGCTCTTTTCTAATGAAGAACGGTTAATGTTATCCTGATTAGCAGCGGAACTTGACGGAGAAACGTACCAAATCTCGGCTGCTTTCCTGTAAAAAATAATACATTTATATTTAAATTAACCCTGTCATTTTATGCATATTTACCTTGTACATTTTTCAGGCAGGTTCAATGCTTGCCAATACAGAACCGCTGCTAAAATTAGCGACCATGTTCGTAAAGGCCCCAATAAGAATGCCGTTGTACCGTATGCAAGCCAAAACAAATAGGCCATTATAACTTGCATAACAAATACAACGGAAAAGGGAAAATGAAACACTATTTTGTTTTTCAGAGATAGCCCTTTTCCCGTCTTTACGGTTATTTCCAGAAACCTGCAAAAATATCACGTTTAGTTACAAGCCAAATATTTTATTAGTATTAAAAAATTAAATATTACCTAAAGTATACTGTCTTGGCTACAATGAACGTTATGGGAATTTGGAACGTGATTAACTAAAAATAAAATTGACCATTAGATATAAATGATTACTTATCCTTAAGTAGACAAAATCTAGTAAAATTTCCTTACTTGTATGAAACCATATACGTAAGTGAACGCTCCTGGTAAATAAGCATTGTTTACCAATATTCCCCAGGCGAAAACAGACCCAAGATGGTCTTCGACTATGTAACCGATAGTCCAAGGTCCCACAGCCAAATATATTGGATACAAAACTATAGGCCAAAACATTCTATCAATAGTGCACATGACCCACACCTTTTGAAGGAGAGAAAAACAACAAGATTGTCTTAGTTTCGGTTTTATCATCTTTCCACCTGCAAAATATACTCTTTATTACAAATTTACCCAATTACAAAAAATGGGCCAATAATTATTCATAACTTGTATTCTGACGAATGATTAATGGCTCATTATTTAATGAACATTTGTGAAACTATAGGCACTTACATTGTTCATATCATAATTTTGTCAATTAGTATTTAGTTTTTAACCCGTACATAACGTAAAAAAACATAAAGAAACGTACTGACCTGCCACTAATTTGTGAATATATCTAATAGCAAATAAGGGAACTATTGACAAGCATAATGTTATGAAGAACATTGACCGGAACTGAAAAGAATATCGTATTAGAAATACAATGTTTGGAAAATTTATGTACATACTATAATGCTAACGTCTGACATTAATGCTATTTTTGGTAATATTCCAAAAGACAATTTGGTTCCATCTAATGAGAATAATTGGTTTTCATATTTCTCCCTTCCTTCAACGTCTCTAACAAGAACCTTCAAATAAATTATAATCGTTTATAAATATTGTGAGAATAAGAATAATATTATTCATTACCTCTATGCTATGAAGTCCTGTTAAGTACTTCTTGGGGTTCCAAGGCGAAACAAAAAGGGAGCCTTTCGTTTTTTTGCAGTGTAACCAGCCTTCATTGTTTATTTGAACTTTTACATATTCTATGGTTGATAAAGAAAAAGCTAAAATTCTAAAGAGGAATAATTTTTCATTTAATTAAGCTTCCTATTTTTTCTTGAATAAACGAATAAAATCATGTTTTAACATATTACCTTATATGAGTCGAATTTCTCAATATATCTAAATTTTCTCTAGCTGGATTGTAAAATAAAGCATCTTTTGGATTGGTTATTAAAACAACTGGCCAATGTCTATGTACCATATCAGTAAATGATAATATTCCATGATCAATAGCCAATAATCGATATCTGTAAATTGAAGCAGAAAAATACTTCACAAAATTCACTATTTTATAAATATTCTTACACCCTGTTATCCTTCCAATCGCCCAACTCTAGTTCTAAAAATCCAGTCTTTTGAAGTGTATACATTTTTGGTATCAAACCACCGAGTTTGTGCAAATGTCCGCACACATATGCCAAACCCTGCTTGTGACTTCCCATAATATCTCTGATATTATCCTGACTGGGGGATAAGATGCAAGATGTTGGGAAATGGCCGAAAAAGATTGTATAGTTATTAGGCTGCGATTCAGTTTGCTCAATAAGGGAGCGAATTTCTTTAATTTCATCGTCATCGAGATGTCCTATGAAATTAAAAGGTCTTCTGGGCCCTACAAATAAATACATTTTTTATTGTCCAATGAAATCATTTATTTGGATTTTAATACTCTTTATTTATGTAAAAATATTATTTTGATTCAAAAATATTATATATTGAAAAATACGCTTATCACAAGTTACAAATATTGTACATAATAATTTCATAATCAAAAATGCAATGGATTTCTCATTTACAATCATTTCTTAAAAATTTTGAGAATCATAAAAACTTATGTATTTTTATATTTAGATATAATAAGGTGTTAAATTTGGATTAATTTTTATTTTGATGTCTCCTTTTAATTTCGATTAATAATAATTAACCTTTTTGATAAGGTTAGTTTAGTTTTAAAAACTAATTTGCAAAAAGTAACAGATTAATTTAAACATTGTAACAGCTAGAGTAACATCCTGTATCAATAAATGATCGCAATGGTAGAGCAAACAAGGTTATTATGTAATATATCTAATCATAGATTAATGTTAATTATTTAAAGCTGCTTAAATTAATTCATTAGCAAATTTTTTTGTAACTCAATTACTGTAGAATGATTATAATAGAAAAAAATTCCTATTAACAGAAAAATGCAGTAACAAAATAGTTGCAACTTAAAAATAAACTTCACCTTCTCAAAAAAAATCTGCAATAAACTGCGCATATAAATAAAATAAAAGAATATCAACGCACAATAAACAGTACTAGTCAGGACTAAAGAATGTAAATTAGTAAAAAAAGTTGACTTAAAATATTGACTTTATAAAATTACTTTTTTGAGTAATATGCATATAATATGCACAATCCTTTTTCAAAAAAAAAATCCTATTCTAGTGTTACTTGAAATATGTGAAATGATGATGGGTATTAATTTTTTAATATAATCATTTGCGTTCCTTGAAAACTATTAATACTAGTTAGTACTTACCAGGCTCCAGGCAAGCATCAATCCCAATAAAAGTGTAAATATTATTCCTTTTCTTTATTTGGAACCTATAAGACCGTGGGTGATCTCTACCTTGAATAGAATAATTAGTAAAAAAGTTCTGTTTAGACAAAGGACTGCCAACGTTAAAGTTATCTGAAAGGAAAATTAATTAGTGATTCTATAGAATTCCTGTGATCAATACAAAATACCATGATTTCCTCTTATATCAAGCCACAGTGTCCTCTTTTTAATATTGCTTTCGTTTAAAATATCTCTATAATGCTTCCATTCTTCTTCGTACTGCTCCGATCCAATGGAATCTTTGGTTTTTGCATCAGTTAAATCGCCAGAGGCTAAGACTACACTAGGTTTTATGGCATTCAATGTTAAATGGCAAAATTCTCTAAATTCTGTTATTCTCATTGGATCTCTGAATAAGCTAATATGAATATCTGAAATCTAAAAAATAGAGGAGTGATTCATACATTTCAACACTCATTTAAATAAGTTCAATTTTTAATCAATAAGAAGTAGATAACATTTAATTCAGAAATATTAAAAAAATAAACAAAATAGTCAGCAGATTTTTCTTTTGCATATTAATATTGTAAAATGAATATTATAAAAGCAACCTAATAAATTAATAATTTTAATATGAAATACAATTAGCAATTATTTAAACTTACTTGTAAAATCCAAAGTAAATTATCCGAGGAGTCCGAAAAACTAATAACATGATCTTTGTTAACTTCTTTTTGAATTGGGGATGTACTTAAAACATTAACTACATGTGTAAAGAAGATTGCAAACAATACCATTGAAATTAGAATGCCCACTGTAATTTTGGTTAGTCCCATAATTTTAAAGTTTACTGTTGCACGTTGTTTTTAACATTATTACGATAATAAATTTAAGTTTTATTTAGCCAGGAATGTATCATTTCAATACTTGTCATTGGTTGTTGTTAAAAACCTGACAGTAGTTCTAATCGCTAATGTCAGTTGTCAATTTAAGGAGCTTTTGAAATTTTAATAAAGCGAATTAAATAAAAAATGTTAATTCAAAAAGTTTAAATCAATACTATTCTAGAAAAATAAAATTTTAGTAAAGGGATTTTAAAGTAAATGCTAAATTTAGAAATATGTAACAAGTAACAACTATGCAACATACATTACATCTATGCATGCTGTTGAGTATAATTAGAAGGAGGTGGAATTGACTGTTATGGTGTGTGTATTCGGTGCTTTTTTAAATCGAATTTAAGTTTTTTCCGAATCGTTTAGGCACTGAATAGTTTATTAAATATTTGCCACAGTTAAAGAATAGTAATTATTATATATAACATTATTACAGATATAACACTTTAACTCTGCGTCATGAAATCTTCCCTAAGGATTTAAATTGAAATTAATATATATTTAGTCGATAGATGCCCAACTCTACTTCCACTAAAAATATAAAATAAAATTGTAACGACCATAAGTAGCTCTTACTAATGGAATGTTCTATAAGCTATGACCATACTATTTATCACCCAAGAACAAACTACCTAATCAGGGTCCCACATGAATATTTTGGTTCCGAAAGGACCTTCTCAAATAATCTTCCGGGACATACAATAAAAACTGATGAATTATTGTTATCGTTTCTGCGAGATCATGCTCTTTGTCATGTCGTCGGATAGATCAGAAAAACACTCGATGAACTACAAGAAGTCTCTCACAGTGGCGGGTATACAATAGAGAGTAACATGTTTTATAAATAAATTGTTGTATTTAAATTTTATAAAAGTTTTAAGACTACATGTTAAAGACTGTTTGGTAGTAGTACCTATAGCATTAACTTAATTATTTGTAGGTCAGTAATCGGTATATTTTCATTACAACAATATGTTTTTAATGAGTAGTTAGAATAATAATTATTTCGAACGCCTCTGTGATTTGGATTTGTCGGAATCGGTTTTCCTGGTTTATCAAAAGTAATCGTCGACAGAGGAGTGTTTTGATTCTCCGGGCTTTTCATTAGCGAAAGTACAAAAGCAAGCTAGGAGCTGCTCCTGACGTGCCATCGTGTCATTTTCAATCGAAAAATCTTTCTGCCCTCACCTCCTCCTTGCCCCTCGCCTGATTGCAACCTGTACAATTTTTCATTTCGATTTTCCGCTCGTATTGCTCTGGTTACGTGAGCGTAATTATAAATTTATTGCGTCGAATGCTATTAGGAGTATCGGACGTTTCCCCGACCGAGTGAATGTTGATTATTTGAGTAAAATTTATTTTTGTCCTCCACACAAATGCATATAAATAATGCACATGACTGAAATGACACATGGCAATTCGAAATCTATCCTAATGGGGTTTTTGTTGCGAAAATTTGATTCGAACGGATAGGCAAAACGCGGGAAATTCACACTCATTAAGACCAAAACGTGGTAGGTATTACAGATAGCGAAGACGCCCATCTTGCATACAGATTACGTATTTGCCAACCGAGCCATAGTTTCGATTTCAATTACAAATCCGGCTACACAACTTAATCAAAAAACATCAAAGCGAAGATACTGGAAGATTCCGATTGGGATCGAGCCTTAAGCCAAGAGCAAGAAATGAAAGGGTAGAATTTTTTAACCGGCTGTATGAATATTCATCCGGTTATTTTCTATGAAAATCTTGTATTTTTACAGTTGCATATAATTTATTCTCTTCAATTAATAAACTGATAAATAAGAGAATACCTAATATTACTTTTAATAAAAATGTACATGCGTAAGTGCAGGTGAACAAAGAAAGATTATTAAAATAGCAGTCATTAAAGTGAGAAACTTGCAATCCCACAATATCTTTTAAAATTTCTTTTTCCTTTATACAAGACTTACGGAAGTTGCTGCACTCATAGCCTGAATTGCAATTAAACAATTTTGCATCTACCTGTATAGTTCTTTTAGATGATTAGCGGGGGCTAATAAGTGTTTAAAATGAATGAAATTAGCGCCGGTTTATTAGAAGAAATTTTCTTCATAAAATTAGGTATATTACAAAACTGTATGTGCTTCAAATAATTAATTATAAACTAAAATCCCCCATTACAGGTTATAGGCGTAATTTTATTATAAATTCGCATGCTTTTTATGGACACGCCAAGCCATTTGCGAACTGGCGCTGCATTATTAAAATTACGTCGGCTATGAGCTCTTAAAATCTATAATAATAATAATCTAATAATAGAACAAAAACGACGTCTCTAGAATGAATTCACGAGATGCGGAATAATACGAATTATCTTTGCTAGTTGTTCAGGAATAAGAGCAAATATCCATCCAGATAGTCCAGATGACGTCACTTCCTTTCCAGTCTCGTCTTCTATTTTACGACTACATCAACTGTGCCGAGTCGAGCCGGACCTAAGCTCCAAATAATCTCGTTTGTTACATTAGCGCATTGGCGTGGAGAAAACCGTGAGGATTTACTTTTTACTCTATTATAGTCTGAAATGTTTAAGCATACGAAAGTATAGAAATACTAAATCTGAGTTTCTTTATTCTTAAGAAAAAAAATTAACAATTTCAACTTACTACATCAAGTTTTCATTAATTTAATCCGAAGTTTTTGATAGTAGATAAATTTGGAAATACTACCTTCTGACAAAAAAGTACCCGGAAATTCTGATTTACCTGCACTTAATATTTTTAACTATTTCAAGTTTCTGTATGTAGGTAAGATTGTTCTTAATTAGCAAGCAAAAAATTAGAGAGATATCTCAATCAATTTGGTTGTAGCAGCTGATTGAGTTAGTTCATCTCAGTAGTGCGAATTTTGCAATTGACAAAAATACTGAACAAAGAGTTTCTCTCATATTTTGGGTTTTGAACGGAATTTAGTGGGCCGAATCGATGCAAATGCTTAATGTTACTGTGTTTTATCAAAAACCCATATTTACGAAAGGTAGAAAACTTTTAAAGACAATCAGGAGATCGCTAAAAACTTGTCTTGTTCCGGACGGTCTTCGACCTCTTCAACGAATGATAACGGACATAGGACTACATAGGACTACATAGGAATACTAAGAAAACTACATCAGTAACAATTTTGAGGGTACTTAGTAGATCTGATATTTTTAATGAATTTAGCTAAATCACGAGAGTTATATTTAATTTGTAGCATAAAAACGAAATCACCTTTCGAATGCTTATTTCAGAAGTAGCCATAAATTCCGTAAAGCGATTATAAGAGCATCTGAACAATATTTCTTGCACAAATAGCAGACGTTTTCGGAATGCAACGGTAACGTCGAGAGACTTTCATAAAATACACGTGTTTCTCATGTTTCAAGAGATGAATTATTACATACTGTATATCCAGTGTCCTAAATTACCTACAAGTTAATATCGCGGAGAAATTTATTGGACTGTCACACAGATTGTAAATATTTAATTGATCGTACGGCGAACTAATTTACGATAGGCACAATTGATGCTTGTAATTTACCCACATGTCTGATTTAAAAGTCAAAAGTCTTCATTGGAAGAATTTTAGCACTTTATAAACTCTAAAAAATTATTGACTGTATAGGTGAGTTGTCTAATTGTCCATAATTTGAGTAAAGATTAATTATCACCTTATTTTAGACTTCTTATACTGACACTCTCTTTATAACAGTTCATCGATTTCTTCTTAATATTACCTATTATGCATGTAATATGGAGGACTTACACCTCTATATACCTATATCTATATATTCTAGTTGCTTCAGAGAAGCGCTCGAGGTTAAAAAAGGAACAGCGCAATATACCGCATCAGACTGTTCCAAATTACCTCAGATACCCATTCGGAAACTAAATGATATTTCAAAGAACATTTTATAATACCTACACATATCTTGGCAAAGGGAGGTAATGATGTGGCGAAGTTAAATGTGTTTCTCAAGAAAGCCGGGAATTGCTTCATTGCGTTCGGATAGATATTTTTGATTCTTTGTAAGTTTGTAAGTGTTTTTATTTTTCAAAAGTTTCATGAAAGTATTGAACATATTTCCAGCCAATGTTGATTTATTGATTGTAAAAGAATTTTTATTTTTAGGTGGGTACGTACAATAAATGTATATTTAATGCATTTAATTAAAAAATTAAAACTGTGGTCCTTAGTGTATACATAATCATGCATATCGATTTTCTAAACATTTGATTATTAAACTTGTTTAAAAGCCAATGATGAAGCCAAAAAAGTGCTATAATACAAACTCCTTGATGTTTACGAACTATTTATATGTACATACTCGTAATATACTAGTATGTATACTAGTACCTAGACTTTAACTAACTTTGGTATTAATTTCAGCAAAATTAATTAACAGTGCAAAGATTATTTTACATGCAAGTATGTGGGTAATAAAGTATCTATCTAGGTTTTAGGGTAAATTTTAGTTCTTGCCTAGCTCTGCTATAATGCTACAACTCGAGACGGGAGAAATTCATTTGAACTCGGATCAAATGACCAGTTAAGATCTATCACGGAATTCGATTGAATTGCAAGCATCCGGGCACTTCAATGTTGCTACATTAACAAGACAAGAATAGAACAAATATTTCCCATCTAAAATTAATGCTGAACTATAGAATAAAATTTAATTTTATTAATAGTAAATTAGAGTAAAAATTATTTTTCTCATAATTTAGAAAAATCAATCAACTTTGAACCTACAAGAAATGTTGCTGCCTTAAATTATTCTTCTAAAAATTCTACATTCCTACAAGTTTTCTCGATAATATTTCATTCAATTAAAGGGGTAACTTTTCAAAACTCACAATTTTAGAACATCTGAAGCGACTTTCATGTGAAAGTATTAATCATACATTTCCTCTTATGACAGACATTAAGATCGTACGAATGATAAATTCAGTAGTTAACCGGGGTTATAATTGTGAGAAAACATCTAATTTTCACAAATGTTCCCGTTGATTATTACTTGAAAACATGATTAATGCAAATGGGTGCATGTCATTTATTCATTAATTGTAACCACCCCTCCAGCAGGCGGTGGTCGGCGAATATGATGAAAGATACGAAATATTATGCCGAGAAAAACGAAAGCGAATCGACGTATTGTGGCTTCTACAAAGGATTTTCACGATTCGTTTGTATGACGATTTTTCATTTGCTTTTAAGGTTTGGACTAAACGATTAAATTCAATTTACAGCACCCTATCATTATTCTATTACCTACTTATAAAAAATGTAAGTAAGTAATATTTGAAGTTGTAAAGAAAGTATATGTATAAAGAAAAATAGATAAATCAGATTTATTTTTAACTGGGTCGCATTTTACTGACCACGCAACCTTTCTGGAGTCGTAAGTTAAAACTAGGAAGCGACTCTAATCCGAAAATAAATACATTAGTTTATTCCGGACACGATTCTTTTGGGTTAACGAATATTCCAAGGGACAGAGTCGCGTTTGGTGTTTTCTGCAGGTAATTAGTACGTGGAACGACGGTTGCAATTAGCACTTAAATTACTTTTCTTACAGTAAACCTGGAAATATCAAACTTTTTTCGAATTACCTGTATGATTCCTAAAAAGTTATGGAATTGGTACCTATACTCGTGTTTATTTAATGTTGTGATTCTGATTTTTTTTTCTCCAACGCATTTCTTTTACCCGAATATTAAATTTGTGTCAACAAGAGTTTAGATTTGATTTTCTACAGCGAAGTTTCGCTTAAATAAATTACTTCCTGTCGGCGATAGGTATATTTCCACATTTACATCAAAATGAACATAATCTCGAAAGAAAAAAGGACCAATTCTAACAGCATCAACAGTGCTAAACGCGAAATCTCATCTACCATGAGTAAATTCACAAATCCGATTACTTATGTTTATATTACTTCACAAGCATCTCAAGTGTCCCGCGTAAAAAAGATACGCTTTTTTATGGCGCAGATTCAATTTCGAGATACCTTCTTTAAGTCGAGGTGAAGGAGACTCAATCCTGATGTCTAAAAAAACCAAAATGTTACCCGAGAACCTATCCGTAACCAATAACATCGGCTGCGGAAGAGCGAATCAGATTTATGATCTTTACGGGGGAAAGCAAATAAGTACGTATCTTACTATAACTATTGCAAAAAACAAAATGGTTTATACTATATAGGTAGGTATTTTTTATTTGCCAAACGATTATCTATACAAATTCTGGTAGATTGAGGTTGGTTTGTTTTCGTCAAAAAATAGTTTTAAAATATTTTAATTTCTGGTGGAGGAAGTTAAATTATATTTCACCATTATTTTAAATATGTAGTGTTTTTGGATTCTTTTGTGTAAAAATAGGTAAGTAATTATTTAAAACAAAAAAATATTGTTTTTGTTTGATCAAGTTGAATATATTTTTATTTAGGTACTTAACTGCTATAATAATGTTATATATCTGTTCCAAACTAAAAAAAGTTATAATATTCATAAAACTTTTTATGGCTTTTCTGAACTTTACCGCACCACTTGGATATGTGCAAGATTAATATAGATTAGAAAAACTTATGTAAATTGGCGCAGGATAAATTATTGAATTAACCCTCGTAAGAACTCGAAGCCATACTTGTGGAATGACTATGTAGCATCTGTTCTGATTCCCAATAATGTGCAGCGCAGAGGCAGCCCGGAGAAATCATATTAAAATACCTAAAGTGTACCCCGAGGTGTATTTGCCGTCCACATACTTGCTTTATGTTCTGTTTCGGGATTCTGAATCGATCGCACCGACGTCGTATCGACACGGCTAATTCGGCAGCATTCTTTCCCGAAACTTATACTGGCATGGCATCGAACAAGAGGAAATTTTCTATTTTCTGCCGACCCGACCCGTCGCGACGGTGCATTTGTTTGTAGCGTTACGTGTCGAAACTTCGCTTGCAAGAGTTTAGAAGAATGCACCGAGTTTTAATTTACGGTAAGTTGATTTCGATGCGAGTAGGGTTACATCAAAACGTTATTCTATAATATTCAAATTTTATAATATATATGCCCGTGAGTTAGACCTTTTACCTGCATTACCTTCAGTTCATAAATTCCTCTAATGACGTCGTCGTTGCAAAATTCTAGTGTTCATAGGAGTAGTCGACATAGCGTTGTAATTATGTCATGAAAAGCTCAATAAAATGTTACGATTACGGCCGATAAAACCGTTTAACGCCTCATTTTCGCTTCGAACGGGCATCAAGTTATTATTTTTATATATTAACTTAATAAGGTCATCGGTGACAAAGTTACTGCCTCAATTTCTTTATAGTGACATTCGAGATTTATTTTGTTTTTTTCATTGATCGTTATGTTAGAGCTTTTATAAGCTGGCATATGAGTTTTGCCAGACATATGAGATGTCATAAAAACAAGTTTTTTTCGGTTTATTATGCTGATAATTTAGTATTTAGTATTAATTTTAATTTAGTATTTAATAATAATCATTTTATAAAAATTTACTTAACATGGAATTAGTCCATAATTAAAACCAGCGTATATAAAGATTATTAAATTTAATAATTATGTTAATATGGTTTGTCGCTAACCACAATATCGCTGTGCCAATTTTGATTCCCTATAAAGACACTAAATGCAATTTATAGAGTTGATAATGTGGTTAAGCGCTATTAATAATAATCGTAGTGGTAGTATTGTAATAGTCAATAACTACACGAATTTAATTATTAATTATAATTAATTGTGGTATCGTTAGTTTGTAATATGTATAGGTAGGAAAATGTGTAAATCAATAATTAAATGTACTTTTAGTGAGTTACGAAACAAGTACTTATTATCTATTATATTATTAGTGTAGTTTACTCCACTTAAGGACTATTCTTTATTGTATATTAACAAACATATGTAGCAAAAGTCGGTAACAAAATTTAACATGTTATAACGCGAGAATATTTGATCGAAGTGTCTGGAATGCCGCGAGTCCCGTCGCTCCCTCCACCGACCAGTCGTCGCGAAAGAAACGGAGCCGCCAAAAACAAAACGGGTCAGGAGCGTCCGCAACATAGCCGCCCCCCTTGAAGGCTCGCAGCCTTTAAGAGCAGGGAAGAATGCTCAGTTTGACAGCAGGACGATGAAGAACACTGCTGGCAGTTTTCACCTTGGCACTTCGAATGATGCCGTCTGAGCCAGGAATGACCTCTAATACACGACCAACACACCATTTAAGGGGAGGTAGGCCGTCCTCCTTGATTAACACAAGAGATCCGGGCCTCAAGGCACAATCGGTTGGAACTTGCCACTTCTTCCTGGGTTGGAGCTGGGAGATATATTCCTTTGACCATCTTTTCCAAAAGGTTTGGAACTTCTGTTGGATCAGCTGGAAGGTTTTAAGCCGATTTTCTGGTAGATGAGTTAGATCATCTTCAGGAACACACTTCAGGGAGCTACCTATCAAAAAGTGCGCCGGAGTCAAGGGAACAGGATCAGTGGGATCGTCCGACAAAGGGCAAATAGGTCGAGAATTCAGACAGGATTCAATTTGACACAAAAGTGTAGTATATTCCTCAAATGTGAGACGGGCATCACCGATAGTACGTTTTAAATGATACTTAATAGATTTGACACCTGCCTCCCAGAGGCCTCCAAAGTGAGGTGAATTAGGAGGAATAAACATCCACTCAATTCCCTCATCGCTCAAGGATGTTTTAATTGAATTCGAATTAAGTTTAAAAAATTTCTTTAGCTCATTCTGGGCGCCTTGGAAATTCGTGCCATGATCGGAAAATATTTTCTTACACAAACCTCGTCTTGACATGAAACGTTTCAGACAAGCCAGAAAACTATCCGTGGCAAGACTACTAACCAGCTCCAGATGAACCGCCTTTGTGCTGAAGCACACAAAAATGCAAACGTAAGCCTTTAATAGTTTATAATTTCTAGTATTTCGATCCTTAATTTGAAAGGGACCTGCATAATCAGTTCCACAAACTGAAAAGGGGCGTGATGGTTGGATTCGATCGAATGGTAAATGCGACATTAAGTACCTACTGGTCTGAGCGTTAAACCGAAAACAACGCATGCAATTGTGAATTATATCCTTCGCCAATTTTCTACCGCCTATGGGCCAGAACTGCTCGCGCATGGTAGCCAAAAGCAACGTGGGGCCAGCATGCAGTAATTCAAGATGTTGGTATTCCATGTAGAGTTTAGTAAAGCGGTGATTGCGGGGTAGAATTGCGGGAAATTTTTTATCAAAGGAAAAGTTAGAGTTTTTTAAACGACCCCCAACCCTAAGCAAATTATGGTCGTCAATAAAAGGATTTAGGCTGATTAAATTACTTTTTGGGTCGATAGTGCCTTTACACATTAAGGATTTGATTTCCAATGGAAAGGATTCTTGCTGTACTATACGAACCAATTGGTATAAGGCATCATTCAATTCATTCGGTAGCAAGGGACCGAATTGTCTAACAGTATTTGGGCGGCATGATCGAGCAAAGCGCAACACATAAGCGAATACTCGTTGAAGTCTCTTGAATGAAGAATATTTATTCAGATAGGAAAGCTCCAAGAAATCAGTCACAGAATTAAACGTGCTAATCAATACCCTGGGTTTCTGTTCAGGTAAGGTTTCGATGGGCATGGGTTTAAAGCTTTCCTCAGGGTTATCGTTTGATGCAAGGAATGTGGGACCCCTCCACCAGAGTCTAGAGTCTATGAGAGTAGAAACTGAAATTCCTCTCGTCAACAAATCAGCAGGGTTTTCGTGAGTATCGACGTGAAACCAATCACTGCTATTGGTCAGAGATTGTATACAAGAAATACGATTGGCCACGAATGTTTTCAAAAGGTGCGGAGATGTTCTGATCCATGACAGAACGATGGTGGAGTCTGAGAAGTATGTCAGCTTTGCTATGTCTAAGTGAAGAGAATCCTTGACCTTTGACATATGCTGTGCTAGCAACAAGGCAGCGCACAGTTCAAGGCGCGGTATGCTAATGACTTTAAGAGGCGCGACGCGGCTCTTAGCACAGAGTAAATGACAATGATAATTTCCGGATAAATCCAGGGACTTTAAATAGATAGCGCATCCATATGCGGATTCAGAGGCATCTGCGAAGCCGACAAGCTCTATATGTATAGGCTCAAAGCAGACGGCGAACCTTGGAATGGTGACATTAGGTATTTTCGTTAAGTCATTCTGAAAGCACACCCATTTTGTTTGTATGGACATGGGTACAGACTCGTCCCATGAGGCTCGTATTTGCCATAATTCCTGAATAAGTAATTTGGCCGTTATTATCGTGGGAGAGAGTAATCCAAGAGGATCGAAAAGTTGCGAAATACCGCTAAGTATAGATCTTTTCGTGAAAGTGGTTTTTATGGGAGTAGACAACGAGGAATAAGTCAGAGTATCGGAGGTAGGATGCCAATTCAAACCAAGAGCTTTGCTAGATTCGGAACAACCGATTTCAATCGAATCAGTAGAATCAACATCGGACAATACAGCACTAGAATTTGAATTCCACTTTCGCAAATCCATGCCGTAACAAGAAAAAAGTTCTGTTAATTGTTTCTTGATGTCCAGGACATCATCAAGTGTTTCACCTCCAGAGAGTAGGTCATCGACGTAGAAATCATTTTGGATGATAAATGAAAGTTTAGGATTGGAGGATTTTATATCATCACCTATTTGGTGAAGACATCTGGTAGACAAGAAGGCACTAGATGCAAGCCCATACGTGACCGTATTCAATTCATATGTATCCAAGGGATCAGATGGATTTGAGCGCCAAAGTATTCGTTGAAATTTGCGCTGTCTATCTATCACAAGAATCTGACGGTACATTTTTGCAATGTCAGCGGCAATAACGATTCTATGTTTTCGAAATCGAAGGGCTATGGAGAAGAGATCATTTTGGATAGTCGGGCCGACCATCATTAGATTGTTCACTGAATAATTCGAGGTCGACTTAGCGGAACCGTCGAATACAACACGAATTTTTGTGGTTGTGCTGGATGGCTTGAACACTGGATGGTGAGGGAGATAAAACCCATCACAGTCTTCATTATTAGTTATTTTCGTCATGTGCCCCAACTGTATGTATTCGTCAATAAACGAGGAATATTGGGTCTTCAGAGATTCATCTCTAAGCATTTTTTTCTCCAAGGAATGGAATCTCCTCTTTGCCATTTGAAAGGAATCTCCGAGAGCAGCAGCATCAGTTTTGAATGGAATTGCAACTACGAATCTACCGGTTGGGTCTCGGAAGGTATTAGATTGGAAATGTTGTTCACAAAAAATCTCTTCTTGAGATAGATGCTTTTTGTCAGCAATTGTATCTAGTTGCCAAAATTTCTCCAATTGTTGATGAAGATCAGAATTATTTAAAATATTCAAATTGCAAGAAGGTGTTGGACTAAATTTATTATCAAGTGCTAAAGGACCGGAGACAATCCAACCGAAGTGTGTTTTTTGCAAATAAGGTGCATTATGACCCAATTTGAATTGTCCAACGCATAGGAGATCCCAAAAAATATCCGCGCCAACTAGCATATCAATTGGGCTGCTTATATCAAAACTGGGATCAGCGAGAATTATATTTGGTGGGACATTCAAAGATTTTTTATCGAAGGTAGTACAAGGAATTAATCCTGTGATAACATCAATAACCAAACAGTTTAAATTTACAGTGAATGAGTTTAAGCGAGATTGTAAATTAACATTTACCCTAGAGTGTATTTTTGATGACGATTCATTAATTCCAGATATAGAAACTTGTATTTTTTTCGTGTTCAAATTTAATTTACGACAAAAACTAGTTGTAATCAGATTACATTGCGATCCGCTATCTAAAAGAATTCTGCAGGGGTAAATATCTCCAGAAACATTTGAAATATTAACAACAGCTGTGGATAAAAGCGTACACGTTCGTGGAAATACCGAGCAATGCGTTTTTTGCGTAAACGCGGCAACGTCGCTAGTCGAGCATTCCGGTGCATTTTCGGGGATACTGTCCGACTCCGATCTACAAACGTTCGCGCTTGCGTTAGATTCCGGGTGTGCGTTTCGCGAGGCGACGTTTACACGAGAATTTGAATCGAAATGTAAAAGAGTGTTATGCATGCTATTGCATTTTCGGCATTTACTTGCCGTGCAATCTTTGAGCGTATGATTTTTTCTGAGACAATTAATGCACAGCTTAAGTCGTTTAATTTCATTGTAGCGTGAGTTGGTTTCCAATTGTAAGAATTTGTTGCAATTGTAAATTATATGATCCTCATTACAGAAAACGCATTTAGGAGTGTAAGAATTAGTAACGATGTTGGATGCGGCGAGCGTTCTTGTTGTCTTTATTTTCTGTGGGTTAGAATTAGAAGGGAATGAAGTATTTGGTTTGTTGTTCTCAATTGACTCAAAGGTATCTGTTCTATCTTCTAAGAATTCCAAAAATTTCTTAAGATTAGGTTTTTCACGCTTTGGTTTCTTAGCCTCCCATGCATTTCTACACGACTCGTTTAGCTTGGTTGTTAGCAAATGAACCAAGAGGGTGTCCCAGTGTTCAACAGGTTCGCCCAGGGCCTTCAATGCTTTTAAATTGCGATTGGTATTATCCAAGAGTTGACACAAAGAGGAATGTGTTTCCTTATGAATTAACGGGAGATTAAATAGTTCCTTAACATGATTACCAAGGAGCTTTTCTATATTTTCATATTTTTCGGAAAGGCATGACCAGGCTATGTCATAATTTGCATCACAAATTTGCAGAGATTCAATGAGATTAAATGGTTCACCTTTTAACGATAGTCGCAAATAGTTAAGCTTCTGAGCCTTTGGCATGGACGTATTACTATCAACAACGGACAAAAAAGTTTCCTTAAAAAACAACCAATTCTTGTAAGCACCATCGAACGTAGGTAATCTAATATCGGGTAGTTTTACATGGCTGAAAGTATTTCTAGAGTTTTGAGCATTATCAGAATTAGTTGGGCTAGTAGTAGTGATAGTTTGCATTTGTACGGTTAGGAACTTTTTAGCTTTCATAGTTATTTCAAAAAAGGAAGTTTCAAAGTCTTGCCTAGAATCAACGTCTATATCAGGATCTTGGTCGTCTATTGGTTGAGTCAAACATTCAATTTGTAGTTGAACATCCTCAAATTTATCATACAGTGTCAAAGTGGATGTGAGACGATTTTCCAAGACCGCCAAATCGGGTACGGGAGAATCAATCTGAGTGTTTAAATATGTTTCGAATCGCGTCAAACTAGCCTTCAGCGACTTACGAGAGATTTTCAGTTTATTGAGTTCTTTCGACATTTTAAAATTGCAACTAACGAAATTTGGTTAAGGTATTAATGTATCGGATAGACAGGTATCAATAAGTACCAAGTATCAAGTATCAAGTATCAAGTATCAAGTATCAAGTATCAAGTATCAAGTATCAAGTATCAAGTATCAAGTATCAAGTATCAAGTATCAAGTATCAAGTATTAAGTATCAAGTTGTAGTGTAAACGTTGTTTACGAGTAAGAATTTTGTAAGTTTTAATTTTCCCTGTTTATTGTATTTTGAACGAGTGTATGCGAGAGTTATACAAATATGAACGTTATAACAAATAATGAATGCATAAAGAATCCAGCCTGAATTAATTTAGGGAACGAAAAAAAAAGGAAAATGGCGCACTTACCGGTAATCCAGGTATGCTCGGAATGTGCTCCTTTTCTACGATGACTCGATGAATAGGACCTCAGCCACGCTTGTATCCGCTTCGAAGGACCAATGTAGTTTACTCCACTTAAGGACTATTCTTTATTGTATATTAACAAACATATGTAGCAAAAGTCGGTAACAAAATTTAACATGTTATAACGCGAGAATATTTGATCGAAGTGTCTGGAATGCCGCGAGTCCCGTCGCTCCCTCCACCGACCAGTCGTCGCGAAAGAAACGGAGCCGCCAAAAACAAAACGGGTCAGGAGCGTCCGCAACAATTAGTTAAACTGTAAAATTATATTAAATACATTATCATTACATTATTACATTGTATATCGTAAAACCAATATTTAAGAAAACTACAATAGTATATGTGTATCAGAAATACTTCCGAGCTCCACTTTTTTGATACAATAAAATCTTCTACCCTGAAATTTAAATCAAAGTATGTCCATTGAATCCATATGAGAAAAAACAGATGTTTCAATATTTCGCGACATTCGTAAATAATTCACCGCGAAATTTATGATTGAACGACACCGCAGATAAAGCGCCCCAAATATTCCACGCATTAATTTACATTTTGGATTTAAAAAATTCAAATAATCCGAAGTGCAAATAGCGATTTCACGCTTCCTTGTCAGCTATATGTAAGAGCCAAATTATCGATACAATTCTAAAAAAATAGGAAGAGTTAGGATTAAACAAGATTCATCTTTTACACATCTTTAAACCGGACAAATACTTTATCTATATATAAGCAGTCCTCTGGTTCGAAGCTAGAAAGCACTTACTCGAAACTATATCGTGTATCAATGTTCGTGTGGTCGAAGTCAGACCACTAAACCTACGAAATAACGAAATCCCTTTTACTCGTAAAATGGAAATAGGGAATTAGGACCGAGCAATAAAATTTTGACAGACAAATCTATAGGACGTTACTGAAATCAAATATCGAATTATGTATTCCGTGCAATAAGATTTGTCGAATTATTACTTCAATTTCTGGTTGTGATTGGATGTACCATTTTCAAAATATATTTCTACATACATTGTAAGTATGGATCCCGAAGTATACTGTAAAATATAAAGTGGAATAATGATGTAAAAATGCAATATTCATTGATAAATTGACTACTATCAAACAATTATTTGAGATTTTAAAAAACATCTGATGCATTTTCTATAGTAATTCGGCATAACTTATTGTTAGTTTCTTTTAATTAAAAACAGCACATTTTCCATCTTTCGGACTTATAACCTTATAATCGACAACAATTAATCAACCGAATCAAAATTGTTCTGTCACAGATTGAAGTGAGGAGCATTATAAAAACATTGTCGAAAGTAGGAAAGCAGATAATATCCCGTCGGGACGCCTCTCGATTCCCTCCCGGCCCCCCTTCCTTTTTTGACAACAGCTGGTCTGAGTCGCTCGACGCCGTCGACTATGATTTACTGCGTTTTCTGAGCTCTCTGATTACAATTTGATGATTGTTCCTCTCCTAGCTGAGCTCTTCATATAACATTATGCACGCCGAAGTTAAGAAAAGTGGCCAGGACATTAATGTTAAACTTAACTTTTATGAAATATTAAATCGCTAAAATGTTACGGCACCGCCGGCAATGTTCTTAAGTTGATGGAGAACTAGCTTTTGTGGATTAATAAATCCCATAAGGTAAAATAAAAGAGACGGTTTTAATATCTTTAAGTGCGTATTTAAGATATTACGCATATTTTAGTACCTCAGTAAGCAAAATTAATGCATTAGTGACATATAAATTAATATATTTAGACGAATGTTACACAAAGGAGGGTCATATATGATTTTGTTGAAAAAAAAAACTCATTTCAGATGCACGACACTGTTTCTTCCAAGTTACGGTTGAGAAACCCTTCGCAACCGGTCAGGCACATCATGATGACTACAGCTATTATGTCCCGATCGAGAATTTCGATCTTTTTTGATATTTCCCAACATAATATCCCATTGCCGTTTTCGGGGCGTCCTTACAGGCACAGAGATGTGCACTTCATAAGATTGCGATAGTGGAGAGAAGGTGCAAGTGGATCGTTCCTCGAGATATTGACGCCATCGCCATTTAAGAATTTTCCACTATTCCAGAATTTTAGACTATTTTCCACATGGAAGGTGCGAGAAGACTATGCGAGAGAACACCTTCTTTGATAATGTCTTAAAAATTTTAGTATATTTAGAGAAATGAGTGCATATATGCAATAATACTTCCTGCTTAATACTTAACAATAATCATACTTAAACGTAATAATACGCAACAAGTCCTACAAAAATATTAAATTGTATGTATACACTAATTTCCAAATTAAAAAAATCCGTTCTATATTACCTTAAAAAATCGTCCCTAAAAAACAAATAGAATTTTAAAAAGCCTTGCTCAAAATTCCTGGAGACAAAATAACTTCCTTTGAGCCCCAATTTTATTTAAAAAATACGCCATAAATTGAAAAAAATACCTAATTTTCTCCCATATTCGCGTTGTAACTGCGTAAAACCAAATCAATTTTTCTCTAAATTATTATTATCGTAACAACATTTCCTAGCGTATCCTTCGATACAGCAATTTCTGTTTTGCCTGTATCGCGGTGATCAGATTATGTCTGCTCGAAACGACGTCGACGCCGCCAATACCCCGACGCCGACGACCGGCGCTTCATTCACACCATCGACATGAAGGTAGAGGTAGCCCCGTACTTCGAACATGCCTCGCATGCAGCATGTTATTGTTCAATGTTCATGTTCATGTCTAATATATTTTGACGTGATAAGCAACCGCTATTATAAGTACTGACTTAAATGGTTAATTAATTTTATTATAGCGGCAGGCGTTTTTGGAAGATTTAATAGGGAAACTTTTTAGGGTATGTTCTTTAATGTGTCTGGTTTGATTTTAATTATGCAAATAACAATAAGTTTAGACGAGATCTCGTTAATTAGTGCTTGAAGTATACAACGAATTCTCTTTTTTTCACTATATCAGATTTTTTAACTATAATTAACATCTCTTCTGAAGTGTCTAATTTATCTGCTGGTTCTCGTTAAATTCTCTATAGTAAATAAATCCTGAATACACATGTCTCGCACCTTAAAGTCTCCTCGTAATTCCACCTAACAAACAACTAATCTCCATCATGAAGAGCTATAATTCAAGCTAAAGTGTCCTCATTTAAAGTGGCGAGAAACGTCCCACAAAAGCCAAGAGAATATCACTATTACCATTCGAATTCACAAAAACAATAGACAAGTAGCTGTATATTACGGTAAATAGAAGGATACTTAAGGATCCCGCACGGATTGAGCATTCTGTGACAGAGGTGGTCTTAAAAATTTCATTCATTACTATTATGTTACACAAGGTTGTTTAAATTTGCAGTGATGGAAAATCAAAATACACGAATCTTATACAAAATTGGCGAAGATTTAAAGCACTCAAGTGCGCAGAAAAGTCCCATCAGAAGGGCCACAACACTTGTATATTTTCTCTCTATTTTGTTTCGAAATACTAAATGACATTACGGCTCGTTATATCCAAATGTTTTTTATATTAAAACTATTTATGTAAATAGACATTTATTGTATAAAAAACAAAATAACAAATTCAATTCTGAATGAAATTGAGTTTCATAGTCGATTCGATTTTCGTTTAAGGAAAATTTTAGGCAGAATTTCGAAAATTGGAGGGGTGTGAATTATTGATGAGCCGGTCCAGTTGCGAAATCTTTAGGAGACAAAAAGCGCCCCTCGGAAAAGAGAAGAGACAAAGTATGCCGAATGGAAAAGCTGTCGCATTATACGCGGTTAAATTTGTTTGGTGAGTAATAATACGGGCGGCAGACGAGGAGGAATGGAAAATTCTATAAAGAAACGAATTATTTTATTCAGAAGTTTTTGAACAAAGTCGATCTGTTCGCGTCACTTGATACTTTTTGGTATTGTTTTTTAGTATTATTTTCTTGTTGCGAGTCGATTAGGAGGGAAATCGGAAACCTTGACTTATCGATCTTCGGAAAGAATAAATGGTGGTGTTATTTTATCGCCTTACTTGTTAATATTGATGTGTAAGGTACAAAAAAAAATTCTTGAATAATAACAATTATATAGTATAGGTATACCTAGGTACTTACATCGAAGATCCTAACATCTCAAAATTAAAATCTAATAAACAACCGCGATATATTTTGGCAATTACCAACGTAAGATCGGATGTAATATTCGAAAGAACTAACGTTGGAAATGCGTCCGCGTAATATTAGCCCGAGCGATAACAAAAATTAACAGCCATTTTTATGTCCCGTATTTCACGGGCTTAAATCCGCCTAATATCACATGAGCTTCTCAGAAAAAGGTATATTTTTGTTGGCTCTTAAGAAAAACGAGTGTTTTCAGAGATACGGGGATATCAGTCTCAGCACAAGAAACACAACCAGGCACAAAAAGCAGTTTTTTTAGAAATTTTTATCCGTATTCTTTGCCCTTGTAATGCAAGCCCTAATAAAAAAATCGGGTTACATTTTTACAGATTTTCTTTTTATGAACTTTTGTCATTTTAAAATAATACTCATATTTTCTGATCGATTTGTTACCATAAAATGATTCAAAATTCAAAGATGACAGGAATTTGGCGGAAATAACTAAGTTTAGTGTATAATAAGAAAATTTTTGGTTGTTTTACAAATTAATCCATTAAAAAAACCCCGTACAAATACCGAACTCATATTTTTCGCCTTATTCTCAACTTTCCAACGTTATAATGATGTTATTACAAAATAAAATGAATGTACGATAAAATTTGTTACAGCCCGACATTCAAATATTTAAGAAATATTATGGTACTTTACTTTTCCTAAAGTGTCATATTTTATGCCGCCTGCACGACTCTTACATTATTTCATTTTCTTTTTGATATTAAAACGCCATCTTCTGAGTATAAACGGTATAGTTGGAATTCGGTATAATGCTAAATGAAAAGGGTGTTTACTGGTAAGTAGATTTTCATATTTGTGGCTCAATTTATAATTCTTCCCTAGACAGGAGGTTTACTAAATAAAAATTCAAAATTTTCCGGAAATCTTCTGGAAACACTTTCTAAGGAATACTTGATATTGTATATTTAATTTTAAATACTAATTAATTAGTAATAGTCTTAAAAATATAGCATAAAGCTAGTCAAATAATCTACGCTCTTCATTCCACACATTTAAAAATTGAATTAACTATATCTCTCGTTTAGCCAAACGACAAACATCCATAAACATAATTATTACTATACATTTAAAATTCATTTTCATAATATTTCGTGCAGTTACGTATTTCGTTTTCTTTGGCTCCTACGCGATCTTTGCTCTATTCCAAATTCCGGGGCGATTTGATAAGAGCGCATTCAGAGTTGAATCGTTTAACACTTTAATGTAAATAGGAGTAGATTAGAAGGAAAGTAGCCAGCGCATGTATACAGAAAATAGCTGTGGCTGTGTGGCTAATCGCAGGGGAAAGCCTTTTATGGGACGGCGCCTCAGGGCCTATGTCGGTATTAAGAGACAACGACTATATGATACCGACGAACGGCAGGAGCGGAGTTAGATCAAAATTTGCAAAAATTTTAAAATTAATCTACGCTAATATTATGTAATTCAGATAAGTGGACTTAAAATGCATTGTTCGCTTTATAAATTTTTAACTCATATAAGATTTGTTTTTAATTTTTTTATTTTTATACATTATGTTATGTACATTTTATCTTGCACTTAACACCGTCTCTGTTGCATACTCCTACTAATTCCCTAAGGAGTATTACTTTGATTTTTCTTTTATTTTTCTTTTTATCTAATCCTAACTACATATATTGAACTGATTTATTATTCGAACATCAATATGAATTTTTCATGATAACCTAAGTTTTGTATAAAGGAGAGATTTTTCGTAGTATGAATATTTTAGTTAGATGTTCAAGTAAATTCAACTATCCCGGAGTTTTCATTCAAAGAAACGTTTGAAGTAAAGTTTAATTAACTGTTCATTGCAACTTAGTAGCTCTAGCTCCAATTACCACGTATACCTATTTAATACAAAGCAACTCTAAAGTTAATCTACATGCTGAACTTGAAACATTAACATATGTGGAACATAATATTAATTTACTAATTATCAATTTGTCTTTCATATATGAATCTACGATTTAACAGAATTTGATCCGATTTATTGCTAGAAAAGAAAAGGATCAATTCCTTAAAAATTTAATGTACCTAAGTGAGTCTTTTTATTTACCTCGTTTTCCGGTGAACACTTAGATCCATTAGTCATTAGCATCGTTCACAAATCTTCTCAAATTGAGGTTTGTTTATTTAATGCAAAGTTCGGTCCTGTTAGAATCACGACGGTGGAACACCGCCTTGTAAAAAGATGCAGCTCTCATAAAATATGTATTATCACGAACAAAAATCTCCGACGTGCTGAAATATTCACGAGAGTTTGAAACGATAATACCTACCCGGAACGCTGAAAACTGGACAGCGCGCTCTTATTCAACTCTAGTTGCGGTCGAATACGTTACTGCTACACTCCTTAGACCTTATCCGGTCCCTTTGCGGGCATCGCATAATTTTTCAATATGCGGGTTATAATTGAAAAGCACTTCCTTTATTTTGGTTATCGCTGCTATTAATTTGTTATACCCTAACATTAAGGAGCTTCTTGAGAAAGTACCATTGACAAAAAAGTAACATATGCAAATATCATGTTCCTTATAGATGCAACCATACATATTTAAGGCATAATAAGAAACTATTTGTTGAAAATTTGTCTTAATCATGGTATAGAAAATTTGCAATATTACCTCTGAATACCTAATATAAATCAAGAACGCCGGAAAAGAATTACGATTGAATGATGCTCTCACTCGTATTTTCTTTGCATTTTTGCTAGTATCTCCCCCAAGTGGAAATTCCAAGCTAAATCTTCAATATTAAATTTCATTATGAGTAGTAAGATTTAAGGGAATAATATGGCAGTAAATTTAAATTTCGCAAAATTGTTGAGAACGAGAGATTACGTAATGGAAACGGTTTGGTCAAAGTAGGCAATATTACATTTTTCTTAATATTACATTTAAAATTGGAATAGTTCAAGGAACTTCAACTAAAATAAACAATAAATGTCTGAACAGTAGATATTTGTATCAAAAATTTTAAGTTTCTTAAAAAGCAGGACAAGATAGGAAATAGGAATATCTAAATTTAGGCAACTTTAGTAAACATTAACATCGATAACAATTTTTTAATTAGCGATCTAGAAGAAAATAGGGAGGTATACAATAAAATTTTCCTCGAATGTCGAAGAAAACTTATAGCACCACGGGTAAACCGGCATCAGTGATTGAAATAGTTTCCGCTGAAAACTAGTCACACGGCTCCGGAGAACGGGTGAAAGAATGAAAGTTTTCGTCTTTCGTCGTATACTTTGCATTCCGCAAGGAAACTCCCGGGAGTTATGGTATGCAAAAGGCCCGTTATTAGTCAACGGCTCCCCGGAAATTAGACTGTGAGATATGTGCGGCCCCACTAGCCATGTTTCACAAGATATACGACATCGATAATGCCGAAGCTCAGTTTTAGAGACGTTCGTGAGCTTAATATCGTAGAATGACATCTCTCGTATAAATTATATAACAGCATAATAGATTCGGAGTTCTATGTGAGAGAGTATGTGTATGTGCGCGGGTTGGGACGATGGGAACTTAAAAGATTTGTAGCCCCCAACTTGATGGAAACTAATTTAATTACAGGATACTTGCTCAGTTTCTATATCTATGTATTATTAGTTACGCAACTGATTTACCGAAATAAAATACTTTGTAAAAGCGTTTCCCTTATACAATCAAACTTGCAGATAGAAACGTATGCAGAAGAATCTTATAAGAATGACTCGTTAAGTTTATATTTTGTGTTCAAATAAATTTGCGTCGGTATTTAGTAGATATATTATTGTACAAATTATAATTGTCATTTTGTGGAAATCTCCAAGTCCCGGCCTATTGAGCTGCGAGAGGCAGCAGGGACACCGTCTAAACGGAACGGGATGGGACGGGTCGAAATGGAGACGCGTCACACAGTGTATTTGAATGGGTGCCCAACTCGCTCCTGATGAATTTATAAGGATGAATTAAGATTTCCGCGGAATGGGCGTGAATTGCTCAGCGTTCGAATGAATCATGCTAAGCGGATTAGAGAAAATAGCTTGGATAACTCGACTTCCGCACACAATGTATCGCAAATCTACCATATATTAGCTGATGTTTCGTATTATGTAGTTGTGTTTACAAAACCCTAGGAACAGGGGCATATAAATAGTTTTAAAGGATGCGTGATTATGAATGCATGATGTTGCATGGATTTTAAAGTTGTTATACGGGTCAAAATATTTGATTAGATAATATTTGGATAAATTTTTATAGTAAATTAAAAAATAATTTAATAATTTTTAATTTTTGGTTCTAATAAACAAAATTGCGTTATTTCGAAAGGGTGTCCTGCAAATTGTAGAAAAGTGAGGGTGGCAGAAGTCGAAACGAGCGTTCCCAAAATTGGCATGTAAATAAATTAGGAACACTTAATGTAAAATTAGAGGCACGGATCGCAGGGGAAATTGTGAAATTTGAATTCAACGTTGGAAAGTGATTTCCGTTCGGTCACGTGACATTTGCGTTTGTGAATGAACATTACCTATTGGGGTTCACACGTTTTTCGGGAGCATGATTGATGAACATCGAGAATTTAAATGGGCTCGCGCGTTTTTTTCCGGTGAAATTTTGATTTTTCCCTGTGTGGTGTTAACTAACCGAACCAGCGAAATAAACTTTCCAATCAAATATTTTCTTTCTTTTCATCCTTATTGCTTTAACGAAACTATAAAATGTTTAAGTTAAAGGAATTTTTGCATAATTCACTGAAGGTTTAAGCGGAACATTCCAGGGCGTTTCATAACTCAAAATCGGTAATTTACTAACACCAATTAATAAGAGAATCACGTCAAATTTTAATTTTACTGGAAAGTTTTAAACATTGATTCCGAGACTTCCGATATTCAGACGTAAGTGAGCACCATCTCAGAAAAGCCGACAGCACTCCAAGTCCATAGGCGGAAACAGAAAAAAATATATTTATAACATTCTCTTATTACCATAGCTTTAACAATAAAATTTTGGGAGTCTACCAAAACTTTTTCTACTGCCATATAGCATTATTTTAATTTTTACATAAGGATTAATAAAAAATAACAATTAATGCAATTAATTTTTTTTAATAATTTCATGCATTGTAATTTAATAAATTCTTATTTTAATTGATTAAATCTCAGCCACGAATTTCTTGAAAAATTAATAGATTTAAAGTTAATGAAGAGTTTAATACATTAACCTACATCCACCCTTCTGGAAATGATAATTATTTTTTTATAATTGTGTGAAATTGGTAGTGGGTAAGGGTCCGCTACTGACGGTAACAGGGCAAAGGGCGGCAGAGTGTCGAAGGGCGGTCCTAAGGGGTTCCAAGAATCGCGCGAACGGGAAGAGCAAAGATGCTTCTGCATAGTTATGTGACACTTAGAGATATCAGCCGTGGAAAATATTTAATTAAGATTCAGCTAATGGCACGAAAATGAATGTTTGCTCCTCAAAAGAAAATACTGTTTAAATTACGTACCTTACCAGACATCTATTAGTTTCTTCTTGTCAGGCACGTTTTACTACCTACCTGATTTAAGCCCACATTTAAGGGAATTAATCTTTTGGTTTAGGGACTACGTGAATGCATTTTCTTCTTCATGAAATTCATATGGGTACCCTTCGCTCTTTTATTTCCGCCGTTCCGAACTTTCCAGTAGAAGGGAAGGATATAAAAATTTTAATTTAACATTGTTAGACGTCTACCGTTGAATTGTTTTCGTAATTTACCTTCTAATTTAAATACTAATTACTTTTATTTCAAAAATATATTGGATATATTTAATTTATTAGACAAGACCTTCAAAGACACACATCTAACTAAAATTTGATCTTGAAAATGGCACATAAAATCTATTGTTAAAAATATCATGGATTTGTAGCGTCAATTTTCCAAATTAAATTGTATTTCCTCTACACCCTAAAATTTTTCCAGAAATTGACGCAACTCAAGATTTTATCGAACGATCTGTTAAACCGTTTTTTTTTTAATTTTGCGGGTCCAAACCCGGCATAAAAAACTTTCCGACGGGCGAAAATTATGAGCGAAAAAAGAAGGAGGACTGGCGGATTCAAAGCAACAACGTGTGCAGTGTGCAGCACGCCGTGCAGCTGCCGATTTTTATTTTTCAGTTCCTTGGCTAAAAAAAATCAAAGAGAACTTGGTGTCGGTGTTGATCCTGATTGCAGTCTCTGCACGTGAAGTATTGTAAGGGTAAAGTGCACACAGTCATTTCAAAACAAAGCGGCTAGCATTGGGGCCACTAACGAGCGAACGAGGCCCGAAAGACTTCAAAGTCAAAAGACGGTTTTATTAAAAACGGTCTCAAAGTAAGAATTTTCGTATCGGATATAATGCAAGAAGAATGAAAATTCTAAGTACGTTATTTATGCATTAGATTCATCTACATCACTTCCTGTTTAATATAACTAGTTGTTCCTTGGGAAATATACCTTGTATAATTGCGGTTTTAAGCCCTAAAATATTTAAAAAAATTTAAGAAATTTTAAATTGAATTTAAATTAGTTTAATACAGTAAAATTACGTTCTTAAAAATGAAAAATATAATAAAAAATTAATAAAATTAATTGATTAATACATTTGTTTGTAGAACCATCGTTTCGAGCTACATCAATAGTCCTTCCACTTCCATTATTCCGAGTCGCTATCGCGCCAGCGAAGTCAAATACGTAAAGAGAATTTTTAAATGAATTTCAAAGGCATAAAGCCTCCGACCCGAATGGAAAACCCAATAATAAGAGAGCAAAGCAAGAAAGCAAAGAAAAGACGATACGAAATAAGGCATCAAAGTATACCCTAAGTCGTGGAGGAAGGCCTCCGTCGTGGTTAGCGAAATGACAGGCTTATGTCCGATATAGTCAAATAAGGCGCAGGAGAGAGGACTCGATGTCTGTGAAATATCGCTGTTAAATTGGCGGAAAAGGCATCTCGGCGTTCGGTGGGACCTTCCTTTTCAATTTTCATAATTTTCCGCTTTGCGGACTCGACCACAACTCATGGAAAACAATTTAAGTGTTTTTGCCCGAAAGACTAACACGAATTTTATTTCATGTATTTATTATTATAGGTACTAATATAATTATACCCACTCATTAAAATAAAACAGAGATTATTACAGTTAGAATGTTGTTGGAGATTTATTAACTACTGAGAAATCAACTACTAAAATAATTACCACTAAAGACTTAGAAATAGAAATCACTAATAAAATAATATCAGAAAAATCAACAACACTTGCAAATTATTAATTAATACTGTAATACTTTATTTAACGCTTCGTGTGAAATAAACGTGTCTAATTATGATCTACAATATCCATATTGTCCAGATTCCCTTCTATAACGAGTTTCGCTGAAGATTAAAATTAGTCACCTTGCGAGATTACCACGAGCATAAACGAATATTTAAGGTTTAAGAGGCAGGAGCACGGAAAGTATGTAGGGAAAAGGAAAGTATGTCTGGAGTGTTGGGAAGGGTGTTGGAATTCGACGAGGGTGAATAAGGATTATAAAATGTTTACGAGCGGTGTATTAAAATTTAATTCTATCATTGTTTTTAGAAGCGAAACTAATAAAATGATCAATTTCGGATCTTATTTAATAACAGTATGTTGGTAATAAGGAATTTTGTGGAGCTCTTTCACAAATTGTTTAACACTCAAAACCTTACAAAATATCGGCTAAGAAGAAATACAAATTCTCTTAGAGAACAAAGATGGAATAAACACATAGGTGTGAAAAATTAATAATATTGACATTTAACGCATAACAAAATAGCGTAACGCTAAATTTGCAAAGCCGCTCTAATAATTGAGGTATTAAATCGTTATTGGATAATGTTTGTAAACGATTATGGCATCCAAAACAGCAACATAATATGTAGTTATATAGATTAAATTGATTGATAAATTGCTGGTCAGCGAAGAGATGCGAGAGCGATAGTGCGACGTCAATTCCCGACGGGAATGTCTTTGTATCGCCAATAGAGGACGAAATCAGCCGCAAATAATAAAAGACGGCCGTTATCTGACGCCCGCAGGCCGCAAACTTCGCCAGTGAATCTTCTCGCTGTCTTATTAGAACAACTCGCCCAATACTCACTCCGCTGGAGTGTTAGTTACATCTTCGTAATGCTATGTTAGTGCGTACTTGGCACGTTATGCTCTATGATTAGACAGATTTATGCGGGGATTTCCGACGTTATGTCAAAGGAAGCGCCGGGAGGCTCGCTTTACGAAAGTCGTTTTGTCCCTAATGAGATTTTCCCTTGTCAGCAATTACAATAATTTCCTACTTATTACATAATTTACATATGTTCGCCGGAATGCAACGTTGGCTCCGGCGAATTTCCAGTTCCAGCTAGATTCTCACTTACTACCAGGCGATTAACCTGTATGTTTTTATTGTTGTCGACGGTTGGATGGTAATTCCCTGGAAATTCTAGGCAAATTATTGTTTCATTAGTTCTCCTATACTTTGTTATACATATGTAGATATTACCTACATAATTAAAGACTCTTTTCAAGAATTAAACTTCCATTTATTATATTAAACATTTGAATATAGAAAATTTCTTTACAAAAACTTCACCAATTGACCTTTTTTACTACAAGTATGTATTTACCACAAGTAAATACATTCATATTTTATATTTACTTATTGATCTAACAAAATAGTTTTAGAACTTAAAAAAATATTAAAGCCTTTCTTTCTTCTACTTTCTTATTTTATATTTTGAACATTAAATTTCAAGGTTAATTTTCAAGTTATCTAATCCAATACTTTAGCCACTGACCCATCAATCAAGCCTCGCCTCATCAATCACCAAACGTACTTGAATATCTAATACAATTATTTCATTCAAAAAAAGTTTTTTTCAATTTCTTCACGGCAATCGATCACGTACTGCATTAAAAAAGAACCTGGCTTCAGAAACCGAAAAGCATTCACATTTTCGTCTCCTCTAAAGTATTAGTTTTATCGGAGTTTACCATCAAATTACCTATCTGAAGGCTTCATTCCTACGACGTACGTATGTAGATGTTTCAATGGGGAGGCAAAGCCGGTATAATTGAGTCTTTTTAGAGCCAGAGCCTAAACCGATCTCTTCTTCTCCTCGAATACAGCCATCTGCCCAAAGTCGACTCGTCACTCTAAACCAAAAAGACGTTTAATCATGATGGTCCAATTAAAATATTAACATTTTCATTTGAAGTTCCTAGAGTTATTATAAATTAATTATAATACAACTGACACGTCCTATAATTTTAAGCATTGAGTTTACATATCTATCGAATAAAATACCTGCATAAACGAGTTACTTACGTGCAATGATACGCTCGAGTAATCTTCTTTATTTTTTTCCATCGCCCTGTTGATTGTATTACCTGATAAAAGCGAAATGATCAGATTCCTATGGCAGAATGTAAATAATCCTCAATCTAAAAGCATTTATGATGTCGGAGATTTCAAAACAATCGAATGTTTGCGGAAAATGAATCTGTTTTCTCGATGGAGCGGCTCGCTCACTCGGAAAATTATGGAAACTGAAAAGGCGGAGTCGATGAATTCCAATTCTATTAGTTCTGCTGGAATTGGTTTCTTTATTTTACTCTGGGGTAGTTGTTGCAACGGTCGCTATTCGAATTTAAATTAATGGGATTAATTTACTGTTAACTTATAAATTTTTTATACTGTGTAGCTGGAATTACGGCAGATTTCACGGTAAAATTTTAAAGGAACTTTATCCGAAATCAGCTTATAACAGATGACAATTTTACAATATTATTTGGAATTAATTTGCATTCTAAACGCTACTTTAGCAGAAGGATATTTAAAATAGTCGTTAATCTCCGTTTTAGGTAAATACTTATTTATTAATTTATGAGGAACAAATACATTTTCTCTAATTTTCGTGAAGTAGGAATAGAGCAAAATAATCAATCTTGTGTTAGATAGCAAGCAATTTAAATTTGAAATACGTGTTTCATTTTTGTTTCGAATTTTCTCCTGTTTTGCCGTATTTTCCGAACTGCGATCCGGCAAATTATCCAAGCTCTTCGTATGCGAGAACTTAAGTTAAAACTTTCAGCGCGTTGTATAATTTAATTACCACGTCCCCATTTGGTAAAGCAAACACTACCGAGGATTAATATGCATATCGAAAACTATATGTGTATAAAATAATCCAATTTGTTACTTGAGCATAACTAAAATGTTTAAACGTACATTAATAGAATGCTTTGGTATGATCTACTCCGTCAACCCTTTTAACTGTTCTAAATATTTAATGGGACTCAAAGGAGCTCCATCAAATATCCATACCGATGTCAACTTCTGCTTAGTTCGCAGCGAGAATCATAGTCCTTAAATTTATTAAATCTCTTACTTAAATACCTCACTATTATTTTACTTACCGGTAATTTTAGAGGATGTAATAAAGAGGAAATTAGGTAATAAATATACCTAAAGGAGAGACCGCTAAGATTGTATAGGTGCATTATATTAATTGATTTATAGCTAAAAATTTCCTATTCCGCTCAATTATTGATCGAATATTATTTGAAATTAGCATATATTTGATAATAACTGTATCCAAAATTTTTATCGAAACAATCCGGAATTTCTATAAATTCCTCAACTGAATTGAATATTCAGGATCCTTTCGAATTAGTGACGTTTGTTAAATTTCAATAAGGAAGGAATTCATTGAAAATGCCCAAATTTCAATACTTAATAATAAACTTGTATCGAGTTCAACTAGGATCATTTTCAAAGAAGTTAAATTTTTTATATACATGTCAGATTAAACATTCTTAAGGGAACCTAAATTATTCTACATATTTGCAGACTTCATCTTGAGGGAATAAAAAAATGTTTTTTCACAATAAATTTGAATATATCAATAGCAACGTTGATATTGTAAATATTATTATTCACATCTAATTGGATGCTTCCCTTGTTTCAATTTAAGACAGGTATACACAGCTATAAGGAAAATAAATGATTATAAGGTCTACACGAGAAATAAAAAAAAACTACCTCTCGGGAAAAAATCGTGTGGTTTGTTGGGAAATGTATTCTTCCCAACTGGATTGGTCAGTTACGCTTGTGCGCTTTCTACTCGAGCCGAAAATTCAGCTTCACACGTGAGAAAATTTTCAGTTGACGTCGGGACGCGCACTGGCACGTCGGAAGTTGTGGCAATCGGCTCGAGAGCACGTGATTCGTCGACGAGAGTTGATTTTGAGAGTTCGAATATAAATTTTTCGAAAACGAAATTTTTGATTTTCTATTTTCCAAGTAGGTAAGTTTGTATCGTTGATGAATTAGTATTTTTAAACGGAGAATTATAAAAATAATAAATCAGTAGATATATATAGTAAAATTTTGGAGGAATTAGATTAAGACTTTTTATAATTTTAAAGGTCAAAAAATTTAATTGTTAAATCAGAAGTGAAAAATTTTCTCTATGCCTCAATTTACAGAAAATTTATTTTAGAAAATGTTAGAAGAGTTATGAACACAACTCATTTCAATATTATTTTTTAATATTCTTGTTGTCTTTTGAATTGAATCTTGTTAGATTAATTTACAATTTACAATCCAAAACTAGGAAATAAAATACCTAATAATAATAATAATAATAATACTTACCATTAACTTGTTTATATATTTTCTTTATCTTTTTCACATAACTTAATAAATTTATTAAATAACAAGTCAATTTTAAATTACGTGTTATAACAATTTTTCTTGGGTTATCCACTAATACAAGATCCAGCTGTGGAAAGATTTTTGTTTTAAAAAGAGTAAATTACAAATAACGATAAAACATCAGTTTTATACACTTTATTATCTTCTCATCTTATTTCTTTTTTGTATCATATTTCAGTTCCCAATGTGACAGATTACGCGAAGAAACGAAACAAACAATTGTATATAGTATATAAGATGTCGGTGGATGAGGATTTATTTTTGAACGGCACCGGGAAAACGAAAAGCATTTATCAACAATCCTCCACTGGGGAAAAACACGTCCTTTTTTATCCAACGAGTTCTTTACCGGCGGCTATCGACGTTGAAGACCACAAAGGCACTGCGAAGAAGCTACAAAAACAGGTATTTAACCAACTGCTTGCTATATAACGTTAAAAACTTTTATTTCTATTGCTTAAAATAGTTGATATATCGCATATCCTGATATATTTTTTTCTATATTTCATTTTTTTATAAATCTCTAGTATTAAAAGTTGTTTTAGAAAGTAGGTCAATAAAAAATAATTTGCAATTTTTCCAATTACATAAGTGATGTACCTATTCTTGAATTTTTATTATTGAAACAAATGTTTTATTTCTTTTAGAAATTACGATTTATTCGGGTTTTACAATCTCCCTTTTGTGCACAAAAGTCATAACACAAAGTCCAATATGTCAACAATAAAAAGTTAGGCTCAGGTGTAGAATCCTTTTGATTTTCATGCAAGCCACCAAAAACAAGTTTCAGTGATTTGTTCTTTTCGTTCTGATGTTCGCATTAGGCGCAATCCGGTGCAGCTGGCACCACACTCGTTTTGGATACACAGACAAAAACAAATTACTAGAACCAGAATGGGGTTAACTTTAGGGAAAACCACTTTAAATTTTATTATATCTACTTTTGGCTCGACATCGTATTTTTTATTCCTAAAAAGCGGCTAAAAGAATTTAGCTGAAAATATTCCACGTAAACAGGCAGATTGTATCACATTTTAAGTCTCTCTGATACAGTTAAGCACCCAGTAGATAGCTATCTCATTAAAATTTATCTAAATACGAACGTAATTAAGTAATTTTTAATAAATATTTTACGCAACTTATTAATTTAGAACTTATTACCAATGATTTATTTTTATTTAATAAATCAATAAGTAGCTTAGGTTTTCTATAAAAATTTTAAAATGTGCACTAAAAAATTATTCTCGACAATAAATAAAATTTGGCAGGTATATTTGATTTAATAATTTTTTATGATCTAGTTTATAGCGCCGTATTCAAATGACGCTATGAAAATGTACACGAGTACGCGCTTAGCTAAATGGCAGAATAATTATTCATTTAATTTGCTTAATATGCCGATGCAATAAATTAATTAAAAGCCGTTGTCGGAATCAAAATATTTTAATACCAATTTTACGTCCTATTTTTTTTAAATTATAAACAAATAATTGAAATTTACATAAATACATTCAGTCATTGTTTGTACATCATTAAATGTTCGTTTCTAATTTACATTTAAGCCTTGATTAATACGTACACTAAAAAAAGATTGAACGGTCAAATAATTTCACGGGATTCACAAATTAGAACGGGATAATTCTTGGTCTTTATTTAGCTATTACCTATCACATAAAGCTTCATTTTTGTACAGTTTAAGCTGTCTTGAAATCTTAAAACTTCCGAGGTAATTGTTGCTTGCTTCAAAAGTCAAATTTCATATAACATAATATAAAATTACACAAATTCAATGTTCCAGTGTATAACAAAAAGGTCTACGGATACAAAATGTTAATAAATGGTTCAATTCTTTCTGATTTGTTCGGTCGGAATTGGTGGCCTATGAAATGATTTTCCCATCGTTTTATCGGCCGGAAATGATTTCCAATTAATATATCCTAATAATTTCGAATTATTAGTGTTTATAGTCCCGTATATTTGGATTACAAATAAATTTATAGCCATGTACAGGAGTTAGACTCGAATATCATATAAATATTTAATGATTTTGGACACGTTTTATTGTTGGCTGAACAGAAAAATATTTACAAATAATAATTAAAAAGGTATTTTATTTGAGTTATTTATTAAGTAAGCTAGTCAGTAGATTACTGGTGTTATTAAAAGTGTTAAATAAATAAGATAAGAGTAAATACAATAAAGATATGCCCGATATTTACTAGTAAATATAATTTATGTTTGGTTAATCAGATTCAAAATCTGGAAGAAGCATTTTCTTCTTATATCATGAAGCCAGATGATACTACCTATTTTGCGTTTAACTTAATATTGAATAACAATTTCGCTTCTCTGTATACCTATATCGGGAAGCCTCCCCGAAGTCTCATACATATCCCCGAATTTCATTATACCGAAGCTTCCTTTTAATATAAAACCACGTGAGATTATATAGATGACGACGGGAAGTGTATACAACCTCGCTCAGCACCGCGACCTATAGGTGAACGTCTACTCTTTAGCTGTAGATAGTTGTTGAGCTTTACTCAATTTATCTAGCCAAGCAATATTTTAGTACCTTGGTACATTTGGATAATACATATTACTATCTTGAAGAATCGTTGCTAATTGCTAATAAAGGGAAAGCAAACCTGTTGAAAAATTAAGGGAATATTGTAGGTAACTTTCTAATATTTACTATATACGTATATATGTTATCAATTATCAATTTTTCTCCCTTGGCAGACAATTAACTGCGAGCATGACGCCAGGAACGCCCGTCTTAAGGAATATATTTACGAAATAGCATTAATATGGTTGTAAAGTGTAATTACTCGTAGGCGGCAGGTTGATGTTACTACACTATATTACCCTAAGCTTAACTTAACTTATTCACACGCGGAGACATGAAATTAACAACATGAAGGCGACTGATTTATGCATCGAGCTGTACGTACTTTCTTACCGGTTCAATTAAAATTTTATTATTTATACCAAAAAAAATGTAACTGCATTATTGCGACAGCTTGAGCTTTGTAAACAATGTGAAATAATGTAAATTAATGAGGAGCAAACGGATATAATAAAGCAACTTTTTTTCGTTATTGATACAAAAGACTCAAAGAATCAAACATTTTTCTTGCCACTGGATAAGTATCTCATAATTCAAAATATTTGTGACAAACTTGTTGTTATTATCGATTTAAATAAATTATATAGGATTGTGCTCCGAATAAAATTGTCGTCGAAAAAAGAATTAAACGTTACAGGCAGTGTTATCCGAAATATCAAGGCACCCAAACAACTTTAATAGAGCTTGTATGGGCTTTTACGTGACAAATAATACTATCGCGTGTCCAGAAGTTGGTTAAAGTGCAAAATTCACCGAAAGACATTTTTATTTCTCGATCTAAATAGCAGGTAAAGTCGCATTTTGGTTAAAATTTAATTTAATGGTTTTCAAAGTCGACTCCAATTACACCAAATTACTGCTGCCACTTACATGCCTATTAAAATTACGTGATTGGCATTGATATTTTTTTAATGGAACTAATGTCGATGACTTCTCAGATTGGTAAATTTTAATATACCTACATATAGTTCTCAAGGTATTTTGGTTTTTCCTTCTTTGTTAAGCATTAAATATAATAAATAAAAAGATCTCCGAAAAGGCTGTCATATAATCCTATTTTTGCCGAATATCTAATTGGATTCTCATTACTAAAATCAATAAGGCGTTTGTTTGTATAATTACCCAATAAGGACCTTTAACGACTTACAGTAGATTAGCATCCCGAATGGAAATAATTCGAAAATATTGACCTGTTTGTGTCAACTACACTAATTGGTATATTTTGAATTTGTATGCTACTTACTCCTTATAATTAGGCGTATTTTGGTGGAAAATTACAAATTAATGACACACATTTAAATTGTTTGCTTAATTAATTGGTAAATATTGCAGATTAGATGATTTTGAAATATGATAGTTTGATTTTTTAGGCCCAATAAGCATAATACGTATACTTATAAAGTAAGAAAATCTGCAATACAGATTCTAATCTTTATATTATATCATAGTATTTTTAAAAATAATATTCAAAATGCCTAAAGTTTTCTATATTTTCATTTAAATTACGTTAAATTAGCCTTTATTTAACTAGTTCAGACAAAAACGTCAGGCTTATTTAATGCAGTTTCCAGATGATTCCTAATGAAAACTTGAGCTGGTTTAATTAACCGGAGCTATTTCGAAAGTTTGTTATTATCAAGGTGTATACTTTGTAAAACATATGAAGTGTTTATTTTATGAGACCATAAAGATTTATGGAACTTATGTAATGGAATACTGATTTGACAAATGTACTAAAATTAAAAATTACTAAAATTACTACTGCTAAAATCTGTTAGGAAAAAGTCCGATAGCGGAATTACATTTATTTTCTGGTGGAAATTTATTACGGATTAATAAAAGAATTGTGGTCACATTTATTGAACGTCGTTTCTGCCAGCAATACTAAAATCGGCATTTCTTCGTGGCAAATTGCAGTGGAATAGTAATAAACGGTAAAATAGCAGGTGTTTGGTTGTCAGAACGATGGAAGATATGGGTAATTAATGTATAAAATACAGCTATTTTTTACTTCAGGCATCCTCTCTGAAATACATCCAGCAGATTACTGAGAAAATATTTAAATATTTTTAGAATATTTAGGTAATTTGAGACAATATCAATATCACGATGTAAAAAAAATGATATAGAAACCTACTCCTGTTAATATTGTAAGCTGTAATTTAATTTTGGAATAAGTAAAATTTTGTTAGGTAACTACTGCAGAAATTGAAAACAACATACGTACAGGGTGGCCACAAATTTGTAGATCTTTTTAAGCTGCATATGTTAAAATTAGTTACATTCATTTAGAGTGTCCCGTTTTTTCGTAGTAGTCAAAACTTATACATTTTTAAATGGAACACTCTGTTTTTTATTTAAAAATTGAATTTAGCTCGTTTTCAGCTTTTTAAAAATAAAATCTTGTACAAAATGAATATTTTTGTCAATTTTAATCATACTGCTTACAGGGAGGATCCAAAAGCAAAAGTATAATTTTCTCCGTTATTTTAAATGGGTCACCCTATATTTTAGGGTATTTAAGTATTTATCTAACAGACTATCTAAAAATAAAATCTTTGTATAAATTTCACTGCAATAAAATATCGTATAGCTTTTTAAGGAATCCTCTTCATTATCTTTTGCTTCTTTGACTCTTAACTTATTATTATAAAACTTATTAAATCCCCTGGAATCTTTTTTACAATTATAAATTTATGTGAATATAGAGATATTTGTTTCATTTTGGGTAGAATAACTAATTTCGTCGATAAATTTTAGTTTACACCTTACATACTTAGATCTATAATATTCCATCACAGGAAAAAATATAATTAAGATAAAAAGCAAATATCTTGGAGCAAAATATTTGTTATTCCTTACCATAAACCCGCAAATTTATAAACATTTTCACATTAGAATGCTATATTGTTATACCTACTAAAAATCACTTTATATCTTGCTGAATAATTTAGTGAAGTTAATTTAAAAAAAATGTAAATTTTTATAACGGAATCAAGGTTTTTCTAAAAATTCTAACGTCCATACACTCGGCTCTTTATAAAACTGGACTATATTATTTTTTCACTGACAGAAATATATGAAAGAGCAGTTAAGCAAATGGAAAAACATTTTTTGTATCTTCAATATGCTGGAGTGGTTTTTTGTTTGTTCAGCCATCAAAGTGTAAATCAAATACTATAGTAAATAAATTCAATATGTCAGTAATAATGATGTACCTACTACTACAATAAATAGAAATACACAATGCACATAGGAAGTAATAACGATTGTTAAATAACACTTCTTATCTCTTAAATTATATTGGACTATTTATAACTTGAAAGTATTCAACAAATTGTGGAAACATCTATTTTATCAGGTATAGTGTTATAATTTATGAAATATTTGGAGAAATAATGTGTATACTATAATCTCTTCAATTTTTGCTATTTTCAATGAGTACTCAAAATGCAACTTTTTAGATCGGCATATAAGGGATAAATATGTAACGGCTAACCCTAGGCTAAGGTTGATTAACCTTCCCTTCCTTAATTGGAGACTAATTTAATTCAAACAGACACATATTTGAAACACAACAAATCTCCGTAATTTCTGCGCTAACAGACAGCTCATGATATTACTGTTCTCTGTAATTCCGTATGAAGATAGACATTCGCGAATTACCAAGGCAATGTGTATGGTTAATTTTGGACATAATATGTCACCAGGAGTTTCTCCGCTAGGAGATAAGTGAGAAGGAGTTTGGGTTTTAGTGTTAACTATCTATCGCATAACTTAAGAAAGCGGTTATATAGTATTATTTCGGGTTGTTTACAACTAGGTGAACAAGTTATTATGCCTTCTACATAACGTTTCTACATACGAACTACACTAAATAGATAGGTAGATAAATTTTTGCAAGTCAAAATATTCGAATCGAAAAGAATTATTAATGTACTCGCTACTATTTGCTTAGAAACTCGGGTAGTTCAAGTTGATTAATTAAGTGGTTAAATAGTCTGAGTGTCAAATATATGTGACAAATGGGAGTATTATTCTTGAAACAGCAATTACAGAGCTATATAATTGCTATTCCTGAACTTCTTTGATACGTTTTGTTATGAATTATCGTTTCATGATACAGCAAAAATGTATAATAGAATTCAGATAGGATACGCTATCGACCCAAAAAAAGAATACGAATGTAATAGGTACGTTATTGGCCTTCTTTTTGAACACCGTAAAATTGAATTTACACTATGCCTGTAGGAAAGCATCAAAACTCACAGTGTGACAGCAGTAGATGTACTTCACTAAATATATGTATAAGTTTCATAATATAGTCCTCACAAAAGGACCTAAAGGAACTGATGTAGCATGCTTTGTCCTTTAAGCAAGACAATTATAATTACTGAAACAATAATTTATTTCCGACACAACTTACTTCTTCTAATATGTTATCAATTACCTCAAACTCCGATTAATTTTCACGTGTAGATCCGCTAAAGAGAGATAAGTAATTTATTGACATTTACCGCTTTTTACTGCTCCTTAGAGACTTAACTTTTCGTCGAGTTGAACTCTGTTAAATTATAAGTAACTCGTTCCGACACGATGAAATCAAAAGTTTGTTAAGACTCGAAATAACCCGCTTCCGCTGGCATCTCTTGTCGATTTTTCGCCTCGGCGAATTTCATAAATGCCGGTATTAATACTTATTGGCGAAGAAGTGAAAGAAATGATTGGGGTAATTTCGATTTGATTTAGTAAGTTGAAGTTTTTCTTTAATAGATGGAACATTAAATTGATTGAGCGGAAATCCAAAGTTTCTTGATAGTCTCTGCACTAGTCATGAACTTTTTCAGTTTAAAAATTCGCAAGGCTAATTAAATTAGGAAGACAAATGGTTTCGATGTCGAAATAAAAAACCCGGAATTCTTACCAGAAAATGGTATAAAGTGAGCTATTATAAGGGAAAATTTGTTATACCTATCGAATTCTAAGCGATATGCAAGAAACCATTAATTACATACCTTTTTTAAGATTACTCTGCATGATATACAGGTTGTTTCTACTCGTAAATAAATGTATAACAAAAACCGGTGTAATATAATTGAATGCGCTGCACATTATATGTAGAGCAGTGTCTTAGCGTCGTAACAAACGTTGCATGTCTCCATGATTTAATGGCCAACTTCCGGGAATCCATCATCTCCTGACGGATAAATTTACTAAGAGAATCCCCAGAGAAACATATAATACCAATTTCGGGTAGGTAGGTATTGTCCTTGCGCCGCGCGTCGAGATGTCGAGGCACTTGTACTTCGGTCGTTCCAGTTGTCTCTTTTTCCCACCGGAGATTGAAAACCTCACTTTTATAAAGAATATAAATAATAATGTACGTACAGAATTTTTTTTATTATTACACGAGCCGGATAAATTCGACACAGCAGGAAAAGATGTTCTGCTTAAAATTGGCTACAATTTCGCGCCGCGCCATCGAGCGTCTTGGCTAAAACGATTTCAAACAGAGCCTTAATTAATGAAATGATTCGGAATAAATTGCCGGTTACATTTCAAATGTAACACAATACCTCAGTAAACTTGTTAAATAATCTCTACGGTTAGCCGGGCGTTAAATATTCGAAAAATTTTATTCAGAATAAACTACAAAGTGAGTGCCCGGACTGTTAGTGATTTTAATTGAAAAACCGTGTCGCACTCTGGTGTATTCGAAAAGCCCTAAAATCACGATTTCGTTTACGTATTTAAAAAGTAAGCACCTCATAAATTTGTAATCGTTGAAATGTCAAACGGTTTCGAAATACGTTTTAAATTGTTTTGAATGAATTTTGGATTTTGGGTAACGTGTGCAACATTATAATATAAACGAAAAAAAAAAAATGGAATATTTATAAGCACATGTAGTGCCGTTTTCATAGTTTTGTTTTCTGGTTTAAAAATTGAAAGATTAAGCTCAACTTTAAGCAGTACACCACCATAATTTGTAGTAAAAAATCCACCATTATTTGAAATTATGGCGGATCATCAAAGGTGAAGATTTTTGCATGTAAAAAAATGTAAAAAATAAATCCCAATAAATACATATTTCGAGACGTTCCTATACTTCTCTAATGTTAAATATACCTCGTATCGACTGAATATCACGTACATATTTCTATAATAATACCCGCCGTTGAGAGAAGACTGCTTACTAAGACGATTTTTAAAGTTGCAATATATTTTTCATTTGATCGAGATTGATAGGGTATAAGAACAAAACCGTAAGAAACGGGTATATTCCGAGAATTTTGAGTTATGGAGTTATAGGTAGTTTAAAAAGCTCACTATTTTTCCAGGAACGTGCATTTCAACAAACATTAAGTTGGACTTGCACGCTGATGAATCGTTGAATTATCTATACATTGATGTTAATATGTAATTATTTGCAGTTGATAATTCATTAGGAACTCGACTGGAATTACTCAAATTGTCTAAATATACAAACCACGTATTCTTATGTTCTATATGGATTGACAATGTCTGAGTAAATTAATTTGTTCAAAAATTAGGAAATAAATAAAGTTATATGAACCTATAGGTACGTATACCTCCTCGTATCTGGTTATGAAAGGTAGCCTTTGCTATTTTAACTTATGGCCGAACTTGTGCCCAGCCACTTGCAGTACTAATGGAAATTAATGGCGTTTATAAAAATATTTTCTACCGTTGTCCTACGTGTAGATTTCCCACTGGAAGCTGATACACAATTTATAGCTCCGTTTGGGATTTTTTTACGGTTTTTGCTAATTTACGTCTACGTCATATGCAGATATGGCTGAATAAGACTTTTCGCACCTGAACATGTTTCCTCTGGTTAGATGGATTTTAACACGATTTGTTGTTCGACTAGTATCCGCCTAGATTGGAAAAGTTTTGATTGAATTACAGGTATAATTTACGTTGTGATTAATCCAGTACCTACTAAAACATGTATTTGTTAATATTAAAATCATATAATGGCATACACTATTTTTGGTACAAGCTACAATTTAATATTTAGTTACCTAGCATCAAGGTAGGTAGGTATTAATTTATTTTTTTCAACGAAATATTCCAATTAAATACTAAAAGTTCGTTCGCTGTGAAATTTCTGAACAATTCCATTAAAATAAATAATTCCAGTTATTTCTAACAATTTAATATAAATTCCGTTCATAAAATATTTTCATTCATTCGTTCTTATCTCTATCTCGGCAGCTGCGTTCGTGCTAGGTATAACAGGCAGCATTGAAATATGTTTAAAATTTTAGACTGGTTGTCTAGTGGAGCTAACTTACCGGTTAAATGTCAGCAGGTATCGAAATTGATTTACCATTCGCTTGAAAATTTAATGCGTCGTTAATATATTTATAGAAAACAGGAAATATATGCATTCGAAAAAAATATATGAATCAATAAGTTTTACATACCTGTTGAGTATAGCGTTTCAATTTATAGTGCACTGTAGCTATTGGTTTTTTGCTATTGCAATTAGAATCATCCTGTAGAAAACACAGAATTCCTTTTTTCGCGAACCTGCAGCAGAGATAATTATAAAATATACAGTGCCGGTGCGTGCGCTTATTTATTGTGGTGTATATCAAATCGGTATCGCGTATCTAGTATCTGGATTCGAGCACGTACGAATCCTGATGCTGAAATCTCGTAACGAAGACTCGAAGTACAATTATGATTAATGCCGGAGATGTTTCAAAAATAACGTCTCATTAAAGTCTCGCACCACGGTAGAGCATAGCGATTTATGACTCCGGACTCACTTTGCAGCCTGTTCATAAATCAGGGACCCACCCTTATACACTCTGACGTCTCACTTGTCACAACAACTACACGTAAATAATAAGATTTTTAAAATTTCTGTTTTGCCTCTCGAGGATTTCGTGCTCACTTTTGGAGGTAGTATCAGGGACGTTCCGGAAGAAAATACGAATACCTAATATTAGAAAATTCTACCTTTAGCTACAATTATCACAGTTTTGTAAAATATAATTATTTGGAAAGTCAAAGAAATTTTCTTGACAGTTCCAAGCAGACATAAAAATTCAATTTTCGGGTAAATCTCAAGAAATCCGACGTTTAATTCATCTACCTTGTATTGTTTGTAATATAGAATCTACACGTAACTGATCCTTCCTTCCGTGTCGTATTTTCCCCTTAGAGATAATTCATGTATATTTATGTAAACAATTTCATGGTTGACGTGAAAATGAGTTTCCCCAAAAGAAAGAATACTAATTCTTGAATTTTTTTAACATAATGTGCTTATACTTTCGGGAAATTTGCCACTGGAGGATAAGCCGGCTACGTTTTCACACTTGTTGAAGCTCTTCTTTTTAAGTTGGTAACTTTTATGAGATCGTTTTTAAATAATGAATTTTAGTTTTTTTGCAACCTAGGTATTAAATATTTTATTTCGATTAAATTAGATTTATTTTTTTCATATTTGTATAAATAATACAGTTTTTACTGCATACGCTATAAAGCATGAAAAGCCGAAAATATTTTTCATTAAAAATCCATTATAGATAAAGTGATGTAGGAAGGATTCAAGGTATTATTTGAGGTGAAAAATACAAACTTTATAGGAAATTCGAATTCAATTTTATACGGATTTGGAGGCGATCAACCTACCCATCTGGCTAATATGAAGAAATAAATAAAGAATTCGGAAGCATTTACGCAGACCGTATTTCATTCACGTATTCTCAAAAACTGAAGTCTAAACGTACAAATATGCATGCCGATGAGAAGCGCGTTTGAGAATCTAAATAATTCATGGATGCCAAGTAGTTTTTTTAGATTCCGACTCCTTTGCGATTTGTGGGAACATCTGCTACCCTAAAAAACTTGTGATACTCTTTTCAGACTTTTGTGTCCAATATGTATATGTACAATTTATTTATAATACTCTGGAGACTGAAACTGTTCAATTTGCGAAGCTTCAAAGTTAACATGCTTCAAAGGGATGTGTAAAATCGAAAATGAAATGTTTCTGAATTATAATCCTACATTCTACTAGATTATGCACTTTATTAATATTTAATTGTATTAACACAACATAGTAAATTTAAAATGGAATTTATAGGGTAGTTATATCGTAAATTCTCGAACTCTTTTTATCTGTGATGATTTCACGGGAATTTTTGGCGGATTCTTGTGCGAAAATTTAAGGCGCAATATTTTAAAACTTCCGTACTCTAAATCATCGTGAGAAGTCAAAAGGTGGAAAGAAAGATTTAATTCTAAACTTTATTAAGGTCGGTTCGGATGTATCTGCCCGCGACGAGTTTTAATTTTGTTTATTGTGTAAATTCAGTAGGGTGTAATCTAATTAAACTTGTTGAATCATTCATTCCTACGTAATTAAATCTTTCAGTCGTTATCAGACGGACTATTGCTTAGGGTTTGAAGGCCTATACAAATATATTTTTATACAAATATTGGATTTTATACAAATATGTTTTATTCATCGTTGTATTCAATTTAAAAAAAATTCAACACTTTATTGAGAAATCATAATAATTATTTTGACGAGTGCAGAAATGTATGATGTATGATAATGTATATGATATGTATGAAATGTATGATAACGGTCTACCTGTACTAAACTATTATGAGGCAATGTTATTAAATAAACTAAATATATGTTCTCTCAAAAGTTACAAATTTATGTTGTAAACCTCATCTTCTTAATTACAAAATGGCTTGTTGAACGAAGTATCTACATACCTACTCGTACGTAGAGAATTGAAAACAAAGGTTGTAAAATAACATATTTCGAAAATGAGAAATAATACCAAACGGATACACACAACATGATTAGCTACAAAATCTATGTTAGGCGAATTTCAGGTAAAAACGGAAAGCATGGTCGTAGGCTTGATGGTTGTACATATGTAATTTATAATTTACATTACTGAAGCAAAATGTGCATAAATAGAACTTTTAATTCTTATCAAATTGAGTTAATTGAGTTAATGTCTTGATTAGATGAATTAGAATTATTCCTATTATTTTTGTGTACCCTAAAAATTAATGTTTCCTATAATGTAAGGTTTAGTTTTCGGTCAATTTTTACAATTCCAAAAAATATTAAAATTACCAAGCTGAAGATACGGCACTGGAAGAAGGAAACATTGTAAGTAGACGTTCATAATTCATCATTAAAAAGGGTCGAGTTCTGTAGAGTGGTCCAGATTGCATTCCAGCAAATTACAATATAATCAAATTAACTTTTAGCGTAGGTACTAATTTACAAGCGCTGTAATTTTATTTATCCTTAACGTGTGAACTGGAGGTGAGAATCGTGTATAATTTCCCTCAAGATCACTTAACATAAAATTACACTTTCCACGGCTTTCCGCCGAGTGTGCCGCAGATGAAAGTTCCTGATAGTTGTTTTTTACGCCGTTTGAAGTGCGGTAATAAGACAAGGGAAGCTTCCTTTAAAATTGGATTCACTCAAAAAAATTATTATTTAGTTTAGTTTGTTCCGCGGAAAGTTTGCGGCTCGACGTTCTCAGAGCGGAATAAAAAATTACGATTATTACTGCAGTTTTCAGATTTTTAACCGCATTAAAATCCACAAACCGGCATTTTGCGAATATCATTCTTAAAAATAAACACAGGGTGATTTTAGCAATATGCAAAGAGTTAACAATTTTTAGAAAGTTTTAGAATTAGGACATTAGGAAAACGATATACATATGTACATACATATGCACCTACAGATGCAAAACCCATTCACCTGACTAATGCAGTCAAATAGGACGCCGTATAGCGTACATTAAAATAAGAACATATTGATATTAAATCTGGAAGTTGAAGGCAGATGATTGATATGACAAGCAGTGCATTTACTAACATATCAAATGTAATATGAATATTTACATTATCATTTTTCTTGGAGATCACTTTCATATTGATGTTTTTCCAGTCGGGATTCTGTTGAAGGATTTCCGAAGACTTGCTTAGCATTTAGGTGAACGGGTTCAATATTTTAAACCTCTATCATAACAACCTCATTCTGTATATTAATTAAATTTATTGTAATATACATATTTATACATTATTTACAGATTTGCATACCTATCTACATTCATCTAATTAACAATAAGTGATAAATATTAATCACCAAATATGTTTATGACAACAGCATTATGCAAGAAATACAAAAATAGTTTGGATAAATATTATATAGTTTTCAGATCGATCAAATTTGTTTGGATGTACAGTGAAGAGAATAAAAGAAATGGACCGTATAAATATCATTTAAAATAATGTTCGAAAGCTTGTAAAAAACTCGTAAGTTTCTTTAAGTACATTTTCTGTTCATTTAGTTCAATTCCCCGAGCAGATGGTAGAAAGATACCTACGTGATAAACTTCCCTAATTCCCAAATTAGTTCTCCTCCGTCGTTATTCGCAGATAGAAATCAACATGGCCGGATAAAATCGTCTACGAACGACAAAATTATGCGGCCGTTTTGCCGTCGAAACGAAACAACAAGACAATGTAACAATAAACGATGCACATTCGAAAAGCGCACTTAAAATAACTTTATACCGACATTAAGCTAATGAAAGCTGAGAGATGCTCGAGGCGAGCCGATAATTAGCCAACAAACCGCCGGCGCGTCCAATGAAATTACTTACTCGACTTAACCGCCGCGTAATCTGGGTGCTTAGGCCGTCGATGCCGTCGCCGCCGCCGAGCAGCGCCGCCGGCCGCAGAAGACGCCGTCGACGACGCTCGATACCGCCCGGTAATGGTTAAACGAAGGATATACACTTACGCTGCGCCTGATAGGGATATTCCGTTCTGGATGAATCTCAACGCTTCTTGCAAGATGCCGCTGGGATAATTACGATTGCTCGACTCATTTAATACGTCTCAAGATATCGCTAGCCTTATTATACCTATAAATTGCTTAATTTTGTTATAATTATAATATATTTTATATTTCCTCTATGTATATCTACTATATTTATTTAATGGCTAATTATCGTGCTCTTTGAATAGAATATATATTTTCTTAATTTTAGCTCTTTATTTACCTACCTTTTAAATTAACATGAATTGTTTATCCAATTAAATATTAATTGGATATTTTATTTACCCACAATAAATAATAAATGTTAAAGAAAATTTACTTTGGTACATTCTCGTATACCTACTTTATTACAAATTACCTATTAATAGGACAATAAACAATGCATAAGTAGATACTAATTTTTTAAATTAGTACATATATGTATTATAATTTATCATATGTAGATTTAATTAATTTACGTTAATTATCGATTTAAATATGAAGATGGCTTAATTTTAATACGTTCCACCCCTGCATATTTTCGATTCTTAACGTCGTGAAATTATTCCCCGTTTTACTTTTACGACCTTAAGACTTTTCATTATATTCGATTCATTCCCTAATAATCTCCAATATATCTTCTTTAACGGGATTTCCATTTATTCATAAAAATTGGGGCATTAGAACATTAAATCTCTCTAAAACGTCGATCGGAAATATATGTTGGAGGGTAGCGAATTAAAAACAGGGAGTTTTAGCTAGCGTGAATTTATTTAAAGGGTATGTTTCGGTCGTTAGGAATTGTTTATTCTTTTTCGAGGGGCATCGAAAATTATTTCGGAAAAAGCCTCTGGGGCATTTGGCGCACTGCTGTATTTTCCGATGTTTTTATCTACCAACACAGACACCTATCCAGAAATTCTGATTTGAATGTTTAATATCCACCAATAGACATTTTAGGTATAACAAATATTCGTAGCATTATTTCATCATTTTTATTACGTATAATTAAAAAATGTAATTACCGAGGGTATAATTCGTTTCTTGCGATTTGAGGAAACAAGGATACGAGGGTGGGTGGTAGGTAACCGGCACGTCTGCGATTTATAGCTTCCTTCGACTCCGATCTAACCATCATTATTCCGAGTTTCCTTAGGAGTCCGTAGCTGGAGTCAATGAAACGAAAAATATCAGTTTTAACGATCAAAATTAGATTACCGAATTTATTTCGAAGTAATTTACTCGTAAGTAGGTATATCATTAGTGCTTCTACTTGTACTAGATTTATTTGTATCACGTTCAAAGTTTACGTTTACCTACATATTTAGTACCTATCTATAAATTTTTATTGCAATACTATCTTGGCAATACTTTGCTTTTTTTGGTCCATGCATCTTATAAGATTTCAATTATTGGATTTATTAAACCAATTTAGAAACTTCAATAATTCCAACAAACATACACATTTAGTCTTTAGAAAAAGGTTCATTGATTAATTAGGACTTCTGTAAAATTTATATCGTTCCTTCGAGTCGGATCAGCTTTTTCAAATTTAGCTCACCTTTCTTTCTTCCATCTTTCCATGCCGCGCATCGTTTCCTTCGATTCAATGAATTAACGCCCATCAAAAAACGGGATATCATAAATTAGGCTAGTTCTAGTTTCGTTTCGAGATCGCCGATAGATTGCCGAGGTTATCGCTACTGAAAATCGACGGTAATTGAATTAAATTCTGTTAATAAATTACTTTTATTACATTTCCAGGGAAAGGCAATGACTAATTATTCCGCCGAACGAGGTTTTATTGTGTGGTAAGCGGTTGTAGATTGCCGTGTTTTAAAGAATTTTAGTCGTATTCAGGAAATTTATCAGAAGTGGGTGGATTTAAGTGTTTTAATTTGCGTTGTAAACGAATAATGATAAGGATTAATCTTTGAGAGAAATCGCCCGTTCAATTCGAAAAATCATCGCTGTTGAGTGATAGTAACGCGAACGCGAATGATTTTATTAATGATTATTTCAATTTTTCTAATTAATTTGTAAATGTACCAACCTAAATATTAATTTCTAATTAAACGAGAGTACCTACAAGATTAATCGCGCAATTATTTCTTGTGCACATTACAGTTACAAGCTGCCGGCCGATTAACTTTCTATTTATCTGCGATCGGTTTCTTATAAACGAACAATCTTCGATGATCCAAAAAAGAGAAATCGTAAGATGGTTACATCATTTTATCTACAACTCAATATAGGATTGGCGCTGGTCTGCTCAATTTACGTTAAGCCTGATTCCACTAATCCTGGAATTAATGCCTTTAGGACTGCCATCTCCGATTCCAGTTTAGTGCCAGCGATACGTAAATAAAAAATACCTAAAATCACTTTAAAAGTAAAGTAAAGGACGGATCCAATTAATTTTACTTTTAGATGAGTTTCTCTATTGAGCACATTTATGAAAATCTCTAACCTATCTAATACCTTTCTAGATTTTCTTTCGCCATACACTACAACTATTCATACATTTATTTTATATGATTTTTCATTTAACACCTCAAAATACATTTTTATGAATTAGTGAGTTAATTTCATTAAAAACGGTAATCACGGTAATCCTATGAATATTGAAACAAGATGATTTCTCACCTGTTCATCTCTTGCACTATTGGTGCCAACCCTTACTGTCCTTTTCCATTACTCTACCCATCCAATAACTTTTCGGCTGACTTTCATTTTCTTACTTTGGATTCGAGCTTATAAATAATAAATCAGCGTTATTTATGAGGTACCAATTATCCGTGATGTATGATGATAGTTTTATTTTGCTAAGAAGATTGGACGCTGACCGGAGACTACTGAAAAAGAATTGTAATTGTCGACTGGAGGATTATTTTGTTTGAAAAGTTTTGTTTTAAATGTATTTAGGCTATCACTTATTATTCGTTTGTTTTTTCGTTGGAATATTCATACTTGGGACTCTTTGTAAAGCCATATGATGCCAGTATGAGCGAATGTTACGATTAATCGATTTGTTTTGAATTAACAGACTGTTGTAACATATTGTACAAAGTTTTTTCTCTTCTGAAAATGTTTATGGAAATACATTTGAGTTAGGGTGTTTTTTAAATAATCTGTTCGTGAAAATGTCGCTGTATATGTATAAATATCAATTTTAGACGATCATATTATATTTAATTCCAATCGACTCGAAGATTATTATCAAAAAGAAAATGTAAATTTTGAGTGGTATTTTATTTGAATTGAATTTTCTTGTGATTTTCCAGCATTATTTTACAATTTAAAGCTTAAAGAACACGATACGACATCGCATTATGTTCCGTTCGCTCCGATTGCTCGTGATCCTACAAAAGGTTTTATGTAAAATTTGAATATAATCCCGTCTGTAATACGAAAATCTTTAACCCGAAATAAAATTTCCTTTTACTAAGTCCCCAAAAGATAGAAAACTAATTGAATCCTAAGGAAATCATTTGTTGTACGAGTTGGTGGTGGATTTTTCAACGGTTTTCGACTTTGGAAATCTCATCACGTCCTATATTATATAGCGGCGTTCCTCAGCTATGCCTTTCATCTTTCTACATTACAACATTACACACGGAAACCAATTATGTACACCTTTGTGTATTGGCTTTATTACCTATTCGTGTATTCTCTGCTTGCTACTGCAAAATTTCTTACTTTTATTGCAAACTTACGGTGTACACAGACGTTGGGAAAATTATAACGTAGGGTTGCACTTCAACTGTATAGGTACTTTAGTTTCATTCAGACTTCAAACTAAAATCTCTAAATTAATACACAAAGAGTATAAGAAATGTACTTTAAATAAGAGAAGCAATCGTAATTTTGTAACGATTTTGCATCATAACATTATACCTATAAAGAAGTGAAAACATTTTTCTACTTTGAAAATATTCATGAAGACTAAATTTATTTGGGGACTACCGAGTTGTACCACGACTACCTGAATTAATCCCTTACCGTTCTTTATCCGGATTACATTGACTACCGAGTTGTACCACGACGTAATTACCCCTAATGGCCTTAATACGCCCGGGATCGCCGAGTTGTACCACGGTATAGCATTTATGCCAAGCGTGGTACCGTAAAATTTTAAATTTAGGACTATCTAATGAATACAAAGAAAAAAATTCGGAAATTGGTAAGTTTTTGAAATTATTCTTCGGCCTACACTTTCTGGAACCTACCGAAGTAGGTGATTTTTTCGCATTCCAAATATTAGATAAATTACCCAATGATGAGAAAGTAATACAATTTTGCGACTACATATTGGACAATTATGTGTCAGAAGAAGCTAGCTTTCCTCCGAAAATTTGGGCATGTACCACCAATAGCATGTACAGGTCTACGAACGCTTGTGAGTCGTTTCATTCGGTACTGAAAAACAGTTTTTATTCTCCTCACCCAAATATATTTCTTTTCACAGACATGCTAATAAATATACAAAGTGAGACGTTCACTAAAATTAAGACTGCCAGTGAATCAGAAAATAATAAAAAACTGAAGTCTGTTACAAGAAAGAAATTCGATTATATAACATTAAAAATTAATGAATTTAAAGAAAACAAAATTAATAAATTTGATTTTGTAAAGTCTTTAAATTTTTACTATTTGCCGCAGTAGAGCATTTAAATGTGTATGTATAAGTAGATTATGTGTAGATATTTTATATTTGATATTTTATTTTATTTTATTTTATTTTATTTTATTTTATTTTATATTTTACTATAATTTTGTATCTAATTTATAATAAAATTGTTAATGGTTATTGTCGGGCTTTATTTTTTAAGTCGTTAAGCCTCATTAGAAAATTCGGTGGTACAACTCGGTAGTAGGATTAGACCTACCTGCTATCCCGTGGTACAACTCGGCGATCCCGATTTATTTCTATCGTATTAAATCTTAATCAATACATAATTATTCGTAATCGTTAAAGAAAAAAACGCGATTATATCGTATTGATTATTGCTCAAATTGCTGTCGTAATTTATAAGGGCCCTACCAGGCGTTTTTCATGTATACCGTGCAATTACTTATTCAGATTAGATATTAAATTTCACTGTAATTTCGTTACTCCAGGTGTTAGCAAGATTTATATTTTGATTAATGACACAGTTTGTATAATTGTGCTAATTACGGCAATTATTGGATAAGCGAATTTTTTGTACTAATACAGGATGTCCCAAAATTCTCGTTCAGGAATAAATAGAGGATGTAAATAATATAATTTTAATTAAGTTTTCGATTTGCCTAATACTCATTAAATATTACAATCACTATAAATATATGAATTTCCCAGATATATCCAATGTATTCGTTTTTCAATAGGGATTTAGGAAAAACCTGCAGTCATTAAAAATAACAAAATATTTACAGCCAATTTTCCAATACCACATAATCTCCTTCAAACAAGTATATATAAAAGCTATAATGCTTTTAGGAATTCTGAAGCACGCCTAAAAATTAAGAAAAAAATAGATATCCCATACCTACCTTCTGCGAACGAAACTCATGAAAGATATTCTTCCGTGTTATAAAATTTATAGAGCAGAAATAGCCGAGGGGTTCCAACTGCTGGTAATTTCTTATTTGTCGTCCTGTTGCGTTCCGGTGGAAAGTTTAATGTAGCGAAAAATAAAATCACATTCGACATTGTATTCGACCCGAAATATGAGCACAAAAACAAACCGATGTGGCCGAAATGCGACAGCAACATAAATTAATCATTCTAATACCAACGGTCGAGGTGAGGCAATAAATTTTTGTCATACATGTAGGTATCTAATACTAGTTTTCTTAAATTCTTAACTTATTAACAATAATTGGCATGTAGACTGCAACAAACTGTATAGATATGATCTGTATGACTTCAGTATTAGAGTCGCACAAAGAAATTTTTAAAACGCATTTCCGCTTGCAAAATTTGTTGTAATGCCTGATTTCAATTCCAACATAAAGGAAGATCTGATTAGATTTCTCAAGTATCTAATCAATAAAGTTTTGTATTGTTCAATTTTACCGTGAAGTTGGACAACTGATAATCCAAAAGGCTCGATTCGAAATTCGGAAAGGATTAAAGTATCGATTAATTCGATGGGAATTGTCTCATACACGTTGAGTAACTTTTCGTGCTTCGTGCCAAATTTTACTCTTCACGTGGTGGCACAATTATACCTGCGGATATTCGAAAAAGTGTCAACACAAGCCGAAAATTCAGGGCATAATAGTTTTTTAGTTGCCTGCTCGCCTAGCTGGCAAGCATTATTAAAAAATTCTGTATAGTAAAATAATTAGTTTATAAGTCGAGTAAAATAAAAAAATAGGAAGAAGAGCGAGTTGATAAAGAGGAAATAAAATAGAATAAACTAAAAGTTACCAACAAAGACAACTAGGAGGATTTCAAATCATCTCTAAAGCTTCAAATAGATCTCAATAAGTCCCTAAATGTAAACTCGATTTCTGTTACTTTATAGCGTATAATAAATTCTTTTTACGCATGAAGTAAAAACCATATGGCTTAGAAAAAAACCGTACCTATCTATTTTCCGCAAAATACCTAAATACATTTTCCCAACAAACCGCTGTTTCCGTTGATCATAAAAACATTTGCATTTTAAAACTCCATTTTCTTATAAAGTTAAGCTCCTTTGTTGATGGTCCATGATAGCGTATATAAAAAACGCGTACTTCAAAGGAAAAGGGCACGCTTATATGACGGCCATAAATATGTAAACGCGCTGTTTATGTCTTTTCGCTGATTACTCCCGGATTCGCTTTATTTTTGTTGATGGTTCATAAAGATTTTCCACGGTCATGGGAATTGGAAAATAGACTTATTATTATTTATTTATTAACACTTTTATCTATCTTATACTTTTGGATGATCCTATTGGCATCTCTATTATGAATTATTGAGGATGTACAGCCACTTGAAAATCAAACCTGGTTTTCGATATGTAAATGGTTTCAACTCGTCGAAATGCCCCCGGTATATTAATCTATTCATGTGTTAATCACAAAGTAAAACGATTCCGATCAAACTCTATAGCTACATCCGTAAAATCCATATATTTGCTGAATACAGCTGACTGACGGACGACCTAAAAAGTGCATTAATTCACATTCCTCTTTCCGTCCGATCGACAGGTATATAATCTTGTTCAGTTTTATAATCTAAACAAATCAAAAATTTAATCAATCTTCCGCTGTTGAAATAAAAATGATGAACCGAAAAATATCCCACCTGCCGACAAACACATACGCTACGACAAGGCACAATGTTGCCAATTTCCCTTTGAACGGAAAACAATACACAAACATCCGTGGATAAAATCACAGTCACGGAAAAATCCCATTGGTTTGAGCTGTACTATATTTCTAACAAAAATTTACCAAAATTTTAATTACAGTAATTTTAGTTACAGTATGATTTGTGGAATAACATTAAATTCTAATCCGTTAAAATCGTGAATTTATATCGACTTAATTGCTCTGGATATATTTTTTATAAATTCGGTTTATAAGCACAAAAATTAGGGGTCAGTTAGTTATAAGTAGAAATTTTAAAATACCTTTATGGATATTTGTGTATTGTGTATGTATACATATTGAGTAGGACTAACCAAAGCCAATATTGAAAGGTTTCATACGTACAATAAGTAAACAAAATTTAAAGTAAAATTAATTAGTTCCTTCAAAGGTACCAATTACCAAAGCTAAAACCGTTCTTTATTCTCGCGTTTTCCTTCTAATTACCGGCGGTACGTTGTTTTACGCTTAATTAAAAACTGATTTCTAAAGATTTCCCAAACTGTAGGTGTATGAAAAACATAATAATAATGACTCCTGAATGAAATATACACCTAATAATATTGACTGCTTTAAGTTATCCTCTCTCCACCCATGGTTCGTAGTTTTCATTTCACCGAAAACGGGCTCGTAACTACTTTGACAAATGCATCGGGTATTAATAAAGCGAAAACAATGGAACGAGAACAAAGTGTGTCCGACTGCAGCCACAATACGCGATGCGATGACTTACTTCATATCTCCAGTCATTGCTGAACCTTTGACACGCCAAAATGTTGATTATGAAAGGGCTCGATTCACGCTTAATTATCTCTCTAGTCTAGGTAAGTATTGCCGAAAGTTTTAGTTGAAGGTTGGGAGATGAATCGAAATGGTTATACAAAAGGGTGGTAGACATAATGGATGTGATAAGTTAATTAAAAAAAAAACTCCTGAACCACTTTCTATACGTTTATTAAACATTTATAAGTAAAGTTTTATTTGCATTATTAAACCTTTGGGGGAAATTAGGACAAGAACAAGGGTTAGAAATCACATATTGGAGCTGAAATTTAAAGCGCGTAGTTAAATAGAGTGGATGTATAGGATATAAGATAATCTAACGTGGAATAGAATCAGAGGGGATTTTTTTAATGAATTAATTTAAATTTTTTAGCAGGTTATTCTCTCGATAATATAACCATAATAGGCAGGTATAAAATGAAATAAATTCCCGATGCTAATCAATCTTATTACAAAACGCCTTTATACCTCGTGCCTTAATACATCTTCATTGTTTCTTCGACCAAACTTTGCATTATCATTGACTCACAAAATACAGTCTTTGTAGCGACATTTGGCTCCGCTCGGATAAAAACCGAACTTCATTTTGTACTCAAAATCGCGGAACGCCGATAGAGATGATATAAGCGGGGTAGCTTTCCAAATGATTTATAGCCGTACATAAAAACACGAAATTCCAAACAGCGAAAAGTGTCTGAAAAAGTATTTTAACATAAATTCCAGTTCTCCCTTTTTTCTGCAATCACAGCAAAAGTGGGTACCTACCGGAGATAAGCCCTTATAATACGCTTTAACTCGAAATATCCAGGCTATACTTCTGAGACTGTCTATGCGGATTCTTTATTTTTTACGCAGTGTTGATGAATACTGAAAATTTACGAACACTCTTACAAACGTATCTACCTAAATTAGAATCTACATCTACATACTCCACAAAAATAGATTCCTAAAAAAGGAAAAAAGGATTTTAATTTTTAGTTTAATTTTCATGAGATTTTATCTAATCTAGCATAAATCCTTTCCGTCACATTAAGATTTTAAGTCACTTTAGGTGTTTTATAAGAAACTTGCTGATTCTGTTTTGTTATTCTGGATGAATAAGATGAAGTCACAACAAAACAATAGTAAATAGTGTCTACACAAACCCGTTGAGTAAAGGGTATAATATAATTTACGTTAAGGAAAATAGCGACTTGAAACATAAAGCTTCTTTCAGTTGAGTGGATTTGTGGAGAAGTAAAAGCTAAAAATAATAAGTCTCTTTCGAGGCTAGGCAAAGGTATATTAGACTGGGTAAAAATAAGGTTATAGTACCCCATCTTCTTTTTAATAAGTGCAATCTGCTTTCTGTGAACGAGACGTAACTTGCAAGAGAGAAAAAGCGAATCGTAGACATCTTTTGAATAAATAATTGGACTGGATATCTTTTGCAGAAAACATAGAACGAGATCCTACGGTTTTACTACGTCGACAAAATGCTGCACTGATGGGACATGTGCCTAGTCATGTTTTTAAAACCTAATACATAATTTCTAACTCCATTTATATAGGTAATATAGAACTATTTTTTTAATTCATATTTAAGAATATGGAATATTAGTTAAAGTTTTTTGAAGTTACGTTATTATAATATAGAGCAAAGTTCTTTCCAAACTTCTTCCGCGAGTATGCCTCTTTACTTCTCCGGTTGAGTTACGCAAAAAAGGGCATTCGTATTTTCCATTAAGTACATAAAAGTCAAAGGATCAAGAAGTCTAGATCCAACTGTAAAGGTGTATTTTTTGAAATAATTAGAACGGAGTTTAGTTTCTTTTTCATGCGACAGTAAAAAAATCGAGTGGAACATTTTCTTTGTATCTCACTTTGCTCGAAAACAAAGAAGAGATTGTTTCGCGAAGAAGCTGGAAGCCGGATTTTATAAAACTATTTTATTCTTGGATAGGTACCTGCAATGAAGTGAAATTGTTCCTTAATAATGTATTCACAAAAATTATTCATTCGTTTCGTTAAAATTTAATGCAGCCCTACCGAGTTAATCCGAAAATTAGGTATATGTATTTAGAATATCTTCTATTTAGTAGTTATACGTATTTCATAATTAAATCTTATGTTCGATTTCCACAATGAGTTCACCTCACAATATCAAAACAAACACAATCTATAATTATAACATAACCTATTATACCTGGAATCGGTGTTTCTATTAAGAACAGTTGTTATACGTTACAGCAGGGTTGATAACAGTCATTTTCCAACTAATCATTGTCTAGTAAATCAGCCGTTTCTATAATGTTCCAACAGAGTAATGAAATCATGTAAATTCACGTCACCTCTCACTGAAATAGCTCTCAGAATAAATTAAACTTAACATTTCTGTGGCGTCATTGACTAGTTGGGTTATGCTCTATATCGAATTCAGAATCGCTCACCGTTCAAGGTATTTTGTATTCCTCTTAGTGCTTAAGGGTATACCTGTATAGGAAGAATATTCTCTTATCTATATATGACTATAATTGGTATTTGTATTTTAAATCATTCTTTGTTGCTTAGTTTTAAAAATATACCAATTTCAATTCGTCTAACGTTAATCATTGATTATATTCATCTACGATTTTATGTAGATGGTAAGTAAGTTTTTTCATTCGATTTAATTTATTTACAAGCGATCCTTGCATTCGGAATTCGAGCTTATTCTTCATATATTTCCTATTTAACGACTCGTTTATGAATCCACCAATGAATCCGAATCTTGCGGGGCATATTCAATAAATTATATAGTATACCTTTTGACGAAGCGAGCCCGAATTAACAGTATTTAGCAAGTTCTGTCGCCCGCTACCTTTGCATCGCCGAATGATTAGGTAGACACAAAGGTGAAATCGTACAATTTAGAAACTCCATAATAACAACGCCATTAATCCTCCTTTTCATGAAAAGGGCTATACTACTAAAACATGAAGAGTTATTAACATTGCAAATTTCATGGGCGGCATATTCCCGTTTGCCATTTTCAGGTTAATATTAATCAAAACATTAATAAAGTAACCGGACACTCTTCTTATTTGGTATTTATTATTGATTAGGAATGAAGATGGTTTCAAAGAGAATTTGAAGCGGTAGTACAAGTAAAATGATATACATACAAAAAAGAAACTTGGGGAAATTAGCAGAGGAGAATCGATTGAGATTGAGATAATATTGATGTAACACAATTGAATAATATTTTTTGAACGAATTTAATTAAAAGTTTGATCTTACATGCATTTCTTAAAACTCTGAATAAACGATTTTTAATTCTCCGAACCCGAATTAGCAAAAAATTGGTTTCAATTAACTAGGTCGTAGGTGAAATTAGAAAATGTAGTTTGTAAACACGAAAACTTGAACCGTTTCCAGCCTAATATTCTCGCTAGTCCGCTACGAACAATGCCGACGAAATAGCGATAATTTCCTGTAGCTGCGGTCTTTCTCATATAAATGTAATTAGCGTTATTCCAGCAAACCCGCAAGGACTGAAGATGGTTCACATACCAACCACTTTAAGGATACGTCTCCCCTGCTAACTGGAATGGAGTTAGTTCTGTTGCTTACGATATCTACAACATGATTAGAAAATGTCACTCCCACCAGAGCATAGTTAATTGACCTTTTCTATTATTGCCCTATATGTTTTGTTTTCGTATAGACCTATAGCCGATAGAAACTTAAGAAACTTCTATGCAAATTGTTATTTATGTACATAAATAATAGACTACTATAATAACTCGATTAATAGATACCTCCAAGGTATATATGAATCTATTTTTGATATCCTCCTTCAAATTATTTTCACCTTTCAATCTGTACGATAGTAAACTGCTACAATAATACTAAACGTTTCTTATTTAATTGTATATTTGCGTGATTATAATTTGCACCTAAATTAGAGGAAAATACAAAGTTGGATTTAATAAGGTGCCATATAGGAGCCAGCAAAATCACGTAAATTTATTCTAATCCAAGAGCAAGCCATTTCTGAATTATAAATTAAATACAAACAAAACATTACCATTAATCAAATTTTGTACAAACAAGGAGATAATGTAAACAGGACTAATGTTTATTAAATATTAGCTTTCCTATTTTGTCTCTTGTTGTGCAGTTTTTCGTGACACACGACACGACACGACAAGCACTGGAATTTTTAATAATCAATAATAACGTTTTATTTATCTCTTCATTTCATTTATAATAGGGTTCATTAAAACCAATTTTGTGGTTCGATATAACATGGGAAAGTTCATACACATTTTTCAATAAAATAGAGTATAAATAAAATGATATTATGTCCAAATTGTTGTGCGTAGTTTACGGTATTTTTACAAAAAATGTTGGATATTGGACGGTTTTGTTCGCTATGGATTTGTCGAATAAATAATAAATAATAAATTACATATTCCTTTCCTGTAAGTTATTTTTTCAAAATTGACATATAATTAACGAAGAAGTTTTGTTTATTTGTAATCCACTCTTAGTTTCTCAAAAAACCTAAATCTACAGAAGAGAAATACTTCACATTTACAGGGAATTATTTCATTCCAAATTCAATTAGTCGATTGGCTTTCAAATTGAATTTCATGATAAATTAGAAGGAATTGCTAAGCAATACTAAGCGTTATTTTACTGGGTATGCTTCTTTCTGAGCTCTTGAATTTTTAAACGCGTTGAAGAAAAAAGAGCTGTTTCCTGCCATTCGGCATTTACATTATTCGCCTTAATTACATTCACTAATCTAATATAGTTTTATTCTTAAAACAAACCGAATTGTTTTATTATAATTTATAAATAAATTTAGTCAATTAAAACTAATACCGGACGATTGGGAAGACTCTTTGCAGTTTGGAAATAATACTTTTAACTATTTTGTCACAATTTTTAAGATTGAATAGTAGCTAATCTATCTCCATCTGAGTCCCAACAAAGAATTTAACGAGACCACCATGTTTTTTGGTTTATACCAATAAAACTGTAAATGTAGTTTCATAGTTTACATTTTCTATTTCCGGATAAAGGTGTTAAGGTGCGAACAAACTTACGACTTTAAACACATACGTTTCCAATTTTTGATTAAAGTATTTATAACTAAGTGGCTAAGTGTCCGAGCACGGATTCAAAAGTGACTCACTCGTCTGGCGTCCAAAAAGTTTCGACTCGTTATTTCGGTCAGTTAATTTCGAGTTTCTGGCTAATCTCGTTCGGAAGCGCGACTGCACGGGATTTTCCTTCTGGAAACTAACGGTATTTTCGCGTAATTGTATTAGTGAAGCTAAGCCAAATTCAGAAATTCCCGCCGGACGCTGATTAAAATGCTGGCCGTTTTCGGACGAGTGACGTGTAAGATGTGAAAAGAAATAAGAAAGGAATGCTTGCTAAACAATAGAAACTTTCTCAATTATTTCGATCTTTTTTTAAAAGGTATTATTTTGTTGATTATCTACAAATATTTTCTGTATCCTAACGTTTAGATAAACATATTTTAAACTTAAAAGCATATCAGGTTTATTCTGTTATCTTGATTCAAAAATTTCATGGAAATTCTAGACAATATTTGCTTATTCTAAACGACAGTAAATATTTACAAGACCAATGCAAATGGAGAAAACTGAAACTGATTTTCTTGTTAAAAATAGTAAACCAATAATTTTTCTTTCTTTCTCATATAAGGAATGGGTTAGCATGATAAAGTAGTATATGTATGTGTAATAGGTACATAATCATAACTAGTGTAATCGAAATGAACGACATGTGAAGTTGAATTTAATCCACTGAAAAAAATTACAAAGAAGAATGAAGTTGTAACATAAAAATTGGTGTGCCAGTCTCACTGTAAATTATGGAACGGAACAGATGCCTGAGGGAGAAATAAAAAGCAGCGGCCAAAAATATCAGCGAACTCAAATGAAGAGGAAATGATGTGAATAACTGGTGATGAAAATTATGAATTTAATATGTTTCGGAACATTCGCTTACCCTCTTTTTGCCGACTCATGATGGACCAATGATAATACCTAGATGGACAAGATTGTTCTTATAACTATGCTATTGGTTTACTGACTAGTCATGTACCTATGTACATTATTTATTCACCTAATTGTTTCAAAATTTGTTTTATTACCATTTGCAAGAATGACTATTGAATAAGGGAACCAATAACTGATAAAGTAAGCCTATAATTAGTTAGTTTATATTAATTAAACTAACTACTACCTGGTTATTGTTTTTAGGTAGTAGGTATTGTAAGCAAAAGAAGTATAATATATTTTATATATATTATGTGTGACAATATTGTTTAAACAAACACAGAAAATGTGAAAATTCATTCTGGTCAACTGGATATCCCTAGCGGTTCACTAGTGTGAATGCCTCAATGTAAAACCGACAAAATTACAACACAAACATATAGCTGAAATGAGAAACGACTGAATACGCTTGTGGGACAAAAATTGCAAAACAAAATACATCCGCTACTTATAAAATATTTACATCCGCAAGAGCATTTCATTAATGTCCGTGGTTCCCACTCTTCCCGTATTTATTTAGCTGCCTAGTATAAATAGAAACATGAAAATTAGACTGGAACGTTCAGGAATCGTCTTTATAACCAGCACGCACACTATCTGACTCATATTTGCGAATAAATCCGTAGAAAATCTCTGTTAATAAAATAGTTTTGTTTTTAATCTAGTATCTATCTACCTAGTAGGTATGCACGTTAGTTCAATATATGTACTGATTTTTGTAATTATCCTTTATGTGAAAAAAATAAAAAAAATGCTAATGCTTTTCTGTTACTCGTACACACACCGCAAAATTAATATATGAAAGAGTAGGTACACTGTTCATATTAATAAATAAAATTTTCATGCCGAATTTTGAATCTATTACATATGCATTTTTAAGCTCATAATACTTTGAAATGTAGCTATGTATGTATGTATGTATGTGAGAAATTTACGATTATAAATTTTTGGCTTGATTTCAGATTTATAAATAAAGTAATCCGACAAGCCAATTATCTGACAAGCTAGTTAATACAAACCCCAAAAAAGACTGATATCCAATTATTATTACTTATGTATCTAAAAGTAAATATTTTTTTTAATACATTCATGTGTTTGAAAAGAAATAATTCATAAAACAGTTTATATTATGACCTGTCAAGTTCTCAAGATATAATAGTTAATATACAACATATGTAGGTTTGTAATTTATTATAACTGCTTCATTATAGTTTTTTAACTTTCAGAATTCCAGTCATCAGATTAATCGAAACTCCTACAATAGTATTTCCGGGTAAGTTGTAGGTAAACTACATTTAGCAATATTCTATTATAACTTTATTTTATTCAAAGAAACCATTTTTATAACCTAAAAATTTACATATTATTCAAACTCGGAGTACTCAAAAATGCAAGCAAATATAAAAATTTTCGCTCAAAAAACATTTAACCAATGTTTTCCAGGTCGAAATCATAACATTAAATATGAATAAGTTGGAAACAGGTAGTAGGGATATGTTTTATAGTGACTAGTTTCTTTGATGCATCCTTTAGGCCTTCGGGTAGAATCATCGTCCTCTTATCACTTATTCAACAAGCCAATCGCTTATTTTTAAAGGGGTGGTTTTTTACTCGGGGGAAAATAATTGTTATTTTAATAGTAAAATCCTGATTTAGGCGAACTGTTTTATATCTTATAAAATATTGGCTATATTAAAAGTTTTACATCAACGACTTTAGAAATAAACAAATTTATATGTAAAGTCAAGCACACTGTAAATATAAAAATAAAAACGGTTTATTATACATAATCGTAGTCTCACATGAGGTTATCTACATTTGAAAAAAAAAAGAGTCAATTTCAGCAAATAATTATTCATCGTCACGTAGTTGAAATGGTCGCACAAAATCGCAGTTACAATACAACCCTCAAATATCTGTATTATTTCACCGTGTTTATGGAAAAGATCGAACGAAAAAAAATCATAACGCGTGACGATATGAAACGATGGAAAGCACAGACACGCGCGCTGGATTTGGCAAAGTGTCGAAAACGGCATCAGAGGCGTACACAGCATTGGTTCGTCGATACGATCCTCCCATTACGGAATTTACTGAACAACCACTTTACATCCATCGGATATCCCGCATAGACACGAACATGAATATTTCAAAGTAATAGCTCTCACTCCGGCCATATTTTTCTTGCTCGGCAAACATAGATGCGCAAATACTGGCGGGTCGCTCCGGCACGTCTCGTAATCCCTTTAATCCTTTCTCGAATGTTTTCCTTTCCTTCCTCTCTATCGAATGGACCGCACTCCTCTTTCACTTACCACTTGCCGGGATAATAAACCAATTTCCATGCTTTCGTACATTTTTTGGATAATAATCGTCGACCACATTGCCTCGAACCCGAAATAGGTGAATTTTGCAAAATAACGAACATGAACCAAAATATGCATTTACAATCACTTGTATCACTTTACATTATTCCTTGTTAGTTATTGATCATGTAAGATTTAATTGAAACATAAGAATCTTGCATCTAGATAAATTTTTCAACTAATACCTAGTAATTATTTAGTCCACCATGAACTTTCGATGTAACTGCACTAGAATTTTTCTAATATATACTATCCTTGTATATGATTGTATTTCTCGATGTTTCCGCTGGTTTCCCTCAAGACCGAATTTCTCATTTATTTTCCCGGATTACAAACCAATTTCCAAGTTTTTAAAATTTTCATCCTTTGTTTACAATTGCCAAGAACGGACGACGATTCGGTACAAAAACCATTATTTTTGTTGAATTAACGATTGGTCCATTCGGAAAGCAAACAAGAAATTAAAAATGAGATTACATTCCTTTTATACGAATACGAATCAAATTAAATATAAAGAACCTTTTTAATTCTTGGAGCTTCGATTTTGTCACATCACCACTTACTTATGTATGTAATAAGCTGTATGATATTGGTACCTGAAGGTGCACCAGATTTGGAAATTGTATATGATTTTTTTTATCCGTTTTCCGTTAGTCCGTTTTCGAACCCTGAGGTTTCAACAATATGCCGTCAAACCGCCCCTCCTCAATGACCAATATTCAACTTATAATGGGTTTCCGAATCCCTTTTCAACATGTCGATTTAAATCTGACAGAAAACTTTCGGAGCTTATACCATTATCCTAAGTGGCAACTTGTAAAAAATAGTTTTCCCATTGTAGCTAAAATCTTGCATTAATACAATGCACAACATAGACCCGTTTTACGCAAAATATCTATATCATTTCAACCGAAGAAATTCTCCCAAGACGAGCCCGAATTAAACGGGCGATCACATCGCGAACCTTGTCTGCGGAGATGCTGACAGTTTTCTCTGCTAATCCAGCTACTAGCCGCCCACTAAGTAGCCTAAAACCCGTAAATAGATCCGAAACCCGGGGGACCCCGGAGTCAGGCCACAGGAACTAATTAGGAGCCACCGGACTTGCGGTTCAACATCAGAGCAGGCCGGCCGAGGCTTCGAATCGACGACCTGTTACGGCAGGTTACTCGACTACACGCTTTGAAGCTGTAAACGTTGACTGCGGGCTAACTGCACTCCGGACAGTTCGGACTTGTTTGCCAAATACTTGCGATTAAAGTTGGTTGGAAGTTGCTATATGATGATGCGGAAACTTGGTTGGAGGTACTGTCTTGCGGATTCAAAGTCGACGTTAAGTTTGTTTTAAGCATTAAAGCAGTAGTGTTAATAAGTAGGAAACTGTATTATAAAGCTTACTGGTTTATTGAGCTGTTAAAATTGTATGAGTAGGAGAATTATAATAACAAAACGTTTATCTGTTAAATATTAACTGCTCTTATTATTTAAATGTAATGTTGTATACGTGGTTGTAATAATTATTTTTTATTTCTATAAATGCGTAAGTATACAAAAGCCCTATAAATGCTTTAATTCGCACGATTCACTATAAATTACCTAAATTTGTGAAATTCTATAAGCCCTGACCGATTTGCGGTTTCTGTATAACAATAACATATTTAGGGTGCAATTGATTCAGTCCCTAAAAGCTACATAGAAAGGAAGTTGCCGGAGCGCTGTTCTGGCCTGTCGGTTGGAAACAAAAGTCGAAAGGGAAGTCGGGTTTTTCAGGATTCTCTACGCCGCCTGCGATCTTGTAACGTGACAAATATGCCGGGGGTCGCGCGAACGGGACAAATTGGGATCATTTAACACGTTAGAGCACTAATTCCTCTATACCAAAATTTATTTCCTAGAATTAATAAAAGCATTTGCGGGCTCTTTTCGAAATGGCGGTCCTTCCGGGAATTTATTTATCAGGAGGTTTTTATAACATTTTTTTATTTTATCACAATTAAACCCGAGAATTACTTTCTCTTAATTGTCCTCTTACCTACTCCTGCTCGATAGGCATTTTTCGAACAGTCTATAAAATCAAAAAAAAAATAAATGAGGTGCAAAAATAAAACCGGCCTCCTTTCTTTCCTTCCCTATTATGAAACCTTTCTTTTGTTGTATCGTTGACAACGCGGAATTTAGTTGATCACACATCCATATACACAAGCAGATCCGTTTCTCATCGTGTTGTCGATCAAAGCAGATAGATTTCTTAGCGAGAAGAGATGTCGATAAATCCAATTGGGGTGTCTCTGACACCCCCGATAGCTCTCAATGCTTGTAACGCTGGCTATAATGGTTGTTGAAGTATTCATCTCGTCATTAAATAAACATGCCCTGTTGTGTTCCTCTCTCAGGTGGAAAATAATGATTCTTTTGTGTGATATTTATTTTTGAGGAGACAGTTTGAAGGATGAGAAATTTGGGAATTTATGTATGCAGGTATAAACAAGTTACTCCTTGGGTAAAAATATTTCATGACCTACGTTTTTAGTTACATTTACCATATAAAAAAATCTCTTACAGTATTGTTATTCTATTTTCTTCATATTTTAACGTTATCCAGTGCATTGACTTCTCTTTGTCTTAGATACATTTTAAAATGTTCCAGGGATGTCATAAATCTTTATTGTAGGATTCATGCCGAGTAGCATCTTGTAATGATATTAATCTTGTTTTAAAAATGTAAATAAAAAAGTTTTCAATTTGCTTCTGACAGTAAAATTGTATCAGAGTGCGCCTTAAAGTTTTTATAGAGGAATTAAAATCGTTTTCATTAAAATGATATTAAATGATATAAAAATCAATCTTTTATTAATTATAGTGGTACCTATACTAAAAATATTAAGTGTTTTCTACTATAGCTGTACATATTTTGAAATATTCGATTTTGTTTTAACGAAGAATATGTGTACTATGTGTACTATGGTAACAATTTTGTTCATGAATGAGAATTTTAATACTATTATGTTCTAAATGTATGAAATTGCAATTTTACTGGAGAAACCGGTAGTAACGAACAGCAGCGCATTTTCAGTATGGTCATATTATATTTTATGTAGGAGGTATAATTAAATGCATCCTCTATCAGTCTAATATAGTAAAACAAGTCAGATAATAGAATAAAAAGGGAAATATTAGAATGCAATTATTTTATTACCATTCGCTAGAAATTTTTTGTCAACCAATTTGCAAGTACTTAAAAGTAAATTCGGAGCTTTTTCTCTCATATATGGAAATTTTGTAATATTATATTCGCATTTGATACGACGTTATTTCAACGTTCCATAAATGAAATTTAATCGTAAAAATAAATTACTATACCTACGTATTTTCAAGAAAATAAAAGTTTAAAATTTTTATGCTTTCTGAAGGAAACGCAATTTAAGATAGACACGCCATCCTCTTCATCTTATATCTAAGAAAATATATTAGAGTTAGACTGTCTCATTTGAAAAAATCACTTAAAATAAAAAAAATCCGTTGGTGACGATAGGGGATAATTCAAAGGATAAAAATTTTTGGAATTTCAGGTTTCAATATCAATTTAGATGAAAAATACGACGCCACTGATTTTATTGTCACATCAGCGCCCTAAAGGTTGTTGATCACATGTCCGTTCTGAAATCACTAGGGATTTCTCAAAAGAAATCTACTCTACAAATTTATTTTACTGTCACTAACATTTGTAGACCTCGTCCTCTTTTCTGATATAAACCGTATGCTCAAACGATATTTTTCCGAAGAACTTCTAGTGCCATCTTCTAATAATCCTATCTATTAACAACATGTCGATATCACTTTCGAAAAATATTTATTTTACACTTTAGTTCTGCTTTCTTATAGTATACAGGTAGATCACTAAAGTTTGTGAGGATTAAGCTCACGTGAAATAATAAGAAAATAACCTTAAGACTACGTTAATCGCAAGCACTATAAGTAATTGAAGATGGTTGTCGCTCTGAACTTAACTGCATGCCCTGATTAAATTTGTTGCGATACCATTCTCAACATCCCACATCTATCAGAAGGGTTAAGTGAACTTTCTAATACCCTCAGCCTTACAGTATATTGTGTTTAACAACTCGAAAATGTTTGATAGCCACTTAGCAGAAGTTTTAGGAAAGCAAGATTATACTTCTTTTTGCGGCGAAAGACCAACTGTTAATGTTAAATAATCGCTACTCCGCAGGGCTAGTAAGAGAATAAAGGTAATATTCATTAGGGGCTAGCAAATGGGATTTTCTTATATACGGAAGGTATTGTTTTTTTGTTTAATTTATTTTTGGATTAGATTTCTTTTATTTTTTGACCTCAACATACTACATAGTCTGATAAAATAACCAATGAAGCAATGGTCTTCAATTCACCACTTAATTCTTTTCGAAAAACCAGTTACAATACATCAGTTAATAGAGTTATTAAATAAGACAAATTAATAATTGCTCTGTTGGGGTATGTATATAAAGGTGCTATTCAAATGGGAAAGGAAAATTGTCCAAAGTAACAAGTAAATTATATTAGAACACCTGTAAGTACCGAATGTCGCCTTCTAAATAAATGGACATGGTATGTATTTGTGTAGGAAAGTGTTTTGGACTTTGAAATATCACCGGTGCTGGATACTAAATTTCTCATTTCCCCTACGGATTTCCCGTATCAGAGGCCAACGAAGACAACAACATAATTTATAACATTACGCCCAACGAGACAAAGACGGTAGATAAAGAATAGCAACGGACTTGCTCTAGAATTGTTGCGTATAAGTAGTTCATAATAGTTGTCCTGCCTTTATGTTTCACCTCAATTACCTTTATAGTAGAAGAATATAGAGCATACATTTATTAAATAATTTATGGTTAGATGTTCTAAGTCCATCAAACATGAATTTATTTTCATAAAGAATTACAATATCAAGTCAGGGAGCTAGTCCTCCTCTGAAGGAAGATGAAATAAGACTATTCCTTAGATAAAAGTCTATTTCTTTTGAGTCAAGGCACGTCATATTTCGAATGAAAACAAGTCATTTTGCATCTCTCGGCAGTTTTTTATAATGCTCCTTGGGAAATGAACTTCACCATGTGTTTTTCAAGATAGTCCTGTAAAACATATTTATTATTTTCTTTTGTCGGTTTGGCTGAATTGGTACAAGATAAGTACAATACTCCTACAGAATAAAAATTTCTTTTTAACTTGTCATCCTTATTGACAAGCTGAGATCATAAACGGTGATCATAAAAAAAATAAACATAATAAACATAATATTTTTAGACATTAGAATATTAGAACATGTATCTACTTAATTTTTAAGTTGGTTTTTTTGTTTAAAATAAAAATTAATAAGAAAGTTGAACTTTTAAATTTAGTTTCGTAATACACTACAAATTCATGTACAATTTATTTTTTCATCCACTTTAACTTTGAACGCGACTAATTCGCTTGTACCTCCGGTCTTTTAAAAATTGTCATTCCTATTTGGTCTCAATTTAATTTAAGTCGAATGGAACTGGCGAGCTGGGGGAATTGGTATTGCTTATTTCTTTATTACCATGTAGCTTTTCACTTTCAGTAAATTGGATAATAATATTGTTAGTGCAGATGCGATAAGCAAGACCTAACCGAATTACTACAATTTATATTATGACAAGAAAAAGTTATTGCAAAATGTATAGGCTTTAAAATTGAATGGAAAACTTATCGAAATCGATTTTTAATTGGCATGAATTATATATGAAGAAGAATACAATAATTTGGATAAAATATTAGATACTTACAATTTATACATTTTTGTTGGGGTAAGAAATATTTTTATAAAAACTTCGTATGTATACCTATAACTATAAAAATTGAATTTAATACCTAAAATTTGCCTGATTCATGTCCCCTTATTGCAATGAATCAGGCAAATTGCATATAACAAAACCTTAACTACAAACAATTTACTCCTTACTGATATGCACGCGAAATAAGTAGGACGACAATTTTAATTGAGGTTTACCTGTATTCTATAGAACAGAATAATTAGTGTTAGGGCTAATTATTTCGGTATTTCTGTTAGTGTAACGAGTACCACGTATAAAGTGCTTAAATGCTTTGTAATTGTATTGTAAATGATGTGTGCTTGATCTCTTTGAATGGTTACTCCTTCAAATAACGAACGGAACCGAGAAGCATTTGCTTGTAAATTTAATTCTAGACGGCTTTGTGCTCCGCCTGTCGGGTTTATGAAATCAAATTGTGATACACGCTTTTAATGAATTAATTATGTAGTTTAGGTATATTTTATGGTTCGGGATTGGGGATGAAAATATTGATACCCACTAAGGAACTTCGTATCTACTTTATAACGAGAGATTAAAGTAAGAAAAGAATATATCGCCGACACTGCTTCCTTAAAGAATGTCTCTCTTTGATCTTTACGCGGTGTGTAATAACACGGTGTTACCACTATTAGTCCCGTGTCAAGTATCGGGACCTCCGCCTTCTTCCAGTTAAGGAATCTCGGGTCATATTTCACTTAACCTGCGATAAATTCCCGGACTTTATCGCCGCCTCGCCGTCCAAGAAACGTAAAGCCGTAATGACCTTATAAAATAGATAGTAAATTATCTATATAACGCTCATATAACTCCACCTCGCCCAGTTAAAACATAACACTTAGATGGATATCCTGGAATAGAGAAAGTAAATCTCGAATTAAACTGTTATATGAACGAAATGACGATCCGGGTTATTTTATGTCGCAAATGGAATTTTTACCGCGGAAACTTTGAATTATTTGTGGAAATATTGTTTCATCACAAATAACTCTTCGGGAAGATTTATTTTCGTTATTTACCCGGGTTCCGGTAAAGCTGAAACTAATTTTCATACGAGTCGAGCGAAAAAATGATATACTATTTATCAAGCGCGAAAACACCTTTATTATAATATTGCACATGGTGCCGGTCTGGTATCTTTCTTTGTACGAAGAAACTTGAAGTTTAGATTGTATCATTATATTCTGACAGTTTGACTGGTGTTTCAGGATGAAGAAAAGTGAAGGAAGTAGCAATAGCACAGCCGCCTGTGATACTCAGGACTCGAGGGGCCAAAGCCGACCTGATCCCGATACTTTAGACCCCAAATATAACTTTAGAATTGGAATATATGGATGGAGGAAAAAGTGCTTGTACATTCTCATTTTAGTGTTGCTTATTATGGTCGTCGTGAATCTGGCGTTAACTTTATGGGTGCTTAAAGTTATGGAATTTTCATCTGTGAGTATTGAATTATTTTGGCTATTTCATTTGGAGTCTTCTTATAAGTAAATCACTTAAATTCCCTAATAATCCATAACAGTAATTGTAGTATACATATGAATTTTTTCGGGACAATCTGTGTAGGTACATAACCTTCGAATTATTCGGAATTCTGTTTGTTTCCCTGTATCTGAAATATCTAGATTATTTGTGTCTACGTGGGGATAAATTCCTACTTCATATAAACTGCCACGTACGTATTTCGGTTTTGGGCCAGTGGTTATCCGTGTTTTCCCCTCTATTTTCGGCTGTTATCGTATCATCGCGTTATTGGACATACATGATTTCTTTTGCATCCCTTTTTTATATTTTTTTACGTTACTTAACGGGTTCATTTACATTTTTTTTTCATTTCGGTAATAATACATTTTATTTCGATTGCACTTTTTAGGGTTTTATCTCCCTAATGCTTTCTGTTTGAATAATGTAATCTGAAAATATTTATTTTATCAGTATTTATAAATATTGATATAAATCTCTTATTGTATCCTTGCGTAAAGCAATTGTAAGATACATGCGAATGTTGATGTTCAATTAATTAATACAACCTCTAAAATTAAATATTTTTAATCATTCAAACCGACCTACGAATTTAAATTGGAGCCTTTTTAAACCGTAAAAGAATTTCGTTTCATGTGCTAATTATATCCTCCGGTGCCGAGATGAAGAAATTAACCGAAGGGCAAACGTAACTAAAAAGTATTCACTTTTTTTATAATTAGAAAGTCTTTTTTGTTCGTTCACAATAAACGGCTGCAGCGCAAAATAAAATGTATTCATTACTTGAACAAATCATTATCTTGGATGAAACGGAAAAAAATCTGGAGGGGAGATTTTAATTAATGGACATCTGTTGGTGTAACCCTTAATTTTTCTTAATTTTTGATGAGGGTTTGCGTATACTTTCATCCATTTGCCACAGAAGGAGATTAATCGTCATACGCAAACAGATGCATTATTATAGATATCTAATAATTAAATGTAATCTAATATTATCGTATCGTCAAATAACATTATCTTTAAGGCTAATATTTGTTTCGAATTTCCATTTACTTCGCGAAAAGCAATTTCCCATATTTCTATATTTACAAATATTTCTGTCCTTAAATTCAATAAATACATCAACACTGTCAAAACAGAGTTCGGATCGAAGCGGCCCTTATCCTCCTAAATTTCCCTCGAGAAGTCCCGACCCGCTTATGCCTGCTGCCTGCTGGCTCACTAGAAAAACGTCCCGGAATATATTTCACAATCGGCCAAATGTCAAATATTAGCTTTGGGGATTTAGTGGCCCTCCGTCTACAAACGTGTGGTAAACCACGTAATTAAGTTAACCAGGGATTCGACCTCTGGCTATCACTTTGCCAACATGTAACATCGATTATATTGTTCGATGGCGGAGGAAATGGACCTTTCCTTTCCCTGCGAATTTATTCTTTTACGTGTTAGCAGGGGAACGTCGTGTTAACATTGATGTTCGGGTGTAAATTCGACGGGGTAGATTTTTCAACTAATACAGGATATTATTAAATGCACATATTTTTTTGCTTTTATCTAGGTTTATGCAATTTATTCGCTTATGTTATTCTTCAACGTCTTCCATGATTTATATCTTTTTATTATACTCTCTGAACGTTTGATTGATTATTTGAGTTCATCACAGCGAACTTTAACCGTTCCGTTTTTTGAATTTTGCCGAAATAAATATAATATTTACTTGATAAAAGAACAAACGTCTTCGATAAATCCGTATAATCCGAACGCCCGTGGGCTAAAGGTTGGGATACGTTGCGGAGGAAGCGATGCGTCTTTTTGTGCGAATCAATTCCAGCGTGTTCTTGGATGGGTCAGAAGCGGAAACTGAAAGGCTGTTTGATATATTTTCGAATTTGGTTTTGATAGTTTAACGCCCGCACAAGGATATTTATGGTGCTTGTTAAATTTTTTAATTTATTACCCTTACTTTATTGAATTCGATCGGGCAATACGAAATAATTATAAAAATAATTTATAATCTTCTAATTCCTACACAAAACGATGATTTAATTATTGTAAGTACATTGCGCAATTATTCGTAGGAAGACAAATAATTGCCACTAACGCCGAATTTGTGTTTACCAACCTAGCTAAATGCAAACATCAACTGTTTACTGAAATCAATATCTGCTTGTTGCAGGAGGGTATGGGTCAGCTGAAAATCGTTGCAGGTGGACTGAAATTGGAAGGAAAAACTTTCGTACTAGATAGTTTAATAGCCAGTAGCATTAAATCTAGAAGTTATCAGCCCATAGTGTTAGAGTCAACAAAGAATCTCACGCTTAGAGCGAGGCATAAAAATGGTTACATTGATAGTTCAGTGGTTATAGGTGAGCTGTTTTATTCGCAGAATTTTTGGAGTTTTCGTGTTATTTGTTGCAGGAAATGAGAAATTAGAGTGCCTAACAAATAATTTTAAAATAACGGATGATCGAGGATCGCTGCTGTTTTCTGCAGATAGAAACGAAGTGATAGTCGGTTCTGAAATACTTCGAGTGATAGGCGATGGAGGTACTAGCTTCAGCGGATCGTTACAAACCACATTGGTACGAGCCGAGGCCGGTCACGAATTAAGGTGAGAAAATGCCCACTGAAACTACTCTAAGTACCTAATTGTTGAATAATGTAGTCCTTCTATTTAAATATCGTATAATTAGTAAAATACTGGTGAATAAAATAGATCCTTTGTGGCTGATTCCTTCGAGCCCGTTGACTTTTCTGGATCACTTCTGATGTCCACTGTCTAGGCTGCGTTACGTTATCTCTATAAATGTTTTCTTAAAATTACCATATTATCGTGTTATTCATAGTGTCGGAATATACAAGCACGGTGAAATTGGGATAGCATCCCTGTTCATAAAGTTATTTCAACCCGAATGAAATTATTCGGGTTAAGACCGGTAAGGGTATATTTACAATATTCATAATTCAAGAATACGGCTGAAACGTGGTCACGAAGAGATCTATGTGGTGTACATAAGTAGATTTAAAATAGCATTATTATTATCTTTATTTGCCTAATTTTAAGTGGTTTTTTTTATTATAATAGGTGTATAAAAAGGAAAATTTAATTAAATTCTAATACATCACCCTTCATTTAGAAATAATCTAAATAACTATCGGTTTTATTTATTCATAGTTTTAAGTGTAGAGGCCCTTATAATTGAAATTATTATTTATTTATATCCACTAGCATTTCGACAATTTTACCGAATTGATTACCAGGAAATATAGGCTTATAGGAGAGACACTGTATAATACCTTGCCCTTTTATGTTATAGACTAGAATCACCCACAAGATCCTTAGAGATAAAGGCTGCAAAGGGCATCCACATGGAGTCGCGAGGAGGCCGAATACGAGCTATATCGTTGAACGATCTCACGCTACATTCTGAGGTAGGAGCCATCAAATTGGAGACAAGTTCCATTCTGATGCCGCTAATACCGACTGCCAAGGTAACGCCTAGGGCCTCCACTAGCAGTACTTACGATATTTATCAATTATGCGTTTGCGAAAGTGGTAAATTATTTCTCGCTTCCCCGCATCTGGTGTGCGCTTCTGAAAACGATGATAGATTATGTCGATAATATTAGCGAATAGAAAGGTTTTATGTGTACCGATCGAAAACGACTTTTCATTAATTTTGTATTAAACCTATGATATCTAAACACCTAAAAACTGCGTTTGATGTTCATTTATTGGAACTATAGGTAATACGTATGGACCATCCGTAATAAGCCGTGACATTTGTTGAGTACACATGAAATTCATATCCATCGTAGCCAATTTGTTTTTTATGTCATATATTTTATATGAGTTTTATTAAACGCCGTGTAATATACGTACGTATCCTTTTGTACATATGTTTATATTTCATTTCAAGCTGAAAAATATTTTGAAAAATAAAACTGTAACAAAAAGCGATTAGTTTTTTTATTTAGCTGTATCACAAATTTAAAAAAATATTTGGATTTTATACAAGAAACTCGGATTAATCAACAAACATGATCTAATCCGCAAATATTAATAAAACTGGCTTTCCTATGTACTAATTTCCGCAGCGACTGGAATACGATGAGAAGTCGAACGCAAATCTGTACCGCTCCATTGAAACTGTCAAATCTATCTAGATGAAATAACTTTTATTTATCTTCGATAATCAGAAGGGAATCCGGGAGAAGAGTTTTCGTAATGTTCTGTGCCGGAGAAACGAATGCGGAGATATGCAAATATGGCCGCCATTGTACAATGGCAAAGCACAAAGCGAAAAACGACATTAAATGACACGAAAGCATAATAGGTTTCCAGATTATCAGCGCGTATGTATGTATACAATACGTAATATAAAGAAGAATCTTTACAAATCATGTTCGGTGAATTGAAAATGGAAACGTCCAGTATGTTAGTATTGGTCTAGTTATTTACTAAAACCTAGTCAATTTTAAAACCGTTTCTAATGATTTTGAATAAAATGAATTGGATTTCTTTTAAGTTAACTATTGTTCCTCTAACAGGTGAGTATCTACGTACTTCTGGTAATTGGTAAGTAGGTGTAACAATATAGAAAAATAAAACCCGAGTATCAACTCTGCTAAAAGTTACCTGCTATTGAAAAATATCTACAAATGCATTATATTAATAAAAAACCATTAAATTGATTGTTAAAGTCAAACATATATGTAAGAGCAATTAAACAAAATTGGAACATATGAAATTGAAATCAACGTTGAATGGCAATTAAAATGCAATTTCATTGTACATTATTCCTGTTACACCTTCAGAGGTAGGACTTCAAATCCAATAAGATATTAAAAAAAAAACTCATAAAATTCTTTATTTTATGATTCATGTTATTGGCGCTATAAAATCGTCCAACGTGACCTAAATAATTTAGTTTTAGTTTGGCGTTAGACGCTAAATTTGGAATAAATTTTAAATACCTAATAAACTTTAATTCAAAACGATACCTATAAACTCTCATTATTTGTAGAACTAACTATTTTGAAGCATTTCCTATATTTCAATACAGATCAATAACATTTTTTGATAATTTGTAAGTTTATTCCAGAGATAAAAAAGAGCAATCAGAGAACGGTCCAAAATTCTTTTTGCAAAAAATTGATTTTTTAATTCCGAATATTCCCTTTTAGTAAATATGCCTTACCTTTATTTAAATATATCTATAGGTAGATATAGGAGTAAAAGTAACGAGTTGTTATAAGAAACAAAGAAACAAAATTAATTACCTACCCTTATAACCTTGTAATAAATACTGAAAACTTGCGTTTCAGCATGACAATAACTGTATTGCTTTGTTTCAGTTAACGGGTTAACCAACTAATTATCTCTGATTAAATGCATAAATATCCGATACTCCAGGCGCTTTCCCGCAATATTTCTGAAACACCGTTAGTATTATCTTTCACATATCGAAATTTCGCTGAATCCAGGGAGACCTACCTCCTTAACTATAGACGAAGTTTGAGCAAGAAACTATAAGGCTTTAGCTTAAATTGAAGATTAATTACCCAATTTTACAACATTCAGAATATTCTGACTAAAGTTATACTTATATTTTATTGGTTTCAACTCTCTTCAACAGGGTGTCCCTGAAAGTGTGGACAATCTCTCGGATCCAGATAGAACCTTAAAAATACCTGCAAAACTAAAAAAAGCTAAATATCTTTCAAGGAGACTATTTTGTGTGTTCCTTAGTAGTGTCCACATATTAGATTTTTATTAAATTATATCGAGTGCTTTAAAAAATATTTGAAGAAAACCTATTTACAGCGACATTCTTCAAAGATGCATATCTCCGCAGAAAGGGCCTGTACGGAAAAACTTTATAGGAACTTGTCATCTTATTTTTCCATGTTCTATCTGGACCCGAGAGATTTTTCACATTTTCTGGGACAACCTGTGTACATCGTGATAGCAACAGCAGTATTGAAGCGATGTTCATACGGTTTATTAAATATGTACCTTTTGCACTGTATAAGGTATTGAATTTTTCATTGTGATAAACAGTTTAACCTGCTCTGGCACCCGAATGATAGGCATTATTCCCAAAAAGTAGCTATGTTAAATACAGCGGGCATTCTCGAAAACACTCCATTACCCTTTAAACGAGAAATAATCGCTCTGTATAATGGCACCGCAAAAAAACGTAACCCCTGGATCGCGGCAAAAATACGTGCATAAAAACAATAAACGTCTGTCTGCGGAAAAGATAAAAAGAAAAGAAAGGAAACATCGAAGAGAGGGTCGGACGCATCAGAGTTGGACGGGCGCCAAAAGCGGCTCTATTCGAAAACAGATTGATGACTTTGAAAAGGATTTTACGAATTCGCGAAAATACGATATGGGGATTTCCCAAACGACGTCTACTACTATTTTATCCCTATTTTCCAAAAAAAATCTAAACGCCAATACGTGTTCCAGGTTCCAGGTTCAATGAGACTAATATAACAATATCCTATTAATCAATATTTATACTATAAAACACAGAAAGGAACAAATTAAGATTACCTACATATCTATCCTTTACCAAAAAATAGCTACATCTTAACCCTCTCATGAGTTAATTTTATTAACAACATTCAGAATGTTATTATTTATTAAAATTCCTGTAAGGGATGAACGAACTCTCTTCAACAGAAAAAGCGTATTTTCTAAATTTGTTGATTTAGGCATTTGCTTTTTATGTTCGTTATGACCGTGAATGTGCCAGCTAGTCCGCCCCTGCGGGGTTGTAAGGTTGTCGTTAGAGTGGCCCTCAATCGTAGCAGTAGCAGAACTGCGGTAAACGTGACATGCTGGACCTGAATTTTAACGAAGAATCCGGAAAGTTACGGTGCCGGAATCTGTTACTTGTTTAGGTATTTAAATTTTTTATGTCATCGACGATTTTACAATTCGTGTTTTTATGAGATTCATTCAGACCTCTATCGATATTATATTGCGTTTCCCTTTTTAATCAATTTCCAAGCTGTACTAATATAGCAATTGGAGACACTCGCGAACGCGGATGTACCCAAGATAAATATTATTGAAGCGTTTGAAGTTTAAATAAAATACTAAATTGTTCTAGATACAACTATAGATCTGATTAGGTATTAGAATATCTTATCAAGTCCATTCCATATTCACTAGTTTTTACACCTTTTTCTTAACTAATTTTTGCGTAATCTTCCCTTTTTCAACCACTGATAAAATGTGCAAGTAAAGTTCTAAATTTTAATCAGTACCTAAACAATTAGGAATTACTTTATAAAATTATATATTTTTTGATGAAGTACACACATTATGTAGCTAGAGCAGTTGGCAAATAATAAGGCCGAAAAAGTTTAAAGGAGCCGACCGTCACCGTCGTTCCGGAATACGCTAAACATGCATAACGCGTGGTGGCGTCGGAATCAATCAAGTCGATTTGAAAGGTTCAGGCTTTAAATCGGAAAACTTAATCTAAAACGCTCTTGACTGGTTGTGATATATACCTATGCCCGACCTCAAACGGTTTATTTCACACATGTCAGATAATTCTGAGAGGGCCATAAACTAGTCAACTTTTCTTGATACATTGTTAACTTGGGTAACTTACGAGCTTATTTAGGGTGTAACATGATGCATTTATTTTTGCAATACGAAGGATTTTCAGTGGATAAAAATTTTCAAGCTTGACATAAAGCTCTAAATGAAAAGCTCGCGCATTAAATAATGTTGTTAACGAATTTAATTAAAATCGGCGCAAATAAATTACAGAACTAACCACAGGCTCGTGTAGTTGCCGAAGTTGTTGAAGGAAACATTATTAAAAAGTGTCGAAAGAATCCCCTGCCCGCGAAAAAGATTTTAATAATGTTTTCGTTGAAAAAAGTTAAAAGTTCTTGATCTCATAACGAATTTTTTATTAGATAAGTTTCCCAAAACAATATGCAGCCGTTAGATAATAATATTTCTTTTCGAGTATAAGAATCCGCGCATAAAGTAGTGTACTTCAGAAATTCGGGTTCATAAAACCTAAGGTGAAGAAGTTTTTACGTCCATCATCGTGTCTAAGCTGCGGTAAGTTTCCGGAAATTTTCGTGGAAGAAGAGGTAACATTCTGTTCTAAGAGAGTTCTTCTCCGACTAAAATTGATTTTATCCTGCCTGCACATATGCGGTATGCAATTGAAAGTGTATTAAAGATCCTAGGTACAGAAATTACCAACGTCAAAGTCTTGTTAAAGCCGCAAATGCTGTACCCACTTTGTTACTAACTGATAAGAACAGCTTTGTTATATCTATACAAGGTATTTTCCGCAATAACAAGCTAATTTAATTTTTGGATTAATTTGTTTCATAAAAAAATGTCGTATTATCAGCTTCCTAGAAGAAAGCTCGCTCTTGGATTACTTGTCTAAAGTTCTTTCTAGACCACCCTAAATCTAAATTGGTTTAGTTGAAGTAATATTTTTCTGAAATCGAACAATACAAATAATGCCTTTGTGAAAACAACTCTTTGTGAGAAATATAATTGCTTACCTGTGTAGCCAACCATGTCGGACTGTAATATGTCCTTAACGTATTTTTGCTTTTGTTTTCCATTAGATATTCCACAAAAAATGGACAAATATTGAATTTGTCCTGGGAAATACCACAATAATATAGTTACTATTGGACTACACCCACAGAGAGATGTTTTTAAGTATAGGCATGCATAGAGAAAATTAATTTTAATGTTGGATTATAGTAGCAAATATCAAATTACAATTTTATTGGCACTTCAATTTGTAGGATTTACGTGGCATTGGCAATTAATTCTATCATTGCTCAATGGAGCCACATCTGGAGGTCACTTTGTGTGGTGAATGTTACGATAATTCGCATAAAGCTTATTTGTGTTAGAATTCAAATGAATACAAAGACTAACCTGATATTGTCCATTGTAGCAGGACTGAGTTCGTCAAGCGAACAAAACAGATATTTCCGAACAAATAAGCACGTTTACAATTGGTTTTCGCTTTGGTTCTTACCTACCAGAAACAAACACCGCGAAACGACAATAACATAAACATCAGTTATTTACAGCACGTTACTTCATATGAACCAACATAAGTACGGATAATAATAGCGCTTTTTTATACTTCGAATTGCTCATTCAAAAAAGAGACACCAACCAGGAAACCCTTTTAATGTAATAAAAAAGAAAAAGTTTTTCTACAAACTAAACTTGCATAATTTATACTATAGCCGGTAAAGAGAATGCAACATGAAAATTGAAAACCGAATAACTTCCTAGCCAAACTTTATTACTTACTGCCTGAAATTTTCCAAATCCGACACGGCACATATTCTGTTAGTCGCCGAGAGCTGTTCATACCGGCAAAAGTTTACGTAAGTCCATTACAAATTCACGTTAGCCATAATAAGATCATCATAGTTGGCCTGTCTGATGGTTTTGCTTGGCTTCCGCTACCTATCTATTTCTATAGGGTGCTTCTACATATTTGTATTATCTCACTTATATTTACTAATATAACAGACAGCTATCCCGATGTATCCACTTACTAACCCCAAATTTTGCTACCAGTGTTTAATATCAATATAATTAGACATTTCCAACATGTTTAAAATTAGAGCAAACACTCGCAAGAATTCTATATGAAACTGTTATTCAGCGAACGTCCAAAAATGTGTTGGTAGATTGAGCATGAGGGTGTAGTGTTAATAATGTTACTTACGAAGGTTACGCCCTGTAAATGGCTCCAGAATCAGTCGAATACGTCCAGGTGTGTTTCGGTCCCACGGCAGCTTTCATGCATATTCCACAATCTCATTTGACTGCATAATCTCGGCCCGTACACACCCTTGTTTACTATGACATGTAACTTATTTGCTCTCTCGCACAGCTTATGTTTCATCTAGACAAACACGTGTCATAACGTCACTTTAGACCTCCTGCGCTAATGGAATACTAAACAACATTCTTGCCTGATGGTATCAATTATTTGTGGCTCGTCGATGGGCGGGAGAGGTACATACACGAAATGGATCTTTATCGATTGAACGACGCTTCAATCAATTTTAAAGTGAATTGTCTATATCTATAGGTGAGTAAATGCTCTTGCTCTGACGGATATTGATGGAAGGCAACTACAATATTTAGTTGGGAGTTACAAATTAATTAACGTGGATAAAACGGAGATTATTTATTTATATAGTTGTGTACAACGTTTACTTTAATCATCCATTGAATGTGTAGAGTCTTATGCCAAGTAACTAAGTGCTACGTCTATTTATTGTACGGAGTATTTACAAAATTTTATTCAAAAGTTTAGAAACTAACAGTAAACGTGAAATATTCTCGTAGTAATTTTAATTAATTGCACCATTCTGTGGCGCAGTTCTGAAAAAATCAATTACAATCTTGCATTCGTTCTAGAACCTATAATTACTGCGTTAACAGGTCGTCGAACGACCCAACTGATTACTCCAATTCAACGGGAGGCTTTGAGTGAGAAGAGGCGTTAACTTAGATTTTCAGCGAAACCGCAAATAAAACCATAGAGAATCACCGATATGAATTTATGATGAACTCGTTCAACAGCATGTGCACACAACGACAACGATTTTCAAAATCGGTGCGATAATTTAATCGTAATCTGTATAATTGGATGATTGGACGTCATTAGTTTATTTTCAAAATGTGGCACTGACTGTTTGCCAATAATTGAATGTGGAAATTCTGAAATTCCTTCGACCGTAAGATTAAATTATCACGTTTATATTGTTTTTAAAAAGCTTTCACGTACAAACTAAACAGCTTTTAACGAGGATTAATATACAAAGTGTAGTTAGAACTATTTAGAACAATTTGATTATATTATTATATTTAGGGTAATATTATTGAATGTACCTATTTATGGTTTACTGATGTAGGTGCCCATGTTTAGGGGGATTTAGATAGTTAACTTATACAGAACACGTATTGACTAACAATAATCTCATGTAAATATGGTTGTATTCAGAACGTGATGTGATTTCGGGCAAAGTGAAGCTGTTAAAAAGTTTTAATCTCATGCTAAGTGTACTTCGTAGAATGTTAGTCCGAGTCTCATAGAGGGTGTTTCGGAGCAAACTTCGGGTATGAGCTAGATTATGACTCCCATAGTAGGTAATTGAAGGCAATTGTATGTACATAACAGAACAATTGAAATAAAAATCCAATAATAAATTCTGATACATGCATTTATGGGATGAGAATAGGTGAGAGGTGATATCAAAAATATGGAAACTTTTCTATTTAAGTAAATACATTTGGAATAGAATAGTCAATAACACTCGAGTATAGTACATACTCGTCCACTCACAAACCGACTCAATTAGGAAGAAAATATGAAAGTAAGAAGTATCCAAGCATGTGTTACTTTTATTGTTTGGTAGAAAGAATACAATTTAAACCGTAATTGACAAGTATATTTTGACCTGTGGTGAGGCTTGCGGAGTTAATAAAGTTGGCAATGACTTTAATATTGTGATCGTCTGTGAAGCTGTTAGAACTGATTTTATTTTTTTATTGGCCGTTTGTTTAGCTTTTTACTATTATGTGATGTTTTGGGACTAATTCGATTTCCGGAAAAACCGAAAGGCAATATTTTCACAATTCCAGTTTTACAGACTAAATTTAATCTAAGCAGTTTATTAAATGAAAACAACAACAAACGATCATCCAGATTTATTCGGCCATCGTATATCACATTCTAATGCATATGTATAGTGTATCTACTAGAATCAGTCCCTGCAGTAGCGTAACATTGAATATTGAAAGTAAACACTAGTATTTTTTGTAAAATATTGTTAAAGATATTCTCTTCGTAAAACCACTTTAAAAAGATTAGCTGGTACTGATAAAATGAGAAATAAAAATAACGAATGATGATTCAATTGAGAATCACGTTCGTCTGTTTGTTATTTTTGGGACTATACGTGAATATGTGCAATTGAATTCTATATTTGTTTGTTATCTGAAAATTTTTATTAGTTCTATACTCGTTTTAGTCGTTTTAAATGCTTGATAAACAAACACCAAAACACGCGCCAGAAAAATCTGAAAATATAACTTTTATTTGTGCTTCGTATTTCATAAATGTTCGAAATTTCACGAACAGTATTCTAGTTTTACAAAAAAGTATAATTTAGCCATGTAATTATTGTATCTAATTGCAATTCTGGAAATTATTTGCGTGTGTAGGTATACAGATTAGAACAAAATGTACATAGTATGTAAATTCGAATATTTCGGGTGTTATTATAGAATGAGTTTGTCAAATTTATTTGTAAATTAATAATTAGGTTTGATTTCCCCAAGTAATTACTAATTAAATATTTTAGGAGTACCTAATTTGAATAGAAATTTGAAGAAATTTGAGTGAAAGACAAGAAATAAGTTTTTAAATCATACTTTAATATTCAAAGGTTCAGAGAATGGAGATGTTTGATGTCGAATAGCATATTATTATTGTTGTCGATTACTATGCATGCGTACCTATTGTAAAACTAATTAGTATTTCTAAAAGTGCCTAGCTTTATTGCTTGATTTTTGCATCTAGAGCGGAATTATAATTTAGCGTGTAATTCTAGAACAGTTACCATCGTGGCATCGACTTTATATCGTCTACGGAATGGCAATGAATCGGCTCGGCAACCTTTGTTGTGCAAATTCCTTTTCAAAATCACCGAAATTATAGCGGTATTTCAACGTTCCCCAATGGAAATAGGAAACCCAATAAAATATCTTAGTTTCTACATTACCTGTCTCGAAGAGCTCCTCGTATCTACTCGTCAATTTGAATACCTTTACTTTCCTTCGTGTATTCTAATATAGCACCACCTATTATTATATTTATAGGTAGATATTATAGTGTAACTCATAGGCCAAACAATAGATTTGGTCTAGAGTGTAACTACAATACATTTTCTTATATAATAAAACCTTATTAATATTTCTTATTTTCTAGCCAATTAAAATTTACCAGTATATTTTACTACTGCTATTTTAAAAGTTAAAAGATTTTCAAAGAGGATTTTGTACACATACGGATATACTATTGTTACACAATTTCACAGAACGCAGCCACTGTACTAATTACGGAAACCAGGTCCCGTGTCTAATAAGTCAATGGAGATATTGCATCTGTCTGACCACCTATTTACTATCGCAATTGACTTGAAGCGCATTGAGCTTTACACACTCCTCCGACGTACTGCATCAATCATTTTACCCGATTATGTGTTAAATCAACTTATATACATTAAGCATTACTCTAAATAGATAACTAAATTAATAGCGTTTCGATAATCTCGTAAGGTGAAATCTCAATCAAACACAAATGCAACAAAACAATCGTTACGGACAGTATTTATAGCTAGAATAATGTCTAACTAACCATTAAGACAATATCTGAAGTATACATGTAAGTGAATAGGATAAATTCCTGCATCGAAATTCGGAGGCTCCGAAGATTTGCCAGTGTGGTCATAGCTTGTGAAGGTACTCTCACATATAAGATGCAAATGAGTAAGAACAATGGCTACATGTGCATCAAGTCGTCTGTTTGCTTTTGGCATAGGAAAATCCACATAATCGAATCAAGAGACTTACTCAGATACGAACGAGAGCTTAGGAAAACTACTCTGCTGGGGATGAAGCTCGCATTCACCAGCGATAATACGGATATGTCGGTCTGGTCCCACATCCATTTTGGAGAGAAGCAAAACTACTGTTCGATTTTACTAAAAATAGGTAAGTATAAGATTATATTGTTAATGAAACATAAATGTTAGTATGATCGATTTACATTCACTTTTACGGTTGGGCATTCAAAAAATTCCTGTGGAGTAACCGATGTGTTAAATGCAGTAACATTAATTGTTTATTAACACTTATTTGTTTAATAAAATTAAATAAATGATCTAGTTAAGCTTCTTAAATTATTATGATCATCGAACAAAAACTAGATACGTTCATTCAATAAATATATTAAGCTGGAATTTTCATCAAATTGAAATTTTGCCATTAGGAAGATCCTGGTTTTTATTTGATCGTAAGTTCCAAAGAGTATCTCTTAGAGAATCTCGAAAGAATAATTTTATACGATCACATTTTCACAACTAATTCTCCGTAAATTAGACTGAGTGGATTCAGTGGCGTTGACATCTGGATGTTTGAAAAACTAAATTGGTTAACTGTCACGAGTCTTGCTCGTTACAGGGTATCAGACAAACAGTAAAGAAATTTTACAGTAAAATAAATCGGATCTGTTTACATGCAAGATTTAAAATTAAAAGTACACTAAAGCCTTATTTTCCATTCCTTATTGATATGGGTATAATACCAAATACTTAAAGAACTAAATAAAAACTTCAGCTACGCTACTGTTTCGAAATGGTAGACAAAAGAAAAGACTTCTCCGGTCATCTGCATACGTATGACCGTCATTTTGTACTTTTCCGGATTTCCACTTAAGGACGCGAAAGACATTAGAGAGAATTGAAAACCACTTTTAATGAGAATTGGTCCTAAAGTTTTTCATTTTAATTGACCCAAAGTTTTCAGTCAAGGCGGCAATAAGAAGAATCAACTTCAAAGATTGCTGCTGTGGCGAAGGACGTCTTAAAATATCGACTTCGCTTATAAATGATAAAGGAGATACTTAATTGAGACTTTGCCAACTAGGTACTTAGTTTTCTACAAAACTTTGCATTTGAAGGTATATTATTAAAAGTACGTTGGGTGAAGTTGTTTATTTTCTTTCGAAAATCCATTTATAAGATTTATTCCTGCGTAAGAACCTACTTTTTGAAATAAAATCTGAAATAATCCGAATGAATTATATGTATGAATAAGAGCCAAATTTTTATTTGCGAAAGTGTAAACTACTAGTACATTACCTATGATTCTTAAATATTAAGCTTTATTTAGGTATACTAGTCTTTGTTGAATTTAGAAGTTCTTGATGTCCTTGATCTGCCCATCTGAAATTTATGCTAAGGATCAAAATCTGGAGGTCTTCTCATTATAAATTTATTTCGAAATCTGTTCTTAGGGTCACATGTCTCCCATTTGACGTGACATGATACAAGCTTTAAGCTCTTCATTTATAACTAATATACAATCTATATAGGATGACAGGAAATTAATCTATGATGGTGCACCTACCTACTAATTGTCATTAGCATTAGGTAAAAGTAATCAAGAATTGAATATTTAATTGAAATTTAAATTGAATTGACAGTTTACTTGAATTTGTATAAAAAGAAGTATTTAAAGCATGATGGTTGTTCTTATCAAGCCTTTTAGATATGTATAGAATTCAACAATACTATAAACAAGATGCGTATAAACACTTAAAGTCGCAAGAAAAAACTTGACAGAAAAGTAACTACTAAACTTTTATATGTAATTTTAAAAGTTTCAGAACGGTATTAAAAATTGAAAGAAACTTACCAAGGAAATAGGAGTATCAAGTGGACGAATAAAAATTTGATCAAAAACGTAAGGCATTCCGCATGAAAACTTTAAATTGTGTTTATTTTTATAGCACAGGCATGTAACTGAAAATTTTACTTTGGAAAAAGCCCAAATATTCACTTTTAATTTTCAATCTCCAGGTAAAAAATTTATTATTTATCAGTTTACAAAATTTTGGAGAAATTAAAATGAATATTTTCAAAAAAATATGGGATATTTGTTTCCTAAAATAAAATCTTTAAATCCATTTACTTATTTTTTAGTTTCCTCAACTCGTCGAAAAATCTCAATCATTTATAGTTGTCCTGTATTATACACTTTTTATTTATTATTTTTCATAATTCAATCCCTACAAAGGGTGGAAAAGTAGTTGTTCACATCTATGCATCAGCTACGTTTAAAACTTCCAATTGAATGGAAACTTTAACTTTTCAGCAAACAATATTTGCATAAAGCATTTTCCTAAGTTTTAATTTAATTTTTTTATTTTTATTTTAACATTCCAGAATCAATTCTTCCCGATGAGTGTTAATAATTTTGTTCATATGGCATATGATTCGAAACTCATCTGCCCGGCGATTAATTAGTTAATCAAACATGCGTTCGTCATTTAATAGATCGCAATGGCATTCGAAGAGATACTGAGTAATCCATTTAGGGGTTAGCGTCCGATAGAACCCGATAGCTTCCCAACTTGTCGTGATATACTTACTATCTATCGGTGATTTATTGTGATTTCTCGGAACGCAGAATGAGCAGCATTGATTACGTCGCATTATCACAATAAAGCATTTATTTGTTTTGCTGATTATTTCCGACAGTCCTTTTCCAATTCAGCTGATTGGAAAGGCGAAGTTAGTAAATCTGAACTATAAAAAGTCAAAAGGTATAATTTTAATGGGGTGTGTAAATTAATTAAAAATGCTTATTTTTTAGGGAAGAAATTAAAAATACTCTTTTCATAGGGAATCTTTGTTATGAGTTCTTGGAGAACTTTCTATTGAACAATATTTTCCAAATAAGATGCCTCAAGTTTATTTCTTTTAATTGGATTTAATTAGATTTTGGAATCGCATATTAAACCGTTAATGTTTTTACAAAGAAAATATATCTATACTTTTGGTCAAAATCTAAAGTGAAGTTTTCAAAAGGAAATTACATTTCATAATGAAAACATAGAAAAAATTTCCCGATTCTTAAACCAAATTTTATTTACGAATGAACTGTTTTTTTATAATTTTAATGCTTTTTTATGTTTTTCGTCATAACATATCATTTTGTCCAAACGGGTGCCTTTTCTACAAAAGACATTTCTAAGACATCTAAAATACCTATTCGTTTTTTTTCCGATTTTATTAACATGTTTTAAAACATCATAATGGAATTTTATAAGTAAAATTTAGAAGCAAAAATGCTTCGGTACAAATATTTTATTTTTTTTGTAACACAATGTTACAACCCAATTAAGTCTCGTTTTAAATGGTCAAGAAGCAATTCAGCCTGACATTTGTATGTATATTCGAAACCGACGCAATCCCCCGGCTCGAATGGATGTATTCAGTATAAAGAAACCGACGATTAATCATATCGTCGGTAGGATTTTAAATGGCACGAAGAAACCTTTTTGCGAGTAGATCAATCAACTACTTATTTACGCCAAATTATCCAGCCATTTGTCAAACTGAATGCGGAGTTTTGCATTAAGGTCCCGATAAAATCTTGATCGGAAATTAACAGAGTGGATTTGCGACTTCATATAAAAGTCGTTTTATCGGATGCGTATGTATGCAAGAATGAGGGGGACGTGATGTCAAACGGATATTTACAAGAAAATTAGATTTCCGTTCGAAAAGTGACTCTTAATTTTCTGCTTAATACCGCCGGAGGCATTTTTTTGCAATCAATTTGCTTCATCAACTTGGCTAGCGAATCGAATGCTACAGTTGAACAGAACTACAAATTTTTTACAGATTTGCAGATAATAATACTTATTTACCTTTGTAATTTTTAGGTATTACAGAAAAAAATATTGCTGAATCAAGATTTACAACGCACAGCCTGATAATTAATGGATAAGTTTAACGTTGAAGAGAGTCACCGCATCATCGAAATACAGCCGTTCTTGTTAACATATTATTTTTCCGTAACGATCAGAGTTCGTCAAATTCTCCAGTTGTGCCAATTACTCAGCTCTCGATAATCACTTTTCCGGCTCCGACATCGGCGCCGTAGAGGGATCATTTATTATCCATCGACAGTCGCCCGTCTTCCCGAGCTTTAAATCTGCAATGTGTCCCGCCGCCCCGGACTCTGCTCGAGTTCGAGCGCTACTCTCGATGGAGAATTCGGTTCGGTCTTTCTAATGCCAACGTTTGTGGTTGCAAATATGTCACGCTCCGTTGACTTCCCCGGACTTCCCGACGTTCTGCTTTTTGATAGTTACTAATTGAATCTGAGGAACTGGCAGAACTGTATTATATCTTGGACACTTAGCTTGTTTTACTCTTATAGATCCGGGTAAAAGTTACTTTCCAAAGACCGGTTAACTTGTGCTATAGTAATATGCTCTAAAAGCCAGAAGGAATATGTGTATGAAGGCAATAATTCTAATATTCTACAGAAACTTGAAAGTTATAGAGAAAAGATTTAGGCTTCAAAATAGGTTTCAAAATTAAAGCATGCAATATACAAAAATAAAACCACCAAAAAATAATCTGACACTTCATGCATCTGCCACTTGAATTATTTGAATTGAAAAGGAGTTTGACCTATAAAATTTATTTCGAAAAGATTACTAAAAACTTCTTATTATTAGGTGCAGCACATTTTTTGCAGCTACCTTCGAATCGTTATTTCATCCCGTACGGATGTTTGCGTGTTTATTATAGCGTTAGATAGACCAGTGGAAATTCCAATTCTGTTCCAAATGGTTGGAATTCATTGTTGCCCTTCGGGCACCCAGACCACTTTTGCGGCCCTACTGCTCGTGTTTGTCATGTACGACATTATTGCTTAATTTACTTAATTAGGTTACGGACACTAAATAAACTAAATATTATTCTAGTGCAGGACTCGTATAGTGTATACATACATATATGGGTTCGGGCGAGTGGAGATCGTCTGTATTCGAGGAGACATAAAATTATTCAACACGAGGAACATGTTTTATAATGTAAGAACAATGTATGTAGAGTAATTCAGTAACAGGCAGAAGGTTCTCTCCTCATTCACATGTAATGTAAATTTCTATTAGTTATGAATTAGTTACAAGTAAATTCTATCGCCACTGGTCTAAATTATGAAAAGTTAAAAAAGTGTATTATATAGTCATCTTCCACTACGCCGCTGTTTGCAAGTAAAATAAAAGGCAATCACGAAAGGAGTCTAATTAAATATTAACACAATTTCGCAATTACATTTTCAATGAATGATTTAGGATGCAGGTCCACAAACCTACTTGCTTAGAGTTCCGCGTTCTACAGTAACCGGAACCAATTTGAAAAGTTTGTTGTAGAATCCTGGAAGAAATTAATTCCATCTGTGGCTGCGTGGTTTACTCAGTGCTCGGTGGATGATGATAAATAGAAAAAATAATTAAGTTTATATAACGGGAATATTTAAGAGACCGCTTAAATTCGACCAGTATCAGGTTAGCGGATATTTTCGGAAATAAAGTGGGATTAAATTTTGTGAGTACCTGTGTTGTTTATTTTATTTTATTTTATTTATTTTAAATTGGATATTTATTAACTGGCATATGCACTAGTAAAAGCGAATCAAGACTTTTCAAATTTCATTTTAAAAACTTTACCCTATTTTAAACTTTATACTTTTTAAATTTTTTGTAAAGTTTTGGTTAATAATAGTCTCTGCAATGAACAGTGAGAAATAAGTTTCACTTAGCAACTGCTATAAATTGTAAAACAAAAGATAAATTACTCATATCAAAAGGAAGTATAAACTACAAAGAGATTATAATAGAAATTTCATTGAGTAATTCTTACACCATTCTGTATTCACCTGGACTATAAATGGTGATCAGTAGTTTATTTTTTTATACTAACGTCTCTTTTTGTCATAGCATGAACTAATCGATTTTCTCGTCAAGTATCCTGGTTAGTCATCCTTCAGATTGATGCTTTTCTCGTACAGATGGCGATATTAGTCAGATTTCAATGCATAGTATGTAATGTATGTTACGTATAAAAATGAAATATTTAGTAAAATGTTTCATGTTAGGACAATGGGATGTTTCTAGAATAGATTAATTGATTCTGGTAAATTGATTTCATAAAAATTGTATTAAAATTAAATTTTGTAAAGGAGTAATGATTAATTTTATTATAAATTTAAAAGGAATGGAGATGTCTACTGGAAGAGGGATCTTTATAGATAATACACAAATTCTCCTGATTTCTAAAAGATGGCGGAGGTTCTGTAATATTAGGAGGTTTATGTATATTCTGTGGTCTACGAAATTCTCACGGAGATGTCCCTTCTTGTTTATGTATGTTCTGTGGTAAAATGATCTGTTTAAGTATGTTCTGTGGTAAAATGTTTCAAAAAGGCACATTCTAATCACATTAATAATAAATTATTAGAAGATATCACTTTCTTCATGTAGTTTTAATATTAAAAATAACAAAATCTTTTCATTACAGAAAAACATTAACAGACTTATCGAACTTGACTTTATTTATTATTAATTTATTCCACCTAAATGCATATACCTAATAACATAATAAGTGTAATAAACAGATTAAATGAAATTTACAAATAGGCAATAAAGCGATTCGAAAATCCATATGCAAATTAACTGCACGGGTTTAATGTCACAACATTTATTTTTAACTATAAATTAGGAATATAATGAAATGTACATACATTTTCAATGCATTAAAAACTCAATAATGATGCAAATTTTATTAACAGCGATAATTATCGAAATTGAAACTTCGAATTTCAAAAGTTCAAATAATTTTTTTAATTCTCAAAAAATGATCAAAACACAAAAGATCAGATTTTTTTAACATTGTTCGAATTCATAAAGTTATTCAATATATTGGTTTATTTTTAATATACGATAGTCCAGAACTTTGACTTCCTACCCTCGCGTTACAGCTTTAAAAATATACAGGGTGTAATTTCAAAAATACATAGCTTCCAACCCAAAAGAATTTACTTCAAGAATGTTTATATCTCTTGTAATATTAGAGATATCGAGATATCATATTGTAGATTGCAATGTAGTTGAATTACTTCATATTTTCCCCACTTCTCCATTTTTGCATCAACTATATTTTGTATTCGCTGTTGATAAATAAGTCACAAAATTAATGTCGATTTTTTGCTTGTGCACTAGGCATGAAATGTAAAAATAAAAATATCTAATAAAAAAAATTGATTTGCTTCAAAATATCGTCAATATCCTTCAGAAAACGAGAAATGTAAATTCGAATGTCTCTTTTGCAGTTTCCTTTTCGTGTTTTATATACACTTCGAGCGTACTTTTTTATTTTGAGTGGCAACTCGAATGTCGAGCTTGACGATTGATTTCGGTTCAGACAGGATAAGTTAATTACCAGTCAATTTCTGCTGAAACATCGAATCTACCGCTCGATAATGCGCTAAATCGAATATTTTGGCTATTGGAAATCTCGCCTCATCGAGAGCTCTATCCGAAAACCGGATATAAGTTTGCGTTATGGAACAATTTGATGGAAAATCGCTCCAAGGAAAAATTTAAATTTTATGAACAGTAGGCATCTACTTATGTATACGAAATAAATGTGTATGTTGTTTAATCACGAGGAAAAAAGGAATTTGTTGTTTTATCCATTATGATGGGTTATGCGTATGGGATAATTTGAATTTAAATAATTACTTTAAAAAATTGTAATTAATTTTTATCTGCAATGTACCTACATACTTAACATACGTCTCATTTAATTATTAAGATTTGAGTTAGGTTTCAGAATACCTTTAAGTAGTTATCTTTTTCTAAAAATGCGACTGAAAATCGTTCAACAAATTAATCATTCATAAAATTAACATGATTCTTTGACATTAGATTTGTTTGATGTATCATTTTTCGTACAATTGTAATCAACCATCACTAATTATTATTATGCCGTTATTTATTTGCTCTTCCGATTTCAGTATTATTTTAGGACCTCCATTACAATTCCGGGACAAGATTAAGGGATATTATACGGCTAATGGCTGATGGAGCGCCATGGCTCATTTCAATTAATAGGCGGTTTGATGGAAGTAGCACATTAATTTCCTAGCTGACCTGAGTTTTCTGTTATTATTGTAGGCTATAGTTTTGTACTGAATTGTTGTTTTGGAAAATATCTATAAAATTTCTATATAATATAGTGAAAACTCTTGCAGAACTTCTCATCCTAACAATAAAATTTACTTGTTATTCAAAGTTGTATAAAAATCTAAGCCAACGATTCGTACAGAACTTTTGCGACAGCAGTAAAAGTCACAAATAGTATTAAATTAGTTGTGTAAATAATTAGCGAGAATATTTTACCGATTAGCGTAAAAAGCCCATTAAGTTTTTAAACAGCACACGCTAAAACCAACAATCTGAATCTAAATAAAAATTTATTAAAATTAAAGCATTATCAACAAAACTCAGTCACACGTAGATAGTTGGGAAAGTTGAAACGCGGAAAGTTTTTAAGCCGGCATAAAATACTTGCGGGGATACAGAAAAAAATCTAAAATAAAAGTGATTGGAAAAAAAGTATAAAAATGACAAATTGGAATTAAATTGTAATTTAACATTACATGGTACAAGATTTTTGACCACTGCCAAAAATCGGGTTAATTTGGAAAATTCTGGTAAGTTCATTTTTTTATCTAATATAGTGCATTTTATTTTAATAGTATACAGTCATTGCTTGTGATAGTTTAATAAAGAATACTAGAGGTTTCTTATTAAAAAAAATATACTTTTATTGTTGACAATAAATTGCAAGGGTAGGAGTTTTTAAAAAACGAAACGTGCAAGCTTTGTATGAACCCTCTATGTACCTGTTACCCCAGTTTAGTTTTATTTATTTTTTAGAAATAAAATAACCAATTAAGTGCTGACGACGCACTAGCTTCGTAGGTAGAATAATTTTAATTATGATTTCATTAAAACCACATATTGTTATTAAGTTTTCAATTAAAATTAAACGAGGAAACGAAATATTAAACTGAAATTTTTCAGAACCCTCTTTACTATGAGATAGCCAGTAAAACAAACTATTTTACATTTTAGTGTTTGGCTGAATTATAAGAACAATAATTTTTCACAGAAACGGTACAGAGTTTCGTCCTTTTTTGGTTAAACTTTTTAATAAAGAAAACTTACGATCCACAAAGGAAAAAGGAATATAATTAAAGAGTTTTAATGGACACTGTGGAGGAAGAAACGAGGTAAGGCGTTTTATACAATTTCGAGGTATACATATAAAAGTAAAAGCTTGTTTTGAAAGTATACTAATTGTTATTTATATAAAGTTGATGCGGAAGTGAAGGGATATGTTTTTGTTCGTAAACTTATTACAAAATTATTTGGCGTTCGAATTTTGTATTAAAACTATGTTAAATGTAAATTTGAGCCTTATGATGGCTAAATTATTTGTCCGAAACAATTTCAGTCCACCACCTTCGCCTAATCCAGATGGTGAATGTCACAAGTACTTTCTGAATTCTTCACCTTCTGCTCCCCAAATTTTTATCAATAATGAACAACTACACAGCGACCACTCTTCAAGGAAATGCTCGTTTGCTCACATTGAGACGCCTAGTAATTCTAGAAGCGGCTCCAGGAGAGCTTCGGCCATTATTCAAGCTCTAAGACGACCATCCCAAGCAGTGGCTTTATCTGCCGCTCACGCCGTAATGAACCAGAGGAGATACATTATGAGGTGAAATAATTTACTTGGTTAATAAGACTTTGTTTCTTTTACTTGATACCTGTTTTGTGAGGCAGTGGGATACAAAAATGCCATTTTTCTTTACTTATGTAGGTAACTTTAAGCATAAATTACAATATTATACAATCATTTATTCACTTTTAATTGATGTATTTTTTGCTTATGTATTTACTGTAAATGCAAAAAATTTTTATTTGAAACAAATTAAGAAATTACCTTATAAATATTTATACAGGATATTACATTTTCATTTGGTTGATTTTGTGTGATTAATAAATATTGCAATGTTAAATCATTTGATTGTCGACCTTCAGTTTAAAAACCAAATAGATACTACTCATCCTCATCAATATTCAATATTCTATTGAAGTAATTCTGTTAATAATTTTATTTTTTCTCATTCTGATGTATACATACAATTTATCTAATAAATTAGCAAGTTTTAACAATTAGAAGAATTAGAATCATTTTTCTATCGGTAACATGGATGTGCAGAAGAATTTTGATATCGTTGAATTTATAGAGTAAGTTGTTACAAAGTACAAAGTATCTATTTTTATAATATCCTTGTATGTTCATCATAATTATATAATCAAGTTCAAGTTAATATTCATTTAGAATTTACCTGAAAGTGTGAGGGAACAATGCGAATAAAACATTTATGGGTAGATAATATGTTTTTAGAACCATAGCTAAAATGTCTGCGCTTTTCAGGTTATTCAATGATTCTAATGAAATGCCAAAAAAAGACTGCGAAGTGAAGGAGCGGAGAAAAGTAGAGAAGAATAGGGCATACGGCAAGTAAGTGAAAAAATAATGAAATATCAACGCTTTTATGGAAATTTAATACATTGCTTTAATTTTAGCGATGCACTTTCTATTATTTTGTCGGCTTTATATGCGAAACTGTTAGTCGTATTAGGAATGGCGTTTCCCGTAATACAAGTTTTATCAAACACTGTTGCACCTTTTTATTACCAAGGATTTTATCTTTACCTTTATTTTGGAAGTATCGGCTTTGTAATTTACATGTACGCAACTTTTGTCAAAGAAAAAGCGCTCGAAGACATGATTAATAATTACGGTAAGTTCATTTATATTCCTGGTCCTTCTTAGAGTCGATTTAAATTTAAAATAAATTTATATTTGAAAAGAAATGTTCCAGGTGACCAGGAGAAAATGGAAATGATTAAAAAGCCACCCTTGGAAGCTCCGAAATATGGAAGTTTCTACTTAAGATTAGGAGCTATTGGTACGTATTTTCCTGTATACTCTTGTACTTACATTAGTAATTACAAAATGAATGAATTAGCTGATTAAAGAAATTTGTTTGTGTCAAAGACAAGTTTTCTTTGCTATAAAATTAAATGTCAAAGGAGAAGACATTGTTATAATGTAAAAGCCAGCTGCAGCCATTTACTAACAGGCGTAAAAAGTTACGTTTTCCTACGTTGAAAATGTAGCGAAGGCTAAAAATAGGGAATAGCGTATTTAAGCTTTGCAACACTGGAGCTGGTACGGATTGAAGGTGATTACCAATCAATATACATAGTCAAAGGTAATTTTATTTTGCAATACCCAACATTTTTTTAATTAGTGCTTTATTAACGGTAACCGTCGCATCATAAAAATTCCTTGCACTTTGTATCTTACGTACGCAATTAAACGATTTTGCAACGTTTAAATATTTTTTTAAAGTTAGAGGTACAGATTAAAAACTGTTTTGACTTAATACCACAATCCGAAGTGAATCGATATGGCTAAACTGCGTTCACTAGGTTTAATTATTGGATAAATTCCAGGATTATTACACGAGGCTGCTGCGAAATTGCAGTCCGAATGCAGTTAATGCGATTTACAATAATTATTATTGTTTGCCAGAAATGATAATCGTAATTGATTAATAATTATGTTTAACTCGGCATTTGCATGTGTTGAATACATCAGAGATTGCTTTACACCTTTGCTAATTATTATACCAGTTTATTCCTATGAGGATGTTTAATATACCCGTAGTTTTGAGCACAAAACTCTAGATCTAAGATCTAAAATAAATTGAAGAAATTTTGCAGGCTTTGGTATTGGCAGTATGGTATACTCTGGGCTGGAATTCGGTCGTTACTTCGAGCTTAAAAGCAGACCAGAATGCAACAATCCCGATATTCTTCAAGCCGTAACTCCTGTTGCCAGAATGGTTCTTACGCTAGTCCAAGTTCAGTTTATATTTCTTAACAGCAAGGTGAGTAGACATTTCATACCGTTTGATCGTCTAACATTTAACGGATTTGAAATAACTAACAGCGTTCCAAAACAGATTAACAAAGTTGTTGTACAATTTCGATTTTCAACTCAAGTTCTGGACGTTCTGTACTTCCGATTATGGAGATTAACTTAGTTATAGAAAATTATAATTTAGTGCCTATAATTGGAAAAGCTTAATGTATTAGATATTTCTAAGTAGGTATAGATGTTTTAAATAATTTTTTCCTTCATGTAATAATTTCTGAGCAGGAAATCGATTTCAATAAACACAAACTAGTTTCAAGATTTGGAATCATGCATATGATTGCAACTAATCTTTGCGAATGGCTTGACGTCTTAGTCGAAGAAACGAAACATGAAATCATCCATTTGGCAGGTAACATATTTGCTAATATTCGATTAACTTTAGTTTAAAATATATAGATATTTAATTGTTGTATTTTAATTTTATCCATATTTTAGAACATAAAAATGCAACTACTTACGAAAACGACTCATCCGTTTGCCAAGATGGTCTTGTCATGAGTACATTAGTGGCAAATGCCAGTCCATTTTTGTTTCCTTGTACCATCGAATATAGCTTGATATGTGCAGTTATTTTATTTGAAATGTGGAAAGGAGTGAAAATGAAGGTAGATGGAGATAGTGACAAAAACGTCAGGTTTAATACAAATCAGAATGGAGTTACTACTCATTTTAAATTCAGTAAATATCTGCCTACTTTATTATAACACATTATGCTACGGATTACAAACAGTTTACAATAATTGTTCTTTTAGATCAATTCGGAGGTAGAATGGTGAATTCAAATCATCACTTTACTATCGATTGCTCGAATGCCCATAAGGGTTTATTTGCAGGAATTTTGGTGAGTTCTGTTTACAGTATTACTTAGGAGCTTGTCCTACAAATTACATGTGCCTGGATTTGATTTTAGGTAATAGTGTTGACTATAATATCCCTGATTATGTTTTTCGTGTTAACAAATACCCAGAGAACAAATAAAAACATTGCTATATTCGAAGTGAATGTGGTAGAACTAATTTTGTATGTTGTCACATGTTTAGCTGCTCTATTAGCTATGTTAAAAATGAGAAATTTAAAATATGATAGAAGAATCGGTAAGTAGATATTTTATTTGCAAAATATTCGAATTTTGTTTTTTCCAATCCGATTAATCAAGTAAATTGAAGACCATGTTTATTGTGCAATTCGTTAATCAAATCGCTGTTGCAATTGCACTCTTTTGTAATGAAAAAAATCGATGTCTACATTTTCCCAACTCATAAATCTAAAAACTGCATTTTAGGTCACGAAGGAAACAGTTCCGGACTGGGATTGGATTGCACGTTGCTCGTGGTTGCTCAAACAGGAATGTTTATTTATTGCGTGTTTTCCATCATCGGCTGTTGCTTCACTAACGATTCTAATAACAATATCGAAGTGGTGGTGGAAATATTTTCCTTCATTCAAACGTGCATTCAAACCATCTTCGTGTTGGACGCTTGGTGGAGAAAATGCAGGAGTATCGAACAGGTGGAACACAAACCCGGAAGGGAGATAATCACTTTCTTGATCGTTGCTAATATGGCTATGTGGGCTATAAATACATTAGAGAAGAACAGAGCCGAATTTAGACCGAGTCATTTGAATTTCTTCGGCGATTGGGCGTGGACAATAATAACGCACGTTTCCATGCCACTGGCTATTTTCTACAGATTTCATTCGACTATTTGTTTATTCGAGATTTGGAAGACTGCATATAAGATTAAAACGAAATACGACGCCCAACTATTTCCTTTAATGTAGAAAAGTAGGTTTCTTCTTTACCCAAGAAAATTAATTTTATAAAGTTTAAGTAATATTTTTTATAATAAATAAATTTAATTTTAGTTTTTATGTGGCTTTTCATAATCCCTATAGTTAATAGGTAAATTCAATGAAGTTATATGAACAACATAGTTTTTGCATCAAATCTTTGAATGCTTAACTAATTGTCACATTATTTATTTATCGTAATAATTCATAATAAATATAATAATATTACATTAATATTTAAATAGTTCGATGTAATTATGACAAAATTACAGATGGTTGTGGAACGAATAAAAACCGCTGCTGTCCGGTAGGTAAAATGCTATTAGTTCATCAAACAGATTGTAATGATCGAACTACGGTATAATGATGTTATACGAGCTACCCGCAGAATTAATTGGACTTGCGGAATAGACATTATTGCTTTAGTATGTTAATTACATCTTCAGCGAACTAAACTGGTGTTATTTACATGTTACTCAATATATTGAAGGGACGAAAGCCGCGTTGTAATGAAATTGATTTTAAATTTTTAATGAATTTCGAATGAGTTTGGTTAGACATTGAATGGCTTTTGGTTTGTGTCCCCTCATTATAGCGTATTTATTTGAAATTTCTACGCTGTTATAGTTCATTTAATGGTGATATTACATTCGATAATCTCTTTATTTTCAGTAACTGCAAATGATACCTACTATAATAAAATAGTTGTTATTTAGGTAAATCAATGCCAACTTTTGATTATTGTGGAGATATGATTATTATTTATTACATAAATGCTATATACTTGCCTATTGTATAATGTAAATTCATTAAAAATAGTGCTCATGAAATTTTTAATCCTCCAATATTTTAAAAATTGTGTGGGTGCATGTGTATTTAATATGAATGAAAAAGCAAATAAAAGAATCTTGTTGTGTGTTTTATCAATATCTTTCTCTCGTTTTACGTACAAAAATGATATTTATAGATTGTCCTTATTAGCAACTATAGAGTAATGAATTAAAAAAAGGTTTTTTTTGCAGAAAGGTGTATTTAAAAAATGAACATTGTCTAAAGAGATGTATGGGATGTACTTAAAACCAATTTTTAGATCAATTTCAAATTAAAATTTTATTACAATCGATTTGTGATAATGTTACCGGTAAAGTTAGATAAACGACTAAACCTAGGTTTACCCGCTGCTAAAGTGAGAAATGCGGGTAGGTTTAGTTGTTTATCAAGCTTTATACGTAACAATAGTAACAAAGTAACAAAGTGTAACAATAGTTACAATAGTAACAAGTCGCAAAGTGCCGTAACAAAATGTCGTTCAAAAAACAGTAAGATTCGATTCTATTTTATTTCTATATTCATGTAGCTGTATCCTTTAAAAATATAATGGATATTACGAAAATATATAAATGGATAAATGATTTAAAAGAGTGTTGTTTCAAATTTCCTGCAAAAATCGATAAAATTGTAAACTTTCTACCCAAACATAGCTAGGTATCCATTTTTTGTATCACCCATGCTCTATTCTGTAATGGTCTTAAATCCAAAATAAGACATACTGTAAATTTGTTCCTATTCCTATCTGTTCTTAGGAGAAATTTAAAACATGTTTAAGCAAATATTTGATTTATATCATTATTAGGTATTGGAAAATCATAGAATCAATATAAACAATTACACCTCATTAACAAGTAAATTGTAAACAAAATTAACAGTCTAGTGTTCATGAGATATAGTTTGATACTTCTACAGAATGATATTTAATACTTCCAATCTTGAAAAGATTCGATTTCAATGCCAATCATTCGAAACATCTTCTTATACAAACACACGATTTTAGCACACCTCGTCTACTAAAACACAAAAATCAGATACTGTTTACACAAAGAATTATTACCTAAACTAAAATTTTAACACGTTCACTATTCTTCAAATGTTCGTCCGTCGACGTGTCGAATAACAATATAAAAAATAAAGCAACATTTCACAATTGCAATGGCCAATTTCAGAGCACTTCAGATGGATATTAGGTAAGAAACGCTGACGCATTTTCAGTTCTTTTATTATTTTTAATATTGCAGGCAAAGAGAACGGCTACATCAGTCTTTGCCGGTACTAGACATTGAATATTTGCCTGAATTGAGGCAGAAGCCTCAGCCTCGGCAGCAGAAGAAAAGGAGACAATTGGAAGAGTGAGTACAAAGAGATAATCTCTTCATTATGTAAGGTTGACTACAGCGGCGGAGACTCAATTATTTTTGTTTTTCCTCTGAATTTATTCCCATTTTTTTTGTTAATTAATGATAAGGTTAAAATATAAATGTGATAATTTCAGAAGACTGTTTAAGTTAATTTCATATTTGAAATTGGAGTACCCAAGTCGATTTATTATGGCATTTTTTAATACTAACAAAAGCTGTCTAATAAATTCTAATAGTATAAGTAGGTACTTTTAATAATTCTAAAGATAATTCTGAAGCACATTTTAAATTATTGAATTTAATTCAAATTTCTAAACTTGAATGTAAATTGAGTGTAAATGAATTTTCCACAACTTGTTTGAAATAAAGCCTATAAGTTTCAACTTAATTAGGCGTCAGATAACAATTAACCACAGCAAAGTATTACATGGAATGCATACTAGCCGGGAATTACAAGAGCTAATTGTTCTCTATGTGTGTACCGTACCTCACTGCGTTCTGCCCCAGTTTCAGGGTATTAATCGATAATTAGGATATTACGTATTTATGAATATCTCTTTTCTTACCTTCAGTCAACACTGAATACTTCTTGCAGAGCAGCACAATAAAAGCGATATCAGGTCTTCCGAATTCGCAACGATTAATCTGGAGCTTTCTTTCATACTCTCGTTGTTCCAGGAAATCCCCTGTTTATTTTCAATACGAATTCTCTAATACGAATAATTTTCTAATAAATTGTATATCTGAAAATCATAGCACATATTTTATTTTATTCACTATAATAGATGAACGAATTTAAAAGTACTTTTTATATACTTTTAATATTTCTTCTACGTTCTCATGATTTATTAATTTTAAATATTGTACTATTTATATAATTTTATTGTATTTATTTTAGTGAGGCATTAACTTATATAATTTCTGCTTTCTACGCAAAATTATTAGTCATAATAGGGATAGCATTTTCCATAACACGATCAATCACTACTGGAGGATCTGAACAACATGATGTGAGTACCTAAGGAACATAAAGTTTGACAGGATTTGCATTGAGTTTCTTCAAAATATGTAGTATAGTGAATATAATGTAGAGTACAAATTTTATGGAAAACTAACAATTTTCTTTCAGATATATTTCATATATTTATACGCTGGCAGTATATTATTTTTTCTTTACATGTACGCCGTGCATTTGAGGACTAAATCATTAATTTATGAAATATATCGAGATTCTCACGAGCTTATGGAAATGTATAAGAAAAATTCGTACGCGAGATATGGAAGTTTTTATTTCAGACTGGGAGTTGTAGGTATTAAAATAATGCTTCTATATTATTCCTTTTGCATCCCGTTACATTCCAGGATTTGGATTAGGTTCATTTATTTACGCAACCCTTCAGTTTGGCCAATATTTTGAATTCAACAATAATGAAGGTTGTCCTACGTCAATTAGAGCTATAAAACCAGCAGCTCGATCAAGTTTTATTTTACTACAGATGCTTTTTATATTTTCTTTAAGCAACGTAAGTTTATGAATACTTCACTGTGTTATTAAAAATGCCTCATATAAGTTTAATTTGTCTTTGCAGTATTTAGACGTTCAAAAAAGCCAATTGGTCTCGAAATTTGGACTTATGCATTTGGTGGCTACAAATGTAAGTGACTGGTTTCATGTGTTAATAGAAAGTACAATTAAAGATCTTTTTTACTCTGTAACTGTAAGACATAGTCACAAACATATACATATATCGAGTTCAAGAAATATTACTCTTGCCTTGGAGGAGAACAGGCTTCTTCAAATAACCAGGTAATGTATTTATTGTTATAATTTAAAGTTTGCAGTTCATTTGGAAACTTGTAATATTACAGTAAATTTATTTACATAAATTATATAGCGATATTAAATGAAATTAGAAATATTTGAAATTGCGCAGTCAAAAGCATTTTGTTTCTATAAATTAATTACGTACTGTATAATACATATTTCTATTACTATTTAATATTGGAATAAACACAAAATAGTATTTTATTTCTCCAATAGAATTCAATACGAGCAAAAGCAGAATTGCATTAAATCTAATTTGATTACCTCTACCCTTGCTAAACTGGAGCCGCATTTGGCATCATGTGCTGTTGAATATAATCTACTATGTGCCATGATTTTGGTACTCATATGGAAAAATAGTACGTCCAATAAAAAGGAAGGTAATAGAATCTCTATTTGTAACATAGTTGTAAAAATCTTTTATACATATGTATTTTAAATAAGTTTCCACTTAATTAACATTCCATTATGGAGTTTGCATAATAACATGGTAGGTAATTCCTTAAATTGCTCATTCATGCAATTTCCGATGTACCGTACGAACATTACCATCCAAAGGCAAATATTATTAAGTACTGCATCATGTTCTTTGACATCAAAAATATTTGTCGTGGCTTTTAAGTTCAATTTCGATTATGAAGGGGTATAGGCGGAAGACCCGAGACCTAAATTTTGTTTATATTTTGAATCTAATTTCCAGAAGCTTCTAGAGACCTTTCAGCTGAAATATCAAGACAAAGTGACTCTAACGTAATTTACGGAAGGAGTCAAAGTCAATTTTCCGTCGATTGTGCTCAAACACAACGTGGATTGTTCGCTGGCATATTGTTGCTCGCCGTCACAATCATCAGCCTGATAATGTTTTTCGAACTCATACCTGTCGAAGACAAAATTGAAATTGCATTATTGCAGGTAGGTAAAACCTTTTATATCATTTTAGTAAGAGAATTGTTGGTAATTATTTGTAATATTAGATTATTGCTTGTACATACAAAAGAAATATTGTTTTTACGGAACTACAAACATTGCGATTCACTAGGTATGCATATGTAAAATAAATTAATCGAAAAGCACAAAAAATATGAAACATATATTTCTATAATTAATCCTGTTTTCAATTCATAACTAAAATTCAAATTACCATATTTATCATTAAATTTAAATACTGAATGTTATGACGATTTAGATTGGAACATTTGAACAATCAGTTCATTCATTTAGATAATTTTATTTGTTTTAGGTTAATATTTGGGAAGGAACGCTTTATCTAACCGCAACGATAGCAGTGCTATTTTCGTTCTTGGCTTTGAGGGATGTTAAAATTAATGTCACTAATACTGATTTGAAGCTGGAGCACCTTCTTTTAATGATCACCCAGTACGGGGTCTTTTTCTACTTTCTCTTTTTACTTATAGGCGGTTGCATGATGGAGACCGATTTCGACTTGAACGGTGTCATGAGGTAAATTGATTCTAACTTGCTTGATTAGAGTATTTGAGTTACCTCTTTGTTAAATTTATTCGATAATACTCGTATTTAAATAAGATTTAATACACTGGTGTTGCAGTTATTAACTCTTTCTCATTTTGTATTTCCACCTGACTTTATACACATAGAAAATGATTTAGTAATTTTTGGTGGATTTATTAAAAATATTATCACCAAATTTTTAATTTATTTTAATGCTGGTGGATGTGGTGGAACTTAGCCCCGCCTTTTTTAAAAAATCAAAAATTGAATGTTGTGCTGTGTTGTGCTTCTCATGTGCTATTCTGTGCCGATAATATTTTATATGAATTTTAAAAAACAAAAAAGTTATACGTTATTATTTTTAGTTTTAAATTTTGGCGGTTCCGCCATTTTCGTTAATTTAAAAATTGAATATATTATTAAAATGTGTTATATTTGTGCTGTCTTGTGTCGTTGAAGCATTGTGCTCCTTATGTGCTATTTTCTGCCGATAATATATTTTATTATTTTTAAAAAACAAAAAAGTTATAAATTTTTATTTTTAAATTTTGGCGGCCTCGCCATTTCGGTGAACTTTTAAAAATTGAATATATTGTTAAAATGTATTCGTGCTCTCTTGTGCTGTTAAAAGATTATATCGAACTGTTTTTCTTTAAAATCGTTAAAATATCGGTACGATAAGCGTTATAATAATACTGTTGGAGTAGTGTAACAATGAATATATTATAAATACTGACTACAAAAATGGATTTGAGACCGAATCTCGACGCTTCCCTCTCCAGCGATAGACATTCCAATATAATTAATTAAAATATAAAAATTAAAAGGCAAAAAACATTTGCCGCCTTTGGTACATAAAAGAAAACAACGATGCCGCCATAACAATAACATTAACAAATAACATTAACAATAACATTCCTTACACGTAGATACAACATATTTCCCCACCATTGAATAGATTTCATCAATTATTCAATTAAAAGGTACAAAAGCAAACAATTAGTAATTACAAAATATGTTGTATGCCACCAAAATTTAAAAAAAAATAGTAAGGTATAACTTTTTTGTTTTTTAAAATTCATATAAAATATTATCGGCACAGAATAGCAAATGAGGAGCACAATACAGCACAACATTCAATTTTTGATTAACTAAACATTTTGAGGGAAAAAATATGTTAAACATACCTAATAACTTTTAATTTTCAAAAATAAAAAAAATTTTAACGGCACAAGACAGCACAAATATAACACATTTTATTAATGTATTCAATTTTAAATTTAACCAAAATGGCGGGGCCGGCCAAATTAAAAAAAAAGGAAAAACGTATAACTTTTTTGTTTTTCAAAAATTATAAAAAATATTAGCGGCACAGAATAGCACATGAGGAGCACAATACAGCACAACATTGAATTTTTGATTTTTCAAAAAAGGCGGGGCTAACTTCCACCACATTGCTGGTGGCTAGAATTTAGCCACCATTTAGTGAATAATAATTTATATACTCCATTCAGTTGAACATACTAACGTTTTTTTTTATCTTATGTAGATTTTATGGATGTTTATACATATTTATTTCAGAATACTGACTCCTTTAATAGCCTTGATTCAAAGTTCATCACAAACAGCATTTATTCTGGATGCCTGGCGAAGACGATGCTCAAATGCAGAGCACATTCATCGTAAACCTGGAAGGCAACTTATTACTTTTTTATTGTTAATAAATATTTCATTATGGGTAAGTAATAATAAATTTCAAATGAACAAAATAGAGAATATATTTTCAAGTTTTGAATTATTATTGAATATTTATTCATTTAATTTTACAGGTTGTTAACCGCGTAAAAAATAACCGTTCAGCCTTTCATCCGAATCAAATGGATTTTTACGGAATACTGGCCTGGAATATAATTACGCACGTGTCGATGCCACTAGTTGTTTCCTACAGATTCCAGGCCACCGTTTGTTTTTACGAAATCTGGAAACACGTGTACAAGCGACCTATTAAACCAGATTTAAGAGCACAACAAAGCGAGTCTCTTACATAAAACGAATCATTTGATGGAACGTTATACTTATACCTAGCTGTATCACCGATAAATCAGAAAATTCGCAGACTTTTTATAAATGTTTCGCAATAAATTTTTCTTTTAATTGAAGCCAGATTTACTTTTGATTACAATCTTCTTTGAATTTTACTTAAATCATGCAGAATGTAGAGAACATTGGCAAAAATGGTATACATTCCATTTGAAATATAATAAAGTTGACATCTATTTCCGGTATAACCGGAAGTCATATACGGTTGAAAATATTTTAGAAAAACTCACAACATTGATTATACCTTGCTCCTAAATTTTCAGATTCGTAACTCTTCAGGAACTCCTAATATAAGTTCTAATGGACGGTTTCCTTGAAAAGCATTGTATACCTAAGGTACCTGAGGTAAAATTTAATTAATAAAATTATGAAGTTACTTAGAAATAATATTGATAATATTATTGGTTAATTAGTAATATTGAGAAATAATACCTATAAAATATAAATTTCATAATTAAGAAATTATAATTTAATCATAAAAAATTCTCAATCCAAATATTCAATATTTTAATATTATGTAAAAATTTCGATAGCAGCATGAATCTATTTATTTTATCTAAAAGTTTTTGCAATAGTTTTTTGCATTATTTTGTGGAGGTTTATTTTAGGAAAATAATGGTAAAATATAATAGATGGTTATTGTTTAAAAGTTAGAACATGCATACCTACAAAGTAAACTCATTACTCCTTTTATTTTATTTGAGCGGAAAGTTTCGACACATTTCAACTAGTTTGAAATATTCCATCAATAAACTCCCGTTAAAACGATAATATAATTTCATTATTACTAAGTATAACTTGAGTGCTATAAAGACTTTCCAAAATGTTGAAGTGCATTTCATAACAACTAGAAAGTCCGAAAATGCTTACACGAATTTCACCTAAGTCACTGAAAGTTACCAAAATTCACTAAATTTCTGATATTTCGATTCAAATTTTCCGGTATAGTTGAGGTCTTTCAGGAAAACGCACGAGAGTTACTCGTGCAAGTGCTTTCAGAGTTTCCATTTGTTGTGATATACTGTTAAGATCAATAATTTTTCTTTATTTGTACATGTATGTAGGCACAATTTTTACACATACCACTATCAATGCTTAATGATACCTTTATTTATTTATCCTACTTACTGATTAGAGGTAAATTTAAGACTAAAACATCTTCAAGGTAAAAGTATTTCTATAGGTAGTGCTGTTCTTTGGACAAATTATCGTCAATATAGTTGCAAATATCCTATGCATTGCAGGTTTCGTCGACAACGAACCAGCTTAAAATCGGTTACGATGTCTCGAAACCCGGAACTTCTAGGATCCACATTCCAATTTATCCGCTTATCAATCAATCTCCGCTTTGCAATATCCTATTAAGCCTAATTACCAAATTGATGCTCTAATAAAATCATAAACAATCAACTGCAAAACCTCATAAAATAATTATCAACCCTCTATATTGACATCACTCCAATTAAAATTTTTAATATTGGAAGTTCCAAACGCTAAAAGCTTCTGTCGTTTGACGCGTCAGTGACCCGTAAAATACAAGTTGAAACATTACACGCATTCTCCCGAAGCTTTGAACCAAGCGTAAACCTTTTATTGGCTGGTAACACATTGATAACGAATTTTGAAACTTCATTAGGTCGGCATTGACATCAGTGGTTGTACGTATACTCCATTAGGAATAAACTCAACTAAATTACCTATAGATCAAACAAAAGTAAACAATCTAATTATAAACAATATACCAGTAGGGAAAACAGGGAATGCCGCTACGCTGCAATACAACGTTAATTAATTTTGCAAACTGTTAATGGGCAGGAACCCAAGTGAAGTTGAACGTAGGATCATTTCACTTGATGATGACCTGTAAGTAATTGAATAAATAACAAACAAATTGCAATGCACGCCGTAGGCTCTTGGTGACACATTACAGAACGTAATTGGAATACTATGAATATTCCAAAGGAATATGAATAATATACCATGTAATATTCCTTTGGAAATATAGGAGTAAATTAATACCACCCTATAAATGCGTATTTGCAAAATGAATGAGAGTAACAAAAAATGCATTGATGCATATGTTAATATAATCTAATATTAAAGTAATTAAAGATTTTAATGGAAAGTACATCAGGGAGGTTTTTACAGAACATCAAATTTAATTCAAATTTACCTACTCAAAGGACGTTTTTAGTTTTTTTCCGATGTTGTTTCTGCAAGAATAATAATTTTTAAATCGACTATGCTAATTTAAGCGGAAACTACAGAGGATCATTAGATCTAGGATTGGGCTGAAAAGACCCGCCTGCATAAAAAACAACAACAACAACAACAACAACATGCTAAATATTACATAAGAATAATACATAGCAGGTTAAACAAATTATATTTTTTTTGAGGATTTTATGAAGATATATTTTGTGCGCACAAATTATGTAAGAAATTTATTAATTTATTTGATCGCAATTATTAACTTATAACAATTTATAGTGAAACATTCAATTTTATTTAAAAAAAGTTAAACATTCTTTATAACTTGTTATAATAGAAAGATTTATACGAAAATAGCCGGTGCTAAAAGCTCATAGATTTTACAAACTCGCATAACTTTCGCACAATATTACCCGCACAATTTATGGCCGAATTCATAAAGAATCTCTTGGTTTATTGCATAAAATTTTCCCAATAAATAAATACGAACGAAAAGACTGGAATCACTTATTCGAAATTGGCAAAGGGAAAGAAGAAGCGGAGGTAATTCGTCTCTGCGTCGAAAATAAGGTCGAAATCGGAAAGTGCCGGTAAATAAATTCGTTCGGCACAAAGTCAATCAAAATCAGGGAGCATCCGACCCTCCGCATCGTTAAACAAATTAACGTTATTTTTACCCATTATGAGGGATTTCTCGATGGGAACTTGATGGCGAAGGGAGAAATCCCGTCGGAAATGTAACCTGCAAACAGTACTTGCAATTTGTGTAAACAGATTATATTGTCTTTGAATTACTTTTTTCGCTCCCTTCCTTAATACTGCTATTAGCGCCTATTGTATTATATTTGCCGAGATAATAAGTGTTCAATCTTGGGAATTTTCCTAAATTATGTATTTTTCTGAGAAATCAAATGTGAAACCTTTATTAAATGTAAAATATTGCCGAATCAATTAAATTATATAAAACGAAGTCATTAATAATTAAGGGCTGTGAATAACTAAAAATGTGTATCTTAATTAAAATAGGAACTAAGCCAGGCTAACCGGGTATTTGAGATTGCTGAAACAATGGGAAATTTCATCTCAACCTCCGGCTTCAGTTAAGTTTCAACTGAAGGTTTAAACTCATTAAATTAGCTCTTAAGAGCATACCTATACTTTTGTGTAATTATGAAGTTTCCATACACAATAGTTTTCCCCTTTTCACGTTTATTTGACAATTTTTTTCAAGTTCAAAAAGTATATTTTACAGAATATGCCGAAAATTAAGCGAGTAAGCAACTGTCAAAATATGCCACAATATTTTATTAATTTTCTGCATATAAAGATTTGACTAAGATCATAAAATTCTCAAAATTGAAAATAAACTTCCATTCGAACTAATACCGCTTTATATTATCATTTCAATCTTCTTACGTAGGTACACCTCGCTCGCCCCCTCGCGAAGTTAACGGGTAAGTCGGGGGACTCGCTCGAAGACCGAAATGTAATTACGAAATAAATGCCGGGGGGCAGGTAAATATCTGATTACCAAGATGCGGCGATGGACTGTTTAAGCTTCGTCGCTTTGAAATCTAGTTATCCGCGACACGGTGCCCGGGTTGTAATTAACGAAATATTATAAACGCGGCCGACTCTCCAACCGGGAACACAGCCGGGAACGAACCCCTAAGAAGGGAGCGGAGCGGGTAAAAACGAAGTAAGTCGCTTGGATTCACTTAAAATTAGAGTCTTATAAAATGAGATTTTATTGTTTGGTTTATTACTTCGTTTTTACATCGCTACGGTGATAACAGGGACATCTATGTAAAAGAGTTTTTTGAAAACATACATTTGTAAAATTACATTTGCAAAAAACTTGTTTGGCAAAACCGACCACCATTTTTAAAATCTATTAAATCAAGAAGTATATTAAAATAGACAACTCTTCTTATACTCCTAAAGGTGATTTTTTATTCCGTTGTGTTAACAGAATCACCATGTATAATGACCAAATGCGTGCTTCAATCCATAGGATGATGTATAAATAGATACAAGCAAAATGTTAATGAAATAGTTCCCTAATTTTCGAAAGTAAACTTTTAGCATTGCGCTTTGAAACTTGTTCAATCCAAGGGAAATTGAAGTTGTAAAAGTTGTTAACGAGAAAAATTACATCTTTATTATAGAAAAGAAATTATACCCGGAAACTTTTTAAAACTTCATTAAAAAGCGCATCAACTCAGGGAAGTTTTTGGGGTGTTATTTTAGACTCTAATTAACGAAATGTTTACGCCGGCGATGAAACGGAATAGAATTCAATTCAAATGTTATATAATTATTGGATAATATATTGCTAATTTTTATTTTTAATTTATCTCAAATCAAAATGATATTACCTACCGAAATATTTGGAAATTATTTCCAAGTAGGTACATTAATAACAAGACAATTTAAGAAAATTAACGCGCTTGAAATCTAACTAATTCCTTTAGTAATTAAACAACAATTAAGTTAATTAGAATTATCGCGCATACATTTGCAAATGAAATATTTGACTTTATGATTTAGATTATGAGACAATCGCGGCTTTTAGAATTTCAAAATAGCTATTGCTTTAATTAAATGAAATATTTAATTGTAACAAAAATAAAAAAAATGTTTATTCGAAATTATTTCAAGCTAAAACTTTCCATGCAAAATTTAAATAAACAGATTTGTATATATTCAAAAAAAACTTTTTCTTATTTATTTCTACTAATGAATTTTGACTGATTCCTTCTCGAAAAATAATCCTTTACCGCAAGCGTAAGATGAGAGAGAAAAGTTTAGAAGTAACCCGATAACTTTTCCGTTTCGGTGAAACATTGCAGAAGTTACTGAAGACTCAGGTAGTTAACAATTACACGAAGCCGTTCCGAGGAGTTTCTTTCGTCGCAAAAACTTCTTTTCACCAGACTCGGTAAACCAGGCTCGGTTCGTTACTTCAGAAAAATACATACAATGAAAATTGGACGGAGTCAATCTGCGGTATTATTCGGCGTAGATAGGTAATAAAATAATCTGTCACAACAATTTTATTTGTAAATTATTACAAAATAAAAATTGCAAAATAAAATATTAAGTAGGTATGTACTATTTGTAAAAAATTGGAAATTCCATTATTCTTTTGAAAGTTTGTATTATCCTCAGTGTAATTTTCCAATTTTTGTCTATTATTTCTACTAAAACTTTCAAATTAATTAGAAAGTTTATACAACTTTACCTGCTTTCATGTTCCTTGCTGTGTAGTAGAATGTAGTTGTTTATGTTTACCTGCTTATGTAGTAGAATGCTTCTGTTATTATTTCTAAATCGCCTTTGCATCAAAGGGAGTAGCAAGGATTTTGTAACTTTATATCAATTTCAAAACAAAATCCTCTAGATTAACTCATCAACAGATAGGAATAAAAATCATAGTTAACAAATTACTTATCAATATTACTATGTAGCAATCGCTCATCTAAATGGAAAAAAAAGTCTAATGGTACAATGAAGTAGATTATCGTTAATTTACGTCATTATACCATCTCCCTGTTCTACTTCATACCTCAAAATCATTAGACTTTAGCAAAAGTTTAAGAAAATAAACAAAATGCTGATTATAAATCAAAAGCAATTTAGAGAGAGATTTATTAATTTGAAATATCAGTAATAAAAACTTTATAATTATAATTTCCAGTTTAAGCAAGACCAAGTTTAGCGAGAAAAAATAGGACACCCAGATTATTATTATCCTTCCTCTTCCTTTTTATTAACACGCTCCAGGAGTTTATAATCGAGGAGATATTAATTAAGAGTTCATTTATAATTTATAAAACCAAGAGCCTATACAAGACTTTCAAAATTAAGAATGATTGAAAAGACTAATATATTTTTTAAATTTTTTAATATGTAATAAAATATGTTTAAACTTGTGGCGTTGGGAAATGGTAAAATTACAGGTATCGCTTCAGGTATTATGTAGATGGAAAACGATCGAAAAGGGCTAACAAGTAGTACGGAAATCCTGGGACGCATTACGAGAAGATTAATAATTTTGATGAAACGAATTTCAGAAGGAGCAAAGAGAGAGAATATTTTAGTTAAGAAACTTACGAAACAGTTTTAAGCGAAACTTGCAGCTAAATAAAGTTAAAAAAATTAAACAGACGAAATAAATTCCAGTCCTGGAGAAAAAGAACTCCAAGAATAGGCTGAAATAATGAAAACGACGCAGTTTGACCGAGGAGAAAGGAAATCAAAAGATAATAAAAGCGGAGAACATTCTTTGACGTTGACATGTCTATTCGAAGAAGTTAAGAGCATAGGTACAATATGTCTATTTAGGTTAGAACCATATGTAAAACATTTTGCTTATTGATTTGGGATTTAGTTGAGGAATAAATTTTCATATTAAATAATTGTTTGAGGTATTATTCAAGTAGCCTCTGCAATAATTTCTATATTATCACAAATAAGGAACGTCACTCTTATAGGTACAATTCATGTTTCAACAAATCTTAAATAAGAAATTTTAAGGAGGTATATTCAGTTTTAGACTGAGTAAAACTTTTTAAGGGTCGCTTTTGTAATACGTGCATTTCAACTATCATCGCATTAAGGAAATGATTTTATTCTTGGATTTAAAGTTTGCACAAAATACTCAGTTCGACCAATGCTTTACTGGAAATTCAAATAATATATTAGATATGCTTGAGAGGATTATTTTAAACGCAAAAAACTGTTAAAGAGCAAACATGAATTGACCAAATGTACCAATTTAGAAGCCAATCCGTCATGTGATTTAATGAAAACGTTTTCATTAATTAAAATCTGAAAATTGTAAAACAATGTACACAAAATAAAACATTATAAATCTTACACATCAACTACATTAAAAAAACTTAATCCGTGCAAGAAATTTGATGCCTTCATGCCCATTCCAAATTAATATTAAACATTTCAAATTTAATCAAGCATTTTTCCCAATGAAATAAAACCAAAATATACAACAAGTTAACTCACAGCAAGAGCAGTTCGGTTCGTGATGTTCCACTGGAGCATGTTGTTAATGGACTGGGAGCGGAAAGCACTTCCATCCGCCACAACGTCACTCACAAAACTAAACTGGAAGTGAAAGGGCTCAAAGGGACTAGCATCGGGGTGCGTCGAGATGCCCGCCGTCGAGATGCTGTGGCGCCTGTCCATTCAGTCCCCTAAAGGTAAACTTATTTGGGTTTATCTCCGCCCTTGCGCCTCTCCCGCTCATTTCGAAATTGAATGTTCAACATTGGCTAAAATAAATATTAAAGAACTTTTTTACTCCAAATCGCAGTTTGATTGGATTTTTTTATTAGAAGAGTAAAAAAAGGCAGCAATATACATGTCAAATGTGTATGTCAACTGTGTTTTATGTGTATCAATGAAGCATAAAATATAAAGATAGATATAAATTTGAAATAATAATTAACTACATATTTTTACAACGTATTTTGCAGTTTGAATTGAATAGGGTTTGAAATTCCTACTGACTCTTAACTTTCGCAATTCCTCAATAAAAAAATTATATTAGTATAATCTTTTTATTCTATCACGGTTTTCATTTGTCTCTAGGCAAGATTGCTTTTTAGGAACCAAATCTAAACTATTACTGAATTCAAATCCTACATAACCAAAATCATAACGACATTCACATACCAAAATCCTTTACTAAACTGAAGTGAGTCCCAATTAACCCTTACGGAAATGCAGGGAAACGTGACCACTATAGACTACTTTTACAGGACGAAATTAGTTTTTTACCTCTTTTCCTGTGCAGGAATGGCTTTGAATTGTAAGAATGGACGTAAAATAAAATGTATGTTAATGTGGAATTCTACTGATTTAGCTTTTTAAATTTCTCAATTTCTTTAAATTAAATTCTCTTATTAACTTTTAAAGTAATCTTTGTTTGAAATATAATTCGGCATAGAACGTTTTTGAATTAAGAGCGTTTAATAACATTTAAAAAATTCTTGTTGCACAAAACGTTATTGAAATAAAAAGTACTAATTTTAATTATTATTTAGTTGTAGTATTTAAAATCAGTTTCATTAGTCCTGCAGCCGATCCTGGAAGCACCTTTGACGAAATCCACCGATCGGAATTAAATCCATTCCGAGTATGAAATACTCATTTCAGGTGTGATTTAACGCGAAATCTCTTCTGAAACCGGCATTCAGTTAAGCTAATTGGGGTGTGCATATCACGAACACGTGACGTATCAAGACGGCCACCGACGATTGTGTGTGTCTTGCTGATGGGTAATTGCGAGGACTCGTTCCATACATACAAATAGGGCCTTTGATTGTGTTCGCAAACGCTTCGCCAATTTTATACTTGACTTTCAAAGAATATTCGAATCAAATTGCCGTTTCGACTATGTGCATCTCTCAGTTTCAGCGTCGGGAACTCTAACTCGATATAATGCTAATCCTAGGGATGTATCTTTAGACGACGAGGAACTCAAGATTGCAGCTTTTGTCGCTGTTAAAAGATATTTTCACATCTAAATTTCCTTTAAATTTACACTGCAGGCATATGTTCGTTATTATATTGTTAGATTTGTAATAAACATTTTAACAAATAGTATACATAGATAGTATACAATTTTAACATAGTATAGTATCTTGGAGTAAATTGGAGAATAGCGGGGAATTATTTAGTTAGATAAAAATAGTATAGTTACTATGTAAGTAAAGATATACTAAGAATAATACCATATTATACTAATTCCAATTTATTTCATTACATTATCTTGAACTTTTCTAAAAAAGAATTAACCACCGAACTTACGCAACTAAACATACTCTGTATGTTATGTAATATAATATAAAGTAATTCAATAAATTATGAAACGAACGAAGGGAAAATCGGCCAACAAAATTCTCCAACGCCCATTCAAATCGAATCATTGATGTTGATTTGAGTCATCGAACGAACATCTCCGACAACCGGCAAGCAAGGCAGAGGTACGCGCATATTGTCTATGTAACAGGCTCCATTGTGTGTAATTGATACAATCTGGAAACCATTGCAAAGCAGTCAACATGTTAGTGTTGACACATAATAGAGCCCCCCGTTCGACGGAGGCCCACCGCTGGGAAAATCCGTTGAACAAATGCAGCTACGGCGGACGGAGTTATCAGCGACAAGTTTGTCGCGGGTGTCGCAACGAAACGATTGTGTCGAAGCCAGAGAGGCCTGGGGGATGATGACAATGTAATCTGAAAGCTTATTGTTTCAATGTTTTCTGCGTGTTTCCGTGGCTCTTGGGCATTACATCCGAGAAAGATGGAATTCTATTAATTATAACCGATATTAGTGGAGTCCGTGTTACCCACTGTTTGGAAGAATTTTCGATTTACCTACTCGCTCCTCATTCCTTATTATATGCGATTATGAGAATCTCTCACAAAACGCTCACTGAATGCTTTCGGGAACAATTTACATCGAAATACGTCTTCTAAACCGTTGAGTCCCGTCGGTTTTGTGGTCGGCGTGATTTTTCGCGCAAAGTAAACGTTATCAGCGTCGTTTTAGATCTAACTCTGCTGTGTAATAAAACTGTTGCGTCTGCCCGCCACTCCGTGATTGAATTGGGCCAAGTGAACGAAGGCCGAAGGTCCTGAGTGCTCTTCACGTCGTTGTCTACTGTTCAATTACGCGTTCTCTATCACTATTCTTTACACAATATTCTGTCAAATGGTCTATACGTTTTTATGTTAGTGCAGAAATACAGTTTACAAAATTGTAGCGTATTGGACTACGAGGTTGTTTCTGCAAAAAATTTTGATCGTGTAAATGAGTATTTGTTCAAAAGATTAAAGGTACTTTTTGCAGTTTCTGCTGGAAGTTGTAATAGATTATGGTGCAAACAATGTTAGTTGTTTGTTACTTCTCCGTGGGGGTTACGAAGGGTACTCAATATAAAGGTAAAAAGACTGTAGGTAGAGAGAAACGATAATGATGATGGCAAATAATTTTTGTCGTTTAAAGTTTCAATAAAATTCGTTTTATATTTATTTCGTACTAGTATTCGATAGTGTTATCTACATTATGTATATTTTACGTACGGTTTCATTAAAAGATTGCATTTATTCAGTGAGCCGGGCTTCATTTAATTATCCTTAGACCAATTAATTTAATACGATTTACTAAATATGGAATTTTCTATCCATTCATGAGGGAGTATTTGGAGAAGCAACGAAGCAAAAACGATCCGACAGAAACTATAATAGTGAACGATAGCTCAATTTCGAGTGCAAAATTTGTTTTGCGATGCGAAGAACCCTCGAGTGCACAGATTTTTCGAGCCGTTAGCGGATATGTGTCATCTCTGGAAACCGCTCTCGTATATTTGGTAGCAATAATTTTCCAGCCGACTGATGTATCGGAACAGGGCGCCCCTGATGTTCTGCTTTAACAACGCCTCGCAGATCACAGCCGCCTTTCGCCGAAGCAGATTTTATGTGGCCACCGCCGCCGTCAGCTGAATATACCTTTGCTCGAACGGTCGATAATATACTGATGTGATTTTATAGATGAAATACCCCTACAACAGTATTAGTGTGATTTTAAACGAGCTGAAACAAAGTTGTTTCAGAGTCACTCGAGCAGAAATCCGGCAACGCCCGGACCAGACTCTATACACACGTTACTTTTATGCCGTGATAATACCATTGTGGAAGGAACTAGAACGTGCTCGTGCTCGCCGAGGTAATCGAGCAGGTGGTGACGAGGATGCGCTTCGTAATTTCACCAAAGGGTTCCCGATTCGAATTTATCCGGGTATGAGGATTTTGGGATTTCTTTGGAAAAAAAAGGACAAGATTATTTTATGGCCAGTTGGAAGAAGTTTTTAAATTTATAATCCCGGAAAATCTCCTTTGATGGTTTCATCAAACTAATTCGGCTCGTGGTCCTAAAAGGAAAACTCTCTAAGGAAATTTACCTTTTAGCAAAAGGTATAATGTTCATTGAGTTTCCACACACAAATCCGGAAAAATTTAATTTTACCGAAGGCATTGAAGTTTGTTACTGTCCTAATGTATCCTTGAGGATATAGGTAATAACTTAGGCCCAGTATCTTCAAATAGGGTGAACAATAATAAATATTTTTAATATTATTTTAAATATTTATAAGAACCAAAACATCTATTTTTAGACATTCAATTATCATTTTTAATCACTTTTCTACAGGTTAATTTTTATTTCAAAGGTTTCAATCAGGATAAGATTTATCCCAGAATATTCAAATGTCATAAGAACAGGGTATTACATGTCATCATGGAATCTTTACAATTTCATAATACAAGTGCTTTTTATCTCAGTCTGCAAAAACAAAAAAAATATATGAAATCCCTAAAATATAGACACCTACGTACATTCAGACTAATATTTTCGTAAAGCCTTAGATTTAAATTCCCACTTTAAAAAAGTCCTCTGGCCGTCGGCGATTTTGCTGCAGACCAACTGAGCATTTCCTTCGTATAAAACGGCAAGGAGGATGTTGACTCAAAATGGAAATTGAATTCAAGCTTGATTTTCAAGAAAACCGTGTCCAGTAAGCTTGGATAAAGCTCACCGGTGACTACGACGAGCAAGTAGAAATGTATTTAGGAATTTATTTAAGCGGAACAGGACAGTTTAGTTCGATAAATTTGTAAAAAGATTTAATTCACGTTTAATGATTTTTAGATCGATTATTTTTGTGTGATTTTTTTATTGGGTTTTTAGTCAAATTTTCATATTTTCATGCATGTACCTACAATGAAGGCTCGCTTTGTGCATTATTGGCAATTTTTGTAGTTAATTTTGATCAATTTAGTATTCAGAAACTCCAATCTGTTCGAAAAACAAATTTATCATGTATCCTTTAGAGTTTTTATAACGTTGCGTAGTATAATGCAATTATACTAGAACCAAATAGCTTTGTAAAATTGATTATGTTATCATGTATCCATTACATGAATCCATTGCATAAAATATTGAACAAATTAATTCAATATCGGGTATTTATAAAAGTAACTTAATCAGGAATAATAAAAGCTTTTAACTCGTATTTTAACTACGAATTATCTATTAGCAAATCGCTACGATGTCCTGATCAAATTCTACCGACTCCAGTTCCCGTATAAACTAAAACTAATCTAAAATTTCGTTTACACTCTAAAGAAATATGTTATCTTTTCGAGAATTTACTATTATTGTTTAGAGTCCGGGATTATCTTACTTCTGCTAAATTAAAAAGAATAAATCTGCGAGTTAAATGCAAAAGTTCGGATTCCACATCGTCGTGACATTCGCTCATCTACATCTACCGATAATTTGCTCGTGCTGATTCTCAACCGCTAGATTTATTTTGCTGACACTCTACAGTCTCTCTCGAGGGTTGTATTTCGTTGTATGCGTCCCGTTTTCCGGCAGGTGGTCCTCTCATTAGCTCCGAATCGTTGGCAGAAATCACGCGGAGAATTCGGACTGGGAGATTAGTCTGCCTTGGGCAGATTCGTGTACGGTCCGGCCAGCCAGACTTGTATACATTCATACTCTTTACAAGCATTCTGCTCGTTTAATATATTGGATTGAACTCATGAGCCAACGAAACTTTTTAAACAACCAACTTTAACCAACTTGTAAAGTAATTTTAAAATATTTTACATTTATCTAAGGTGTACTGTTTCCGATTAACAATAGAATGTAAATAGCAACAATTACAGTTAGGAACAATTATAAAAAAAGTTGCGAATAGGGGTGATTTCACGAAACTATTTTACAGACTCGGGCGAATTTCCTGTAGGAGATTAGAGCTGGAACGGTATTGATCAGGGCTCAATTATTTTCGTTGGAGATTTTCGATGGAAAAAGGTGTACAATGTCATTGAACTGAAAGGGAGGATATGTGAGATATCCGGATCAGTCCTTTATAGAAAAATGAATCGCAACGTGAACGGCGCACGATGACCTATTGCACTACTCTTTTGCTACTTTTTAAATCAGAAGCTGTAAAATATCCATTAGGGGCTTTTGGAAAGTTAATACTTAAGCAAACAAAGCTGTGCGGAGAGATTTATGAAAAAATTATTGGGGATTTTTAGATGGAAAAAGTGTATAAATTACTTAAATAGTTGATATTAATTCGTACTAATGAAATTCAAATAATATGAAAACTATTAGAATTATTTAATTATAGAAATTTTCCTGTCGCAATTCTAACGTTACATATTTCAAAATATGTTGAAAAATGGGGAAGATATCAATTTCTAACATCTACTAATTATTAGAAAACTGTTCCGAGAAATAATTCCGTTTAATTTAAATTCTTTAATTTTGCTCTATTCTAATTTATTAGATTATATTACTTTAATAAGTAGGTACCTCAAGCATAATTTATATTAGAGTAGGTAGGTACATATAATAGATTTAACGATAATGACCAGATCCAAAAATATATCGAAGAGACAATGTTATTAAGAAAGGAATTTCCAATATTGCCCCTTTAATGGAGTTTTTTTACGAAATACACCTTCGCTATATCGAACCTTCTGCTAAAATCCATTATTTCAAAGCTCATTGTCCTTTATCGAACTCGTGGGATTTCCTGTTCAGTTATATCGCACACTAACAGCCATGAAAATAAACCAAAAAAAAATTACTTATGCTTATTTTAAATTTCAAATTACCTACATGAAACTAAAAGGAAATTTTATTTTTAAAATTTTCATTGTAAATGCATTATTTTATTGATTACTGAACCGTAAATTTGAATGTGTATTGCATAAAATATAGACTATGATAAACATTTCTAAATATTTCTTATCAAGATAATGTTTACATGAGTAACGATGCTGCAAAGTAGGAAACTTGTTTCGAATCACCACGCTTTATCCACTATCATATCTGTCTTCGGATATTGGTAAATAGACAGAAATATTACCCAAAAACTAATACCAAATGCCCGTAGGCGACGTCGAGCAAGCGCCTCACAAGTATTGCGTCTATCTGATGTTTTGTCAGCAGTCTCAAAGAAATTCTGCTGTATTTTTCTCTTTAGTCGATCTCCAATATTTCGCGCGTTCCACAAGAAAACACTCATCATTCATTTCACAGCGAAAATCCCTCTTGAATCTATTTCCATCTCACCAGTCTGGATTCGCGTTTTTTCCGCCGGCAAACCGATCTTCAACGTATAATATTTAAAGCGTAGAATAGCATTTTATAAAATCAAAAAGAGCGTTTGTGTATAAACAAAATTATTAGAGCAATGTATCTTTTTGTGGCCACAAAAATATTATGTTACTGCCATAGAAGTTTATGAATATTTGACCATACTTTGGAAGTAATCTTATTGAAACGAACATCCCTTTAGATTAAATTTTCGCCTGCGTTCAAATACGTGTCACATCAACCATTTTGTCTTTCAATATTATCCTAATGCAGTATTTAGAGAGAATCTGTGCAGGCTTATACAAACGAAAGACATTACCTATCCGTAACGCACAAAATTTCGATAAGCAGTCTTCGCTGAAATTCGTTCATTTCCTTTCTTTACAGTGCTCAAAACAATAAGTATTGTTTTTGGAACGTTGATTTGAATGAAAGCCACTGCGGTTTGGTTTTCAATTCAACAATTGTATAGTTTAAAGTTAGCAAACTTGGATGAAATAAACGCATCACGATAAATATTGCTACTGTTGAAGTATAAAATAATTGTAATGAAATGTTTTATAGGTAGGTACCTACATAAGATTGGTAAAACTCTCATAATTCGAGAGACATGTTCTTATATATTCCATAGCCGAAATCGATGAACTATGTGTTCATAAAAGTTTGCATTTTGAATGGCTGCGAATAGTACTTACCTATGCATAAGCTAATAGCGGTAAAAGGACGAGATTGGATTTTGAATAAATTGCTTTTTCCACCTATATTTACATCATCTTATTACCTTACGGTCTTATTTTGTCGGCTTCTCTTATTACTTTTTTGCTTTTTCTGACGAAACCACTACCTCGGTTTCTCAAGTTGTAAAGTCAATAAAGCTTTTGAGGAACATATATGATTTTTAAAATACTTTAACAATTACCTCGCTATTTTATTGTGTACAGTAGTTGTTCCTGTTTAGTGAATAATTTTAATTTGTGAACCAATTTAACTCACTTATGAATCGTGTCGTAAACCTATATTCGTGCATATTATTTATCATTACTCTTTTCAAATGGATCTTTTATACTAACAATAATTTTAAATAATTATATTTACAATAACGAGCGTATGAAAACACACCAATTAACTTATCAATCTTACGTAACTGTAATACCAGCAAATATCTGGTTTAATATACAGGAAATTATACCCTCTTTTTACACCTATTTTCACAAATCCTCTGACAGTTTGTTTTTCATTAAAAAATAACATAAAAGAAATTTCTTACCCGGCTTTCGGCGAGTCCTCTCCACCTGCGGCAGGGGCGATGCATACGCCGAAATGAACAATTTCCACCGGATCGACCGGCCGATAGTCGCTCGCGTTAATATCAAGAAAATTTCGGGAACCGATGGGCACGACAGGGAGCGAAAACGGTAAAAGGGGTCGCGAAGTACCGAAACTGCGCTGGCGTGTCCGCTGCTGTATCGTCGGAGCGAATTCACTTTGAGCAGAACCAAACTGCGATGATGGAAGTGCATGAATTGGAAGTGAATCAGGTAATTACGTTTGCCGAACCATATGAGTCGGTGTCACGCCCTTGTCACTCAGGCATATCTCCCATATAACCGGACGGTCGGTAATTCCTCTAAGCTTAACAATAAGCCCTCATTTTACATATATATTTATTTAAATTATTAACTTGTGTAGGTATATATCAACTTAAAAGTGAACGCAATTTTTTTTTAGAAATAATGGATAAATAAATTAGTCCCTCAAATAATGTTTAACTCTAAAATCCAGATGATCAAAATAATAAATACATTATAATATTACGTTAGAATCCTAAAATTTTTCTTAATAAATTCATCTAATGAATTTCTGTGATACTCATGTACTGCGATAAAATGGTGGTGACTAGGAACTAGGACAGATATTTGTTACTTTATACTCTATATATACTTTATATTAATGCAGAAATTCTAGTCGAATTGATGAATGCCGCTGACTGATCCACATCCCAATCCTACAACATACATACATTCATCGAACCTCCCGCGTCGCCCGCTCGCAATTCTCTTCCTTCCGTTCTCTAATTTATCTACCGTAAACATATTCACCTATAGATAAAGTCCAATCATTAGGACGCTTCCGCTCGACGTTCATCGGATCAAATTAAATCTTTCATATACTTAATCCTATTATAATTGAACGGAATGTTGAAGTCGCCGTAATAAAATAAAAATCGGGGATTTGGGACGCGAAATTTACCTTCAAATGCTAAACATATGAATGCCTGCTCATTCAGAAATTTAACAAGTTTATTGGGTTGATCCAATAGAATATCGACTTTATTATATCCGAATAAAGAGGAAAACAGCGATGTAGAGATGTATTGGCTAATTATCTCGTCATAATAAGAAATTTTGTATTACCATAAAAATAATTTTGAACTGGAGTTTTAAATCCGATTAAATACAATAATGCAAGTGAAAGCGGCGTCGAAGCGCATTTTTATGTGCACTGAAAAATGGATTTTCAATTTAAAATAAAGATATCGCAACCGGTGAATAATAGGGCTCCGACTCAATAAACGTAAATTGCTTTCGAAGCAACAATTAATTGAAACAATCGGGCTACAATTCAATTGGCAATATTCATTGATCCACGTCCGGCACTATTTATTTAAAATTTTTCATTCCAAATTATTCCAAATTGAATCTAGGATTGGTCTGCCGACGGATATATTTAGATCAACGCTGTGAATAGGTAACAAAAAAAACTTTTGTATGAACTTCCAACCAACATCAGAGGAATGCCAGAATGGTCGAATGCACATGGGAATTGTATTTTATCACTCATGGGTGGTTTTCATTCGACGTATAGGAATAGGTACAGAGAGCAGTTTGCAATTCGTATTTTTTTCTTTGTTCTGTCTATTAAAGCTTTCTTTGCAGTGATTGACTTCGGTCTTTTTACTCGATTTTTATTCGATATTAAACAGCAATTTATCGACCAAATATTCATATAAAGGAATTTAAGTATCGGTTGCTAGGAGGACTCACGTACTATGATAGCAACATTTTCTACATCCACAACCATCGTATTAAATTATCTCAACTTTCGCTCTTTTCCTTTATATTCGTCACAAAATTATGTGTCATAACATTGAATGGTGGCATCATTTGCTAAATCTTTTATTTTCCGTCATTATTCTTACAAAACGAAGTAGAGTTTGTTGTTTCGTTGCCGTTTCGCAAGACATGTATCTGAATTAGAAGCAACATCTCTACTAGGGTGAGGACGCTCTGGCAGTTCCAAGTCATAAATCTCAGTTACGTAAAAACTCGTGTCAGCTGGGACCAGGTAGATATTAATATTTCTTTGTCGAGTTCTTTTCTTCGACATATACGTGTATCGACAAATCCTTTAAGAAATTGCGGGATTATTTTATTTATTGTAGCGATTACACATATGAGTATACTATTGCTAATATCATTTGATTAAGTAAATAACATCATTAATGCGTGATTCCTCTTTAATTGTACTGGTTGCTCAAAATGTTTACCTTTATCTGGAGTTCATGCGTTTTTCTAATTATAGAGTGTTATTAAAGTAAATTTTCCAAAAGTTTTAGTTCATACCTACAGCTGTCTATCATCGATAAACATCATGAAATCGATATATGGAATAATACTTGAATTAAGTAGTTATAATAAATTTATTTATTTTTAGCTAAAAAATAGGAGCTAAATTGAGTAAACATATTCATACATTTTGAAAGATTGCAAATATTATATAGGAAGATTATATTGGATAAAATATTTATATCCTATTCCCTACGATTTTTTTTTTTATTTATAATGTAGGTATGTTTTATTCACATTTCTTAAAATCTAACCACAATCCTCCAACTGCTAAAATCATTGGAAAATATGGATCAAACTTCAAAGGCAATTGCGTTTTCGAATTAACAGTGCATTGGAAGTTACGAATGACATACGCTAGCCCAACTTTAACTTGAGTCACACCAAAACGTTGACCTAAAAACACATAAAAATAGAGATAAGAAATATAAGTTGAACTGTTTGTACAACAACTCAGCAGGAATATGGAAGTTGTTTTATCAATAATCTTTATCACATTACCTATACAAATTCTGGGCCCCTCTCCAAACGGCAAATGGGTGAAACTTTGTATATTTTCCTTTTTCAAAAATCTCTCCGGTTTGAACTTCTCCGGGTCGTCAAAGTATTTGGGGTCGTGATGAAGTCCCATTACCGGTATAGCCACGCGATCGCCGGCCTTCAACTTTACTGTCATTTGCTTGAAATTTGGACTAGTTGAAGTGTACGTGTAATCTTCAGTGCACAATTTCGATAAATTGGCGGCTATAAAATTTTTCCTTAAACCCTCTGAAATCAAAAATAATTATTTAAAAATAAGTAGTTTCGATTTGGAAATTATATCCCATTAGACATTTTACCATTTATGCAAGCATCCAAGTAGGGTAAATCGTGAAGAGCTTCGTACGTAAATTTATTTCCATTTTTTATGTAACTTTCATTTAATTCTTCTCTTAGAGTCTGCTGTACTTCGGGATTTGATGCCAGTTCAAATAGTAAAAAACTCATCACCTAGAATTAAATTAAAGTGTATACCAATATTTTAAATTAGTTTGGATTAACTTACCCTAGCACTGGTGTCATAACCATCTGCAAAGAAACTAGCTGCGTGAGCTACAATGTCAATATCGGTAAAAGCTTCGCCTTCAGTAGACATGCGGGAGCACACATCCAAAAAATCATTTCTGGTTACATTATTTTCCTTACGATACTTCAGTGTATTAGAAACCATTTCGATTAGATGATTTTCTACATCTTTAGGTATAAACCTAACACATAATTTAAGTTATTTAAGTTATTTAAGTTATTACGTTATTACTATTATGCTTTATAGATATTACAGACTACAGGTAATCTAAACCAACTCCTTAGAAAAGTACTTACTTTAGTTTAATTAAACCACTTATTACAGGAAAATTAAACATCAACCAGAATTTGAGTTTCTTCGGTAACGAATCTGCAGTAAAAAATTTTTCCGCCAATTCTTTAAAAGCTGAGTGTTCTTCAAATGCTTTTCCATCTACCCCAAAAGCACATATAGCTACATTATCAAGAGTATACCGCATACATAGGTCTAAAGCTTCCAAAGGTGTCGAGGTATTTGCCGCATTTTCCATATATTTCATCATTCCTTTAAGGTTGTGCTCCATGTAAGGAAACATGCCCTTAATCTGTTGCGATTAATTATTAATTTAATATAATATAACTTTTAAATATGTATTATATACCTTTCCCGATGTAAAACATCCCGTTAATTGAACTCGTTTTTGTTTCCACTCGGCTCCTCTCATTACGAAAGGATTCCGTCCAAAAATCGGGTCCAAATCTTTTTGTACTTCGATGTCGTTGTCATGAAAGTTCTTGAAATCTTTTACCATTACATTTTTAACCATTTCAGGGTCCCGAATAATCAAGACAGGTGTAATCGCTTTGTAAATACCAACAAATGGATAATTTTCATATTCTCTATAAAATAATATAATTAGTTCTAATACCTGAAATATGAACATTGCTTTATTTATGTATACTTGACGCGTTTGGAAGACGGAGTAATAAACACATTAATCAGCCGAAGTCCACCCGGGGTGTAATTGTAGGCGATGTGCGAAATTTCGATCGATCGAATCGATCATTGTACAGGATTTTTCCGTACTGGGGTAGGTATAATTTGGAACCGCCTGACATTTTTATTACTCCGTCTTCCAAACGCGCCAAGTATAGGTACCTATAAGTATTAGTGATAATGTCTCCACTGGATATTTTCCCAATAAAACTTTTTCCGAAATTACCGACAAGAAATGATGGTTTTGGTCCGGGAACGCCTCTATCGCTCCAATAATTATAATTTCTCTGAATTAAGTAATATAAAAGGGACACTACTAAAATAAACAGTATTAACAACATGTTGAATCAGAGACGGTTCAACCGATTCTAATGTGCTAAAGCGGTTGAAATAAAGTGATATAGTTTATATGACCTTTCCAATTTGTTCGTCTGGTAATATTAAATAAAAATAGTCGTCCTTGAACGTTAATTGGAAAATTTTGCATTGCAGTGATTGCTTCTGTCGACTACGGTTCACACTTTAGGTAAATAAAATGAGGAATTTGGTGAATACATCTTATAAATAATATACATAGAGAATATTATTATATAGAGAAACTTATGCAGGATGGCCCAGAACTCACGCCCCACCGGGAAAGGCCTTATGAAAACGACAATGGAGATGTCAAAACTGCAGCCGAAGACATGAAATAGTTATTCCTTTGCTAAATAAAGAGGTTCAAAATCGACCAATCCCAGTTACAGTTCAAATTCAAGAAAATTAGGTACGTGAATTCACTTTCAAAGTTAACAAAAGCTGCCAAAATTGGGACTATTGATCAAAGATTTGCTTCCAAATTGATCATTGATACCAAACCTTAAGAATTTTTTATTGCTTCAAATGTGGTTCGAATCGAATGATAGATTTTTTGATCCATTTGTGAAACATATCTTTGATCAATAGTCACATCTCATTTTGGTAGCTTCTGTTAACCTTGAAAGTGAAAAGGAGTGAATCTTTCAATAATTTCAAATTGGTGTATAGCTCATTCACGTCATTTTCGTGGACTTGAACTCCTACTGGGATTGGTCAATTTTAAACCTCTTTATTTACCAAATCTATTTTCTGTTTTCGACTGCAGTTTTGGCATCTCCATTGTCGATTCAACAAGGCCTTTCCCGGTGGGGCGTGAGATCTGGGCTTAAGGGAATAAGCTTATTTTCCTACTTTCTAATTATTACACTTTATCTCAATCTCCTTAATTTTGAAACATACAATAACCTTCAATTATAAAATAAACAACACATCTCGTACTAAATATGTTTATTACATATTTTTAATGATATTTTTGGTATCAGCTAAATAATATTATTTTATAAATTATGTAAATAAGTATTATTAATATGGTTATCAATTAATATTAATATTGCCTAAAAAATAAGGCAAATTTAAATGTTTTACATGCAATATTTAATATCTATGGCACCTATCAAGTTATAACTTAAACAAGTTAATTAACTTTAGTAATATCAATCCACAGTCCTCCAATTGCGTCAGGCATCATGTAATATGGATTGAACTTTAAAGGAAGTTGGGTTTTAGAATTAACAGACAATTGATAATGCTTAATTATATACGCAACTCCAACTTTAATCTGAAGAATTCCAAAACGTTGGCCTAAAAAAGTTTCACTTGAAGTGTTACAAGCATTCTGTTAAAAAATTTTTAAAACATACCTAAGCAAATTCTTGGACCATCACCGAAAGGAATATAAAGATGCTTTTTGAAACCTTCGTCCTGTTTGTCTAAAAATCTTTCTGGAAGAAACTTGTCCGGGTCCGGAAAATAAACGGGATCTCTATGAAGCCCATCAACTGGCAAAAGAATTGATGTACCCGCTTTAATGTTAATCTTAAGGGGCTTAAAACCTGGTGCAGTTGATTCGTACGTATAATCCTCTGTACAAATCTTAACCAAATCGATTATGCTAATTTTTCGTAATGTTTCTAAAATTTAAGAGCAAATGCTTAACGTGTGACTACATTTATCTTATGCTTACCATTTAAACAGGCTTCTAAATAAGGCATATTAGAAATTACTTCGTACGTAAATTTATTTCCATTTTTAGATAAAACTTCGTTAATTTCTTCCCTTAACCTTCCTTGGGCGCCGGAATTTTGGGCGATTTCAAAAAGTACGAAACTCATGACCTAAAAGTTTCGAAAAAATATTATGTATAGTGCTTCATCATCATCATCATCTTACTCTTGAACTAGTTTCGTAACCATCCCCAAAGAAGCTAGCGGAATTAGCAACTACATCGATTTCACTAAATAATCCATTTTCAGTTGAAATTTCTGTCATAACATCCAAAAAATCATTTCTAACGACCTTATTTTCTTTGCGATATTTAAGAGTTGATGAAACTATGTCGATTAAACGTTGCTCAGTGTCCTTATCAACAAGTCTACAAATATTTATACACGTTAATAAGACAATACTGCATAAAAATACGATTATGAAGTACCTATGCAGTTCTAAGGAAATAAATATATTAATATACTGAATAAATTAAATAACTTACTTAATTTTTAAAAATGAAGCCACCCATGGACACAATATCATTATAAGGGAAGTTATTTTTCCTAGGCCCTCTGGAGAAATTAGCTTATGTGCCAATATTCTAAATTCTGGGTTGGTTTCATCGAAACATTTTCCTTCTAAACCGAAAGCGCAAGCTGCTACGTTATCCAATGTGAATCTAATGCATAATTCTCTAGCTTCCATAGATGTGGACATTTTCGTTTCTTCCTCTATATACCGGATCATTCGTTGAGCATTCGTGTCCAAGAAAATGTACATTCCCTTCATCTAATAATTTATTAATTATACCAATCAGTGAAATTAAAAATCATAATTGATTGTACCTTTCCTGATGTAAAACATGGTGTCAGCTGAGCTCGTTTATGCTTCCATTCTTGCCCTTTCAAAACAAACGGATTTCGTCCGAATACAGGATCGATTTCTTTATCGACTTCGAAATCATTGTCAGTAAAATGTTTGAAATCCTTAACGAGAATATTCCTCAACAACTCAGGATCTCGAATCATTAATGCAGGGGTCGTAGCTTTGTAGATCCCCACGAATGGATAACCTTCATAATCTCTAAATAGATATAAAAATATAATAGTTAGAAAAATAAAATTTGAAGGCACGATAAAAAAAATTCAAAGCTTAGACTATAATAATTTATTGTGACTTTTGATACTGCTAATTTAAAATACAACAAGATATATTAAAATATAACAAGATGGATCATTGACTCCCAATCTATTGCGGGTAGGTACATTGTGGATTAATTATCAATAATTTTTATTATCTATTTTGTGACATTTAGGTCAAGGTTACTTGTTATGTATAACTTGAATAATAGCCTTGGCTCCATCATAAAAGTTAAATACCTACTTAAATGAAACTACTTAGAAAAATAGGAGAGCACTAATAAACTAAATTTGTAAATTCGTTTGTTTATACAGAGTGTACGAATTCTTCCGCTGCAAGCGTTAGAATTAGAATCTCAATCAATACTATAAGATAGTAAAGAACAGAAACTTGTTTATCGGTTGCCGGCCGATATTAGAATTCGACAATTCGCTTCGCTTCGTTCACTAGCGAATAGCGGGGATAGCGGGCGTGACTATTTCGTATGTTCTCTTTATTCCTTACATAGCAAAAGTTAAATTAGCTATCTCATTATTCTCATTATATGCTTGCAGCGGATCAGTTCGTACATACTGTATACATATTATAAAACCTGTCCCCTTTTTAGGACTTCAAGGAACAGAAATAATACATTTATTAATTTCCAAATTATGTACTAGCCTTTATTAATGTTACCTGTAAATTTCTGTAGCAATTTGCCTGGCTGTTCTTTTACCAAAGAAATTATCCGCATAATTTCCAAATAGCGGCCAAGGCTTAGGACCAGGTACTCCAAGATTTTTCCAATAACTATAATGCCTTCTAATCAAATAATACAACAAGACTAACACCAAAGCAACTAAAAGCCACATATTTTAGCGCGTTCTCCAAGCACAAGTCATAGACTAAAACTAAAGCTAAATAAATAAGCACTTAAACAAATTAGTTTTGATTTCGAAGGATATTCTCCCAATATATTTTTAACGCATGCGCTCTATGTAGGTGTTAATTGATGCTGTATTACAATGTTTACGACTGTTTCCGTTTGATGATCTTTAATGTTGCAACACTTAAGTATCGTGTACAAATACAATTCTGCTTCTTATAGATTAGTAAATCTAATCTCATACAGAGATCACAACTACTACTCTTATTAAATATCAAATCAAATATTAATGAATATACCAACAAGCAATATAACAAACGACATAAAGTTGTTTATATAACTTTATTTTAAATACATCTATATCCTTAAACACTAAATATAAAAATAATGATAAAATATAATTTAATAAATCAGTGCCCAGATGGTTCGTAGGCATACTTCCAAATATCACAGAAACAAACGGACGAATGAAATCTGTAAAACATCATAAGAGGCAAGCACATGTGTCCGAGAATGGTCCAAAGTTCCGTTCCATAGAAAGTGTATCTGATATCGTCCAAACCTTGAGCTTTAACTTCGAATGTCTGCATGAGCCACATCGACACATTGGAAATAATCAGAAAGGTCACAAGCTCTCTACCTGGTTTTAACTTCCTCAATTGTTTGGTATTGCTGGATCGCCTAAGACCATCTAATAGGAAGGCGGTTTGAACAAGCACTTGTAAGATCTTGGAAAAAATAATTAACTCACTAAACTGTGTATGTTTTAATAAAATTGAAGAAACCGTACCTCTAAGATAATCCTTGCGATTGAAATAGCATCGGAATGTATAGTAGCCGGAATGATGCTAAAAATTCCGTTCAAGAAAAATGCTGGTATACAAATAAATAATAAAATATCATCCAAAATATTGTGATGAAGAGAGTTGATATCGAGTTTAGTTATTTGTCGATAGCCGAAAATGCAAGCTATTAGCATTGCCACCAATATTAATAAATTAGCCCATTTATGACACAATAGTCCCTCTTCGACCTGTGACCTAAAACATAATAAATTCAAATTTTTACTAATTTCACTATAACATTGCATTATTACGTACCCATCATCCATGTAGACCGAAACGAAGAACAGTAAACTGACCACAATAGTGAGAATCAAGACTAAGAAACCTCCAAAAAGACCCTTGTTGCTAGCCTGGCAATCTGCGTGAATAACGATGTTACTTTCTATATTATCAGGATTTCCTTGCGGAGGAATCCTGCATTGAGACGTAGCTTGGTTTTCATCTTCGGCGTCGCATTTGTTAATATTTTGCCAGACCAGTATAAGAATACCGACTGCAATAAAAATAATTTATAATGCAATTTACGCGATTATTTCAAATGTTATATTACCGACTAGAATACTGTACTCAACACTAAATGGGTATAAGTAAGGTGAAATATCTCTATAAATCCTTTTAGTCGTTTCTTCACTGCAAGGTATCATTGAAGTAAAACGATGGATAGATATATTAAACGAAGCCTTTAATTGATCCACTCCTAAAATTGAAATAAATATATTTATTATATCTCTTAATATGACTTGATATTAATTTAAATAATACCTTCTTGTGATAAAAGTGATACTGGTAGAGCGTACGGTTCTGCTTCTGAGATTGATCCTGGAGGAGCAGTTGTAGAATGCAGCAATTTTTCTCTTTTGAACTCCAATGCTTCAAGAACTTCTCTCATAATCGTCCAAACCCAAAAGCATGTACTTGAGGAAATACAATGCATTATACCCAAGCGAGCAAGAATCCTATTTCTGTTTATTATCAACTAAAATATAGCGATATTTATGTAATATTGTTATAGATAAATACCATGTAGAAAATAAACTGAATATATTAAACTATTTTATGATACAATTAATTAAACCATATCAAAACGTATGTAAATATTGTAAATATCCAGCTATTATAATTTTAAACTTACATTTGAATATTTGAAGATGAAATAAAGCAATATGAAGGAATAAAGTGGATACAGAAGATCTAGAAACCATGTAGATATAGATGGAAAGCAATGGTCAATTTTTCCATCGTTTCTTGTGATAATTACGAGTTGGTAAGCTAATATTAAACCATAGTGAATTAAATGTCCAAAACAAAATGCTGAAAAAAATTGTTAATTTAACATATAGATTAAGAAGGTTGATTAACTCCTAATTTACTCTTTGCCTATAACAAAGAGGAAAAATGTTTGTTAAACTTTATTCAATTTTCACATACCGGCAGCTCCGATTTTTAAATAAAAGTTTGTACTGTGCCTATCCTTGTTGAAACAGTAGTCATGTTTGATGGCTTTTCCCATTTTAATAACTTCCGGAAGTTGGATGCTGAACTGAAATTGTCCATCGGGCGTTTCAGTTACGTCTATATTTTCGGGCAAGTTTTTTTCGATCAATTTTTCATACGAACGCTTTTTGTTTGTGTAAACACTAATGTCAATAATCAGGTATGTTAGGTACAAGCACGCTATCGAAACGAGAGTCAAGCTATAAACCTAAGAAAATAAAAATTTTAAATAAATTTGAAGAAGTTATAAAATGGGAAAATTATCCTTACTTCTGCTACGGGATAGGTCCCATCTATTATATCAGAGACGTAAACAGCTAGTCCTACTGTCACGTTAAACAATGCATAAAATATAGTAAATGTTCTTACTAAAATATCACTGAAAGTTAAAGTAATTTGGTATTGGTATAAATAAATTTCTTTAGATAAATTAGAAATTTATTTAGTTTACTTTATTGCAGCTAGTTAAGGTGGACTAATCTATTATAAGACTATTATAAAATAAATTTATATGTGCATTGATAAATTCATCTATTAATAGATTTAATCACTTTACCTGAATTACAAAAATAATAAATTTCAGAGATGATGTAATTTCAGAAAGATTTACATTCGACAAATATTCGTGAACTACCAGCCCTAAACGAAAATGTTGCAAATTTGGTCAATGTAGTTAAATTCAACGGTATTAAATCTGAACCGAACAATAGGCAATCGAGAATAGTATTTAATGCTGCTTCCTGGATGAACTAAAATTACCCTCATCCATAACTGTTATTTCGTCTGCCCATTTATCCCGTCTACTCTTAATGTTTCTTTTGTGTTATATAAAATCGAAATCCATTTTATCTAGCTGAAATGGCTTAATTTATTCGGAACATTGTAACAATTGAAATTTTAATTGTTGGAAATTAATAATTTTAATGCAATTCACAAAATGAAATTTAACAACAAATTTAAAAGTATATGTACTCTTGTGAATTATTCTTCGCAATTCACATTTATAGGTACTTACGAAAATGCTTTCTTCTTCTCCTCCGGTGGCGTAGGATTGTCATACCTTCCTACCAGACCAGGAGTTGCAGGAATCGACAACACACCTTCCGTATAATCAGATGAACTTTCATTGTTGATATGGCCTTCATTGATGTACATTGGAAACTCCTGATGGCTATGTGTGCTGTGATTGTAGCATTTATGCCTCTCCTTCATATGGCCGTTCCCTAAGCATGTAACGTTAGCGTTAGCGTTATTAGGTGGAAATATTTGGACACGGCCTTTGAGTGTATGCGACATCATCATGTGGATATTTCAATTTACCGAGAATCGGGGAAGTACCAGTATTAATTTAACCGTAAATATACCTATCTTCATTAGGTAGACTTAATTAGAAGATTTTACTAGCATTACATTATTATGTAATGTTAATTATTATGTATTGCACTAAATAAAATATTGAACCTTGTTATCTCGTATTTCCTTAAAATGAATATTACAGATTCATGCGTTTCTTCTGTTTAATTATCTTATTTAACTGTAGTGTCTCGACAATTTATTCTATAATAATAAATTTTATTAGACTCACCCCTTATATCTTCGTAGGAAATGCTTTCTAAATAGTTATTGTTTTCACATGATTGATGTGTAACATTGTGAGCTGGTACAATCAAATTTAACACCATACTGTTATTATTCTGTAATAAAACATTAATTAAAAATAGGGAAAATTTAATTGAATATATGCAACTATAATATAATCTACCTTCTTGAGTGGCATGTAATTAAATTTGTAGAACTTGTTTGAAATAATATAAAAGGTTTAAATGCGTGAATAAATTGCTGACAGATTTTTAAACGATAATTCGGAAAAATGAGATATTTTTGTACTTACCTTCAATATTACACTCACAGTATACATTCCACCCCTTTTTATTATAGAGGTTCAAATATTTCCAACAGTTTCAAATAAAATGTTAATTTTTTATTCGTTAATCGTATTTTAGTCAGCTAATTAACAATCTAAACTGGCTATAATGGGTATGAACATTTAATTGATTGTTCTTCACAACAATTGCAATTATTCCGTTTCTTAAAACCGGTAGTGCACAAAATAGAAACTGCTTTGTCACGGTTAAGTATTCAAGTAAATTGGTTTAACAAAATAATGAATATATCTTACTAAATCTGAATTTCGTTAAATCGGAACTTCTCCTTCTTAATTTCACCGCGTGTCATAATTTTTGCGTACTTTTATGGAAATGTGCGGTAAATTTTATTAAAATTCGTTCGGATTAGGTTTATAGTTAACTATTTCGGGCAGTTTTTTATGGGAATGTAGAAACCTTATAAACCAACTGTGCCGTTATTTGTGCAATTGGTTGATTTAGTATGAAAGAAATGTAGAACTTTTTATATAAGAGTTATAGTTAATTTCGAAATTTCATCGAAGGTCAATTCGCATTACAGTGATTAGTTTATTGTTATATTTCCAATCAAATTTTAAGAGTTGTGTTAGAAGAGAACAATCATGAAAACACGTAAATAAATAAAAAATAGTGTTTTAAAAATGGGAGGGTTTCAAAAAATATTTATCTCAGCTTTGTTTGATAATCCTATATATTTTATGTATACGCGTAATGCAGTTGTAATCTTTCTATAAAAGCATTTATGGATTAAAAGCCATTATTGTAAGCCGTTTGTAAATTTACTAACGATGGATTTTGAACTCTATTATAATTCGAGGTATAACAGTATTGGAAAATTAAAAAATATGTACCTTAATCCCGTTTTTCAGTTTTCCACTTTGAAAATCTTGCACGGACTTTGTCCTCCTAGGAGTTAATAAAACTGTAGGTGGGCCCGTCATCATAGACACAATTCGTCGATTTTTTTCTGATTTACTTTGTGGTCTTATAATGTCGTCAAAAGTAAAGATATCGTCATTCATTAGACGTGGGGATGATATCTAAAATTTAGTACTCACTTCTGTATCCTAGCCTAATCCGTTATTGCTATATTTTTAATTAAAAATTATTTGGACAAACATGGAGATTCTTACCGAAGGCGAATCAGAGCTACTACCTAACGTAAATATTTTTCCAGATTCTACGTTGTTGGAACTTGATGTTTTATACGTGGTTTCCACGATAGGTCCATTAGACTTTTCCTGAACATTCGTGGGCTCGTCAGTCATCGTATTTTTGTTTCAACTACACGTTTAAAACTCGCATTTACTCGTTTCACTACTGAAATGTGTCGCAAAAATTACCAACTACGGTCTTTTTATTGTGGGGAATTATTTTTTATTGTACAGTGCCAAGAATTAACTTATCGATAAAGTAATAAATTCGGTGGATTTATTGATCTACTCAAAGGAAGTTGATTTACTGCGATACAGTTTTCGAATGTAATAATAATAGAAGTAATAATAATAAGATACGTATAGAAATATAATAAAGATAATTACGTTTCTAAAACTTATTATTTAAATACCTTGACTTGTTATTACATATAGTAACGTTATTACTGTAAATACCCGTTATCCGATTTTTGATATGTTTCATCTCTAGTTATTTCTATTCTATAAAGCCTGATTAACAAAAGAAAACAACAAATCATAGTTTATGGAAACAATATATTTTTGAAATATTCAAATTATATTTAATTTGTAGCCTATAATACAAAAATATAGTCAGACAACCTTTCAACAAAACTTAAAAAATATACAACTAATCTTACAACAAATCATAAAAAATAACTGAGCTATACATTATGTTAGAAAATTAAATTTGTGATTGCAAAATATACATCACAATTAACCAAATGGTAACCCATTCCGATTCATAATTACTTCCAATTTCCAATTAAAAAAAAAATGTTTAAAATGCGATAAAAATAAAGTTTTAACAAATCAAATGACTACAAAATGAAATTACTTAAAAAAAAACTAAACAATTACCGCCGCCTAATATAAATACAACCGCTAATATCCGAATATGTATAAATACAAAGATATAAATTTAATTTTTTTCGCTTTATAATACGTTATTCACAATGATATTAAGGCAACTTTTAAGGAATAAATTACTTCATCAGAGAATGCACCACAGCTTTAGTATTTAAAGCTTTCAGATCGGTATAGGTTTGCCCTGTGCCAACAAAGACTATTGGTTGACCAGTTATGTAAGTCATTGATATCGCTGCTCCAACCTAAAAATAATAAATACATTAATGAAAACCACGAGACTATAAAAATATAGTTGCTTTGTACTAGTCTCAGCAAATCATCCAAAATTTACCTTATCATCGATGGTATCAAACTTGGTAAGAACGATGCCGTCGATAAGATGAGGGTTTATGTTGGAAGAATAATCAGCAAGTGCTTGGTTGAATTTAACTAATTGATCTACAGCTTCATTTCCTACTAATGCTTCTCCAACGAATAGTACCAAATCAGGCTCGTTCACTTTGATCAACTTCGTCAGAGCTCTCATTAAAGGCTCGTTATCCTACAATAAATGTTAATTTAAAATACAAGAAGGAGGAACAACTCAATGATATTTTACCTGCATTCTACCGGCAGTATCAATCAATACTATATCGATTCTAGAATCATTGGCGAATTTAATAGCTTCCATGGCAATACCGGCAGCGTCTTTTCCGTAGCCTTTTTCGTACAATTGGACCATCTGTTTGCCACCGTGTCTTTCAGGGGGGTGTAAAGCGTTAAGATGTCTCATGTGAGTGCGCAACTGTTCGACAGCACCGGCTCTAAACGTATCACAAGCTGCTATAAGCACGCGCATGTTGTTTTCGATCAACCAGAAGCAGATTTTAGCGAGATTGGTGGACTTTCCTACGCCGTTCACCTGTGTTAACAATTACAAATATTTAATAAAACTAGATAGATAAACGTTACAAATGAAACATACTCCGCAGAAGGTCATAACGTAAGGTCTTCCCAATTTTTGAGCCTCCATGCAATCTCTTAGAATGTCGATTCTTCTCTTGGGGCTCAAGATCTGCACTAACGACTCTGTAAGTGTGTTTTTAACTGTTGAAGCCACACTATCGAAGGTACCCAACACTTTTCCTTCTAATTTGTTCGCCACCGAGTCGCACAATTTCTGAGAAATATCCGCGGCAACGTTTTTCGCAATAAGGAGGTCTTTCATCTTTTCCAAAGCGGGCATCATATCGTTTTTCGTTAGATTCTTGGAACCTACGAGGCCCTTGAAAATGGAAAACATTCCTCCTTTGGAGGAGGTTTTGTTTTGTTGTGGCGCAACTACTTCATCATCATCGTCGTCATAATCATCATCAGACGATTCGACTTCAAGGTCTTTTATTACACCTTTCATTTGACCGACGATCTGTAATAAATAAATGAAATTTGTATAAAATTTGAGTGCTTGACACATGGGAAGTACAGTAAACTTTTGGGTGTATTACCTCGGTATCTGGAGTAAAATTGCTCTTTATGTCTTCCGGTCTATCCGTAGTTCTTTCCAGAGTTTCCAAATCTTTGTTGGTACCTCCCAAATCCCAAACTCTCGGTTTTTTGCCGGCTTTTTCGGGTGGGCTTTTAGGGCTTTTCCTGAAAAGAGGGAATGTCGAGTATAACTACATAACATTCGTGAAATTTTGTTATCTCTTACTTGACTTCAGGTTTCTTCTTCTGCATTTTCTTGGCAAGTTTGGCTCTGTTAGCTGCTAGCGTTTCCTCATCGATAAGGCCATTTTGAATCACCTTCGGCGACGGTGGAGTAATGATCTTCTCTAAATTAAAACAATCATAAATTAAAAATTATTTTTAATACACCTCAATGGGAAAGTATGAGTGTATTCTCTAAGTTGTAATATGTGAGATAAAGTATATAAAAAATGTACCGTCATCAAGGAAGTTAACTTCTTTCTTCTTTATGGGTTTCTGCGGCTTTTCTTCCCCTTTTCTCTCGATCATAGAAGATACAGTCTTTTTTGATTTTTGGGACTCGTCGAATGTTCTCATCTGCTTCGGCTGCTTCAGCTGATCCTTGCTCCATTCCTCTGCAGCTCTGAGAGTGGAATTGTAGGCGTCCAACAAGTTAAAATTTTGAAAATATTGTTTTTCGGACAGCTCATTTTTGTATTTATCCCGGAATTCCAAGTGAATGTCGTTGAGAAATTTATCAACGTAGGACAACTGTAGGATTTTTTGATAAGCTACTACGAACACCAAGTCGAATTCATTGTCCAATTTGTACTGCAATAACAAACCGTCGTGATCGAACGTTTTAACGCCCGTTCTTTCCTGAAAAAAGATTTAATTCGTTCATTCATCCAATTCATTAATAATTTATCGTTTTTGCGTGTTAAATATTGCAAAAGTCACCTGCACCTAACATACCATATTTTATGAAAATTTGTAAATATTTACCTGCAGAATGACATTTTTTATTAAAGCGTTGACAGAAGGGGTGAATATCTGATTTGTACTTTGGAAGCACCAAAGAACAATGCCTCCTTTACTAAATATTGTAAATAAATCTAACATAATTAGCGCTTTAGCAATTTTTATTGAATGAAAATTGAAAATGAAACACGTCACCCCGTGCTAGTGCACGTCACTGTCACTGTCATTAGTGTCAGTTGAAGCGTACTGACAACTGACAGCAGCAGGTGTTATTTGACACAAGATCAAACGACCAGTCAATTTTTCTTCTAGGCGAATTTTCGCGTGTACTAACTGATTTTAGGCATAAAAATGTATTAAAAACACAATTTCAGTTAATAAATTTGTAAATATGGGTTATATAATTATTGTCTTTTGCTTTAAATAGTGAGATTGTTCAATTTCGTGCATTGCGAAGAGTGTATTATTTTCGAAAAAATGCCTAAATAATAAAATTACGTGTGGGACAATCGGCTAGCGAATAAACGAGTGATAATTGATAATTGACATTTCTCTTCTCAAGTCTTGTTTTCATTTTTCGTTTGAAGTCGGTTTGTGTTGCTAAATTAAAAAAAAATATTTTAGAGTGGAATATTGCTGGTTATTTAGATAGTATTTTCCTAAATGATGTTAACAACCAAATCGCAGTGAAAATTCAACATAATCAATTTAACATCGGCATCATTTTGTATTATTAAAAAAATTGGAATTTGCTGATAACACATCGAATTAATTTTTCTCAAGGATATATGTATATGAAAACAAATTTGTTGGACTTCGTTTGGACTTAAAAGATTTAGATATTTTTAAACTATTCCTGCGTTTATAATTAAGTGCCAGCAAATCGTATCGATTATTTACCAGAAAATGTCAAAAGGGAAGAGGTGTATTGTTTGATGTTTGATGAAAAATTTTTTGCATCGGTGACGTAATGAAATGAGTTATGAACTTTAAGAAAAAACTGAAAAGTTGATAATGGATGAAAGAAATTCAGTGAGGTAAGAGCACTTTTAATTTTTATCTCTAATTAAGTACGAGTATATTTAAATAGTGAGGTTATTATGTAATATAAAATCTGTCTCATAAGTACCATCACGAACGATTTTAACCAGGAAAAACATATTAGTTCCACAATTATTTACTTTTGTGTACTATTCAATTATCATTCATAACAGTGGCAACAAGAAATTAAGCTATAAATAGATTCGGTTGAGGATTAATCGAAAGACCTAAACATGTAGGCATTTTATAGCAGCACTGCTATTGTTCAGGATACAATTCTGTAAAAAAAACCTTTCACTTAGATCCTTATTTCACATTGTATCAATTATATTGCATAAACGATCTTGGTTTTAATTTTATATTAATTAAAACTAAAGCGCAGACGATTATTGTTTTGTATACATATATTTTTATTCTAGTTAATCTTTCAACTTTTCTTTGATAAACATTTCAATTTATTTTACATTCTATTTTACTGTAAAATTACATAATAAATAAATTATATGCACTTTGTTCTTCGGTTGTAAACTATATACATTAATTTAATAAATAATGAATCGATTAAGCTATGTTGTGTGTTTCGTTGAATCAGAAAAATACTTTAATTTATTAATTTTTTGATTACATATGCTGTTTTTCATTTTCTGTTTATAAGCTGTTTTTATTCATTTCACGAATTTTTTTAAAAAGGTGCTCATTATGCGCTGAATTTTTACATTTTTGCGATCTTATCGACAATCTGATTTTAGCAATTCATTACACTTATCGTCTGTTTTGAAATTACGATAGTAATAGTTTATCGAATGTATGGTATTTACAAATTCCTAATTTAACTTTCCAAATTTAATACCTTGACGTGATATTTATTTTATGCTCGAAAATCAAATGGTTTTTTAAATTTTCAAACACTGTTTTAGAAGTTCTTAATCTTTATAATGAGAATGATTTTGCAGTTTCTTTGTCATAAAATTAGTACACCCTATATGTCTTTGTTGGGTGATTGCCTGTTGCACTGCACACTGACATTTAATTCGTAACATTTAATTCCTAATTTTAACATTCGTTTTAAGTAAACTTGGGAATCAGCCAAGCTTCTACGAACCCGCTTATGATATTTATTTAATCTTTGTACAAACACATCAATAAAGCAATGCAATTGAATTTATTTGATATTTTTTTATTTTTGATGCGTGCATTAATGAGAGACATGTTATCTTAATAAAATTGTGATTGTTTTATTTTTAGTTATTGGTACAAAATACCAAAAGGATTCCTAAGGCTGTGTTTTATTTTGATAAACAATTTATACTGTATACCTACGTATGTTATGTGGATGATCCTGTTGTTACCACTTAGAAAAGTCAATCCAGATGTGTACTGGAGGATAGAAAGCTTTTTTTTCCATTGGCTTTTGGGGATGGTATCCCTTTGGAGCTACAGTGCAGGATTTGATAGTAAGATAATTATTGATTTATTTTAGACATATATTGTTTTTTACAAATGGAAATTGCATAGGATAGTAATTTTTGCCTATAACAAAGTAAATAGGTTACAACTTTTCACCTTTTTTTCATAATTATCACTAGCAATATTTTAATTGTTAGTATTTGGTTAATTAGCCTAATTTTGCTTAGACATTGAAATAACTGCGCAAAATGATTAAACCGATCTACATAATTTTCATAAAATTGTTCACTTATAATGATATGTATAGGATTCAGTCATATGTATTAGCTTTTGTGGGATATCTAATTTAAAATTTTAACTATACATTAACCTTGAACTACACCGTAGAAATTGTAATTTTTGGAAATAAAAAAGACATTTCATCATTTCATATAATAAAGAAATTTTATGATTTGTTAGTTTTTTTAATAACTAGTCTATTAATATTAATTTTTAACGGATACTAATTTCTGCATTTTTGATTTTTAGTTGTAGAAGTGGGTGATGATATTACGCCTTGTTTAGAAGACAGGACACTAGTGATAGCGAATCATCAATCCACAGCTGATGTGCCTTTATTATTCTCTTGTTTCAATCCCAAAAAGCAAATTTTGCCCAACATCATGTGGATTATGGATAGCGTATTTAAATACACAAATTTCGGGATCGTCAGTTGCTTGCATAGAGATTTTTTTATTAAAGCGGTAGGTGTTTCCAAACGCATTGAACGAATCGAATCGAATTTTCTATTCAAGACAATGCACATTCAATAATAAACAATTTAAATGCGAGAAATTTATCATATTAGAGGCAACGTCCTTCGATGATTCATAGACATTTAACGAGACGATTACCGCATAATTTCATTTCCTAATTAAAATTACAGGGTAAAGCGACTCGAGATAAATCGTTGAAGGATTTCGAACAACATTTGCTCGACGTGTACATACCGTTGAGGAGAAAATGGCTAATGCTGTTCCCCGAAGGCGGCTTTCTGCGGAAAAGAAAAGCCGTTTCGCATCGATACGCCGAGAAAATGAACTACCCCAAATACGAATATGTCACCTTACCAAGAGTAGGCGCCATGCAAGTAATCATGGATACTTTGAATAAGAAGCCGGTTGTTAACAACAACTTGAACTTTTCAAGAAGTAAGTTTTTTTTAACTTTAATTGGGAATTGTTACATTTTTTTGGTACCATGGAATTCTTTATTTTTTTTTTGTTAACAAGAGAATAATTGTACGAAACTGGTTTCTAACAAAGCAGTTAGATCAAATGAACTTGCTAATTTACATACAATACTCTTATATCAACATTGTAAAGCTCGAGGAACTTTGATAAAATATTAGAAAGGAAGTTAAAAAACAATTGATTTTTGTATGTGATTATTATCTACTATCGACTATCTACCATCTACTATAGACTATTTACTATCGACTATCGACTTTCGTGTATCTACTATTGACTATCTACCATGTGAAACTATTGCACTTGCCTCTTCGATTTGTATTTGATCGATATTGTAACAGTAATTATTATATCTACTATTGTTTTATAATTTGAACTAAGACCATTTTTAATTAAATAGATTTTACACGACCTTCAGACGACTGTGGCGAAATTCCTCGAATCGAGTGGATTTTGGACATAACAATAGCGTACCCAAACGGTTGGCCTATCGACCTCCAGCACATCGTGTTCGGTAATCGGGCACCATGCCAAACTGTTTTCTTTTACCGATTGTACCCCATCAAAGAATTGCCCCAAGAGACGGAGGCGATGACGAAGTGGCTGTTCGACAGATGGGCGGAAAAGGAGAACATGTTGGAAACGTTTTATAGGACTGGTTCGTTTCCGTGCGCGTTCAGCCGGATTAAATATCATCCGCCGAAAGTTGTGGTTCAGGATTACCTGCAGTACGCCATAGTGCACGTATTCTTTTTAGTGTCGACGTATATACACGCACAAATGTTTATAGCCGCGTATAATTATTACTGTTATTTAGTTTATTAGTCGAATGCCATGATCGTTGTATTTGGTATATTTGGCGAGGTTTGTTCAATGTAGAGTCGAGTGGGATAAATCGAGTTTTGATCCGTTTGTTAGACTTGTTTATTATAAATTATTTTTTGTCTCATTATAAGATCAAATTTCCGTTAAGCTGTAGTTTTTCTGTGTACAATTTTTCTTAAATACACTGGGATACACAACTTTAATATTTCCGTCTATTATATTATTGAGTAAACTGAAAGAATTAATTAGTAATAATTTATAATTATTACTTTTGCTCGTGATATAGACTCACAACTCTTTGTGCTCTTAAGACTATTAATCAAATATTGTGAAGCATGCTGAAATTAATGTAAAAATTATTAATGTCTTGGAATTGAAATTGTATTTTTTTATTTGTGTGTGATATTTCAAACTGTATTTTTTAATAATTTTATCCCACTGGACTATTGTAATTTATTGTCACTGATAAATCGGAAGGTGTTGGACATTGTCATTGTTAAGCTAATTTTATATACATACATACCAAGTTCTCTTCATCCGAAGTAAATTGATTATTCATACATTTCATAAACAAAAAAATATGTGGCAACTTACTTTTGTTTTTTTTTTATTATTGTTATACTAATAATCTATTCCAGCTCAATAAATACGTACATTATTCGCACATTTACCACTTTTCAATTTTATTTCTAATTGAATGGTTATTTTTTATTTAATTTCAAAATTAATTAACAATAACGGCATCTAGCCGTGAAATTTTGGATCCCTGGAGTAAAACAAAGGCAAACAAATCATTTTAAAAATCAAGTGGTATGTAATATTGGTTTCTATTATTAAATACTTGTGGCCAATAATTATCGTTGTTAAGTGTATTATAATAGCAATTCTTATTGATTGAATTAAAATTATTCATACATATTACAAAAGTAAAATGAAATCGTTCTATTTGGAACAACCAAATTCAATTACTGATCACAATGTATTTTGATAATGTAAACACTAGGTGATTAAGGAGTTTTCTAATTACAGGAAATGTATAATGTCCTGTAACATTTTTCCTTTACAAGTTCTCAAAATATTAATACGTACTGGTATTTTTAAAGTATTTTATAGAAACCACACATTGAAATGTCAGTATTTGCATAATAATCCTAGAATTTCTTTTCAAATTTTTTTGTAATTTGAATTTTACCATATAGATTACTGCTTCACAAAATATAGCCTAACTTTAGCTCTATCTCCCTGTACTGGCATCTCAATGAAAGTGTATTTCACTTAAAACGTATACAGCTTTACAGCTGCATTAACCATTTTCATCTAACACAATATTTGGGGCCATGCTAATAGCAAGTAGTTCCAAGACAATTTCTTATAGTGCCGGTCTAGTATGCGATCTGCCATAATATTTGAAGTCTACCAACATATTTCGTCGCCCAAGTATATTTAAATACATAGGTGTCATTTTGTAAAACTGAAAGTGGTTGTGAACATGTCTCACAAAACTGCAAATGTTTGTCTATTTAAATTTTTTCTATCCTATACTAAACGAATAAAACTTACTCTGTATTATTCTGATACTTCTGTATTTATCGATAAATTGAAGAATTACTTACCTACCTGCTATTCCATACATAATATAATACTAGTAAAATCTGTTCGTTTGCTTAACGAAAATAGGTTTATTTACGTTTAAATTAATACTGGTTATACTTCCCCATTCTCGGTAAGTTGAATTACACAAAAGCTGTTATATCAATAATGCATTACCAGTAAAAACGTTCCTTTTGCATAATAAAGGGTCAATTTTCAAAATCTTGCTGTTGTACTATGAAATAAATTGGGTAGACCGCATACTAAACCAGATGCGATATGGTAGACCGAATACTAGACCAGCACTTTTCTTCCTACAGGATACTTACACATAACAAATGAAACAGCACAAAGCACATTCTGCATTAATTTCAGAATACAAGGCATTCTTACAATATAAGATAAAAGTTTATTACATGTTACCGCCTTCAGGAAATTACTGAAATATTCGTATTCCTCAATTTTTGGAATTGTTTAACGACTGCAGTAGTTACTAACTTATAAAAAATACTTGGACAAACTTTGATAAAAAATTTAAGTCCACTAGATGTTCAACTAACCGTAACTATTAAATAAACTACATTTCATTTGAATTTTCTAGCACAAAAAAGCATTCGATTTTGTGTAGTACAATTGTTTCAGACTAAAGGTTATCTATAAATATTTAGTGTTAAGTTTGAAAATCGTTATTTGACAAATATTGACATAATAGACTCATCCATGAGAAAATTGTTCATAATTGAGTTCATTTTATTGCCAATAGATTTTTCAATTTATATCAATCTGGAAGAAATTTGATGTTTAATATATGTGATACTCAGAACAGAAAAGAATATAAAATTAAACCTCGAGTTCTTAAAGAGACAAGCTATTTTACCTATACATTTCTGATTATAGGTTTTTTTCCTAATAGAATTTTCTTCAAACTATCAAAGTTTTCGATACTTTCTCTTCTTCCTTCCTTTTGAGTCAAATCTACTAATTTCTCTACCACTATTTATAGCAGAATTTTAAGTATTAATCTTGCTTGTTTTGTTCAAATATCGGCAATTAATCTTTCATTACATAAAAAATTTCTATTTACATGATTTGAGGGTTTTACATACATTTATAACATGTTCATTAGAACAGGTATTGTTTGATTTTTATTGTCTTGAAACTCATTGTTTTCTAATTCACAGCGATTGTAATACTTTTTATACTTTAATTCCCTCTGCCCATAATAAAATCGCTTCATTTCCTATTCGTATAATTATCTTTTGTGCTTTTGGTTTAATTTTATTTATGATTGCCTTAACCTAAAGTGATGACGACACCAAACTAGTAGTCAGTAATGTATTTTAAATTGGTATTGAATTTTCTAATTTATTGTGTGCGATTTTTAAACGAAAATCGTGTATCCTAAGTATTATCATATCAACTTCTCGTTGAGTGCGCGATTGGTTTGTATATAATCGAGGAATTGAAAAAATAATTGAGCTTGTTCAATTTATTACAATAATGGATGCCTTATTTAGACCCAAGTCAAAAAATGTCTTTTGTATTAGTCAAAAGAGTTGTACAGGGATTTTTAATAAAATCCAAATCTTATAAGATCCGCTGTATACTTTTGTATTTTTGTATGTCGTTTTCCAGCTTCAGAATTTTTTATGCAACGCCAATATTTATAAATCGTGGGTTTTATTAAATGACGATCTAATACTGTTGTTATTACAATAAAATTTTGTTCCTTTGTAATTTTTTATTACGTTCTGTATTTGTAAATATTGCTCTTTAACAATTTAATAAAGTATTTCTCTTATTGTCTTATAAGTCGCGCTAGTTGTAAAATATGAGATTGTTTTTCTTTTCATTTTCAATTTGATGTAAAAATAATATCTAATTCTGAAGGCTGAATAAAAATAACGTCCATGATATTTTAGACATATTAGTAATTTTGTTTTATATACCTTTTGTACATACATACACTTTCTGCATATTTGACTATAATTTGTAATAAATAATAACCAACAATAATTGTACGTTTTCTTAATAATCTATTAGTGTATATATTACAAATTGATTTATGAGAGAAAGTTGTTTACTGTATGAATGAGGGTCTAAAGTAAACTTTATAAAATTAATGTCTGATTAGTAACATCTCTTGTTTATAAATTTCTTCTCTGATATCCCTTATTCTTTGATGATAAAATGATGATAATTAAAAAAACAACCAAGTTTAAAAAACAATTTCTTTATTTCAAAAAACATTCATAATACTTATGCTTACTGTCAATAAAATAATAAAATTTATTTAGCGGTAGTATAATGTATAAACAAAAAAACTGTACAAATAAATAAATCATCTGGTTACATAAATAGAATGAACATCATATTCGATTATAAACAATTACCAGCAATGTTACGGATTTATCGACAACATATAACATTCAAACTATCTGTTTTATGGCATGCGATTTTGTATAATCTTTTCAAAAACATCCATGCATTTTTTGAAACATTACTATACATCTCGGATATAAATTTTAAAATATTACAGACAAGTTTAAATTTTTATTATTCTCAGTTAGAACGGTTAAGGGAAGGTAAATTGTGACATTTATTTAAAAATAGGTAAAATATGATAGACACCAAAAAAGGGGTTTTGATTTATTCAGAAAAGACTACAAAAGATGCCATATTCTTAAATTTATGTTAAAGAGCACACAGGATACTGACATACTATGTGGCAGGCGCGTATAGAGTGAAAATATATATTCTTTTCATATATCATAGGTAACAAAATAAGAATTTGAGGTGATGTGACGAAATGGCAAGGTACATAGCAGATAAGGTTTTGGTTGTTATCTATTTTTTAACCATATTCAACATAGATCAGTCACAATGATATATTTGGTAATTGAGTAAAAGCAATACAACATATACGATTAATCATTTTTATTCACCCTATCTAAGATAAATTCGTTTTTCTCAATTTTTAAATTATTAAAAAGTTATAACTGGACTATATTTACAATTCATTTTTTTGATACTTCTAAACTTTTATTCGTCAAATAATGTAATTTTGGCTAAATAACGTAGCTCCAGTGATTTTCGCATTTTCAAGAAACAAAAAGCAACACGTAATTTTATGAACGACATGAAAAACAAACACTCTTTAATCTTCGATTATGTTTGTTATGAGGAAATGATCTTTTTTAATTACATTTATACGCCGAGGAACTTATACTTACTCTTGATTACCTACCATTCTGTTTTCCTTCTTGTGTTCTGGGGGTAATCTTTGGAAATCAAAACGCGAATTTACAGTAATCCTTCATAAAAAATAACATAGAATGGAAATTGGCTGACGGCTTGCAACATATAGAATCGAGCACTCATATAGCACAATAGTAGGAAATTATCCCTTAAATTCGCGTTATGACATGGTTTTTTTCATTCACGTTTATTTTTATACATATTGTTAAGAACATTATGTATTCAGTTTTTCTTGGGGTACTTTTTATATTGCTATTTTTGGTTTTTAATGTATCTAAAATACCAATGCAGCAACTAGGAGAAATTGCAATAGAAGTATAAGTATCTTGACTATAAGGAAGTGTTTCTTGAAAACTGGTTTGTTTAGTTCAATTTACATTTTTTCAGTTGTCGTTTTCTCCCTATAATTATGCAAAATATTTACAAGGACGGTTTGAAATGAATTTCGCAAATCAATAATCAGTCATATTGTGAAATAATTATAAAAAACAGTTCGATTGAGCAAAATCCACGTCAAACCTTTATGAATCACATACATATAGGTAACATATTGTAAATAAATAATATACATTTTTGGCATCTTTGAAATTCTTACACAAATAGACTTTGGTATTTTTTTGGTATAAAAGGCTCACTTTGTAAGCTTTCTTCTCTTTTTTTTTGGTACATCACACTTAGTTAATTGAAATGATTCACTTTCATATCAAGTTTATGTTTGTTTTAAATTTGTTACACTAACAAGCCTCTGTGAAGGCGTACCACCAACGATCTGGACAAGTTTTCTTCGCCTCCCGTTTTCTTCTTCGTTTCTTCGTCGCTTCCATTTGCTTTTTTACGAATTTTACGTTGTACGGATCTTCGGCCAGTTCGGGGTACAGTTGAACGTCGTGAATGTACTCTCCTTCATAGTTGCTCACGTATCCTTCCTTCGATAGCTCTTCCAATTCACTGACACTCCAATCCATGTTCCCCGTTAAGCCGTTCTTGAAGCATTCCTTTTCCTTGTGCCAAGCTTTACGAATTACCGATAACTTAGCGTGATGTAGCAAGCGCTGTTTCTCCTTCTCAACTGTAGTTCCATACCGCAAATTTATAACTACGTTTGATCCGTGGATTCTAACATCGAAGTAGTTTGTACCGCTGCCGTTTTCCTTGGCCTGGAATGTTGTGTTCACTTGTCCTTGAAGACGTTTTAATTGACCTATATGATGAATTTTATTAGTATTAACTCGCGATGATTCGTTATAGCGTGCTTACCATTGTCATCGTTGGCTTTCCATGTTTCGTCTTTGACGAAATGGAATGCGTCTTGTGCGCTGTGTACAATAAAAGTGAAGGGCAATAGATAAGACCGGTTGAACACCGATGTATAGACGTCCCTATAAATCGCATTTGCAGCCGGAACACTAGATACGATCGCTTGCGCAGATTCGGTTTGAGATACCAATATTCCCCTGCCGAAGGGATGATCTGAAGCGGAGCCGATTTTTTTGGGAACCAAGTCTATGACGTTCGTTTTTAGGGCCGATTTCGAAAATACTGATAATTCTTTAGCCGTTAGCATTTTCCTGGAATTCAGATGGGACAGAAACCCTGAATGCACCTCAACGGAAGACGGCACGTTCAGTTGTCTGTTGAGACCATTTGTGGACGGATTCCAGAATGTTGGCATATGAGAAAGAAAAGGGGGCATTTTACCACCAGGAAGATCATCTGGGTATAATTGAGGAGCCAAGTTTTTGAGATTAAAACCTATCTTCTTTAACCAGTCTAGATGGTCTGTAAAATATATACAATAGTAAAGATTGATACAGTAAACCAATATTAACATTACCTTCCGGACGTTTCCTGTCCAACTCAACATTAATAGGATCGTTTCCGTTAAATCTGTACAAATGCAGATGAGTGGGAGTTGGTATTCTTTCAGGAACATTTTCCCATAATGGAGACATCCATTGGCCTATCAGAGGATCATAAACTTTACCATTTTTCATATGAACCAACGAAGTCACCTGAAAAGTGAACATTAATAACACTTCCTAACGCTAACTTTAAAACCCCTTACTTGATCTAGTATCCCTCCGCAGAAATCGATTGGAAGATAGAGATACGGATTTGAATCATACACAATATGTCCATAAGGCGATCTCATTATTTCCCTTATACCTTCGCCGTATTGATTGAATATCATTACTGGTGTACCGCACTGATCTGTAGCTACGTAATACTTATGTCTGTAGACTTGGGCGTAAATTAAATGGCCTCTGTTGTCGTAGACTAAAGACATCAATTTTCCATCCCTGGGCGAGTAAATCTGACTCACCTCGCGATGGTTTAAAGCGTTGTTGTAAAAGAATTGCGTAACATTGCCAAAATTATCTTTTCTAGCCGACAGTCTAAAAATTTAATAAATTAAAATTGTTGCAAAAATTTTATTGAATTACACGTACCTATCCATGTGATCATAAAAGTATCTAACATCAAATCTGCTTCTTTTTATCGCTCGTACCAGAAGACCTTTTGAATTGTAGTGGAACTTTTCCTCCCTAGCGTTTTGTATAACCATGCCTCTGCTATCATACTTGTACTGTCCTTCACCAAACTTGATGATTCTATCCATTGGATTGTATTCCATGGGAATGGTGTTGCCTCTGAAAAATTAAACGCAACAGTTTCGTACATAGTACTTATTAACTTTATCAATTCTGCTTTACCTGTATGTTAATGATAGCATATTTCCGTTGTCATCGTATCTGAATCCCCAAGGTTCCTGCGCCTCAACTCCTAGAAGTTGCCCGTCACAGTCCCAAGTATAATTCTTGACGTTGGTGTAAGTATTAACACCAACATTTTTGGTATAAGTTCGTGTTTGTGAGATTCTCCTATAAAGTAAAATAGCCATTAAATATAGCTTGATTTGATATAGCTAATGACGATTACCCATGAATGTCGTGATTGAATTCCATACGGAACACCTCCATTCCATGAATTGTCAACGCCAATCTTGTTTCTAAAAATCTCGAGTTAACAGTACTGGAGAATAACGCCGTGCCGTCGTACACGTTAGTTTCGTTTATTCTTAGTTTGATTATTTTAAAAGGTCCTATCATCTCTAAAGACCCAGTCTTATAGTTGTACCCCAAATTGTGCAGGGGCAAATTTTGACCACCGATTCTGCCTTGCGCAGTAATAAGTCTGTAATTATTGTCATAGTCGTAAGTGAATTTCGCGTTGCTCAAACCAGTTTTGGCACCAAAGTCTATTCGTTCTTCCATCAATAAACCTCCTGTGAATTGGTAATCCCATCTGTACTCCAAATCTTGCTCTACGTGGTTCACCTGACTCGGCAAGCCGGTCGTTTCTGAATACTGATAGAAAGTTTTACCGTCGCCGTGGACGACTTCTTTAAGTTTACCGTTATTGTAGTATCTGTAAATAATTCTGGCTCCTTCTCCAGGGAAGATTGTTTGCAGAAGCCTTCCATCGTTGGCGAAATGTTGCAGGTACGATTTATTACTACCAGGTGGAGTGTACGTGGCTCTTATGAATCCTATAGTTGGTTGAAGGCTGAACGAATGCCTTGTACCACTAGGTAAGGTAACATGTATCAAACCACCGTTGTCGTCGTAACTCAATGAGTAACTTCTTTGGCTAGCTAAAGTTATTTTAGCCAGCATATTAGTATCGTCGTACGCGTATATTTGGGTACCGTCCAAAGGACTGGTCACTTCGGAGAGTAATCCGTGCCTGTCGTAGCTGTATTTCAACTCGGAAGCACCCCATTTCCAGCTATCTATTCTGTTGAAATGATCGTACGTGATATTCAACGAATCGGCTCCGTTATACGGTGTGTATAAAAGAGGCAAACCGGCTGGATCGTATGTTATTGTTATTAAAGGAAGCTTGTCGATATCAAAGAACGTTTCTTTGCTGGTGAATTGATCGAATTCGATGCCCAGGATCTTGGAGTTGTTGACGAATATCTCTCTGTAGAGGGTCTGCTGGGGATTTCTTACGTCGCCTACTAAACTGAAGGAGGTGGACATAACGTTTTCTAACGAGTCGCCAAAAGTTGTTGTTTGTTCAGACCAAACAGGCAACAGCTCAGCTTCGACGGGTAGGGAAGCTTCGAGAAGAGGATGACGGGCTATGGCGCACATTTTTATCGAACCATCATAGGAAGTTTTTAATGCCACGGTCGAGTTTGTTAAGGTTTTAATGTCGATTATTTCTTTTTCTACAAGAAACGAAATAGTCAATTACTATTGGAGTTACAAATTTTTAATATTTAATGGGAATGAAATAAAAACATGTTTAGAAAGAGACAAGAGATTTACTGGTTTCTACCAATATTGCCTTAATTAATGATAGCTGCTTCAGTAATTAATTTATTGCTTTCATTATTCAACCCGTATTCCAAATGTACTTACTATCAACTATTAAAACATGTTTGTTGACTTTTCCGGTAATTCTCAGCAAACTAGGCGGTCGATTGACTGAAACTTCCAAACTACCACTTTCCGAAATTTTCGATGTTAATTGTAACGTTTCTCCGCTGGGTAAAATGACTCCCGTAACCCTGCCCAACCAATCATATTTATAGATGACGGTCTCGCTGCCCTGGAAATAATAAAACTGCTCTAAAAATCCCGTAACGACAATTTTCCTATTAAATGTGAAATGCTTCTCGTAAATTTAAAATGTAATACATTGGAATCGTTTGAGTCGGCCTGCAATTTTCCTGATTCATTGGGTGTTTAATGTACTTACATAACGAATTTTCAAATATCATTCGCTTCGTGGATTGCGCGGGGTTTACATTCTGCGGTAACACCCCAGTGTAATCACCTCTCAATTTTATTAAAGTAGATTCATAGTTCATAAAACTTTAATGCAATGGGGTTAGTTACCCCGGAGTAGCGAATGCCAGCGAGGCGGGCCAGTTTTCATTCAGTAATCCGGAACAGGGCCGTTTGTGATACAATAGGGGATGTTTGTTTTAAAAGCCCTGCTCACAATGGATTTTGTCAATAAAATAGCACTTTTACCATTTAACGTAAACGTTGTTATGCAATGAACGTGCATTTTTACTAGTAGATAAATAATGGTGCAATGTTACGCAAAAAAATACACGTAAGTAATCCGGCCCTGTTTTAACGCCATATCCATTCCAGCCATCTTTTTTTATTCAGTTTAACCAAATATCCTGCCCTGGAAATTTTACCAGCCCTGCGGTTTAGAGTGTTTTCCACGGGATTGTGTAATAGAACAGGGTTTTATTACGCGAGAGTGGACGCCTAGCTAAGAATGATGACTATGACATCGGGGTTACATTTTACTGATACTTATATAGGTCGCCGAAGTGCTGTGTCAACGCGGATAGTTTGCACTTTAATAGCGTTTTAGGGAATTGCTTTTAAACTGTTTAACAACATAAAATTTGATACATTCAAGATAAAAGAGATTCTTTTATCTTAACCATTTTGTTTGGAAAATTAAAAATTAAATTTATGGGGCAATATTACTTGATCAAATTAAATTATTGAAGTAATTTGGTTATTGAATTATTTAACTAAAATTATTTCAAAGCCATATCTGGAATTTTCTCTTTTTATTACCCCATTTAAGTCTTCTTAACGATGAATAAAATTATGAGTGCCAAATATCAAATTTAAATCATCCGAAAGTTACGAGTCACGAAAGGAATACCTAAAACGGCCCATTACTAATGAAATATCCAAAGTAGTTAATCAAACAAAGTTGTGAATTACCATTTAACTATTCTTTTTTACGATTATATGTACTAATGTTATATTTCACTGAGAATTTCGAGCCACAAGTAATCATACGTATTTTAAGATGGATCAATTTGTCCCGTGAAAATCTAAATTAATTACATATTCCGAAATGTTTGAAAAGAACGATTACTCACCCCCGATCTGCTGGCCAGCAGCCCCGTATTCATATCGTAATCCAGCTCGATATCCGCCCGTCCTTTTTCGCTCAGTTTCACCAAATATCCCACTCCTGAAATTTTCAACTCGGACTTGTGGTCTTGAGTGTTTTCGATGGAACTGACGGCGTTGCTATAATCTCTCAGGAACTGAATTTTATTGCCCGAACTGTCGGTAACAGTGGACAGTTTGCCGAAGGACGTGTTCTTGGAGTAAAGGAACGTGTAGCGGGTCTTGTCCGAAGCTAGGTCTTTAGTCGCAACGTGTTGACCTAGTTTAAAAATTAAACCAATTACGATTTAATAAAGAAGGCGAAGAGTACGATTTAACTATGCGATTGAAAATAATTCAGCGGAAAAAGGGCATCACGAAGCCCTGATTCCGTTTCATTTAAATGTCGAAAAATTAAATTTACCGTATCGATTGAACACGTAAACTTCTCCGACCGCCGGATACGGTATGCGAAACTCCCCGTTTTCATCGTGTGTAGGAAGGTAATGTTCCAACGACAAAATGTGTAATGAGCCTTGATCAGCGACATGTAATACTCCACCAGGAGATACCGCTAGAGCAGAAATTGCCTGGAAATAAAAAACAAATACACAAAGTTAGGTTTGTTGTCTGAAGCAACGATTCGATGTCCTGTAAAGCGGAAAGTTTAATACAAACTGAGCGTTTAAATTCTAACATAAAATAAAAAAGTAAATGCCGGGAGCGACAAAGTTTAATGTACCTTTCTGTTATACTTAAACAATTTAATTTAATAATATCCAAAATATGTAGTAAGTGTAAAAGAAATTTTGTGTTTGAAAATGTTCCTTACCTGGAAACGAGCACTTGACGACAACAACGTTTCTGCATTGCTGGTGGTTTCATCAGGGACAAAGCAGGAACATGATGGACTTGGATTCGCTGTTGTATTATTTACCGCACAATCGCAATTCTTCCTGTACTTCTCCGGAATTTTGCCAGCAAAGTAGGTGATTTTGCCTGAAATTACGCGAACTCAATCATCAATATCGTTAAGTAATGTTACAAATTACCTGATGTGTCTATTAATCTGATAAAGTAAATGCTGTGAGAATCCGACTCCGCAACGTAAATATCTCCGTTGGGCGCGAAAGCTAATGCTAGTACCGTGCCCAAAACATTTTCGTTGATCTTAGTGGAGTTATCCTCTCTGTGGCAATGCAGAGGAGTGCCAGCTACAACTTTCACTTTGAGGTCTACTGTTAGTTTAAAAATTAACCTGTCGTCGATAAAGTGAAGGGATCCGTCTAAGGGACTCAGTGCTAGACCAGTTGGCCACTGTAACTGCACCTGTAGAAAAGGTACCTCAAGTAAATTCATAAGAAAAGAGAATGTAAATTAGTACATTGCGTGCTGGACAGGTTTTCATTTCATCTGCCAAGATATTCCTTGGTGATTTTGAATGTATAAAAACGATTACGTGTTTGCAATTACCTGGGAACGCTCATTTCAATATTTCAAACGTATATTCAAACAGATATTTTCTTTAGAATTTACATGAACAAATATTTTAGATTACACGTACACATGCAAAATTCTTTTGAAAAATTTGTTGGAGAAGAATTTGCATTACTACATTCTTTTCTTTTTCGTCGGGCGCAATTAACTGTTTTTTAAATTAAATAACGCATTTTTTATGCAATTAGTCACCCGCAATTATATTTTAATCGAGATAATTATTCGAGATTTAGATTTTCCATTTTAGTTTATTGTCAAATAACACGCGACGCCGTCCGTTTCGAATTTTTTGCGGGGGAAGAAATTAAAACTTACAGAATTTAATTATTGCTAGATATCACGCCAGTTCAAATACACTAGTAATAAGTAAAATGTCTATTATACTTCGTTTATTCTATTTATTCATGCGACTATAATTAAACTTTTAATAAGAAATAAAATAGTTATGGTAATTTACCTGCGAAGCCTCGACGGCTCCTCTACAGGGTATAGGTGTCCATCGGTTGTGATGACCGTGGTTTCCGATGAGAGTGTGAATGATACCTTTGGGATCAACAGCTCTAATATTAGTACCGTCTGCTATGTACATGGTACCATCCACTGCAATTGCTATTCCCTTGGGATGCGCGAGTCTGGCCTGTTTTGCAGGGCCTTCGTCCCCGCAGGCAGACTCATCGCCAGGAATACATCGTTCTCCATTACCAACAACCTGTATTTAAAAATAGTATATTCACGCACAACGAAATTAATTCTGATTGTTGATGTAGAAATTAAGAAGAAGATGTGGAAGGTGGTGGTCAGATTAGTAGATTAAAACTTACCGGTTCGCTGTTGATACTTGGATCTTGGACTGGTTGTAGCATTAAAACTTTCAAAATTTGATGCTTTTCTGGATCTGATACGTAAAGGCGACCATCAGCTGGAGAAATCGTCAGGTAATATTGATATGCTACCTGAGTAGCTCTGAAATAAAAATAAACTCAATTGCAAAGACATAAAATTTAAGCATTAAAAAATGTGTACGCATTGATTAATAATACTACGCGATGAATATTAAATTATTTAATACCAGTTGCGTAAAACCCCTAAACAGAAACTAATTTCACCTTTTCCTATTAATTTTAATCCGAAATATAAGCCCTTTAGCTACTGGTCCCGAAACTTCTAACCCTCAAAACTTAACCCCAACTATTCCCTACGAGAACATAAACTTGTCATCGCTACCACCCACTCAAAAACGCATACATCTTACCTTAATTGCAACATCGTATATACATTACCCTTGGGAGTGATCCTTTTGACCAAATTGAAAACAACCTGCGTAAACGCCCGCGTCGGCTTTTACACGCCACATTTATTTTGATAATGCATTAGTGACGAAACATTTACATATTTCACCCGCACTGTTTTATTTTAATGTGAATTAGGAAAATTACCTCAATTGCAACACCGTGTAGACATTCCCTTCAGGAGTTATTCTTCTGACCAAATTGAAATCGCCGACGTATATACTGCCGTCCGGTCCAGTTGCGAGTGACCCTGGCGTTAAAAGCTTCGCGTCCTTAGCAGGACCGCCGCATTGGCCAGGACAATTCAAAGCTCTCTGAAGACCAGTTCCCATAATAACTCTGACCATACGAGGGTATTGCTTGAAGTGTATAGTGGACCCGTCGCCTTTCTGAAGTATTCCTGAAATAAACGTTACTGTAACAACACCCCGCCCATCTCCGATACCTCCATTTGCAAAAATTTGTAAGCGTTAAATAATATATCGGGGTATTGAACCCCGCAGTCGGCATTTTCCTTTATTATTCGGAAACTCACCTTCATGAAAATTGTAGTGGTGATGGATGTCCAGACCCCAGCCGCCTATATCAGAAATGTCAACGTCGAAACCTTTAATATCGGTTGTTAAGGTCTCCCAAACGGGATCGATGCACGTGTTGTGTTGGTAGCCGATAGACACTTTTGCCTGAACGATGCCGTACACTTTTTGCTTGTAAACGTTCCGTTTGTTCCATGCGAACGTATGCATCAAATTAGGGTCGGCCTCGTAGGTTTTTGTGTGAAGGGAACCCTCGACTTCCACCCTAAAAGATAGGGAAATTTCGAAATAAAATTATCCCTTGAAATGAGTGGTGTTTCTGGAATAAGAGTTAAGTACCTGACGTGCACGTGAGTTAAAGAGCTGGGAATGGTGGATCCAGTCAATTTCATAAATATGATACTCAAATATCCTGTGGCTTGGGAGCTCTGATACAAAATGTGCAGATCCGATCCTGGTATTGCTATGGATTCTTGAACGATTTGCGTTTCGGCAAAAACAACACTTTTACCTAAATAATAAATTTAGGTTATTCCGAATAAAACCAATAAAAAATACGATATTATTACCTTGCATGCCTCCAACAGCTTCCGGCATCCATGTTCCGGTGACAATAGGGTTCAAAATTTCGGAATCGTGGTCCTCACAGGTCAAGGGCAGTTCACTATTCGGTCCGAAGAAACTGCGAGAAACTCCAGGGAAATTCAACGCTACATTTCCTGCGAGGAAACTAAAATAAAAAGAAAACCTAATTACCGCATCGGACGAAACAATTCCGGCAAAACAATTTATAAATATATACCGAACTCTGTGAGCAAATTAAAATCCAATTCAATTAAAAAGCCATAATAATTAATAAAGTTCAAACCGAACATGTTTGCTTCGTTTGAATTTAAAAAGCGTTTCCTTGTCGAATGTTTGTGTCTGAATCGGTAATTATGCACCCGAATAAAGCGTTTTGTGAAAGACGTGAAGTTAATTGGCATTTCTCTGGGTATATTTGTTTAAAAATTTAACTTCTACCTTTCGGTTTGGGTATCGAAAATGCCAGTCAAAATGGATTCTTCTCGTTTAAATATAAATGCAAATGCGTCTGGAATCGGCAAAGACCCCAACCAATTGAAAGTACCTACGCGGTTTACTTGAAAGCAATTTAAAAACAATAAAACAACTACTCGATTTTTGACCAATACACCCTTAAATAAAAGTTTATAGTAGTATACTAAATAATTTATTACAATTCAGGAGCGTCTGTTTTCATCGTATTCTCATTTTTGTAAGTTGGCACAACAGACATTGTTGAAGTAAAGCTTGCGAGGCAAGCACATTGGTACTCATGCAGAAACTTGTATATTTTTAATAATCATGTGATATTACCTCTTTTGTTCTAATCCGATATCAGCCTCTTCGCTTAACTGCATGTGGACCGGTGGCAAGACTATTATTTGATTCCATGGAACGAAAACTGTAATTGTCTTCGGCCTGAAAGGCGACCTTTGGAATTGCAGGGTAACTGCCCCGCCGCCATTTACTAAAACGTCGAACCTGGAATAAAATTAAAAGTGAAATCTTAAATGTAAAATAATTTTCTGCACATTTCATCGCCTGGAAATAATAAAGAGAACTAGGAAAATTCATATCTTTCAAGGTGATTAATTTGAATTACTCGTCATATTATAATTTCCAACTATGGAATACATATTATTCAACAACAGTTGTTTAACAGGCGTTTGATTAAATTAGGCACGCCTTATTAGTTTGCAGACTACACTAGTATCGAATTATTCGAGTTCATACGTTCTTGTAACATTAATGTCCACGGCGTAAGGTGTAATGTGGTGTTCCTGGTGCAATATTCCGCAATAAAGCGAGAAAATAGACGCATTAACAAAGCGGTTCACCGACCTCCGGGAAAAGAAAAGTAAACCCTGGATGGGTAAATAATACTTAAGGTCACTGGCGTGTCCGCTTCGAATTACTTAGCGCGGACAAACAGATCGATAAGTTTATCTTAATTTTACTTAATGACATTTTATAGGGAATTAATGTAAGTGGATTTACGAATCCACTGCGTATCCCAAACTAATATCATGTATCGTTCAAGCGGTACTATCATCAATCAAGCAGAAACGTTTCTCCTCTTTTCATTAAACGTTCGAAACAAAGTTCGAAATCAAGTTTTGTTTCTAACGAAAATAATGTATTAAACTTTTCCCGGGATACGCTCGTGCAAACGATATAAATTGAAACAGGTTAGGAACGCAAAACGTCAGACGAAGGTCCATGAATTTAAATATAGGGTCCCGAGACATGCATCGGGTCCCATTGTAAACGTTTCAACGTTCTTGGAGCACGTCAGGATTATTATTTACTAGTTGGTGGTTTATTTGCAACTACCAACTTTGATAGTAGATTACGGGATTAATAGTTTGAGATACCGTGTACCCGAATACATTACCTCTGAAAGCGAAGGGACTGCAAGGTGTGGCTTGGGTAAATAGCCTTAAAGAAATTTAAGCTTATATGCATGACTAATGATAGATAATGAATGAAAGCCTAACGAAACCTTTCAATGATAAGGATCTTGGGATTCCTAAATAAACAAAATTAGTTGCGCCACAAAGGATCAAGAACAATTAAAATTTGACTCGGGGCACTTTAAAAAAATGAGAATGGATTAAAAAATGTCATTAATAATTTAGTGATTCGTTCAAAATTTCTGTTCTAATTTGGTTCTTCAAATGTATGGATTCGAGTCCTTTAGGTAATCATATCGCTTGAAACCTACGTAAATAAAATACTAGGGGATACCAGTATGATTAAAAGTGCACCTTTCAACTCGACCAGTAAAAATTGATACATAACGTTGATACATAAACAATGGCGACATTAATGACAATGGATGATTTGTTTTTCAATAGTTTCCCCATATAATTACGAAGCTTGTTCAAATTTCATTCGAAATATACCCCCCTCAGTGTCATTTATCTTTAATTAGCAGAAATTGCTTTATTAATAAAATTACCGAAAGTCTATTCCTGTGTAATGGAATTGTAAAGGGTAAAAAAGCTATTACAATGATAGGAAAAAGAAGTATCAAGTATCCCTCAAATAATTAATTACTAATGGTTAATGGTCTTAATACAGTAGATGAATCACAATATTCAATATCACTGCAATTAAACAGAAAATAAAACAATTTTGTAGTACCTACCTATTAAAATTACATTTAAATCGCATAATTTAACATGAATACCAAGAATACGCACACGAACACAAACAAGTCCGAACATGCAAACAAACAATATCATCCCTTAAATTCCGTTCGAGATCTTTAGAACTTAAAATAACGTCTCGGCAATAGATTCCGCCTGAACTTTAGCGAATTGCTCTAGACATTCTGTATAAAGCCCGTACAACTGCTTTACATAACATCAATTACCAAGTTTGCGCAAAGCTCTGAATCGACTTATTTTGGAATAGTGTTCTCATAGGAAATCAGTTTCTAAACAGGAGATGAAACTTTTAGATTTACTTGGAAAGTTCGAAATGACATTCCGCTCTGCAATGGGTATATTACCTGTGCGATTTTAATTACACCGAATAATGAATAAAAAAATAACTTTAACTATTTCGTATTTTATAAGTTCTCTTTGACTTTCTTAACGAAATATGTTATGATTATAGCAGTATTACAGAAGAACATCAGTTGTACGTACTTAAGGACACGCTTTGTATTTCAGCATATCTCAAACAGGATTTACGAATTTCAATAAATAGCAACCGACGTCCGTTTGCATTAAATCTCCAAATAACAGCAGTCCCTATGGTATTATTCAGATTATTGGGATTAACGACTCATGTCTCGACGCAACGAGGAACTCCATTCGTAGTTACAGTATGAAATTAACAGATTTTGTAGTATTTGATGTGGTTTGTCGCAAATTTGCAGCGTTATTCGATTTTAAACAGACGCACTCCATTGTTTCAACATTTGAGGTTTCGGTTTTCGAGCTACAAGCAAATCGACTATTATATCGAAATGTATAGTGTTTAACTCGCATCTATTACTTTGACCCAGGCTAGTACTTACCTAGATTTTCCTCTTATCCACTGTGACAATTAATATTAATAGCATCAATCTACATTATATGTGTGAATAACAAAGTACAAAAATGTTTGAAAAAGAGATAGTATACAAATAAATCACCCTGTACGTTTGAATCCTGAAATAATAAATACTGAATGATACTCCAATGAATGAATAAATTAATAATTTTAGTTCTCCACTTCTACCTGAAGCGTTAATTTTTCAGTGTCTACAATTTTCCTAATTATTATTGATGAAGCGTTCGACAACAGGCAAATTTAATTAGAAATTCCGCCAGAGGGAGTCAAACAAAAGAGACTCGACAACCATGAAAACTTTCATGCAGAATTTGAAAAATAAAACCATCAGAACTTCGCAGACGCTGCATGAATTTTACCATAAATTCTAATTGTATATTGCGACTCTCGGTGATAGTATCAATTGCTGAACTTGAGACAAAAAGGAATGAAAATTGAAGTAAACTTTTTTTTAATTTTTAAAACAACAAAATTGTGCAAAAATATGAACATTATCACGATCTTTCAGTGATAAATAATCACTTCGTATTGTGTATAATGATAAATTATAAAAGACAATTTACTTAAACAGGATTATTTTTTCTTGTATCTACTTATAAAAAACGAATGATGATATTATTCCTAATCTTCCGAATTTAATATTCAAACAGTGCCGTCTTCGATAAGCGTCTTCCAGTCCTTAATAATCTTTACTTTTTAATTCTCCTTATAAAGGAATTTGTCAAAACAAAAATCTCATTTAAATTTGAATAGCAGAAGTAATTTAAAAAGGATCGCACTTACCATCCGCCCTGTCTGGTTAGGGTGAATCCAAATCGAGATTCCTTATCGACGGACACTCGAATGCCGACAATTCCCAATCCTTGGGGAGTCACAACCTGGCCCCTCATCACTGCAACTCGGCTAATCAATAATAATTTAATTAGTAACGGACAAATAACAATATATATCACAACGATAGGAGCCGTTATCGAAAAGTTTTTCAATTTGGCATCGAGCGACAGACAAAACTTTTGGTAGTTTCAGAGAGGAAAGGAAATTCACCTATACAATTGTTTTTTAGGTATATAAAGCTTTGTTATTTATTTGAGAGTTTCCTGCAATATATTTAGTCGTTTAGAAAAAGTTTAAGTATCAAACTTCTTGTCTTCTTATGTATTTTTATATTGGAAAATCTAATTATCTATATTAATTTTTAAATTATGTAATTTAATTATCTAATAATTCGAATGCAAACTAAAAATTACCTATATTAAATTTTTATCACAAGTTTACTTTCATCTGATATTATCTAATAATTTACACTATGTAATTAGGTTTATATATTACTCGTACATTATAAAAGGCTGCAATTAATTCATTTTGCACCCATTTATTGTATTGCTCAAAAGTTTTGTTTAATCGCTATAGTATTATTCTAAAGTGAAATTAAAATAAATATTTATATTATGTGATATGTGTTGGACTTTATTGCTAAAAATATTTTGATAAAATAATATTTTGCTGTTAATGTTGATTCCATTTTAGTGACAATTATTGTGTAGTGCATAAAATAGACTCATTGCATTGATTTAGTCTATTAAAGAATAATAAATGTGATTATTACATTAAAAATTGAAAATAATATGGATAATAGACAATTTAGCCAGATATATTCGTATGATTGGAAATTGCATCCACCAAAATTGAAAATGTGCATCAGATATTATATGCGTTTATGTTTAAAATGTAATTTAATTCAATTTTATATTCTTTATTGTCAGTTTAATTTTATATTTGTATCGTATTAATGAGAATTGATAAATGATTATTATCATACAAGAATTAAAAGGAATAAAAAAATATATAATTATAATTTCATATGATATCGTGTAAAAGTAGGTATAAGCTTTTATATTTGAAAAAGTAATTATCTACACAATAATGAATCAAATTTATTTAAGTATTTGGATATTCAATTTCCAAATAATTAATTTTCTATAGGTGAAATATTTATTTTTCATGCCTTTAATTACATAGCCAAATTTGTTTAAATCTATATTTTATAAATAAAACCGCATTTGGTTTGAAATGAAATACTTTTAGCAATAAACAAGTCGGGCTTCAATTATAAACTCCGATGCATTTCAGTGCGCAATTTAATGACAGCGAAGATAAAATTACGCAAAAATATTTTCGGATTTATAGAATTTTAATTAAAAATATACCCATGCACGAATTTCAGAGCACCGATTATCAAAAGCTGTTATAAAAGCTGCGCATTGCTGAAAAATACAAAATAAATATTGAATAAATCACGTTTCGATACTTTCCAATTAATAGTAAATCAAATTAATCTAACATAATTTCTCTTGAACCCTTTAATTTACGGTAAATAATAAAATGGTCGAAATCTGTTACAATGATAATTTAATTTTGTAAACTGTTGGCATTCGCAAATGGCAATTAAATTAACCCACATTTAATACCTACTCCATAAAAATTAATATTCGTTAATTGCTCGTTGAAGATTTATTGATTTTGTATTTTTCGAGAAACATAATTGTGCAGGCATTTTTGATGTAACACTACATAACTATTTTGCTATATCATGTGTGTAACATCAAATCTAGGACACCTAAATTACGTGAAAACTTGAATTTTTATATTGTTGTGGATACGATGAACTATTTTTATATTAGTGACTAAAAATCTACTCCTAATAATTTTAAATGAAAAATAAATAAATAACTTACAATAATTCGAATTATGAGAAAACGTATTTTTGTAAGGTTTCAATAATGTCTAAATTTACTTACTTACCAAATGCTGTCATATCATCTCTCTCCAAATTTGATGTTATCTAATAAAAAAGCTAAACAGCGAAGAAAATGGACTATTTTTTAATAATATGTTTTTAGAATGTTTTTAGAATCTGATTTTCCGTTAAAAAATAGCCATTTCATATTTTCCAGAGAATGCTATTTTGTTTATTTTACATTCATTTTATTAATTTACAAGAATAATATTCAGTAAAAAATTTATAACCAAATATTTCAATTTTAAATAACATTCATCTGGTGTAATTTTAGCTTGCGAATAGAAAAAATGTATTTTTTTGGTAAATCTACATCAACGTAATCAATAAAAATAATTCACCGTTCCACTTGTAGTTTTGAAATGAAATGGTGTAAAGTGATTCGATCATAATGCAAAAAAATGCAAGAGGTTTACTGAAAGGTGACAAGGACAAAGGTAATACAAAGGTAAAAACGATTTGGCATATGACACGTAGACAAAGGAGGGAGAACTTCGGCCGAGCCGTCATATAATATACATTAAAGATTTTTGTAGCATCTTGTGTTAACTTTGGTGGTTTTGGTATCCATTTTGTATATTTGTCAAATTAAGGAATGTTTCCAGCTATATCAAGCAAATACGAATTTACGATTCAACGCCATTATTCGACTGTAAAACACGTAAAACCGAGTGCCGTTTTATTATCAAATTTCCAACCAAACGAAGATATCATGCGTGTATTTAGATTTTCAAACAATTTTCATACTCGAATAAATATGAGTTCGATAAGGATTATTTATAGGAGTTCCATTTATATCAAAAATATTTTTTTTCAACCACGATACCCGCCAGGAAAAAGTTACTAATTCTCTATAAATCAAACGTCGATATTTCTTAGCTCAGTGAATCATCAGATCTACGGAGAAATAAATAACCCATTCAAAAAGTAGACATGTATATTTTGTCTCCATTTTCGGTTTCACCTATCTTCGCCATAAATTGCAAGGAAAATTTCTCAGCTGCTGCGACCACAAAACAAGAAAAATGTTACTTTCAACATCCCAAGGAAACAGCTGCCATTTATTTTTGCGGAGTCATTTGACGTTGTTTTGCCTCCGCCAGCGAACGGCTGGAATGCTGGATGGCGAATGCTCGCTAGCTCATCTTCTCGCATGATGAGATTGAATACAAAAAGTGATTTTCTCGGTGAAGATGTCTCGAAATTAGGTCGACGTGGAGTTGCGAGTAAACAGTGGCGTATTCCTTAATACATAAAATCGTTGTTTGAAACTTTTCTTGTATCCCGGAAAATGCTATTTATAGTTTCCCTATAATAACACTTTTAGTTGGGACAACTACTGTGATCCTGAAGATGCACTGACTTTCAATAATTACACCCGAATTATTTGTAAGATTATGGAAGGAAAATTTTGACCACCGCCACTGTTCTACAGATTTTCCTTTTTTGGACTAAACTACATTACATCCATGTAACCGAAATAATTTATTTCAAATGAACGTACACCAAAAAACACGTTTGCAGTCTCATGTTTCAATCATTCATGTAGAGATTTATTCTCGGCTTAAAAACATATCGAATATATGATGTAGAGAATTTTTGTTTAAATGTCAAAATAACTAGTCAATTATTGACTAAATATGATTATAAATACGTAAATATATTTGCTTGATATACAGTTTAAAGGTGTTTTTATATAAAATATTGTAAATAAAATGGATGTTTTACACGAAACAATTAGTAGATAGTAGAAGAGCACATGGACATTCACAGCAAATTAAAATATTCAGATTCTAATACATATTGATTATCTTATAATTTGGTTTTTCTATGGGATCAATCAATATTCCGAGCTAAGTGAAGGTAAATATAATAATTGATATGTTTCATACAAATATGTTATACAGTTATGCAGATTTTTAAAATAATGCAACAAATCAATAAGTAAAAGAATCGTATTGACATAAAAAGCATGAAACGAAACGAACAACATTGATAAATAAAATTAATTTGTGACAAAGTATAGGTATAAAACAGTCCGGTTGGTTAAGTTTACGTATTTTCGCGAATTTTGTTATAACTTAGGACATAACTAACAAAAAAATTGTTGCAACCAAAAAATTATTAATAGGATAAAATTAAATAATTACTTGAAAATGTAATAACCTAATCGCGTTTTATTAAATTTCAACAAAAAATACAAAGGACCATCGTCCGTAACGAAATAGGTAGGTACGCATCGGCAAAAAACTAATTTCGCAGCGAGACAAAGGTAAGGATAAAATTTCAGTAACCATCTTCTATCTACCGGCATTAAACAAAGACTCGGGCGGTTTTCTTGAAGGGAACCGACGCAAGTGCGGAAATTAAAACGTTATTCTAATAACCTCCCTAAATGGGGATGTTTGGAGTCTTCGGCGAGACGTTATTACATGCTTTAGATGCAGAGTTTATGGTAAACGGCCTAGTATTGGATACCGGTCTTCCGGAATATATACGTGCCCTTATTGGAAATTCCATTTTATTACAAAGTTAAATTTTGACTGTAGGTTTGTATTTTAAAGGGAAATTAATGAAGTGCCTAATCTTAAAAAAACAGACTCTTATTTAACTTAACAGTCGATGAGGGAGAAGAAAACTAAAGAGGTAATCTAACATGCAGATATCGCCGCATTTAAAACAGATTTGAGAATTGAAAAAGCTAACGGAAAAATCAAAATAACTAATTATCTTAACCAACGAGACTGCAAGATGAAGTTGATGTTGTTTTTAGATAGCACTTCGAGCTTCAGGCTGTATTTATATGTTAAATATATTTTATTAACAGGCAGCACACGAACTGACGAACATACAGACAATATACGAACATGGGGAGATGCTGCCACTTACCGCGGTGTAAAGGAGTTCCAGAACTCGCTACATTTCGAGGTTGCAGCAGCAGACATAGGGAACACAGAAGACAGGACAATTAACTAACCACACTGCAATACTAAGCGCAGACGCACCAACGCTAGCGCGAATTTCACCTTAATTCGCTCTAGATGGTCTACGCAAGCATTACATTGCAATACGATGCGCAGACACAACTACGTACCGCGAATGTTTTTTTTTTGAAAAAAAGATTTTTAAACGCAGTATGGCAGCGTCTGCGCATGTACTACTAAGCATTTGGTCAACTGTGACAAAGATTCTCTTCTCTTCAAGTCAAATTGAAATAATTTTAAACAGTTTTTTGAAAGATTGAAATTTATAGCTTATTAAAAGCATAACATACATCCCATAATGGACCACTTTAATTGTTATTTACAATTACTAAAATCTCAATAAATATTAATGATTTAGCAATAACCGGTGTAATAATAGTGGTACTCTAATTGCTATTTAAAACAATATCCATTAGCGAAAGGAATTATTTGATTTTTGTTGAACAATTTAATTAGAATATTTTAACGGGATAGGAACATCAATTAATTTAATCTATTTGCAAACGATAATGCAAAACAATGGCGACGTAAAGGGAGACACAATTAACAAACAGTAATTAAATTTTTGATCGAATCGAATTAATTTGAGAATACCGAATGCAACGTTATTTTCATTAATGGAATATTTATTCAATCCAATATTGTTTTTCCATCAATTATTCAAAGAAAATTGTTAACAGATACATTGAACGATAAATAATTAACACGTGACGATTCAATATTGGTAATTCATTACTGCTACCAGGAATTATAATTTAAACGACCAACAATAATTATTTTGTTGAAATTATCGAAATCTTTGTCATAGTTTACCTTAACAAATTGAGACAAACAAATTGCACGCTCTCTCACTGCTTTCTTCTTTCAATCTGTTTAATGACGAGACAAAAAGTATGACGGACACACAAAATAAAAATCCAAAAAAAAACAAAAATGTAGCTACAGACAATGACAGACACAAGTTAGGCGAAAAATTGAGCGTCAGTAGAGTCATGGTGAGGCAATTATGACTTGAGGTACTTCACTCACTTGCCTAACGAATTTTATAAAATTTATCAAAAATGGTTTTGATAACCATAGTTATCTTTAAGCTCAACTTTTAATTAGGATGAAGATTATAGAAAGTTCTAACGAGGATTATATTTCCTTGATTTTGATCTGAAATTAAAGTTTTTACCTAAATCGGCTAAAACTTTCATGAATAAGTTTCGTATAATCCGACATATTTCTACCTTAAAAACTACGTCCAAATAAACGAATTTGCTTATGTATAGCATCAGCTACGCAATTTATTCATTTAATTAACCTGCAGGTCGATCAAATAATCGTAGCTCTCTTTTAACCATTTTATTTAACTCCTGTTTTTTTCTATATTACATTTTCTTCTACGCAATCAAGCGACATTATTTTGGCTAACTTGTACCTACAGAATTTAGAAATTTATCAAGAAATTGTGAACAATTTTAACACCAAGTGTAGTGTGTACCAACAGCCCTTCTCGTTGTCAACATTACCGCAAAACCATTCCAAAATTGTCTACTTGCAAACAAAATAAATAATGGAAGAATGATTCTATATTATATGCAAACACATGAGCGTATATAAAGTTTTCATAGGCATCATATTGACTTTTAAACCGAGACTAAATGCAATTTGTGACAAAGGGTAAATGTTTGGCGAACGCTTTATTGATGTTTCAAGAGTTTTTGTGTTTGCTTCGTTCGTATAATATCGAGCAAATTTTAATTTGGAAATCAATTAAAACAAACGAGTATAGCAGAAGTGACACCCGATATATAAAGAGAGAATTTATTGCCGAAGGGAATTTCGTTCCAATAATAAAACCGATCGAAATGGAAAATTTTTAAATTTATCAAAGCGTTTCAAGCATTTGGTCTCAGCATAAAGAGAATTGTGTTGATTTGTGAAACATTTCTAGCATGCTCAACTTGTGTCCACCACGTCATTTTATTAATACATACCTAGAACTAAATGGTCAGTATTTAATTATAAACTTATAATTATCTATCGCATATTTTATTAAAATTGTGACTTTTAAATGATGAACAAGACCTTCGTAAATTACTTTTTATTCTTACAAGATTTTCTGGCTTTAAAAACTTAATTTAGAGCGTTAGGCTCATTCAAAAATGTTATTTTCGTGGATAAAAGCAAGTTAGATGGTTTTAAAATGTCTTAGTAAAGTAAATATTTATCAAATGTATGAAAGCCAATATTCAGTAAGATTCTTACGCCATGCAGAAAATCTCATAATGTGACCAGTTTCTCACTTAAATAATACCGAAATGCCTTTCAAAAAGACGAATATCCGCAATTCTGAGCGACAGCTCGGGCTAGAGACAGGATTTAGACGAACACAGGGATCTATAGACGAGACACAATGATATCCCACGCCCTCTCATCACGATCGTTTTTGTTTCTTTTTTAAATATGATGCGGGGGCGTGGGCGAAGGTGAGGTAGGGTTTTCGAGGTCAAAAAGGGATAGAGCTCCTCTAAGGGAGTGCGATGCCCGAGCAAAAAATCAGGGAGAGATGCTCCCTAAAATCCGCTCAAACGTGCAGAGCTGAAATCCTGTGATATAGCGCGATAGTAGATCAACAGCGTGGCTGTTTCTGCCCAATATCAGTGGTAACCGCTCGGAAAAGATATTTTATTCCATAAGCCAAATAGGAAGAAATATTTCAAAACATATTCATTAAAAACTTTAGATTTATTAGATAGCTTGATAATAACAGAAATAGTTTCGATGTTTCAAAGTTTGTTAATATTAATGAAATCAAAGAATATTTAAATAGATACAACTATCATGTTATTTTCGAATTATCGGAAATTGCTCTTATAAAATTACAAAACGGCTGCTAGTCTGTATAGCATGTTTGCAAGCAAATGCCTATAATTTTCTCACAACATTTTACTGTTATGTAGGCGAGTCATGAAATATTCCACAAGAAGTTTTAAATTCTTCAACAAATTACCTCCTATTTACATGAATAACTACAATTCAAAATGAAAATAGGAACATTAAACATGAAACGGGATATTAAATTTCAAGTTTTAATTTCGAAAACACTGCTTTCATAGCGGTTGAATTGTAGGAAAGTTACAAATTGTTTAAAACGTAAAATTATCTCATATTTTCGTATCAAACTTTCTTCCGAAGTTTCGATAAAACTGCTTTCCAGAAAAATATCGTTTCCCTGCTGTTACCACCTCATTGAAGGGCACTCGACGATAAAGCTCTAAAAGGAATGTTCAAATAATTTCTTACCTTTCCGTGTACTCGTCCATGTGAGCGTACGATTGTACGGAGTTCTCCTCAATGAGGAACTTAACTCTTTGGTAAAACGAAGCCGTTACCGAAGGCGGCTGCTTCCGAAGCAAAACCTCCACAGGATCGTTGCTGGCTATGCACATTATGTGATCGGAGCAACTCGGATGCGAGCAGCATTCGCTGTCCGAACAATCCACCATGCCGTCTGGTAGATAACAAAAATCAACGATAAATTTAAAGATTTCTAAATCCTCTAGCAAGCCTCAAGGAACACTTAAGGAATTATTGCGGCTGTACAAAATAAGTTCTATGTACTTTTAAATTTATTTACCGTGATCATTATCCATATCATCCTGGCAATCCTGCTCTAAAGGAATGCTACAATCCGACCCAGCCCAACCAGGAATACATACGCATTTATAAAGACCTTCTTCAAGAGTGCATTGTCCGTGACCCGAGCAACCATTTTCGCATCCAGCTGTAAAAAAAGTTCATTTACAACATACGCGAGGACCGATGTAGCCAAATCACAACTTCCGAAACAAAACTCAATCAAAATAACTTGCGGTAAAAAAATGAGATGCTTCATAACAATGTAATTTAAATAAAATATTTTACAGAAAAGTTGAAAAATTAATTCCCAGTACTCTGAAAATTTAATGAAAAAGCCACACCTTGTCGTGAATTTTAAATCGCACAGCCAGCTCTAAATATTTATGCATCGAAAAAATCTGTCGAGAGTTTACGGAGAACTCGCTCACTAATAGAATATTAATTATAACAAACTACCGGGGGTAAAATTTGACGTGGCTTTTAGAGAGAGAAATCGAGTTTGCCGAACTTTCGGCGAAACTTTTAGCCAGTTGGGCTAAAAATATCGGGAAGAAAAGAGGAAAAACAAAGTTTCTTAGTTACGGGAAGTGTTATCTATTTTGATCTCCCTTAATAGGATTACAAATTTCCGAATAAGATTAATGCGAACCATTCGTAAAATTTCAAAATATCCCTAATAATTAATGCCGTTTTTTATGTAAACCGTTTCCTGTAAACACTTGGTGCCGATATTTGAAAAATTTTCTCGACGAAAACGTCTCTTGTTCATAAATTGAGGCAATTTATAGGAATATCCAATTACATTTTCTAGGAGGTAGCTAAAAGTTAATGCATTTGTTCTAAACTCTAAATTAGTATCTACTAATATTTTTAATAATAGGTGAATTTAAGAGTATTAATTAATATTCCTGCTGGTATTTACTTGGTCAAGCAAATAACAAATCCCTCCACTTAAAAGGGTCTATAAATTCCGGATGATCGGTTAGTAATTAAAATAAAGAACATAATTGGAGAGGAACAGGGAAAATCGGAGTTAGATGTCTCCCAACCAATAAAGCAAGTAAATGGAAAGTGGGGATTTATTCATCCCGTTAAATGAACCATTTCCTACGACGCAACTCCAGAAGGGTGTTTAACCATTATATGCATAAACAATAAACCTATGTAAATTCCGGGATTAATTGGCAAATTGTTGAATTAAATTTTTTCCAATTTAGCCAAAATGAAAATGCAGATAAAAAAGGTAATAGCGTAACACTGATTGAATGAAAACGTATCGCTTTCCCTTGTAAATATAACGGAATGTTTTTCAGCGGTCGAAACAAAACATTGCCAAGTTTTTCTGCGTTCTCGGAATAGCCGTAAAAGAGATAAATGTGGAAAACTATTAGTGAGTCATCTCGGAGGTTTTGTCCATAAAAAGAAGTTAGTGACGTCGGAACGGTGGAAAAGTTTTTCTGTTCGCGGTTATTTGTAGCTCTTCATTCTTTGACGAACAAAAAATACAATCATAATTTAGCCGAGGCGTTTTTAATGACGCAGTGAAAATATATTAGACGTCGCGCTATTATATTATTAGATATATTTCACTGATGGTCTACCCAAAATGTATTAAATGTTTCGAAAGAATGAGCCTTATATTAGGGGACTTACGTAGCGTGCAGTGGCGCCCGTTCCAGCCCTGCGAACACACGCAGGTCCCGTTCCTGCATTGGCCGTGTTCCTGGCATCTTACGTCACAAGGAAGCAGCTCGCATCTCGAACCAGTCCATCCAGGTTCACACCGACATTTGCCCGTGTCGCACTGACCGTGCGGTCCGCAGTCCAAGTTACACAACGCTGGAATCAAATAAGCACATGCTAATTCATTTTGATATAAAAATTAATAGATAATAGAATCCATAACTAAAAAAATGCTTTATAACAATGACTTTTGTAGTTGGTATGTTCCTTCAAAATTTAATAACGCGATTATTAAAAAAGAAAGGGATTGCAAAAAACGGTAAGTAAAATCCAAATAAATGTGAATTGGATCGTCCCGATTTCATACAGGCATTTTCTCATGTCACATTAAACGTCCAGATTGAACAATGCGGAAAACAAAGGATGACTAGGACTCGTGATGAAGGATTATATATCACGAGAACTTGGCTGAACTTTAATTGCTCGGAACGAATCAGGATGTCTAAGGAAATCTGCGACGTTGAAGGTCTTTAACCTGTTTATAGGAAGTGTTTTATAGAGCACTGATTTCGAAGAAAAACAAAAATTTAGTGATCACTCTAGGACTGACTTTGTTTGTTTTCATCAATATATTTAGAAAAAGAGTTTCTTGTTAAATAAGTACAGTAGATTCTGAAGGTAAACAAATAAAATATTCAATAATTCTAATTACGGCTTCAAAGGAAAGTAATTGGATTTTTCTTACCTTGAGAACAATCAGGTCCAGTCCAATGTCTGTTACAAATGCATTTTGCAGTCTCCAAATCGTACATGCCGTGATCGGAGCACGTGGGTAAACATTTGTGAACTTGTTCATCGATAATGTCACAATGTGCACCCTTCCAGCCGGCTTTGCAATAACACTGACCGTGAACGCAGGCACCGTGTTCCGAACACGTCGGATCTTCGCAATCGGATTCATCGCATCCCTCGCCTGAAAGAATTGAATCATTTCAATTTCGAAGTAGATTTTAGCAGAAATTATTGCAAGTAATTCGTACTGCTTTGAAGTTACTAAGAATGTTAAGACTCCCATTGTTAGAAAATTTATTCAGAACGCTTTAAACATCACATATTTTGATGGAATGAATGGAATTGTCGACATGAATAATTAACCTGGAAGCTGCAAATATGAATGGAATTTGGGAGGAATTTAATCCTGTGGTTAATAATCGGTCAGCCTATTTGAAATGCTAGCGTTTGAATTCGAAATAGATCTTGGAAAATCTACTTAAATTGTTTAAACAGTAAGAGGCTGCAATGGTTGTTTTGAAAATTACATTATTTTCGGCGATAATAAATTGATTTAGAAAGTCGATTAATCGTTTTAGCATCCCTGCGTCTCTATTTTAAGGATAATTCGTCGTCAATTTAAGGATGAATGCACGTTGATTCCGTCAGGCACTAAATTCTTCCAACAATAACAATCGCACTCCTAATATACCCTTCTGTGGTATCAAGAAAACACTTGGCTCGTTCCTACGCCTAGAATAATAATTCTGTTATGTCTAACTTCAGACTCCCCGGGCAGGAAATAATAAACTTACAAGGAAAACAAAGATAAAATAAACCCAACTTCGCAGGAATAATTAGATCTAATTTCCGAATGAATGCGGCCCTAAACTGAAATAGAATTTTATTTAGTTTTATGCAACCTTCGCGGGCTTTACCGCAACATTGACAACAAAGTCGTACGGGATACCTCAAACTAAGAATTAATTACTTTCGTGTATAAACAAAATAATTATTCATAAAGTCGAATTTGAAATTCAAGTTGGCATCTGGAATAACAGCCGAAAGTGCATTATTTTCTAATTTGAATACAAATCAAAGTTCTTCGAATGTCTGCGCACAGAAATCTAGTCATCTATTTTGCTTCCCTAATATTGACCAATATTTCCTTCTTGGATAAAACCAACCTTCTGCACCTGATGTCAGTCGGTTAGATTGCCGTATTTCGTATACCATCACGTCCGTTTACCAAACGAATTCGCATCTTTACCACGTAAAACTTAAATCGCACGGATGCGGATTTTTTTTAGATATAAATGACCCTCATTTCGCCGCTATCGCCACCCTTACCGATGTAGGGGTTTTATTTGGGCCAACTCGGGGTCTCAATTTACACGGATGGCTACCTATAAATCTTTTCTCTTTGGGGAATGGAAGGTAAGATGAACTTTTAGTCGAAGCGATATGAATTTTTTCAAGCAAAATTGTAGTACAACTTACTGCGTTATTGGCTGCAGCCATAGGAATTTTAGTGTACCTAACACATTTTTTTGAAGTAACTGAAATAATTTCAAAACTGGTGGAGGTAATTTCTATACAGTGAACTTTTTTACGATTTTTAATCAAAGCAACGTATTAGAAAGAAAATATAGTTCAAAGTTATAACTTCAAAGCAGGTCTATGATATTGCCTCTTAGATGAATTGAACAATAGAGGAATTCTTGGAATATCTCTGCTACTTTCATACCTTTCCATCCGGGTTTGCAGTGGCAGGAACCTCGTACGCATTGCCCGTGACCCGAACAGTCTGCAATCCGACAGTCGCTCTCTGGGATATCGCATTCTGGCCCTTTCCAGCCCTGTTCGCAGTGGCAAAGACCTCCACCGTATTGGCCGTGCCCCGAGCAGAGCACTGGACACACACCTGGAAACAGAAAGCAAAGTTTAACAACGTGAAAATTGTTCCAAACAGAAATTTAACTATTTTTACTAGCGTAGAAAAATTGTTAGATTATTCGTTTATGTATAATTGCCCGTATGCTGGTTTGTATTATTTAGTTCAGTTTTGTTATCGATGAATCGTATTCAACCTGTCAGTGTTTAAAAGCTGCCGCTTACACCGTAACTTGATATTGCACAAAAGACCCTCTGCTTTAATTACAGAACACCAACAGTTTGGCCCTTTCGACAATCCTTTGAGATCCTCCATTACAGAGAGTGTGATTTCGACTCAGATTTAGTACTTGCCCTTCTAATTTCTACGCCCGCCTCATTCTCCGAATGCCATGGAAAGTAATGAAAAATACCGCCCTATAATTTCCGTACCTACTATTCGACGACAAGCTACCATCCCATATTCGGATCTCTCTAATAATCAACCCTTTATGCTCGAAAACTATAATTATCTTGTCAATCCTTTATCGGGGAATCTGAATCACGAATCGTATGTCATCTTATTGTGCTGCCAGGTGTATGTATGGATGCGGGTTCTATTTTGTTGATATTTATCAGAACATTGGCGTGCATTGTTTTATTATTAAATAATCGATTTATGTAAATGTTAATGGGTATTACATAAAACAAAAAACAACAAATTAATTTAAAAAAGTGACTGTTTAAAATTTCATCATTTGAGCTAATTAATTTTCGAAGTGCTTGGTTTTAATCGCGCTCCAATTAAATCTTTTCCACCGCAGTAGACGTCATTTATTGGGAAAAAAGAGATTTGCGGATAATTGGTGAAAACTAATTATCTCAATTATTCACCAAATTTTATTATCACCCTTGTACATTAATTATAAAATAATAAGTAAAAGATATTCATCCACACTCTTCTAACCCTTCTTCAAAGGAATAATTCCAAAGAGCTTAGAGACACCCCTTTCATAAATTAATCCACAAACTTTGGATAAGTTTGAAAATTAGTTTTGCCGTAGTCTCGGTTATACGCAACATACGGGGGAGAGTCCAAATGCGGTGCATATCGATTCGTTCGGAAAATTTATAACCGCAAAAATAAATGCTCGATAAAATTTTATGCATACTATATAAGCGTGATAGAGAGGAAGGAAATCCGCAATAAAAAGTTTGATTGCTGTTGAATATTTTACACATTCTTTTTAGTTTTGCTGGAATGTCTATTTCGTTAATTCGACAACTGAGTATTTCAATTTGTCGGGCGCATTTCTTCTCAAAGGGTCCCTTTTTCTGGAAACTAATCTAATGAAATCGGCTTTCACTTTCTTTTGCTATAGTTATTTACTGTTTTGCTGCCGGTAGAGAACTTCAAAGGCATTCAAATTAAAAAACTTTTCTCGTAGCTGCAATAAGGTTGCAATTTCGCCAAAACACACAAACAGTTTTATTTGAAACTTGGCAAGGAAATCTTAGAATTATTGGCGACGAAGGTTTTTAAAGAACTTGCTAATTTATAAGTACATACCGAAAGGTTTCCCTTGCCATTTGTCTGAAGAATTGATTTATTATCGCAATTACAAAAACCAATCGAATTACAGGTTAAATCGTAACCTACGTTCATTTTCCAATAAGCTCCTTTCCAATCTCTTCATCCCTTTTCGAAATTACCCGTTCGATCTAATAAAAATCTATTCTTTCTCACACGTTCTTTTCATAGCTGCTCGTCGCATATTGTTTTATCCCGGCCCCTTGATAGTGAACTTCAAAAGATATTGGAATTAAAAAACTTTTTCCGCGCATCCGAGATATAAAAGAAAGGTCTCTGTATCGACGCTGCCAAGTAATCCTTGTAGCTAAAAATCTATTGTTATATTCCGGCGATTCCAGTGAGCGAAAAGAGTGCAACAGTAAATTCAATTGCTTTTTACTTCCGCTCGGCTGTTGCTAAAATGGTCGCAGCCTCGATCGGTTTTAATTACTGATCTAGTTTGGTAAAAAATTAGAAAGTTTTATTTGTGATGTGTTTTTTGATCCTAAGGCAAACAATGAAAGAATAATCAAGCAGAGAGTCGTATGAGGAACAATCTTAATGAATTTGCTGTCGAATTTTAGCGAGACGCCTATGCTATCTGGGGTTAGCATAATGTGAGAAAGGATGTTAACGCCCTGTTCAGGAACTTTATTAAGGTTGATTCATATATGAGGTCGTGTGGAGGGCCTATCTGAAATTAACTACAGCAGCTTTTGTTGTAGATATTTCACCGTTTGTGAAACACAAATTGTACCTTCGTAAGATAAATAAGTTACACCGATAACAAAGTTCAGTGGATTGATCATTAAAATTTATTATAAGTTAAAGGACTAACGAAGCTTGCGAAGTAAGCGAGACATTCTAAAATATCCAAATTATTTTGTGGACATAACCGACGTAAAATATCACAACCCTCGTATAAATGTATTATAGAGCTTTAGAGTGTCTTTGTATTTCCTTGCGTACACGAGGTAAATCGATTCGAAACTTTGATAATAATTATTTTTGATTACTAAACAAAATTTTCATTCTAATTTAAAATTATTTGTCTTCAGTCGGATGGAGTGTCTACGAAATTATACTGCGGTATTTTTCATAACACGGCTTTGGCGTAAAGCCAGAGAAGGTAAGGAAAAACTAATTTCAAACTCACTTATCTTTAAGGGATTAATTTATAAAGAAAGGGATGGAGACGGAAAAGAAAAGGGAAAGGTAAAAGTGGAGCTCACGTCTTTTCGGCGGCGTTCTTGAGTTGCACGCGAATGAAAGAATAGATAAATGCTTGAGTTTTCGGTCTGTGAATTTCAGTTGGAAAATAGAAATTTATAATGAGGAAAAATTATCTTTCATGTTTTATTTTAGCGAATTTAGCCGGAAAATATACAATGTAAAATTTATTCACATAATTTGCGCATATCCTACAGGAAAGAATAGGATGAAGGAAGGATAATTAAATTCTGGACTCTTATTAACTTTTTTCATAATTTAATAAAAGAGTAATTAAAAAAATCGGTCTAGAAGTAGGGAAAAAGAGAGTTTTAATGTCTTTTCAATTTAGGAAAGTCATCTGCATAACATATTATGATATTTAGTGATCAGTGTATTTTTTATTAGTAAACTAACACAACAAATTTTAAAATACAGTAAGTAGAGAAAATTACAGGTTTTAACACATTAATTGTTAAAATAATTTCGAAAAGTTTTTCTGACAACTACCTGTTTTATAAATGATAAGGTGACAATGGTGTTTCATAACAACCATAATGTACTTCATACATCACTTGTGACAACTTATGAGTTATTCTCATACATTCAGTTCTCCCTTGTAGCTCGGAAAACATTGTTTTCTTGTTAGCCGACTGTTTATTTTAGGTAAATAAAAACAAGCAGGACGGGAGAACGCACAAAGGTAAATAGCTGATGTGTTTACATAATTATGGTAGGCAGGAATATTTTTGTAAAAAGTGTTCCATTAGATTTTCCAGAAAGCAAACAAAATAACAGCAACTTCAAAATATAATTTATTATTAAATGTGAGCAGAATAATAACCTCTTAATGCATGCATGCTAAAAAATCGATTCTATTTGCTATTGTTGTAAAAACAGAATTTTCGAATAATGGAATATTTAAGTTATGAAAAGAAGAATATATCTTAATTTATACGCCAGAATAGTTTTTTCGAAATTTTATAAAAAATAATAGAGTAATTAGTTAATAAATATTTTTTACTATTATTTTATGACCAATAAAAATATCTAATATCAGAATAGCTTAAGGAACAAGAGATTAAAGTCTGCCTATATCTGAATCGAATTTCTTTCGTCAAATCACCGAAGATGCATAAACTTTCTTTAAAAGCCATTACGTTATCGAATCCTGCCACCGTTTTCTCCTTGCTTCGCAAGTATTATCCTGTTATTAATGCTTATGAGTCTTATCAAGAGTTATTTATTACCAAGGTGAAATTTCACGTTACATTAAATTTTGTACTACCTTTGTTTAGAGGCGTCCTAACGGAAAACCGGCGGCAAAGGGTGAAAATGCTAAAGACACGCATCCGAACCCCCGTCGTCGTTCGCTTTGTAATTCGCGAGCATTCAACGAGATTCCGCTATATCGTTTGGAACTCATAAAAGGCATAAAAATGTTTAATGCATGATAGGAAGGAATGTTGTAGGTATGTCGGTTGATTTGGATTTTTTAACGATTTTGGAAATGATTTAAACAGTACCGACACTTTTATAATTTTGGAATTAATAATTTACTGACCAATTACCAGTGCTTAAATTAAAGCAATTACTTTTGATTGGGGTAATATCGATTTAAGTACTTAGCAGAGCCGAGTAAATCGATTCGATTTTATATACCTATAGGTAGTCGAGCACCGGTCGTGCCCACTCATCCGCTCACCATTCAATTCGGGATAAATGAGCTGTCAGTGGTTTTCCAGGGGCTAGTTACGGGTGTTGGAATGAAAAATCAGGGCTCTGCCTATTTTCCGAGATTCGTGGTATTTGTTTTGAACCGATAATGAAGCAACACTGTAATACATCTTCACGCATCCGCGCTCGATGGGAACAATTTAATTTGCGCGTTTTCAATTTAAATTTGCAATCAAAATTACTGCTATGACGAATTACTTTTTCCTGTTTCTATGAAAAAAAAGTGTCGTATCTATGTATATCAAATGTAAATCTTAGTACATAGGATTTATTGAAATATTATCTAATCAACAACTGCACAAATATTACAAATCTACGCCTATGTTTCAAAGGAACTAAACGGGAGAAGAGAGCTCGAAAAAGAGGCTTTGAAGAGAATATCGAGAGAAACACAGAGGATAGATAAGAAAACACTCACTTTTCAAGCAGTTTGTGGGAAAACCAGAATGCAATCGCACTTGTCCACGTAGGTATCAGAAATAAACACCTGTTTCAGTGATACCTATTTTCTCAGGGATCTAAATTTACTTTAAAATAATGAAATGTGTTTGCCTTGTAATAAATAATAAAAAATGTGCTTGGTTAATCAATAATAAGCACAATATATTTTTTACGCGATAAGAAAACATTCCGAAATATTTTTAACCCGGTCCTGGTAACTATTTGGACACTATTTTATGAGGTCCTTACTAGTGTCCATCATAATAGTTTTTATTAAATTATATTAAGTACTTTTAAAGATATTTAAGGAAAACCTATTTCCAGCGACGTTCTTCAGAGAGAGCCTGATGTAGGAAAAAACTTTAGAGGAACTTGGGAGCTTATTTTTTCATGTTCTATGTGGATCCGAGAGATTTTCCACACTTTCCGGGACACCCTGTATAGTACATATCAAGTCGGTGAAGCATATTGGGCGAAGAGTCAAGTTTTGATACACAACTTTTTTAATACACCATAAATTCGCTTTTTATTCAATTTCCCCGTCAATTTTAATGCCCATCGCCAATTTTTTTCCATTTGCGCTTTCCACTGCGAAAATTTTATTATTCCACGTCAGTTCCGGCAAAGAGCGCTTCGAAAACCGTCCGAGTGAAACGCGAATAAGAAAATAAAAAAAAGCAATAGATAAGAAAACACTCACTCTTCGAGCAATCTATCCCTTGGAATCCGTCGATGCAATCGCATTTGCCCAGGTAGCAGGATCCGCGTCCTGAACAGTCGTTCGGGCATGTAGTGCTAACTCCTTCTGCCTCGGAGATAATCAGAGACACGCTGTGCGGTTGCAGTTCATCATTGTAAACCTGAAAAAAGGGGAACAGTGGAAATTTAGACTACAATTTACATGTAACATGTATGATTAATTCTTGAAATAACAGAAGACATAGGTAAAGTTAATCGTATATTTATGGTAGCACTTCATCTTCCTAATTTACCAAAGGGAAAAAATAAGAAGGTATTTGAAATTGAATGATATTTTTTTTTGATGCAACAAAAATCAATTCAGACAGAAAGCGGCTATTTCACTCTCACAACCTAACACCATCGAATCCCATTTAAAGCGGTTCGATACAGATATGAGTAAGGAACTGAATCCCGTGTAACTTCGCCAAAATTTCATTCGCCTGCGAAGATACGGCGAATAAAAATCGACAACCGAAGTTTATTCTTGCACCTCCCAATTTCGGATAAAACCAAATCACGTAAAGAGCGGCGTGTTGTTGGTGTGTATATGGCTTTTCGATGTTTTCACTTCTAACAATGAAATGTTCGGGAGAGGAGTTGCAGTAAATGTCATTGGCGCCGTTCGTTGCAGGAAAATTGGGTAACGCGATAAAAGCGGTTTGATGGAAGCCAATGAAAATGTTTTTATGTTGTGGTTTGAGTAAAATTTCAAATTACTTTTTTTATTAGACGGGTAAATAAGGATAGATAAAAGTCGGGAGGAATTAATAAAGCCTAACCATAAACTGAACTTAACTTAATCGAACATTCAGCCGAGGTCTATTTCATTTTCCGGTTTAATTTAGTCTCAAAAATGAAATAGCGAACCTCATGAATAAACTAAAATAGTTGAAAATTATCGCTCCTAAAATCGTATAACTTCAACTCTAGAGAAATAAAAATTAACTGCATAGATAAAATCCCCATGTATACCATTACCTAGAGCTGTAAAAAGGTGTTTATGGCACGCCCATATATTTACATTCATCCTTAATGGCTGACTATTACACGAGTTTACTTCCGGCACTAAATTTTCTATCGCTATGAAAGTTTCGTAGTTTATTTATTTTGTAAATTTGATTGTAACATAGTATATGTATGTGACTGAAACATGATCTAGTTTCTACCATCAATTGTTCAAATAGATATTGATTTTTCCTGTTAACCTTTAAGCTACTATAATTTTCAAATTCATTACAAACTCACGCAACTTTGCAATACTTTATCGATAGAAATAAACTTTACTTACCGACAAAAACCATCTTCCAGTGTCCAAATAATGCATCAGGCTAACGTTGACCATCATGGGCTCAATTTCCGCTTCTCTCTTGGCAATAACATGATCCATTTCGTCCGTTTCTATCCCGACGTCCAGAGTCGGATGAGGTAAATCAGTACTCGCGCCTCTGCGGAGACCTTGGCGAGGCTGGCCGTCAAAATCGATTTTAATGCTTTGCGGAACGTAAAACGGCCCACGGGGCTCGGAATCGGCCAGAATTTTCTTGGTACCTTCGTAAGATGATGAAATAGAATCCAGAACATCCGTTTTATGCGTGCTGCGGTAGTCATAAGATAGCTTTAGTTCGGAGAGTAGCGGCACTTGTTCGGAATAATCTGCAACAATTATTATTTGTTCTGTTATGAAATGGATAATGATCGATTTACGTTGAGTTACATTTACAAGAGTAAAGGATTTGGTGATGTAAAAAAGTAATTTTTTGCATGTTTGCCTGTAAAATGTTCGAAAACCATTCCAATAAATTAATACCTTCGATTTGAGCTCGAGTTACGGGCATTTGTTAATGAGTCAACAATGAGTTCCTGACGCGAAGCAATCAATTAAAGTCCCGACGCGTTTTTGTCAATAACATCAGCGTAACCGATTTCACATACCATTGCTACATTCGACTTTTTGACAGCAAACCATTTCGCGGAATGAATAATTCAAAATTGATTTAGGGGACGTGACCGCCAGTCCAAGTCTGCACGAAGGGAAGGACAGAGGGCGCCGCACACCGGTAGACGACTGTTTGTCGAAGGGAAACTTTTCTATATGCCTTCGGGCTATTTGTAACATTTCCTGGCAACGAAATCAGCGAAATTTGATTTGATTGTTTTCCTTAGCGAGAGGTCTGGAATTGAAAGGCAATTTTAAAATATTTTAGAGTCATTTGAATAGCGTCCTCCTCCTGTGTGGGAAGATCGAAATATCTATGAATGTGAAAGAATATTGCGGATAGGAATGAAATAGGCGAAAGGAATTTTATTTTAACTTTAGTAAGAAAATTCCAGATTATTATTCAAAAAGACTAATTAATGTATTTGTAACACTTTCTATAAAGTACGTGTAATTATGTTGAGCCTGTTATAAGCCCAAACAAGCAATTTGTGCTAACTCCTGTCTCGTTAAGTCACGTTTAACTTCTCAATTTTTTACGGTAAGAATGTAAAATCACAGTATTTAGGTTGCATAAAAAATTAATGGGATTCTTAATCACTTACTGTAGGTATCTAATTTCCTTTTCCACTTACTTTCTTATATCGTATCAAAGCCTAAATTTATTTCATCTTAACGGCACCCCCGATGCGTTCTAGTTTGCGATTCGAAATTTATTGTGAATTTCGGCATAATTAGTCGGAAATTGCGAGACAATGTTGCTTTGTAAGCTACACAAGGGGATAATAATCGAGCCCGGATCAACGAACAAGTACATTTTCGACAAGGTAAGAAGAAAGACAGACAATGCTTGTAATCATCCCTTTGCAGTCAGCGTTTTTCACCGTTTGCCTCAGAGGCGGTACTTTATTTGTTGTCATAAAAAACTTGCAGATATTCTTTTCAAATATGCAATTCTTTTTGTGCAAAAAACAGCTCGATTCACTATTTTGTATAGAATTGCTGTTCATACGACACTTCCCAATAAAACCTCGTCTATTTAAATAAATATTGAGGTACTTAATTACACTATAATTAATAATTATTACATAATATAAAAATATTACTAATTGACTTTGTGCATGCGTTAGTATGAAATTAAATAGGTTAAGTAGAAATTCGTTAAGGTCGTTCGGCGCTACTGGAAACCTTTCCCAGCCATATCGAAACGAGGGTTTTACTTCCTAATGAAAAAGGAAACGATTGTATCGCGGCAAGTGGATTCGCCAAGAATTTAAAAGTGAATTATGATTTTTCCACGGAGATATCGCCTCAAGATTTCGTTTAAGTCATTAACTGCAGTAATTAATCGATTCTTCGGGGGGTTCTATAGATGACGGGGTAGATTTCGAATGATATAGGAAGTTCGCTTTGTTGGAACACCGATTAGTGTGAAATCTAATTATAGAACAACAACAATTAATCCCTATTTCCTTAGTACCTAGGTAGTAACAAGTTGATAAACTATAAAAAGTAATTTTATAGTGTTTATTCATTTATGGATGAGACATATGATTTCTAAATTAAAAAGTTTTGAATTTGCATGAATTAAATCTTTTCAAATAAATTACGAAATGCTATTACAGAATTGCGGTGTTGTGTTGGCTTAAATCTATTTTAAACTACAACATTGCATGTTTGCCATTGATAAAAATTACAGTCTGCTATAAAAAGCCTACTAGTAATTGAAAAAAGTTTCAACGGCAGAAATAAGTGTAGGTACTATTATTATTTGTTGGCGTAAAACTTAACACAGTTACCATTTTTATCATACTCGCTTGAATCGGTCGCTTATATGTACATATGTATATGAAAAATTAATAGTAAAAAATAATAAAATACTAAGGTTCATAGACATTCCCAGAGTTTTCGATGAAATAAATAAATATATATAAAATATTAGAATAAATGTCACAAATCGAAGAGAAAAATAACACTGCCACATATGCGGTTCCCGTGACCAAAATACTGCTATGACCATGCATGTGTAAAATTCGATCAAAAATGGATTTTACAGTTCGCCAGTCATCGTATCAAATAAATCGAATATATTCGTATAATAAAACGGTATGTCTAAATACAAATGCCTGGGGATGTGTTTGACAATGGTGATCTTGTAGAAGAGCTCTGCCTCACTTGTCAAAAAGAACAGAAAGGACTGAAAGAGCTTATGAAATAATTTATATTCCATAAAGGGGCTGCGACAGGCTGAATAAGAGCGTTTTTGAAACTGATAGGATTATATTTTATTTTGAATTTGCTTTTCCTTAAATAACTTGTGAAACATCAAAACAAACTTAATATTCCAACTAATCCATTTATATCATAAAGAAATGATACTTCAAAACATGCAAAGTCGACTAAACTTTGATAATTAATTATGGTAAATGCTGAAATATCCCTTTTTACAACACCATGCCCTTGCGTAGGGTAGACTTTTTTATACAAAATATTTAGTAAATTACCCTTTACCACGAAGCGTAAAAGCATAGAATTCCACCACGTACCGACTTACGAAACGAAATTATTCTTAAGTCACCAAAGTATTACATTCCGAAGTTAATAACTCATTTCGACCTACCTGCGCTAAGATCCCGCTTCCTCCTCAACCGGTGATCCACTCGTCCCCCTTTGACGAACTCCACGAAATCATACTGCGTGACGCTAGGCGCAACGTTTCTCCTTCCGTACACGGCGAAATTGGCGCCCCACGGTAACGTGAAATTGAAATTAATAAACGCCGGCTGCTTGTTGCGGAATTCGCTGTTCCAAAATTGATAGGGAGGAATCGTGGCGGTGTGGAGCACGTCCAGTTCCGTTTGCTCGAGCAGCGGCAACGGAGACCATTGGTTCTGCAAGGGCTGCTGCTCCTGCTGCTGTTGCTGCTGCTGTTGCGACGGCTGCTGATGCTGCAGTGACGTGTGCGCTGTAGTAGCGCTGGCGGAATGTTCTGCAGTACTGGTCGGTAGGGATTCTGAAATATTTGTTATATTATAATTGTACCTAGTACACGACTCCCAAATTTGAAAGGTTTATTCAATTGAAATTAGACTATATTTGTGAACATCCTGTATGTGAATTAAATTTGAATGAAGTAAATAACCGTTTGAAAAAGAAAACGATGTTGCTAATTTTAATTGAGCGCTTGTAAATATAGAGAGCTACAGAATTTCTATATCGTCTGTATATCTTGTTAAATTTCCGCGACACTACAGCAATGCGAAAACGCTTGTAACGGTAAACGGACTACTGGAGCATCAAAACGTAATTCCTTTACACCCTTACGCTCATTACACCCCAATTTTCTACATTATTATGCAATTCATGTTTCTTTTTATACGGGAAATTTTCAACAACGCTCTAATGGGTAATCCCATTAGAGAGAATATGGAAGGACGTTTTTCATATCCTCACTGAGAGGAGTTTCTCATGGCAATGCAACTCTCGACTACGTCTAATTCTTTTAATTTTTTTAACTGGAAAAATACTATTCGAAGAAATAATTAAGAAAATTCGAGACGCTTGTTTCACATTAATTATTCTCGACAACAAATAAATAATAAAGATACTAATCTTTGTGTTTATGTTCTTACGAATAATATTTAATTGGCAATAGATGAAATAATTTTAATTAAAGCCGGCTCACGAGCTAAGTGGTATATTTCAGGCTTGTTCTTTTCGCTTATCTAAAAGAAAACGAACGAGTTTGAACTTTGAAAAGAAGGAAGACGAAAAGCACTCAAGGGCTTTATGGAGATGAGAGGGTAATTATTGTATGTCATTGTCAGTAGTTAACGACTTAACGGCAAACTCTTTGCATTAACTAACTTTCCGTGATTTAAACAGGTAAAAGTTCTTGTTCAAACTGTGAAATTGAGAAAATTAAAGTAGTGGATGTTCTATTCTGTTTTCTCAAAATTGGATGTTTCGTTAATTGCTTCCGAGACATGCGGATCTCTCGAACCGCGCTGTGTAATGAAAATGTAATTTTCCCGGGAGTTTGATGATACTAAATAGGCGGAGAAGCGCCATTTCTGTTTTCCGTAAACATTTAATAAAACGCTACTATCTTCCCAGCATTCGACGTTAAACTTTTTGTCGGGTATTTTTCCAGATATTTTTCTAAACGAGTTAATTAACAGTTGTAACTTTTAAACCCATAACAATTTTATTCCCAATATTTTTTGTTAATAATTTATATTAATTAAAATTCTTAAAAATGTTATTAAATGAAAATACTTACCCTCCGTAGAAGGTTGTGTTGAGGAACCCATCATAACTTGATCACTGGTTACATCTTTAACGTCTTGGACTAATATGCAATTCGATGAATCTATATTGGGCTTCATAGAACTCACAGCTGAAACAATATTAAGTATTAAACCACGTCTCGCGAAACTCTTACCGCGTGTTCTTACCAGCAAAGTACGCCAACATAGCAGACAATCCGACAGTGAGTAAAATCAACCCGATGCTCAGACATTTCCACGAACACCTATGCTGACATCTTTTGTCGATGTGAAACCTGGACGGTGAGTAAGGTGAGTAGTGAGAAGAGCTGGTTTGAGGCGCTGGTCGTACTAGCGGGAACACTGGCATCACCAAATTTGACGTTTGACTCCCGGGCCCGGTGGTCTGAAGATTACCACCAGGAGGAGCCGAGTTCGGTAGCGTGTGCGAGAGTTGAGTTTGTTGCAGACCAGACGCCAACCTGGGAATAAAAATTTAATTATTATCCCTGTTAGCGATTAGCCACAAGTATAATATTCCATAATATTCAAAGTATTCTCGCTTAACGCAATAATAAAAGAATAGTTGGAAAAAAGAAGCCGAGAATGTAGGCAAAATATTATAAATTTTTATTCGGAAATTGTAGCCGCTTTTACATGAAACATTCGAAGAATTCTATTAATATGTCTATAAGTCCTCTAGCGACAATATATTCCGGTGGAATGTCGCCTTTCTCTCCCGCATTATCCTTTCAATAAGAAACGAAAGGAAGAAATTCTTTCAACTCTCAAAAGGATATCCGATTTTTATAGTAAAAGGTTTAATCGAGAGGCTGGATATCGAATATACGGAGGAATGGTGTAATACACTTTTTTCCATCTTTTTGTTTGAAACGATATCTTTTTATTTGAAGTTTTGCCGTTTTAGAAGCTCGAGTCATCGAGCGTGAATTTCTCGTTGTTATAGTTGTTAAATTAGTTTCGTTCGATTCAATATGTTTATTCGAACAAAGAGAAGACACCGGATTATAGGAATAGGTGAAATATTCACGAAAATAAACATTCCTGCTTAATACATGATGTAAAAAAATTGGTACAACCTTTATGTGCAGATAAGAATTTTTATTTATCCTTACTCTACAATAGAAATGCCAACGTTTTAACTGTTATAACAAAGATTGCAAATTTAATGTTATGTTGGCATTTCTTACCACAACCAGCCTAAAAGCGAGCTCACTGTTTGCCAACAATAAAACTCTAAAATTTGAAGATATTATCTAGAGGTGAATCTACGTACAAAGAACCGTGCGCCCTTCATATTGCACGAAAGGCAACATTATATGCAAACATTATATTTACTATTATAGCCGGATCCTCTGGGTAGAATGTTGCAGATTTACATATACTGTTTACCTTTGCCATTTTTAAACTGCGATAAAGCTAGAAAATCAACGCTTCGTGTTCAATTTACATGAACAACTGTTAACAGTTATAGGTACACAAGTAATTTATTTTTAGGACAATTTTATATAGATTATAAATACTAAATATGTATATGAACAACGTTATATTGTACCTATATCGGTTGTTTCAAAAAAATTAAACTATCAGAATAAAAAATAAATCGATTTGACTCAACAAAATCTAAGTACAAATTATGGTGGATTATTGTGGTGGTTTGACACTAATATTCACCAATTTTAATACTCGTTTATTTATTTTATTTTTGATAATGGTGATTTATTTTTGTACAAATCAATTGTTGTAGGTACATCATCACAATGTACTCAAATAGATACTAATTATTTTATACAATTCACTATTATTTAAATGGTAGTATAGTAAATATTGAGAGAAAGATATAAAGTGTACCGCTATTGCACTAAAAATATTAAATTAACTCGGTTTAATCTATCTAATTTTATGAAAACAGACAATTTAACTGCATTACATTTAACAAGGAATTTCTAACAACATTACATGACAAACACATCTTATGCTCTTTGAATATTTCACAATTCATTTCGGATTTAAAGCTGCAATGTCTGTTCGGGACAGCACATAACAAACTTGTAGATATGCAATTTACAGTCTTTGTAGTCAACATGTCTAGATTACTAAAAAAAGTTCAATTCTGGTATATTAAAAGCACGAGAAGGAAAAATGGAACAACCCATTATACCTGCTACTCAGTTTGTTTTAAATTAATAGTAATCGCAAACAAGGAAATTTAGTCCGTATATAAATTATTACAGGCTATAGGATCTAATAAATATAATATCATATGTTTAGGATTTCGTTTTATAGGTTTCTATACTCATACCCCAACGATTTATATCATAAATCCTTACATAATGATAGAACTGAGCGGAATATAAAATCAGTTTCTTTATTGATGAATTCTATTGCAGCTCAACGATACGTCACATTCAGAATCATCTCGTGCGTTTTCATGCGCGAAATTGTATTTTAAAATAACGAATATATGTAATATTTTAGTATTTACCATTTCTGTTGCTTATTGTTCAATGTACCATGCTGGGGCTCCATCGTCTTCATGAATATTCTTGCATATTTGTTTCTATTAAGGATTTTAAGCTTTAAGGGGGAAAATCTTATACATATTCAATGTCGTTTAGGATACCGTCTCTTGTCAATTCTTGTGAAATAAATCTTTTTGCAAATTGATGAGAACAGAAGCTGTTTGAGAAGTATTAAAATCTCGTTGAATCCCATCCGTTGAAATTAGACACACAAGATAAATTACTTTCCTTTTTCGCTTCTCTTTCATTTCAAACACACTAAAAACAAATAAATTGCTTTTAAAAAGCGCTTATTAGTATCTACAAGCAGGGATCTTTTTGGGTAAACTCTTCTTGTACAAGATGTTTCTTAGAAAACATTTTGATTTTTTATCAATATATCTGAATGTACAAACTTTGTAAGTGCCTCAGTATTAAAATTGTATTAAAAAGAGTTTTTAATATTTATTTTTATCTAAATAAATAAATAACAACCTGCTTAAGCTTAACTGCAGAGCTTTTATTGTGTTACTATCGTGGATCGTAATTATTTTAAGACTAACTCTATAATCCCTTCATATAAAGCCTGTACAGTAAGTCCACCTATATAGAAAATCAAAGCTCCAATTTATCAGGTTACCCAGAGTTCTAATTATTTTCATATACCTATTATTATGCTTATAAATTATCTTCAATGCAGCTGTTGTTATCCATATCCTGGTTTTGAAATATCAGATCCCGGCAACTCTAATATTTGTATATGACTCATTAAAGGGTACTTAAATATAATATCCCATGCACATTGTCAGAATCTGCCCTAGATAATAAGGCATTTCTGAATGGCTAGTAATAGGAATATTCATATATTATACTACTATTCGGCTAATATTAATCAACCAGGAATCATATGCTAATTATTTCTATGGCCAAATCCGGTTAAACCATCATCATTCCTGCTCGGTATACAATAACACTGCACACGCAATCGTAAAATTAATGTATTTCCCCGATTGATATAATAAATATTTTATTTGCCTTCGTGTAAACTGCAGAAGTAAAGATATACTCCAAATTATTCAGTATATTAAAATCGATAAGTCGGAATAAATATTGGTTTAAAAAACACGCACTTTGTTGCATTTAATGATAGTATTAATAATTCTTGGTAATTCAAAGTTTAATAAACTTTCTTAATAGTAATTCCTTAACGCAACTTTCTTAATATTAATAGTCTCTGAGTGGCCATCTCTGGTAAGATCTTTTGTTGTAAATATTTTTTCAGGTACCTACTATGTATTTTGTACATACATTTTTTAAGCTTGGTTAAAAGAAAAGTTTAACTAGCTGAACTTTTTAACACGTACGTAAATTTTAACAATGCAGTAAGTAACCAACCGTGCAGTTCTTGTCATTCACCCCACGCGGCTATCGATACGTCCCTCTCACATGTGGCTAGCCACCGTGAAATCATTTTGACTTCCGATTATATTCATTAGTGTCTTTTGTATGGGTCCATCCGACCGCGGATAATCGATTTCTGACTGTGCACAGCATATTATTATCGATATTATGCCATATTTCAAACGGTAATGAGAGATTGAGGAATTTGGATTGAGGCCAAAAACCAAGCGTCAGCTTTTGGAAGAGATCGATTATCATAAGGAACTGCTCAAGATGGGTAGATATTAGATATCACCGACTATCAAGTAATTAAATTAAAATTCTATTTTTAAGTAATTTAGAATCGTTAAATTATAAATTCGTTATTAGAAAGTAATTGTTTAATTAAGATATTATTCTAATGTTTGTCCTATGCAATTAAAACCACATGCCCTAATGAATCCTCTCGTTAAGTTAATACAGTTGAATTAGTCTTCAGATTGCCCCTGAGATGTAAAATTATTCACATTAAACAGAACATTGAGAAATTCTAATGACTAGTTAGGGCATATAGATTCTATCCTATAAGCCTCTACATAAATGAAACGAATACGCATTGTTTAACAAATAATTGTAATTGTTAGTTCTCTATTGACTATATAAGTTTGTGGAATGGAAAATCTAATCTTATTTAATAAAAATTTTATATGTATTTATTAATAATTATTATTTATTATTATTGATAATATTAATATTCCAGAAGATATAACATTTAACAATTGGAATAACATGTTTCCGAATTCCGAGTAGAACGTAACAGAGACGTCGAAATGAATATTTAAAATTAATTCGTTCTAAACGACAATCGACGAGTTAATAACTAGTAAAAAATGAATTCATGAATGGATAATATCTTCATTAAAATATTTAAACCTTCACGTTTTTAAATTTCACGTTTTTGTGCCTTTCTTCTCAGCACGTTTAAGCATAATGAATTGGGAATTAACTCTTTCGGAATATTAATTTGCTAAAAAGTTGTTACATGCGAAAATGCAAGCAAAAAGTTAATAGAGCAATTTTGCTTCATTTTTGAGAAAAAAAGCCACCAACAAATGAAGACTCTTAACCTTTTTAACTCCAAGTGGTTTTACTAATAAATAAATGGAGGAGATTTAAGTTACTGTTACTTGAATATCACATTTTGGAATGGAAATGAACAATAAAATCCTTTGATATATTCTTTGTATAAAAGCAAACCATTGGAATAGTAGAGTTCGTTTTGAGTCATTTAAAACCATTATTATCGAGAAAAAATCACCAACGACAACATCTAAACGATGCAGTTTTCAGATAAACGAACAGAGCATCGGACGAATTAATAACTTTTATTGTTATAGCTGGAGGGAACGTTCGCGTTCCAGTGAAATGTGTCGCGTTCGTCCGATGTTTAATTTATTTAAACTTTCGGAAATAACCATTACAAAATGAAATTAGGCAGAATTCCACGCGACATAATAAAATTATTCGGCTTTACGAGCTGACCATTAAAAATTATGCCGTAGTCGGGGGATCCTGTGCGCATTTATTATTTAAATGTAATTACAGAGAGTACTTGTATTTTAAAATTAAGCATTATCTATCTTGTGTGCCGCTTCCGTATAAAAGGCTATTAGGGTTAATATGAAATTAAAACTAATTATTATCTAATAATAGATCCAAATTTAATAAATTCTTTGAAAAGGAAAGACATTTTTTAGGTAGATAATATTAATTGAAATAGATTTTTAAACGATATGGTTATTATTTGCGAGAATTGCCTAATGAATATTCATTATTAAACTTGAAAATATTCCCCCTATATGCGATATGCTCCTTTTGAACTATCCATTTAGAATATTAAGCAATGTATTGATTGAAATGTGGAAAGTCTGCCCAATGAAGTTTTGCAACTCTCATACAAGAATATATCGTATGTATCATAAAATGAAAATAATATTAGATGCTTATGTAAATTCGACTAAAAATGACTAGCTTGGGAATAACAATGGTAGGCTCTTTTCAAAGTGTGGATGATCATTGACTGAAATAAGGGGGAAGAAGAAAATAACCTCTTGTAAAAACCCCTTTTATTGCTTTAACCAAAATAATTCACTTTACCCCATACTTAAAACATGATGGAAAAAAGATAATACTGAGTACTGTTGTATAAATGTAAAAATTTGGTATAAAAAGATACACATTTATGTACCCATGTGCATAGGAAAATAGATAAATTTGATATATTTTCATCATAGAGAATATCGGTTATAGTTAATTAGACTTTATGTTACCTACGTACTTTCTATTTTTCATAAAAGAGCAATTTTCTACTATGGCCTTTGGAAATATATTGTATACTTTGTATTGTAAATAGTAATATATATTATTTGAATAAAAAGCGTTACCTACATTAATATTTTTAACGCATTCGTCAAAAACTCTCTCGTGTCAAAATGCTTTTAATGCTAATCCGAATATATCATATATTTCATTTTAATTTAGCGAACGTATAATTTGAGCTAAGCAAACACAATTACGACATTCAAAGCGTTACGTGCCTAATATTTTATTGGCAATAAATTACACTTGGCATTTGTGACCCTTTCGCGAAAAAGCACATAACGCCCTTATGTCATTAGAAAAGAGCTGAGACCGGAATTAGGTAAGAGTTAGGAGCGTATCAAATTAAAATTACTGCGGTTGCACGCTTTTTTTTAATTTTTATTAGCGGGAGAGAGCGTTGATAAAGGGCAGCTAGCCCTCTGATGCCGCATAATCCCTTTCATTTTTAAATATATTAGTCAACGAAAGAAACAACGAGTCTCTATAGCCGATTTGATTAATTTTTTATTATTTATAAACGTTTACTTAACGAACCGATATCTACGTAAAGCAAACCCGCAAAATTTCAAAAGAGGAATGGTTGTGATAACAAAATAACATTATTTTAACATTGAAAATTTGGATTAAAAACCTGAACCCCTGTGTCTGGGGTAAAACTCATAAGAACAGGCCATTATGCTTTTTGCTGGAAAAGTTTAATGAATATTCATATCCATCCTCATAAAATATTCTATAGATTTTCGAGTTACAATAAACTTGATATTATCATTTCAGATAATTGTCCAAATATTACTTGATCAAAATCACAATTTATATAAATAGCAGGTACCTAAATAGGTTCATCAATATTTTAATCTGCAATATTTAGTACTGTTTTAGTGAAATTATCATATTGTGCTACGTATTCTATAGGGATCGAGATTAAAATTATAAATTTAGTTCTGTGACGTTATGGGAACGCTAAGGGTTGAATCATATTTCGCTTTCAAGCACAAAAGGGTGGTTAGAATTTCAACAACGCATACATGGATAAGCGGGTAGAGATTAGAGAGCATGTAGATGCTTTTTTATCAAGTTTCGGGGCGGGCGAATCGAAACGAAGGGATGGGAAAAACATAAATGGGTAATTTTTGCGTTAATGGATAGATAGTACGTTATAATTATTGTGTTTATATATAACCCTAGCTATTGTTACATAAATCGCTGAATTAAAATCAAATGTTTCTTCTATACGAAGTTTGTCTTATTTACTTCACCATTTTAGGGCGAATTAATTTTCGACGAAAGCATGCAATATGTTTCGTCAGTGGTATTATCGTGGAGAATTCGTGGACTGTTTCCAGAATTTCGGATAACAATAAATAGAATAAAGAAAATAGGTTCACCGTACGTGGGGAAATTTAATTAAATTCACCCTCGAAAAACTGTTATCTATTAACCGACTATTGAAGTTATAGATTATAGTACAGGCGTTGCATTTCAAAGAGCTACTGAAAAGTTATACACAGTAAATGTAGGCTTAAAATATTTGAGCAGATTTGAACCTGTAACTCTACTATATTCTCTATACAGTGTGTGTCACGAAGAGGGCCCATTAGAAGTATCTGGAAAAGTAGTTGTAATTAAAATTTGAAAATTTGTGTACAAGTATTAGTCGATGCGCTCTATTCAATGAAAATATTCTCAACTTTTCTTTACTTCCGGTTATACCGGAAGTGGACAGTAACTTTGTTATTTTAAATGGGACACCCCATATATTAATATATTTTCGAAATGTACGCAAAATTTTAGAGTGCTTTTGTCTAAAAAACTTTTTTCAAAAATGCATACATTTTGAGTTACTAATTTTTTTTTGAAAAATTTGACCGATGCAGACCCTTATAAATTATTTTTTTACGGGAATCCCTTTAAAGATATGAATACGGTTTCTGTAGGGTGGCCACTAGCAAGGTCAAAGGTATTTGAATATGTGTTAAAAAACTTTTTATTTTATACAGGGTGTATACAAAACATGTAAAAAGTTGAACTTCAAAAATACCAAATTATTTCATTTTTTTAAATGGAACCACCCATTTTTTTCTATTTTATTGAAATCAGCGATAAAAAATAAGGAAAGTTCATGTTTACTTCCCTATACCTAAACCTAATAGTTTTGAAGATATTGAACATTTTACATAAATCTTACTTTTCTGCCTTATTCTTAAATAAATCTGTTTTACAAGTTGGCCATGTAATATCTCACAAGTACCAAAATTAATAATCAATTAATTACAAACAATTTACATGGCCAACTTGTAAAACAGATTTATTTAAGAATAAGGCAGAAAAGTAAGATTTATGTAAAATGTTCAATATCCTCAAAACTATTAGGTTTAGGTATAGGGAAGTAAACATGAACTTTCCTTATTTTTTATCGCTGATTTCAATAAAATAGAAAAAAATGGGTGGTTCCATTTAAAAAAATGAAATAATTTGGTATTTTTGAAGTTCAACTTTTTACATGTTTTGTATACACCCTGTATAAAATAAAAAGTTTTTTAACACATATTCAAATACCTTTGACCTTGCTAGTGGCCACCCTACAGAAACCGTATTCATATCTTTAAAGGGATTCCCGTAAAAAAATAATTTATAAGGGTCTGCATCGGTCAAATTTTTCAAAAAAAAATTAGTAACTCAAAATGTATGCATTTTTGAAAAAAGTTTTTTAGACAAAAGCACTCTAAAATTTTGCGTACATTTCGAAAATATATTAATATATGGGGTGTCCCATTTAAAATAACAAAGTTGCTGTCCACTTCCGGTATAACCGGAAGTAAAGAAAAGTTGAAAATATTTTCATTGAATAGAGCGCATCGACTAATACTTGTACACAAATTTTCAAATTTTAATTACAACTACTTTTCCAGATACTTCTAATGGGCCCTCTTTGTGACACACACTGTATACAGACAAAGCAGTTTCTACTGAAATATATTTATTGAATAGCTCAATAATTGAATGAATAGCTCGTAACTTCCCCAATATCAACACAGTGTGAACGCAGCAAAGATGATATCTACAATTTTCGCAGTGAAATCATCGGGAAGTGCTAATCTAATTAAATTGTTTATATTTGGGGTACAAACAATTCTATTCAGTAAAGGGAAATTTCGAAAGGTTAACGACCCGGCACCCGGACTAAAATCGGAATAAAAATCGAAAACGAAACGCGACCGTTTTTTTATGTATTGAAGGAAAAAATTTAAATTGCAAACGCTCCATTGTGCCTGAAATAAAGCCGATATCTTGTTTGGAGCGACGAATGGGAATTGAAGAGGTTTTAGGAGGTTTTAGCTTCGGAATAATAATATTCGTCAAAGCTTTTTAAAAATAAAATCGAGTTTCTTTCGCAAACATACTATCGATTAGTTATTGCAAAATTAAATTAGAAACAAAATGAATTATTTTGATTAATCCAGGATTGAAGTTTGGCTTTTTGCTATTATTCTATTTTCATCAGTACATAAGTACAAAAAAACTTTATAGTCACCAGCACAAGTTTGACTTACAGATGCTTCTTCACCTTTACTAAATAACTGAAAGGTACTTAAAAAGCGATATTGAATAATTTAATTTATTTAGAAACTAATTAAGTGCAGCGTTAAAACTTCTTGGCAAATATTTCAGCAGTATCGCGTTTACTTACTTCCTATTCTGCTCGTTAAATGAATTTATTATGGCAATTTATAGCTATTATTTATTATACAAGTGAAATATATTCTGCTCATTTCAAGAAACTTTAATCCTTCGAACTACTAAAATAATTTGAATATTTAGTTCAAATTATTTCAAACAAATATACCTCTAATAGAAATTTCGATATTTGTTAACCAATTGATGAAACCTGCACTTTCTGTAATGAAGTTATACTTAAAATTACTACAAAATTAAATAAGGATAATTGAATAAGTTCATTATTAAAAGGAAGTGTTAATATCTACAGTACTATTGAGAATTCCCTTTCATTCGTCAATTATTATTAATATAACTTTACAGCAGAAATTAATAACTCGTATAGTAGCAGAAACACACGAAGTTCTCATTATGAAACTAAGGTTAGGGCTGCAGTACAGCGCACAATGTTCTATGCAAATTACATAACTAGAGAAGGAGTTGTTTATTATTTCCTGTCATTTCGGTCCCAACTTCCACTATATCTCTCTTTCTCCCTTACTCTCTTGACATCGGAAACGGGGAATCTATATTTAGTAAAACGGAAAATAACAACTTCAGAAAATGTGTAAATCACTGATAAAATGTAGGATCTTGATTAAAGTACGACGGGAACGCTAACGGTTCGGCCGTTATCAGTGATTCGGGTTTTGTACTACGAAAACGGGAGTTATTTATTCAATGCGAATAAATAACGCACACACACGTAACGGGCAATGCTCGATGTAGAAAAAAGTACGGAAAAGCATATTTTACGGCTTTAGATAATATTAGACAAGATAGGTTTGTATTTTTTCGTTTCGATACGAGCGCTTTACTACACTCTGATGTGAAAAAAAAATGATTTTTGAATCGACTAATTTTTGAAAATTTGCAATACCACCTAACACACTAATCCGTGAAGTTTCACAAATATTTGCTATTTTTGTAGAAAGCAGTTCTTCCCTTTATTCCAAAAATACTTTCTGTTCCTAAACAAAAAAAATATGAAAGAACGACTAAACGAACACATTTATTTTTAACGATCTGCCTGTAGAAACATTGGAAAAAATGATGGAGGTCTCGGATATTCCAGATTATAACAAATAGCTTTCTTTCTTTTGTTCCTCCATTTTTCTTGCTTCTACTTTTCATATTGCGAGAATATTTTTTCAATTTTGTGAAAATTTTCAAATTTATACATGTTTATTTTTAAAATAAACTGGAAAACAATAACATTTTTGAATAGAGAATGAGGAAACCTTTCAAACGGTATATCACAAGTCTACACCTACTTCCTATTTAAAAAATAGGGGTTGTAACTGTTCTTCGAAGGGGTTGATGATAGAGCTCACATTTTGACGTTGACAAATGTCAATTTATAATTAAAATTTGACGTGTTTCGGGATTTTCTATAAATATGTACCAGCTAGTAACCGAAATAATGAATTTCTTCCATTTCTCGTTTCCACCCTGTATAGGTCATGTGTAAGTTTAGTTACGATGATTTAGTGTAATTAAATACCATTTACTATGATCGTTCTATGACAAGGGATGAAGCTTTCACTTAATGTTTAGGAAGTTGTTAAGAAAATTTGAAGACAAATTAGTTCAACTTGCTTAAAACTTAGAACTTTTGACAACAGTGAGTGTCCTAGATACTTGTAGAAACAAATAGAATTAAATAAGTGTAATTAATTTTCCAAAAGACCCAATTATGCTTGACATATACGTACGTGACATGAAAAATACCTAAGAAAATATTTGAAGTTTATTTTATGATCGGCTTTATTTTTTTTATGCCGCTTTCGCTGAAAGTAGGCAAAAGTACAAACTCACCGAATCCTAATCTTATCGGATTGATGTATACTTAGGCGAAAGGTACAAACGCGAGCGGAAAGTAAAAAATACAACCCTCATGATCCCCGTTTCAGAAGTTATTAACTTTTCCAATATAGTCGATGCAATCTTTACGTTCTACGTATCCCCGTAAATCCATTTTTTTTTATTCTGTCTGGATCCGATTACAGACGTGTCTCACAACTGCGACTTGAAATGTACATATTCGCGGGATTTGGAAGCAGAGGACCGCACGAAAAACATCAGGTGTTTTAAAATGGGTTTCTCGCAGCCAAGAAATTTAATAAATGTTCCAAAAACTGTAATTTCAATGGCAAATATTGTCAAAGAACATGTATCATAATGATATAAGTTAACTACTTATTTTAACATAGCCCCACAATATTTATGCGTAAATTAATAAACATACACTTTCCATTGTATCACATAAATTTTAGCAATTAACAACTAGCACGTTCACTGTATACCTGCCTTCCTACAGTGATACAGTAAACAAGCCCTCGCAATTTGGTTATAACAAAAATTTTCCGTGGTTACCTCAACAAACCCTTAAAACCGACTCGAAACCCATCTAATTGAAATTTACTCAAGCCAAAATTTCCTCCGCAATAATTAATATATACGATTATTACCTTTGTTCGTACGGAAAGGGCTGCTGCCGTTATAAATGTTTCTTACCCTACGCGGCGCAGCCTCGGGACTCGGCAGCCATCCGTTATTTTGGAAACATTTTAAAATTGCTATGTATCTATGTGCGCAATTGAATTATTACGTTATTTCTGAACAATAAATAAATGTAATTTTTAAAATTTATGTGGGTGTATTCGTCCTATTGCATATCGGCGGTAGAGAGCGAGGGTAAATTCAAAGGGACGTGAAATACCTCATAATGAAAAAGTAATAAATTTTATTTAAATTAAAAATATATGCCGGTATTTATTAAACACTTCATGTTTTTAATTTAACTTGAAATTCATACATTCAAACATTTCAATAGGAATAATTGAAACCCCGCATTTTGCATCGTGCATCATACTGTCACGTCTACAGCTATTCCTACACGTATTGCATTTTAGGTAAATACACAAAATATAATTCAAATGTTACAAAGTATACTATTTAATACAAGAAAATAATAAATTACAACACCTACACAGTTCATCTTGTAGTCATTAACAAATAACAAATAATTAAACCAAACTAGTAATTACTTCTTTTTCGATCTACAACCTTAAATTAGATTCTTCAATTTTGTAGCAGGTAATTAATGTTTGCCGCTTTTTGTAATAAAGCCTAATTACCTTGGTTCGTGTGAGAACGGTTCGGCGTAAATATTTCTCACCCTCCTCGGAAGCGGGGGCGGACGGGGTTGATAGCTATCCATCATTTTCGAGCCGATTTATTTAAAATCACGACGCACGTGCACGCTTAAGTACATTCTTACGATATGTCCGAAAGCTTAACACAAAAAATAAAGCTGGAAAGAAATTTAAACGAATTAATACAAGGACAAATCGTTTTTGGAGGATTCCCGTTAGAAATTTTATAAAAATAGCTGTCGTTTACCATGCAATCCAACAGTGTTCATTATGTTATAGAGAGAACTATCAGGAATCCACAGTTTTTAGATTTTTAAAACATTTCTTCTTTAACCACTCGCACAGTTGCGTAAATATTGAAAGACGCCAATTAAAAAAATCTCAACATTGTTCAGAGACCTTGTATTATTGTAATTGTAACTATTGATCTTAGCATCTAATAAAAGTTCTGTTGAAACAAGCAAATATCCCATTTCACTCTATCTTTTACCCGCTTGAAAACTAATTTTTTCCCACGATTTGCGCGCTATCTGCTCAAATTGTCTTTCGAGTCATTTAATTTTTCAAGAGTCGGTAATGTTTTTCAAGAGCCATTGGTAACGTAATGAAGAAGAGTTACGTACGTACTTACATTATATCAAAGACTACTGCTGTATCTTAATAGGTTTTATTGTCCCATATTGTCAGTATAAATGAGAGTTTAAATCCCTGGTAATTCTTTTGAAAAAGCAATTACCTCACTATTAATTACTAAGAATCAAAATACAATATATATAGATATTGAATAACGTTCAGACATACGTAAGTGAAATTGTAATCATGAATATTATAAATTATGTGTTCCCTGAAATGTGATTATGCAATGTTCAAAATATTCCTCTAAAATTAATTCTCATGCATGTTCTACCAATGTCTTATTCCCACCTACTCGCAAACATGACGTCGGAACGACAAGACTTAATATGTAACGTTAAAGCAATCAACAAGGGACCATTATGGCCGCCATGGATGGCGATCAGATCATTGTGATGCTTCACTTCATTGACTTCGAGCACCACCTAAAACTACCTCAACCGAACACGACGAATGGGTCGAACCAGGAAATAGGTACATTATTCGGGGACCGATTAACTGTTCATCGGACAATATTAACTTTGATGGAAGATGAGAATTTGAGTATACACCAACATATTGAACGTAAGTGGGTAAAGCTGTTCACTTAGAATAGGAGCCTTGAATTAATTTTGGAATCAAAGTGGACCATAAATTTTAACCATTTCTTTACATTAAAATATAGTTGTTGTATTAGTGTAAATAAATTTGATAAAATAATAAGACAATATGAGATAATAAAACAGAACACAATAATTTATGTAAGAATTATTATTGGTAATAAAAACAGCAAGTAGCCGAGTTATCTCAGATTTAAGAACCGGAAGAGCGTGAGAAAGGAATCAATACCACTCTTATAGCGGTAAATATAAAATAATACTAAATGTATCCTAATTACTAATCTTGTGACCTTTTGTTTTCTTTAATGAAGCGAACGACTTCAATATAAAGGCCCAAAACCCCTAATGTTAGACCATCAAAGTTCTCGCTCCATTAAACAATAAAACCTAAACGGGCATATGTTCAATCGTCCTTGTTAAGATTTTATTGGCCAATTATAAATCTCTATGTTGTTGTTATGTCAACATAAGAAGTACGTTCTCTAGTATTACAGAGGAAATGAGTAGCATTTTCGTTTATTATGTACAATTGCTACGTATATTAAATGAATTCCATTATGAATATTGTGATTAAGTCTTATGTTCACGTGCATACCATCCAATATTAATTAAAACGCTGAGATTTCAAGATGATATATTATTTTATTGAGAGAAATGCGCATTGCAGTAAATATCCTCAAATTATCATGCTGCTTATCTTCATTATATTGTTAAGAACATATCTTAATTTTGTATCGTTCTAAAAATGTAAGAATTCATATTTGGAACAGTCTGTAGACATTTTTAGGTTGAACAATATTTCGCTAGCATTTTTTGCCGTAAATTCTTCAGTAACAAATGGTTTCTGTCAAACGTATCCATCAAAAAAGGAGAAAATTAATGTGGTGCAAGAAACAAATAACCACCCTCATCATCTCTGATGAGGTGATAACATCCGAAATCAACTTTTTACTACCGCATCAAAGCGGAGAGTTTCTTTTTCATAAAGATAATTGAAAGATTCGATATCCGTTATTCAGTCGACCAGATAAAGCATATCACAAAATGAAATATGGAGTTAGCAATGGAGGGCAAAACGATAAACCCTCGTGACAAATTTGACTCTGTCGACGAATCTTTTAATGAAATCTAGGTTTGGATAGCCGTACGTACAGCATCTGTGAAATTTGTTTCCGTAAAATTATTGTAAACTTTTTTATCAAATACGAATTGGATGTGTTCATTGAATTCCAAACACTCTAAATTATAAGTATAAGTTGAATTATAACAAGCCCATTCAACCATTCACAGAAAAGCTGTATAGCTGGAACAATATTCCGTTTATATTCCTAAAATAATAATTCATATATTCATGAGAAAAATCATTTGTTGCTTAAGCGATAAGCCCTTACGTCAATTCTAAAGCTTTTGACAAATCTGTTAAACCAGTTGAGACTTCATGCTGTGAGAATAAACAAAGGGTCGCCTGGTTCGCGTCAAAACTCTTTTTTATCATCAATTAGTTTTCAATGAATGGAATACAGATATGTGGGCTTGGTCACTGAACAATGTCTTTATTTGTTCGTAGTATATTCGATATGTTTTGGATGTGGTCGTTAAAGAAGAACATGGTTGTGGGATTAAATACTTGCACAAATTTCTACAGCAAATTTGAGGTGGATATTCGATATCACAATTATTTCTTCGTTACTCAAAGAATTAGTAAATTAGATTTTTTTGTGCAAATAACAATCGTTTTTATAAGTGTTCAAGTTTCATACTTTTCTTCAATTCGCAGAAAATATATTTCGAATTCATTACTAATATTATTAGCAGAGAAAACTTTTCGCTAGTTTCGCGATTCACCGAAAACAGATTTCCGAACAAGGGTTCGAAGCATTTCAATTATAAAATAACTACTTCCCTAACAATTTTCCTCATATTTACAACTTCAAAATGTAATTTGCACGTAACACTTCGCCAAGTTTCGTGTCGACTAATAAATACAATCTTACTCTTTAATCAACTTGCTCGCCCGAGTGACGGGCTCATTTCGTTCGAAATGCTGGAAATGTATAATGACAGTCCGTACCTGCGAATTTATCAGCTCAAATTCTAACACTGATTTGACATAATCGGAGAGATGTATCTTAGAGGGATAATCACCACCTGTCTTGAACTATTTGTCGGGCGTTTTTTTATTTAATTGAGATTGCAAGCCGGGACACGTTTCTTATCGCCAGTTATGTAAAACTTTCATTTTAATGTAGAAAAATTATAATCTCGATGATGTGTAGGATTTGTATGTAGTTTTTTGAAAAATATTATATGACAAAAAAGGAGTCTGTGATCCGGCAAGTGAAAGCCTCAATAATATAATCTTTCCAATATAATATAAAACATTCGGCAAATGATAGGCCTTTATTATTACATCACGTGGACTTTTAATTCAAAATAATTACATTGCCAAATTTATATAGATTATAAATAAACTAAAATAGGCCCAACCGATGATGGAATAATTCTTGAATATAATTCTCATATAATGAGATGAGATAAATGAAATGAATTTAATTAAAATTTGGTGGTAAATTGTGTGATAAACTTTTGTCTTATGAATAAGTAGCATTTATTTGAAAGTTAACAAGTTTGTAGGTTGCCATTAAACATTTCCCAAGTGTTAAGCGGCGCCTGAATAGGTAAGACTTATCCCTGAATGACGTTTTCAGCTTCCCCTTTCAAATATAGAAATTAACATGCTCTTTTGGTTTTTCTTATATTCGTCTCAAATCAAAAGCTCTTTGGAGCGTCCGCCAATTTAGTGAAAATTGAACACGGTAAATTTGCAATAGACATTATACTGTTATTATGTATATTTGTTTATTATTTAAAACAGTTGATTTTGTGATTTTGGCGCAATTCTAATTAAAATAAATTATGATAAATATTTATTCAAAATCTTGTTTTGAATACTTGTTTGGAAATAAATCAAACACATGCAAACATTAAAGTTTAGCGATAATGGACAGTTTATAGGAATTATAATAAACTTGAACACTTATACGAAAACGGACGGATTTAAAGAATGAATGTCATCGCTCACCTTGATAAAACGTCCACCTCAAATCTCTAAAAGAATCACTAAAACGTCACCCTAGAGCGCCGGCCAGATTTTAATCTCACGCTACACTGGAAAAACAGTAATTAAATAAAAACACCGTGTTAACATGTTTTTGGAGTCGCGCGATAACTATCGGAAGAAATCAAAAACGGTCGACTCCGGTTTTGTAAGTTATACCCCGCAGAGCTGGAGATCACGCACGGCCTCAGCTGAATATGTGGCGCCTGTTCAACAGTTAGTTTTCAAGTGGGGTTGATTTCGCTGCGGTATAGTGACTTTGGGGCGCGAACGGTAGAGGGCTGGTGCGCAAACGTAGACCGGAGTTTCAATTCACCCCCGTTTTGGGGCGAACAGGACGGACGGCACGACGCGTTGCCAGGTGGCTAAGGTTTTTCCGCGAGGTAGTTATTTTTAGATACTGTAAATATTGGTTCCTTTATTTGTACGGGCTGTTGCGCTTACCGCCTACACGAGCCGACACATCATTGCTTATTGTAAAACCCTCCTATGTAAACTCACCTCCGAATCTTACGTTCGAAAAATTATTTCAACTAATCAAATATTAATTTATAATTGTTCCTGTATAGGCGGGAACCAGGTTAATTGTATATTCAACATCAAACACTGCGGTGTGATTTAGTCGAAAGCGCTTTGGTATTACAAGGAACTTACCTGGATTTAATCGGATTTCGAGTGAAATGCCTCTAACTTGAAATATATAAAATTTATTAGCAGTTTATGGGTTGTTAATTACAACAGGTATTTGGTAAACCTAGAGTTTATATGATACTATTAGTGAATGAGTTTACACTGTTTAATACTTTAGTAAATTATCTAATATGTAGTATACAACTACAAAAATCACATGCTTCAACGAGGAAGCCAGGCATACGAGTATGTTAACGGGAATAATAAACGATACTTTTTATAATTGTACGTTTAAAAATCATTGCTATAATAGGAAAATCGTGGAAACTTCACAGTAGGTAACGAAACATGTGCAGATATTTAGCACTGGGTAATTTCCATGATTTTCCGTGATATCCCCTTGCAATGCCAATTCGTACGCCAGATGCACACTTAATTTTAAAACCATTTATTATCTACTGCAGCAATATTAACTTACAAATTAGTTTACACTAGAACATAATCCGCAAACATTTTTTAAACAAACATTCCTAAATTGCTGCCGGTTAGAAATAATGACGTTTATAGGTATACTGGCGTCGAGTATATTTCCGTCTGCTATAGGGTTAAAATTAAACGAAAACCATTTAGGTTACTTTATAATCATTGCATGTTAAAGTACCATTTCGATAAAATAAAAGTCTCTCTTTGAATTGGATTTTAGATTGAAGTATCGCTCTGTTCTGTTTGATGCAGGTATGAGACAGCCCTTCGGTCCTGTAGGACTCCGGCAACGTAAGCGACGTTGCCGATTTGTTTGGGAGCCAGATGTTTCTGTATTTTCCAGAAAATACAATACATATTACATTCCACAAAATTAAACATGACACTTGTTTATTGTGGACTTTTTGTACTATACAGTTTATGTATAGAGAAAAGAGACTGACGTATTTTCCCGACTTTTGAATGCAAATAATATTCATATAGACATTGATATTTAATTAAAATTTAAATAACAACAAAACTTTATGATTAATACGCCGTGTGTATTATTAGTTAATACACACAGATTAATGCATTGTTATTTCATTGTGGTTAAACGAAAACATACAAATTTATAACGAGTAAAACATTTTAAATGGATAAAAGTTTTGTTTCAATTTTTTGAACATGTCAATTGAAATTTTTCTGTATTGGAGAGCTAATTTATATAAATGTATAATGTACTATATGTACGTACCTATGTATACTTTTTTAGTTCATTTTCATGTAGCAGCAACGCATTAATGCCTAAATAATTCAATCCCATCACCTTGTCAAATAAACATTCAGGAGTTTTTTTTTTATTATTTGTTCGTATCTATACAATAACTCACGGTATTTAAATTTTTTGAATTTGAGATTTTTGAATTAGCTAATTACATGGCTTAAAATTTTCAGACCGGTTTTTTCGCATCAAAATTTCATTAAAACCTTGTCGTAAAAAGACATTGTGAAATTACAAAAGGACCGTGTTGAACGGTGTGCAGAAAATGAACAATGAGCGCACTGGCTATTAGCTCTGCAAGCGTATACTTTTTTACTAACTAGAATTATTTGCTGAAATTTTAACGGGTTCGCTATAAACTGTGCTCTGAATTCATTTTTTAGAATAATTTTATTTACAATTCGACACCTAAAGGCAGAAGAATGCATCAAAGAAAAATAAATTTATTTGCATAATTTTTATGATTAAATTTTGCAAAATTTTTTAACAATGAAGACACGCTCTGTTAGAATTTTGTAATTTTTCATTTTTCGACGAAGGAGGTGACTTGCATACAATAAAATAGTCTAACGATAATTTGACGTATTTTTGCAAAAGAACTCTATAGTTATTAAAAAATATGATACGGTAGGTAACTATTATTTTCTATTAAATTCATTATAATAAATACGGCGCAATAAAGTGAACTAGCGTATTGCCTTAAGAAAATTAACTGTAGGTAATTGAAAAATGGGAAAAGACGCAAAAGCCCTGGAGTAATAAATAATAATTAGCATGCCATTAGGCAGCAGAATCAAATGAGAAACGACTTTGCTACATGACCTAAAAAAAGCGGCAGTCAGACTAGGGGGCCCGAATGAGCACTAGCAAACCAAACCAACCACGAAATTTTTTATCGCGATTTAACTCCTGCAAGATAGGAAGTTAGAAAAATTACATTTTCTAGAGATGGATTGACTTCCGTTTTCACTCTAAGGAACTTAACCTGTGTCTTATGATTATGTTAATTAATTTATTCATACCTGTAGAATAGTATAATAGATAGTAATTGTGAATTAATAATATACAGAACAATACAATTATCAATTATTTGGCAGAACAGACCAAATAAACTTACTATCTAGAATTTCAACAAAATCTAATCAAAACTGAATATTCTGAGCATAATTTATCATTTAACTTCCTTGGGTATGTAAAGCTATTTCCTCCTCTTTATACCAAGTGTCACGAAATTTGCATAGTCATTTTAATATTGTGATATAAAGTTTCCTATTTTCAATTCTTACAGAATGATAAGGTTGTTTTGGGCCGTCCTAACCTGAACGTCTAGGGACCGGATACACTAAATTTATTATTTTTGTATGCAGAAAGGATCACTTATTCGCAAAAAATTCCATTATGGGAATGAAAGGAATTTGAATTTCGGGATGAATTCGGTTTTCGGACATAAAAAGCTAGACGAGTGAATTACATAAGTAAGATTTAAAATATTAGAGTAAAAGTAAATTTCACTTTTTATTAACTTGTTTGCGTAGATGTTTTTGTAGGACGAAAAGCAGCTAATAAAAGTAACAAAATTTGACTGCTTTGTTCTACTAAGTAAAATTTACCTAAATTAGGATGGATTTTTCAAAACTCAGATAAATAAGTATAAATGTTATGAACATTGCCGTTGAAATAAGAATATCCATATTTTACGTACAATTTATAGCTTGTAAATAATAATGAGTGTTAAAAACTCTGACCTACATTAATGATTACATATTTGTTTGAAAAATATTTTTTAGTGTTCAAAATGTAATTATCGCAAAATTGATCGTATTACGTCAACATTATCTCATGGGACTTATTCCCCCGGCGAATTTTTTACTACCTTAGAATTATTTTTTGTTGCGATAAATAAAATCGATGCATCATCCATCAATGGTTAAAATTACAATGCCTAGATCGAGAATACACTCCTGAGATAAACTAGTACGTTATGAAGTTTGCTAGCAGATTTTGAAAAATGTATGGCTTTCATATCCATCATTTTCTTCTCTAATAAAATTCAGTAGGTAAAGGAAATATTGATGTTTTGCTATTTAACTGGCTCCATTTTGTTCAACTATAAATGCAATTGCCGAGTACATTGGAAGGTTTCAGAATCGAAATTTAACAATAACATTGAGCTAACAGGAAAATTCGTCTCCGCTTTTCAACTTTTTTAATCCATACTATTCGGTAAAACAAATCATGAGACCGCAGTCTACCCTGAAACACTAAAGTTCGGTCTCCGTTTTATTGAAGTAGTGTGGGTGGAGAACGATTTACTAACCATTAACCCAATTCCCACCCCAAAATGTAAATGTGAAGCCCGTTTGGAGTTTCCAAACGCAGATCCGTCTTCTATTCAAGATTCGATAGAAACATTAGTATCAACGGTAAACTCAATATCTTAATTGCCTCATGACAAATTAAATTTCACCAAAAATATAGTAAATGGATTCTAATTTAGTACTAATAATAACTTCGATAGTTAATTAAATTTCTTCGATTATTTGATGTAGAAATTAGATTTCAAATTATATTAATATTCAAAAATTATAGTGCGTTATTTTCGTATAATATAATTATATTTCGAACTGATGGAACGAAATTGACCAATTGCATGAATAAAATGATTTTTATTCGCGAAGTTTACTCAGTTAAACCCATTTCAGTTGAGCTCGTTTTTAAAATTTTATTACGAAGTATAATATAATTGACAATAATTCGACCGATTTGAACCGGACCTGCGTTAAACCTTCCATAAAACCCTCACAACAGTCGATAAAAATTTAATCAATTCAAGTGGATTTAATTGCATAAAAAGGCGATTTCTTTTTCCGAAAACTGGTGTGTACTCGCTTCAGTAGAGTCGAAAGCGAAATCGCTCTTCGAAAATAGAAGAAAAAGTTGACGTAACTCGAACAACCTGGGCTAGATGGAATAAATTTTGTTTTTTATTATCATATTTCCAAGTAAAACATGGAAAAATGGAAAAAAACATTGAATCAAATTCGAATCAGAAATTAAAATCGAGCTCCACAAAAATAATACATTTTTAATAAATGGAAGTTTTTATAAACTTAAAATTTATGTAAGTATACCTTCAATAATATTTTAAAGTAGATACTTACATACATATGTATGTATGTACATATGTACATACGTACCTATCTATTTCTTTGACAAGATTAGAACTTATTTGACACTTTTTTAGTACAATGATATTGCGGGAAATTGTAAAATGTATCCTAAACAATTTCAATATTCACAGGCAACCAACTTCAAGAAGGCAAATAATGATCGTTTTATTGGATGGTTTTATTTCTCGGTTCTTTATTTTCGTTTCCGCTAAGTCTATTCATTAAAATTGCGAACGCACAAATACCATATTTCGAAGACTCTATAATAGCGAATGTTGAGGGCATAATAAGCAAATGTTATGAAATTTCAAAAGATCATTTATTTTCCGTTCCTGCTAAATCATTATACCTGCAGAGCGGATCAATAGGAGGAAGTTCTAAATTTTCTTTACAATTATCGGCAAATGATGAACACACAAAAATATTATAAACCGCTTTTCAGCTATGGAGGCACAAACAAAAAATCAGGTGCTGCTTTAGGCGAATTTCATATTTGAAATTTAATGTTTGGTCTTTCTATAATGAGACGATATCAATGGAATAAATAATTTTTAAAACATTCTTAAAAATTTGCTTTTGAACTTTTGCTTTACATAGCAAAAGTTCAATTAGGTATCTCATTATTCTCAATGTATGCTTGCAGCGGATAAGTTCGGACGATCTGTATCTGTTACAATACCGACTTGTAAATCTTCAGGGTTTGTAATGAATGAATCGAGGTTCAATGTGGCCATTCCACGCTACAATAAAGCAGATAACTTTATAACCCTCCAGATAAAATTTGTCGGAACAGTTTTCTTTATAATTGGTGATGTTTCTTTCATTTTCATTTTTCATTTTGTTAACGTACACCACTTGAAACTTACTTTATGCCGGAAAGTCGTAAAGACCGTAAACTGAAACGTGAAACTTCCCCTGGAATGAAAGGAACAATTGAAGGAAAGAAACTATTAAGGATAACGGTGCCATCTACAATAAAACTATGTATTAAAATCACTCATTCCTTGCAAAGAAGTTATGGACAAGTAAAGCGTGATTATCATTTTTCACAATGAAAAACTGACGAATAAAAGTTTATCTACTTGCATAAATCTATGCTTGCGGAAATGTATGTGCAGAAACAAGAAACATTAGCATCGAACTATATCGAACAAATAGTCGAAAAGGGATAAATTAATTCAGTAGTGTACCGTGCTGGAAGCCTTCAACAGGAAGATTAAAATCTCATAAATCTGATAGTGTGGATTTAAAGCGTACGTTCGTGCCTAATATATTGTCCACAGGCCACATAATCATTAATACCACCCCACATAATTCTGTTCCAACTGATTAAGGGATGGCCGGTTATAAAGAAAATCATGGGAACGAATGTCAATACGACGTTGTTTGCTAAACGAGATACATGAAATTCAGAGGAAGAACGATTATCTATCGTATGTATCTATGTTGTATTTTCGACGTTCTGAGCAAGACATACGAAAATAAATTTAAGAATTATTAACCAAAATGAACTGCAGTAATGTGTATTTTTTAAATGTTTTTGAATGAAAATTAGATATTTATGCAATATTTTTTTATTTATACTTTTTTTGTATTTGACATTTCTGGCAAAATATATGTACATTTTTTGCATACATATGTACATAGACTACATTCAACAATTTTTATGATACTTGGAGTACGAAAATATCAAATTTTAAATATCGATGCACCGTAACAAATTTCTACCTATAAAGCATAATAAAATTAGGCTCACCCAAATGTGAATTATTACAAATTCGTACAGCATGGCTATACACGACCATATGTAGGTACTTTCAAAAGAAAAACGTTTAACATTTTTTTATAAATTTTGTAATTCCGTAAAATGCTTACAATTTTTATAAATGTATCTCGCCACCCATGGATTTAAGAAGCAAACAACTTTTAACAAACCGTATTCGAACCGAGGTTGTAAGAGCATCTGGCGCTCAAAACAAACTCCCGTCTCCTCTGTTTCGTGCTACCGCAGTAACACACAGAGCCATTCTTAGCTCTGTATACTTACAAGTTTTTGTCATACTTCTCGACTAGCGCAAAAAGTGCGAATTTCCACCGCCACTCGTAACGTTTTAATTAGGGAAATTCGGGCAAATCGTTTTGTGACAATTAGTGTGACAAGGCGAATGGAGTTTAATTGTAATCGAATTATGTAATTTGAAGTTTAATTGGTTTAAGGTAATTAGATTTGTTTCGCGCATTTCCTTTTAATTAAAAATGAGTGGAGCTAATTTTATAAAAGTACCTTCCTACATCTCTTTCAAATCGATATTTGACATTAGTAATAGTTGGAAACTGATGGCATCTAGGAATACACGCGAATCTTGTAAATTCAATTAAACTATAAATTTTTTAACGACATAAAAATAATTCAAATGAAAAGCTTAGTCGCCTTTGGGACTGAAATGGAAATTTAGCCCAAACGCCCACGTTCGCGGAATTTCTTCCATTATATTCTTTCCACCAAGTTTGTTACTCCTTTGCGAATCATCAGCCTTCACTTCGGAGCGCATCAATCATCTTCTTACTTTGGTCCGCTAAGCAAAAAGAAATCAATGAAATGTTCTCCCGCCGAATGACTACAAATATTTCGAAACAAAAAATTCTGGTAGAAAAATGGACCTATTTAATTTCTGGAATTTTCGAACGCTGTCACAGGGATGAATGATGATATGGAATTTTTTTGTGGATCGATGGCATATTAATTCCACTTTTAAATTCTTCGCAAAGAAAAATTCCTCAAGTATTTAATATACATCGCTGTGATGGTACATGTACGTGGGGACGGAATATATTTGCGCCAAAGTATGAACTCAATAATTAAACAAAATATTAAATTTTGAATTTCAAGCTTCTATAAACCGAGAGCATTTTTTTAATCGAGATTGAACAGTATCTGCCTGGTTCTTTGATTATATTTGTATAGAAATATAACAAAAGTTTATTTTTCATCACCGTACAACGACTCACATACCTATGTATTCAGGATTTTCAGTAATGTTTAACCAATTAGTGGGATACATTTAAAAAATATGAGGTAATTTAAAACTGTCAATAAATACCTAAATCGTTATTGGTGGTAAGTTAATATGTGTGCCAATTTTCATATTTCAACGCCAGGATTTATTACTGCAATCAAATCGGCCTGTGTTGGTTATAATTCACAATAGAAGGTATACATTATTATGAATAATTTGTGAAAAACATCGATATTTTATCACATTTACTAAACCTCTTAGTTATTAATCATAACAGCCGGTTGTAACGAATTCCCCACGAATACTATAACATCAAATTCATCATTTTAAATAAACATGCATGCATGGAACTAGATCGATTTTTCATTCAATCAGTAAGTTAAGTTCACATAATTTCAGAAGTAATTGCTGGAATTATTTCGGATAGGTTTCTTAAACGTTTTATAAAACCTTGCATTAATTAGGTACAGCAACGCTTTTTAGTAAAGCTACCCTTTTTTGAATTTTAATCGAGTCGCTCATGTCCCCATCGAATTTAATCGCAAGTCAATCTGGGATACGCAGTGTGATGTTCATTTATCCAGGGGACTATTGCAATTTGCAGGGCTCTAAGCCACCACCGCAGTGCAACGCCATTGCCTTCGCCTTAGTTTCGTTCCTTGTCTTCATGTCGCAGTTCCTAATGGTGTTAGCGTTACGAATTTACCAATTTCGTCGCCCCCTATACGTCGGGATCGGTTCGGAATCCTAAAGATGATTCACGAATAAAAAAACTGCACCAGCACGCGAAAATAGCAAACAGGATCAATTCGAATGGCTTAAAACGCAAGCACAATGGATGTTTACTTTTATGCAGGAGATAAAATAATAACCGCTGGTTTCAATTTAAACTGTAAATTTGTTGGTTATGACTAATCTAATTAAAATTATACTCGTATACGAGTATTAGAAATGTAAGTTGATTAAAACTTAACTAATATTTAAAAAAATGGTTTTTTCCAATTGGTTTTTTCTAAGAAAAATTCTTCAGCATAACTTCTTTACCCTGCTTGTAGCTCCAGATATAAAGTTGTTAATTGTTTTACAGCAGATGTGAACGAATTCGAAATATGTAGGTTACGCATAGTTTTGTTTAATCTAATTATTTAGAAAAATATAAACTCTGTTTTTAAAGCACTTGAATAATAAATGGTAAAATCTTGCGTGAAACGATGTCATTAGCACTGATTTTTTCTGGAAATATGTTGGCAACTGCATAGTATTACTGCATGGTATTACTAAAAAGCTTAATACTTATCTTTTCAATTAAAATTGTGAAATCTAACTAAATGGTAAGAAATTAAATATTTCTTTAAACTTTAAAACAAGTAATGAACCTTGTGCAGTTGATATGGACCCTAAAGAATAGACTTACGCACAGTAATGCACAAAGAATGTAGGGCTTGCAAGGGCTCTATAAAATTTCATTAGTTGTTTGATCTAATTGAAATGCAGTTTTGGATTTAAATCATACTGCGGAGGCGACACTACGAGACGCCGCCCCGAGTATTACTCGCAGTATTCGGAGGGGTGACAACATTTTTGCAACGTAATTTACTGCTTGCAATATACACTATAGTTTTCGCCAGTTCCCGTGATTCAATCTCATTATACGCACATTTTATTTGTTGTCAGAATTAAAAAAAACCCTACCCAACAAACTCATTTACATATAAAACTGTATTATATGCTACACCTCGTATATTATTTACTAAATATAGCATATGACCCTTATTTATTAAAATAAATTCTATTCGATGCTTATGTTTCAAATTTTCTTAAAAATATACTAGATGCTTTATTCAATGTTGTTCAAAATTCAGTTTTGTCGCATATGTTATACTCGAAAATCACATCCAAATCTCTCTAAAAAGACGAGGATAATCGATAAGGTATCTCAGAAACCCCTGTAGACAGGGTGCAGTGGTGTACGCTTAGGAAAAAGCAATTTTACTTATCAATAAATTATGTCAACAAATGTATACATCTTATCGATGATTTAATATTTACTTGTACAAAAACCTAAGTGCTCTTTTTAAGTTACAATTGTCAATAGGACAAGTACATCGTTCGTTTTGATTTCAATTCTAAAATTTCACAATGAAAATGGATTTAAATAATTTTAAATGCACTAATTATTATGCACTAGATTAATTTATTGATAAAATGTCCTTAATAATGTTTTATTGTTAACCTACTTACTTAATTAAATGAACAACAAAGAAGTTCATCTAAGTTTAATTACGAAGACAACTGTTAGGAAGTGACGTTAATATTTAATATCTCGTTCCCATTTTTTATTCCTTGCTCAGTAAATTTATAATAAGACCAATTACACCATTTTGATATAAAATAGAAACGGTCGACTACTTCGGGATATTTTTTCTAATTTTTAATTAATATAAAATTAATATAAATCTTTCACGAAGGTACCTATTTAATATGCAGCTCCGTTTACAAAAATAAAACGGATGGAAATTAGGCACCTCTGCCACTGGCATCGAACTTTTCCATGTCTCAAATTACATCAATTTCGGATCAATATCTGAGTAGCATCCCAGCAGAAGGTTCAAGGATGTCGCGTTTGTCTCCTTAATGGCTTATTGAGTGGAGCGACTGCCACGGCTGCCGTGCCAAATACTATTTTGTTTCTATTCTTTGAGCCGATGTTACGTAGTTGAAACGGCTAGGCTTTTTCATTTTGCGAACAATTTACACTATAATATCTGGGCCATGAAGCTATCAAAGGAATTTATAAAATACATACTGAAACAAATATCGTTGAGCTTCTTGTCGAGGCTGGAGATTTCAAATTTGATTGCATTTAGTTCTACTTATTAGTTTTATTAAGAGCATAGATATGCTTGAATTATTTTATTTTAATAAAGCTGAAAAATAGTTCATTTCAAATTCCAGGTAAGATTGCTGAATAGAATATTATTGCAAATAATAAATGAACTTTTAATGGAAAAGTAGCAGTACAATTTAGTACCTAACTTATTAGGTATATAAATTCTTTTTTAATAAATCCAGCGATTTAAAAAAACTGGTCTTTGATCCTGCATTTAAATTTGCACTTTAGCCCTTGAAGTTAATTTATCTCTTTTAGAACAAATAATTTGCCTTCAAAATGCTTCCGTTTTGAATCCATTAATTCAATATCGGACGTAAAAATCGAAGAAATTAAATCTCCTGTCATAACCAAGTTTGTATAATTCCAATCTATACACCCCTCTTATTCATACAGATTGTCACCCCTGCGAAGGGGTGAAGGCTATTTTATTAAACTTCCGAGCTAATAAGCGACTTCCATTGCGAGGAGACCACCGAAACTCGTGTCGAGCGGTATTCGCACGTTTCGCAAAAAACCTTAGAAACTTTTAATATGTTCTATGATGCTTAAAACTTACACGTAGAACCGAACATCAGATGGCGCTTTTCGCCTCATTAATTCAACCCCATTAAAAAGTGCGAAGGATTGTCGTTTTAATGTATTCACCCTACGTTCGTTCGCACAACGTCCTTTTTAACGCACGTCGATTTTTGTAATGACAAATGCACTGTATCGAATCTTCATTTTTCCTGTTTGGTGACTCAAAGGGGAAATCAATGGCGGTTTAGGCGACGTTATTGCCTGTCTTGTCGTGGGGCTACGCGCCGGAGCCCCGAAGCGTATCCTACGGTCATAAAGTCTTAATGAAATAAGAGGAAATGCCATATTAGTTTCTGGTTGGATGTACCAGCCGAAGTAAATTGATCATTCTCTCTTGGATGGTGTACAAATAAAACAGATATTGGAGACCGAAGACGCTAACAGCGAGGTTTTATGGACGAAATTAAGAATTTAGGGAAAATTAGGCACTTGGTCCGTGTAAGTAATGAAACTTTTATTATATTTATGTAGAAATAACTAATGCATTTGACCATAATTTTTAGTTTAGCTCTAACAGACATATATATTAATTAATTTCAGCAAGTACGTGATAGAAGAACACCAAACATAATTGTAACTTTAATATAGTGCATATAATGAAGTTGATTTTTTATTAGAGCGTACGTATTTCTTATGCTCAGAGCGTATCGAATCTTCAAAGGAAAAAATCCGCTTAATGATTAAACGGGAATCTTCTTTCGATAATTCCGAAGGGGGGTTCTCCGACTGGCTGAAAGCGTTGAGAAAATTCTAAAAACTCAATCACATTCCACACGTGTCTGTAACCTAAAACGCGTAGTTTAATTTTTGTCATCGTGGGGGCGCGTATCGGTAACTATGACGACGCTTATGTTAGAAGTAAATAATGTGATTCGGCTATACACAGGGCTGGGCTCCCTTAAAACTACTAACATATAAGATGGTCTGTTATCTGTGTCTATTCTATTTGATACTCTGATATTCTGTTACTATTTGTCATCTCATTAATTTTTTAGTAAATTTACTTACAGATTGAACGTGGAGTTTGCAACAAAGAATAGTCAATATTTATAAGGACTATAATGTCGTTCTCTCTGATCCATCGAGAAATAGACACTTTCCTTTCTTCACCTTTTTATCAACCGTCACTATTCATGTGCTTCTTTCCCTTTCCGTGACCAAATAAAATTAACAAGAACAAATATGCCTTCATAAGGGTTCCGTCAACTGATGAATAATTTGGTGATTTTATTCCGCAGATAAAGCACAATGATTTACCTAAGCCGACACTGACAATAAATTATTGGTATGAACAAAAAAAAATCCGTCTGTCGATTCCCGTATCTGTCGCATCCGACCTTGAATACAAGAGAGGGATTAGACCTTAGGTACTTATGTTCCCGTAAGAGACATGTATTATGCTCTCGTATTGTGTCATTTCCAGAGGGTTAGTTTTCAAGTGCTTGTATATCTCGGTATATAAACCTCCGTTTGTGCATAAACCCCTTATTTAGGACGATGATTAAGCACTGAAAATTTTGAGAGAACAATTAAGTAGGACACATGGGCTAAGGTAAATAAACTTTTAGGGCGACCCTTTAAGGGACATCAAAAGTTTCTAACGCAATCGTTCTTCTAATGGCGACTGGCTTAATTAATTTTTTGTGATGTTTTATTCAATTGCAGAAATATTATAAGGGCTCAACCATTTCAAATATCATTCAACAAGAGAATCCTACGAATAAGTCATCCTAAATTTATGGCATCTCATATTCCTGTAAGTCGGAAACTTATAGAAGCAGAACTTGTTCAAATGACGGAAACAAATTGCAACTCGATTACCCTCCCTCATTTTTTAGTTACCCAATAACGAAAGCTCCAAAAGCTCATAAACCTTTGTTTTTTTTAAGAAATGTGGTTATAGGAAATATTGCTTTATTATTTGGTAGGAATGTTAAGAATGTTTCTCTAACTTTCTTACTGTGCTCGATTCTCAAGGAATCAATAGAAAGAAGTATAAACGTACCTACAATAAATATTGCATCTGAAATCTAATGTAGCTCAACTTCTTTCTAATCTAAAAGCTAATCTGATATATTAGAAAGATGTCAGACCTACGATAATCGTAGATAAAGGATGAAGTTTTATAACGTAGCTAGAGGATACATTAGAGTTTATTATTCTTTACTTTTTAATTAATGGATTAATGTTGTCCTCTTCTTTAGTTAGATTAAAAATAAATTTGTCTAACGCTTATAAATATGGACATAAGCCGAGTGGCTCTTTCCTTAAAAATATTTGCCCCTGCTACTGACTTCGAGTGAACGCAAAGGGCTAGATCCAGATAGTGAAATGAAGTGTAAACCATGATGTGTTTCAACTTTGATCGCAGATATATTACTGCGTTAAATTTGTGGGGAAGGGATTTAATTCCATTAGCGTAGTATCTCTCCAGTCCTTCTTTTAGTACAGTAAATTATTTCTTCGGATAATACTATCTTTTTTTATTAATGCGATTGATTTGACCATATTCGATATCTGTAATTGAAAAACAATCTTTCCTTAATACCCTTAATAACCCTACCTAGTTCATTAAATATAATAATTTAGAATATTTATATTAGTATTATTTATGTGATTGCGTGATGTGAGAACTATAATTTTTCCATTAAGGATTAACGTGTTTTCTAGTTTCCTCTTTTTTGAAGGGAATATCAACACTCTGGAAAATTGTGAAAGCAAGAAATACGAATAAAGTTATATCATGTATATAATCATCTTTTATAAGCTGTACATATGCTATAACGAGGTAGATGTATTGTTCAAAAAGTAATTTTCAAATGGTTTCTCAGTTGAGTGATTTTGTGGAATATCCACCTCTGGTTATTACGGTTTCAGACAATAGACTGTACAGCGTAAAGCACGAAAAAAAGACCGCAAAAAACCCGAATGTGTTGTGTGAGGCTAGTTTCAATCGCAACTGAAAAGAATTTCCATGTGAAATGGACAACGCATTTTGTAGTACTACCATACTGCTCATGATACAATAAAATGATATATATGTAATTAATTCAGTTGAAAACTGAATAAACTGAATAAATTGAAAAAAAATTAATGATACGTTACGTATCGCTTTACAAAATTTCAATAGCAAGTGATTCTCATGAATAAATGAGATTTAAATTATTATAATTGCGATGATTACACCGACATTTTTTAAAAATAAAAAAAATACTAAACGCATTGCAGAATTTGAAATGAATAATAAAGTTGAATTTTGTAAGTCGCGGAACGGGAAAACCGGTCGAAGGAATGGAAAAGATGCGGACCGGAACACGAGCTCAGTTATCATGACAAATCTGAAAGGAAGAGTTCCACAATGGTTAGCGATTAACGTAGAGGGCTTTGAGACAAAGCGTACGCTGATAACTGGTTTCTGCATAGGACAGGCACACAATATCATGTTAAGTACCCCAGACGGTAAGCCTCTTTAAAAGAGACTTTAGGAGTCGAGATGTGGATGAGGCCGCGCGGACGGTTCGCTTCACTGTGAGCCTTGAGCCATTTAAAATAGACCAAATCATTGACGTTTTTTTATAACCACGATTTTATCATCCTATTATTTAATAATCTTATTAGGGTAACTATTATAGATGTTTTAGTTTAAGGAACGAGTCGTAGGCGAGTACAAACTAGGGTATAAAAACCAACGGGAGTGTAAAATTGCAGTTTAGTTCACCGAATATATGCTAACAACCTTTGTTCATAGAGAAGGTGTGTCATTTTTTAATAGGTAACTGCTAATACGAGGTATTGGTTATAAATTTTGCCGTTTTTTAGACTTTTCGGTCCATTTCTTGCTTATTCAAATCTTACTTACATTTCTCCACTCCTTTTTCGTTGAAAAACATTATTCACCTGTAAAAAGACGGACGACTGAACTGACAAGAATAGATGGGGAGGAAGCAGTTGCGATTTGCGAGTTGCGGAATTGGATTTAAAATAACAGGAAACGATTATACAATTTATTGTATAATTATTTTATAGTAATGAGCGTACTAAACAACCGTTTTCTTGGAGTTTATTAGATTTTCGTAATGAATTGCCCTGCTAATTTTACGGGGAAAATAATTAATAGATTACCGAATAATTTGAGTAATTTTGTGTGGAACAATATCTTGTTTTCGGAGTATGAAACTCGATATCGACAATTGAAATAAATTTACATTAATCGTCGGCACATCACCACCCCAGTGGGTAGCCCAATGTAAAAAAGTATCGAAACATATTGTGTAGATTTGAAATAGGGGGACGTATTCTTTAATAATACCTCCACAATACGAATGCCCATCACAAAAGCGATATAAAGTAGGTAGGGATAATAAATCACGTATAAGGGGGTCAAATTTTTCGTTTGGATCGTGTGGCACCATTTTTATTAACTAACTTACGAGCTCGGATACGGCAACGGTTCTCGGATGACTAACATTCAATGAAAGGATTATTTATGATGCGAGGGTCCTCTTCAGGTATCATTGTTTCATTTTTATTTAAAAATTTCAACCCCTTAAATTCGGGTTTTTGAGTAAGAGAATTGAACCTCATGAATTTAATCTCCTCTCTGACATATTTAATTAAACCGTGGATTTATTCAAGTGATGATTGTAATTCAAAACTAGATACCTAATATACACAATTTAAAGTGATTATAGATACATATTAAATACATAGATCAGATGCCATTCCAGTGACTTTGAATTATTTATTGAAAATGTTACATTAAATAAAGGAAAAAATGCTATTCAACCAATTTTATTCCCCTGATAATTATAGTCAAATGAGTGTAGTTTATAAATAATTAAATTACCTACTTGTAAATTTATGTAGGTACATAGAAATCTACTTCTTTGTTAAAGCAATAAAAAAATCAGAAATTCGAATTGATAGGATCAATAAATTTAATTTATTCGACGTGAAACTCTTTTTGCTTGCATTCTTATTTAATTCGGCTTATTCCTCCCATCCAGACTCAAGTCTAATTTGAGACAGTTTAAAAAATTCAATTATATGATAAAACGGTCCTTATTCTCCATTTCCTGCGCTTATATACATCTTCCCGGCGGTCTAAATAAAATGTATGTATGCAATTTTCATTCCAATCTTGTAGAAAATGTTATTTCATATAAAGCCGAAAACGTATAATGTCGCGAGCAGGTATGTTTCAATACGCTAAGACCCGTTCTTTCCTTATTTCATTAAAATTGATTTGATTTGAATTTTCGTGGGTATTAAAATGATTTCCCTTGTCGGTTATATATCAAAAAAGAAATAAGATGACGACGTTCGCGATTTAAGAGCTCGGTCATGTCGGTATATTTGCCTCTTGTGAAGTAATTTTGGGTTCTTATTAATATTAGATACATTTCTCAGGCTTCAAAACAATTTAACGCGAAAATATGACGTACCTGCCCATTGAGAATTTTTTCTCCCTGATATTAGATTGTTCTCATTGTATATTAAAAAGATAATAAAATATTGTAAGATGTTATACAGGGTCTAATTTCTTAGATATCTTGGAACGCGTTGCAAGTGGAGAATTGGAATCTTAGGAATCCAAAGTTACATTTTTTTAAATAGATTACAGCCTAATTCTTTTTAATTCAATTGAACTAACTTAAATTTAACAACTCCAATAAATTTGAATATAATTGTGTATATTATAAAGTAATATCAATCTAACCGCATTGTAGATATATTCGAAATTCATATAAATCCACATCGATTCTACAACGAAGCCATTCACAAACAAAACACCTTGTTAGATACGACCTTGGAAACTTTGAAAATCGACCTGGAGAAGGACGATCTATAGCTGCGAACTTTCGGGAGCAATTGGAGCAAATAAAACGAGGAAAAAGGTAGAAATATATTTTCAGTGCTCAATGGACTGAGGTGGGTATAATAATTTGATTTAAAATCTTCGAAATTTTTGCATTCAAAGATATTGCTGATTTCTTTATTGAAGGATCCAGTTTCAATTTATAATTTATTTTCGAATTTAGTAAATATAAGTATCTAGTTGAAACTGAATTTTTAAAACGATTGAGTTGTTTTCAAGAATGCCAAACTCATGCGAAATCCAAATAAATTGGAGTTGATATCGAAGGGAGCGCAATTATATAAATTGCAATCAACTGTTTTATACTCCATTATTTCCGCATCCTAGCAACGCCAGCATGTAGAAGGAGATCCCTAATTACTGGAAATTCCATCCTGAATACTTGAGAAATTTTCCAATCCACGACATTTGATTCTCAGTACATGCAGTAGGTATTGATTCAAACTGACTTCCTATTTCATTCCCAATAATACGCTGTAGATTCTTATGTTAAATATTGAATGGATGTTACGCTCTACCTATAACAGGCGTAGGAATAGGAAGATGATAAAATCCCACTTCCAATAAAATATTTAAAAAAGTGGCCGTTTACTTTTTTTATCCGGAAAAATTGGGTTCGTTCTAAATCCATTCACCTTTGTTGATACAAAATTAACATAGAGGTTACTGAAATAACAGAGCGCAACGAAGCGGGAAGAAAAAGTAAGGTGCCGCGATACGTGGAATGTTGTAATAATAAAATTTCAACCAGAATTATTCAACATAACTCGGAAATTATGCCGGCAAAAGGGAGACTGAACGTTCGAAACGAGAGAAAACAAAATACAACTGAAGAAGATGAATGTAAATATTAAACTTTTCTTTAGCCGGCTACGTTTATTAAAGAAAAGGTGGAATCGAGGTTATTTGGAGTTAAAATGTATAAATTATAACGAAAATCCATTTGCAGGCTGTTAATAATCAACAAATATTTTACATTTTTTTTTAATATTGCAGAATTTGCCGAAAATGCTGAATTTTGAAAACGACTTGTATTTTTTAAGCATTATTGTACACCAAATTTATTCAACCCATTATGCCTATTATGTAAATAAAAAAAAACGAAAAAATATGAACGAAGGACTCATAGTTGCGATCAACTTGAACACACAATTAACCGAAGTAGGTACAATAACTTTGATACTCGTTATATAAAAAAAAATGTATACCAACGACTTTACAAAACCGATGAATAAAGGAGAAAACACAATTCGAAATTAATTTGATTTTATTTACTTTTGCGAGATCGCGGCTCAGATTGCAGAGCTTTCCAGTCGCCCGAGGAAACCGTTTATTTTGCGGAACAAACGATCTTTGAAATTCATTTAATTCTGTATAAATGGATATACTTTCTCAACAGGAATTACGTAGGTATGTCAAGCGTATTACTCTGAACAAAAATTAATGTCGTAATACAAACATAATAAATTAGGCTAAATAAGCATAAAATACTAAGTTTTAATGTGCCTAATTCATTAACATGAAAATTACAAAAATTTCTTCATTTAATGCAAACTAGGATGGTCAAAATCTAACGAAACTAAATTCATCAGAACTAATTGAGGTCGCTATCCTTCATCAGAAACTTAATAGTCCTCAACTTAATATGTCCTGTTTATTACCTACAATCTATGCTCTAAGTATTTAAATTCAACATAACTTAATATAAGTTAATCAGATTTGAAATCCCCCGAGACGGTGCCTTTCCCTGAATAATATTAACATTCAGCTGGGGTGATGACATGGCTATCACTACAAAGGATACTGGCAAGGCACTTTGCTAAGCGTCCTGCACTCTCGAACTAAATTGAGTTTTATATCAGATTATGCGATGGGAGCCGGTGTTTGGATCCGTCTTGCATCTTTACATTTTTAAATAAGACACGGCAGCTGCAGCTGCAATATTATTATGCATTGATTCATGCGTTAAACCAAGATAAGGGGGTTTCATAATTGTACAGTGGTGTTTTACAGTTTAGTGTTGGTACATTTAAAAAAATTGACCATCATAAAATATAATTAGGTATCATTCGAATCGCATTTATTTCTGGCCATTTCAAGCCCTTTGTTTCCTCAAGCGCTAAAAAGACACCTTACGTTTTAAAACTTGTAACTCTGTTTAATGTCACCGGAAAACAAAGAGGCTGGATTAAGCTTTCAGCTGTCCTTCTGCTCCGTTTCCTGAAAAATTTTTCCGGTATTAAAAAGTGTGCAAATTTTCAACATTAACTTGAACTTCCACTAATTACAACATTAAACTTTTTTGTTTTCGGAATTTATGTCGAGTTTGTGGAAAGCATTAACATCGGTCGGAATGATTCTTTTGCTTTTTAACCTTTTACTTTCCGGAAATAATAATGAACAACTTGCTTTAAAGGAAATTACTTGAAATTGTTTGGAGAAAATTGTATCAACCAAAATAAAATCCGAATGTTATTTTATAATAAATTAATTGGAATTCACACATAGTTTTAAAATTTGTGTTATACTCAACGAGTTTATAATGCAATATTATGCTTGCACTGAAACTTATTTCCATATTCTTTCATTGCATTGTTAGTTGCAACGAAACTAATTCAATAACCGGATTTTCGTTATTGTATTCCCATACAAATTTCAACAAGAACAAATTTTGAAATATTCCCGCTTTTAGTGAAATTAATAGCAAATATTAGCTTGAAGCTGAAAGCGAAGGCGACTAGAGCAAATATTGTATTTAACAATGAATGTTAATGATTCAACGCCTTTCGTCGCACCAACCGTTCTCCCCGCACTTATTCCCCGTGATCCAAGATAAAACCAAAGCCGGTCCAAATAGAGAAGGACTGTTTAGATTAATAAACCGAGTTGAATGAATTTAATTACAATTTTAAATGAACCGAAAAAACTTTACCAATTTACTACATTGCATCGATTTTAAAGGACTTTAGCAAAAGAATCCAAAAGTTATAATTATTGCACCTACAGAAGTATTTGAAAAAAAAAGTGATTTCCATAATTGTTTCTCAATAACATTTTCTTTGATTCGTCTGATATTATCCATAAGGAGAACGATTGATACAAAATGAATAAAAACTATTTAGTCCATCTATCAAGCCTTTTACCCTACCAAACGTTCGTGCTCTTTTGGCTCCCAAGACAACCCTTTTTATGTTGACTCCTCCGATATCACCTCCGAAAATTTGCATATAATGTATTTTAATCTTGTTTTAGTAATGCGGCTTTTCACCCTGATACTCCGGATGCTGATTCCGCTCAAAACTTGAATTGTGTTTTCAAATATTCATGTTTGTTTTGGATTTTCATCATATATCTCGGCGCAAAAATGTCAGCGCAAATATAGGGAACGAAGCAATGGAAGTTAATTAGTTTTTACTATTCCTGTTTTTTGCGAAATTGTCCGGAGGGAAAATATGGTAATTTGTTTTATTGGAATCAATCTCTGGCTCATCAAAAATATTTTGACTACACGCGGTCAGTATTAACTGCCCACAAAAAATAGCTGTAATTACTTGTAATTGTAAACATGTTTGCACAATGTTTATAAACGTATTCTTAACTGCAATTAATACTTAACATTAATGATAACTTTTAAATAAAAATACAATAATAGGTAGACACTATCCGAATGTAGGCAACGCAATTTACTGTGACATCAATTACCCTACATTTTTATAGCATCCAGAGGAGAAAATGCCTTAATGGTGTACCTAATTATAAATCTTGTTTCAAAATTATTAAAATAAAATTAGAAACGCATATTTTACCTCTTATAGATCATTAGCATCTTACTTTAGCTGTAAGTAATTATTGCGCGGGTGTGTGTATATACATATCGGTTTAAGGACGGAGGGACAAAACGCCATCATCACCTCGAAAATACACTTTCAGTGCTGTTTTCGAGGGTTGTTAGCGGATTAAAATGATACTCAGACTATTAATTAGGCTGCCGTTGACAGGGCCAGTTCAGAAATGGAAATTCGCGATAAAACAGGCTTCAGTCTCAGGAGTAGAGCGACTATGGGGCTTTTGTACGTGGATTACAACCCCCGTTGCGGAAAAAATTGGATGCTGCCATTTCAACGGACGGCACGGGATAGGATATTGCAGCGACGAGGATTTTTCATCTTCTTTTTTTATTAAATACCAAAGAACATAGTCGCATCGAAATAGTCGGCGGGATTTAAACGGTTTTTAAATCAAAGGAGCCTGGGGCTAAATATTTTCGAAAGGATTTAAAATTTTACCGATTGGATGGAACTAGATAGTACCTAACTAAGCTGCAGGTATTCTAAAATACATGTATTAGTGGTTAGAATGTATAGATAAAAATTGTAGACATTTATTAATATTTAATACTTTTAGATAAATGCATGTTTGAAATTTTTTGCTCAATTTTTTCATGAACTAGGTGGAATCGTATAATCTCGAATTAAACCTGGAATTAACCGAATTAAAGTGGAAAAGGTTTATAGTGAGTTGAGTAATTGAGCCTCAATAAATGCATGTAACCTTTAAAAATGCCGGAGCGCCAATGACTTGATGATTATAGTCGACTTTTAAAAAGCAATAAACAATGAGGATTAATTTGGTAGGAACACAAAAACAGACAGCGGTGACTTGCGATACCGTTTTACATGTTTTCTTTACGATGTTCGCAAATTGGACTAAAATTAGCTTTATGTAGAAAGATTTCGCGTTTATTTAAGTCCTTTCAAGTGTCAAATAAAAAATCCAAATGTATAAAATATGAAACAAAAGCCCGAAAAGGGCACGTCGCGTCGTAAAAGGGCCGCGTTTCAAAGTGTAGACATCTTTTTATGTATTGGAGCGTATTTTGAGTTCGCTTTAAAATTCGGCTACTAATCCGATCGCCGTAAAAAAGGATGAGTAATAATTTATACGCAATAAAGGTTGGAAACCCACCGTTAAAGAAAAAAAGCAAATCGACCAATCGCTTTGACGAAAATACGGTCCACATAAAATTTATTTTATTCAAAAACTCCGGTCCGGCAGGCGTAGATACGTCGGCACATTGATTGAAGTCAATTCTACATCGATAGTCAGAGTAGAAAATAAAGGTAGGGAGAAAAAGAGAACATTTTTGTTTTTGCCTTTTCAGTTACAGCAGAAATTAATGATAAATGTGTCCAAAGGAGAAGAAAAGTGAAAAATTTCATTAAAAATAATCAACTTAAAATTTTTCGAAAAAAAAACTAAAATGATTGTGTTCAATCACTTCTACTTCTAATGTACTGTATAGTGGTAATATGGTAATAAACCAACCACATAATAGACCAATTACTATCTTTGAATACTTAGATATTTGAGCGCCACTAAATTCCTGAAATTATGTTCGTGCAACTTTTTATTACTTATTCAAACAATCGTCCGTGCCAAGTATATTGACGAGCGGAGTTCAACCGAAATCGCAATGATGAGAGAATGGCACATGTTTTGTAAATAAGTTCGATTTATAAATTGGGAATGTTCGATTTAAGAATTTTTCCCATAAAATCCTTAACAAATTCCAAACTAGGGAGTTGTGAAAAAGAAAATATAAAACTTACATGCCATCAATTGTATAGTTCCTTACCTGAAACAAAAAAAAAATAATTAAAAATAAATTTATACAATAAACTCTACTAAATTTCATACATCAGTCAGTAAACATGGAACTTATCTAACTATCCGATTTTATCTTTTTATAAATTGGATCATGTCAAATACATTCCTCGTTTGAATTAATATGATACGCTTTTCCCTAGAACGATGTCAACAAGTAAGTTATTTACTATAGAACAATAAGCGGTTTTATTATATCGATTATATGATTCGGATGAAATCCAGAAGACGAAAATTTAGCATTCAGGTACATAATTAACTCATTTTAAATTAGGATTTTTGTAGCAACAGACGGAAAACCGTAAATTAAATTATCTATTTACAAGTTAAATGGGCCGTCAAAACGTCTTAATTCATTAAGTCGAAAACCCTAATGAGGCGTTATTTCATTTGAAAATAAGTTAACACACAAACCCACAAATCAGTGTCACCGTCAAGTTAACCTAGGCACACATGTGTTTAGTTAGATCATCGGCTCAACTCGTGTTTCTGCATGTCACAATATTATTTACTTTGCAGGTTTAAAACGAAACATTTTGAATAGATGATGCTGATGGATAGTATTTCCAAAAAAATGTTCATAATACCTATTTGTTTAAATAATAAATATAAAGTATAATATTCCGTTTATCACTGAGCTGTTGCTCATTAAATTAAAGATGGAATAATTGATCTAGTGGGGAATATAACCTAATAATAAATAAATTATATTGAATTTTCTTTCATCACTAACAGTGTCGTTCCCAATTTTTACGGGCTTATTCAATTTTTCATTGATGGCCGACACGGCTTGTCATCGGTCGTAATTAAAAGTGAGCGGCGTAAAGAAATTTCACACCGAATTCGTTCGGAATTGGGGCCTTTCTCTATGCCCAGTTCGCCATTAAGTCCAGGCATCAAAGAGATGGAAATTTTCGAAATGAAATTATCAGATATTGGTGCGCTTCACAAAGGTGATCATTATAAAAGTTCCTGCGATCAGATTAAATTCGTTATTTCAGACATTTCGTTACATGCAGGCAAATTAATAATGAAAACGGTACAGCCGGAAAAGGGTGGAGCGTTCATCTGAAGTATTTCCCCGCGTAGTACGGAAGCTTGGATTGAAATTAATCTTAACATGTAAATTAATGTTTTGGGCGGTGTTAGGCGATACTCGTGACAAACTAATAGTGCATTTCGAACAATTTAATTACAAATATCTCATATTCCGTTCAAACATAGTAGGTAAGTAGATACATAAGAGAGTACCAACTTGAAACTATTTGAAATCCGTCCAATACTTTTATAGTAGAAATGCGAATAAGTTTTGATGAAAATTAAATTTGGTGCACTTTATATTCATTAAAAAAGGTAAAATACGAAGAAGTGAAATTTTATATCATTAAAATTATAAGACCTGCTCGCAACTTGAACTTATGAAATTTTCTCGTGTAATCGATCTATCCATCATTTCTGATATCCAATTAATCATTAAATTCTGCCTAAAACTCATTGCATACGGATTATGTTGCGCTCGGTTAGACGTTTCCCATCTTAATAACACTTCAATTGATTTGATTCCCCTCCGAACTCTGAATTTTGTACATGATTGATATTGCGCAATTGATTGCTCACTGCTCCTTACACAAAGCTATTCTTATTTCCACCTTATGATAATTTTCCGGTTGGTAATTTAATCAAAATAATTTTACAAATTATTTGATGTGTTAAGCTCCGAAATAAATCTTCCTATATCACGTCAAAATCAGTATGGAACATTTACAATGTTTTTTATTTACATAAATATGATTTGATTAAAACTTTATAGGAATTCTACTCTAAATACTGATAGCGTTGAATATGAATAGCATCCTGGTAATACCATAGAACAATTAATCCGAATTGAATTAATGATAAATTTGATTATACCTCTATGTTTTGTGCAGGTTATTGTTATCTATAATTTCCAATTACTGGAGAAACAATAACGTGTCCCATTCAAATAGGCTTCAAACACAGCTTTAATATAAATGCTAATATTGTAAGAATGGAATCGATTGCTAATACTGCTATGGTTCCCCACAATATTGTATGTATATTCATAATGACAGAGTAAAAAGAAACAATGGATAACAGTGAAGATTGGTTAACGTTTTGTTCTGTTCCGTCATAAATTTTAACTACTGATGCCTTGAACACGGTGTTACATTGATTATTAAGTTGAAACGCAAAATCTCTTGCTCTCGTCATAAGATATGCATACCTCTAATGATATTTGAAATAGATGGTAGAGGGTGGATAATTATTTTATCAGTTAATAACATTTATCATTGGGCAGCTCAGCAGTTGAATATTAATTACAAACAATGCTGCAGTTTACAATTCGAAATTATTCAGGTACGGCCAACTCGGATGCCCAAATGGGAATTATTACACATGGAGGTCATAACAGTAAATCACTAATAAGTCAACACTAAAATCTCGGCGATTATTAACATTGAGCCGGGCTTAGAAAATGATCGCTAAATTGATTTTTTAAATTTGTATCGAATTTGTAGAGTAATAAAAACGAATGTAGGTAATGGATTATGCAACAGGATTATGCACAGGAGATTCGATAATTTTGTAAATGCCCAATTTCATTGCCAATCTATAAAGTTTTAGTAGGTATCTATTACTTTTACAAATATTATTATACACAGATAAAAAATGTTCTATCTTATAAACAATATAAAATTATAGATTAGTCGTGATTGGATGGTGGCACAATAGTGTTAATTTAAATTTAATTTTACAAATTTAAATACAGACCTAAAACTTTCGAATATCCAAAACACAAGAAGAGAAACCGGATTTAAAAGTTTTTAAAATTGATTCAATCAAAAAATGAAAAACACTGGTTTCAAAAACCTATTCAAAAGTACGGGAGAATTTTAATAAATTTAAATAGTTCTTTTACATAATCCTTTCGAAATGAAATTAAATAAATAAAGGCCAGTGAACAAAAGGACCTTAAATTGGGTTAGGCGTTCCGCAAAGCCGGACTTAAAAGCTCCTCGCTGAATAATGCAATTAGGATATACAAAAGTCAACTTGGATGTTAATAGATAAAAAAGTTAGATAGGAAGATAGTAATACAATTATGAGGACATTTCTCTTGATGTGGTGGAGAAACTGGCTAAAAGCTCCGAGTATACTATGTTAAAGTTTTATAGAACGGTAAAGTGAAATATTTTTTCATTAGCGAGTTCATTCGTCAAAGGTATAAAATTATTTTTATTACTTCTGTATGTAGGACTCAGTTTTATAATTTTGTTGAACCTTTTATTGACATGACTTGCTGCTCGTATTATGACTAGATAAATCATATAACAACGTAGGATCTGTGTCTAAAAATGTACAATGTTTTCCTTGGTCAATGACCAGTTCTCCGTTTCTCTTGCTTTTTGCGTTATTCAAACATTTTATTCCTTTACGTTTACGACAATGTTTGGTCTACGCGAAATTAATCGACTGCTAAACGAGGTTAGTCGTTTCGTTTCCATTGTTTTGATGACTGGACTATAAAGTTGAAGCGGGCAAAGATATTCAGTGACCAAGAGCGACGGGAAATTGTCTGTCCGAGGCGCAAATCTCGTTAACGAGGAAAATGGAGTGCACTGAGTGGATTATTTTATTAAAAATAACGTCTCGATGTCATATTTAACGAATATCAAAGGAGAAGCGGGTAATTTGGTTGCCTGTCGCATTCGAGCAACGTTTTGCAGAAAGGAAAAAGTGATAATCGCAGCTATTTGGGAAATTCAATGTACAGCTAAGATTATTATTTAATATTTCAAAATTTAATTAATTTTGAAACCCTACGATAAATTGAATACTTCTAATACATTTCGTCCGTGGGTCATATAAGGCTGCCTGTGGTATACGTCAACCATTAATTAACTGTACTGCAGCCAAGTAAATGGGTTTATTGTGCTCTGAATAGATGTGCTCGAGCTAGCAGGATAGCTTTCATAGCCGTACTGTAAACACATTAATTCGGTTATTAAAATTATGTATGGGTAATTAAACATATTTAGGTCAAGGTCAATTATATGGTAGAAGTATTATTCATTTCTAGGTATAATAGATTCCAATTTTTACTACACCTAATTAAATTACTTATCTACCAGTGTACTCTCAAAGTATACAAGTATACAAGAGTACCTACACACAAACGTTAGTTAATTTTAAAGATAAGAACAAGCAATGATAATAAATTATTTTCCATAATAATTAAAATTGTTTCACGCTGGAAATATTCATAAAGTACGCCCATGTTGCGAAGTATGTGTTGTATTACGAGATAAGATCCATTTACTCAGTCACCACTCCCCAACAGTCGAAATAGAGAGCTTTTAAATGAAGCTTGTCAACTTAATTATAACCAATAAAATTGTTACCGAGATCTGGCTGAAAGAAAAGCATACAAAGGGTTGCCAATTTGAGATAAAATCTCGGAATTGGCACTTTGTGTCTAATGGTTTCTACTTTTAATTTGGTTGGCTGCATCCGTTCAATCGTTAATAAATACTGATCAAATAGGAAGTAAAGTCGATTTAAAAAAAGAATTGTTGGGTAACAAAAACTTTAATTTTCCTTTTTAAGAGAAGGAATTAAAGAAGTTAAAACGTGACCAATAAATTATAAATTAGAACAGAAATATCGAGAAATAAAGATATAAAGGAAAACAACATTCAATTTTAGTACTATTTATTTTAAATCCAGCTAACCATTAGCTGATGGATAAATTTATATGTATGAATATGTTTTTCATTTTTATTCAAATTGTTATTTTCCTTTTAAAGATAAGAGCGAAATCGGCACGACGCACTCTTTAGGTTCATCTTCTATTCGCAGAAATAGCAAGCAGACATAAAGATCTTGTTCGCTCTTTGAAATATGAAATCCCAAATCCTCGGTGCATCCTCTCGCATAACTCAGCATCGTCTTGTTTGGCCTGGATCTGATCTGTATCCATAGAGATATCCGTATCGACGCGGAAGGAATGGAAAATGCTTTTGCTAGTTTAAATCGCCGACTTGATTTTATTTCGCAATTGTATTCATTGCTCTATCCGGAGATAACTGGGTTGTGTTTCAAGATGAGCGCTTTATAGGTTTTTAAATAAATATTACATTTTCTTTATTTGAAAATAAATAATTATATTACGTGACGGTAACAACTTTATTTAAAAGAAAACTATCGTACAGGAAATTCACTAAACCCTAATAATTTTCGTCAATCGCCAATCCCTTTATCAGCAAATTTTAGACGGAATTCTTTCATGTCAATAAATGTACAGCTCGGTGTAACTGAATAGGGAAAGTTTATGAAATATCAACTTGCTCAGCGTAATCCGGGATTTTCGTTGAAGCCAAATAATGGCTCTGAGACTAGTCGTCATTGGATTAAAAGGAAAAACCGCAGAAACACACAAAGGCATGCAAAGCCAGAATCTAGGATGCTGGAGGCGGGATCTTGCTTCTGCTTCGCGGATTTATATTTCGGAAGTTGAGCATGTTTAATCGTCGGTACAAACCACAAAGCACAGGGCGAGACATATGGGTATTTAACAAAAAAGGGCCTACAAAATTTTGTTTACATGATTTAAATTTAGGTTTCTTTATTAAGGAGTGATTAATTTCTATAAAAAATTATCATTATAATACACTTTGCATTTGAATAGCATTAAACTCGATTCAATTCAATAGAATACCTCTCTCTGATTAGGCCTTTATGCGGCCACTTGGGCTTCTAATTTATTAACAAAGTAGTAATTAGATCATCGAACAGACAGCTAATAAAACATATTTGATTGGCGGGTCAAATGCGATTCCCCGGTGAAATGTAAATTAGATCTGCGTAGGACCACGAACAATTTGCTTCAATTTTGCGTTTGAGGGACAAAATGTATATTATACAAGATCGTATCATAACAATTTCATCTTATGGTTAATTCTAGAATTAGGCACATTCATTATAATCCCCTGACTAATAAACGAGTGCAAAGCCACATAAAATCGATAAAGACAACTTACAATAGACCCTTATAAAGGAAAAAGAAAGAAAGATATTCTATCATTGCAACTTTTCATTCTAATAACTGTTATTTTAATAATCTTTCTTTGTTCAACTCATAGAAATGACCTTATTTCAGGACTGAAATGCACCATATGGTATATTAATCGATTCATTATTAATCTATCATGGTACCGAACAAATTTTAAATTTATCGTACAAAGAAAGAGTAAAGTTTTGCAGACAAGGGAATTATGATGATCGTAAACTTTCGGCAAATACAATAACATTGAAAGTCAAGTTATAAATAAAACAAGATGTTGGTGATTTATGCATGAACACAATTCACCTGATTCGCAATAAATCACATTTATCCTAAGAACCAAGTTTTTTCTGTCTTTCCATGGCCGATCAGATTTAAGCGTAAGTGTTTCCCGACTTTATCCAAACATCCCGTCTGGACAATGGTTTATCCACACACGCACAAAAAACATCTAAATATTCCGAAACGTCTGCGAAACGGCCGGACCAAAAAACTAGGCAAAAACAAAGGAAATTTATCGTAAAGTGTTGAATAATATTTGGAAAGAAAACAAGTAAAGTAGGTACATGATGAAAAATGTTCTTATGAATTCATAGTCTTGCTAAATTTTGTAATCCAAATTATTAGAATAATACATACATATGATAGATGAAAAATTTCATCGTTCAAACAAACAGTTTAAAAATGAAGAAGCTCACTTTCATAAAATTTTTATCTCAAGACCATATTTTCATTTCACGTATTTATTCCTATAACCGGAATTTCAAAAGGAGTGTTGGGTTATAAAATTTCCTTAGAAAAAGAATATTGTCGGCCTTTTTGGAAGAAGCGACCTTGATCAAAGGGTCTGTAACCTTTTCCGAGAGGGAAATGAAAACGCTTTCGATTTAGACAATCCAATAACAGTTTCTGTGCTGAAAATGCCTCCTTCAGATTCTGTATCAGACGATTCGTATTTCCAGTCACACAGACGGACGGTTATCCGCACAGTGGACTCGCCCTATTAGCATGAGCAAAAAAGGTTGTCAGTGGGAATTTTTTTAAAAGATTCGTCTCTACTATACAAATTGTAGGTAGGTACATACCAAAAAAAAAGTCATTTGAATGAGTTTAGTTATTATTAAAGTTATTGCCGTAGGTGCAACTGATATTTATAACGATCAAACGTTATTACAAATATTTAATCATTTTTTGTTGGAGGACCAATGAGAAAATAAAAAAATAAATCTCTGTTTATAATTAGATTTTCTACTATAATTTTCCAGTAAAAGATTAAGTACAATTACCGTAAATACAAATATATAGTTAGGGCCCAAGCTTTATCTATCTAAAATGAAGTACTAGCAACATTTGAATTTGATTCAATTTATAGCACTCTAAATTTAACTGAATTAAGTATTTCGGTCCATTTAGAGAATAGCACCGGTCCACCGATTCTCGTAAATCCTCTTCTGTGGCTACCCGAAATGAAATATATGAGTTGCCAATATCGAAGTCAACCCTTTCGCATAAACTATGAGGAGCCAGGATAAAATGACTGTTACCGTTTCCTACGGTATCAGCAGATGTTGAGTTGCCTCTAGAAGTGCTTACGCACACTTCCAACGGTACTCGACGCGCGAAATAACACGGCTTTACTTACACCAGAGATAATCCGTGTGCTCAAGGTATATAATTAAATCTCGAATATTGATCATGTAGATACAAAGTAGCTATTTTCAACATTTGGTTATGAACGTATTATTAATGCAAAAATATTGAAAGATCTAGCTTTCTAGTGTTTTAAGTCTTTATCAATATCGATTGGAATAAGGTAGTAATTAAGGTTTAGTAACTTAGTAATACAATAGGTCCAAAATGCAATAACAATCCGACATACCTACTGGCGCGTTCGTAATACTGAAATCGATACGGTTTAGTTACAAAATTCAGCAACTGAACCATTAGACTCTGTTCGCCGATGCTCGGGTGACTAATTTCGCCAATTAAGGTGGGAATAATTTTCAATTACAGGGATAATTACTTTTGAGGATCTACGATTTCGCGGCGAATCCAAGTTTATATTCAAAAATGATTTATCGAAATCGAAAGGGTTCGCTGGGTCTATTGATTTCCGAGAGATTAGGGTTATTTGTTTCCAAATCGGAACTCTCTCGCTAGGATGCTAAGCAAGTGGTCTTTAATTTCCTTGAGAATGATTTTTAAAATATGCACTTTTAAATATTTAAAATTCCTTAAATTTTGGGGTAAAAATGTTTATATGGGTAAAAATTACTAATTTCACCAAATTGTGGAAAGAAAAATGTTTCGATGAACTCAATAGACTCTAAGTAAAAATCCTGTATTGATCCAACAATAATCAAATTTAAATTTTAACTCATAAAAAAGAAATTAAACCGGCTGAGTTTCCAGACTATTGCTCTCATTTAGATAATATTATGCATTTCTATTATGTCTGAACTGTGAAACGGGTTTCGAAGTGATATACATTAAACTTTATTAACAATACTGCGGAGAGCACTTGTCGTCCCGGTGGGCTCAATTTATATCGCAACAAATCGACCGTCCTTTTCTCACTTCGGAATCCTGTTCTTTCCGCATTCATCGGACCGGATGTCATCGGACTTTCCGTGAATTAGCCTTTTATGAGTTTCAGCATTTAACAAAAAATAAACGTTTTTAAATTGCAGCAGAGCCGACTGAAATATTAAATAGGCGTTGAAGTTGGAGCAATTGCCCTCGATGTTAGCTACCTAAGCGCTTTTCTTTCTACATAGCACAGGACGACTACTCGTTTTTAAATAAATTATCAACATGCAGCTCGGTTTTCAGTTTCCGTTGAATATTCAATACTTTTTCTATTCGACGCCTAATCTGCGGATGATAAATCGGGCTGGTTAATCAAATATTCATGTTCCATCTGATTCGATGGCATCGCCCATCAATATCCATTACGAAGAGCAGGCCAGTCGCATGTTTGTGTAATTCGCTTGAGCTTTAGCCGTTTTTTAATGCCAGTTTTACACTAAAATGGACTTTGTGCGTGCCAGCGAGCACTAAATACGAGAGAGAGCTCGCCGTTTCTCCAACTTCTACTGTTTCAATAAAGCTTCAAAGGTGCGTATTTCAAATAGCTCCCAGGATTATTGCGTTTAATATAAATCGTCATTTTTTTAATATTAGTTGTACCTATGTGTATTAGGTACTTTAAATAAGATGTTAAATTAAGGAAGAATGAAAATGATCTGAATAAATTACCTACATTTAGGTAAATATATAGGGACTGATCATCAATCAAGCTTTACTACCCAGTTAATGCCGCGTTTTATAGTTCCCATTACTAAACATGGCAAATGTCGATACTTGCATGACTAATATCGTGTCCAGTAAAAACCGTTAATTAAATAAAATTAATATTTATCGCTCGTTAGGTGTCGTTTCCAAGAAATAAATAATCGTCACGTCGTGTGATGTAATCAATTAACTACAGAATAAAAATGAAAATTTGTTATACCTGAAAGTGCCATGCATCAAAACATGTAATTTGGGTGCCATAAAATAAAATAATAATATAAGGGTGAATAAATTTATACATACAGCAAAAGTGTGGATGCGGAAGAGGGAGAAACAGATTTATGCGGAAAACCTAAGGAAAGTTCTAACTTTTTGATTTTGCACTTATAGTATATGGGTCAAAAAAAGATAAGTACCTACCTAACTTTTCAGAAGTTCGATAATTGTATATACCTTATACATACAGTGAGTGTAATGGTTAGAACAAATTCGTTAAATGCTTGATTTGTCCATTGGGAAAAAAAGCTCGGACATGTCGATTTTTATTTTAAAAAGCGGGTTAGAAAAGGTTGTGAGTGTTTATACAGGATGTTCCAAAAAAGACTATAATGACTATAACTTACATTTTTTTTAAATGAAATGCCCTATTTATTATTTCATTTTTAGTTTGTACGGTGAAGATAAACGTAAGTTTTATCAAGGTTTTTTATACTTAAACCTTGCCGTTTTTGAAAAAAATCGAGTTTTGTGATTTTGCAGCGTTTATTTTTTAATGTTCAAATTTTTGGTAGCTACTAACGCAGAATTACAATAGACTAAATTTTATGTTACACTTTTTAAAAATTCGGTAAAATGTACAAGATGTACTTACAATATGAAGGATATCCAAAAATAAATTGAACCCAGTTTTTCAGTACCCACGGACTATTGTAGCCGGTATAAGAGGAGGCTTTCTGGCGTGTTTTTTATTACTTGTCGGAGAAAAATGATAAAAATTAATGGCATCGGGAAACGGAGCATGATAAGGTGATAATAAACACGAAATACGAAATGCATGCCAGATATTACAACCCTAACTTCCTTCTGGAACATCATCCATGCTTCTCGACATCAGTAACTCTTTCGTAAACATAGAGTTACCGAAAATTTATGGGGACGAGTTAATAGTTATAATATTTTTCTAGAAAATTTCAAAGTAAGCTCATATAGTTTAGTCCTAAAAAGAAGAAGAACCAAAAGTGTTGATATCTGGAGATGTTTCCAATCATTTGTATCTCAGATCGCATGAAATAAAATTACTATATACATACATACATACATGTACACTTACAAACCTACATATTTTGCAAATGATCTATTTATTACATAGTAATATAATTGGTATAGCAGGTACCGAATTTAACAATTAATATTCGTCAATTGATGTTCATTCAGCCAACTATCATGAATCAAGAAGTAGGTAGGTACAGTTTCGGATAACAAAGGACATCGATCGTTTCCAGTTCGGCATAAGTTTTGTGTAAATTCAACTATCACGCGAATTTGCTCGAAAATCTCGGGCACCCGCACAATATTAACGTAATTATGAGTACCTCGTGTATAGAAGTTAGATACAAATTAAATTGCAGGTTGGAAGTCAAATTAATCGCGCCATGGCCGATAGTCGTTAACTCAATTGGTCGCATTCAAATTAACTGTTTCAAAGTTCCAACAGTGCATGAAATATTCAGATTGACACTTTTTACGCTGTAAAATATTAACTCGATTTGCGAGGCGATAATATCGAATTTTCAATTACGCGAAAATTTTGGAACAATTCTACGTTTTGAATCCAATGTGTAAAAAATAATAGCAAATTTATTTCCATGAATTTTTCATATAGTCACTCACATACATACATCAGTATAATTTTGTATGTCCATAAAATTTTAAATTTTCTAAAGAGAAGTCGTAAATATCCAGTCAGCGTCACTTACACTCTAAGAAAATCATCCCCCGATAATGTTAATTAATCAGTACTCATCCACGGCCAATTCATAAATCAACAAAGAAAAAGGACAAAAATCCCATTCTAGCCGAAGCAGCGGCTATTCGTATTTTCTCTAGATCCTTTGTTTATGAGAACAGAAGAGCCGTGAATAAGAAGTCGGCATCTGGATGTCCGCAGAATTTTCTCAGCTAAAATAATAGCAGCACCCTTCTCGTTTTCTCTTTGCGAAGGTGACGGCGTTCCAGCCTCTCTAAGAATGCCATAAATTCCCTAACCTCCAACTGCCTGACAAACGGAAAATGTCCCAGTTATTTCCCTTATCAATTTGATAGAGATTCCCGCCCGCCGCTCTCTTATTTCTTTTTGCCGTGTTAAAAAGCAGAGAGGTAGAAATTATTTTGTCGGAAAAATTTCAATCAACTTCAATATTACTTTGCCCGTCGCCGGAAAATTTTCCTGTAGGATATTGTTGGAAAAATACCAAATATAATTTTCGAATGAATGGCTGGTCCAATAAATTTTATTATTATTTTTTGTTATTTATCCGCTTTTCACGAGTACTTAATCTAATTCATCAATAATTTCGAGTATTTGAGTGAACATGAATTGTAGCTTTTCATGCTACGATAATTTAAAAAAATAGCGTGATAACAGCATTTGGTTGTTTCATGAATTTTTGTATTATCTTACATCACTATGTAGCATTCCTCTCTTAGTCATTGTACCTACTAATTATAATTGCAATACCAACATGTGATTAAAAACAATGCCTGAATCGTTTGGCACCACCAGGTCTATCGATATTTTTTGCCAAGTAAGAATGAAATCTAGTGAATTTCTTTATCATTATTGCCCAGAATTGTATTTGGAAAATATTAATTTGCAATTTCCTTGAAGTTTTCTTATTCGTTTCATACATTTAAGTGAAATACTGAAATTGATTGCAGTTTTTCAGTGGATTTCATTGGATCACCTTCTTCTTTCTTCCTTAATAACTCCTTGAGAACCTTAAATCCTGGAATTTTTAGAATATACATACACACATAATGTTTGCTACACCCACTGCACTACTAATTTCAGCCAAGTCACACAATGGTGTTGAAAAACTTAATGAACCTCACAGGAAGCTAACTTATCCAGTCAGGAAGGCAGTTCCTCAGAATATTTTGACATTGTTAAAGGTGCTTAAAAATAGATCCTTGATATCTGTAAGATAGCAAGGAAGAGTTTAAAAGGTTTTTAAGATCCGTCCCTGCATTTGTATCGTGTGTCGACTTAAATCCGCAGCACGAACACGGCCTAGACATGACTGACTCATATTTTGATGTATGCAAATTACGCTATTCGGATGTTTTTTGCCATTTCTACTCCCGTATTCCTTTGAAATATGATGTATGTGCAAGCCCTCAAAATTCTTCGTTACGGATAAGGGTTCGAGTTGGCTTCTCACATGCTAATATCTCGTTATATTCTTGAATCTACTGGAATTTTTAATAAAGCGGAAAATTTCAATGCTTTTAATTCGCATTTCTGTAAGTACGTACATTTTTCCCATCTATAACCAATAAATGTAGAAGCTGTCGATGAGACATTACATTCAAATTCCAGTATGTGTGTATATGCGCATTGAATTGAATGTTCCAGGACAAAAATTTTATTTCTTCACATTAACCCTGCATAGGTTGCGTTTGTGGAATTATAATATTGACGTGGAGTTAAAGCTAAGGGAATATTAGGATCTCTAGAAATATATTTTTAGAGAACCCTTTAATCTCTACTTAATCCTACAGATCATCCGAGATTTTTTCTTTGAATTATTTTTAATTAACTATTAAGCTACTCAATACTTTAATACTTTTAATAAAGCTAGCGACGGCAGACAAAAAAAAAATTTATCTTTGAAGTTTTCAATACTTTAGAATCCTTTGAAATTTTTTCATATTTAACAATAAAGTTGGTAAAAAGAAGACTTTCATTTAAAAGATAATATTAGCAAAGAAACGAATGTTTGGGAATAAACGAATTATCCCAACTGTTGCTGCTGAATCCCCTGTCACCAAACAAACAAAAAAGCGAATCCCACAGGCACGTATAAAAAACAAACATTAGTTTCCAATTACGGGTCGATTTTGATTATCGTCCTATATATAATCTTTTCCATAAACTTTTTAGTACAATTAATTAATGATTACGTTATTTTGCAGTATTTGAGCTTAATTTTCCAGTATAAACAATTTATACGGACATGTTCAAACATGTGTCGTTATAAAACATTAATGTATCGTCCTCTCTCATAATGACTATAAATCATTCAAGCTAGTATAAAGTGATGGGAGGCGGAGATTCCAGTGAATATTCATGAAAGGATAACAAACCGATGAGAGTTACTCGTGTTAAGTAAATTTATATAAACAAACGAACTATTTTTGCGTGTATTATATAATTTCTAGATTAGGCTTAAATATCTTGAAGTACCTAAATAAAAAACTATTCTTCACAAACGTTTTTGTAAAGAATACCTATATTAGGTATATTTTCAATTCCAAGTGAAAAAATATGGGATAATATCATTTTTTAAGGCTCACTTGTATGTGAAAACGTCCTTCCCTTATCACTTCCTCTTTTCACGAGCACCTCTTTTGTCGTTTAATGTCAGTTATTTGTCTCCCCTAAATACTTACGACAGCAACTCATAAGAAAATGCCGCAAACCGAGAGAAATTCAAACGTGCGTGTGGTTCAAACTCGCGACTTTGCATATTTAGCAAAAGCTCTTCTGGCACAACACGCTTGTTATTTGGAAGATATATCTCATGGAGTGTAATTAGGCTTATTCCAGTATTTTGTAAGTAGTTTTTATTGGACAGTTTTAACTCCGTTTTATTTATTACGACAATGTTCTCTATCAGTTTTTTACACAATTATTTGTAGGGGTTGTTTATAGCCTTCTGAAAGTATATTATCTATTTAGGTATAAGTGCAGGTAATTAAATTAAGGACTGAAAAAAAAAATTGAAATTATCTAATTATATCGAACAGTAAATGTTAAACGGGTCGTTATAATGACAGAAGTTTTTTAATTTTTTCGAGCCGAAGCTTGTCAAATATTAATTGCGAGGCAAAGTTAAAATTCATCTCGGATGGTGCCGAGCAGAAAAGGATAAATGCAAGTTCTTAAGATCCGAGTTCCGAGGAACGTTAATACTTTTGCAACGTATCCTTTCGTTTCTTTTCGAGAAGACTAAAGAGATAGCGCCCGTTATTGTGACCTAATTCGAGCACTTAAATGTGAAAATTGGCGAAGGAGAAATTCTTTTATTTTTCCAGTTCCTTTCGTCTTTGATCTGTTTGAATATTTAAGTTATAAGAATATTCTTGTTGCAACTTCTGCACCTCTTTCTTGTAAAAGATACGTCTTGAGCGTTCTGTTTTAGCAAAGCGCAATTGGTTTTGAAATAAATTCCTGCAAACCTTCCTTTTTCTGTAAGACTCGCTGTAGAGGAAAAGCGATTGGTAAATGCAGTACCAGTAATCTAATTATATAATTCTTTATACTTAAATACCATTTAAAGGTCAGGTCTTCTGCGTTTCAAAAATTTACCAAATAAAGTAGTTCCGATAGGTAATTCCGATAAGGATTGAACTGACGATAGACATTTTTTTATCATATTTCTACACCTAATATTATCTTCGTATAAAGTTTGTCAATTTGGTTGAGACTGAGTGTACTCACTAGCCCTTTACATTCTGTCGGTTTAAATTTAATAGAGGTTACAGGGAGAATGACATATCCTGCATCAACAAGTTTCATAATGTGTACATTCAGGTTCTGCTGCCGTACAAATAGAAAGTTGGTTGGTACTGGATACTGTGGTATTTGCAGAAATTCTAGTTAGTAAATTAATAAACCGTTAATTAAGATTCGGTCTTACCTGAGTTGTGTATTAGCGCTTGTTGCGGAGGCAGCGTTGCCGGTGGTTGCCATTGGTGACCTGGCCGGAAATGCAGGCGCTCGGGGACTTCCGCTAAGCACATACTCTGAAACAGAATTTCTATATTTACAATTAATGCGGATTTTCGAGCGTAGTTACGGCCAACCATACACAGACTAATTACTGTGTCTGAATTGTTAATCAGTTTAGAAATTCTTTCGCGCTCTTGCTTTCGGCAGTGGTTATTAACAGAGAGGATGTTTTTTTCTTTTGATCGTAGAGAGTAACTTTAACAATTTTAACTTTTCATTTTAGTAATTACAAATCGAGCAAGCAGCATTCGGAGTGCTGTTTGTAGCTGAAATGTAACGCTTTGTTTTAAATGTAAATTAACGTTAAAAAATTGATAAAAATTACAAAGCGCCGGCAGGGCCAAATTGAAATTCCATTTTAAATTTACATGTTCTGAAGTTAAAATTTCTTAATAAATATTTCATCAAAATACATAATACTAAAGACTGATAGTTAATATTGATAATGGTAAATGAGATGAGCCCTCTCCAACATTCCAAAGCTGATGGTATATCTATGGCATTGTCACTTCATTTCATGGCATATGTGAAGTTTACTGCCCCTATGTGTGAAATAGTTTTATGGCAAAAACCCTCCCATCAATATTTCATTTTACCATCCAATTTATTTTTTACTTCAATATTATCGAGTGTGACCCAAAACTGTCGTGTCCAATTCACTCGTTTGAAGGCATTGAAAGTTCTTGCATACAACATGACTTTATACTGTAATGCATATTGTTTGGTCACTTGTGGCATTTTGAATAATATGCTTACTAAGGTAAATTGAAAAAGTATAACTCTTGATTCTTCAATATGCAAATTGTATTAAAAAGTTTGATTTTGAAACATGAGCAAATAATCCTAAAGAGAACAGAAAGAACTGTACCTATAATAACACACATACTTTAATATATTTTTGTTATAAAAATAACTATACACACGTTTAATTTATCTAATTTCGAATTAGAGGCTTGTTTGTTCTACCTTTCTGAATTTACTGAAAGAAAATGAAGTCTCTGGAGGTTTCTCACGAAAGATAAACTACTCAAATTGATTATATTGGTTTGAGCAAGGAACGATTCAATTAAAATAATTGATAGCTAACCGGCTTATCTTCTGTTGAAAAATATAGCATCCTTAAAATTATTACATCTGATGGAAAACTCTACTTATCATTTACATTTTATTACTTAACACGAGTAATAATTATTTCTTATATTATAATATGATTACAAGGGAGACTTGCAAGTGAGAAAATAATAGAGATGAGACATGTAATAATCCAGGAGCGCTCTAAAAAAGGAATAGCTTATTTTGTAAACGTAATAGTGCCAATAACCCACATTGGGAAGGCTTAATAACATTCCGAAATATTTTTTCTGCGAAGAATAAAATACAAAATTTATCAGCACTCAAGTCTAGCCGGCTCCCACTAGATTTTATCCCGTTGCGAAAGTGGCAGCGAGCAGTAAGAAGAGGCGCTTTACATTCATTCCCATTCAATTCCCAGTGGCAATTATTCGCTGTCTAACTGACACTGATGGACTTTGGATTCCAAGGAACTTGACAAATTCTGATAAAATATAGTATAGGAGAAATGAAGGGTTGCCACAAACAACCTGTTTATATGTGCTTCAACTTTGCTTGGAAATCAGGCCGGCTGGCTCAGAAAAGATTTAAGGGTCGGTTGTAGAACATACATTTAATCTGCAAATTGTCTGTAAATCTGCAGATGTGAAGAAAAATTAATTTTATGTCTGTTGAGATTAATAGTGCCAGTAAAATGTTACAGCACTTTGCAGACTTGATAACTTATTAACAATTAGCACCTATATAGTTAATTAAAGAAGTTCATTGATGCTAATATATGAAATTGTAACTTTCTGGAAATAAAAAGAAATATATTTTTCCTTGTTTATATATCGTACACATGCATATTTTCTAGCAACGAATATCACTAAAACAACCATATATCATCTCTAATCACTACTGCCTCATCCGAACATTATACTCCGTATCTTCCTATGGCCTTTCGGTAGACAGACAATATTTTAAGAATTTAAATTTAATCAGCATAATACAGTGGCACGCTTGCAAAACGCGTATCAAAATGGAATAAGAAAAATAACGGCCATAACTCTTGATGGGTGCCGAGTTGACAATTGCTTTTCCCCCAGTATCTCGTCTCTGCGTCAAGGGAACAATGTTTCAAACAAATGTTGCTCTGTTGCTGTCTTCATGAACGATACCAAGGCTAATATCGAATTGAGCTCAATAAAAATTCACGTAGCAGCGCATTATCCGTCTCTTTTTTCTCGGCGATAATTTTTAAATTCTGTTATTAATGCTCCGAAGAGGGTGATAGTAAACTCGAACAATTCGCGTAAAGTGTTTTAAGCACACGCGGTGTTTTATTGAACAGAGTTAGTAGGTTATTGGAATTAAATTTTATCTAATTTAATTTAAGAACATTAGGAACAGATTCGAATATATTTTTGAAAAAATAACTTTAAAATTTTCTATTGCAGTTTAAAAGATAAAGATAATGCTATGTTAAATTTTTGGTTTATTATTTGTATTTATTATTCTCTTTATGCTCTAAACATATTTTCCGATGTTATCTTCCCAGAAACCCTAAATGTCATGTAAGCATTTTTGGCAAGTTTGTACGTAGCTTTCCAGTCGCGAATGGCACAAAACAAAGCAAAACAGGCAAATAAATAACTCCTTTTTTTAAAGTATAGTAATAAAAATGTATAGTGAAAGTCAGTTTAAATTTATAAGTAATGCCAATTCTTTGTTTCAAGATTTTAGAACTCTGCGTACAAAGATATACCAACATAGTGTATGCAAAATATACAGAGTTGGGCAAAAGTCCGGAATAAAATTATTATCTTTTGAACCAGTAATTTAAACAAAAAACGCCGAAACACGTAAATTGATTTTATATTGTAAGGATTTGTTGCCAATAAAATGATTTTTTTTTCTTCAACCCCTTAGTTGCAACCCTACCCAACTTTATTTTTTCAAATGCAAAGGTATGTCGTGTGTAGGGTCATTGAAAAGTCCGTGAAAAATGGAATCTAAAACATACCTTTTTTTTTTATTTTTCTCATGTTGTTATTTGGAAATGAGCAAAAATTTCTTTTAAAAACAAAAAAGTTACAAATACCTTTTTAGTGCTATCGACGTAGCAATGTTGAAAATGCCCTTCACCATCTATTTGACAGGCTCCCAGGCATTGGTAAAACGTAATATCGATAGCATATCTTTAATTCTGAATGACTTTTTAATAAAAACAGGCGAACCTTTGGTAAAAAAAACTTGTACAAAAATGCAACACCTGTTTTCCTTTTTGAAGTTCACTGATCAACAATGGCTTAGATTTAAACCCATTTTATGTTTTTGTTTTTTCTTAAAACATAATTTTCAACGAATGTTGATGCTAAATTGCCTTATCAATTTTAAACGGTAAATCAATAAAATTTGGTGTGCTGCCTGACCAGGCTCGCCTGCTTTTAATAAAAGTTCATTCAGAATTAAAGATAGGCTACCGATATTAGGTTTTACCATTGCCTTGGAGCCTGTTAAGTAGAGTAAGCCTTAATTCACACGTCGATACCACTAAAAAAGTATTTGCAACATATTTGTTTTTAAAAGAATTTTTTGCTCATTTCCAAATAACAACATGAGAAAAATAAAAAAAAAGGTATGTTTTAGATTCCATTTTTCACGGGCTTTTCAATGACCCTACACACGACATATGTACCTTTGCATTTGAAAAAATAAAGTTGGGTAGGGTTGCAACTAAGGGGTTGAAGAAAAAAAAATTCATTTTATTGGCAACAAATCCTTACAATATAAAATCAATTTACGTGTTTCAGCGTTTTTTGTTTAAATTACTGGTTTAACAGATAATAATTTTATTCCGGACTTTTGCCCAACCCTGTATAATTCATAAGTAACTGTTCTAAACTTACTAGAATATTATAATGCACGTTGTTAGGATTCAAAACTCCCTTCCGTGATTTAATGACAAATACGAAGGATTACGGCATTTAATTAAACCCGTTCTACCTGATACTGTAAAGATAAATATAACTAGTTATACACGTGTGACAATTTCGAGTTGGAAATTGTAAATTAGTAATTGCGGCGTCGTAATTAGAGGACGCACCGTTCGCATGTCCTCCTATTTAGTCCCAAATTCAATTTTCTATGGAGCAACAGCGTGAAGTCACGAGATATCAAATTCAGAAGATATGAATTAATTAAGCGAACGTCCTTGGAACATTCGAACAAAGTGATTTAATTGGCTTTAAATAGGTGAGAAATATTACAAATTATCTGTTTCTCAGATTTTTTGCCTGTATTTAAATTGTATAAGTTTGTCCATTGAAATTTACCGTGTATTCCAGATCATATACCATCATATATGTATTTAGCATTGCATAAAAAAATATGTTTTTATAAAAAAATCAGTTCACACAAAACATGTAAGGGTTTATTTTGTACCGTTAAATTTTAATAAGTACGGGCTAAATTCCCCCTTGGAGAGCGAGCTTTTGGAAAAAAACCTTTCCCGGTCCACCTACGTCGCTTATTGCCAAAAGTTCTGTAACTAGCAATACAGAGAGAGGCTTGAGGGTAGAGGGTAACATCACTCAAAGCCATGGGGCGTTGATCCACAAATACATACAGAGCGAAGTGAGTTAATTGCTAATTGCTATTTGAGACGGTTGCCGAGCGACAGTGATTTAGATGTTTTCTCGCTCTTTCTTCTACAAGCACTGTGGTCACAAAGCGCAATAGGATCATTGAAAATGAAAACAAAAAATTTACATGCATCGATTTAAAAAATGCCTTAAAATTTCTTTTGAATTTAATTGAATTTGAATTGAATTAAATAGAAAAAAGTTTATCCTTCATAATTCATAAAATAATTAATTAAATAACCAAATAATCATGCACTTTTCCATTCGATGAATAGTACTAATTTTATTTAAAAATAGGATATTACAGAAATAAATAAGTAGCTTTTTAAAGTCAGGTGTGAAAACAAATTCTGAACCAATAATATTATATGGAAATTAATACCTATCGGGTGTTTCTGTCCAGCCGGTTAGAATCCACCTCCCCAGACAAGCATTATGATCTTTCCTGAATTTAGTCAACCGTGAAATATAGCTTAGGGTAAATAACAAGTAAATCTGCTTCGGCGAGGAATATACAAAAATTCTTGGAAACTGGTGCAGTGGAATGAATTAATATCAGGGAGTTAAGGAGTGTTCGGGGTGGGTTGGAAAATGAAATGAAGTGTTTACCCCATAGAAACGAAATCGATCTGGTTCGAAATTAAAATCCTGATTAGTTTTGTTTTTGAAAGAATAGAACGTTTTTGCAAGGAATTTGATTGAATGCGCTTGAAACGCTTTTCGAATTTTCTGTATTATTGCAGTATGAAGAATTTCTGTTTAATTGAAATATACTCGAGCACATTGAGACAAAAACCGTGATAAAAAGATTGGATTGAATGTGTATTAGCAAAATAAGCACTAATATGCCATTACAAATTTACTAGTGTAGATTTCTTAATTAATTAATCGTACCAAGAAAATAAGGCTCAGACAAAAAAAATTACTATATATCAAGTCTATACCAATTATGACTTTTTAAATAAGCGAAATCGATAAATCAATCTGATCCTGAGGAATCTTTACTTTAATTACATCTCGCAATTAGGTACTTATTTGTATCTTTAAAGCATTATCCATACCTACCAGCGTTTAAAGCATTTACACTTATAGCATTATAGAGATAAATATTTTCATTTAAATTACAGTACATGTAAAATAAATTTCAATTGTTAGCCGTAACGTCAAATGTACTTATTCGACTTTTGTAAATCCCATATACAATAGCTCTTTCTTAAGAACTCGCCATAAACTCAATTTCAACATCTTTCGGTGGAAAAGCAGGAAACTTTCTCGACCAGCCCGGTCGTAAAGTCCTGAATTCTATCGGAAACCGTCACAAACAATTATAGAAAACGACTAGATGATAGAGATGTACAGTTAATCCGGAGGTGTCGAGAAGAAGGGCAAAAACAAAAAAAATCTAGAAGCGGTTTTCGGACGGTAATCTAAATTGAACGGGGTTAAATTGAGTGGCGGGGCTCCAGTGAGCTTCAGGTAATGAATGTTTATCGGGCCGAATCTCGGCTCGTCGTCCTCAATAAAGTAGAAAAGGAGTAGAAGAGAAAATTTCGTTTTTACATCAAGAGTCGCCAGTTTCATCAATCGATTTCCTTACAATTTGATCTTCCCTCACCAACGTATAAACTGCTTGTTTTTGCACTTTAAGGAAAACACATTTTTCTAGCGTAAATGGATTCTTGAAAGAAAAGTAAACCTATAACCTATTTATACCTGCTAAAAAGGTATAAAGATTATAAAGCTTTTTATCCAAGTTGCTGCAATATTTTTTATAATCCACTTATTTCACCTATTGCTTACTTACAATTTTTTAAATGTTTTCTTATGAAAGTGTCTCAAGTTTTTTTATCTAATTTTTGACAAATAAGAGAATTGTAACAAACTTTAAATATTGATACTAGAGCATAGAATTGACTTGATTATTAAGTGAATTCTAATCCTAAAGTTATCATTGGTACCAAGTAAAATAATATCCACAATCTGTACGATCTAACCTCATAAAAACTTTCTCGGAAGCATAACGAAAAATGGTTGCGATCGAACGATCTCGGTAGGACCGCAAATATTTATATATAGATCACGTGCAACCTTTATTTCATGCTATTGAGTTTTCTAACTACAATCCCAAAAGAGCGGACCCGAAAAGACTAAAATAAAAATCAAAAATAATCTCGTCAAAAGTTGATCTGAAGGCGAGGAACAATCTATGGAGTAAACTTCGGCGATTTATTGGGTACTGATGAAAGTTTTTCGCATAAATTTATCTTTCCGTCAAATCAGATTTATAGACGATTTTTATCTTATTTGCGTTATAAGAGCTTAATCCTTAATTCGACACTATTTGGAGATTTATTTGGCTTAAAATTCTTTACTGTTTCATTAAAGGTTTTATTGCAGCAAAGCTTGAATTTAAAGAACAGAGCCGTATTCATTGTTTACCTACAGTTTTTTATACAGGTGAAATTACACATAGTTATTAGATTTATAAATCAAGTAGTAGACATGGTAAATGATAGGTATAATTAATAAGGTCTTAATGATAGGTCTACCTAATAAATTAACATTTACTACAAGACATAAAAATTTCATCGAGGAAAAAACATGCCATAAAACGTTTCCCAAACTTTGCAAAACTCCAAAGAATCAACAGTTACGTCTGGAAAATGAGAGGTTACTGAACTCCGGCTTTATTTAAAAACAAGTTCGAACTCCGCCGGCCGCCAAACAAGCAGGTATAATGTGACAGAATTTTCAACGAGATCCGGAAAAACTCACCGATGCTGTCGAAATGCTCGACCATCTTCTGATCCCTCGTCAGACTTCGCGGATGCATGGGAGTTCGAAGAACGATCCACAGAGGTCGCAACAAAAACTTTGCAACAAGACTCACCGATTGTTTTGTTTTTCGAGCGAGGTATTCACATAATTTGACAATCGGTACGCACTTTAGAGGAGAACGGGCGAGATGCGACGGATCTGCTCTACGGGTGTTCGTTCCTCCATATCGATTGCCCCAGTTTTTAGGATTCAGGACCGGGCGGGGAGTTTTCTTGATTCTTGTCTAGGTAGTTTGGGATTTGAGTATCGTTACTTATTGAATAATTTATTGGAATTGTAGTTTCTTTTCCAAAGCTCCCTTTCTAAGGTTCGTTCCCTTCCCGTCTGGTAATTTAAAATGTGTTGTTCTATTAAAGCAATTAGTTTTGCTAATCGAATGTGAAATAGGTAAACCGCAACACTCGTAAATATCCAATTTACTTCAAAATTTCGTTCTCTTTGTACAATAATGACTTTTCTTATCCAGTTAACGCTCGCGTCGATGGTAAAAAAATGATTAAATTATGACACAATTTTGAAAATCCGTCTTCGCGTATTTCGTCGCCTTTTGAATGTAGATAGAATGATTCTATTTAGCCTGGTACACATTTTACTCGTAGTCCCAAGTTAATTGTATTTTCGCCTGAAACACATCCACATGAGTTATTCTCGCCGAATTTCCTATTCAGCTTTATTTTCCCAGAAACGTTATTATAATATTCCCTTTATGAACTTGTTCATGTAGCCGTAAAAAGAGAATTTCGGGTAAACCATATCAGACAAGCCGCGGTCGCAACAATTAATTATTAATCATGGTAAGCAGCGAAGGTGTGTCGGTCTAATATTTTGTTGTACGCAAAATACAAGGCAACATCATTAAAAGTTGTACTTCAACCGATTTATAATGGTATAATATGACAATATTTGCCGCTGCTTCATTATGAGCGAACAAATTGTGTGGTATTTTTATTTAAAACTAGATTGTTGGAGCATTTGTGTGTATGTCAGTACATATAGTCGATAGGATTTGCCTTGGTTCTATAAAAAGCCTTGAGGTAAGTAAGGGAAAAGCTTAGTAAGAAGGTAAAAGCTTGCTGTACATACTCATTAAAACAGGTCGAAATGGACTTGTTCCGAACATAATTGCAAGTCCGAAATGTATTATTTTTTCTAGAATGAATGAACAAAATTTCAATAAAGAAGTGCACGAGTCCAAAATAAAACGGTAATTGCCGAAATTCTTTATATTTTAATTCGATAACAAACAATACAAAAGACGAAAAAATGAAAATGAAAGCATTTTTTTAACGTGGGTAAGTGATAGGTTTAAAAAACACGGTTTGGTTTAGAATTCGCATGACAACGATATAGTATTTTCCGGACTAGTCCGGGAACTGAACTTTCCTTAAAGGAAAATGGTCCCGGAAGTGAATATTTTCCGGACGGTTTCCGAGTGAAATTAGAACATACATGAAAAAATGCTAAAAATGCTAATTTCTTTGATTAATGTTAGGCAATTGCTATTAACATTATAATAGCAAATTTTATTTTAATAAAAAAAGAAACCAAATTTTAATAAAAAAAATGTCCATCCCCCTTCACCGTCTTAAGCAGATTTGCTATAGTTTAATGAGATTTTAATTTTATTATAGAAGCACCAAATGAAACTTAATTAATCAACAGAAACAATCTTGTTTAACGGCAAAATAATCTGATTAATCGTTGATTATAATATTTTTACGAACCTAATAATTTGTCTAGCAAATTCGTCCGATATTTGAACCATCTTAATTGCTACATTCCGTTTTAACGTAAAATCTCTATTCGCGCAATTAGTAGCGGAACATACGCTGTTAAAAGAATCACTTCAAAATGCATGTTGCATAATGAATGAAGTTATGAAGTGAGCGCTCATCGCAACGAAAATTGTGGTCACGTACACGGCCGGCGAGAATACTTTTATATGAAAGGCAAAAATAATCGTATTTTGGAATCCAACAGAAATTTATTACAGCAGAAATGGAAATTCGAGATATTTTTTTCGATAGCTATTCGTACAATCAATTATTTTGCATTCAACTGAATCAATTTTTATTATCAACCATTTTCTAAATATAAACAGGTTTATAAAAAATCAACAGCCTTATACATAAAATAATCTCTTTTCTAACAATCTAAAATAATCTAATATAAAACTTTTTTCTAACGATGTTATTTATAGCAGGGGAATCCATTTCCGATTCGTGTATTCTGATGACATTTTATTCCCCCTGTCCAGTTCCCTTTTTAATTGGAATAGGCTTTTGTCTCACCTCTTTTTGCTACGTTTATTTGTACTTGCTTATTTGTTAAACTCGTTAAAGCCCCATCCGCTGCCCTTGACCAGGTGAATTGCCAAACTACTCGTTTCTATGGTAATGAGAGTTGATTACAGTACTGGACTGGATAAAGTCGCCAATTAGAAAGGGTTGAAGAGCGTTAGGATTAATAAAAGTTCTGAGTTAGAGTAGAGGCCGAAAGGACGTACGGAACGACCTTCTTCCGCTTTTGAGCAATAATTACTCGGGTTGAAAACGAATTTTGAATCGGTCGTCGGTATATCGGGAAACCGGATAAAAGCGTTGTCTGCTGCAATGAGAGATGTACGATGGTCAGCGTTTTAAATGTCTTTTCGCACAGTCATCGCTTTGCGGAAAAATCTAATGATACGGTGATTTACTTCCAACCATTAATTAGGATCAGCAACGATTAAGTAAAATTGTTCCAAATGATTAAGTAAATAGAAAGCTAATGAATTTAATACACAATTCAAATAATTAAAGACACCAAGAAGAAAAAACATCAACAGAGATGGGCATTAAAATTATGAAAATAAATATTAATAATTGTAAAAAAGTTATACAAATGGTACACTCAAAAGTCAAATACCGAAGACAGGTGAAATTGAAATTGAAATGTCGAAAACAAATATAAGCTTTAATGTTCAGCTTCGACGAACAGGATGACACCGGGAGTAAAAAGAATCGTCAAAGCTCCAATATTACCATTGCTGATCATATGGCTGATCATGCTTTTAACGGTGTTTAGTCCGTCGGCACAAGCGTGTCCTTGAATATTCATTACCTCTTTTTATATTGCCAGTCCGTTTGGGGATATTACCAAAGGGTACAAGTAACCGGCTCAAAGGTGGACCGAGGGCGCAAAAAATATTTCAATTTATGCTTACCCCTTATTGATCTACTTGAATTTCTACATTATTGTAGCCCTTCAGAACTAATCTTGCTCATTATTGTCAGTAATATGCAGTTTCTACTTTCTCCTGGACGAATGCCAGAACACTGTATACAAAAAAAACAGTAGGTAGCTCATAACTCATTACAGTTATGTAAACACAATGAAATAAACGTTAACGCCAGATACAGCAGGGCGAGTTTCTCTCCATATCAAACTATTGTCTTCAGAACTCATTATCCACTTTGAAGCCAATTCTGTTCACTCAACTGGACTATCAAGTGAAAGAGGATATCTTGCTTTGAATTTTACGCTTCAACTAATTCTAGTTCTTTGAGTTCCCTATTCGCATCTTCCATGTCCCCCGAAGACCCCACCTCTTCACTTGCCCTTCGGATATATCTAGTAATTTGTAAGTTTAAACACGACGATATTTCGCAAACTTCTTTAGTTTCTTTCTTCTTACATTAAATTAAATACGTTTTTCGAGACTAAATAATAAACACGTTTAATATTTACTGAATTGCGCTAATGCACTTAAAACAAGAGCAGGCAACCTTTTAAAAAATACTTAGATACATTAGTTCCTCTAATTTAATCTTTAACATGGGACACTAAGCTTTTTACGTCTTTCGATAATGACCATCGACATGTTGTCGCCGCCATTATCTCCTCAAGAAGTAGTCGAGTTGTAGCAATAAATCCTCTTAGGCCCGCAAAGAGGCGCACATGATGTCGAGATATCTACGGTCTTAACACTTCGTGGCTTTAGAACATCCACTCCTTGACATCAGACACCACAAATTGTCTTAGATACTCATGTTTTGCATCCACTTCAACAATCGTCCTTTAAACAACGATATTTATCACTTTTTAATGTATTATTAAGATCGTGTATTAATTCGATTATTATCTTCGAGTTGATTCAATTTTTCAAATGTATTGGGGATTCTATATGGAAAAGTAATCCAGGTGTAAGAATGTATTTTGTTTTATTTGAGGGAATAAGCCGTAATTCCTTTATAACGAAATAAATGGAAAGCAGTATATCGCCAATATAGTAGGTGCATTATAAACGAATTGAAATTCATGCCGAATCTTAAAAATATAAAAACCTTTAAAGACCTAACGAAACTTGAGCGCAGCGAGCGAGTGCGAGAGAGCAAAATGAAAAGCCCTGCATTACCATGGAAAAGTAACGCTTTCATAAGCAAATATAACGATTCTGCAAGCATTTTTCTGCGTCGTTTGGAATGGTAATCTCTTTGAGACAATGTCGGACGTGACATTCGGGCAATTACGGTTTTGTCACGGTCTCCGCAGTCGCTGGAGCGGTAGTCGCGGGCCAAAGCACGGAAAGTTACACCCGTCACAAGAGGAATTCGCAATAACCAAGGGCTCCATCAAGTGGCTCCTAATTTTTTTTTTGCAGTAGTGGTGAAATATGCGGTGCGTTCTCTAGCAGACACTCAAAAATCTGCACTTGTAGAAAACATGGCACCAAACAGTTATCAAATGAAAATAACTATATTCAAGTTGAAATAGATAATTAATACATACAAATTAAAAAAACCATCAAGTGGAAAGTACATTTAAACCGGCAATTAAATAAAAATTTACATCTAAATCTCCCTTCATAAGCATAATACACTTTGCGCTTTCATTTGAAAATGTTCTGTAACGAAATTATGCGAAATCCTATTCACGAGTAAAATTTAATAATAACCTGAGGACATTTTCCGATATAATTAGAGGTCAGACCGAAAGCTCTCCACTTTCCGGCTCCTCCGCTTTTTCCCGTTTTTTTCTGCGCATTTCCCATTCCAATTTTCGTATTCGAACGCAATATGAATATTAGATTTTCAAGTTTTATGTTTTCTAAAGACTTTATTGAATTCGTGCGCTTTACAATGCCCTCGATGTGTCTGTGTAAAACGAAAACAAAAGTATTTGACCCATTTACGTTACGAGCACGTTCGTTACATTAAGACCAATTCGTTCCATTTAATTTTAGGCATGAATTTTGGTGCTCGAATTTAGGAAAAATTTATCCAAAAACATTCCGTTGAAGCAATAATCTAAATTGTAGCAGCGAATAACAGCAGATTTTTTCAAATGACATAAATGTTTCTGATGAATGCAAATTTTATGGAATTTTTGCAACTTTTGAATTTGAACAACTGTTTTTTTTATATCACATAGTTATGTTTACGCAGAATTGTGTACCAAAATGTGTCTCTTGAGATGTATAAATTTATGCGCTTTGTGTAAGCATTGCAACAGATGCCTGTTTGCATTGTATATTTGTCAAACGCATTGATGCGTGTTGATTCCCTATTGAAAATGCATATGCATAATATATAAACGGAATTACAAAACCAGCATTAATATCTTTGCCTCATTTTCCTTCTGTTCAGTATCAACACTATCAACGTATGAAAAAGAAATACTCTTATACACCTACTTGTTCACATGTGAGCAAGTGTTTAGGTATATGAAAGAGGACAGCGACATGAAAGACTTCTTTAATACCAAAAAAACCAATTTTAGCAAGAGAAAAATTAATTACCTAATTATGTAACGAAAACTGATGTCTAATCTGTGGAAAGGATCTGAAGTGAAGAGCATGAAAGGCATAACTCCCGATAGAGAAAAACCTAAATAAAGGGCAGAAAAATACGCCTCCACTCCACATTTGGTAGATTGAAAATGCAGCATAAAAGGTCGATTAGTGGGGGTGATTGGCGTACTTTAATTAAAGAAAATCGGTCAGAGGCAAGCCGTACAGCTTGAAAGCATCGTTTTTTTCTTGACTTCAGCGGTAGAAACATAAGTTTTAATGATCAAGGTACTTATAAAAATCGGTAAGTTAAGACTTACTCTTTAGAATTCGATATGAGGTTTAAAATAAAATAAAAAGTTTACAGGTTCTAAGAATATCAAAAGTTTTTGAGAATAAATCCATTATAAGTAGCTGTGCTAAACTTGAAAATTTGTGACAAATACACCGTTCACTCCCACCAAAAAGGCCGGTGGCTCTCTCCCTAAAACTTATTCGGAAATAGTTATCGGTCAGAAAAGAGGATTATTTTTTATATCTAAATGTCACATATGTCTAGGGTACGTTATCAGGCTGTTATTTTGCAGTGAGTTAGCCGCTTTTCCACGCTTTTCCGTTTTCGAAACATTGTGTGCTTCTGGATAAAATCTCATGTCATGCGGATGTATGAAATGAAATTTCTAGGAAACCTGGAATAATCTTCTCTCGTTTCGCAAAATAACCGCATACGTCATAAGAGAATTTAGACAAGTTAATAATGCACTTTTGTTTCAGATTAAATCCTCTAGGTATTTTTGAAGTACCTAATAAAATAATCAACGTTTAATAAATGTTTTTAAATAAAGTTAATTACTGTACATAAGAAAATCGTTTTTTATGTTCCAAATTAAACGATAGTCGAGATATTTTATTCATATTAATTTTAAATGACCTCTTTATATATAAATTATAGAATTTATTATTTCATTGAAGGCAATTTCGCCATACAAATTTTAACAGTTTAATTTAGACACATTTCACTGTTCACGCTTGATTAAAATCGATTGAAATAAGTAATTGAACTGCATTATGTGGAGAAAAGTTTTGAGTGCGAAGTTCTCCAACTTTAGTATAAATTTAATTAAGTTCGTTTGCTTTACCTCCGCGCAATGGTGCAAAGAAACTTCGTTGCCATATAAAACTATCATTGTGCAGTCATGTAAAATTCAAATTTCCTGTATTGTAATTTTTAATTTTCGCAAAACAATGCTTATGCAGGCATTTATTCCTGAATGCTAAAATCGAATTCGCATATGCTCAATATTCGTGCAGCACGTATTTTTTTGTATTGCGTTTGAAAATTTTATTTGTCTTTTTTATTAGTGATAGTATCAATATAGCCAGCATGACATTATCGAACAAAAATCAGCGATTTGAATTTACAGCGAATGATGTTTTCAGACAAACAGTTACACTTTAACATTGGAAACATTAAATACGAGAATATCCGCTGAAAGCAATATAGCCAAATCGATTGCTACATATCGTGTAACTGATGGTTCCTGTTAAACAATACAGAGATATTCAGTTTGAACACTGTTGGTTATTTGCATCAGTAAAGATGGAATTAGTAAAATCGGGCGAACTAAAATGATTAAGATTAATTTTTACCAATTCGAATAAAAAACATTTATCCGCCTATAACTGTGGGTAATAATTGATGAGGCAAATGTGGATTAAAAAATGATGAAGCTGTGTTGATTTTTCAATTTTTTTTGTATCTGAATGGGATGTCTAAAAATCTGTTTCTATAATACTAAAAACGAAATAAAAGACTTATAAAGCTTAAGGACTTATTTCCGTTTACAAAAATCTGTTCGTAAAAGCTCGATTTCGGTATCGCCTCGACTCTAACAAATTATTTCTATTGAGTTGAAGTTCTTTCGGACCATAACAGTAACAATGAATGTATTGTGCCGGAACGACTGACACTTAATCTAATTGTATTTACACAATTCCCTATTCGTACAGATTGGCATTGCTGGATAGTACAGTTTCTACAATCGATATCATTTAGGAACGCTTTCAACTTGAAAATGCAGTTGGTATATGCGAGACATATGTGGTGAGTGCAATTACACCGTGAACTTATTTGTATTTCTAATGGTTGTCGAACTTTACGTAATTTAATAGAAAAGGGTGACATGTTCTATTTGATTTGATTCACTTTTTGTAGCGCCTCAAAAATAGCACAACGTTCAATATACTAAAATGATATTAACAACCCGAAAAAAGCTGTAAACTGAGTTAGGTTTTCATCAACTTTTTATAATTTTTATAACATAACTTTCAACATTAAATCGAACCTAACGACCCCTTTTTTATCCTACACGTCCAATTTCCAATGAAGGCGCGTACTTATTTAACTCGCCGAAAACTTTAAATCACCTAACAAAATTATACATTATGGTTCATTTAAAATTCAAAACACCGACTGACGTAAAAAATCCAGCGCCTTCAGAACTAACAGGAGTTCAGTTGTCAAAGCCAATGAGTAACAAGCTATGTTCACCTTAGAGCATCAGGGGTGAATTCAATTCATTTTTCACGGTCCAGATTAGAAGGTGAAAATACGGAAGTTTAAAAACTTGTACGCGGTCGCGTTTTTCATTTAATACATTGCAGCTGAGGGATGAAAACTCGCGGAAGAATAGTCTACAGAATCGGCATGGGAATGTTTATACCCCAATTTACACAAGGTAATACTTTATAAAATACGACTGGCATATTTTGTGTAATTAAACGTATTAACAAAACACATTTTCCTTTCCTAAAAATTAATATTTAGTTAGTATTTAAAATGTCGAAAATTTAAATTAATGAAAATTCACACAACCAGCTCTGGTGCCTAAAAGCCTCCTCCTTTTCTCGCGATGAGATACAACGCTTAAATGTCTCGACTATAAACGTAAAACTTTGCTAAAAGTATTTTTATAGCTCCCAGATTTCTAACGAAGGTTTACTGCCCTACCATCTTCTCCAAATTTCATACCAAGTGCTTCGTAGCGTCGCAATATTAGGTTTTATTTGACTTATAACAGTTTCGTTACGACCTTATAAATGGATTGTTACAGGCATAATATGAATGAATCTATCGAGAACGCGAATATCAGCTAATGTAATAATTGTTGTTTAGATTTGCGAGTTACGATTTGATAAATATACACTACAATAAGAATTCATTTATGTCCGTCAAAAAGAAACGGCTACCTATAATGGCAGCACAAAAGAAAAATTACGGAAAAGTATAATCAATCAACCAACTAGCAAACCGGAGTTTCCAAATCCCCGCGCGAATCAAAGGAAAATTTTATATGACATCGAATGAAAATACGGTTAAACCGAATGAAAAACGCGATGGACTTCTGGAATTGACGTTCCGAACACATTAAAGCTAGAAATGTTTAATTTGGTGTTTTGATGAGTTTTTATCGCTGCGGATAGATTTCTTCTCTGGCAATGCGCACTCGTTGAGCCAGAAGTGAAATTGAAGTTCCGCCAGACATGTTTCAAACGATCTATTGTGCTTATCGAAGTGTCTCGGCATGGTAAATTAATGATTAAACCATGATGCATCGATGTTCATTAATTAAAAGCTTTCTAATATTTATTATTCGTGTATACAAGGTAGAATTTTCATTATCTTATTAATAACTCATAGGAACAATAGGATAAAGATAGGTAATGCGTATAGTAACCTAATTTTTTTTTAGTTATTATGCGAAAACGTGTAAACAACAAGGCATGAATATATTGGAAGATGATGAAGGTAGAGATGAGAATAGATAAGAAAATGGAAAAATTAAAATGATATTGAGGAAGCCATTGATGTCTAAATATTTGTATTATCCATGGATAAAATACTGAACATCAAAGTACGAGTATATCAGATAACCGAATAATAGTGATAAACGAAATGTAGAAGTATCGTTAATTAATAGAAACGTATTATCAGAATTAAACTTCTATTAAGAAAATTTCTAAATTGCTTAAACATAACAAATCGTTCTGGCCTGCCCATCTTAATGAATTGTTCTTTCGCTCCTCCGCAAAACAACGGTTCCCGGTACCTTCCAAATTATGTTTAGATTGAAGCAATATTTCCTCGGAACACTTAACTGGGCAGTATTTCCTAATTGTACGGCGTTTAGTGACATCGGACCGAAAGACGTAGGAGAGGCGACGGCACGGGGACGACAGGGGAAGGAGATATGCGGGAGGGTGGCCAGCGGCACATGAAATATGAAGTCGACGCACCGTTGCGAGCGATCGAGACCCGAACATCCCCCGACTTGTTCGACGCATCCGGACTGGGGGTGAGACAATGTAACCAGCGGTGATACACCGACCCCTCTTGATGTAGTTTTCGTACGAGAAACAGCGGCGTAGCTACACATATGCCAAAAATCCAATCAATTTCCTATTATTTAGGTATCTGCAAGTCAAATAAGCAACTGAAATTGTCCCAAAAACAGGGCTTCTGCTCCTTTCCGGATCCATTTCGGATTTAGAGACTTTATGTAGGTAAGAGATTCATTTTTCCACTTTAGGTGATGTGCTATTTTATTCATCGTTGTAGGTACTCTTTCAACAGTTAGTTTATACAAAATCTTCGTCTACTTTCTTTTGTATTCAAGTTCTTAATCCTTATTATGTGCGATGGTATTCCATTTTCTGTAGTATATCTCTATTAGTCTTTTTGACTATACTTATTTGATCTTCTTCTTTATATTGTAAAGGGTAAAATCGAACTACTATGTTGCACCATTATCATGTAGTAATCACATTAAAGCTTGAGCTTTTTTCAAAATGTGGAAAAGCAATATTTTCAAAAAAATTAGGACGTCCCTGAAGCCGTCCGTTTGGACCCAAAAGCTACTAGATTGGACGCATAAGGCAGGGGTGAATCGTGATTTGGATTTCTACCTTATTCTTTGATGAATGCCTATTAAATCTGACATTAATAAGTGTTCTATTGTTGAATGAACGTACACTACGTGTATTTACGTTATTGGCCTAATAAAACGATGTGAGGAGACGTTAGTATTAATTGTCGACTCATCGTTCCTTAATTCATATACGTGATTTAATTTAAAAACGAATATCTCCATTATTCTCCATTATGATGGAAAAGAATTAAATTAAAAGAATCTTTAATTATAACAAACAAAATAATTTGGTTTAGAAGCATCTAATTTTGTTGGAATTTTTTGAACATGTACTTGATTCGATTAAAAAGATCCAAGAGGGTGCCCCAAAGAAGAAACTAAATTGTTCGTTAATTATGTGAAATCGCAGAAAACAAAAAAACCAAACAAATGGCCAGACGACGCAAAAGGAAAACTAAATTACTCTCATAAATAAATTAATTTAGTTCCAGTCTAAGTACGGAGCGACAACTGAACTAATTTGTTTTTTTAATTTGCCAATGAAATAATCTCTTTTTGAACCAAACGCGAGGAAAAAAACCGGAGACCGGCCAGAGTAATTTACGTTCAGAAAAGGTAAGTCAATAAAATTTAATTAGAAGGAAAAAACAAAAGGGAAGCAACATTTCGATTAAGGATTAATTGTATCTTTTACAGGCATCCAACAGTGAAGTAAATTGGCTCTAAACGCGTCAACTTGTCTACGTCAATACACCAGTAATTAATCATGCGAAAATACTTTCCATGGTGTCTGTAATGTCTTTTTAGTACTATTGATCGATTCAAAACTATAAATTATACTAAAACCTATTCCTAAGATATTCCCGGACATGTAATTGCAAAATTAAGGAATATTTTGATAATAATATCATAGACTAATCGTAAATCTACTACTGCATATGGTATTTGAACGAGATAGTTTACCCTTTCTAATAAGAAATAGCTGTCGAAAATGTCACCGTCTCTCCTCACCCCAAACTCCACATCATACGCAAAACATACGAAACTTAACTACGCATTGTGTTTATGACATACATATTTCGGAGCGAATAATTTGTTTTTGGATCAAATGAGCAGCTTTTCATGTTAGTTTGACAGCCGAGATCGATTGTACCAACATGTGGTAATGAGAAACACTTGTTGTGCCCATTTATTGTAGAGTGACTCATCTGTTTTTTAATTTCCCAAATGATGGATGACATCGAAATGATAAAATCGCATTGGAAACTATGAATTGTTCCTATTGTTTGGGAGTGTTATTTAAAATTCGACGTGTGTAATCAAGCTCTGTAAATATTTATAATATTGATACATGTGCTTTCTGGTATGAATAGACTCCCGATGTCCCGATCGAAAAACATATTTATAGGCATTTTATGCCCCGTGTTGCTGTGGTTATCGTTGCATTGGATCTTTATTGTTTATCGGGCTCTAGATTATTACAACCTAGTGACCAAATTGTATTATTTTATTAGAATCCAATAGCACTGAAAATACATTTCGAATCTAATCTTTTGAATTTACATTGTATACATCAATTGATAGTTTTGCGTGCTTATCAGTATTTCCTTTATTTTCGTTAATAATTGTGAGAGAGCTGGTTTAAACAAGAAGCCGTTAATAATTACTTCCTCTAAAAACTTGTTAAGAATGTCTGCAGTAACCAAACGACCTCATTTATGCAATTTCCTTACCATATTTTTATTAAAGGATAATTAATTTTAGAGCGCTAAGTCTAAACTAACAATACCTTCTCCAAAATAGCTAATATACGTACAAATAAGCTACGAAAAGCAACTTAACTCCAGACAGATAAATATCCCGTTAGGAGAATTACATTTATGGAGGATAAAGGGTGTACCGTTAATTACTCCACAGGGAAGTGCAATGTGTATGTTAGAGAACGTCGGTGCTTAAGAAGTGCATTTGGATTATTTCCAGCTTTGACAAAAATAAAGAAAAGCAGTGGTGGATGTGTTAAAATTTATATTATTAAGAAATTAGATTTCTAAATGTAGGTACTTAAAAGTCATAATAAATATTTCGAAATTTTAATGACACAAATCTGTAAGCAAAATACAATTCATAGGTATAGACTTGTAATGCTTCTTTTTAAGCCATCAGACCTTCAGCTACTAAGTCTGTTATTGACTGATTAATTCATTGATTCATTGATTAATCAGTTAATCAATCAATCAATCAGTCACTGACAAAGTCATCATATTAAATAAGTATTCTAAGCATTTAGGTATAAGTAATACCGGTATTACATAAGATGTAGTAATTTAATTTATAATTCATATATTTCAATTTTATACAACAGTTCTACAGCACTGTATAAAAACCTAAGACATTTCCTTGCGGTCGTCGATATGCATGGATTACGTGAAAGTTGCTGTTATCTCTGTAAAACTCGCCAGACATTCTAAGCAGAGTACTTAAGGAATACGAAACTTCGGCAATTTTCAAAAGAGTTATACTTATTGGTCAAACTATGAGGATACAATTTAGTTTTAGTACTCAATCCTCTAGAAATACTTAAAACAGGCCAAGATTGTTATCATATGGGTTTATCTAAACCCATGTGTAAATACCAACATTTTTTGAAAAGAAAACTTATAATCGCATTACAAAACATTGATATTCAATGGTATAAAATAAACTGAACTCTCCACACTATGAGCTGTATGGGGAAACCCTCCTTTTCAAACAAAACAATATTTTTATATAGGTATATCCAGCTGTCGGCTTAACTGGACTTTTGTTCAAACATCCATTGAAACATTTAGTATTTGTATCGAGAATTACACATTTGCAAAATATTTTTCCAACATGGGCGTAGTTCAAATAAATTTTTACTGGATAACATTTACATTAATGATGAAATCAGATAATACATGCCAGTGCAACAATAAAATGAGGTTCATTGAATTAGGTTTTAATTTATCTAGTGAAATTTTTGCATATAAAAATAAAGAAGCACACATGTGAAAACATGTGAAAGTGTTTTATCTGCAGTTTAATTGCGGTCAGACAATGCAGTGTTTCCATAGTATTTCAAGAGTAGGTATGTTTGTTTTTAGTTTTGCCTCTAACTCTTAAGTATATGTCCTTTTATAATACCATATTATCTAACTACCGATTGTTTATAATCAATTTTATGCACTTTTCTTAATAATAATTTAAATAAATCCTTCGTTAACAATAATAACCACCGACTCTGTTTCGGACATTAAGAATGAGGGTATATTATCCTGAGGACATGAATAGTGGTGGACCGTACACATCTCGGTGTATGTTTTAGACATATGTGGTAAACATAATTACGTGAGCTATCATTAATTTCAGAGATTAGTTGATGAATATTTATTACTGAACGAATGTTCAGGAACTATTGATCCCCAGGATTTTTATTATAACCTTCCGATTTATAAAAGTGGCCTATATGGAAAATATATAGCAAAATGTGTTCTGCTTTTTTATATATAATATCGCTTTTACTGAAATTAAAAACTTTAGCAAATAAATAAATCTACGAATACCTACCTACAAAAATACGTATATGGAATTAACCAGTCGTTTTCCGGCTAATAAGTCAACGAAACCGAATTTAACGAAAAACCGCCTCGGAAAGGAAATTAATCCATTAAGCCTGCTTCGCATTTAGTGGAAATTATATCGTTTAGCTATTTCGATAATACTCGATTTTATTATTCGCCCGGAAATTTAAAAATCCTTTTAATTTTTTCGCAAGAGTTATGCTAAATTTTACCCAGAATTTCCAATTACAGAGAATATTTCAAAATTCGCCAATAAACCTTTAAGAAAACTGTTTGTAAATAAGAAATTAGAACGAAAGTCTTTTTTGATTAATAGTATAATTATTAATAAAAACAACTAGAACATTATAAACAAGTAGTAAAAAGGTACTTTCTAAATTTAGTCGGTACTACCTAAATAAAATTCATGGACAATTTGAAACCGGAACATTTTAGGAGAACGTACGCACAGCCAAAATGGAAAAATTGAATAACAATGCGACATGAACCAATTTTCCAACGTCATTTTTTAATCTTTGACACCCTTCAGAATTTTCACAATGAAACAGATCGTTCTGCAATAGGAGGGGTTTTATGCTAACATCCCATCAGAGATCGCTGCAGGGTAGTTTTATAGGTATTTTGTCCTCCCCAAGGTCTCGAGCAGAAAGGGCGGCCCTCCTTTTATAGCTACATTTTGAAAAGCGATTTTTCCTACTGGCTTATTTCCTACTTTTGCCCGTAGTTCTTTACAAGAAAAACATTAGCGTTGGGAGATTGATTTTTTTTATCTGGAATAAGATTAATACCTACATCCCTTAAAATATCGAATTTCGAAAACATTATCCCCTTTAAGCTTACCATCCAGGCTCTTGATGTTTTAATAAAATATATTTTTATTGAATAGGTACTGCATCATATTAAAAATTTTTAGAAACATCTAAAAAATACATGTACCAATGCTTAATAATTCTAATCCCATTCGTTTCCATCTTTTTCAGAGAATATCAATAATTTATTTAGCATACAGAGCGATTCGGCTTATCTGCCAAATACAATTATCGCTGAAACTGTACTACGGAGTCCAATAAAGACCGAAAGGATTGTGTAATATTTCAGATAGCTCAAGACAAAGAGAAAATAGTCCCAGTAATACAAATTTAATCACCATTTTTCACCGATAACTGTAATCGTTACGCGAAAATTACGACCATCCGAAGAAATTCAATGTGGTTTATATTCAAATGCATGCGAGCGAATGGTGCAGTTCTCGGTTTTTTGATCGTTTCAATATTTATTTAAATGCGGAAGGGTTTCATTCATTCGTCGAGTTTACTTTCATTATCTGAAATTATATACCTACACTTTAGATAACAAAATATGGAGCATGTTAAAATTGTACATATAAAAATGATAATGTTGATGAAGAAAAATACTATTTCAGTGAATTGTGCAAACATGTATAAAGTATGATGTTTTTCTGAATCCAGAAACAATATGTACACTAAGTCTGTAAATGCTCCCCTAAAGAAACTCGCCGAAATTGTCCGCTTTCCTAGTACTTTATCACTTAACAAACTTTGCCATCTTTTAATGAATCGTTCTATTTGTTTTTGGTGGAGGAAATACTGACGTAATTCCTCGGGTATTATGTTTAGATTGGAGCAATATTTTGCGAACGACTATAATTCGGGATGTGATTTATAAATTCGTTCCTTACAATTTGATTTATTATGTCGCAAGTAATTTAAAAATGTTATGATTTATAATTATTTAGTGCTTTGTTTACATGCATTAATTTATAATTTTCTCATTAATTTATGCCTACTACGATACCAATTTATTTCAGGTAAATAAGTTAATGATGATAACTCATCATTATAAATTTTTCACATTGTTGTAAACCAACAGAATTTTTCTTTTCCTATCATGATTTAATTATGCCTTCATAAATATCAGTATACCTATGCAATCTTTTGATGAAACTTCAATTATAATTCAAGAAATTAGTACAAGGAAAATTGAAAATTCGCAGTTAGCACGATCAAAAATGGCCAGCATGAAAACTCAATATCGCATTCTTAACAACTGCAAATGAAATATTCTGTAAGAGGTATACGACATTCTCAAAATTTCAAATACTCATCACGCGAAAATTAATATCTGCGCTTGTAGAGAACGTGCTTCAAAAACATAAATAATGCTCATAATATTAGCAAAAAGAATCGCATTTTATAATTCAAAAGAGCATGCAAGTTATGAAATAGGTGCAGCAGGGCCGGTCGAAGCTGGCCGTCGAAATATTGAATCGAAGAAAACAAAAACAACGTGATCAATGTAATAAGTGGCGAGAGATATCCATATTTTTTAGAGCAATTCAATTAAAGTAGCGATGCATCGGACATTTCCGCTTGCGGTCGTCCATTAACTCATCCTTCGCAGCGAAACACGACCGGTCCTGAAAGAATAACCAGAAAATGAAAACTCCGGCAAATGTCGATTCGTGTTGCACTGGCGCAAAAGCGAGACGGCGATAAAACCGAAGGAGAGGGAAACAGAGACAGCATCGCTCAATATCGCTCTACTAGTTGGATGAAACTCCGACGAGGGCGGCAGTTGTCAAGCCCTGTGGATGCTATCAATAATGAATTAAAAAATAAATTTTTGATTTTCAAATTTATTTCATTTGCTTTGTTTTGTTTTGTTCTATCCTCTACGTCATAAAATAATATGCCGTGTAAAATTTATCTACAGTGGAAGGTGGAGATAAAAATTGACTATTCAAGAAAATGCCGTTTTTGAAAATAAATCTCTTTTTCGATTTTATAAGAAACATTTTTGTGTATCCATCAGACAAAGCAAATATTTTGCCACAATATAAGTGCCTTGTCTCGTTAAAGTTATGTACAGTAAAAGTGCGAAAATGGTAGATCAATTTCTTGTTCAAACAGTTTGTACAGCCAACCAAAAAGTGTATTTCTAGCGTAAATAAAACCTTACTTCAGGAGTTATTTTAAAAAATATGAAAAGCAAATAGTGAAAAGAAAAAAAATGTTAACACAAACCTTGATAGCTACTTAATATTTTTAATTCAAAATTTTTTAAATAAAAAAATAATAATGCATGCTTTTGGTAACTTATCTATTTTAATAATACAAATATCCAAAAATAATTAATACTTAACGTATGTATAATATTTTAGTAACCGCAAATGAACTGCTAATATCATTTCCTGCTTTTGAAATTAAATTTATCGGAACAAAAAAGCTTAAAATTTGGCTTAAAATAGAATTTTGCGGCGTAAATGAATTAGAGGACCCAAACAATATAACCCCAACCATTTTCAATGAAATTATTAATCCCAAAAATTTTGTATTCGCATAATAAATTTAATTGAGTTTTACAAATTTCCAAATGGCTGTTTACTGTTATTGTGCGGTGATATGAACGTTGATCATAAATTAATCAGGACCCCAATAATATTGCCAAACAACACAAACTTTATGTGGCGATGGTCAGGTTGAAAATGATGATCTATTTTTTTAATTTAATGGACGTTATGTAATTACGAAATTTAATATTTTCTGGTAAAGAAATCCAGTTACTTTTTAATTAATACTTAACATAGTTGTACAGCTAATTGATAAAAATATATTTCACAATTCACCAGTAAAGTATTTTTTTCATTTCTATCATTTGGACTGTAAGAAACATATGTATTGTAATGTGTTGTAATGTGACTACTTTCTGAACTGCATGCTAAGATCATTCTGTTTTCCTGCAGCAATGCCGGTGGGGTGGATATCCGGTTCTAATGGAGGTAATTTACGCGCAAAAGGCGCAATATTGAATTTGACGAATGAATTCGCTAATGGCATTCAAAAAAGAATTATTTTAGGTGACATTTCAGCCGAGCAGAGTCCCTTTTGTCTAATGGTTATCCACTTGTATTATTTGAATAAGGAAATAGAATATTCCGAGATTGTCCTAAATGAGATTTTATTTTCGACTGCGTTTCAAGCGTGAAAATTTCAGCTCAGCGGGTTGAGAGTTATAAGGATTTTCAGTTTTGTTTCTTAGAACAATTAACTCCATTGTTAGGTATATTTTCTTAATTAACGCTCGTTAAATTCATCTTATATTCTCGGATTAGGTACTGTATTTGCTATTATTTCAGTTACTTCATCAAAAAAATCCCTGTGATGAAATTATGATTTCCTATTTCATAGTTCAGTTGAAAAATCTAAGCGGTCAAACGACAATGAGTGGAAATTCATCGTTCCATATTCTACGTGTTTCTAATGTCAATATGTAGCAGGGTCAGTCATGAAAAGTTCCGCTTAACTTAGTCAAAACCTACCTGACCCGAATCTAGTATGAGTTCAAAAGACGAAACGAAACAATCTAAACGAGCATAGTGTCGCAAAAAATGATCACTGGAAATAAAGCCACATATTACGTCTTTTTGGGAAACCAATCTGATCTATATAATATTAAATAATAAGAAACATTTCAGTTAGTTTCCTAACGGCATAAATTTCAGAAAAGACGGTTTGAAAGACCATACCTCAAAAATCGTATAAACCAGAAAATAAAAGATAATCACGTATTAAATTTCCATCACGATAATTCACTGTATTCAAGAACAATTTATAAAGAAACATTGCAAATATAGCAGCAACAAACGCCGCATAAAATTAAATAAATTAGCGTGTTATTCTATTAAACATCTCCGCGCTCAACTTTAACTCGTCCTCCTCCCCAATATTCATTAATTAAAAACGCAAACACTCAAAAATTACTGTCCACCCCGTGGCAGTTAGTCAAATGGGATGGCCGGCGCCATCAACAACATATGCAAACTTTTTATCCCCGCGCGGCTCTTCAACAACCTAATTGTTCGAAAACTTTCGACATAAAATCGTATTAAGTTGATGAATTTGGCGAAAGCGAACGTTCAATGGCCAACTCGTTGAAAAAATAATAAACTCCCTGCAAGCACCAAAAACGGCAACGGGAAAATTTATGCCGGGCAATTTTTGCTGGACCGTTGTAGGAGAAAATCCAAAATAGTGGAGAAGCTTCATATTCGTTATCATTTCTAAATCAACAGACACGATTTTTCCTCTAATACCATTATTTATCTGACATCCGTTAAATGAGAAAACCTATTTCTTATTAATATGTCTTGATTATTTTTAGGTATTTATTGGAGCAGAAGTTAAACGTAGCCGAAATAGCATCAATAATAATTTGCTTTATCAGAAATGGAAGAAGAGCTAAATAACGCCAACGCAGAAATATATATGTCTTGACATTTCATTAAATCGGGCAATTCATTCTGATCACTCTGAGCAGGAAACGTGGATCCGCCAATAAACTTCCTTTCATTTCGTCCGTTCAATTATTTCTCATTGTGTAGGTATAGAAGATTATCATTCTAGAAATGTACGTTTGCTTTTATTCTTGAGATTATTATTCCGCAAACACCTATCCCCAAAAAGGCAGTTTTTCGAAAATATGAAATATAAAATTTTCTCTGCATATATCCGTCCGCGACCCCTTCGATCTCGGGGTGTATATGATGAATCGGTGCTCTCCGCTAAAGTGAAGCACTTTGTAGAACTTTCGCACCGTCGACGCTCCTTCGGCGTTAAAGCTTTGAAAACTTTAATCCTTAAAGCCCACCTCGTCACTCATCGATTGTATGTAAATGTACCGATAGGTGGTAGCGATGACGAAACGCCAACGTAAAGACTTTCATTTCGGCGCGGTCGCATGCAGAAAATCCGTTTGTCGAGAATAATTAATTTCACGATATAATTTACATACATATACCCTGGTTCCAAAATAACTGTCACTGGCTCATTTTTTAATGTTAGAAAAATGGTGGACGAGCAACGTATACAGGTCGCTCCATTTTTGATCGCAACATAGGTTATATAGGCCATAGGTGCGATAAAGACAACTTCCATTAGACACTTACAAAGGAAAAGGAAATAGTGACATTTGTGTCATTGCAACTTTTCACTCTGACAACTGTCATTTTAATAATCTTTCTTTGTTCCACTCATAGAAATGACCATGTTGCGATCGGAAATGGAGCAAGGTATATAAATACCGATGTATGCTCTCGTAATAATCGCTGGTCAGATTTCTCCTGACCCATTAAAAAAAAAATTGAAACATTAGTCACTGCTAGTTATTTGGGAACTAGGGACAACGTTCTGTCAGACAGAAAAATGTGCATGTGAAATTGTTATTTTACTTACTATGTTTCTCTTTGATATCTGGAAATGATTGAGATAATTGAAATTTGTATTTGGAGGTTACAGTAAACTAGCTGATGAATTTGGACTGTTCAATTTTAGAAAATTGATCTTTAGTTAGTTACTGCATATTCAATTTTTATAATTTTTTTCAACTCGAGTCCTTAATTACCTTACATTAAAACATATTTTTAGTTATTAACGTTTGTTATTTAAATGCAAATTTGGGTCATTTAAGATATTAATGGGACTAGTTTAGTATTTTATAAAACTTAATATAAAAATTAATAAAACTCGAGTAATAGCCTTAAAAACCAGCAAACTACGTTTAAACATATAAAATTTGTTAAAAGCAATCGAAACTGTAGAACTTTTACGGGACCACAGAGTTTTTATGTAGTTCTGAACATTTAAACATTTTGGAAGTTTGTAGCCAAACACGTCGCATAACCTCATAAAATTATTCATGCTCTAAACGTAAAGCTAGTTACCCGAATGGAATTCTAAACTAAGGCCTCGTTCGCATTCAGTTATGCGACGGCGAGGACGGTCCGCGCGTCTCGCCCTACATTATTCCGCCGTTACAAAAAAGCATTAATAAAATGACATACCCCTGGAACGAGGTAGGAACGTACGCAGTTCCAATACGATTTCTTTTTTAATTCCCCGCTTCGACAAATGGCGAAACTAATCACTACAATGAGGCGAACACGACGAGATTCGCAATCACTTCTAATGCCCCGCTAAGTGGTAATAAACTTTACAGCTTTCACGGGCACCGAAATTAGTATTCATCACAAGGAGGATGTGTACGGTAGACTACGAATGTTTCGAATACAGCGCCCGTTTGTTACTTATTCGTTCGTTCGTTCGTTTCGTTGCTCGAAAAGAAATCGGTTGGACTAATTTAACAATACTTAAATTGGTAATAGTAATTTTTTACTTAAATAACTATTAAGAAGATTTGTTCTATTTAAAGGGCATTAAATTAATGGTATTTTATACGGAGTGTTACTGGACAGCTTTTTCTCATTTTATTCGAAAAATCTGCTAAATTAACGCGCGATGCGATGCAGAATAATAGCACCACGTAAATTATTCATTCGCTTCCAAACAAACAAACACTAACAAAATTAAACTCCCGGTTTGCGAAACTTTGCTCGCAGATAAAGAAACGGTTGAATATACGTGAGTGTCAGAAACTTATTTGCATACATATTAGAGCTGCACCGCTCGAGCCTCACCCTGTATCCGTGTCAAAGGTCTGCCATCCTTTGACCGCCCTTTTGCTGCGAATTGAACTAATGATCTCATAAAGCGCGCCCGACTCCCCGGCTGAGCCATTGTGAACTTGATTTGCAGCTTCCGTTCATTTTAATAACGTCTACAACTCATGTCTTAAGGGGACACTGCCATTGACAAGGTAAGATATAATGCAGTAAGACCATTACGGAGCGCCACAGAAAGATTGGTTCGTGAATTGTAAAAAAATTACTTTTGTCCGATTGAAATATCGACAAATTTATCGTATGATCATTTTGATCTGTATACACTAGTGTAAATATTATAGCGACTTACCTTGACCCAGGAATGGCGATTCTTGATTACTCCCAGTAGAATCCTTTTGTTGGAGAGCATACTCAGCAATGCGTCTGAGTGAAGCAGCGTGAAGAGAAGGACCACGCGGTGGAACTTCTGGCGGAGCTGGTTCCGGCGGCGAATCCTCGTTAACATCTACAACAGCGATATTAAATGTTAGGGTAATGCCGCTTGAAAGTTGAGAGTAAATCTCCCGTGTTCAGGTCTAATTCGAGAGGTGCTTTTGTAAACAATTTAATTTCGTAACGGTTTGAAAAATTAGAGGGTATAAAAATCCATTCGGAGTTAAATTCCCGGTTGAATTCGAGCTGATACCTAGACGTAATGACGTAATCTCGTTAGTTGATGTGAGATACTTGTAGTGGCGCCACCTTTCTAGCTCTAAGCTAATTGGAAGTCGTCATTCATTACCATAACTTCAATGTCGTTGGGTTAATCCCATTATGTGCGGCAGTTGGCGTAGTAGTTACTCGGCTTGCTTGATTTTCTTTTGCGTTAATTTCGTAAAATCGGCATTTGGTATTATTTTTCGAAATGCGAATTAAAGGGGATTAGGCTTTGTTCGTTAAAAACTTTCGAATCACCTTTGAACATTTCAATTTGTATTACTCATGAAAAAGCTTTTATTCGAGACCTGAAAAGTGGCATCCGGAAATGTTAGTATCCTGTGCATTTCCATAACGTAACATTTATTTAAAATATGCAATTTTTAATAATAAATTTTACGATCATACGACCGAATGTAATCTATTATGTTTTCAAAAGCATTATTTGTCATTTTAATATTATTTTAGTAATTTAAATGAACAAAGTTTCAAATTTCTATTTTTAATATTAAATATAATGCATTACCTACATGGAAAATGGTTCCCTATATTGATTTCATTACGATTATAAAATTCAATTTTAATATTTCATTTTATTTTGCTAAATAATAAATATACTTTTCGTAAAAAATGGAAGTCAAATTTAATATTAGTAATTTAAATATAAAAAATAATTCATGTTGCTAAATATAGATGCATGAGATATACAAATAATGTGTTAAATTATTATTGATCTTACAATTGTTAGTTATCCCAACTATTCAAAATATTAGTGGAAATACAATCAGTGGCTACATTAAAATTTGTTTTTTTAGTTTATTAAATTTCAATTACTACCCTCAAAACTGAACTTGCGAAATGTTGTTGTTATAAATGTGATCGCATTCGAAAAATTCCTGTTCATTAAAATACTATTTACATAGTATTAATTTTGTATAAATTTACATGTTGTTATCTTTATTTGCATTTGCCCGTATTTTATGAATTTCATGAAAATTCATTAACGCTTGTTACTAACTTTTTTAACGGTTGATGAAGAATAGGAACATCGTTTATAGATAATTAAAACAGGGTGCAAACAAAAGTATGAAAATCAGGGTCGCTCAATTATTTACATGGCTTTGAAGCTCCTTTTTTATGAAAAAGCAGCAGATAGAAAATGCAGCAGGTGTAATGTAACTATAAATATGTATTTAACTTGAAGTTAGAAATTATGAAAAATTTACAGGTAAACATAAAAAAATTCCTAAATTTTCAGTAAATATCACTCCTGCGGAAGCAGTATCATATGTATGTATATGAATGAACCTCACCATTGTTAATGCTCAGCCTCTGAGACTTATTTTGGTCGTGGTAATTAATATCTCCGTTGGGAACAATATCATTACAGCTATTGCAAGATGTCGCGCTGCTGCTTGATGTCATAACACCAACTCTATGTCTACTTCTCCCCGATCTTCCCAGCGTGGAGTTGCTCAAATTTTTCTTGTTGCTTTGCGCATAAATAATTTCACCTGCAAATGATTAATATTTCATTATAGAATCAATCGATGGGAAGCTTTCTCTTCGAAATTATTTTTTCGCTGAACGAACCCAAGCTTTACTTGGATACTCTCTTTTTATCAGACGCTTTAATACTCTTTTTTTCTCTCATAGATCATTCTTGTATCCGTATATTGTTAACCTTTCACTTACCGTTATTCCCCCTCAGCCTATCTTGTGGCGTCTGATAATGCAACCTTCTCGAGTTGGTGTTCTCCAAGGGGAAAGGTGAGGCCTGTCGATGAAGAGAAATGGGCGATCGGGGCGACACTAACGTCGGGGGTGGAGTGGGGAGCGGGCTAGCTGGATTATCTGTTGTCGCCGCGTCTTCGGTATCGTCCGATCTGTATGAACCTGAAACGACACATAAAAGTGAAGTCGCTTGTAAGGTCATTGAGAGGAAAATTGGGGTGGGCTGAGATGAAAATGTGGAGCAGGAGAATTGTTATAGAATGATATCCCATTTCATTGTTACTGTTATTGACTTTCTTTTTTGGTTTCGGAATTCTCGCTGTATTATCGAATTTTCTGGTCATATATCATGATTCAGAGTTTTACAGGGTTCATTTTTTTATCAGTTATTACTGTAGTTTAGACTTATACTACAATGGAAATGAAAGCTCTGTATAAAAACACACCTGAAGCCAACGCCTCATATTGTTTTCTTTTATTTGCTTTCCTCGAATGGTTTCTTTTAACTGATTAGGAAACGCGTTCCGCTAAACATATTAGGCAGTAAAATGCGAGGTTCTTATGGATCTAGATACAAAGGTTTGCGGTTAGTGCAATTCCCTTCGACCCCTAACATCCTGCGTTTTAGCACCATCTAGCACCATAAAGAATAGTTAACGCTTCACGTGTTCAGCTGAGTTAGTTTAATCAGTTCGCAAAGAAAAAATTATCGTTACTGGAGTGAATTAAATGCCTAAAATATTACCGAATGCATTAGGCTAATGAAAATTTATTTAGTTTTTGCATGAAAAATGCACATGCATCTAGGAATAAATTGAATCAGGTACAGCTTTTAAAATGTTTGAGACGGGAAGTCAATAATTTTTGGTTTACCAATTAAAAACTGCAAACTATTAATTAATGTGTTTTAATACGAACTTTATTAATAAATCTGTAGGTGTAGGAACATGCTATTATGTATAACGAAACTTTTCAGTTCTAAAGGTTCATTTTGACAACGCAGAGGTAGATGAATATCCATATCAGTGCGATACAACAAACAGTGCAGATTAGACCGATAGGATGAATTGGGAATATAAATAAAGAGAAAATGGGGCTTCATGCTGCATTTAGTGCACACTTTATGAACATTAAGCGCTTTTGTTGCCATTTTTAATTTGCCGCTTGATGAGTCTTTGTTCGGTCAACTTTAAAAATGTACGTTCGATTGAATGGATTGCATAATATATACATACAAAATATTCATTTGTGTCTTTTATTGGATTAATTAAGGCAATTTTTAACAGGTGATTCGCATTGTAAACCAATAATAATTATGGTTTAAAACACAAAAAGGCAGAACTAACAAAACATGAAAAACCAATTCTTAAAATATGCATGTAACACGATTTATTATTTATAAAACATCTTTAATGAGTATTGTTACAAGCAGTTTCCATTTCCAATTCGACGTCGTTAAAGGAAGAAACCTATAGGAAATAAAATCCTTATTGATAACAAAAAAATCAATATACATAAATATAGAAATCTCGACTGCTACATATCGAGATACCAATAAGAGCCTTTTGAAATGTCATCGAATATATGCGAACCGAGAAGTGAGAAGAGAAACCCTTCGCTTCATAATTGGCCCCGGATCGAAGCGGAAAATAAATTGACTGATAAGCTAGTTTATCGATAATTGCATTTTAAACCTTAGTCGGTCGCGTTGTAAAGGTGGAGTTTTAAAGTAGAAGAGTAAGTAAAGGAGCAGCTACAAATACAATTTCGCAGCGCCCGAGAACATCATCCCCTATGAAATTACCTGATTAAATTTTCATATTCAATCTTGAGTTGTACGCCCGAGGGAAAACGCTAGACTCGCTTCAACTTGCGCGATTTTCTCCGTACAAGTCTGCCAGTAATAATGAAAGTTACATTTCTTTCGAATTTTCTTCTTTCGATTTAGGATTTTACTTTCTCTTTGGTATTGCCCTAAGTAACGAATGTGTATTAGTCTGATCGCTAAAGTAAGTATATGTTGAAAAGGAAAAATATACTTCCTGCAACTATACCATTTCATGCATTCATTTACAGAATAATAGAATCAAGTTTACACTTTTTCATATAAATTCAACTGGATTTTGTGGTCAGTATTAATACATTTTTAATGCAACTGAAATTGCAATGTCTGTTTCATTAAACTTTGTAATAAAATCAGTTGATAAACCTACCTATATTTTTCAAACTTTCTCCAATTGAAAATAAACTAAACAGGAAGTATCTAATAAATATACACGATAACTGGAACTGTGACCGCGATAACAAAAATTTTTCATATTTCTAGAAAGTTCGTGAGGGCGTGCCATCAATTATGCTCTATCGGATAACATAAATATAATGGGAAGGAAACAGTAATTGGTTCTCTAGCGCCTTTGAGTAAGCCAGGAGGGAATATATTGTTCGTAAACTTTATTTCTCTTCTAACATATAACAGTATCTCGGCATTATTTTGGTTAGATAGCAGCTAAAAGTGCGGCTCATAATCCCCGGAATTCACTTAATTTCATTTATCTTGAATGTTGTTATTTATTTTTAATTTGTTGTAGGTAGGTTGTAGATATCATCAGAACTCTATCGTTAAGTTCATCGTTAAACGACGGATCCTTAAACGATAAAGTTTAATAGTAAAATAATGTATAAAATCTTCAAGGTATCTAAATCTAGAACATTTTTTAGCAACATTCAACCAACTTTAAACAATCCAATTAGGTAGAATTCTCCCTTGATACTACACAAAACAAACCGGAATTATTAAAAGCGCGAATCAAAGTCCTACTGCGAGTCTTATATTTTCTCTACCTCCAATCCTATTTATTTAACGTCTGAAACGTCTCGTGTCGTCTAGAAAGATTCTCCCAAGGGCAGAACATAAACCAAAAAAAAAATAGCAGTCGCATGGAAAGTATGCGACTCTGTGACTCTATAACCTTAAATATTCATGTAACCTCCAACTCTCTACAAGCAACTAATCGATAGTCATAATGAAGTTCTTTCAATCTAATTTTTGTTTTATGCAATAGCTCAGGTTAAGTAGTTTTTTTTTAAATAATGTTAACACGTTAATGTTAACAAATGTTAGATAACTTTATTTATTATGTAGAATAAAAACGCTACATTACTGTTCGATCGAATTTCTATTTTTGATCAACTTTTTCACTTACATCGAGATAAACAAGAAAAGAAAAGAGACAAACGTACACGTTTCAGTTTCAACGACGATCAAGTTTCTCATTTTTCCGCGTATTAATATGTTATGAACCGGAATACGTGTTTTTCTTCGCTTAAAAAATGTTTCGAGGCGAAGTTCAGCGCAAAAGTAGACACTAACAGTCGAGATTTCAGAACTGAATTCAATTATTCCTCCTCTCTTTCGTACCGCTAGATATAATTTATAAAAATGTAATTCGATCTGGAACGTCTTCTAAGTTGTTACCTGTTGTTATTTATTAACAAATCTTCTGCAATCTTCTACAAACTCGACTAGTTGTTTGTGAATTATTTAGAATATGAATTTGGTATTTTATTGACCTTTTCGTTTCTAACATTAGGGAGTAAGTGCCAAATGTTGGAAAAACACATATCATTCCAAACTTTAGTTTGCTTAAAACTTACTTTGTATACGGTAATGTATGTTATAAAATGCAAGTATACTTTCTAAGTCTGATGTTTATTTACTATGTTTCACAACTTTATTAATCATGTAACTTTTTAATTTAAACAATTTCACAAACTTTTTACCTAAAAAATTATGACTTTAAGAAGAAATTATTAAAGATAAAAATAAACGAAAATTTTATTTAACACTATCCAATATGATTTAATTCAATTTAATTATGTAATAACAATGAGTAAATTAGATTACGTATGTAAGTAGGTAAGTAGCTATTTATCTAAAACTATTAAATTTATTCAATTTGGATAAAAGCCAACCCTGTCGCACATTTCCTTTCCGCAGAAAATCAAACCAACAGTAGTAAATGTTTAATGGCATCCTTCCGTTTTCCCATTTCGCGTTTCTAGTACATTTGATCATTTAATACAACAATTAAACGAAAGATCGACTCACATTTAATATAACTGCCCGATATCAGAGTTTCAATTACAATTTACTTTGCTAAATTAGTTCATTCCGAAACCGAAATTGGCATGGTACTGGCTGCTGTTGAAACGAAACGATCCAGAATTTTGAGTGTTCTTAAAAGGCATTAAATTAATCCATAAGTTACTGTTGCTCTTAAGAATTAAATTTGCTCATCTTAATCTGCTTGCGATAAAAGCAAATACCAAAAAATTTTGATTTTTTTTAAAGTACTTCATTAAATAGTATCGAGATATTTTATACATGTAATCAATACTTTCATGTTTTTTAAGGCTAGAGTTCAGTACTCTGAAAATAGGCGTAAAATGCCCGATTCGCCGAGTCGTTTTCAGGGCGTATTTTGAAATTTGAAAGGTGGGTCGCACTCTACATATGATCTACCCATTTAGTTGTAATGCGCGACGAAGCCCTTTTTTTGAAAAATGCTTTTGTTTTCGCTTAATTAATGAAAATGTTGAAATCGTATAATCCATTTTCAGGCTACATTTTTAACTTTTTGTATGCAATTTTTGTACCAATGGAAAGAGCTGACTCTTTTCGAACGCGCGACGAAGCCCTTTTTTTGATTTTCCTTGTCATTTGTTAATAATTAGGATGAATGTGTTTAAAAATTCAACGTTTCAGAACACTAAATTATCAGTTTTAGGCAACTTGTTATACAGTCCGAGAATGATTTATGAGGGGTTGGTTTCGTCTTCAATTTTACGATCCAAATCCGATAATCCGATTACCTACAGTTAAGATGTTAAATTTTAAAATTGCAAATATTTAATTTAGTGTTGCTACATACTTGATTTTTTATTCTACTTTTATTTTACCTCAAGAATTTTTTTAAAATATTGTCCGGTTACTAAATTTGATTTGACTAAATTTGATTAAGTACAGGAAGTACTTAGTTATTTTTAAAAAATTATTTATGTCAAGCTCTTTTTGACTGTTGGTAGTATTAAATGATTTTGTAACACCACATATGTTATATTAACAAGTAATTGTACTCTTTACTCCAAACCCCTTTCATTGAATATGTCGACATTAGATACATCGCAACTAAATAAACCATTTTTAACCAAGTTATCAATACAATATCACAATTTTGATACAAAGGACACACGTGGAAATTTAAAAATAACACACAAATTGAATATTCGGATATAGACAACACGAAGACAATGAAGTCAAAATTCGGAACTGAGTGAATCTATATCGATCAAAACGGTAGGGGTAAAAAGAAAAACGTTGTTTTTATTGGTTCCCTTCGATTGTTGATCGATATGCGATAAATTTAAATAAACTCAAATTTCCTTTTACTTACATGTATGTAGAATTTATTTAATGAACAAACGCAAACCCAAATTTGAAAATTTAAACGAACATTTAAAAGTTTATGTACATTAGGGTGGGCCGTATAAAACGATTGATTACTTGTCGCATGAAATGATTATTCACATGCATTTGTGGTTCGTATTAAGGACGAAGAATGTTCGACCCATACTTGAGAAGGAAATTTTGAATTGCTGTCAATGTACGTTTCCACTAAATAATCACAAAATTTTGTAACCTTATTGCAATTTGGTTTTATCTCAAAAAGTTACAATGCAAAACATCCACCAACTATTTCTAACCCAAAATCAAAAAACCCACGATTATTAAGCAATTAGACCCTTATAATCTGCATCGAACGGATAACAATGGACGGGTGACAACTCGGACATGACCTTTTTTCGCACAAATAAAATTTTGAAATTTGGGTGACAACTCGGACCTGTCCGATTATTTATATGCAGAACAATCGAACCTAATAATGTACAGGGTGGTCCTCTAAGAACGGCTCTCGGCCATATCTCGCAAACTAATTGTCGTAGAGACTTGCGGTAAAAAATCTTATGACTAAATCGGCCAAAAGAAAATTCTGGAAATAATTTTTAATTTATAAAATAAATTTTATTATCAAAATAAAACACATTTTTGATACCTTTATTAAAGGAAAATTTTGAAAAAAATGACTTAAAAATCAAGATGACGGATACTCCCCCTAGCGGCCATTTTAGAGACTTAAAAATTATTTCCAGCATTTTCTTTTGGCCGATTTAGTTATAAGATTTTTTACCGCAAGTCTCTACGACAATTAGTCTGCGAGATATGGCCGAGAGCCGTTCTTAGAGGACCACCCTGTACTAATGATTGTAGTAGGTAGACAATAATTTTTAAAGTTTTACCAAACCGTTTTTCAATGTTTTTACTTCTCTAATACTAATATCGTAAGAAATAGCGTTTTTAACTTGTCACAGTACGAGTTAATTCGAAAACAACTGAACAACTTATGCAATTCTGTGCATGAAAATTTGCAAACAGTTGTACAGAATTCCGATAAACTGAAGCAAAATATTAGACACTAACTTCTTTATTTAAAATGAAATATCATATATATTTTTACATTATGAGCTGATGTGTCTCCATTATGAGCTGATTTCAATGATGTGTTACACTTCAATGGTGTGTTACACGATGTGTCACACACACGCTATTTATCGTCGATATTAAAGGATCTACAGCCATTTGAAATTATGTTTTTTGACTTTAGGCTGCCCCGCGAGTGGCCGTTACTCCTTTATTATCGATAATAAGTATTAAGTATGACCTATCGTTGGAATCGGCTCGTCTTTATGATTTTAAAAATGTAAACCATATACGAATTATTTAATTTAAAATAATTTGTCGTCATCGGCATTTCTAAATATTCGAAAATATATTTTCCTACAATATCGAAATTCGGATATTCTAAAATTCAAATTCTAATAAAAGAACCAACCCAACCGCTTATCTCAGTTTTACGACATACCCCGCTGTGAGCTTACTACCTGAAAATTTGCCGAAATAAAGTGACAGGTCTTGCTGTACAAGTTGCCTATTCCCGAAAAAATATTTGGTGAGTACTGAACTCTAGCCTTAAGAGAAGAGCTTTTTGTTAAATCGATGTTTCTTCCTCTTTAAACAATATGTATAACTGCTAAGGAAAACCATCTATTTGGAAAAAATCCCTATCGCTTGCAGTACGGGGAAGTAATTCTTAAGTAAATAAAATCTGTCTTCCTATCATCCCATTCTCCACGTCGAATCGATTTAAGTAACGAAAAACATTTCAGGTCTACTCGTAGTATGCTGACAGCATTGTCGCTTCGACAAACTGTACAAAAAAACGTTTGGAGCCAAGAAGTAGCCCTTCCAAAATAAAAATACAGCTTTTTATGTGCAAGTATAAAACGTAAAAAGTGTTTGCCGTGTTACGATTTCAAAATATGTCAAGAAAATTGCCTCGTGTTTTCATTTTTATTACATATCAAATCAAAAACCGAATGAAATAAAACCGGCAACGTGGCGTACTCAGAGGGCTCCACCTCAAGGCACCTAAGCAAAACAGCAGAAACTTTACACTCCTCCGGAGTTTCCTTATGCGGTCTGTTCCGGTTCAACTCCTTTCCAATTAGAAGAGTGTTTCCCATCGTCGATACTTCCAACCTTGAATTCATCCATTTCATATCGAAATGCCGCCGTGGCAGGTGTGTTCGGCGTGAAAAAAGGAAGGGTGGCTTAAATTTGATGTACGTTGAATCAAATGATTTAGGGGTGAGCGGGTGTGAGCAGTTTGCTTGACCAAATATCGTTTAGGAATGGGGAAAAACCGAAGAAGTGGGTGAGAATGGACTATCAAGTCTATTCGTTTTACGATTTTAGTATTGAACGTAAGGGCGTTGGCCTTAAGATGTAATCCCAAGAATATGGTCGATGTGGTTTAAAATATTATTGTATTTTTTAAATGATAGTAGGTACCTATTACTATTTGTCTTTTACAAAATATTTGAATTTTTGTAAATTACTTTGAAAGCAGCGTTTTCATCAAAACACTATTGGAATACTTAAGACAATTTCATGAAAATTTAGCTCGGGAAATGATTCAATTCATCCAAAAGTAAAGAATTAAACGCTCCTATGCCATTAATGAAAACAACTATGTTATAATTGTGGATGTATCTATATTAGAGCAACTATAAAGCAATTTTCTATTAAAACATTAAATGCCCCTGCACTCATCGAAATTACCGGAAATCGTTGATGTTGAAAGTTAAAACAATGGCTCGGCCCGCGGTCATTACTCGAACGTACAAACAACCTCTGGAACTTCATAATTCATACCGACTTCGAATCGTTGCCGGGGCAGTAACCACTCGTCATATCTAATGGCCACTCATAATTCCATTCGGCTACACACTGCCGCCCCGAGCATAATTAATCAAAACGCAAAAATTCTTGCAGGAAGCAATTAACCGAGATGTTTTACCTGCGTTTAACAAAGTTGGTAAATGTGGAAAGGCATTCGGCTTGCAAACAGAATTAATTCATAATAAAGGAGTTAGGCTCTGCGAATACAATTGGCAGGTGCGGATATAATGGGGAATTTATTTAACTAAGACAAACAGATCGATTGTAATTCTAATTGGAATTCAAATACAAACACAACCTGTGAGGTAGTCGATATGTATTATTTTAATTACGGAAATACCTTTTCGCGGAAAGTAATAAAGGCTAAATAAAAAATATCTTTTTAGGGAAAATATTTACTCTGTGGAAAAGTTGTTTCAATTTTGCTGCTACTCGAAAGAGTATAACAAAATATTTATCAAGAAAGGTAGGTTTGTATTTCGTAGTAGTAATACAATAGTAGGAATACAAAAGAAGTATTCGTGAAATGTTTATAAATGAAGAGAAATAAATCATTTTATTACTCTAAAATATAGCACATAATTTTTAGTATTACTTTATGCTAACTTTTCATAAAACAATTTATGTCTCCTATCCACTCGACGCTTTGGCTTCTGTTTGTGTTGTGTCGATTGTAATGTATAAAAGGGAGGAAGGTGGTTGTTGGGGATTGTGAAGGCACTTTGATTGATAGGCGCTCCCTATAATAAAACCAATCAACCCTCTCTTCTCCCTGCTTTCCTTGCGCGTTGCACCATGTCCATCTTTAATCACTCCACTGTATTCTCAGTGGCGCTCCCTATGTGGTAAATGGAAATTTTCTACTGTATTGCGAACTCATGGATCATTAATGCCAGTAAAATAACTGTGATTATATTATGTCTCAATCATTATTGGCTATTAAGCTTCAATAACAGTTATGTAATCAAGATAAAATATACTTATAATGGGTGTTCGCTTTTTGATTAGAATTTAAACATTTGTTTAATATTGTTATTGATTTTAATTTCATTAGTTAGAAGAGTAGGAAATCAAAAAAGACGAAATATTGTATGTATCAATGTTGTGATTGATTTTAATGGATGCCATAACAAAATTGAAAAGGGAAAATGGGCAATAGTCCATAAAATGCTTTTGTCTCGAAGAGTTAATTTATAGCGAAAAAATCTTTGGAGCGTCCGAGCACCTTTTGCGAACTTTCCGCCGATAAATCTCCGCTGGGCAATGTAGAAAAGAAAAGGAAGCTCACTTCTGGCGAAAGGGCTCGGCGCGTTTCTCTTGAAACAAAACAACTGTAATAACATCGAGTAACGTGTCCTCAAGGGTGCAGTTTCGCCGGTCCGACAGTCCGGCGGTTTCCTTAACACAAATCGTGAACGTGACACATTAGGCACGTGGAAAACACGCCGCGCCGCAGCCACGACATGTCCGTCAACTCACAAACCTCATCTATCACATCCACACTTTAAGCGAAAGAAAGCATATCAGGAAATAGGAAGGACCGCTATTCGAAAAAAAAAATAGCCGTCGATCGATAAGGAGTGTTATGTTACCACTAATACTTTTATTTACGTGATATATTTTATTTCAACAGTATAAAAGGATAAATTAAGGAAAATAGATTTAGACGAAATCCTTAAATGCCTAAAATTCAATACTTTCTTTCCAAGACAGTATTTATCTTACCTTAAATAATACCTTCAAATTTTCCCTAATATCAATAAGTGTATTCAATTACCACACAATTGCTACTATTAGTAAAATTACTGTAATTGTCATCCTCAATTTCTATAAAATCGTCGAATGGCGAAGGCGTTTTCCAACCTCCACAATATGCAGGCAAATTGGCTCGGGGACAAATTGTCCCTACCGAAGCAATTTATTGAAAAGTTACCACTGATAAATTAACGTTTTTTCATCAAGCTAACAACGTCACTTTTATCCCCTCGCTACTAGATGATTAGATGTGTATTCAAAAAAATCAGCTTGTATGAACTGCACTGAAGACTGTTGAAGATACTTCTATTGCTTTCTTATCGAAATTAACTTCTTGTTAACTAATTTGTATAATATGATGCAGTTTCAAACACATACTAACCACATGTTAGTATCAAAGTCTCGCATAGGTAACAAAATTGGCTTTGATCATCGCAGTAATCATCTAAGGAAATTAAATTCATTGGCTATCCTGCTTGACAGGGAGATGCCATTGTGCGTGTAATTGGCATCTATATAGGAATGCATGCGTCCAAATTTCGTATTATGGCATTATGCAAATGAAAGGGATAGGTTGAATATGGCCAACGTATGTCTAAATGTTAGTAATGTTCCCAATTCGAGGCTGTTGTTCCGCCTAATTATGTCACTTGTTGCTGCAAGGACAGGAGAGACTTTCCTGTACACAAGGCCCGACACCGCCCTGCAACAGTGAAGTGTGAAAGGAAATGTGTGATGAATAATTATTGTGATGGTATACTATGATTTATTTAATTTCCCTTTAAAGGAAAAATGTACGTCCTGTCACTGTAGGAATTGAGTTAATCCCTCATTCGAGACCAAAACGAAAATATGGGGATTAATAAGGTGCAGAATAAGCTGACAACTGATCGATCACTTTATTCTTCGTTTGCTAATATCAAACTTAATAACACATTAAACTAAAAACATATTGAGACAGATAAAAATAAGTATGGTGATATGTGATATATCAATATTATCTTGAGAATGTATGAGAGTTGGATTAAACAACTATTTTTAGTGCCATAAGCATATCTCAATTGTTCTATTTCTTGCTGGTAATAAGATAGTATCTGCATATATTAATTAAAAGAAAACTGTATCTATAACATCCTGCGCCTGAGTCGGCTATTTAAAATCTGGTTCATTAACGAAACCAGACTCTTTAAAATACCTCGTTTCCACGGTTAAAGAGTTAATTTCATTCCAGAAAGCGTCGTCGGTTAGTCAAATGACCTCAAAAATGATTACATCCTAAGCCCGGAGAGAACAAATTTCACACCGTGGGTCGGTATACAATGACGCAAAATGAGTATGGAACCGTTACAACATGACACCCAATTCATTAGCGGCAACAGCGCGCAATCTGCACACCATACAGCCAAATGGCCGTTCTCCGATATCACTGCCGACGGCTCCGGTAAACGTCAATTATAACAACGTATAGTAAAGACCACCTCATTTCCAGAGACGTACGTACGTACGTTGATACAGTTAATAATAACAACTCAAAATATAAATGTATTTCAGAAGATATTGCATTATTAAAACACCGAATTCCTAAAAGCGAAACAACCATCAATAACCCAGAGTGATTCATGTGACAATAATTTCACTTCTATTCTATTAGATATTCACAATAATTTCAGGTTTCCCGTTTGGAAGGTTCATTATTTCAGATATGTTTACATATTTATTAAATTTATGTAGATATTTAGTTTGTGGTAAATAGGTAGGTACATTTTGAACTAATATTCGCTATAGGCATAATGATATACTGGATATTTAATACCACAGAAATCATTACTAATAATGGTCTAAAATTTAAACCAAACACTGCCAATATTGTGCTTTTTCGAAACTCCATTATCCAGTCCATTATATTGATGTGTTAGATATGATTAATTTTTTGCAGTTAAGCCTTGACATCCTGCTAGCGTTAGAAGTTCAGCTGGCGACCGGCCTAATTGCTAAGTAAAGCGACTGCTAATGTATGCAATGGTGACAATTACGGAGGGACTGATGAAAACGCCTAACTGTTAAAATGTCTACGGGCGTACGGGTCTACGAGCCTTTCGATTTACACGGATAACGTATTAACAGGACAAATGTTTAAAGCCATTAATATGATGCATTACGGTAGTAGCTGGGTTTATCCGTTCGATTGGGTTAGGTAGATAATGCATCAAACATGTCCAGTTCGTGATATGATACCTTGAAAATTGAAATATTAATTATTAATAATTTCAATCATTACGTTGTCACAGTTGTTGTTTCGATTGAGATTTATTGTTTGGTCAGTTTGTAGATAAGATTTTGAATAACTCATTGATATTCATAAATTTAGAAATATATCAAATTTTACTTTAATATTCTAGATCCCTTCTTTCCTTAAAATCTATAAAGTATTTTTTTCAAACGCCGTAACACCTACCTAAACCGCAAGTATTTAATTTTTTTCGCGTAGAGAAAAAATCCCTCTAAAATGTGTAAACGTAATTTCCTTACAAGATCCCCAATCTGTCTGATATTTTACTCTTTCTACTCACGTTGTTACCATTTTGTCATACCTCATTGCACAACACCCTCTTTTGCGGAAACTTGTTTCCCCTTCTTATAAGAAATCTTCACCATTTCTCCTGTAATCAAAAGACGCCCTTAACAGGGTTTTAGTTCATCAGCGAGGGGGCAGAAATTAAAAATTTTCAAAAGATTGTTTTCAACGCCATGGATCCGAATAGGCTCTTCGATCGAGACGAACAGATTGTGGTAGAAGCAAAAATCTTCCAAGGCGAACATTATTCGATACTCCTCATTAATTATACGCTACGAAAAATTATTCCAATTATTCCTGAAGTTGTAGTAAAGAAGGTTAAACATAAATACAAAGAAAGAATGAGAAGGGAGAAGAACCAGAAGAAGATAAACTTCGTTTCGGCGACCGGTACGCTGAATTGGGAATTCTCGGCTCGGACAGAAAACATTTCTCAAAGATACTTTAATTAAGTGGCGGAGGTCAGGTAGAATTAAGAAGTCCCTCTGCTATCAATCAGAAAGGATCATCGGGAGTTTCGTATACCCTACAGGATGTTCAACCAATAAATAGTTTAAGATAATGTCGAATATTAGTTACACTAAAGAATTAGTTGCACTAAAGCAGTATTATTTTTCTTAACCATTAAATACTCGCGTTAGGTTTAGGTAGATATAGAGGTAACGCAGTTGAAATTGAAGATACGCATTCCTTATCCATAAACTCTCACCCCCATTGAACATATTGCATCATAACCCATCAGAGAAAGTACTGAAGGAATGTATCCTGTTGGAGTGAGGCCTTGTCATTCAGGACAAAACATTCCTTTTTTAAAGATTTTTGAGGACATTTGCATTATAATTGGTTATCAACTATTTAGGAATAGGACGTACACTGTGTTGTCTATTCCGTGTGGACCTGAAACTGTGAACAGGGGATCCACCGCTGAGCCAGACAACATATATTTTTCTATCTTTCTGGTCTTGAATCGGCGCTGTCGCAGCGTTTGGGTCAAGTGTCGCCATGGATACACCATCGCTAATTCAGTAGCGTAGCTATTTTTATAATAAATTAGCGCATAAAACATTATATCAAATACTACGGTTATTTTTAAAGTTTAAAAGTGCCAGCTCGTTGCAATATTCGTGCTTGCAATAGGAGTAGATATATTTTAAAATAAATTTTTTGAGCTTCTTAAGGCGCATAAAATTGATTAGATAGGCAGTGATTTTCTTATTCTGCATTGCAGGTTTCACCTACAATTTCAGTTTTCATTAAATTGAAATCAGTCGCATTGGATAACAAATAAGATCACCTTTTCCTACATTCACTTTTTTTATTGGATTTTTTATATATTTTTGTTCGCTCATATTTCGAACTCTTCTTTGATGCAAACAATATTCTTTCTCATTCTATACGTAACGGCAGCGCAATAAAACGAATTCGAGAGGGATAGGAATGTTATTTTTGAATATATTTGAATAGAATGAAGCCGTTCGGGCATAGACTTATTCCAAATTGTTTGATACCAAAATAGTTCAACGGATGAAAAAGTTAAATCAAAAGCAATGTTATTAGAGGTAAGGAATGTGCCAAAAGTTGCCTAATGATATATCCCGCCTCTGATCTGTTGTATAGATACCTAGGACTTGTAATGAATTAGTTTATTGATTGAATAACTCACCTGGTTTGCTTTGCTTAATCGATAAACTAATTTATTAGATATCTAATAGTTAGAAACAGGCCGATGTATTGCGCTGTATTTGAAAGTTTGATTGGTATTTCATTTTTAATTCTGTATTTTGATATGAATTGTAGTGATTAAATATTATTATTAACACCTCTTAATAATAATATTGGCTTTGTTCTGGTTGTCAATGTTGTCTTTAACGTTTCGATTGTAGTATTGTGAAAATTTAATTCGAAATCGTAACAAGAGCGAATAATTCCATAATTTATATTCAAAGAAACACACTGATATGGTAATAATATCAAAATGATATTAGGAGTAAACGTGCCGGGATTTTTAGTAGGTTGAGATGAGAGGAAATTTGGTGTTAGTGTCGAATGTCGACAGAACGGTGAAGGGAAATATACCAAAGGAAGAGATTACTTATTTTCTTCGAAAAATATAAAAGATGCTAATACATTTTTTGCGAAAATGAGAATGTCACATTAGGCGGTCATATATTATTTGGATTTGGTATAGTTTGTAGAATCTAATAAAAGCATTGTTATGTACGGAAGTCTTTCCTTTTTTCACATTGCACTACCCCCATTTTATATAAACTTCTACATTCAACCATTTTTCTATTTTTTGGTACCTCCAATAAATAAGTAAACGAACAAAATATCACTTCGCCAGCTTAAAAAGATTTTGCGACACTTTTTTTTATATTGAAAGAAACTGTCAAGACTTACTGGAAAATTCCTGTTGCGCTTGGGCCAAAAGCGACGCGAAGACATGACTGTCGACAGGCCTGGTGGGAATCTCTTCTTCGCTGGAACTGTAGCCCCTCTCTCTCCACTCCAGGCTACGCTGTCTTCTCATTCCCGATATGTCTTTGGAAGTCCTACGACTCCACGAACTACTCTGAGATTTCATCGTTTCTTTTTATTCATCTGGAAAAATATTTAAAATATTTAGAATAAAACTAAGTTAATCACACTTATTCTAATTACTAAAATACTATATCAATGTGAGTTTCTTAAATAATATACCGGAAAATGTAAATAAAATTATGAGAGTAACCAATAAAATATGTAGCCTGGAAACATTTAGCATTTAAATATCTCTAAAGCATTATCAGCGCATTCATTTTTCCTGCGAGTGTCGCTGTTCGTGAGTACGATGATGAAGCATCAAGATATCCTATAGGTATAGAGGAAAGCAATAATTGGAAGAAACTTCAGAGTCTGTTGTGATAAAGGAAGTAGCAAATTTCCGGCATGACAACTTCCAAGGCGTACACACCTTTTGCTCTTCATCGTTAACAGCAGGTCCGGACTCAAATTTATTGATTCTCTATTTCTTATACTGCTATAAAAGTACCACGAAATTGAAACATTTTATTCATATAAACTATCGTATTGACTCACATAATCTTATCACATAATCAGAATATTATTTGTTAAAAATATAAATAAAATATTTTAAGAATTATCTATATATTGTTTTTACCTACCTATCTAAATTTATTATTAACCTAATAGATAATATATTCTCAAATCATTTTTGTTTCAACTGGATTTTGCAACTTTATTAACCTTTCATAAAAATACATTATTAGAGTAATAAAATAAGTATAGTTAAGCCGGTCCTGATTTACTAGAATTTGACATGTCTCCTACCAAGACCTGAAGTACATAGGAGGAAGTTGAAAAATAAATTATGCTTTTAGTGAGGGGAATGAGTATGTGCTGAGGAAGTGTTTGGGTAGTGGAATAATTGAGTATATGGGGGAAGTTGGAAATTAAATCTTCTATTAGTGTCCTAATAGGTTAAAATGCTTGCAGAAAATTTTCCGAAAGGTAATGGCTAAAACTTTTGTGAAGAAACATATAGATTTGCGGAGAATGGAACGCAACAAAAGCTAAATGAACGAACCATTTTCATTAATTTTGTTTCATCCAAATATCATTATTACCTACATAAAAATGTCCCTTCTAATTTAAAAACGCCGATGATGGATATTGAAAGGATTCCGAGCGCTTTAGCAAAAATAAAATGACACGAAAAACTCATTCTGTTAACATACAATGGTAAAGAACCCATTACACATTTTTATATGTATTGGTTCAATATATCTTGGCTTTTATAGTCAAAATGGCAGCTATTAGAAATCAAGAAAGCAGTGGATTGGTCGTCCAGAAATTTCGTTCCACTATATGTATTATAACTTTATGGTGTTATAATAAAGTTCATCGTGAGAATTTTATTATAGCAGTATTATTTTTAACTGCCACCACATATTGCAGAGAGATGTGGGTTATTCGTTATATAGGGTGTTTCATTAACATAACAATTAATTATAAAATAGCATTAATATCTTATTAGGAGTACGCAATAAAAATTGCCGTAAAACCTAGTCACATTGCATTTAGATCAATAATTTAACAGCTAAGAAGTAAATGAATTTTTACACCGGTAGGTTCGAGTTGAATAAAATCAGATCAAATCATCATTTTCCCCCTATATCTTTACTGTAATATCCGTGTTTACAGAAAATGTACTATTTTTCTCAGTGGTAATTCCTAATTTGCAAAACTAAAACCAGATGCTGTAACAGACATCGCATCGTAAACATTATATTTTTTAATTATCCATTGTTATAATGCCCCGTAAATATTCAATATTTACTAGTTAAAGCCATGTTGAAACCAGTTTGGTTGCTAGTTAAAACAGCATGTGTTCCACACATTAAATATAACCATCAAAACCGAAAATTTAGAATTATTATTGTAATATTAAATTCGAGTGAGTATTGAAAAAATTCAATATTTTTTATTTAGGTATCCAAGTAAAATCCTCTTCAATTTATTACCTCATCAAAATCATTAAATTTTCGAATTAAGCTGCTTCTTGGTTACTCCTACATACTTTCCAATACAAATTTTTCCATTTTCCAATATCATACCGAAAGACGCGGATGTAAGGAAAACGTCAATAAAGTCGCTCCAATTAGCATCCCCTTTACATTTTCAGATAATACGCCTAATCATCCGTTTCTAAAGGAAATTGTTATTAAATAAGGCGCAAAACAAAAGGAAAAATAGCAGTAACGGGATGCGGGTAAGATTACGATCTCGAATTCTGCTCATCCATAGGCGTTGCATAAAATGAAATCATTATTTTGGCATATAAAGATATTTTTTTCAGATTGAAACTGAATTAAATAGTGTGCTCTATGTTTAGTAGTAACAAATAAGCATATTAATTTGTAGTTTTGTAAAATATATTATACATATGCCAAATCTAATCAGTTTCCAATTAATGCATAAACATTGATTAATATGCATTTTCATTTACTTGATGAATAACTAATTAATTAATCTTAGAAAAAATGCACCGCTACTGTATTTAGTTGAAAAACATATTCAAGAAAAACATCGTTTTGTCGGTACTTATTCGTCATGACCTCGGGTGCCAGTCGAACTTTACAGGTAACTTAGTTTATTTAGGAACTTTTCTCAATAACATTTGAAAAGTTAAACAATGCGGCTTGTTAGGGAAACTTTACCATACCGTCTGCCTTCCAACATAAACAAAACGTCTTTGTTTTTTTTGTCTCTTATTTCGTCTTATCTCTCATCCTGAAGGAGATCACTTCTCCATTCAGTAGCAGGAACTATATAACAATGGCTCGTTATTGAAATATTTCATAGTTTGAAGGCATACGTCGGTAAATTGGCGCAAAATGTGTTCTCGTGTGCAGACGGTAAATCCAGACAATAAATAAATTTAGGAAAATGGAATCGTCCGCATTCCTCTTCCTTTGAAGAAAATAAGTACTATTATTTCCCACCACTTATTTAGCTAAGTGCATGCACAACATCCACGACAATTTCAACGCGATGTTTGAAAAATGTCCTCACCCCGAATTTTCCAATAACATTCGATCTACCTCAAGTGCAACGCTATTATATTTTCTATGCAAATTTCATCTATTTTCCCTACGTTGTTCGTTCTTATTTAAAATTATTCAAATACTCAATAGTCGAGTGCAGGCGAACGGTTGAAATTTTCAAGACTGTACCCATGTGATACTTGAACTTTTGGATATGTAAATAGCCGAAAGAGAGAACCGGCGGTTGTATGACGACCATCTGGACTGACTTGACGAAATGCAAACTTCAACAAATCAAGCCGCACACACTGCGGTGCAAGAGATGCGGCTACGAATGATGGCGATAACGTCTTACTCAGTTCTGCGGTAATTTACCAGCAACCAGAAAACGGATGAAGTTTCTCTTATTTTAAACAAGACGCTGAACTTATTTCGCACTTTACTTTGTTTTCCTCGTTTATAGAACGTAAACTTTTAACGTTGTTTTTGAAATGTAAAGAACTCCTCCGTATATTAATTAAAGAACGTCTATAATAACTCAATTAAGCTTAGATGTGCCATGATTAATAAATTTATATATCAATGCACGTGTCAGGGAAAGAGCAGCCTCGTGTAATTCAAACTGATGAAACTAACGTCATTACGGCTATATGAAGCAAATCATTATCCTGGGGCGCTCCTCGCGGCAATGTTTGTCAAAGGGTACAATAAATAGTCTGAATGACCACGGGATCGTATCGGAAGGGTTACTGATATTTGTTTTCCCTCTTGCGTTTACCCCGCAGATCCGTAACAACGAAGAGACTCAGTAATTTATCCAAATGGACATACAGGTACTCGAGAATTATGATTACATGCCTGGGTTGTTGCAAACGTAATTTTAGCTGAACATCACTCTTTGGTGTCTTATTTTACTACGCAATTACTGTTCCAGTAAGGTACATTTTTATCTCTAAACAGCATTTACCTAGGTTGCTCATAGGGTAGAAGTGCTTCTGGATACGTTTGACCAACACAACACCAAATTAATTCGGTGAGTCATTAATTTTATAAAGTTTTCCTATATTTGTCCATTCGTAATACTAACCGGAGGCACAGTGTTTTCGACAGGGATGGGGGTCGCAACTAATGACACAATGTGATCAATAATTGCTGATCTCCTAGCAATCTGGCGCTAAACGAATTCCTGGGATTAGGTACGAGTCACGCACTATTTTTGCGCCGGAATCATGAGCGATAAGGATCCATAATGGGGCGAGAAAAATTATGTACATTGGTTAACACGTTCGGGGAATTCGGAAAACGTTTCGAGGATTTACACAGATATTTTTTCCCGATTGCTCGCGGTAAATTATTTACCGACACGTAATATCGTTATTTATTCACTGTCCAATAACGAATGTTTGTGTAAAAATTTTTTAATGAAAAAGAATAATTAAAAATCACGGTTAATTGTAAATTGAAATAATTGTTATTGCTATTAATGCAATGAATTACTACGAAAACTATTTAATAAAATTTATCTTTCCAAGATTGTCTTTTAAAATAAATAAATAAAAAAATACCATTATAGTGGATTTTCCATTTCAACATTTCTGTAAAAATTCAAGGACTATTAACAAATCCTTCGCCGACTAAACAACCAATCAATAATTACAGGATAAATGATATCCTGCGTACACCTGCGACCTCCCTTGACCGCTTTTCCAAAGAAAATCTATTTCGTCCTGCTGCAGGATGCTACGATACAGGATGCTCCGGGTCGCGATAACAGTAGCATACAGTTTCGGGAAACTGGCAATAGAGGCCGCGCCGGAAGTCGTTTGAGGAAGGAGATGAAAGAGGGAGCGACTTGTAGGGTTTCCGGTACACGGGGAATTTGTTGGGGGTATTATTATAGGGATGTAGGCCGTTTACAAAGGCTGGTATTTAGATGGGGATTAGAGGTAGAATTAACCATATGAAGGTAGAAAAGACAATGGCAGGATTCGGGAATAATTCATTCGGCTACCTCCAATGGAGATTACTCTAAATACCATTATTAAATTCGCATTGTATAACGATATTACTGATATTACAACAAACGATATTAAATTAAGTCAAATAGATGCAATACCTACCACAAGAATTTATCTTTGTTTAACCTCCTAAACTATTCTAAATTGCTAATTCCTAACTGAAATGTGCATAATATCTACATAGATATCAACAATAGTCAATTCAAAAAATTGATATTTTTATATTCATACATACAAATAAATATACAAGGTGTTTTTTAATAACGAGGTGATTGTTGACTTATTTTCAGAAAAAAACTTCGCATGAACCTATGTCCAAAGCGTATTAACTTCTGAAATATATAGGGTGTTAAAGTTTTAAGAAAAAAATCAATTTTTTACTGCCATTTCAATACCATTTTAAAAATTTTTGTGAAATTTGGTGTACGGCGTTTAAGTTTAAGGTGACGAACTAAAATGCCTTTGAAAATAGCTTATTAAATTTTCTTTCCAGTCTCAATTTCAATTTCACCGGTAATTTCTTTGAAAACGTGTCAAAGCGGCAAGGAAATTAACGAGTCATAAGTAAATGTTTTACCAACTTTTTCATAAAGCTATCGAGAACTTTATTAATCCAATATAAAGTCAACAATGTCGGGTAAATTTTCAAGCGAAATTGAGCCAGCTCACACTACTACTCAGTCGACGGACGGTTCGGTTGACCTACTTAGGAAAATATATCATTTTTATGGCACATCGATATTCCGGGCCACCCAGAACAATGTATATTAAACATAATTTACGACTTTACTTTAAACTAAAACGAGAAAGCCATTTCAAAATTATCTATATCCTGCTCGAGTGTTTTACATCACGAAAATTACCGAGAGAGATACTGTTTGATTGTTATGAAATGGGAATACGATACCCAAACGAGTTAGGGATTAATCTATGTATATCTACCAATTAGGAAGGGCCCAAATTAACTAGGTAAGTAGAAGCATAGATCTAGTATTGGTTTTAATAAGCACTATGTAAATGGTACAAAATAGTAGTACTTAGTGAGAGGTTACCCGCAATTAATTGTAATTTAATTTGTTTGTTTTGTTTGAACATGGCTCACCAAAGAAAAATAATGAATTTTTTTACCCAGTTTTTTTGTAATTAGAGTTATTATGGTCCTTTGTAGTCTATTAAATGTAGGCATTTTTATTCTCTGTATGTACTCTTTTGCAAATACTAATGTGGAGGTATAAAGGCTGTGGTTTTAAGATTAAGCTAATTTTACATTCATTTTGAGTTTACCCTTGCTGTATGTAGTATATCAGCCTGAAAATACCTTTTAAGTCGGTTTTATTGTCCTAAATTATTGAAGAAGTACATAAATTCTGATTCTATTACCAGCACTGTTAAATTATTCAAGTTTGGCACAGGTCACCTCAGGTCCATTTTTTTCTCCTTCGGCTAAATTTAGGACTACTTCACGATTAATAATTAATTTTTGATCTTTTGGCAATTTTTACATACACTCTAATTGACTTTTACCCTTAAAGGTAATTCGTATACTTTATCGATGTGTTTTCAAACCATACGTACTTCACATGTATCTCCTCCTGAAATTTTAAAGCGCTAGGCACTTCGCGAGAATAGAAAGATCATCTTAGAGCGAATTTAATCCAGAACAAACAGTCATTATATTTCAGTTCCCTCTTTTTTCTTTATTTTTATTGCTCTCGTGTTAAAACACGGTATTTCTTTCGAGACGTTAAACTCCTGATTTATTTAATTGGCCGCTTTTATTAGAACTTTAAAACAGAGGTAAATGGAAAATTCAAATGTTTCACTATTTCGAGCGTAAGGAAATATAACCGAGAGTAAAAGATACTTCCGTTGCCATAATGCTTCCATTTAATTACGTTTCGGAACGGGAAAAGGTATCCAGGTAGGTATCCATAGCAAGAAATAATTGAAGTAACATTGTAACTGGAGCTCGTTCAATTCGAAGTTGTAAGAAAATTATGTGCTTTAATATCAGAGGTTTACTAAATTGATACTTGTTGAATTCGTTCGAGATTAAAGTTGTAATCATAATGTCCTAATTCCTATAGCGTGGGTAATAGTTATTCCTTCTATAATGGGTAGGCAACTAATTTCATTAAATAGAAATTAAATATAAATAATTGTTTTCTAAATAAGTTATAGAAACACAATTAATTCTATTTAAAAATTAAATTCCTATAGAGAAAAGAAATATTTAAATGACCTTATACAATTTCCTTTTGTTTCATTTTCCGTAGGTAATCCCAAATTCGTTCTTTGTTTAATTCCTTTTGGAACTTTTATAAAACGCCGAAAGTAAATTTGCGATTACGACATTGAACGGTTACTATTTACCCTTTAAATGGACCGAACAATCTGCCGAAAGTTCCAATTTGAATTCCGAGCCACACATAACTTTCATTAGATTAATACTTCTGAAACAATTAAACATGCTCATTAAACAAACGGGCGCTGGAAATTAGTCTAAAAACACACTCCATTGGCATTATAGCTTTGCGATCCTAACTTTAAAATCGTTTCGGAATCGCTAAATCGCCTGTGTTAAGTTTCCATGCAGTTTCAGCATCAATCAGAAGATTGAGTCGATAGGCTATTATATCAGAGGATTGGAATGAAGGGATTATGAGATGAACGTATCGTTGGGGAATGAATTTGTCGTGAAAAAATTTGATTATAGTAAAGGCTAAGAGAATTATGCACAAAGTTTATTCTAAATTAGATTTTGTTAAAAATAAACAGAAAAACTGGGATTATTTCCATATCTCAGAAAGTTAAATTGAAGCCAAAGTTTTTCAATTAGGCCATACTCAAGTGTACCTTCATAATTTTATTAACTTACTTTAGTGATTTGTTATTTTGTTTGCTATTTCTTAGTGGATAGAGAAAATTTATATAATGAGAATTTTCGAAATACAATTAGTTTAAATTGCCTGTTGGCTCGCTACCACATAAACTCAAATTTATCTCAAATTTATGGGAACGCCTATGCTCGGGCAAAAGTATTATTTTTAAAGACAATACCAGTTACAAGTTTTAATTAATGAATTGATCGCGAACAGTAATTATCGCTCTCTATGACAGAAGCTGTTTCGAGATTTTCGAATTTAATGAGGTATTCGGGAGTGGATTTATTTTCGTTAATTTAAGATTGTCGGTTCCTTCATTCCTTGCCGGATTAATTGACATTTAAAAAGAGCTATTTTTAAAAGCCGAATTCTGAAAGTTATACGCAGGAGACGCCGATTTTAGAAGGATTATTTGGAATATTTGAAAATCATTAGTCGGCCGTTTATTAATCGACTAAATAAATTTTAGAAAAAAAAATCAAGGATTCATTAATTTGTGTATTTATCAAACAAGGTATTATCAGGTTTATATTGAATTAGACGTCACAGACTGAGTGATTGATTTATTATTTTTAAAGGATTATGAAGGAATAATTAATATTAAGAGAACATCAGGATCGTCCAATTAGTAGGTTTATGTTTTTCCTAATAATGAAATAAAATAATATTTTCGACTTCGGTACTACTTAAATTAGTCTCTCACGAATGGAAAATCACATCAAGCGAAAAAAATCCAAAAAATCTATCATCGTTTTAAAAAAAACATCAATCATATTTCAACCTCTGTAAATACAAAAACATTAAACCATAATTTGTAAGGAAAAGATTCCGGGCCCTTTCGTTTAATCTACGCTCAAGCCCGAAGTCTAATCTAATTTTCCACATTGGCTGTCGCCCGTTGCCGTCGCGGCGCGGTTTCCTAAATATCTGTGTGTAGAAGTTTCTTCTTCTTCTTATTTCTCTTTTTCAATGTTTTCAATGGCCTCTTTCCTCGGCATGCAGGCGGTTCGTAATTCTTTCGTCTTTCAATTTAAATATGAAAGACGAAGGAGGTTTTTAGTAGATTTATTTTAAAACGGCCGGTTTCAGTCAACATTAAGCATGATAGAACGTTGTGCTTGAAAATTTGTTGCTGCAATTTTATATTCTCATATAAAATAAGAAATTGCTTACTTTGAACTACTTTCAAGAACCCTAATGTGAGATAACTTAATTGGGTTCTTAAGGAAAAAAATATTTACCAAACAAGTTTGGAAATGGATATTTTTAGTTTTGATTGTAACAAAGTACAATTTTTTTAAAAGTTCCTAAATATACGAGTATAAAATAGTTTAGTTTCTACTAATTGATTATTCTCTACAGTGTTCAATATACATAGAAAAACAGAGTGCTCTTGAAATTCTTTAAATGTTTTAATTAACGAGCAAAAGCGAATTTCGTTGTTTAAAAACATATCCATATATAGGTATGTATGTACATATTTTTACATCCATTTCGTATTTGCGAGGAAGTCCGGTACAATTTAACGAAATAATTCTATTTTTATATATGAAAAATAAATAAATTTATAAAACAGAGCCTAGAAATATATTTGCATATTCTTGCACTTTTTAGTAGGTAGCGAAAAAGTATTTTCTCTGTATTAAACGCTCAAACTATACACAGCTTATAGTGAAACCACTTCCAACCCGACCACCCAATACTTGTTCCAAACTTCAAACTTAGCATTTGTGAAAGTTTCTAGATTTATGCACCACTTCAATATTCAATAAAGCCTAGTGGAAATAAAATATGAAATATTCAGGGCTCATATTTAAACGTTTCGAACCGAATTGGAGGGTAATGTATTAGACACGGAAGAACCTGCATATACATGTATAAATAAATGCAAACTAGACCTATTTCATGTTAATACACATTATGTTTATATAAAATATTCGTTATAATACTGATAACATATTATACTAACCTATTATTTGCGGTTTTTACTGCTTGCCATAAAAACGTCGGAGCTAAACAAATTCGTTAATCCTTCCGTGAATTTGTATTGGTCTTGTAATGTTGGAAACCGGGCTGTGTTTTGCTATTGCTCCGAAAATTTATCGCAGTTATCAGAATTTATTACGGAAGACAAATACGGAACTAAATGAGAACTACTTAGCTAATGAGGCGAATTAGAAAAATAGAACAATTTGTTTGAAAAAAAATCAATTTACTAAAATAGAAAGTTAAGTTACTTTTGCACGCAATCATCATTGAACTATTCGTATTCAAATAAATTGATTACATAAAGAGTAATCAAATTAATGGTTTTATTCAAATGGGTATATTTATATGCGTAATCAAACAAAGAGATTAAAAAAGATTAATATTTCCGTGTCGTGGGAACAAAATAGGAAATTTTAAATTTGTTACTATAATTACAATTTTTTGTCGATAAATTCAGATATTAAATTTATTAAATTCGTATTACATTAATTTGCTTTTTTGGTCACATTGTTGTAAAAACAATTTTACTTATGATAATGTTCGTACGTAGTATTTCACCATAATTTTGAATCAGTATTTAAACCACCAAAATTTATAATAAATATGTATATTTCCACCAAAATTTATGGATTTATGCTAAAATTTGTCATAACACAAAAACGATTCATTTGAATTTTTGGTTCGCTTAATTTAGCAGAAGAAATTTCGATACCATGTAACGAAATTGATGATAAGGAATTCCACCTACAATGCATTTGCCGCACATTTCTTTATTACTTTCTACTCGTCAACCACGAAAGAAATTTGATAGGGCCGCCTTGCTCGAAAGGAGTTTCCCATCTTCTCCGGAGTAACTAGATCGTGAATGGGTTATGCATAATGTATCGTTCGCTTTTTGCTTAAACGTGACGAGACCACGACAAACTTGATGATAAAGTATGCCGCTCTTACGTTACCCCTTTTTTTATCGCTTTTTGGTCAAAAGCTCGACTTTATCAACCTCATTTTACTTCATAATTTTTTCGATACCGCAAACAGAAGCTTTATGGTGTCGGCAAAAATGGAGCTTGAAAATTGTTTTACATTGATATTTTATGGGTGACATTAATAACCCCTGATATTTACTATTAATCTATAACTACATATAGTTTTCTCTTAGGGTGTACGTGTACATAAACAATCCCAGTATAACACGTTTTCACCTCCCAGTAGTAATTTTTTTCGTTATCGAAAAGGAAAAAGCGCAGTAATATTTCATCCTTAACCGAACAATTCTTTCCTAAATCTCTTTGTTTTAGGTCTGATTTGCACTCAGCACGTGATCAAACAACGACTACGGAAGTCCGCATGAGATTCACGTGTTAGTGACAGCAAAATTGATTTCGTTTCAGTTGTGGATCGAAAATTAAAATAAGTTTGCCGGCAACGTACCGGTTAATATCTCCGAGAAAAATACGGAAACGCCTTTTTTGTCTACTCGTCGTTAGTTATACACGTATAAAGGGCGATATTAATTTTTATCTCCTTTAATAATCAACATGTGGGTAAAATGAACGCAGCCAGCAGGTGTGTATTATGTATATTTATTTTATTAAAAAAATAGAGTAAATATTTTTCATGCAAATTCAGTGGTTTTTCATTTTTCCATTTTTTGTCACATTCCGCAAACTATATCAATTCGTTCGTTGAAACGAGTTTTTCAATTAATAGGTAAATTTCGAACTTGGAAAAGTCGGCTAGATTATAAATTTATAATCAGAATTGCAAATTAGGTATTAAAAATGTTACAGGAAATTAAAATAACATCAGATAAGCCTAAACGTTACCGTAGGAAATTGAAATTATGATGGCTAAAAAATGCACCATTTTGAGAAAAAAAAATCCTTAGCCGAATTAATAGAAATTTATCCAGTAGCAATATTTCGTCTAATCTAATGCCAAAATCGATTTGAATGTACCTACTAATTGATAAATATCTCCAATATCCAACTCTGTTCTATTTGGGTAAAATCTGTAAACATCGCTTAACAGGGAAACTTTTATTATGCATTTTTATTTTATAAGTAGGTACTCAGAATTATTTTCAATTTATATTGTAGATTACTAGAAATTATATCAATATAAAGGCACTTTCATCAGCTGGTTGGCAATTGCCACGGCAATATTATCAACGACAAAATGTACACATTAAATACAAAGCATGCGGAGCAACATGGCATACATCAAAAATTATATCTGGGTTAGCGATAGCGTTTTCGGGATGAAATATCAACGGCGAACAATGTTGAAAGCAATGTAGTGTATCTGTCCCGAAATAATGCGGATAGTCCCTCTAAGTGTACCTGGTATATGGATCGTGATTTCGACGCCGTATATCCATAAAAGATATCTACGAAAAAATGCCAACAGAGTTGGACTCCTTTCATTTTTAAGCAAGGTAGCTTTTTGAAAATCAAGGATAATACTTTACAAAATTGCTAGACCCTGCTAACTTGAAATAATTTCCTGAAAACACCAGATTTAATTTATAATCAGAATATGGAAACAGCACAGAAAAATTGGAATTAATAAGATTAAAAACCGACCCTGACCTGAGCGATTTCGATTGTGGGTTTTCTTTGTTTCCAGCTGGATGTAGATAAAAAAAAGGAATACATAAATAACACGATGTTTTTACTTACAAAGAAGCGCTGCGACATGGACGCTGAAAATTATTTATTAAAATGAAAAACAGTCCTAATATTTTATTAACTTAACAAATGGCTGTTGATTTAGATAATTAAAACTCCGGGTGGTTCGTTTATGAAATATTATGTGTCTTGTTAATACAACGACGAGAACTGTACATTTCGAGTTTACTCAACAAAGCCTATTTTAATCTCATAAAACATGCTCATAAAAAATGACTAGCTGAAATTGCAATCGTTTAATATATTAGAAATAGTTATGTCCGGTACAATGAGCTAACGACATTGGAAAAACGTGAAGGAGGATCGGACTGGGTCAGTGAATACTCTAAGCTTTTTAAGTAAGACTTTCATGCATAAACTCCTAGATAAAATCGGTCATGCGGCTAAAGTGACAGCGTTTTTTCCACAAGCTCCGCTATTTCTCCCTCAATTAATTTATTTTTTACTGAAACGCATTGGATTCTCTTACGCCTCGAAACGTCCTAATCATGTCCACGCGGTTCATTTCATTTAAAGGAAATTATTTTACAATCCACTGAAATAGAATCTTTAGTCAATGCGCATTTTTTAATTTTTATACTACCTACTGTACACAAATATTGATATAAGTATCACATGAAAATCATGCATTATGCAATCATGCAAAAGCAATCATTTCTTTCTATTGATTATCTACTACTTTGTATACTTTAGTATGTAAGACTTACGTATAAAAAAATTGTTGCAATAAATGATTTGTCATAATTATAAATTTCGGCCCACAGACTACAGACAAAAGGCCCAACCAAGGATCGGCTTACGATGAATACGCCTGCAATAGTATTTACGCTCTACTTAACTTCTCGTTCTCTCTTTTCTAACGAGAAGGAATGCAGATACAACCCATCATTCCCATCGCAGAGCGATATCATGCTCTTCTTTTTTTTGATACTATAGAAATTCGAAATTCCATGGTATTTTCCGATCTGTTTTGTAAAGAAATAAAATGCGAGGGATTTTATCATATTACAAATCTACGTTTCGTAGATTTTCGTGTTCGCCTTATTTTAGTTGAGTAGGTACACAGAGAAAACAAAGCCGATTGAATTTTAATTAAATTTACAGGCTTTGAATTAATTCGAATTTTGAATTCAATTAGAAATAGGAATTTCTCCTCTCATTACTGACATTTTTAGCGCTCACCCTACACTTTTGATGCTCCTAAGGAATGCTTAAACATGTCCTACGGTTCACATCAAATGATTTGATTAACCGTTTGATGTTAATAGCTAATGAGACGTTTAAATAGCAATGAATTTGCTGAGAAAATATAAACTGGTTGATTTTGAATGAATGTTTGGGGCAAATATTTATAGTTTAATTTAAATCTAATTATGTCAGAGAGGAGTCTGGGGAAATCAAACTGAAATAAGTTTGATGGGCTTTTTGGGATAGCAGAGAGTGTAGTAATTAATAGCGAAACATATTCAAAGTGTCTCTTAATCAGTTAAACAGACTTACATATACATATTTTATTCTCACATAAATATTTCAATTGAAACTTACGTATCATACATCATTCCATTACTTTTAATAATAAATTTTTCATATATTATTGAAAGGTTTAGTAAAACTTTAGCAAGAAAATAATTCTATTTCAATATCCTACGAATATTCAATTTCCAGCAAGTTCTTAAATAATCTTTTAAAAGATTTATATTAAGTTTTGCGTTTTATAAACCTTCTGCGGTGCTTTTTATCTTCCTTCTCGAAAATGCTACTCCACTTTTTGTTCTTTCTAGATCCCAACAGGTCTGCCATAATTTACGATCAAACCTCAAAAACAAATTTTCATTTCATGTTAGAAGATCCGAAGCATAAATATGATTATACTTTCCATTACAACTACGTCTCGGAATTCAGATGATATCCACTAAAAAATTGCCGGATCGTAAATTACGAATTACGCGAAAAAATGTAAAAAGTTAGTTTAATTCTAGGTACTCGCAAAAAAATTATCCGAGCTAGTAAAAATTGCTTAAAATAATAAAAAAGTAATTTCTCAAATGTGTTTAGTTCAACGATCGCTCGTTTAAAATAATTGTGCTCCCTGTAAAATGTTTCGTTCTCTTTCAGCGAGTTGAAGATAAATGTAGGTAATATGCATTTGCAAAGGATGTTCACAACTGGTCCATGTATCAGCTTACATACTCGTTATATGGGGAAGTTGTTGTATTTAAGTAACAGTTGTCATTTATCGTTGTTATTTTTCTTTTCCCCGAATTATATATCAGCAATTCTTCGTTAATTTTTAATGTCTATATATCCGGATATTTATTGCGTATCAGTTCGGGCATGCTGGTATTACCAAGACAAACAAAATATAAACAAGAAATGACGTCAAAATCACCTCAGGACGCAAAAATCCGGGATAAGTAAAAACAGAAACAAGAAGTATATAGCGTATCCGATAAGGACGAACGGTATCCTTCCGGCAAACAAAGCCAATGGCGTAGGACGTAGACAATGTTTTCATCGCAATTTTCTGGATCATCGCTGGAGATTTTAAGAAATAAAAAGTAGAAAAATTGGTTGAAAACTTTAAAAAGGTTTTATCGCAAAATCTGCTTTGGATCTCTTCTATACGAAGGACAAATTTGCTTGAATAAATTGAATTGTATATAAAGAAACACCACTGAAACGTACAGAGTCAAAAGCCTAAACTTACACCAAAACCAAGGTGACAGATTTATAGAGGTTTCGGTCCCACGTAAGGTAACGAAAGGCTCTAAACAATAAGTAGGTATACATGTAGAGAATCAGAACTCAGTACCGGTTGCACGAAATTCGGCAACTCAAAGAAAACTTCAACACTTTACATAGTGTGTTTCAACATTGCACCAGTAGAAAATCTATTTACAAGAGAAATTAGAGCCTCAAAAAGGACACTTTTCTCTCTTGTGGTACATCATTTTACACTTCTATTCAATGTCTATTTAACATTTCAGGTATAACAAATTATTGTATGTAGTAATCAGTTTCCGACTGCGCCCTCTGATTATATCCTCTAAATGAATTTCAAAGACCTTGAAACCAACACACCTAAACAATATAAATTTATGAATTCTATCAAACGATCAATGTGAATGCCCAAACCGTCTCTGATAACAAATACCGAAACTTTTGCAAAACCCGAGACGACGGAAGGCCTGACCGAGCTTTGGTCCTCTTTACATCAGGCTGATATATGGCAGTCACAGAAAGGATTACATTTAAACTTGTATTTATATTGTAAACGCTATGTTGTTATTTAATGTGACAAATTCGTTGCAAAGGCGGCGACTTAACGGGCGAACTTTACAGCTTTGCACGTTTTCGATAGAAATGACGTTACGAACTCGCCTGAAAATTGAGCGAACTTTCGATTAAATTAGATCAAGGCTGATGGAATGTTATGTGGGTAATTGCAAACTTTAGGTACACTTGGAAGTTTTAAACTGTGTTCTCAGACAATTACCTGCGTCATTTGGAAAATAACATGAAAAGTTTTAGAATTTTTCCGGAGAATCTGATGGAAAGATTAAATTCTATAAAAATGGTTGGTTGGAGTTTGGTTGAATAATACTTGGAGTTAAAAGGGTACACTCGAAAAATATGAAATTCACAATAAGAGACCAAAAAAATGAAGATAATCATAGTACTAAACGAACAATAGAATGTCAGTACAAGGACGAAAGCTGCAAAATTACGACAAGTTGATGCTTTTAAATGTTCAGAAAAGCTGTAAATTAGAATTTACATTTGAAAATGACGGAACAATTATTTTTTATATACCTATTTGACTCGGCTAATTCCTGTACTTTTAATAACCGTTAGCTCGTTTTTAGTTAATTGATTTTTTAATTCAATATATAATTGTTAATTTTTTTCTCTTCAGGTTATTTGTAAAAAAAACATTTTGCAACATTATAAAAGGGATGTAAACGAATTTATCTCCCAAAAAAAGCGCAAAATATCAACACAGAATTCTCTTTAGAGGCTTAATAAAATTATTCAATTGAATTGAATGTGGGTAAGCAATAAAAGCGAGAATAAGGAAAGTGTGTTCTTTCTTCGATATCAGTGGACCATTAACCATTTTATTCAAATGGATTTCGTGCGGCACATAATTCCTTTTGTTAGTGATCGGTGCGCTCAGTGCGGAAATGACAGCCGTTAAAACACTTGAGCGTAATAGCGAACAACGTATAAGATCGCTGGTAATAACAATAAAAACTAACCTTACTTTCAATATTTATTTTTACGTGCGACAACTCTGTTGTGCTATATTAATTTTTCAAAGAGGAGCCGCAGTTCGGGATCGTAAAACTCCCTTTTTACTGATTCCAACTTACGTGATGTTCCTTTTTATGAAATAGAGGTCGCGGACAACAACCCTCGGTTCGTCTACCTTGACCTGAAATTTACAAAAAAGCCGGGGCAAATGTTTTTATAGCTGGTCCCACGCTCTTCGGGCAGCAAATGAACGAAATTGAAATTTTATCTAAGCCAGGTTGGCATAAATTTAAATTTACAGCCGAGTTGTTTTACGGCCTTTTATGAGGAAATATCTAATGAGACGTGTTGAATATAAATTCCGAAAGACATTAAAATATATTTATGTACAGTTTATAAACGTAAAGGACAATGGAATGATTACCATTAAAGAGCAATAATTGAACTTATTCTTTATTTTTTGACAAAATTGAAAAATTAATGTGTAGGAGCTTTAAAACCTTAAAAAACTTATTGGGAAACCTTATTTTTTCTAATATAATGTTACAAGATACCATTGAATTGTATACCATTGAATGTTAAAAATTTGGTGGGTACAAAATATTCATCTCATCCACCATTTTTGTCAAATACCAGATCTTCAAACGACGAAATTTGAAATACCCAGCTCGTCTATGTTACAGAAAATATTACATATTGGATATGTCGTAGGAAGAAAAGGAACAAAGCTTGTAACTCGTTTTTCAAAACATTAGGTAAGCAAATTACAAGATTACAAGGTGTGAACCGTTCTGTAGAAACCACAATTTGGTCAACAACCTTTCTTAATTGGGTTCAGAGCGAACACATAACGCGAAGAGTTTATAGCGGTCTTTCTTGAATTAATAATAATCAAGAAGGGACTATTTGACTTCATCGTCGCAAATACTTAATTTTAATCGAGTGTGGGTTCTCACTCGGATCATACTATTATTTTAACTAAATATATTGGATTAATTTCAGCAGCATTTAAGGTAGGGAGCGCATTCATACAAACTCACCGTAAAATTCCATTAAGCTGAATAACTTGATTTCAAAAGGAAAACGAATAAGATATTTTACTTTAGGATGCCACAATTATTCAGTTGACTTACTCCTTCGGAATCCGAAAGTCACTTCAAGTTTAAAGTCATAAATAAATAATTCTACGAAACTGACGCGGACTATCAACTTCAGAGAGGCTTTATTGCATTTAAAGGTACGTGAGCTCTTTAGAGGGATTTTGTTTAATTAACAAATTCACATTCTAATTACCACTTCAACAGTGGTAAACAACTGCCTAAAACAAACTTGAAGTTAGTTAATTTGGGGACTAGTTCTTGGAACAATGAACCTACACTATTCTATTGTGCCTTTTGTGCAAAGCTACAATGGGCTTGTTGATTTAGTGACACATTAGAACTGAAACTGCGATTTTCAAAACAGACGGAATTCGACTGATTTCTTCTGCCCACATACCATTTTCATTCTATTTATTCTCCTTAAATTTTGGTTACACAAACGATTTGGGAATCAGGAATCTTCAGCAAACTGGTTCATTATATAAAACACGAGTAAACGAATATTGCTTTTCCAGCATACCCGGATCTCACTCAGCATTTTGATTTAGAACTATAAAAGTACAAAATTACCTATTCGGTATCACTATCAAGGGATTGTTACATGAGTGTGTTTCGACCCTGCTTTTTCTCCCAGGAGATAGGTAACGCTAACAATGTCGCTAACTGATTGCAATAAGTGACACTTACTAACAAGTTCCATGCGAGCCGTTCTTCCGCTCTCTCTGTTTCTCAATTTATAGCCTCCTTCCGTTTTATTCGTGACCTTTTTAATTCGATATACTCCTTCCTCAACAATATCACGGACAACGGGGAATTTACTATTAAAAATTTAATTAGTGTCTGTTGGTCAAGAGAAATATGAATACTATAGTTTTATAACAAGAAGGAATAATAAGTTTGCACCTATATAGAGTTTGTTAGCTTTTAAGTTGTTTATTGTGTTCATTAAAATAAGAAAACTTTAATATCAGACAATTTTGAATTGAAAATAATAAATCAAAAAAGAAAAATTGGAAAGCTTCTTATTTCATTTTCGCAGGTATTTCTTTCTCCCAATGGACATAGGGGTCTTGATTTATTTATTCGCATGGTTGCAAGACGTAAGAAGTTCTCAAAACAAATCGCTCTACTTTTTCCAGCAGATAAATTTATCCTATTTCCAACACTCTATTTACACATTAACACCAGAGCTCTAACTCTAGCACTGCACTCAGAACCGGCCTTTTATTAAACACTTTATAATATAACTTTAAGATGAGCTTATAAAACTTATTTATGCATTTAATAAAATACCTAAATAATTATATTAGAAAATTTAATTTGTTTTTAAAAGCTTGCTGACAAATAAATGAAAGATACTAATAATTTACTTACATGTTAATCTAAGATAAATAAATATTTTCACCCGTCAAGAATAAATAAATTTAACTATTTATATAAATTAGTTGTTTATTTGCAAACAAACATATAGATTTTCTCCATTTCCCTTAGACCGGGTCTGATCTATGCCTTTTGCCTGTCTATAAAGCAAATTGGAAAGGTCAAAAGCTCTTTTTCCAACCAGTCACCGCCAATTTGATACAAATTGGGGCAGCTTTTTTCGGTGAAATTGGCAAGAAAAATTTTAAAATACAAAGAGCATACAGAAAAGTAGCAAATGCGTCAAAAAATTGCGTTAAAGCATTAATTTTTTTACACATAAAATGTTCATTAAATATGTAATTTCATAAAGCATTGATAAACCTCTGCAGGGGGCTTATGTGCAACATGTCATTTTAATTAAATTAATTAATAAATAATTTTTAATAACTTCAATTTTGGAACTGCATATTTACATATTTGAATAATCGTTAACCAATGAAAGTACAAAAGTGTAATTAATTTATTCTAGTCACGCTTCAATGACTCGCGTAGGTATATTTAAACGAACCAATAAAATAAAAAGTATACTACTGAAACAAATTAAATCAACAAACTAATGAAGTACTTTTTTAATTACCTGTAATAACATGTTTCCATCATCTATATCGAGGTGTAACGTACAGAAAAATCTAGCACGTTTTTTTTCAAATTCTTTATACATGTAGCCATGTGATTTATGAAAATCCCATTGCGTAATGGACATTCCCTAGACAATAAAGTCCCATGTTTAATGCATAAGCTGAAATAACGAGAAAAAAATATCCTCATTACTCCATCGCACATGAGGAAATTGTCATTTGGTTGGTGTTCGAGGGTAACGCATTACCCAATAAACAAATAAAGGATTTTTATTCATGTGATAGGTATGTGTAAAGTCAAATTTTGCAATAACTTTGTTGTATATGCACCAAGGTCAACGTTTCTTTATAATATATATATTGATTCTAATCACATTATAGTGTAAAATAAGTATTATTAACACTGAATGTTCAAATGTCAATTTTTAAACGCGTTGCCTTTTTCATGTGTGAAATCAAATAAAGATTCTCTATAGAATACGACTGCGTTTCTCCGTATCGATTTTATGAACGAACCATCCGACTCTTCGCCGAACAACCTGACACTGAAATATCATGCTACACTGACACATTAACATAGACAAAGGTCATAACTACCCTTTGTTCCCTATTTATGCAGGAACCCATGGACAGGGTTTCTAAAAGAGATATTCTTTTCAGAAACCAGCATAAAGGAAGAAAAAGAGAGGATTATTCTGAATACGATTTTTTTCGCTTTCATAAAAAAAGAAGGTTAATGGTAAAAGCGCATGCTGGGTTATAATTAATATCTCTGAATCTGAATAGTATAGAGTGAAATTGCCTACAGAATTTTAATTTGTAATGTAACCCCAGCAGAAATCGTACGAATTTAATTAAATCAATACACGCCTACCCGCCACTGTGGGCGAATTCGTAGGCAGAAAAAGCAACTCGGTTTAATGTCAGGAATAATGGGCTATGATGGGTCTGCCACTAAAATCACTTTTCCGCCAAAATAGATATCATTGTATTGTGTGCGCTGAAGATGAAGAGCCGATAGAGAGGGTCGGACTACATTTAGCTTAAGTGTTATTGTTGAATTCTGTCGGGAATAATGGGCGTATTTGATTATGTCAAAACGGTGTTCGACAGTTATTAAGACCCCTTAGGTAAAAACATGGTATAGGTAATGGCCGAATGTTATTGAATCTTCGAACCAAATAATTGGAAATTCTTTTTCTAAGAGCACATTTTCGTCTTCACGACGCTAGACAGGACGTAACAAAACGTCGCTGTGATATTATTGACATATTTCAGTGTATGAAATAGTGACATTTTATAAGAGTAAAAAAATAGATAGAAAAACTGTGAGATATGGACAGGATGTCTTAAAATATTTATATCTTCTCAAGGGTGTGTTAGACCTGTATATCAAAATAACAGTTGTGCCCTAATTAAATCTTTATTAAAATGGTCAAGCAAACCTTACACCCACTCCACAAAATTTGAGCAGTTTTGTTAATTAGAAGTTTATAGCGTTAATAGAATTAGTTTTATTCAGGAACACATACACACTGTACCCCTTTAAATCAGATAACGAATTCAGCGTGCACCGATTTCGACGCATTATGGAGCGACACCACAAAAAATCCTTTTAGTCCTAAAAATTAAATCTGCGGAGTGCCCGCTTCGATTCGAAAAGGTTGAAAGCGTTTTTTATTGTTTTCGTTGGAATTAATGCCTAATCCGGCCTTTTACGGTTTCGCATTCATTTCGCCTATAGTATTTTACAATGTTCGTGGTTGTAAAATTGTTTTCCTCGGTTTCCTTGTTACCATCGATTAACCAATTAACTCAATTTATTCCATGCTAAATAAACATAAAATCAATTATTAATCCAATTTAATCTGGCGATATCTGAACTTGTCCTTTACCATACAATAAAATCCGTTCTGTCTCCAATGATTGCATAACGATTTATATTGTCGAAAGTTGCACAAAACAAAAACACATAGGTGATTTCAGGTAATTTGTTTCACGCCACTTTCTTGACGTGGGTAAATTGAAATCAAAATTGGATTATCGTCGGTAGGTTTCAATTTGAATATAAGCTCCAAAACGGAATTTAAATTAAATCATAAATTTCTAAAGAGTAACATATGGGAAAAAAGTTTAACAGGGGCGATATTTGTTGTTTTGCTGGGGGTTGTTTTATTAAAAAAGAACGGATTTATTTTGTACTTCCTGGGATGTAGTAGATTGGATAAAATACGTTCTCAGCTTCTCAATGCCGCTATGTTAAATATGTTATAACATGATTGATATAACATTCTGTTAAGTACTAGATTTCAATATTAAAAAATAGTTCAAAATAATATTAAATTTAAAACTCTATTTTATATTAAACAAACATCATACCGTAATATAAAACTTTTGTACATATTGCATAATATATGCAAAATAAATAACTGTGATTGATGAAAAAAAATACTGTAAACATGAAACACATAATGGATGTATTTATTTAGCCTTCTTTTGAAAATACCAAATGGTTTATAAATATAAATTGAATCTTTTTCAGGAATCCGTCTGCCTGCGAATCAATCAATCATAACTAAACTATGCCAGTTGACATCTATGCAGAAGAAGTACGAAGTGTATGGTTACACTCCGCTTTTTTCTCATTTTCATCCTAAGCTATTTTATTATTTACACGTGAACGTCCTTTACAAGTCTTTCGTCACGACTCGTTCTTTTCGTTCGTATAACACTGGATTTAGGATGTTCTTTAAACACGAATCGGATTGATGCGATCTGGAGGACACGTTGATCCCCAACAGAGTGATTTTATCGTTCGAATGCGTTTTCAATTTATACTCTGAGAACAAAATCAATATCGTATATTAACAAGGAGACAGACCATTTATTATTTTTTATATGATATTTCAGGGAGCCAAAAAAATGATGAAAACCTCCAATATGGCAGAGGTGTAATCATATTTCTTGATAGAACAAAAATTTAGTTTAATAAACTTCGTAATTCTTAAAAGTTCTACATCTATTCGGTATTCTGGAAACTTGAAAACGAAAAACAATGACTTTATACATCTATTATTCTCTTAAATTGGCACGAATAAATGTTTATGCATTCTAATTTGAAAACAATACTACGGATTATTCAATTATCTGTTAGATTCTTCAATTATTACACAACTCATATTCTCATTCAAACTCCTTTTCCGCACAGAAGTTCCACGATATTCGATTAAACTATGAAATTATGTAATAAAGTTTTCATTCGTCTGTAGTTCTAAACCAAAAAGCAAATTAAATTACTTAAACTCAAACTGATAACAAGAAACAATCAATAATTGAATCGAGCAACTAACTTTCGGGAATACACGAGAATAGAGAAAAGAGCAACACTTTTCGTTAGTGCCTTTCAAACGATAATTTATGAGAGAGGTACTTGAATAGCCCAATCAATTTTGATGGAACTGTAACTTCGACGTGGAGTAGCTCTTGGAATGGCATAATAGGAAAGGGTTTAGAACTTTAGTATTGAACTGAATAAATTAAAAGCAGTTCTATATACGACTACAGCATTCAACTCGAAGAAGCTACTTTTAAACAAGACTGTTACAAAGTAAACTCTAATCGCAAGACGAATTTGTAATTTATTTCCGTTGCAACTACTTCAAAAGAAACGTGTGTGTATAAATATACCAAAAATGCTTCTATTATATTTGTAATATTTTAATTCAAAGAGCCTTGCATATGCATTTAATATTCGCTAAGTATTTATATTTTTTCCTCATTTTAATTGTATCTATTAACTAAACGGCTGAGAATTATGCGAAGATATTGAATTATTATGAGAATGTCAATGCTTCCGTTGACTCAATTTGCGTCTCCGCATTCCTATTGCAACCGGAACAAATCAACTTGTCTGAAAAGTTTAATATGAGAGACTTTATAGCGACATTTGCCTCTAAGTCAACAGTTTTAAGATTAGTTACATTTTAGTTGTGAACCGCATCGAAATACGTTTCCTACATCTGTGCTAAAGCATGTTCAGTTGCTCAGTTTTGAATAGTTGTTTAGAGAAATGATGAAAGTTTCTCGCCGGTCGCACGATTTCAACCACGTCTACACTTCAATTTTATAATAGGGCTGTGTGTAATAGACATGTAGTTAAAACTTATTTTATATAAGAATATCCTTTATAACAGACAACAACATTAACCAGCGGTTATTACCAATTGATCGTTTTTAATATGCTTTAGTTGACAATTAAACATTTATTAGTAAATTAATATTGAACATGATTGGAAATTCTACTGTATTATTGACATCAGCGGTCGGCGAATCATGGCTTAATGGACCACAAAAATTTTATGAAATTGGTCATAAAATTCACGTACAACAATGTGAAAATCTAAATATCTAATAATGTCAATATTCGACTCCTTTCAAATGAAAACATGCCCTACATTTCCTGCGGAAATTTAACGGCAATAATTAATTTCGCCTTACTTCAATTTATGACGGTTCAATACTCGCGGAAACAACAGCAGTAAACACGACATCAGTCGATAATTAATTTACATATATTTTACTTACCTCATATTGTAAAGATGATTTCAGTAGTTCCCGAAATACCTGTAATAGAAGTCAAGGATTAGATGTATGTACAAACTTAATGAATAATTTTGTTAGAACGGAATCCAATTATGGAGATTATATTTAACTAATTCTATTAATTAAGAGAATCGTATGAAATGCAAAATTACTGAAATGAATTACTCTATTCACATTATCATTAAATGTAAAATAAACGAATACTTTTATGATGTTTAATTTCAAAAACACATCGAATAAATCCCGCAATTAATTTAACATACAATATATTCATTGCACGAAATTGAATTCGAAGCGGCTCAAAAACTGAAAAAGAAATGCAAACGCGATTGATTGGTATAAAGATATTTGATTTCAATCTATCAAAACTAAAATTGCGTTCATCAGGCTAGGTATTATTTAATGACTCGCATTGATGAGGGTAATTGGCATTTGGATATGATGCATGATTCGATTCGGGTACTCTGTTAAATGCATTTTAACTTACATTCATTTTGCTATTGATCAACGTGACACGTTTTTTGAAAATTGCAAATCGATGTTCATTGCGCTCCTGTAGAGAAGTTCAAAAAACTTTTATATATTAACAACTATTAAAAAAAGCAAAAAAAATGAAGATTAGAAAAAGCTGGAATTAGGTTTTATTTTATACAAAACGAATTGTTTGCCTGATGGAATGCCAGTTCAATTATTCGTAAGAGTCAATGTTTGCATGCCGATTAAAATTAACAAATGCCCGAAAGTAATATATAGGCACAAAAACGTGAATGTTTGGGACTTTCGCCAAAGGTTTATCTGTTAATTAACAAACTAGTTGTGCACATTGCTACTTGTTTCATTTTCTATTGTACCATTCGCCGTCGATGTTTCAATCATCTTCAACATGTTTGAATAGTCGTGTTTAACGAAGCAATTCGATTTTTTTACAAAAGCGGAAACATGAATTTCTATTCATTTGCAAGAGAAAAGTTCGCTTCATTAACGAATAGAGTCCGACGAAAATTTGGTTACAAGTTTCAATTGGATTAAACATTTGGAGTGGATTGCCAAAGGAATAGTCTAACTAAAAATCCTTCAGTCGATGCGGAAACTTATGAGACAGCTAAAAATGCCGGAAGTAACTGATTTTATATGTTAGAAGTTTCTGAATTTACCGTTTAAATTTGAATGGTAAAATTGGAGCATTTTATATTAAAAATCCTTCGACATTTAACTTGGTTTTACTTTTCAGTTTGGAATAAATAAATAATAATCTCTTCTATCTACTTGTGATAAAAGGAAAGGAAAATGTAGTGAATAAAAGTAAATATGAATAACCAATATTATATAAGGAATGCGTTGTGTTATATCACAATTTCTACTAATAATTAATTAATAATAATATACCAGAAATGGTAGAATATGGATATTAATAGAAGTGCTAATTGAAAACACACCAAAACGCTTCGAATGTGTTGCGGAAACATGAACTGCAGTAAAAAGGTCACAACTTGGATAAAAAATGACGATAAGTAACGTTTACGAACTGAATGGGACAATCCCACTTTGTTAACGCTGCCAAGATTTAATTTTAATTTTAATTAATGGCAGTAAATTAAAAATAGCATATCCTGCGGTGCGCATACAGTTTAAGATTGTGGTTCTTAGCACATGTTTTGTAAATCAGAGGCGGCCCCTAACATATGTTAAGTCACATAATAATTTTAATTACCACTAAACGTTTTTCATTAATAAAATATTCGTTTTTTTAATAACTCGAAGTAATTTATTTCTCACTATTATTTTAGACTAATAGATATAACTTACCATTTAAGTTCAAATCAAATCAAGTATACATACGAGTAGACAATTTGTAAGAAAGTCGTATGAATTTTTGATTCGTATACGAAATATAGGTAAAGGTGCAGTAGGAAAATTGCATGAAGATGACGAGAAGTTGGAAGTGATTACGCTTAATGGAGACTGCGTTTGAGTATATTTGAATACGTCATCAAGTATGAGAGTCTAAAAGAACTTTTAAAACATCATTAACCTAAATTAATATTACACTAAATAATTAACACTAAATTAATAAGTATTCCACGTATTCCACATTCATGCATACCTATGTTACTAACTTTTTCTATTAAAGCTAAAGCAATAAACAGCGAATAAAAATTTTACAAGTCAATAAAACGAAAATGCTCATTGCCGGTTGCAAACTAGCATCAGCGACAGAATTATTTTTTTTTGCTCCGGAGTTCACGCTGCAATAATTTGCCGTCGAAATTACAGTCGCATGCACAAATCAGATAGCCCACATGAATCGGTTAAAGAATTTGCTAAATCGACGTGAGCAGCACACCCTGCCCTGCAGTACAGAATTAATGCTCTTTTTGCACAACCATACCCGTAACGTTCAGGAATTTCTGCTAGGCGTAATCAAATTATAGTATATTTCAAATGATTATGTAGGCAAAATGTCTAAAAGTAGTATTATATGCATCAGAAAATATGAACGTCATTCATTAAGCATTTGAAACTCCAGTAGTGCAACAACTACTTATAATATTCTTATGAGTTTTAAAAACGAAAATAGCGCGTTATTATACGGCATCCAATACAGAAACAGATCTTTATTATTCAGGTTGGATTTAGTACGAATAGGAACATTTTTTGGGCGATTATTATTTTTATAAAGTACCGGAAGATGCAACACTGCATTTCCACGTCCGTTCTCTGGATACCAAATCAACCATAACGAATTTATATCGAGCTTATTTTGCCGTAATTGCAGAATTGCTAGACGGTGCGACGCGGTATGTGTATCGACAGAACCGCGTGGTGTGCTTCTGCCTCTTCGACCAAAAAGCTATGCATAGCAATGAAGTTAGTTACGTGTTAGCGAATCGGCCTTGTATATGCACAGAGCACCAGACCAATTTGTTTTTTTCCCAAAAATTCGGCTCGCATTCTCACAGGAATTTCGTTCGTACTATAAAATTTACGAAATTACCGGATAATCTTGAAATACGTCAGATTTTGTTCGAATCCAAAGAAGGGAAATTATTTTTTGGGCGGTATTTCGATTAATATTTTTTAACTTATCTAAATTGTCTATGAAGCCTCATGCATTATACGAGAGAATTAATAAATTATTTTTTATTCTCTTCAATTAGCAATTTGATATAGGTGCCGAAATTTTTAATGTTAATATCCATGGATATTGCATAAATTATCGGATTGCAATCGAGATAAATAAACACATAGAAATAGTACCAAATTTTTAATAACTTCATTTATTTGCAGATACAATTTAAGATATCGAGATATAGGTAAGTATGTACACTCAGGTAAGGTCAGCTTCTGCAAATGGGGTCGAAACGAACGGGTAAAAAGGAAATGAGATGGAAAGATGGGTAAATGCTACAGATAAGAATGTTACCTCGTGCTTTTGTGTACTTTCCAAAACCAGTAAGATTTTCAATTTGTGTCGAGAGCAAGTCGATATCGAAAGACGGCGGAAATTTTACAAAGATTGTAACCTTTGTGGAGGAATATTACTTTATGAGTTTTTACGGCGCCGGTAACGGTATAAACGACTTTTCTATTTTTATTTCCTAGATTACTTTTTGATACTTAATTTTGCAGAAATTTAATTTTGCGTTTTCATAAAGTGCACAACATGTTTGATCAAAATAAAAAAAAGAATTGGAAGTTGCCAGAGCTTGGTATGGCAAATATATCAAGGGAATACTCCTGATCGATAAATTATTAATTATAAGATTTTGAAAGCACATTCAAGCACAATTGCTTCGTCTCAATGATGAAGAGGAAACAAGATAATATCGAATTTATATCTAGTTACCCTTTGAGGCGTATAATCGATTTATGGAGTATTCTTTCAATTTGTTCTCGAGAAACTGTTCTTAAGTTTTCTAGAATTGAATGCTCTGAAAACCAGCCCTATATACAGTATGTCCGGGATCCAGTATTCCAAATAATTGGCTTGACATAGGATCCTTTAGAGGATTTATTAATTTAAAAAAGATAATAGCAACACTCATTTAGTTGATACATGTATAGAACGTTTTTGTTTCCATTATATTCAAACAGCGAACATATGGTACCGACCCGTGAGATATTGTATTTACGAATTGAATTGTATCGATGAATAAACGGTTACGTAAAATTATAATGATGTTTACGAGCTATAATATAAAACACATCAATAACAGATACTATTACGACCGAACAATTCGTAGTTAGCAACCCGGAATATACTTCTTACAGCTATAACATTTCAAAGTAACTGTTTGTTGCTTATCTACTAGTTGTTATTATTATTATTTCTGTTTATTTATTGATATTGTTATTACTTACTACACTACCCACATAGGCAAAGGTTAGAAGAATGTAAGTAGCAAAGAATAGTACGAGTAAGAATTAGTAATTTTTAGTTGTTCATATTTCACATTAGTTGAATTTGGTAAGTGATATATCAAAAAATGAATTACTGATTAATTACTAATTCTTTTTAATTAGTATAAAAACTAATGAAAATTTCCAAAAACCTTTCTTCTACATCAAAGCGTTAAAAGTTGACTTCATTCTTTATATAAAGTTCTCGACCCGACAAAGAACTTTTATATATGGGTCATTGAAACGAATATACCGATTCCGCCCCCACTGAAGCAACTGGGCCAAAAGAGTAAGTAAAAGGGACAAAATATCAAACTATACTTTAATTATATAAGTCAAGCGAACCAGAATTAGTTTTTTAATTAATTATTTAGTGTATTCTAACCGAGCACACGCAAACAACATTATTTATCAGTTAAGAAAATCAGTAAGAAAATCAAAAGTTGTCCAGCTTATATGCTCCACAAAGTCACTGTGGAAAATAAAAGTATTATATTGTGTTTGGTGACTTCTGTTCGATCTCTATTTAATCGCACCCGAACTCACTATCTCTTCCACTTCTTAATTGAATGTATTTTTCGATTCCGAATAATACTCACATTTTGGGGCTGCCAAATATTGCTTAATTTCGAAATCCTATCAATGAATACAGCACCGATTTTTTCGTGAATTTTACTCAAATAAGAAAATTGATTTTTTTTCGATATTATTTAAGTGAATGTAGACTGCAGCAAATAATATGTAATAATTCCTACAATAAATGGCTTGTTACATTACAGCAATAGGGAAAACGGGAAATATGTTTTACGTTGACTGCTATTATGCAAGAAACGTGCAAACTTTGTGACCAGCAAAACATTAACACTAACTCACGACAAATGTTGGCGACTCTCTTCACAATAATAATTCAAATAGATTATAGTAGGTGCACATTGCTGTGTTTCGCAATATTAAACCAACATGTAATACCTACAGCTGTGCATAAGTAACGTAAAAGTGGATACAATACACAAACATGTAAGTACCTATGTATGTATGTATGTACTTAATGTTACTATACAAACATGCATTTTGTATGCCGTTCTTTTATTTTGTATTTGACATTATAAATGTTGGTAGGTATATGCATAGAATGGCTTGAGTAGAAATTTCTCATTTCGAAAACTTCACTCTTTTATAAGGTTCTATTTAAGTTCAATAAAGTAGAAAATGTTTAGAAATAAATTTAAATTAGGTAGGCACTAATAAAGCCAATAAGGCAAACATTCTGTAACAGTAATTTGTAAAGAATAAATTGGCAATTTGCTTGTAGAGAAAAATATATAGGTGAATTCCTTCGTAATACAATAAATAAAGTCACAGAAGAGCAAGAAATAAAACTATATTTCTTAAGTATCCCTATCGATGGATAAAGTTGATGAAATTCTCCGAGGAGCGGAATCAGATTCTTGTAAAGAACGCTCGCTTGAAATGTTAGCTGATTTGGCGCATACAGAAAATATGTGCCATTTTGGAAGTTCGAGAGGTATTAAGCCGAAGCCGTCGAGAAAGTGCTTATAAACTTCTCCTCCGGATATATAGGAGAAGAGAGATCGCCGATAAGCTGTTCTCTTACTGGAGAGTCCGCTGTCATTGCTCCAGACATATCCAGTTCAGAAATTGTACTCGAGATCAAGTAGGCGATCGTTCTGGAAAGCGCCCGTAATGCAGTCTCGTTGCGACTTTAACGAACATGGATGTGTAATGAATGTAGCATGAATGTTATTCCAGCTCTTTGTTTGGATTGCTATGTTGGTTCTGCACTAAGTTGATATGTTGCACTCCTTGGCATGCCTCTACGTAAAATTATATTACTTTTCGAGCCGAAATCTTAGCAATTTATGAAAATATTTATAGGAATGAAAAATATTTTAGAAATTAAAAAAAATCTAAAGTTATTGTAAGCAATGAACTAAAATCACTATAGACACTGTTGGTGTTTTAAAGTATAGTAACAAATAGTTATTTACACCTATTTACAACTTTTATTTTTACTAAGCAATCATTCATCGCTGTTTTAAAACGTCCTGTATATTTGAACAAATTATACAAAATCTATCTATTCAATTTACAGTACTAGCTGACTGCAACCTTAATTTAATTTAAAGGAAATTACTCATTTTAATTGATTATTGAGTGAGGTTAATTTAAAATTGCCTTCCACCTAGTTTCCAACCGTACGGTCCTCAAGAAGTGGGTTTCCTTTTTTCTCGTCGACGGGAATAAATTACCAAAAGTTAAACGGTCAAGAGCTTCTTAAAAGCGAAAGTTGACAAAGGAGAGGGAAGAAAGGAACTGTTACTGCCTCCTATTGGAATTCCTCGGCGACTACCAATTGTGATTGCGCCATTTCCGACTTACAATATGAGCTTTTTATTGCGGAAGTAACCAAAACAACAAAGACTACTCGTTTTTGTAGAAGAAATAAGGGGAACAAAGGCAGTGTTCGTATTCCCTCATTTCAAAACACTGGCACATATTTTTGAATAAACGCAAAAATACGCGAACGTGGAAATATTGTAACGAACAGAAGAAATACAGGTTTGTAATTTACGAATTTATGTTTTTCATTTTACCTTTACTACCCACACACACACACACACACACACACACACACACACACAATGCTCTATTCACTATTTTTTGCTACTTGTATTTACAAAATATATTGTATTTCGTTTCAAGCAATTTTAATATTATTAAAACTAATTATATTATCATTACCCAAAAATTAATAATTTAAATCATTACCTAAAAATAGATACGTGTAAGTTAGTAACATAATAAAAAATTTAGCAAAATAAAAAGAATATTTAGAGTTAGTAAAGGTATATCGTTGAAATAAATAAAAATATCGAGATTATAAATTTTAAATGTCGTCCATTTCTCTAATATACCTGGGTCATTCATATTTTATCAGTTGAATATCCCTCGCAGACCACAACAGAACGTTAACAGGTCGCAACGGACAGGTAACATGTCATCTCACTTATCGCAAATCTAATCCTTCATAAATCAGCAAGCTTGTTTCAATTATAAAATAAGGGTGGAAGGTGCATTTGAAACGATTAACACGAAAATTTTAAATAACACTCATGAGGGTTCTACTTTCAGTTCAGTGTAAATCCCAAACATATTTTAAAAAATTGCAGGTAATTGTTTATTATTTACGGACACATTTAACAGTAACACAGTGGGAGTAGAGAATAGAGCGAGAGTAGGTAGGTATAATTGTTGTAGTTACCTATGTATGTATAATTGAGCAAACTTCAATATCTCAGTTCTTGTATGTACGAGCAAATATGTTTGTAATTGTACTACGTTAATTTAATACCCCTGTTTAATAGTTAACTATTTGACTGATAAACTATTACTCATTATCAATAAACGTATTAAAGTAAATAAGCGCATTAATATACAAGCAAATAGAATGATAAAAAAGTAAATATTACCCACAAATTCCTTACCTACTCAATACTTGCACTTTGGTTTGCCTAATAATTACGGGAACGTTTTCTAATAAACTAGGACTATATAGTTCATAAAATACTGTATGTTAAAATACACACGGGGAAATATAAAGCATTTGCCTTTATGTAAATGAATAATGGAGTAAAACAAAGGGACGCAAATAAATATACGTGGCGGTTGAAATTGAAATGGGGAGGAAATATAAAAACGTCGAGCTTTCGTTTTTAATTAAAATCTCTAGTTGCATTGTTGCGATAGAGGCGGCGGTAGTGCGGCAAAAGCGTTGTAAAGATTTTAAAATTGAGAAATTTAAATTTAATTCGAAAGAGCACAGATACATTATAATGGCGCGTCCTTTGTTGTTAACGCTTTTCGTTTTTCTTTTAATACGAATTTAATTCCAACGAATGACACAATGAAATGTTTACCTTCTTCGAGGAAATTTCACATTCTCGAATAATGAGAAATTCAAAACTAAATACCTACTACTTTTTAAAGAGCACCTGATGTCCAAATTAAAAGCACTAATCTTTTTCATTATAACTATTCTTACGTTTGCTCAATTTTGTGTATAAATATAATAAAATTTACTATTTTATCTAAAATTGACATTAAAAACTCTTTAGCGAATTACTGCTTTAATTGTGATCAATTTCTCCGGTTATAAAGTTTAATATTATCTACTTATTAATGCACTATTTAATGTTTTGAAAATGTTTAATTTTCCAACAAATTTTGAACCTCATTTAATTTGTAAATTTGTATAATCATCAGTGCCTTTAATCATTAACTCTGAAAAAAAGTTAAAAAAAATATCACTTGCGCTTACACATGTAACGTTTTTATGAGTAGGTAAATCTATATGGTGAAAAGAACGAAAAACATTTAATTATTAACTTCCTAAAAAGCTTGTGAGCTTTTTGAAATCCCCAGTTTCCCCTCCAGCTTTATGCAAGTTCTGACAGGACGTACTTTATAATAAAGAACATTTTACCTTTCCATTTAAATTTCGTTTTTTAATCTTGAAAGAACAGCTGAAACATAAAGCAAATAATCTTAACAGAGAGAAATAAAAAATGATATCAACTCCTTTTGAATAATTTATTTTCGGTTCTGTTATACGAAATTTAAAAAAAATGTGTTTTCTTACGGTGCTCAGCCTGTCTTGTTGCTGTGTTCTGAATATCTAGAAGCTATTATTTGGAATTAACTTTTTATTTCCCAATTTTTATGGCACAGTGAATAAAAAATTTATCTTCGTTTATGGCAAATCAATACCTGCCGCGGAACTGTTGAAATTTGATAATTTCCAGTTCCATAAATTTTGAATGGAGATTGTTTTGATTGCGAATTTTTATGTATTTCTACCTCGCTAAATAACATCGCATGAACGGATCTTATAGTGTCTAAAAAATTAAATTCCCTTTTAACAGGTGCATTGTGGGTGAATAATTTCATTTTTCGTTCCTATTTATAAGTTAGACAGATATAGGTAGATCGAAAAATATTTTTTCTCTCCTCTAGATATATTTTTCTAAATTAAGTCTTTTAACATAATAATTCTCTTTTAGTTCCATTTAGACTTTATTTGCTATAAAAAGATAAAAGGGGAAAATACAGAATCTGCACGTATAGGTATTATTGTTGACGTAATGTTCGCACTGTTCGTAAATTGGAGCGGAAAGCTGCTGCATTAAAGTTCCGACGAGTGATGTATATGACACTAATTGGGACGAGATATGAGCGTCTTGTAAAAAGACTACTCCTCTCGAGATAATTTTTCAGTAATTGTCACTTGAGTAGTTCAACAAGGTAAAGCAGAGGAAGTTTTAAAATTGGTTACATGTATACCTAACTCTAAATTGCAGACAAGATTACAAACTGTATGCGATAGTAATGAGAAGATTCTATAAATTTAATTATGCAAACCTATTTGGGTACATAAAAGCATAATAATTATAGACCGTAATAAGGAACTTCCAACAACAGATTATTAAATGTGCAATGCAAGATTATAATGAACTTAATATATTGGAAGATGAACTATTAAATAAGTTTATTTTAATAAATAGAAGATAAATTGAAAGAGACTTGTCATTGTATTTGGAAAAATATCTACCCAAGCACTATTATACGTATTAGTTTAAAACACAAATTCCCTGATGAAGTTTTTCTTTACCATTGTTCGAAGACGACCAAATACGAATGAATTCAATAGAATTTTTATTCGCCTTCATAAAATTGATTTCGAATGATATTTCCGCTAAATGTGTATGTAGAGTAAGTATTTGTTTTGGACGCAGATCTCTTCTACTTGAACGAAAATATTTGCTCTAGTAATGTATTTTGACTCCGCCAACGAAAGCAAGTTCACTTTTTCATCGTCAGTTTGATGTCTTTGGAGTTTAATAAATTCTCCATTCTTTACTTTTACGTACTTTTATAATCCATATTTTCGATAGAAACATACCTTTATAGAGTTCTTTAAAATATTAACTTTACTCAGTATACGGCCGGTATATTTTCCAGTATCAAAAGGTCGTTTTGACGAAATATCTCTACCTAAGTATTTTCCTTTCAATTTTAGCAATAGGCTGAAATTCGAAGAGACCTGAAAGATAGTTATTTATTTTGATTGTACTAATCTAATTCCATTAATTTCATTTCATTAATGGAATGGTAACCGCTACTTCGAAAACATCCGATGGGAATTGAGTCGGCAGGAATCGTATTGGTTTATTTCTTGACCTCAATATACTATTATGGCAGACGCCAGCATTGGCTGAAATTCAAAAAGTTTGGTATACGGAATTGAATGTAGCCCTAACATTGAAGTAAAAGTTACGACTCGCTGTCAACGTGTATGCTCCGTTGTCATTTTAATTTAACAATATCCAATTTCGTTTCCAATTTAAAGATACTCTAAAAAGGACTATAAATTTAATTAAGTTGACTAATTTTAGTTCAAAATTCGTAATATTTGAACATTACAAGCTTCTAAATAAGTAGGTGTAATCCAACTATTAGTAAAATAAGTTTTTTGAATTATATTACTAGTTGATGTTTTATAAATATAACAATCGGCATTAAAGAGCACACGAATAATTAATTTGTAATTTCAATAAACGTTACCGATTTCAATTTAGTTAATTAATCCCTCTGGTTTGAAATGAATAAATTAGTAAATATTCAATTAACATTTGGCCTCATACATTAGGTAATCTCCATGACTCCTTGACTGATATGTGATTAATTTGATTAGTGTTAAATAAAATAGTACAATAGATAGGTGCATAAATTACAAGTTTATGATTAAATTATTTTGTAATTTAAATGGTGACTAGATAATTGTATCAAAATTAACGAGGAAAATGTGTGCTTTTATAATCCTTACAATAGAATTTTCAAAAAATATTAACAAAAATATATTCATTTAATATTTACCCTTTACCTAATAGGTATTAGTACCTAATAAGCATTAGATTGCTTAGTTACATATTTCTTCAAATTGACGAAGGATCGATACATTAATGTAAGAGATTAACAAACATCGAACCAATCCCTAAACTCGCTCTATACATACAGATTTTCCAGTTCAAAAAGTCTAATATCCTTTCTCGAATTATCAAACGCTAGTTCCCATTTTATCGGAAATAATTTGAAACTCCATTTACTTCGTCAATACTATTAAGATCCCAATCGGTTAAAGAGTAAACAGCTCTATCCAAACAGACCCTTGCTAGTTGGTTTAAAAGAACAATTAGATTTGTTTACTATTAAATTACCATCAAACTGTTTTCCAACAGTTTCCGAACAGTTTTCCTGCCCTACTAAGATTTCAGTTAGTTAGAATTTTCATTAAATTAACTTGGCATCAATGTTGCTTGGTTTTCATTTTAAAATCATTTTTCTTCGATATGTATTAAATCGAAAATAATTTCCAACATCCTTTGTAATGAGAAAAAAAAAACTGAATTAAATTGACAAACTTCTGCAACAAATTGTCCAAATAATTTATCTGACACTTATAAAAGAAATTATTTTTGTAGGACCGTATCAAGGATGAAAAAAAGATACTTTACTGAGTAATTAATCACACTGTATCAGTGGCACTTCACTTTCAGCCAGAGATTGCGTGTTTTCACTGAAAATCGGTTTTTCAGAGCTCGATAACATACTCGGATTTCACAGCGTTGGTGAAAATTGTGGTGCGAATTTTTGTACATTTTCTCGTCATGATTATATGATAGTTTCTAAACTGGTATCTATATTTTTAGTTGCAATCGAACTAAAAGTATTACCAGAATTTTTGAGTCTGTTATATATTTATTTATTCTCATTATGTAGTTATGCAAAAGAGCGTTTTCTATATAAAATTTTACGACTTACGAGATACCGAACGTTTTCTAAAAATTTAACTTCAAACCAAATATGAGCGAATGTCGCATCGTGCAAGAAAAGTGGAACTAGGAAATGTTTTCCGTTTTATTGGAGTTATTCGACAAAATTGCAAAAGGCAGGCCGGTAGACACTGTTGAATGATATGTGGCTTCTATCCACTATATCTGACACCTGAAGAAAATTTACGTCTATATCTTTAGAGAATGTATACGGCCTTTGGGTTTTATGTCGTATTGTAATAAAACTTCGCAAACTTCTATAATATCTGGAAGCCGGGATCACAATGTTTGTTCGAGGAAGAATCAGGATGGATAGTGATATATTTAGGACAGGTTGGAAGGCATACAAATGAATAAAGATATAGGGCGAAAGGCGAAATTTTGCTTATGAAATTAAAAAAATATTTGTGTAGCTTTCAAATTTCCCAATCGAAAAGTGAAATTGTACCTACTTTTTTTTCAAACTATAATAAAATATTTGTACCACTCAAAATGTAACCCTTCATTTATATTAAATGCGAAATTATAATTCCGTCTAAAAAGTTTTTCAAAGTCCTCTCGCCTCTCCTTATTTGCAACTAATAAATTATTTGTAGCCCAAATGAATTCAAATATTATGGAAAAAACTTGGGAGTTATGCCGGCGTATTCCCTTCTACGCGAAATTCCTCGCTCACGCTGTTCTTACGCCCTTTTCCTTTCGTTTTAGGTACGCCTTTGTATTGTATCTTGATAAATTTGGAACAGTTTGAGAGGCATACCAATGAAGATATTAATAAGACATGCTCGAGCACTTTCCAAACTTCGATAATGACGAGAAATCAATAACGTGAGATGCTGTTGAAGCTTTCGGTCAAAATTTGAATGTAGCATCTTGACAATGAATAATATTAATGGATATGACTAAACGGAAATAAAGGATCCATACAATATCAGCACAAACTCTAAATTGTAAGCTAGCCGTGTCATAAGCCGCTAATACCAGCTATAACGATAGAAAGGCAATAAATCATTCAGAAAGAAATTATTGGTTGAGCTTTCGAAGGAGTAGAATGACAGTTTAGTATGCAACTGTGGAATTGTTCGATAAATCTAGGTTTAATTAACAAATTAATTAATCGGTTGTTTCACATACTATATTTTATCTAATTACCTAATAAATAATCATGATGATTCATATTAGGTTGTTACAACTAGTACAAAACAATACTACAACTGCAATAAGCTATAGTTAACCTTTATTACAAGAACAAAAAAGAACAAAACCTGATAACCTATTGATTCTAAAAACCTAAAATGGCATTATAATGTTGAATAACGTTTTGTATAGAAACGTTATAAATAAAGTAAAATCATAAAGGCTACAATCATTGCTTCCCTCAGTGCTGGCCTCAATTCCAGAACAAAACACAGAGAATAAACGTGATGCAGAATAAAATAAAGTTCAATTAAAAGTCCTTTAACGACCTACATTTGAATTTTTTATACTCCAATCATAATATAGTACATTTCATGAAAATTTGCAATCGCAGCAATTCTTTTAATAGGAAATTAAGATTTATTTTATTCATAATTTCAAGATTTCAAGGACCCTTAAATGATTTTTGTAGATTCAGTTAAGCTCTGAACTTATTAATACAAAGAATTTAATCTAGAAACCTTTACCCCTAAAATTGACATATTTAAGATAATTTCGTATATTTTTTCTTAATAAAATGAACTGAACAATTAACGAGTATATATTTTTGAAAAGTTAATTCTAATAAAAAATTGATTAATGATTTAATCAGATACAAAACTTGAAGAAAACTGTGAATTTAAAAATTAAATGGGCGAAAACCCTTTTTCCAAAATATGTTCTATTAAAGTACGTTCAGAGAAATATTATTTTTCTAATGCATTTTCAAAATTCTTAACAAATAACTATTTTTCGGCATACCCTTAGGACTAATCATAATAAAATTTTAATCCGGTTTGTTCCTGAACAGTAAAAATAGCTCGATTCCAAATTGAAAAATAGTACGTACTCAATATATCGGCTTTAAATATTATTTTCCATTTAGAATTCTGTTTTAAACCAGGAATAAAAAGAACTCCTGACTAGTAGTTTCTAATATAGAGCTCGTACTGGAACTGTTAGAGATCTAATATTCATTCAACAGAGCAAAATTCAATTCCAGTTATCCGTATTTGCGAAATGCAACAAATAATGCAACAAAATATAGTGTTACAGTGCTATCGAATTATTGACTTTCTATACTTTCTATACCAACTTCATGTTTTTTTATCTTTTTATTATTCAACGCGAGCGTTCCAATTACAAACGACATACTAATGAGGCCATTTGTTGGGCGGATGAAGAAATGCTCACAATAAGCGAAAGGTTACGAATGGGCGTATTTTTCCGGCTCTATTATAGTTCGCTCCAGTTCCGGTTTTTATTCCTGTTGCAGTAGAACTCCAGCTTTGCCAATTTAGTACCTTTTGAGACCAATAAACACCAATAAACTTATTTGAATTTCTAGAAAACTCACTGAAAAAATCAAAATTCTGCATCAAATATTTTTCGATTTAAAGGGTGCATGCTGCTTCCTAGAATATGAGATTTCTGTGATTTAATCTAAATTAAAAGTGATAAAATTTAAAAGATCTTTATATTTATGGAACTATGATAATTATTGACCATCAATCCATAGCCCTGTGAAAATCGCCACGAGTCCTCGAACGCGAGAGCGTGTTATGTGTATCGCCCAAAATAGCCAAACCTTTTCCCGAAAACAAAATATTCTTGTGGTTCGAAAGGCACAAGAATGTTAAATTAAATTTGTGAAAAATATTGTTGCGAGTAAACGATCCGCGAAGCAGATGATAAAGCAACCGCTTTTCATTACTCAGCAAAACAGCTCCGCATCATATGATTAATGAACGGCCCAGGTCAACCGGAAATTTTCAAAGCAAGTCTCTTTCTGTTTAGTTCGCGTCCTATCAACAACTCTGACCTGCCAGATGTCGATTCTGTCCCGTAGAGTTTATGCATTAAAGATGCGGCTAGGTCGAGAACCAAATAGCTCCTATAAAATTGTAAATTTCTTAAGGAATCCGGATACGCTTGATTGATTTATTAGAGGAAAATTCTACTGGATCAACATTATAAACCATTAAGTTCAGATTAAAATTTATTTTTCATTCAATTAAAGTCATGCGTTGATTTTTTATGCTCGTAGGGACGTCAAAAGATTTTTTAACCGTTATTTATTACTCTATTCCACCTATTAATTGTACCATACATCATTAGTAGTTTTCATTGGCGAGCTGGTGAAATAGTTGCTGAAATTGCCACAGAGAGAATTCTCATTTGGGCAATTAGCTCATATTTTAGTTTCCGGTACACAAATTCTGGAAATTGTGTCGCATTTTAGAGTTAATAATTGTGCTACACGTATCATTGTATGCGAATTTACTCGACCATTTGTTCACTGATCTGTTTGTGTCGTCCATGTTGTTTGATTAACTGCATAGCAGTTTGATACTACTATAATGTCGTGGATAGGAGATGCACTGCATACCCGGTGCAATTATACAGGTTGAATGCAAATATTACCTGCGTTCGTAGGTATAATCAATTAAGACATGAAACAATGTCTATGTGTTTGTATAAATTTAACAAATAGGGAGGTTAACTAAAAACCGTCCACACCTTAAAGAAACATCTACTATCTACTCAAAACACCTTGTATAGGCGCAAATTTTATTTGTTTTTTTTATTTATTTTCCTGGCCTAATTTGTGTAGTAATTTGGTTTTTTACGAGAGATGGTTACGACCCATTTCATCGCTTTCCAGGCAATAAAATTGAAATAATATAACTTTTTTTTTGAGAAAGGGAGATGCATTTGAAATGGTGTAAAAGTTCAGTATTTCTTAAAGTGTTCGCATTTTGTATAAAATGGAATAAGCAACTTTTGTTCGACAGTTCCCGACGTGACGTACATTTTTAGGCTTATTTTCCTTCGTGTTCAGAAGGGTCAAAAGTGAAATATAAAATTTTAGGTCGGATTTTTACGCGTGATATTAAAATGTTGGGTAATTTATTAGCTCATCAAATGTTCAGGGAATCTCGAACTCTTTGACCTTACTACCTACCTTCATTATAAAACTTGATTTAAAACACTGAAAATGTAAAGGATTTTTCTTTAGTTATATATTTTATTTTTAATTGAAGTAATCTTAAAATAAATAATATTAATAATAAATCGTATCTACCGATTACTACTATTGATATAATAAGGCTAATACTACTAATAAGGCGTTATAAGAATACATACGACATATGTCAACTTTTACATATTAAAAGGTTTTTTAGGTCTTTTAATAGATACTATAACAAGTAACTGGGTAGTTAACTAAAAGCTATCAAGTCAAGAATATTAAAAAAAAAAGTTTTTTATACATGCATTTAAGAGAAACCATAAAATTCAACAACGTTCTTGTAAAAGATACTGACGGATCCTAAACTAACAAAACAGTTTCATTTTCCCCGAAATAAAATAAGCTTTCGCCCTAATTACAACGGGAAGTGTCGTTAAACGAGGATCTGGGGAAACTCTTCTTACCCCTTCTCTACCTCGTGACCGACACAATCCCGAAAAATCCTTTTTCTGCCCTTCATTCTCGCCAGCAGTATTAGTCGGAGAGTAATGCCGAAATCTTTGAAAAAATCTCACTAACTTCTGTGCTTTCATTGAGCGGAAATTTGTTAACAGAATTAGCATTTTCCATCCACAGATAGTATTTTTAACAAACTTAAGAATTTCAAGAAAATTTCAAAATAGCGTGGGGCCGTATGTAGGAGCGCAAATACCTGTAACTGAAAATTAAATAATATTTTCGACCGCAAAGCCAGTTAGAGAGTAAGCTGAAACGGAATAGTGGATGGCATAGAAATGAGACCTACGCGATATATTATTTATCATTTCTAGTAAGGGTAGCTGTAGGCTCAGATAACAGAGTTTCAGTTCTACTTGAGCTGATATCATGCGAATATTTCCTCGCTACAAGAGTAGCATAATAATCACTTGGTTTCAGGGAGATATACAGGTTCAAATTACTCTATTCTTTCGTTCTTGTGTATACTCGGATCAGCTGGCTTTTGAGGGTTTCCATATAAGCTGATTTGTATCTAATACTAAAACATCAATTATTCACGTTATTCGCAAAAAGAATCAATAACTTCGAACTGAATATTTTGAATATAAGGTTATTCTATTACAGAGATGCCTGCTCAAAAATGTCTTTCTTTTCTTTCTTTAATTTTATTTAAATCCATTTTATATGTTAATTAAAATTGTCATTCTAGAAGTGGAATTTACAATTCGCAAAACCCAACTAGCGGATTTAAAATAGAAATAAAAATCAAACGGTGGTCGTCGGACCTCTTGAAGCTTGTTTGTGCAGTGAACAACTTTTCGTTCTGAACAGAGAATACATTTTAGTGATTTATTTTAACTGCATTTTCTCAACTTTTCGTACTTGGAGAAAAAGTTGGTTCGGCTGAAAGCGAAGTTGAGATTAATCACCTCGTAATCGTGACCAGAAATTTTTATTTTTAGTTATATGCCGGATTAGTTAAATCGTATAAACAACAAGTTTTTCTTGTGAACAAGTCGGAAAGTAGGATATTCTGGGAGACCAACATGATACAAACTTTAGATAAATATGTGTAGTTTCGTGTTTTATTTTCTATTTACACATACTAGAGTGAGTATTGAGTACACAAAAATAAAACACGGAAACTCAACTTTTTGGTTCACTTTAGAGAGTTGACTTTTCGTTTAGGGTCTCCATTATCCTTCCTTGCAGATTTAGTAAAATATTAATTGAAAATTAATGATAATGTATCATCGGCTTCAATTAAATTTTAATTTGTATTAATTCACATATTCATATTTATTAAATAATATAGCCACGTGAAGGATTATAATTACGTAATATACAACCGATAATTATGTGCCTATAGAATTTACATAAATTAATGTATGAATAGATTTGATATACATATGTAGTTGATCCCTAAAATAAATTCGTTCCTGAATAAAATTGATACGGTATTGGTTTCAAATGTCTATTTTATTATTTGCTATTTCTATATTTTTAATTTAATATCTACGTATAAATTGTCCTAAGAAAAATAAAATAAACAAATAAATCGACAGAAAATAAGAGTATTTTATGGTGGTTTGAATTGCCGTCCAGAAAAAAGTTATTTGCCCACATAAATTGCATGAATTATTTCACAATTAAATGTGCACACATGTGGAGATAAATAACACGCCAATACTTTCCTCATTAGTTCACTCAACTCTTAAATACATACGTAGATACATAATTTTTGTCAAATCATACAGTCACATAAATAGTACTTATTTTTTCAATTAAGTACATGATAATTACTAAGTATTTTTTCTATTAAATCTTTGTGTTTGATAAGCTTCTCAATTAATATTTACCCCAAATATATCCCATATCAAATCCGAACTTAAAATGTTCATGTGTTTCATGCATTTTGTTCGAAATTAGAGAAGTTTATTAGAATACGATTGTTTTTTTTTACCTGCACAATTGTTTTCAACTTCATTTATCATCCATCTTAATAATAAATGCAGGAATTCAAATAATCGGACAGCTATTGAAGATCCAACTATTTTGGAGCGAGAAATACTACATAAATTTCCGAAATACCTTAGGTATTATAATATAAAGTTTGATCGGGATATATTAAAACTAGTAGCATTTTTCTGCAAAACTCGAACCAACTAACTTTAAATTTTCATGATTTTAAAGTTTATAGTAATGCAATTTATGTTAAATGTTATTTGTATTTCGTTATCAAAAATTTTATCAGCTATCTGGTTAGTACAGAAAGATACAATTTTATATGTTAAAAGTAAAAAAACCTAAAGAGTAGGTAGAAATATCGATTTCATGCATTAGTATTTTGTAACATAATATGATAATCTTGTGAAATTTGCGCTCTACATACACTAAAGATTATAGATACACGGAGAATACCGGAGAAGTTCATCTTAAATCGATTATCATCATGTCATCGTGAAGGCTTTCTCGCCGAAATGTTAAAATAACCAAGATACGCGTGATAAGCCGATGTTTGATCATAATTAGTAGCGATTCTATAGTGATCATCCGAATACTGATTTAATTACGCCGCAATCAGGCGGCAAACTCAATTTGGTAGAAAATACTCAATTACTGTTACTCGGGAAGAAACGAATTTTAAAGTTAAATTAATGCAGTAAACAGTAATATAATAATGTTGCAATTAAAATTTATGATTTAAAAACTGAGTCTATGTTGGAAAAATTGTATACAATATAACAGAAAAATAACTTATTACATTTTTTAGACATTAAACAATCAAATCAGTATATAGTATTAATCAATCGAAAAAAAATCAGCATTTTTGTACACAAGACGCCTTAAACTTCCTACGAGAGCAGCCAAAAGAGTGACCTCCTACATCCTACATCTCCCTTATAAATTTATTATACCTACCTATACTTAACAAAAAACCTTTTTTGTTTTTGCTGAAAACGGTATCAAAAGGAATAAAATCATTCTTGAATACATAAAAAGAATATCCAGAAGGAGACATCAGAATGAGAATCCGATTTAAAAAAAGACACAAGAAGTTTTAGAAAATCAATTTCGAAAGCCGCATTATGTGCGAGTATATCAAACGCTCGCTAAAATGACAGCCAAATTGGACTATAAAAAACTCATAAAAAAGCTTTTCCTTAAAACACATAATGTTATTCCATCCAACTTTTTTAATTAATAAACGAAGTCCCTTGTCAATATCTTCTATTGCGGCCATTACTCTTGAGTTATTTTTCTATTTGCCGTAATTATTCCCTGACACGGCATCATTTAGTGATAAAAACTTTTTAGTTGTTAGTGTGCTGGCGTGATCTTGGGTTGTAAAGAAAATTGTTTTAAATGCTTTATACAGCTAACACGGGCTGGGCAACTGAGCTTTTAGTTGTTTTTTTTTATTTATTACATTTATTTTTATGATTATACTGATTACATACATACGTTACTTTGCTTTATAAAAAAATTGGTTAGTTAACACAAAAATAAAAAGAAATATCTACATATATTGATATTGAATCGATAGATTTTTTAAAAGTGATTAAGCTATAAAATTCCACATTATCGATAATAAAAATCAGTTTTGTTTTATCCAAAATCGCTGTATGGAAGGTAGTAAATTTGTTACCTCGTTTTTACGATACTGTCCATTTTAGTTAGATCCACCATGAAAATGATAGTATAGGTACATTGTTTATGGCTAAGGGCTTTTATGAATATATTTTCGAAATTTTTTATCGCACCTCAGCAATTAGAGTGTAATATCAATAGTTTCATGGCAACAGTCCGTTACTATATGTCTGTATCGTATTGATCGATAAAATTAATTAATGTTTGATTGCATTCAATGCATGATTACGGATCGCTAATTAGTTATAATTAATACTGCAGTATATTACCCAACTATAAATTTATTGATTAATATTTAGGTGAAATATTTTCAGAAATTAATATTGGAATTTCAGTAAGTATCAAAATATTTTAATTCTGTGGGAAGCATAAAGCATAGTTACGGGTTACAGAAAACTCCCAAATTGGCCTTGTAAGAGAATGTTTTCTTTTCATTTTAGCAATCATCGTTGATTAATGATCTCGCTTGAGTAATTAATGTATCTTGAACGCTTATATTTTTAGATGGAGAAAAATATTAATTAAGGTATTAGCTAAATAGAACAAAAAAATATGTATCATGGCAGATAACAGAATTTTATTAATGCATTTTAAAATTAATTCAATATCTTCATCATTCAAATTAGATCAATTAGCAAAACAAAAGACTCGCTCTCAATCAATATACCTAATGAACTAAATTAGTTATCAAAAATGTTATTTTATCAATGTAGGCAATATTTAATGTTACCTACAATTATCACCTAATTTCAGACAATAACATTTTTGTTTCCACTGACGTGTTGATAATTACACGTTTATTAAGTAACCCTAACTCCTATTTGACGGGTTAATAAAATTTTCAATAAATTTAGATATAACCTAATCATAAAACGCCAGTGAAATATTTACGATAGTTAACTAAATGTGTAATAAAAACTGGAATACAATTTATTTCGCGAAATCCCCAGTGCATATGCAATGCGTTTCAATTAAATGGACAAATTTTGAACACCAATTCATAAATTGTTTATTTCATATTCGTAATAAAGTCGGCCGTAATTTTGTCGGTTTTAGCGTAGCATTTCGAACTGCAGTAGATTCCTATTAAAATACTAAAAATCCATAAATGACATTTTTAAAATAATTTTCTTCCTCTTTAAATTTGCTTATTATAAAAAAGTAGGGAATCTTATTTAGTTCACCGCATTGGGTAGGTATCTTAAATGAACGATAGGGTAATATTTGCAACTAATTTGTATCCGCTTTAACAAAACCCTTAGTGAAACAATATTTGCCCGTAGAACTCCGGAGGTGGCAGTAATTTAGAACGACGTCCATGTTTACAAATAGCGCTCCTTAATTGACTAACATTACCGTATGCCTACGATGATATGACGGCAGATTTATGAGATTCGCCTCGAAAAGTTGCTCAGCAGGCCGTGTTATCATGCTAATAGGTGACAGAATAAAAACAAACGGCGGAGCTTTAAGACTGTGCCTAACAGAGAAGAACATTAATTTATAATGAGAGCGGTTAAAACTTTTGATTTTTGGTGTACTATATAACTTCCACTATGAAATCCATTTAATTGCCCTTTTATAGTAACGCAAACAGAAATTAAAAATCGAATTTGCATAATTGTCCACTTCAAAGTTTCCACCATCCTAAATTGTTGGTTTTAGATTCTAGTGGACAACACTAGCGCCAACCTTTCCTGCCAGTGACGCTTCCACCAAAATAGAGAATTAATTGCATCGTTACGGTGTTCCCTTTATAATTTATTACCGTTCGGGATGATATAATGAAATATTCAGTAACGGGACAGATAAATTCAAGGCGGACGTTATTTATTCAAAGCAATACATTAAAAGGTCGTTGCGGATTCTGTTTGTCACTTGATTTCTGAGTGTAACGACTTTACTACAGTGGAAAAGAATTGTGAGATAATAAAGGTCGGTTACTTGGGACTGATTGGGACGAAACGAGTTGTTGATTAGTCTATGGTTAAGTATAAAGTATAAATCGTAGTTAAACGAAAATCATTTATTTTATAAATAATTAAGCTTCTTCGAAGTAAAACATTTGACTCCTTAATTCATTCGATAACTATATAATCGGACAAAGTATCTTTATGTACAGAAAATATTAAATAAAATATTTTTGCCATTTATTATTCCTCGAATTCTGAACTACAATAAAGAGCTACAATTTTCACCAAAGGATTTGTTGAACTCTCATTTTAGTTTCACTCTGATGGGCTATAATTCAATTCGTGAGAGTAAAATATATTTTGACGTGTAATTTAAAACTCATAATATTATTAATGATCAACATGAAATTATCAAAAAATGAGAGTTTTTGTCAAAAACTCTACAAATTACATAGACATGAAAAGTTTTAAATATGTTTCTAACTTAATGTTAACATATTTTAATGAATTTACAGACGTTGGTAAGCCGATCTATGTATATTTTACAAGTCAAATACTAAATTAAATTATGTTCAATTATATGTACCTACCTATATGTATACGCTAAATAATGTTTTATTAAGATCGACAACAATCCAGTGGAATTATCTCAGGATTTATCATACAAACATGACAATGCATCATTTGATAACAGCCCTGCAATAAATGATACAGATAAATCTCAGATTATACAAATTAACTAAGCTTTCTGTGATTAATTGATATGCACTCAACAGAAGTAATTATCGTTAATATTTTAATACGAAATTCGTAAAAATTTTATTTTGAAATTACTGTTATATTCCCCATCGCCTGAAAGAAAACCAAATCAACAAAAAAAATGTTGAATTTAGGCTTTTTGCTCGTAATGTGCGAAGAAAAAGAATTCAATATTTCAACTGAGAAGAAAAAACTACAGGCGAAACGGTCCTGCGAGGATCCGACTCGGATGTTTTATTCCCTGTTTATAATTCACCGCCTCCATTAGTGACAGATTTAGGGGCGGCGCTGCTGTGTTAAAATGGGTTTATACTTTTTCTCAGCTCATCAATCGAAAATGCTGTTAGTGAGAACGTAGCAAAAACAACGGAAAACTACGAAAAAGCAAGACAAGTGATTTTTGTCGAAAGAAACTGAAATAATGATGTTGAGAATTACAAGAGAATTTTTTCGAGGATAAAATAATTTAATGATTTATGGGATGCCGCTTTAAAAAGACTTTCGCATTTAATTCGATCCTTAAATTAAATGTAAATTGGAAGTTTCAGGATTCCATTCGGATGAATGGCGATATATACCGCTTTAAGACGATAAGAAGTCTATTTATTTATGTACCTTTTAAGTGCTCCTCGTTCTTTGTTTATTGTATAAATTCTCGAAAGTTTGTGACTAATGGGGTAATTGAGGGACGAAACAGGACAGAAAACTTTCGCAAATTTTCGGAGAAACTTTTACAGGAAACACATTTAGAGGAAATTTGAGCTGGAGAGCCGGCCTATTGCAACTTTTTAGACAGATATAATTAAAGGTCGGTAACATTTTAGTGAATTTATTTTTACGAGGGAACTAAATTATTTAATACGAGTTGATATGAATACATATTTTTCAATTATAAAACAAGAGATTTATTCGCAAATAAAACGAAAGAAAGTATTTAATAGAATAAATAAACGTTTTTCGTATCATTTTATATCATAATATGTATAAGGGTATAATGAATAAAGGAGCTTTTACATATACATAGGTATAACTCAGAAAGAATGATGGATTGAGCGTACACACGTATAAAAATATGAAATATTTCGATCAATTTTCACGGCATAAAATAATATGCAATATAATAAACAAGGTATACCTATATAAAATATTTTAGCTATTTAATAAAAGATACTACATTATTAAATTACTTTATTTTTGAAATCCCCTGTCGGCTCAATCATTTTTTTTTAATAGAGGCGAAGTTTTCAGCGAATTCAATAACTATCTCACTGACTAGTCGAGAAGATATTATCTTTTTGGGGCGGCTTTGGAACAAATGAAATTATCTGGTGAACACAAAAAAGAAACTGAGAATCCATCTATCATTCGGAGCGTTATTGATGACTGAAATCCGAGGTGAATTTGAAGCTACCAATTTTCTGTTTCACTTATTTGAAGCGTAACTTATTGAGAAGGATTTCTTGTTATTTTCCCCGGAGATACACTTGATAAAAGTAGTATTGTTAATTTGAAAATAAACTGTTAGGACGTTCCGGAAAAATCAGTCTCTTTTATGGTTATAACCGAATTAGAATGTAAAAAGACGGAGACGTTATCAGAATAAAATTAGAGCGGATTTTGAACAAAAGACTAATAACATATACCCCGAGGAAAGAGATTCTGCCTTCGTTTCGTTCCAACAATACAGAATAACGCTGTAGCTAGTTCAATGTGCAGATTAAATTTTCCTAAAATAAGAATGAGCCCTACAAGTTTATTACGACGAAGAGAATTTTCAAGAATTTCCGAGTAACGCGTCTTAGAAGAAAATTAGTAGCTGAATTAATTATGAACCGTATTGTCGGCTGTATTTTGCGGTTAAATCTCTTTGCTTAGTTACAAGCAATTAACCTGTTACTGTAGACTAAATAACTTTCCCAATATTTTGAGAAGTAATAAATTAGTTAGGAAATTTGAGACACTATATCCAATGAAAATAAAATGCACTATACTTGGTTATCAAAAAAGAACTAAATGAAAATTTTGTTCCTAATTAAAATTTATTATTTAAGAACATTCAAATTAGTAGTTGGGAACAAATCACAAGTTACAAATGGAAGCAAAGAAACTCGGTCCTTTATTTGGCCACAAATTTGCGGACTCAATCTGAGGGCTTAAAAAAAGAGAAATCCCTTATTTTCTTTTTACTGTCGGACGACAAACCAAGCAGAATAAAAAGAGTTATAAGTTGGGTTTCAATATAATTAAGTTTACCATTCCGTTGTCGTCCCGTAATATAAAGTCTTCACGGACAGGACCGAGCTTAGAGCTGATGAAATAAATCACAGATTTTGTTTTAAAGTCGATTAGGCAGTTTCAAATTAAATTAACCTGGGTGAAATTTGTATTCGGTCAGAATTAGCTAGAAATAAAATTAATGTAAGGAAAATTAATATTATGCTCAAGGAGGATAAACAATCTTTATATATTTTCGTAATTACCATTTGTAGTTAAATACGAAACAATGTTGAAATAGTACTTATACACAAATTGTTTATGAGTATGCATGAAATTTAACAAGTGTATGTGAGCGTACAGAAAAAAAAATTAGACCTAAGCCCGGTGACTTTTGAGCACAATCCTGCAAAGACCTAAAAAGGACAGGAAAAGGAAAGGTTCAGAGTCGATAACGAAACAATAATACCGTATCCTCAGGAGGATAAAGTAGTATTTGCTTTAGTTTAGGGTTACGGAATAGTATCCGTTCTAATCAGTTTAAAAATGGTCGAGTGGATCCATTGCGGATAACTACGTTATTATTTTTAGATTATTCCGGAAAAATTTTTAAAAAAACAGTACGGCGCGCAGTAGTATTTAAAATTCAATTAATTTTTTGCTAACAGCGCGGAGCAGCATCCAACCCTAAACATGGTATATGGGCTTAATTCGGATTAAACATTCTTAAGTAGCTTCTGATGTTTTACAAACAGGAAATTTTCGATGTACCTGTAGGGTATTTTTAAATTAATCGCTTATTAAAGTGCAGACTTAAATTCGGACTTACGAAGCAAAAAAATAATGAAAATAAATTGGATAAATAACATGTCGATTTTCGCTTCCTTAGCGAAAATTCATACACCTACAGCTCGTAAATTTCTGGAGAAAAACCTCTCGATTTCTTTCATATTCCTACCCTTCGACCAGTTTTTTTGTGTAATCGGCTTATTGCAGTACCGTTTGCTCCAAGATGTCAAAATTTATTACCCTCAACTTTCTTAAGGTGATCTTATTTCAGTTAGGTTTCCTTCGTTTTTAAAATAAGCTTTCAAAAAAGCAGCTTTGGCTTTAGATAATTTCTGTAACCTGCAATATTTAACTATTTTAAATAATAAACAAAAAATATTGCCCAAAATTGTAATTTGATCATTTCGTAAAGGAATTAATTGCTTCATAAAATACCAAAACCTAACGGATAAGCTTTTACATGAATGTACATTTTCAAGCTATTCTCATAAAATAACGAAAGAAATAAATAACGATAATTCGACTAGACGAAGCTTCAATAACTATAGAACCAACGAGAAACTGTTGTTAAACCCAGTTAGTTGTTATAACGTCGGTAATTAGAAGAAGGAACGTTCTTAGATATCGGCTGGCGCAATCCGGTTAAATACGGAAAATTTTCCAATCATAAAAGTTTAATAAACTTTTGTTAGAGAAAATTAACTTCCACGGAACATTAGTTTCGTCGATCTAAAGCTCTACACCTACACTATTTAAAGGGAACTTGGCGAGGGAGCTTTCCTTTAATTGTCTGAGGTTTCAGTTTTTTTTATTGTTAATATCAGTTACAATTACCGAAATCACTTATTCAACGACAGTAACGACAATAAAAAAGTAATTTGTCTCCCCTTTAAAATATAAAACGTTTTACGTTCAAATTCTCATCTAAACTTTTCCTGGCTGTCACCGTTAATGAAAAAACTATTTTACAGTCACCGCAGTCTACCAAATAAATCGCAACCAAAGTCATTTTAATTCGAAATTAACTGAACCCCAACCCCGAAACGTGGTGTTTAATGAAACAACGGACGCTAAAATTGTAGAAATATCATCCTACATTATTGGAGAGCGAACGAAAAAAAAAGAAATCGAAGTAATTAAAATTCCTGGCGAGACAGGTTTAAAATAGGATACTGCCTTGGACTGATATTAAGAAGAAAAACTTTCAGTAAATGTTCGGTATCAAATAAATACTGTGCTGTTTTTAATTTAAACGTTATTGGAACCATCCCATTAATTAGGGACCACCGCCCAAATTAGGTGAAATCAAAACCAACTTTATTCATATGCAGATTTCGTGATTACTCGATGCCAATGGACATGGGCACAAATTTGAACTTATTAAATATTTAATGATTTCAAATATTCCAATTTACTCATTAGGCATACTTTATTCAAAAGCTCATGATGCAAATATTATTAGCACGCAGAACACAATATTCCGGCCAGGTTAGTTCAATTACATATTAATGAATAATATTGTGTTCTACAATTCGAATATCATATAATTCATGCCAATGTTTTCGAAATGATGTACGCATAGATACGTATACACTTATAAATATTAATGTTGTTCCGCGCCCTTCACCTCTTGACGCATTCCATAGGTATGTAATTATTTCAGTCAAATTATTTCATGTTAGCATTACGCTTAACTTATTCTCATTAGAATTATAACAGAAAATTAAACGTTCAAAAATTTAGAGACAAAAATCTGTTAAATGTAAATCAAGGTTTATTTTTCAAATTAGCATCCTTTCCTTTCGGAAATAAAGTTGAACTAACATAAACGTCGAGTGCTGTAAATTGAGAATTCTCGGTAAAATGCAACTCGTAAAATATGTGAAGAGTTGTTAGAAAACTTTTCCCTAATGAGTTTTGCGTTATGGCTTCTTTTTTTAGTAGCCTCTGATTAACAAGTTAATAACCTAGGTTTGCGAAACGAAACGAGGACTTAGTAATATATCCGAAATGAAAGATTTACGTCGATCGGGTATTGATCTTGAATCTTTCATCATGCCTGGGGATTGAAAACTAAATTAACGTATCCTGGTAAATCGTTACGGCGGTGATTGAAATTCTTTTACTAGTGTAGTAACAAACTCAATATTTGTTAGAAAACAAAATATACTTTCACGTTTAAATGGTCGCAGGTACACTTTCTGTTTCAGAATTAAAAGTAAATATTTGCACAAATGTTTGTTTTCGTAAAAACATTTTTATGAAGATGAAACAATTCATTAGAGTATGGGAAAACGAAGAGTTTCCTATATTCCTTCGGCCTTGTAAACACATAATTATAATGAAAAAGAGAAATGGTAATAAACGAATCTGGAGTAAAATTACTTATTTCATTGTAGTTAACTCATTATTAAGCAAAACGTGTGTCAGTTACCACAAAGTCCCAAAATAGCGTGGCGAATTTAAAAACAAATGGAACCAGTCCTCAGGTGGATAGCTACAACAAATCCCACACCTCTGATGTTTGCCTCGTGGCATCTGGAACACCGCAAAATTCGTTTCCACTAAAAGTCCAGCTTTTAAAAATATATCCTTTTATCTATCCTTGCCATGAAATATTTTAGATTTCTGTCCTGGAATTCATTTGTTTGTTTCAATTTATGTCTACAGATACACCGCCTTTTATATTGTATATCGCAGCAATTTAATAGCATGCTGTTGCAATTTCATCAATTTTATTATCGTCCAAATACAAGTCTTTATAATTTAACACTTTCTGTCGTTTGGGCCGTTACGAAAATGTCTCACCAAACTGGTCACATAAACCTTTGAGAATAGTAATTTCAACACAGGGATTATGACATTGTCATATCAGAGCCTTAATGTCTGTGCAATACGATAAAAGCTCTCTCGTTGACAGGTTGTGTCGTTGATGATAAATGTAGGTATTTAATTTCGCAATGAAGGGAATATTGAACAAAACTACTCTCTCTATCTCTTTACGCTGAATGTATAAATCAATTGTGTGGCTCACGTTATTAAATAACAGAATCGAAACTAATTAAGTTTAATTATTTTAATTCATACAATTAGGCATCCGACAAACTCAAAAAAATGTGCTTAATTTAATTTGAAATTAAATAAAATAAGCTTCCGCTTCCCTATCGTTCCTTTTCGGCGCATAATGTGAAGAATAAAAGTCAACTTCAGATGAAAAGCGCAAAAATGAGATTTTCTTCTGGCGGAACCTTTTGTTACTTTCTTTTATTACGGGGCATGCATTCTTCCTCTCCCTTTCGGCACCGCTCCAAACTCGGAGCACGGTTGGTGTTGGCAGTATTAAAAATTACCTGAATATAAATTTCCTTTGATTTCATTTCAATAGATTTGTAAGGCGAATAATTGAGATAAAAGTTTTATGAATGAGCCCAATTTCAACTTGATTGGTATGTCAATGACTTTTTTGTAACAGTATTTATTCTTTATAATAAAGTAACAATTACATTGAATTATGTAATTAGATAATTTTTCGTTCATAACATAAGAAATTGTAAGTCGATAATGAAATGCATTCGAATTAGGGATTACAAATTTGATCAGTTTTGTCATAATCAATGGAATTAATACTACTATGAAAAATTTATCAGGCAATTTACAGAGGCATCTTTTTATTCTCTTGACAACCTCCTAGATGAGAGGATATTCGAAGTTAAGCCTTATTACTTTACTATAATCTCTCTTTTGAAGTAGCTACACTCCCTGGAGACTACGTTATTATGGCAAGCCATTTAAGTTCTTAATTTAATTAAAAAAAACCTGTAAACCAATAGCTTCATAGGTAAAAAATAAATTACAAATTCTGATTAATTCTTCAGTTACCTAAAGCAGGTTGTAACATACTTCAATAGGGACATTTTCCAAATAAAATAGAACTGCCATTTAAAATGTATCATTGGATATTTTTTTCTTATAATGGATCTTAGGACACCATAATAGTAGGACACCATAATAATATTATGACCAAACTATATTTTTTATTCACCTACTTTCACCAAAAATGTAGAATGTATAATGCTATGGAGATTAATGTTCGTACAACAACCATTTTTCAAAATCATTCATAAATATTCTCCTTCAACCACGGTACAAATAACGGCACTCAGAGCTACACAAAGACAGCATTAATGTGAATACCGCATAACATATCCGCGCTCGGTTGGAACTTTTAATAATCCCGAAAACTGAAAGCTGCAAACGTTTCTCACTTTCAACTAAATTACTTCCAACAAATTTAATAGGAAACGCATGCGACGTGTTAAAAAAACAATGCTAAAATCGGAAAGCGGCTTTATTTACACGCTTAAAATGTTTTCACGCGTGCCGCTGCATTTCAAAAAATAACCAAGTAGATGTGCATTAAAATTAGCATCAGCCAAAGATTAAATATTTATTTTAAAAACGGCAAGACTTTTATGAAATTGCGGTTTCTACGTATTCGAGAAGGTTCGAGTATGAATGAATAATAAATTGATTGTATTCCAAATATTTATTTAAAGGAGGTTTCTTTCCCGGCTCGGTGAAGCCGAGACCATAAATAATCGCTTGATAAATGATGTATATCACAGCCGCCGCATATTCAGCGTTGCATCGGATAATTGGTGGAGCCTTAATTATCCTTCCAAGATAAATTCGAGAGTTTTGGGATTGAAGACGGACGCGAACGAAACGGAGCGATTCCGATAAAAAGAAGAAGGAAGTTTACTCGGGAAACGTCGCTATTAATAATATACATTTTTTTTGAACTTACAAACCTGAATCCCGGAAAACAATTAAAAATTTTAATGGAATTGCGATTAACACAGCCGAACTTTTATTTTCGATTATTTTTCCACTCGAGATGCTTTAATATAAATTTGCTTAACTTTCAAACGTTCATAAAAAGCTTTCCTTAAAGTGATTTTATTACCAAACAATCTGTGAAGACTGCAAATCAGAAAACACTGCGAGATTGAATTTTTTAATACAAAAATTAATAATACTTGCTAATAGTCAATTATCTCCTTTTCAAACTCTCAAAGAATGCAATTACTTATGTCAACGGATTTTTATTGATAAAACAGTCAGTAGGTCAGGTCAAATGTACCGATTCAATACTACGATTTTTTAAAAAAAGTATGTCATTTCTATCACAAATACCTATGCATGAAAACAAAAAAAAATACCACCAACAAACTAAATTTATTAAAAACTATTTATCAACGTTTTTGTATACTATGGTCGCTAATAATAGCGCCATTAAATTGATAGCCATCGTTGCCTGTTGAAATGACACATTTTATTGATGGGCGTCATTATCGGCCCTTTTCTGAGGATGACACCCATTAATTGTTTGGTTTAGAAATTGACCAACATTCAGGAAATATTTACGGCTAATATATTATAAAAATAGCCACGTAATTAAAACTAAAATGGCAAATGAAATACCTACGAAAGTTTAATCGATCCGCACCATTGACAAATTTAATATGAATTGATCTATTCAATAATGAGAAATTTTGAGAGAGAGACACTAATTTTGACTCGATTCGGAGAGAAGGTGCCAAAAGCTATGCCGACTTTGAACGTAGCTATTCTAACTATCCTGCAAGTTTCAGTAAAGTAAATATTATGCAACTCTGTCTGTAGATACTCTTTTAAAGTTTCTGTAACTTGACAACATTGCTTCTTCGGCGTTGTGATGATCTTACACCGTAAATAGTTCATGTTCATACATACATACGCAAATTCCGCTGGCATGAAATCCGCTTTTAGTATTTACACTACCGCAGCAGGGAGAGTGCTATGGAATGAACGAAGAGTCATAAACATCCAACAGAACATTACCATTAAAATATTTTCATACTTGGTGCTTCTTAAATATAAATATTAATTAGAATCGCTTTTATGTCGGTTTTATTATACGGAAGAGTTTTTAAAAAGTTAGCTATATTTTTGTGTTAGGTACATTCGTATCAATAAACGCTTCGGTTCCTACTACTAAGGGGCGTCCAGAAGGTATGTTCCGTTTGGTAATTTAAAAAAAAAGGAGAGAAAAAATGTTTTATTGCTACGCAATAATTTAGGATAGTGGTAATCTTTACAACAACTGAATGATAGTGAAAAAAATCATGCGTTAAAATGAATAAAAATAGAGATTATGGTAGTGCAATCAATATTTTTTTCTATATCTGTAAATGATTTTTTTTAAATTAACAAACGGGAACTTACTTTCTAAATACGCCTAGTATATCGCCTCTTCTTACAATACCTAATCGAATCCAACCAATATTCTAATAGAGGATCTATTGAAAACGAGAATTAATTGCTATAGGTGTCATCATTTTCGCTTTTAACATTAACCTAATTTATTCAAAAATGCTACCTCGCACTTTTCTAATGATGTCGTTTTAGAATTGGACTAATTCAAATTTACGAGCGCGATACCAAAGCCCATTTAACATGTTCTAATAGTAATGCATGAGCCGATCTTGTATTGATATCGACTTGATTTATAGCGGATAATAAAACAGGGTGACTTTAACGGTTATTACACCTAAGAGGTGGCTAGTGATAATATATTGATCATGAGAGAGTATTCATATTTGTCAGTTTTATGGCTTCCTTAAGTTTAAACGCTCTACATTTTCCATTAAATTTCAGTAATTTATAAAATGGTTAATAATAACGTTAATTCGTAATTGTTGTAAAGTACACTTGCCCTTTTCACGTCTGATTATCTTCCATGTCCCTTTTTGTTCGGTGGAATTTAGATATTTTCTAACACAAACCCATCGTAACTAGTACAATGAATGGAGAACAATTTCTCTCTACACCTGTACATGCATTAAACTATTCAACACCCGTAATTGAACAAGCATCAGACATGGAGAATACGCGTATACCTCTATTCAACATGAGCCAATTACCTTTATATTAAATTTAGTAACAAATAAGTGGATACTATATAGAGATTTAATTATTCGCAGGAGATATCCATTATTCCCCTAGGATTTCGACATTATCGAAATGCTCTTAAAAAATGAGTTTGGCCCTTAAATTTGGAAAGTAGGTAATGTATAATATCAGTATCACTACTCAAAACAGGCACCTAAATAAAGCAATCAATACCGGCATAATGAAAACAACACAGGAGAGAATTGTGTTTAAAGCGAGGGAAACTGATAGAGTAGTTAATTTAAAAGTTTACACTGTTGAATATAATGCCCGGCAAGTTTGCAAAATTCTCATCAAATTGGGCTGCCAAGCGTTAAATGAAAAGCCAATTTAATTAAACAAAACACGTAATTAACAGGAAAAAGCCCGAACAGTTGAATCAAAGGGGCTCCAGGCCTGCGTGATATGAAAACAACTATTGTTTCTTTTTATCGTTGTTTTGTTTTTTTACTATTTGTTAAGTGTCCGGATCTGCAGAAAATCCCTTTGTTACATAACAGAGAGAATACAAAATGGAAAGAAATATTGTTGCAAATAGAATAAACGAGAACAGGATATATGGATTATGCGTTATTGTTAATTGAAAAATTGTAATCCAATTTTATCCAATAAAATAATCCCTTTAAATAAATTATTCTTTACTCCCATTCGAATGTTGAATAACTACATTATTATTATTTAAATTTAAATCGATCATTTTTTTTATGTCGTAATCATGTAGATAATAATAAATTAGATTTTCATATTCATTTTCATATAAAATTAAAATTCAAAAAGAATGTAGATATTATTCATAATTTAAAATGTTAATTTTAGTACAAGGGATAACAATTTTAAAATAAAAATAACGATCTTACCGAGAGTATACATAAGTAGATACCTACCCATTTGCTACACATCAGCATCGTTATGAAACAAAATGTAATTAAAAATAAAGAGCGAACCAAACATTGCCGGATTTTTTAATAAAACAAACTTTGCTTTCCTACTTCAGAAGGATGTTAAACTTCTCAACTTCATTCAACTTAAAATTCAATAAAGCATATCAAATAACAACGGAGAAGAAAAGAATAAAATTAATGAAAAAATGTAACAGATATTTTGGGTACAATCATAGACCTATTAACTATGGACGCGGTTTAGACAAAGAGGTTGTGTTGTCGATGAATGAGAGAGATGCAGCTAGTTTGGGCATATGGCAATGAGAGATTGGACAATGCATTAGCCAATAGTAAGAAAGCAAAAGACCACGTGATTTACGATTTCAGATATGCAAGGTAGTTGGGGTAGAGGAGGGTAGCTTATGGTAGAATAGGGTTGAGAAGTGCAGCGGAGAGTATTGTGATTTATTATTTTTTTGCCGAGCAAAATGCATTTTTCAGCTGAGCCTAAATTCCCACGCATTTGCAAATACAGTTCTTATTTTGTATTGTTAATTGGAACATCCTACCTATTAGCCAGTACAGATTTCGCAATTTAAGACCTAGCTGCTTTCTCTTGTAAAAAATATGTTTCTTCCAGGTCATTCTTCTGTCCAAGTGGATACCAAGATAAAAACAATATTTAAATATTAAGCGTATAAATAATTTAACAAATTAATCGCCTTTTTCCACACACCCTGTATATATTTTATATATTTTTTGGTCCCGCCTACTTTTAGCCCAAACTAGCTCCATCTCTCACGGACCTCTCTCTCTATCATTGGGAACGCTGAATAACCTCAAAATAACGATTGTGCCGCGTCCATACTTAATAGGTCTATGGGTACAATATAAGCTAATTAATTGAAAAATGCTGTAAGGATACAGAAAGAGTCGACGAAAGTTTAAAAACTTATTAATTTGGGACAAATTTTGTATGAGGAGAAAGATGTGTGTCTTATTATTTGTATCCTAGTTTTATTATTTTGTTTTATAGCATAAGAAATTTGTTTTGTAATCATATTAAACGTTATTATGTATTTATACAAGTTATCTATTTGATTCACTGGTTTTAAAAATCGCTTAAAATTTTATATTTCTGATATAAAATCCAAATCAACAATAAATCCTGCTAAATAAATAGGTTCCAGAAACGTACACTCGACCTAAGATGTAATAAGTTTTCATTACGTGTCGGGCCGGACTAAAATGGATGGATATTAGGGTTGAGACATAATGAAACATCACAATGTAATAGCATAAATCAATTTTCCGACGTACCTACAAACGCGTTTCTCCACATTAACTACTAACTCACTTATTACGCTGTTTTATTTCAGTTTTCGTTTCATGTATCGCCTGATGCGATATTCTTCTTTTTGTTATGTAAAACTCTTCCGCTCAAAAAACCATTTCGCATGGTATAATTTGCTTGATGCCCTATATATTTTTTGTATAATGCTTCAACAAACTAAACGATTTTGATGAATTATCAGCAAGGATAAGAGAGAAACTAAAATAGATATTTTAATTATAACTTATATATTTGATAAATAGTATGATTTATATTTAGATAAACATTATTACATATGTAATTATCTATACGAATCAGTATTTACCTAGGTACTGATAAATCTATTGATTTATAAAAACTATTTTTCTGTAACTGTAGATAAGTTTAATACCGTAGCAAAATTCACTTTTAGCCATAGTGATGGGTTATTTAAAATGAATGAATCATCAAAAATTAAAACAATTTTCCTATGCAAATAGAATGCGCAAAGCAAATTTCGATAAATACAAATACTATATGTAATAAATAACAGCAAACAAGCGATATTCGATCCATCGTACATTTTATTTGCCTTCATGCACTACGTACTTCCAATTTAACTTAATCCTATTTTTGTAAAATGTGTAAAACGAACGAACGAACGCAGGTGTAGGTATATTTTTATTTAAATTCGAAATTCGAAAAGCGCGTCCTCTATTTGAAATGTGGATGGATTTATTTTATTTCAACAGAATGGCAAACTAATATTGAATTTCCATAATAATACTATTCGGACTTTTAACAGTTCAAGTGCTTCATTTTAAATTAATTATATTAATCAACGATTTTATTAAATTTATATAAAATGTCTAAAGAAGAATAAAAATGTTGAATTGTTAGGGATTAATTGGTGAAAAAATGGTAAGTTTAAATATTATTAATATCTAGTAAATTAAAACATGTTATTCTTGAAAATCACTGCAGCAGGTACTTAATAAATATAATTTTCACGAAGTACACATCCTTTCTATATGATATGTATGGATTTCATCAAAGTGATCACGACATACTTACATAAACACAGAGTAAACAGCTCTATTTTATTTATTCAATATTCATTTAAATATTTATTGAATGAACGATTTTCGGGTTATCTTATTTTAATATTATAGCAGGTAACGTATGTTCTACTGCCATTTATCGGCACCGGCAATCAAAATTTTATTAGGCCCTAAATGGAACATGCATGAACAATTATTAATTCCTTGGTATTATACCTTTGTTGAAGGGTAGTTACCGAGCGAAAAATCAATTTTTGTATATAATTTTGGGTATAATTTTCGTTATCGCAACAACCTAACCCATAGTTAAAATCGTCACGTCAAGTTTCTGACGTAAATATATACTCAAGTGTGAGGTATACCTACAGATTAGCAAAACGAGAATAAGGAAACATTATTTCGACTCCAGACTATTGGTATAATATTATGTTAATATTTGCCGTTGGCAGACAATTAAATTTAAGTTTAAGAACGTGCCCTACATTCAATTCTCCCCGGGGGGAGTATATTTGACTATAATTAAAATTATACGAGTTACAATACATAATTTTAAATATTTGTAGATAGAATTAAAATGTGTTTAATAAAGCAGTAATTCTTAAAAATTAAAAGTAGAATTAGTACAATTAAAAGGCACATACCAATATTCGAATCAATTCGATATGGACAAGTGTTTTTAAAAGTTAAGAATGAAGTTATAGGTAAGTATGTATATTGAATTTTACAAAATTAATAGTTCAGAAAAATTTAATTTTTTTTAAATTTTCCTTTATTTATTAAAAGGAGTTAAATGCATCTAATACTATATCAATTTAAAAATACTTTAGTACAAACGTAATTAATGTGTAGTACCTACCTACACTATAATATTAGATATAAATTTTCCGGTAAATAGTAAATAATGTTATATTTACTTTTGTTTTAGAAATTTTAATTTTTAATCAATAGAAACGAAAATGTTAAGGAACGAGCAAAATCATTCTCAAAAATTTATTGTTATAGAAAGATTTCCAGAAAATTTTTTTATAGTTCATTGTCATTATTTTTTATTAAAGAAGTATTGTAATAACTAATCAAAATATTTAAATAAATTTTAGAAATATATACGACCAATATCATTGTTACACCCTGTATAAAAACTTTTCATATCGAAACAGACAACGGTAATTTCTTACCTCGAACAATTTAAGCTGTTTTCATAATTTTCTAGACGACCGAAGAAACTTTCTCCGAAAACCCCCCGAAACGCGCCATCCGAGAAAATCGTCCCTAACAAGCAAATGTAACTGTCTAAAACCTAAAACGTACGCGACGAAACCGCGGTCGAACAAGACGACGTAACTGACCGTTCCCAATCGACGCTCGCTCTCAGAATCCCTCGCTCTATCGACTCAGAACTATTCGGAGAATATCGGACAGTAGGTCCCCTATGTCGTAGAGTTGGCGGTAAACTGAACGACGCTCGCGGTATCCGACGTCGACGCGATGTGGGTCGTCGATGCGCATATTATCGCCAACGGAGACTTCGTTTCGGGTGTTTTTTTGAATTTTTTTTTTGCCTATTGTTTTCGCTCGTTTTGTGCGTGAGTTTTCTCGTTTACGACTTTGTTAGTTCACAATTTCACTTAAAACATCTGCTAGTCGAATTGATTAGAGTGTTATAAAATCCAGTCGATCACTAAATAATAAATTTGCTTCTAAATAAATCAATTTGCATATTCCTAATTTTTCAACATATTTGTTTCACGAATATATTTAGTAGAAATAAAATCTATTAAATGCACGAAAGTTGAGGAAAACTTTAAATTACATTTTACTCAGTCGCAGGCAAAAGAGTACACCTGCCCACCTATCTACCTACCGAATGCAACGAAATAAAAATTTCCAACTAAATTGCTCCGAAACCTGAATGAAACTTCGGGATTTTACCACATCTAACACAAACGCTACAAAAGCTCTTCACCTCACTAATTTTCGACGGTGAATCCAAAATTAATCTAACTCCAGTGAGAATTTCTAACTACGTATATGAATTAATACCGCATTAATTTATGAAGTTGCCAGACAATTGCTATTCAGCTTAAACCCATTCTTCAGAAGCAAATTCCACCTATTATAATTTAATGTTAAGAATAGTTAATTGATATCATTCAAGAGGCTTTAATTAAAATAAAAAATGTATGCGAACGAAGTAATAGACTTAAATTTAGTAATAGCTTTAAATAAAAAGTATACATCTAGATAAGGCCGAGGAAAGGATATATCATTTTATAAGAATTCCATTCATCAATCAAATTTACAGTTTAAAAATAAAAACGCTCACTAATGTTTATTCAACTTCAACTAGCAACTACTTAAGGCTATAAGCTAAACATTACTAATTCATAGTAAGTAAGTACCTACTTGTTTAAATTTTAATAAATGCACCAAAAAATATCCTACAACCATTGAGTGCAAGTAGAAGATTTCACCAAGCAATTTGCAAACTAAAATATAGCTGGTGTAACTATATATTTTTGGAGTAAAATTCACTTTATAAGATAAACGGAACTTTGCCAGGAGCTTTTCGAACGAAATTTTCTATTATCACATATAACATCAAAATAAATTTAGATATCGTAAACTGCATACACATGTTAAGCTACTACAATTATCCCTACCCTACTATCTGCTGATACTGCACACATCCTCATAATTATGAAACTTTCTATATTCTCAAACAAAATAACAAAACTCATCGAATAGATATCAAAAGTTGCAAGAGCGGTATACTATCGAAAATATACCAGAGTATATTAGAAATGAGCCACCATCTGGGCCACCTGTTCCTCCAGGATAAAACCTGAAACGAAAAGCGGCAACAGAACGATCGTAATCCTTTCCAGAAAACACTTGTAAATAGGAATAAGTCGGGGTTAGTGCTCTTGTTATATCCTTAATACCAGCTGATAGTGTTTCGAACAAATTACACGGGAACGGTGTCTTTTTGTCGGCATACAATAGATAACTGGCGACAACAGATTTGAGGATTTAGTAACGAAATAAAAATACCCTGCTCCCTAGTTTCACATTAATTTCTTATTTTACTAAATAATTTTTAATTTTCCTTTTTTTTCAATAGAGACTTAATAATGGAAATTACGAAACGTATGTTTCCAATAATAATTGCTTTCCATAATCCCAAGAGATAACTTTTCGTAGGGAATAAATTCAGCTTTGTTTTATATTATTTCTCCAATTTGCGTAGAAGTAGAAACGTGAAATAATTACCCATACTGGCCATTTATGTGAATGTAGTAGGAATACAAAATTTTACAGTTCTATATCTCAACCCAAATTAGAGATTAAATATAAAATTCAATTTTACCTTCTACCCTTGTACGGTATTAATAGAGAAGTTTGAAAACAATTCTATAGGCACCAACAGAGCTATTTACTATTTACGAGGAAAATTATTACACATAATTTTTGAATTTAATTTTTTCATGTACAACGCCTGTATTCTAAATGTTCCTGTCGTTAAAAAAATCTAAAGATTTGGGAATTTGAATAATAACCTAGCAAACTAAAAATAAACCAATACAACTAAAAGATAAACAATCGAAATACTTTTAATTTTTTACCAAAGTAGAATCTTCACAACCTGCCTTTGTCTCGTCGAAATTGAATTCTCCGGGGTAATTTGACTACAAGCGAAAAGTATTTTATTACGTTAAAAGCTCATCGTCGGTTCGTTATTTGCGGCAGGGCGAATATTTTCCCTCTTAAACCTCTCCAGTTAATCAACTATTGAGATACCTACCTACCTATCATATCTTTTCTGGAACCGACAGCTACAATAAAATTTCTGAAATATTACTTCGAACTGTTTCTCCTTCCGTTCAGTTTGAATTTAATTTATTTGGAAAAATTACTTCAACAATTTTAGTTTTCTCATAAAGTCGTACTGAATTTAAGAGGGTTGTTGCTTCGACAACATGAAGAATTATTCTAGAAATACGTTCCATATACAACACATTATTGTATGATTAATTTCGAAAAGTAAATAAATTTATTGATTATTTTAAGTTACAAGCTATAATTTATTTTATGAAGACAAGGGGTTACTACATACAATCATCCGTTGGTAACGGAAACCCCAAGGGATGACCTCGCCTCCAGTAGGTATTAAAAATAAATAATAGAGGTTCAAATATATTGAAAAAACGAGGTATAAATTATCTACCAGGAATATTTCCGACGATATAAAATCATAGTGCAAACTCCAAATGACGAATTAGGATGGATATTTTCTTGTGAAATTATTTAAACAGAAAGCCATTCTAAAAACTTCTTTAGTATTAACAACCAAACAATGTCGATAGAAAAATCATCCAGGAAAATACTTCGTTTACTTCTCAGCAAAACTATACCTAAGAGCTTAGGTAAAGTAAAAGCACCATTTACATTTCAAACCGGATCTCACTATTTCACAGGTTATTTGCTGTCAGTACTTTCCTTAACAACTTCCTGCGAAATTTTCCGAAACAGCCATCTAATAAATATTTACTAACAAGCTAGAAAACTTACATACAGAACATTCCGGACATGTTTATGCTTGTGTCCGCTATTATAGTTCATTTTCGTCCTAGCCGACAACACACCGAGTACGGCCAGAGACCGGGGAAAAGTTTGATTTTTCAGCTCGTATATTGAGTACAAGGTAGTGTCTTTTCAAAGTTAAAACAAACTTGGGCTCTTGGGAATTCTCACCTCGGACAGGAACGGATTACATGCAAATTTCGAGGTAATGTAAGCAGAATATGAAAAAAGTTAAGTGAATGGTTTTAATTAATTTTCTTTCAAACCCGATACTTTCGAATATAAGTGTCCTTGTGATGTATCATTTGTATTTATGAAAAATTGTAGAGTGGCTTTGTGTAGACAATGGATTGCAAATTCTCTAATTCTAATACCGGATGACAAATGATATTTTTTGAGGAGTTAACAATGAATGTTGAAAAAAAAAACTTTGTTAACAATGCTGATTTGTCGTTAAGTGGTGTTGTTCTTGATGGTTTTAATTCATTATTTAGAAGCACAAAAAATCCAATCTGGATGGGAGGTAAAAATAATTGCAATCTAATATTTGAGAAAACTAATAATAAATAACCAGCTGAATAAATAGGAAAACATACCCAATACCTAATAGAAAGTACATTGTTAATTCATTATCTAGTAATTTTAAAAGCTTCCTATTTTTACGAGACCATGAAATTCAATTACTTGGCCCACTCGCCGCTCCGAACGCTAAAAATTATGGCATTTCTTAAACTTAATATCCTCCATTCTCCGTCATAAATTTACTTTCTATTAAAAACCATTCCCAAATTAAAAACACTATTATATAGAATGTAATATTACTTTATGGCATGATAAAGGAATGATAATACCATAAAACTGATATAAATGCGTTTAAATATTTAGAAAATAAATAGATACAAATTAATAACCCCTCAATATTAGAATTACCATACGTAACTACGAATATCTGGAGAAAACACAAGGAGTCTCTAATAATATTAATTATTCCTCTAACGAATTAGTTCATAACGGATCGAATTAGCGGAATAGAATTTTCATAAATTTCCAGGGTAATATCAGGTGATTATCCTTGGCTCTAGTATACGCTGCTCTGCTATCAGAAACGCCTCTCCGAATGAAATACGTCCTCAAATCTGATAGCTGTCAGAACGTGGTGTAATGAAATTTGGAAGTCGTACAATGTCGGGATCTTAATTGGTTTTATTACTTTGGATTCATGTAGGAACGTACATAATCGCGAGGGAAATGAATATTGGTTCGAGAGAACAATCTTTGGAAACAACACTTTCTTCGTAAGCAGATTGATTGCTAATTGTGACGCATGTTAGTGACTTTGCACTGTGAACTCGATGATATCAGGAAAGAGACATTTTATTTTCTCGGGTAAAATGTTATTAACCTCTTTTGTAATGTAAAGTAAACTAAGTAGGTACCCGCAGAACTTTATATTATTTCAGTAGTAGACCTATACATAACATAACAAATATTATATTATTTATATTATTATTTTTAGTATTATTATTTATTCCCTCGTTGGGAATGTGGGACCAAAAGAACCTGATGGAAGAAATTTTACGTTTCTTATAATGGGAAATATATCTTGCTTTGCCATACTGTAAGGTCTCTTTTTGTTTGTATTTCAATTTTAGTGAAATTAATTTCATTTGCAATCTTATAAACTCGCTAATAGTTTTCACCAGACAGAAAAAAACGGTGCATACAGCATCGCCAACTTTTGTCCTCGGTTACATTCAAGCTTTCCCATTCAGGAGGAAGGGCAATTTTGAAAGTACAACTTTTAGGGTTGTACTATTTAATTCAGCCCCAAATTAATTTCCTTAGTTCGAAATTTCCAGTAAAGTTGAAAGGCTCTTCGAGCTCATTTGTGGGTTTCATGCACAGCTCCGTTCAGACAAATCAGGAATAATATTAACGAGTTAATAGTTCCTACTTCTACTCATGCAACCTACTCGTATACTAAATCTAAAAAACTATTACTTCGGAAAATGTAGGAATAAAGTATTTGTTAGAGATAAAATTATGTGGCTAATATTTATGATTTTTAAAAAGAGATAATTATTCTTTGTGTCTACCGAAGGTAACTACGTGGTTCATTATTCTTGTAATAATTTAATATACTGGTTAATCTGAAATTTAACTCTATTATACTAACTTACCCGAACGTAACGAATGGGTACAAAATTCCACGAAAAACGACAAATGTATGGGTCCCATTGGACCACGGAGCCAGCAAGTTAGTATTACGTAAATAATTATAGGAACGAACGTTACCACTTCCATTATGCGGTTCGTAGAATATCGCGTCCACGAGGAGAGAAACGGAGAAAATGGAATGGTTGGCGTCCAGCATCAGTGGCCTAGTCAGGCCATTGTCACATTCATAGAGATTACGACGTACAGTGCATAATTATTTTCCGGCATCGGTTCGGGTTAATTAAAAATTCAGGTGTTTCACATGAAGTTTTTTTTTGGCTACTACTTTTTTTGTTTCATTTATGTGCTTCGAAATAAAGATTTTGGTGTATAAATTCATATGGTATCGGATAAATTATGTATTTATATGCATGGAAAAAATGATTATATTTTTGCCAAGCATCGTACAAAAATGTTTGAAGTAAATAACAGTGCTTGTAACTAATGAAAACATATCACTCCGTTCTCGAACTTTTTAGATTTATTTTCTTCCAAACTACTTTATTTTTACCGAAACGAAGTGTTTCACAAGACTATTTATATTTTCGCCACATAACAAAAGCAGCAATGTTTGCTCTTCTCTAGAGCTGTTATCCCATTATCTTATTAAATTTTAGCCAGTTTTGTGTTGGTGTGCTTCTGTTCCCGTTGTACGTGACCTTTCGGCTGTTAACAGGATTCTATCTCCGGGTTCAGGAAAAGGATGTTTCGTCGGTCCGGACGCGGCTTAGAGACCTCACCGACCGGATCTCTACCAATACGCGATGAAGAGGGATCACGACCACATCCAGCCCGCCGCCCTATAAAGCACATATACGAGATCGCCTTAAAAATAACGGAAAATATAAAAGAGAATTTTTTTGTGGGGAGAAAAATCCAGACGAAATTTAGTTTGTTTTCAGGATTGCGGTTAGTTGGATTGTATTTCAAAATTTGGTGGATATTCATCTGATCTTAGGCTACTCCACCATTTTTTAAAATGTGGTGTAATAGTATTGATAAAAATAATTTATACTGTATCATTTAAAATTATAATGAGCTTGAGACATTTTAGCAATTAGAAAGTATAGAAAGAAGGAAAAAACAAATATTATAGAGCATACTTTTTTATTCACCATTCTGCTGTTATTACTTTATTATTCACAATCCTCCTTATTACGTTCAGCTGAACTTCATTTCATTTCGAAAAATATTACTTTTTCGGCGTTTCTCTCTTTGCTAAAATAAATATGTAAATGCATATGCAAATTAGATTGCCTGTCTAATATTAGTATGCAAAGCCACAGTAGCTTTAAGAATAGAACGTTTAGATGTAGCGATAACTGTCATTCTTCTTGGCAAGTAGCGAAAATACCATTTACTTGCAAATGACAAGAAAACGATTTGGCAACGAGAAATTCGCGAATGTAACGCCTTGGTATTATGATGGTAAGCGTTAACAGTTTATTTTATAAGTACTTTCATTTCTCCTGAAATTAAATATTTTAGAGACCTATTGGATTAAAGCGAAAATCCGATGGTAAATCCTTCTCATAAATCCTTCTTTTACTTAGACACGTGAAAGGGAATAAAATCAAACCCAATTTTTTAAAATAATAAACTTTATTACCATGTAAAACATGATACAGTTCAAGCTTTCCTATCAAATTATTTTAACAGTAAAGGTGACTAATATTGCTTACTAATAGTTTTTTACATTGGTAAAATAAATACATATATTTACAGAAAATTTAATACAGGTGGACTACAATAGAGGCACAATATTTATTACGATATTCATATAGGATTTCAATGAAAATATTTCTAAGTAGGTAATTATTTAGAGTTATCGCTTACATACACATATGTTTTGATTTGGTTAACGAATTGATATGAATCGAAGATAGATTAAAAAATTTATTATTCGAAATTCAAATATAACAAATATATATTTGATGGAGAAAAACTTTTGTCGAGAAGCTTGAAAATGCTTTAAAATATATTCACTATAGTATAACAATTAAGTAATTAACAAATGGGAAATTTAAAATCTTTGGAAATAAATTTTTTCCATTATTATACCAACAAGTTTTTGGGTTCTTTGAACGGTTTTTAAAGCCCATCTAAAAAAGAAGTGCTGCAAATAAAATAAAAAATAATTTTTTACCTTAAGAAATTTGATAAATTAATTTTGAAGAGGACCTATGTAATAACTTTGCCTAACTATATTCTACAAGACAAATGGTTTTGTGCGAGATAACAATCTAATGTAATTAATTAATTTTAGAGGAGTTTTATATTAAAAACCAATCAAATCGGTATTAAAAAATACACATCTTAATTTATCTACTAATTTTTAGAAAATTTAACGCGTCGTACTCATGAAATCGGAGATAAATTTAAATAAACAAAACATCAATTTTTAAAAATATAGATAATTCAAATTTGCTAGACGCTTCCTTTCAATTACTACCTAACTCAAATAGGATATCTTTCTACTACTTCTTACACAGTGCACACCAATTAAACTCGCATCTTTAACGTTTAACGACGTCCATCAGGACAAAATTAGCCAACAGAAATAGTAATTAACTACATATTATTTATATCCAAGGTAGACAAGACGGTCCTCTACATTCAGGACCGTATATAAACGGCAAAGAGTACCGTTTACGGGGTCACTTTGGTCTAGGTGGAGGCTGAGGTGGCTGCGACGACTGACTAGGTTGTGATGGAATCGTCATTTGTCTAGAGGGTAGATTTCTACTAGGAACAGGAGGAGGCTTACTAGAAGGTAAAGACAATTGCGATTGTATAGTCCTAATGCCAGGAGGGGGCGCAGGTGGCGCCACACCTACCGGCAAAGCAGGCGGAGGATACTTCGGGGGACCCCCGACAGGCGTCACGGATCCCGGCTCGGGGCTCGTCGGAGGTGGAATGTTCTGTGGTGAATGGAGATCTTCTCCGGAGACGTCTTGGTTTGCCGCCTTCAGATAAGAGGTGAGGTTAAGTTGAGTTACATCGACCGATTTTTTTGCTGCTTTAGGTTTATCTGAACCCGCCGCCACGTAAGAGAAAACGCACAATACGGAATAGCAGATTTGATCCGCCTGAAAACAATTCATAAATATAAAATATTTATTCCTAAAAAGATACGATAAACTTCTCTTATGTCGATTTCTCTACATTTACAATATTAGGTACTTCACTACATTAATTATTTAAAACTACTGTAGGCAATCACTACAGAATGAATTCGAGTATCAATTAAGTTCATGCGTGAGTAATATTATGGTTATTATTTTAAAGAGTCAAAAAGAAAAATTCTCTTACTTCCACATAGTGTTGTCATGCATTAGAAGTAACGCTATGATCAACAAGTTGCTGTGCCATGCAAATAGACAATATCCTGTGGAAATTATGTAAGATGTGGCTAGCCTATAAACATCAATGAAAAAAATAGAATCGTGCAAAACTGAAAAACATCAATATAAGGATGAAAAGCTCCAAAACACACATAAGGTCTTACAATACAAATAGTATCCGAAAATTTAACACGCTTTAAAATTTGTAGTTTAAATAGAATTTGCATTAAAAATTGCTAAATAGATTTTTTTATCCAATTGTCTTAAAACGTGTTAAGTTATTTCTAAGCAATAATTTCCCAAATTTATTAAAAAAAAATTGTGAAATTTAGCAGTCTACAATATTATTAATAATTCTATTCCATACTCATAAATTACTATTACAAATCAAACACCTATCTTACCATGGGTGATTTGTATTTCCTTTGAATCACTTGCCGAGTTTTCGGATCTGAAATTAAGTAATGGGTTAGGTATTATTCATTGCATAATGTTCGAATACTTACTAAACTCCTCTAATACAAAAATGTTCGATTTTTGCGTAAAACATTTCCTTATGTGAATTATCCTAACGAAAAACTGCAAGTATAAAAATAATTTTATTACGCTTTGTTCGATACTAACGATATTAAAATTTGCGTCTTAATAAGTTATTAATTCAAACGCCTCCATCATCATAGAAGGAGAATTGAATAATTTTATTTTTCAGTTGCGGTGGTGCTACAATAATCCTAATTAACTACTAGTGCTACAAACACAAATCATCACTTCCATTATTTGTAAGATAACTTATATACGTGCATAAGTCTTGCTAAATATCGTTTATATTGTTAAATTCTCAAAAATGTCTTTTACCTGTAACTTAAGAAAAAAACAGCATATTCAAAAATATTAACAAAACCTAATTCTAAAATTATGAGACACAAATTTTAATATTCAGAAAAAGTTGAAAAAGCGAAAAGCGACCAGTACATGCGCAATAGCCATCATGCCAGAGCCCTAGGCAACTTTAGAGATGGTTTGATAATGTTAATATGAACCTACATTGGTTAAAACTAATTATTAGTGTACATGAGGTGTATAAAGTGTGTTAAAAAGTGTTAATAATATTAATCTAGTGCAAAATAGTGTGTTAGTTGCCATGCGGTATTTACCCGCAGAGGTAAGCAGCTAGGTTGGCTACACTTATGCGCAACACTAAGATTTCATTAGTACTTATACCAGATAACTCGAGTTACTTGTTTATGAGCCGGTCATATTTCGAAGAGAAGTGAGGTTGAATTAAAATTCAAGATAAATAACTACATCAATCGAAAATAATCGTTGTTGTACGCTCAACTTATTAGTACATTATTGTAGAATGTCCAATTATATTATTTCAGCAATTCGTAAACATTTTTGTTTCATTAGTAGGTACATCTCTGGTATCCGATCAAGATTTAACAATTTGCCATTAGATAATATAATTAGACATCTATTAAAACTTATTATTGATTTATATTAATACCGCGTAGGTGCCAATTTAAATTGTGAACATATTTTTAGGATGCATTAGCTGAAATCTACAGGAAAGCAACTATTCTAAACAAAGACTATTCACTAAAAACTAACGATCAAAAAACTCTAGACCACTTTTTGTATATACCTCAAAGTCCTGCAAGCAGCAACGAATCGACGTGGACATATGAAGAAAAATAATAAACAATCATTAGTATTTGAATATTGACAAAGAGGACCATCTCAAAAGTTCCTATTTAAGCAAAATTTCGTAGGAGCTTTTTCTTGCTGCTCCCTCGCACAATTCTTTTTCACAATCATGACCACTCATTATGAACATTGAATTACAAAAAAGAAGAAAATATCGAAAAAGAACATTCAGCATTCAACAAAGTATACGTAA